>OW052227.1:33178200-34428200 GCA_932527175.1 Operophtera brumata | reverse complement strand
AATCAGCCAGTTTATACAATAATTTTGCTTCCTCTGACGAAGGACACGCTAAAAAACTATTGAGGAGGCCAATGTGTTCCAACCTGTTCCTACCAAAACATGATATTCTAAATGTTTCGTTCCGAACACACTCCATCAAGATATGTTGAACATCCTCAATTACTCCGCATTCGTCACAATTCGGCGACGGGACTTTTTTCATCAAGAATGCAAACTTATTTGATGGAATGTGTCCGGAGCGTAATCTGAGAGCCGTTTTCAAACAATTTCTATTAAGTAGGATATTATCTATCAACGGATAGTTAGATATTTGCGGCTGGATGGTTCTGTACCAAATACCCTTCTCACGTGCTCTTTCGTCAAAGTACTCTTGCCATACCACTCTGCATTGATCTTTTACTAATTTTACGTGATCTGAGAAAAGAGGTAATACATTCAATGGAACCCCGTCTACGGATGCTTGTTTATTATAATGGCTTCTGATTAGTGCAATGTCGAGTCATATAACTATATTTTATAGCCAACTTGTCAAAAGTCTCCGTCAAAGCTTAACCCAGTTTAAATGGTAGCAGAAAACCAAGTTTTTACAGGGAAACATCCACCTTTTTTAAAAGACATGCAGTACACTTAAATTCAGTTACCATCAAATACGTACAGAAGGTGACAGCTGTTCCAGCTGGGATGAATATTAAACACTCTGGAATTTTTAAATATTTTTTACTGCTTGAATGACTGATCAAAGTTATATTAAGCAGTGACCTCTGCCTTGAACAATAATAGGTCAAGTCTAGGACGCGCTCTATGTGGCATTGCACTGCGCACGCCACCCTGAGACATAAATGAAGAGTCTCATGTGCCTGTAATTTCGCCGGCAACCATACCCTTCAAGACAATACTGCTTTCACCAACCCGCCTGCCCAGCATGTGGTGATTAAGGCAAATTCCCCTATTGCATTATATGGGGGAGCGCTTGTCCAGCAGTGGACTTCTAAGTCTGATGACGATGATAATGATCAGATAAAGGAGCACGTAACCACTGTGTCAGAATGTTGACGACCTCGATGGCGCTGCTGGCGAAGGTTCGCCTGCGACGCACAAGGTTGCGGGTTCGATTCCCGCCTCGGAACAAATATTTGTGCGATCTGCAGATATTTGGTGAAGGTGTTCTGAGTATTTTCTATATAAAATATAAATATCTATCTATGTAATGTATATTGTATTAAATATATCAGTTATCTAGTACCCATAACACAAGCTCTGCTTAGCTTGGGGCTAGGTAATGTTGTGTGAACTGTTCAGCGTTATTTATTTATTATTATTCGTAATAACTAGTGGTTCGCCCCGACCGGAGAACTCGCAAATACACGCGATTTAGGTAGGTTACCATATTTCTTTCGAAAAAATATCTATGTTATGTACCTACGTGAGTATATCCACATATATAACAAATTTCTCTATGATCCACATAAAATGAACGTAGTTATCACGGTACTTCATATCAAAGCTTCAAAACGCATCGATAGCGCGATCTAACTTTCAGGCATAATTAGCAATGCCATCTAGTTGTGTTTTTTTTTTACATTGATATACCTTTGTTTGACCACGATCTCACCTGTTGGTAAGTGACAATGTGGCCATAGATGGAGCACAAAGGTCTAGAAGGCACCTATTCACTCTAGCCTTGAAGAGACCCAGATTATAGTTTTCAGGAAAGACAAACGACGGTAGTGTATTCCACTCCTTAGCAGTTCGCATTATAAAGGGAGAACTGAAACGTTTTATCATAATCATAATCATTTATTAATTTACAAACATGGGATAAAATAGTATGGTAGATCCAGCCATGCTTTACCATGTTGGCATGCAAAAATAGTTACACATTATTTTTAGTCAAACTTGGGTAGGTACATTAAACATAATAAATTTAACACAAATTCAAAATAAAATTAGAATACCAACAGTTGTCAAATTAAACCTTAAAATACTACACTATATTGCTATTACTTACACTATATTACGGTCAGACAAGAACTCATCTAGTGTATAATATGCCTCTTTGGCCAATAAATTGTTTAATTTCCTTTTAAAGACATTTAAAGGTAACGTTCGAACAGAAGGCGGTATCTTATTGAAAATGATAGGTGCCATGCAAAACACGCTCTTGCGCAGCAATTTTGTTCTACATGAAACATTTCGACAATTACCCTCTAAGCGACTTCCAACTGCAAACCATTTAAACAGCTCTGGGTTGGTTTTGAGAAATACAGCGATTTCGCCTATGTATAATGCAGCTGTAGTAAGAATTTTTAGTTGTGTAAAGTGTTTCTTGCACGATTCCCTCTTCTTTAGACTGCAAATGGCTCTTACGCAATGCTTCTGTGCTCTAAAAACTCTCAATTTATCTGTTTAGTACGAATAGAGGGTATACCTACTAATGAGGTACGGGGGGTAAGGTTTTAAACAAAACCGAGCCGTGCGTCTGCTCGTCCTATGATGAAAAGGACATGGTGGGATCAGATCATGAAGTTCCTGGGAGCATTCCCCGAAATGTAACCTATAGAAGATCGAAAGGCTCGCGACCTTACGGCGGTGCTCGAGACTCTGGATCTTAGTCTCCGCCATTAAGCTCTGCGTTCGATCGAGTCTGAGGCAGCAAGCTGGTGTTTGGCCGAGCGATCCCAAATGTGGCAGCAGTACTCCATACCAGCCCGGACTTGTGCTTTGTACAGAATTAGAAGCTGTCCTGGTGTGAAGTAACGTTTTACCTTATTCAGGATACCAGGATAGCTTCATGGAAACAGTTTTTGCCTTAGACTCGATGTAAGAGCCAAAGTTGAGAGTAGGCGTGAGTGAAACACCTAAGAGCTCGAGGTGATCTCTTATAGCTGCTGGTACATCTCGGAAGACAGGAACTTGGAGAAACTGACTTTTTTACTACCTACTGAATTTGCTACTTAACCACCAAAGATTACGTTTTTCTTCGCAAAAAAAATTGTATTACAAGGACAATCCTCAATTTTCGACTTTTCCCTGTTAGTTTTGCACAAAATATACAAATACCTTTTTATCCGACTTCTAAAAATATTTATCTACTGCGATGAAATAGTTAAGTGATTCGAAAAGTTAGACCTACAACGTCGTTCCTAGAAACGAGAGGTCAACAATATTGGTTATTGTTTTTTAGAGTACAAGTTTCGAAATTCTTCAATTTTAGACTTTTCCCAGTATTTATGTCATAAAAGCTACACACTTACCAAATTTCAGCGTTGTAGGATTAGTGAAAGTGCCCTAGAGGTTTTGGTTTTTCACATTTTTTGATTTACCCTAATATCTCAAAAACTAAATAATTTAAAAAACTATTAAATAAGTTTTGAAATGTCGAAGTAAGTTGCTTTCATATGACACCCCATTTAATCTGATATTCTCACTTTTATTTTTGTTACCCCCTCTTGGACCCCAATATCTCAACAACCCCTCGACCGATATAGCTCATAACCTTACCAACAAATTGTACGAATACAATCTACCCCCCAATCAAATTTCATGAAGATCGGATTAACGGTTCGCAAGTTATGTAAACATACATACATACATACATACATACATACATAACCGTTTTATCCGTTCAGTCAGAATGCAACGTTTTTTGGACGACAAACATAACTAGTTCCTAACGAAATTGCCTAACTTATTTTATGTATTTACCTATTTTAAGGGGTGAAGAGGATACTGAATTACAGAGTAAGATTATGTATTTATACCTAAGGAGGTTTGTATACACTCTGAACAAACCCATAGGGGTCTTTTGAGTGTATAATACTTTGTTTGTGTTAATTTTTTAAGATATAATAAAAAATAAAAAATAAATACATACATACAAACAAACGCCGATTCTTTCAAGTTGACTCAGAGAAGTTGTTTCGCTCGTTCAATAAAAAATATCGAATAACAAAATAATTTGTAGGATTTGCTAAAAAAAAATAAGTTGGTTGGTCAGATGGCACCTTCAATTTAATAAAATCGTTCATAAAAGTTTTGCAAACTTTCTCTGATAAGTTACTAATATACAGCTACAAAGACATTGGTAAATAGTCTTCTAAAACTAATTTGGTGATGCCAACATAAAAATCACAATTCATATAATATGGATGGACGCCGGCAAGAGGTATATTTCTGCAAGCCTGGGACTGTATGGATCAAAGATCAATGCACAAAATTCCATAGCCTCTTCCAATTTTACACACAGTCACTTTACGAGCGTTATATAGATATCTAACGCGTAAAGTTTGCAATTTACGATCCGCCATTTAGATAGCGTAGCAAGGCATTTTCTCCACAAATCCTTCAGCATCTTCGTCCCGCCGCTCACTTAGCAAGTACTATGTTAATCCTGCTAATCTGTTCCCGTAGAAGCATTGAGACCTAAGCTTAATAATAATTAAGTTATATCTAACGGCAGATTAGCTCTAACAGCAGATTAGCTGAACTCAAAATTAGGTCAAGTGCTGTAATCTTCCGAGCGCAGTTTTCTAGTTTGTGAGATATTTGGCTCATGAGTAGTTAGGTAGACGTTTAAGAGCTTTTCTTGATCTAGGTTGTTTTAATCGCTCTGTTATTGAGCCTGTAATGTAATAAACCTGTGAGGTTCTCAGTTCCTTTTTATTTTTGTTATTGTGTATGTTACGCGATATCTTCGCCGTTTGGAACCATTTTAATAACTCTTTTTTATTGATTAGGTATCTCCAGGATGGTTTCCCGTTTATTAAATAAATAAATAATTACATAAAGCTGGACAGTTCACACAACACGACGACCTCTGTGACGCGGCGGGCGAACGTTCGCCTGCGACGCAGGAGGTTGCGGGTTCGATTCCCGCCTCGGAACAAATATTTGTGCGATCTGCAGATATTTGTTCCGGGTGTTCTGGGTATTTTCTATATATAATAAAAAATATCTATCTATGTAATATATTGTATTAAGTATATCAGTTGTCTAGTACCCATAACACAAGCTCTGCTTAGCTTGGGGCTAGACAATGTTGTGTGAACTGTCCAGCATTATTTATTTATTTATTTATTTAACATTATCTAGCCCCAAGCTAAGCATAGGTACTAGATAACTGATATACTTAATATAATACATTGCATACCTAGGTTGTTCTAGGAGTATTTTCTATGCATAATAAAAAAATATCTATCTAGATATTAGGAGTATTTTCTGTGCATAATAAAAAATATCTAGACTAGATATTTTTTATTATGCATAGAAAATACTCCTAGAACAACCTGAGCAAATATCTGCAGATCGTACAAATATTTCGATATTATATTTATGTTTATTATAATTTTTTTATGTTATATATACTTTATTTTTCGTAGAATCGAACCCTAAAATCGTCCTGCGTCGCAGGCGAACCTGTGATCTGGTTTTTATTGAAATCTATTAAGTAGGTTTTTCGCAAGCTTATAATTAAGTTGCAATGTTTGTATGTAAGATTGTTCGTTTAGGTAAAATCTTGCAAGCTGGATTAAAACCACTTTTTCATATCTGATTGAGCTGAAATGTACTGAATGAATGAAAATACCTGTCAAGTTACGATGACAATACACGGTATAAAATGAGTGTACAAAATATTGATGTAGGTACCCATAGACTTATAAGATCATCCTAGTTTACCGCATTTTGTTCGCCCTTACCTATTCTTGTAAGATTTCATACATCCCCCAACAACACGATCGTAAACTTGAAACCTAAGCCTACAAAACAAACCTGCCTCCATATTTCATGTAAACAAGACTATTCCGCTCAAAATCAGAGACGCAATAACATGTACCTACTCATGCACCTTTGTTTACTGTCATTTTATAACTAAACTCGTTTTTTTTTTTCTATATTATTGGCGCCTCACGGCTTGTGCCTTTACCATTTTCAAGTTATTTTTCATTTTCATTATTGTATTTTCAATATAATTTGCTACTTTACACTCCTTCCAAGTCGCCAAAGTCAAAGTCAAGTCATGTTTTAGTAAAAGGGTGGCCGTTTTACTAAAACTTTGGTAGACAATTTTAACCAATTTAAAAAGTCAAGCAATTCACTTTTATTTAATTTCACTACACTTGTGCTCTTTAAACTAGCTAGATTGCTGCCGTCGTCTGTTTTTCCTGAAAACTATAATTTCAAGTGAATAGACCGTTGTGCTCCATCTTCGGCCACATCTTCACTTACCAACAGGTGAGATCGTGGTCAAACAAAGGTCTATTAATGTAAAAAAAAATACATTGGTTAAAATGCCACCAAAATAACACAAAATAACTCGAAAAACACTAGAAAACGAAATAAAATAAAAGTTGATGACATCTCTTTTCGAAAATGGCGGAATGCGCCGTGAAAATATTTAGAAAACAAAAAAAACTTATATTCTCATTACGCACTGGCCACCAGACTAAGCGATTTGAAAAATGAACGATTTTTTTAAATCTTCGTTGGTTTCCAAGTTTCATTTGTTTTTTTCGGCTATGTTTATATACCTAGGTACGTAGTAAGAAACAATGCTGACGTTTGTTGTTTTAAACAAATAAAGCAGAAAGTAAGTAAATTTTTACTTTTTCGTCTACAATTTATTGTTTAGTGTTGTTTGTAGCTGTGAAAAAACATGGAAGGCATTGTTATTTAGTGTTTTTAGGCATGATATTGCTGTTAAAGCCACAATCACACAGTTCTCATCAATCATGAGACTTTTCATCTTTATGTCTCAGGGTGGCGGGCGCAGTGCAATGCCACATAGGGTGCGTCCTAGGTGGACGTGACCTATGAGGTAATGCACTGTTCATAGGCAGAGGTGGCAGCTTGTTCCGTGATCCCTAGCAGTATACAAAAAAAAAAGTTATCTGGTGAGTATTGTAACTGTATGGAAACGTTGGGCCAAGAAATAAATAAGGTATTTATATATTTATTATCAACCCATAAAGCCCCGTATAGATAACATAACATGTTACATTCTCGCTAATCATACTTATTTAAAAACTTTTAATTTAATTTCCTCGTAGTCTTTACGAATAAAATTGGTAGATCAATCACTTGCAGAAATACGATGGAGCTGTGACGTATTTGTGCTCATTTTGATCAGTTCACGTTTCCGATTAATAATTTAATAATACCTTGTTTTTAAAAAATATTTTTCATCGTGAAACTTGTGAGCTTAGATGGTATTAACTGTTTTTTTCTTGAACGTTTTTTTTAGCTAAATCTACACAGTTCATCATATTTCCAAGGGATAGAGCCCAAAATACGATTACGATATATTTTTTAGATAAAATTAAGACGAGTAACAATTTCTATTATTTTAGAGGGCATAGTAGATTCACATTTTCGATTACGCAGCAAATATTTGTTTAAATACTGTTTTATTAATTTTCATGCACTTTAAACATTCTTTCAGTTTCTAACTTACTTATAGAACTTTACTCAGTTAAATAGTGACGTAAGTTGGCTGTTGTCTGTGTAACGTGTAACGGTTCTTTGATGGTTACGCTGTTAAGGTGGATGCTCTCGTTTGAAGCGCGAAATTCAAGTTTTTTGGTGTTTTTTTGCTCATTACAGCGCATGAACACTTTTTCAGACAGCGAAAGTTGATTTCGTGTTTTAATTGATAGTATCTCATAAATATCATGAGTTTAGCTACGATACACATTTTTACAGTGTTTTTTTTTTGGTTAGTGGTAGGTGCCTATTGTAGCTAAACTTATGATATTTATGAGATACTATCAATTAAAACATGTGTGTTAAGTATCCTACACACTACTCCTATTATATCCTAGTTCTCGCGAAATCAACTTTCGCTATCTGAAAAAGTGTTGATGAGCTGTAATGGGAAAAAACCCAAAAAAAAACGAATTTCGTGCCTCAAGCGAGACTATCCACCTTAACAAAGTATATGTATAACTTAATATAGAATAGGCGTGACTCAGCAGGATTTTCTCGTTTATAAATATCAAATTCTTCTATAAAACTAACCTGTAAAGGCACGCGTCGAGGACATTGTCTTTGCAGCTTTTCTACCGCCTCGTTCCATTCTACACTACATAGTTCGCGACAAGCGGATATTAGTCCTTCCTGAGTCATCAACATGAACCTTTCTTGTAGCAGCATCAGCGTTAGGTAACATGGCTCTATAACTAACGGCCCAGTGTTTCCCGAATTCGTTTCTTTCGTAACTTTTTATTTACAGTTTTATTTAACTGACTTAACTCAGTATAATATTTTAGAAATATTTTGCTTCTTGGAGTAATTTTATATAGTTTATGATACGATTTTAAATGATCCTTGTTATTTAAATGCATAAGTATAACAATATTTACTCTGACTTTGTGCATTTGACGACCTATGTGGGGCGTCGGGCGAAGTTTCGCCTGCGACGCCGGAGGTTGCGGGTTCGATTTTTGCCTCGGAACAAATATTTGTGCGATCTGCAGATATTTGTTTAGGATGTTCCGGGTATTTTCTACGTAAAATAAAAATAAAAACTAGTAATGTATTGTATTAAGTATATCTGTTATCTAGTACCCATAAAACAAGCTCTGCTTAGCTTGGGGCTAGATAATGTTGTGTAAACTGTCCAGCATTATTTATTTATTTATTTTTATTGTATAAGGCTCTGCCTACCCTTTCGGGGAAAAGGCGTGCGTGTGTATGTATGCAATTGTTTTAATTAGCCAATATTGTGCTGCATTTATATCAGAAAACGTAAACGCGTTGCGTATTTGGTCAAATTTTGCAACTAAATTTTAAAATGAGTCCACCCCCGATTGAGCTGAAATGTTGTATATTTGTCATACCTTCCGATTGACAAATTGACATAAGTTCAGATGACAGTACATTGTATATATGTCATACCTTTTTTTTTAAATCATTAATAGACCTTTGTTTGACCACGATCTCACCTGTTGGTAAGTGACAATGTGGCCGAAGATGAAGCACAATGGTCTAGAAGGCACCCACTCACTCTAGCCTTGAAGAGACCCAGATTATAGTTTTCAGGAAAGACAGACGACGGTAGTTTGTTCCACTCCTTAGCAGTTCGCATTATAAGGGTAGAACTGGAATGTTTAGTACGGATAGAGGGTATACTAATGAGGTAAGAATGGTACCGAGCCGTGCGTCTGCTCGTCTTATGATGAAAAGGAGATGGTGAGATCAGATCATGAATTTCCTGGGAGCATTCCCCGAAATGCATTCTATGGAATGAATATAACCCATAGAAGATCGAAGAGCAAGCCTTACGGCGGGGCTCGAGACTCTGGATCTTGGACCTACCTATCAAGTTCAGATGGCGGTACAATATTTTGGTGAAAGCGAGCTGTTCTGATGTCGGAGCAACCGAATTTGTCAACGATTAATGTAAGCCCGGCAGTTTGGGCTCATTTTGATCAACTCACTGCTGGGATCACTAATTTCATAAAAAAAAAAAATACTATTTGATTGACGGAACAATCATATGGCCCACCTGCTGTTAGGCAGTAACCTCAGCCTTCTTCTTTTTTGTAAAAGAGAGTTTACAACAAAAAACTTATTTTTTGTTGAATTTTTGATATATGAGACTGCCTCCAGTTACTAAAATGTCAAAATGTCGATCGCAGCTATGTGGGTATGTCTAGCTTTTCAGATGTTTCCGACTTTCTGATTGTTTCTCAAATTTGGCTCCTCAGGGCTGATTTAGGCGTGTATAAAGTACCTTTGCTTGTGTGTGAAAGGGATTTGTTTGCCCTTTAACTTTCTATGAAAAATAAACGCCGCACTCTACAGGAAAAGAGAAAGTATTTATTTTTTAATCTAAAAAGGTTTCGCCCCAAATTGGGTATCCGTTTGCCGCTCGTTGGAGGCAAATGACGCGAGTTTTCAAAGTCACGGTTAGATGTGGTTCTTTTCGCTTGGGTTGATAATATATTCCCTTCACTTTGAATAGTCACCTTAACAATAATACAAAATGTATTGAAAGGATACGGGGTGCCGCTGGCTCGCATCAGTGGCCCGGGGGTGCCAGAAATGTTATGAAATGATATGGCTTAGTGAGGATAATTTTACGCGATCATAGTTTGTTGTAGAAATTACTAATTTGTATAGGTAATCTTAATATTTAACTTTTTGTTAAAAAAGGATTCGTGATGACTTCATCTTTATGTCTCCGGGTGGCGGGCGTAGTACAATAACACATAGGGTGCTTTCTAGGTGGAGTGACCTATGAGCTAATGCATTGTTAAAGGCAGAGGTTACCGCTTTACATCAGGTGGGCCTTATGCTTGTTCCATCTTTCAAGTAGGAAGTAAAAAAAAATGCAAGTATCGACAGAACATACGTATATGACCATACAAAAAAAAAAAAAAAAAAGTTTTTATTGTGGTATTAGTTATACCACAGTATACACAGATAGTAGTGGTATAGGTATTAGGGTCAAGACTGGGCCCGTGGGGTAAAAAAAACTTTGCTCTGGAACCACCGACTAATACAAAATAATAGTGAGGCCTACAAATACTATAATGCGTAAGTTTGGATGTTTGTTGGTTACCACTCAATCACGCCGTAACAACTGAACCGATTTCTACGAAATTTGGTACTAATGTAGATTATAATAGGACACTTTTTATTAACTAGGTTTAGTGCGAGCTATTATTGATCAACTTATGGTATTACAACGGACAAATAAAAGAAACATTTTCAGAGTGTATATTGTACAAGACCAGAGTTAAAGATTGTTCTTCGAATGGGCTCTAGATTGAAGGTCTATAACAGCACATCTGCCTTCTGCTTTTACAAAGAACGATTACGAAGAAGAACATTTTAGGAGTATTATGTGGTAAAATCTTGCGAATGAATTTCATATCAGAACAAAATATATTTTGTACAAAAAAAAGTAAACCTTTGATACGATAGAAGAAGAAAAAAAAATATTTGTGTTCAAATACTTGTACCATTACTTATTCTGTGGTTCAACCCAAAAATTGTTAAACCTAACCCGATCAAGCTGTAATTTTACATAACTGCCATGTTCTGATGACAATCATATAATATTATGCTGATATCGACCTGATTTGATGATGTAGATGGGGACATCAGATCTCATCGATGATAGTTGCCTCAGAGTGTTTTGAATCATCTTTATCAGCCTTCTCTTTATGAGCTTGTTTTGAGAAACATATTTGTCAACAAAAAGCTTATTGTATTTCTAGTGAGATGTATTGAACTTTGGGTGACCCCGTAACTAAATATAGCAAGTATTAACTCTCTTAGTACTCTAGCTCAGGTTACTAACTCAACGAAACATTCTAAAATTAATACAGAATTTTGAAACGCAGACTTTTATTTCAAAAATTGCTTTAGTCTTCTAACTAAATCGTGAGGTAAGTTAAACATGAGCAAGATGAAATGCGGGTACCTAGCTTTAACTTAATGTTGTCAATGTTTCTTATGAGACTGTAGTTACTTTGAGAATGTATAGATAAATAAAAATAGCTAGCCTTACAGTAGTCTCATATGATGTGTAATATCTGACATCTCACCTCTCGAATCCATCAGCAGCTTTGCACCATACTGGTTCTTTCAACCAAGGAATTGAAAATCAAAGGCTCTTTGGAGTCAGCCAGATCCCCAAGAGTATCAAAGAAGAACCAGTGACACCAGAGTACATATAAAGTTTATGGGAAAAATATATTTTTCAATACTAGCTTTTATAAAATTAGTGATCGTAACCGTGTGCTGATCAAAATGAGCCTAAACATGGCCAGTCTACTATTATCCATCGAGGAGTTCCGTTATCCACCTTCCGTCTCCATCATCAGATCAGCTCGCTGTCACCATAATATTGCATTGTCATCGGAACTTGACAGGTATGTCATATCAATCGGTTGAGGATAACTGTATCCACCTTCAAAGCGTGGTAGGTCAAAAATCATCATCATCATCCACGGCCTAATTTCACCCACTGCTGAGTATAGTCCTCTCTGCCTGTGCCATTCCTTACGGTCCCGTGCCGGTCTCATTCGCGGGCCGAGCCTGGTAGGTGATTATAAAAATCTATACCTCTATCTATATCTATGACCAGCAGTGAATTTACAGCCTATTTACCCGAAGGGATAGGCAGAGGCCCAATAGGCCTCTTTCCTGTAGGCCGCACAATATTAGTAACCTTGACGTGATACACTGGTGAACTCATCGCTGCCAAGTAAGCCGAACAGCTACGTCTATTCAAATTAACCTCCATTAATTATACAACACAAAAGCGTAGTGCAAATCGAAAATATTCAGATTCCAAAATTAGTTTCACACGCATGAGCAGCACAGCACTATCGTTAGATAAGCCATTCATCTCACAAGGTGGCTCAGAACTTTTTATATGGCAATTTGCATGAGAGCTATCTGAAGTATGGCAAGACGTGCTGTGGACACTTTTTATGAGCACAGATTTGCACGAAATCTTTTTTGGATGTTAGAATATAGGATATCTAGTTAATCATTTATTTTATACAAACGGTTTTTTTTTTTATTGAACACTATAATGTAAAACTTACGATGTTTGGATATTTGGATGTTTCTATGTTTGTTACTCGATCACGCAGTTACAACTAAGCCGATTTAGTTGGAATTTGGTACACAGATAGAAAATGTTCAGGATTGAGCTATATTTAAAAAGTTATCCTGGTAAAACAAGGCCGAAGCTACGGTGAATAGTAGTAGCCTTTATAGGCTATATCGTTGGATATTGCTTTACATACATTTTACATACAGATTTTCTGCAACATAGACATTTGACTAATTGGACGTGGCGATATGTTAAAATATCGAAAGGACGGAATCTATCAAGAAAACAAAAGCTGCAAGACAGTGACAGCGTTATTACTCACTTGAACCCGGGAAGAGATGAGGTATAGATTTCTGCCGCTCGGAAGTAACTGACGTAAGCGACAAATGATAACTTCGTTTTGCTTCTAAAGTAGCAAATATAAAAATAAATTATCTTTAATTAATCTAAGTAATGTGATTAACTACCTACTGAATAGTATAAAAATGTACGCTTAATATTTTTTCTTGTCGAAGGTTGGACCTAAAACGGGTTTTAGGAGGGCCAATTTCAATAAATAAAGCTATCGAGAAAAGTTTCACCAATCGTGTTTCTAGTCTATATGACACAGTTAAAATAATACTAGTCTATGATTCATTTAAATTACATCCTCAAGTAATTACTGTATTGACATCAAGTTTGTAACCTTTACTGTTACTGAGTGAGCATATACTCGTAACGCAACGACTCCAACTTTTTAACATGGCGTCTTAAGGTTATTTTGTAAGAAGTATACCTAATACTTACAAAGCCTTATAATACTAATAACTAGTGGTTCGCCCCGAACTGAGAACTCGCCTGCTGGTGAGTGACAATGTGGCCAAATATGGAGCACAAAGGTCTAGAAGGCCCCTCTCTCTAGCCTTGCAGAGACCCAGATTATAGTTCTCAGGAAAGACAGACGACGGTAGTGTATTCCACTCCTTAGCAGTTCGCATAATAAAGGTGAAACTGAAACGTTTAACGTTGCATGATATTCAGAGTTCGACTAAAACTGTTTGGCACAACCGTCAACCCATACAAAATCAGTTTGGTTGTCATCGCAATAGAAGCATCTTAACATTGAGCCTTGAGTTTCAAACAACTGAAACTCAACTTTAGCAAGAATAGAGGGTATACCTACTAATGAGGTAATTACGGTGGTACCGAGCCGTGCGTCTGCTCGTCCTATGATGAAAAGGAGAGAGTGGGATCGGATCATGAAGTTCCTGGGAGCATTCCCTGAAATGTAACCTATAGAAGATCGAAAGGCACGCGACCTTACGGCGTTACTCAAGACTCTGGATCTTAGTCTCCGCCATATGTTGCTCACTTAGAAGCCTGAAAGCTCTGCGTTCGATCGAGTCTGAGGCAGCAAGCTGGTGTTTGGCCGAGCCATCCCAAACGTGGCAGCAGTACTCCATACCAGCCCGGACTTGTGCTTTGCACAGACTTACAAGCTGTCCTGGTGTGAAGTAACGCTTTCCCTTATTCAGGATACCCAGCATCATGGAAGCAGTTTTTGCCTTAGACTCGATGTAGGAGCCAAAGTTGAGAGTGGGCGTGAGTGAAATGCCTAAGAGCTCGAGGTGATCTCCTATAGCTACAGATACAGCTCGGAAGACAGGAACTTAGAGAAACTGACTTTTTTACTACTGGATTTGTGCTACTTAACCACCAAAGATTACGTTTTTCATAGCAAAAAATTGGTATTATAAGGACAATCCTCAATTTTCGACTTTTCCCTGTTAGTTTTGCACAAAATATACAAATAAGTACCTGTCTAAACGACTTCTAAAAACATTTACCTACTGAGATGAAATAGTTAAGTGATTTGAAAAGTTAGACATATAACGTCGTTAAAATTCCTAGAAACGGGAGGTCAACAATATTGGTTATTGTTTTTTAGAGTACCACTTTCGAAATTCTTCAATTTTAGACTTTTTCCTGTATTTGTGTCAAAAAAGCTACAAACGTACCAAATTTCAGCGTTGTAGGATTAGTGAAAGTACCCTAGAGGTTTTGGTTTTTTACATTTTCGATTTACTCTAATATCTCAAAACTAAGAAGTTAAAAACTTATAAAAAATAGTTTTAAAAATTTCGAAGCAAGGAGCTTTCATATGACACCTCATTTTATCGGATATTCTCACTTTTTTTTTATTCCCACTTGGACCCCAATATCTCAACAACTCCCCGTATATATATAGCTATAGCTATATATATACTATAAGCTATATAGCTATAAACTTACCAACAAATTGTACTAATATTATCTACCCCCCAATCAAATTTCATGAAGATCGGATTAACGGTTCGGAAGTTATGCTCGGACAAACATACATACATACATACATACATACATACATACATACATACAAACGCCGATTCTTCCAAGTTGACTCAGAGAACTCGCTTCGCTCGTTTTAATTAATTATAATACTTACTTTTAATACAAAGCCTGACACTATATGGCTACCTTGTTCTTTGCAAAAAAAAAACCTTAGATATCTGTAGATAAAAGACTTTAGATATACCTATATTGTCCGGATAATTACTGCTTTATTGGTAGCCTTTGATATTGCCGGCCTGTTAAGTACCTCGACATTTGCCGCACTCGTCGGATTCCAGCTTCAGAAATAAAGCTATTAGAAAGCTATAGGAAAGGAAACAATCTTTGCAGAAGAAGTTCTCTTATAGTTTTGAAAAATGCCAATTATTGTCTCTCAAAATTACAAATTCTGAACTCACTGATTATGCCTAGGTATAGGTATATATATATATAGATAGATAGATAACACTTTATTGCACACCACAAGAAATTAACACATTAAACAAACAGAAAAATAAGTATGGAAATACAATGGGTGGTCTTATTACTGAGAGAGATCTCTTCCGGACAACCTTGGGATGGACTGGAATTGATGAGAACGATAAAGGACGGTGGTGTAGATCAAATAAATAAATAAATAAAAGTATACGTATACATACAATTTAACTTATAATACCTAAATATATAATATAATTACACAAAAAATACTAAATAAAAAAATAAAACATCTGAACATATTAAATTTTGAATTAACAGCATTACGACATGGACAAAAAACGATTGAGCAATAGCTTTTTGAAGATAGGAAGAGGTTTAGCGGTTATCATTTCATAGGCGGAGCTTGTACAGTAAAGGAATATTCGTAGAGAGTGGAAGTATGCTCAGGAGTTTTAAGTTGCAAGGTCTCAGAAGAGCGCAATGCAAAAGGGGGGAGAGATGAAAATATTGAAAGCGCTCCTTGAAGGGTCAGAAGGGTTAAATAAAATATTGTACAAGAGAGACAGGTATAGGTATAGATATAGATGATAAGTTTAATCACTAAACAGTTTAAACTTATAAACAGGATAAAAGGTCAAATTTGTATGTTTTAGGAGGTCTGGAACTGATCTGATTTTGGAAACTCTTACCGATCGACAGCAGCTACACTATTCCCAACTATTTTAGGTGTTTTATTGGGATAAAAGTATTTTTAGTACGAAATAACGATGTTTGCGTTTATTTTTTCCTAAACCACTATACCGATAGAAATGAAACTTTGCTGAGTTGTTGTCCGAACTTCACAAAGGTTTCTGGAGCAGTGGTACTGGAACCACGCGGGTGAAGTCATAATAACACCCTAAAACAATATTTAGTCTGTTAATTTATTTAGTAACAGTGGAACGCCCGCAACTTCGAACACATTGAGTTTTATTAAAAGTAAAGTTATTTTTTTTGTAGTACTGTTATCGGTCTGGAGAGTGATACCGTGAGTGCAGTGTGTACGCAGCCTTATACCGACGACGAAGGTAGTGCTAGTGACGTAGATGAACTAATTATCGACGCGCGCGCAACGAACCTACCGCCGCCGCCGCCGCCGCCACTGTCCCAGCGAGCTGAGGGGCAAGTCCGAGTTTACACACACCATCGTAACGATGATCGTAACCGCGAGTGTACGTGTATTGCGTAGTAACTAGCCATTAATCTGTGACGTTTTTGGCACAGATTAATAGCTAGTTATTATGTTATACACGTACGATCGTGTTACGTTCACCGTTACGATGGTGTTTGCAAAACTCAGACTCACCCCTCTGAGCGCGCGGTTGCACGCAGTATTCGCTGGTCCACCGTCGAACGCGGTCGCGGGCGGTGGTCATGATGAAGAGGCTTCTGAACTCAGTCTCGAAACGTCAGCAAATTGACGAAGAATAGTGGTAATTAGCCGTTTATCTTTTAATATGATTCCCAACCATGATAGTTTCAATTCTTCAATTCTACATTAAGTCTTATCCAACTGAAAAAATATTTACGCTGCACTAGAGTGCAACCCAAAAAAACAAAACCAGACAATTACAGGGGTGGAATTTTGAAAAATAATTTATTATTGTGCCACAGGTAGATACAGAAATCTAAAAATTACTTTTGTTTCCATTTCAATACAAAAATAACCCAGTTCGTAGGTACAGTTACCTTGAGAAAGTTTCACTACCAAATTGCCAAAACACATTATCCCGAATGCGATGGTAATATCAACAATAATAAAAAAGTCGTTACCAAAAATAAAGGCGGAATTAAACTCAAATCACATCAAAATACAGGAAACGAAATAAAGCGGGTCCCTCGCAGCCTGGCAAAGTTTGCAACCACTTGGCACAGGCAGGCGGTGGTGATGTGGGTTAGTATGCGAGAGGAAATACACAAGCTTTTCGGTCTTTTTTTATATACATATATAATTGGCACGGCTTGTGCATTTGCCATTTTAAAGTTATTTTTCATTAGTGTATTTTCTATATAATTTGCAACGTTTTACTCCTTCCAAGTCGTCTAAGCCAACGTCCACTCATGATTTAGTATAACGGTGTCCGTTTTTCAAAAATGTTTGTAGTCAATGTCCACCAGTTTGAAAAGTCACGCTATTCACTTCCATTTCATTTCACTACACTTGTGCTCTTTAGTCGAGCTACATTGGTTAAAATACCACCAAAATAACATAAAAAAACTCAAAAAAACACTAGAAAAAGCAATAAAATAAAAGTAGATTTCGTAACTGGCGGGAAGAGTCCTTGTGTCATTTTGTGAGTTTCGTTCTGTTACTGTGTCGTTTCTATACGCAAGCATAAACCCTATCTGCATAATTAAACGTAATAAAGAATCCTAATAATATAATTAATGCAAAAGTTATAAATAAAAATACATATTATAGTAGGTAAATAAATAAAATAAATGGTCTTCTCTTGCCGGGAAGGTAGTTTATTCAAAAGCCCACAACTTAGACCACAGCAAGATTTGGAGTACATCCAACACTGACCTGTGTTATAAAATCTTTAAACGTGTTCCAAGTATATTTTCGACCGATATGGATGCGTCCTAACAATTGTATTCGGCAATATTGTTAGCGAAACTGAAAATGGTTTTGTTACTTTTAGCGTTTCCGATCGAGAACAATCAGTTGAAACACAATAGCTCCATTTTAGATCGAGTTAATTAAAACTATTTGATTGTTGAGTGGTTAATTAAAATAATATTGGAATAAATGATTGAAATGCCATGTTTTGATTAGGGATATAAAATCATTTCTAATACTTGCTTCGGTAATAAGTCTAAACGAAATAATCGTAGAATGATGCTAGGATAGATCGCAGTACGAATTTATTACCTCCCAGTGTTTTTGTAGATTGAACCTCAAACTCGCTGTACATATTTCCAATTTCGTTCAACCGTTAAAATACAGATTTGGAATTAACACACAAAGTATGAAAAAATAAACCGACCATGTGTCTTCTCTCGAACCACGCATAGTGTAGGGTTCCGAAGTGAACTCACATTCCCAATATAACTAGAAAAGTATTCATAACAGATATCCGAGATGGTTTTCCATGAAAACTACTTAGGTTTTTTAATCTTAAGTTCATTATTTATTGCATAAAAACAATTAATTTTTTTTTACTGATGCCAGGTATTTACAATAGGCAAGTCATTATTAAAAATGAAGATAATTCCAAAAGAAGCGAGTTTATTATGATTTTTAATAAAATAATATTGTATACAATATACAGCGATCCACTATGTTATGCGGAACGCCAATCGGAGCCCAGGCAGACGCGTGACGTAACTCTAAAGCTCAAGAAAGTACTAAACGTGAACCAAAAATACAGATGAAATAATAGTGACTTTGATTGAAATATTAGCCTCTCTTTTTGATTACAAAATCGTGACGTCACAAGCAGACGCCATGACACCTGCAGGCGTTTTAGTCCTTGGTTGAAGAACTCTTGTACCATTGGATTTATTTGGTACTTGCTTAGGGTTCATACATGGACTTGTAGTAAGTCCATGGGTTCATACTACAACATGGAGATATAATAGTATGGAGTGAGTGCTAAAATAGCATAGAGTGTTCCTTCTTACTCCTATACAAGAAAATAGCTTGCTATCCTATGTTAGAGAGAAACAAATATATTGTCACACGACAGTCGTTTTTCCGTTCCGTACCCTGAATATTGGCACCATGCATATACATCGTCCTAGATTGTTACCATGAATGTAGAAGTAATTTGACATTTGGCCTGGTACGATTTACACAAATAAAAACAGATAGATATATGCTTGTCTCATTCCAACACACGAATACATTCATATAAAAAAAAAGGCTGGTATAATCGATACCGGTTTGTTTTTAGCCTTACATCCATGCTTTAGTTCTTCATCAGAGTACTACAACAACACATAATCTGTGAAAATGACAACTGGCGACTTCATACTGTTGCCGAGATATAGCTCTGTGACATAATATAGACGGAGAGACAGAAAGAAGACTACGTAATAGGGTCCCGATGGGAATCAATTTGCCATTTTTGAAAGAAACGTCGTAATTTTTATTTAATTGCATTTTAATGTGTTTTTTAATGTTATTTCGTGTAATTTTAGTGGCATTTTAACCGGTGTAACTTGGATAAATAGCAGATGTGTGACGTAGTTAAATTTAAGTGTATCACGTGTATTTTCGAATTATGTTTTTCTGCCACCATTAAAACTGGGTTATTACTTGACGGAGACTCCTGACGACTTGACTAATACAATTTGTATATTAAGCAATTAGTGAATAAAGGACGGATTTAAAGCGAGGGCCATAGATGAAACACGAGCATGTGAAGGATTCTAACGACTGAATCACGACCGCAGGGAGTGGATTCATGATTCAAGTGTTAGAATCCTGGGCGACGCGAGTGATTCATGGCCCTCGATATAAATTCGTTTTATTCAAGAGTTGCATACTATACTTTATACCTTGAATACGACAAAAAGAAATATTTAAGCGAAAGTAGACATCCATTTCATGAGTTGAATACATTTTCAATCGATTTCTTATTAAGTACAACTAAACGTTGTGTTCGTACAACTTACAGTATTCAAAATAGCGCCAATTTACTAATCACAGTAAAGAACACAAAACAGTTTTTATTCTAATGCTAAACTTTTAGTCGAGAATGTCGACAAATCAAATCTCGAGGAGTTATTTTTACACTTAAGAGCAGTCAACTCCAGTACTTTCGATAAAAACGCTGGTGCTCAGCTCGTACGTGATTATGAAGTTGTAACAATTTTTTCGTCAGATGTTTTGTACAAATATGTATCTTGAAGAATATATCTACGTACGTGATCTTTTTTTGTTTTTTAAAACTATGTATGTCGAGTTTTCTTTGCACGTGGATTTTGTATCGAGTATTTTTTGCGCAAGGAAGTTATATAGGAGTTGTTGGTGGAGGGTGTTGCATTGAGATGGAGGCTAGAGTATATTGGTGTGTTCTAAATTCAAACACCAAAATAGTTCTTTTTAATCACTGTTTTCAGTGAATAAAAGCTTTTTAGAGGGGTAATGGTATAAATATAATTATATCAATTGACATTGGCGAAATTGTTTGGAGCACTCCTCAGAAGCCATTATTATAACAAGAGAAGAGAGAAGAGGGTCCCGATGGCATCTTTGGGTACGAAACCCTAAAAATTTAATGAACCTTTTCGTTTGTCGTTTAATTTATGAACAAGTAAGCGGTAAATAATTCGTGTTAAGTACTGCCTGTACATGTTACTTGTGTTACATTTTTGTTCCACCAGGGAAGGTCTTTGTACAAATTCACTCATGTCTGCCACGGAAACATTTTTATCATGTTTTACTTCACTGAATATGTGTATTTATGAATATGTGTTGCCTGATATTTCTGATGTTGTTTGCAAGGAATAAGCGTATTTTCCCTTTTTTTATAAAAATATTCATAATCCTTGTGTTCAAGTATTTCAATGGATTGATACTTTGATATTTTGAATGTTTCATTTTGTTTGTATTCACCTTTTTTCTAACCTATCTAATTCTAATATAATTCTAAATGGGGGAGATAAAATCTGCACTGCCATCCCTTATTGGGGTTTATTGTGCATTGTCCCCCTGCTAAAACTAGCTCAGCCAGCCCATCTCCTTAAAATAGCGGAGAAGGACTCTGGGCCAATAGCAGCACTATTCCAGTATCCCCGAGGGAGCTGTAGATGAAGTGAGACAAGACTTGATCAACTCCTGAAGTCCGGTTTTTTCTCTGGCTTAATTTGTGGCTGTGCGGTGTAGTATCACATGCTCCACTGTCTCCTCGTCTTGAACACAGCCACGACACAGACCACTTTTCGTGGTCCCTGTTTTTAGCAGATGGTGTTTGAGATTACAGTGTCCCTGATGATGCCTACCATCATCCGTAGGTCTTCGCGTTTCATCTTTAACAATGTGTTTGTTATCTTTATGTTCTTGGCTGGGAGCATCGACTGTGCTTGCTTACATTTCACTATTAGATATCAAACTATTCATAGTTCCCGAGGGAATATAAATTGTAACTTCTTTATACAAATATTAAAAGTGCTTACTAAATTCGAAACTTTGAATACAACAGATGCGACAAACTTTAGAGTAGTACGTTTTTGTGAACTGAGAATATCGGTGGATGTGGCATTGTAAAGTATACCAGCGCAGGTAGCACAAACTGGTGGTATAAGAGCTAGAAGAACATTACTTTTATAGCCTTTGTCTGTAGCGATTGTCGGATAATGGTAGTTGTAAACTTCTATGCAGCTTCTATACAGCTAGTTTGGGCGCATATTTACACAGCTTTTTGACATGCGCTATGAGTAATAAACCACGCATAATGTAGGGTCTGGAAGTTTACTCTAGCCACAACTAGAAGTCGCGACGGAAAATTAAGAATGCGTTACGATTTCATTCCTTGTGTGACCTCCTCTTTGTACCGGGACTCAACTCACCCAGGCTTTCTTTTTATTTCACGGTACCTATACCCTAACAACACATAATCTATGACAATTTCAACTGGCTACCACTTATAGTGCTACAAGGATCATTTGGCACGTGGCGCTTATGAGGAACTAAATTTGTAATCATCATAATCTGTATCAAACAGCACCACAACGGCGGCCACAAGTCGCGTCAAGTTATATTGGTCGGACTGTTTGTCTTCCGAGTTATAGCCCTGTAATAGGATCTAGATGGACTCACAGACGGAGCGCGTTATATAGATAAAATATAAATCGCCCCGATGTACCTGCACAGTAGACCAATTTCTATAGCGCGGGAACCTTCTTTATACCAATAGCAATCGCGTACTAAAATCTTGCGCTTTTATTGGTTAATCGATTTCACTGAAAACTTCAGCCCGTCGACTCCTAGATGTGACAGGAACATAGCTATACTATACGTTTGGCTATTGTCGGATATCAGTCTGCGCTAGTCTGTTCAAACAAAACCAGTCGATCGGATTTATATTTGGGGTGAAACTGTATTGTGTTCACGGTATGAAAGGTTTCTAGCAAAGGTTTATTTTTGCAGGTTAACAGTCCAAGCTTCAGAGTAGAGTAGAAAGAAGAAGAAGTAGAGTGAGTGAGTTCTTTGCGGATCTTTTGTTAACTGTTATAGAAGGAAAGAGAATGGTTTTTCTAGAGATGAACTGCGATTAGCTTCTATGGCTAAAGAAGGGGTAACTGTCCTAAATACCACTTATATATTTTGCCTTGGGCCAGATTAGACCCAGCTCTTGGGTCTCAGGTTAAGCGTCACTTTGGCCAAACTCAGAAAGTATTTTGAAAATGCGAAGGGTCACGGATACAAATCTCGACCCCAAAAAGCTCATATGCATAGCTTATGCATATTTGCAATTTCGACATGTAGGTACAGCGGAATGCAGCTGCACCGACCCTAACTGATGTCTCGGACTGATGACAACTGATGATGTAATCACAACGTAAATATCAAGATATTTTTTTAGAAATTTATAATTTTATAAGCTTCTTGTTCAAAGAACAAAGTTAGAAAGTCACCGAGTATTCCCGCTACGTACGTCGCAGAGTAACAATGTGCGAGCGAGCCCCTGATTGCACCACATTCCAACCGCGTAGGAACTACGAAGTATCTGACACAATCATAAGTTTCTCTCCACACTTCTTTGTTTAAAAGAAACTTTATATTCATACTTCTTGGTTTTATCAGAAGTATACTCTAAGTCAGAAGTTAAGCTCGCACATCGCAACTAGTTTTTACTTATTTTGCATTATAGTCAAGTTATTAAGGGAAATACGTAAAAAGAATACCGCCTTTTTCCCTTAAGGGAAAGCCTCAATTGGACTTTTTTATATGGGTCGCAGATCACGGAAATACAAAGGAAGATAGATGAGTTAATAGATAATTTATTCTTGGAATCACAAAAGACAGATACTTCATGTGATGAGCAGCAACATCCACCTGAGTACTTAAAACCGAAACTGCGATCACCAATCTACGTTCCAAGAGTGGTAATTATGGCAAATCCCTTCATGGCATTGTACGGGAGCCCTCGCCCAACAGCGGACATCCAAAGGCTGGTATTGATAAAAATAGTGATAGCCTATGCGTAGTTATATAAATGTCACAGATATATCGTTATTGCTTCTGCCGTGGTGTGTCGTCTAAGAATATATCCATCCGTCTCTTCCCGTGGAGTAGTGAACGTCTAAATTAGCAGCTGATGAATGAATGATGATGATTGTTGTATGACTGTTTACCTGGTGGTTTTGTAGTTACAGAAGCACAAGTACGGTCAAATCCTTCAAATAAAAACAGTCCACGTGGGAAAATCTGCGGGTAGTCCACAATTTAGGTATATCACAGTGTGATCTACTGATTGCGCCACCGCATTCAGCCCACGTCTGTGCTGACGCAATAGTTATTTCCCTTTGCTGTTGGGACGTTAAAGTGAATTTTAGGGGTGTGTAAGTTTTTTATTAGATTTTATTATAATTTGGTCATAGCTCGCAGAAGTGTCAACCGTTGAGGAATAAAGGTTCTCGAGAAGCGACCATGAACCAGACGTTGCAGTGTAACAATGACCCGTCTTGATGGACCAAAAATACAATAAAGGTAGCAGGAATTCGGTGGATGGAGGTAGCTCAAGACCACTCGTCGTGGCTTTCTAAGGGGGAGGTCTATGTTCAGCAGTGGGTTTCTATAGGCTGATGATGATAATTATGATGAAAGAACTGACCTGGGATGTAGCCTACCTGATAAACAGTAACCTCTGCCAGTAACAACTGCAATGGCTTGGAGGTAACGTCCTTCTAGGACGTGACCTATGTGGTATTGCACTGCGTTTGCGACCCACAATAGGAGTTTAGCGTTTAAGCTGTTTTATGCATTCACTTTCCGTTTTTTTTTGGATTCTCAGCTTTATGGTCACCCATTATATAGACCCTTTCTCCGGACTGTACATCCAGAACTAGGAGCATCACTCCAGCAGATTTATCATCCACACATAATAGAACCATGGGTTTCTCGATCACCTTGTTTCTCAAGATATTTTCTACCGCGTTCTTATAAGCTATGGAATGAGCTACCATCTGAGGTTTCCTCGCTTGATCACGATAATGGCCGCTACAAGAACAAATATAAAATCTTCAGGATTGGCAAAGCATCGACAATGTACCTGGTTTTACTTACCATCACACTAATATTATAAATGCGAAAGTTGTGTTTGTTACTTCTTCACGCTGAAACGGCTGGACGGATTTGGATGAAATTCAACGGGGCGCTGCTACGGTCTATACGCTACGGTGACTACTTCATCAGGTGAGCCATATGCTAGTTTATCTATTTCATTCAAATAATAACATTTTCCAATTAAAGTTATACGAAAATAAAAGCAATATTGACATTTGATATTTTGTAGCTAACAATTGCATACAATTTGTAAAACAACACATTCTATTTAACCTATTTGTACTTGTTAGTATTCAGAGCTGTCCTGTATAATTAGCCTCTAATTAACAATGCGTGTTGCATCACAACATTAAATGGGATATGATTAATACGATAACAAACTGGCACATTGTAAAATTAACGAGTTAAAACTATGGTGGTGTGAGTTATTTTAGACAGCTTGTCCTTCCTGCCCCAGCGCCTTTTTTATTTTTTAACGTAAATATCTAAATATTAGCTTTTTCAAAGCTTTTATTTAACTTCCAATGTTAAATAGGTTTGTTTAGGTCAAATCTTGCTGAATCCACTTCCTGACATCCGGTTGAGCTGAAATTTTGCACATCTGTGTAGTTCCGATGACAATACAATATTATTGTGACAGCGAGCTGATCTGCTAATGGAGACGGCATGTGGACAACGGAACTCCTCGATGGGAGACCTGTACCTGTACCTGTAGACTGGCCGTGTTTAAAGAGCCAGTTGGAACTACTTTTTTTAATCTTTCATTATATGAATTAAAATTAGGATCATTTTGAATCATCTCGATAATAATTATACAAAGTACTTGAGACCAAAAAAAATGGGTAGTTTCTACATCCTATGGCCTAATTGATGGCGTCACCCGTTCTCCGCGACACTGGTTTATTCTTGGTTCTTCTACTTCTTCTTCATCGTATTTTTCATTACTGAAGGTAGTGCCCGTCTTGAAAAGATTTAGAAGAGATGCAGACGAGCTTTTTCCACGCTGGTCTATCCTCAGTTTGTCTTAAAGCAGCGGTGGCATCCCTGCCAGTGAGTGCCTTGACTTGATTAGACCAGCAACTAGGAGATCGGCCGCGCGGCCTTTTTCCATCCACTTTTCCCACTACAACTAGTTTTTTTCTTGGTTAACCCTGCTTTAAATCCGTTCCCAGCTTGAGGTAAATTGAAAGCTAGGAAAGCAAACTAGTGCATAACTCTTGAAATATGTAATATTGGAAGTCTACTGTATACTATTTGCATTACAAATACGAAAGTATTATCTGGCAATGTTCATCTTTTCGAAATAATAAATATGATTGAGTGAGTGAAGCTCAGGCATGAACAAAGATTGCCGAGATACAATACTTTCCTAGTACCGTAAATAAGTTCAGGATTTTGAAAATTTTATATAAAACAGTGCTACGTTTACAATACTCAAGTATTTAGCTTCGCAGGAAGCTAACGATCCTCTCAAACATGTATGCAGTGCCCAGATAGGCACTGCATTATATAACTGCATCGTACACGGCGCTATACGACGCAATTAACAAAATGATACCGCAACAAATTCTGGCGTGTATTTTCCCTGGTGTGTTCACTTAAAATCAGCGTGTAGTGTACAATTATCTATACCGCAACCATATAGAATATATGGCTGTGATATGAGCAGTTCCAAATTGTCTTACGGTTGTGAACGTATAATTTTGACACGTAGAATTGACTTCGGGTATTGATTTACTTTGGGCGAAGGATTTAGGCACTTTCAATCAGTTATCTGGGTGAGCTTAGCGCATCCTCTACTATCCCCACAACTTTTGATATTCTTCTTCTTCGTGTCGTTGGTTCCCATAGATAGTTAAATTGTTTTAGACCAAAATTTAGCCACGTCAACAGCATTTTCAGTGGCTTCACACAGGTCATTTAGGGTGCAGGTGTTGGTGCACAATAGACAGGACAGCAGGTAAGGCATCGTCTGAGGAGTGAACCCACAGTCACATTGCCTCGTCAGAATATCCCCATTTAACTAAGTTATACCTGCAGCGGCCTATAACCGGAGTCGGTTCAGAGATTTCCAGGTGGACCATGGCAGTTCATGCCCTGAAGGGAGCTTCTCTGAAGGTACAATGTGGTCAACAAGAGGTGCGTCTCTTTCCAACCACAGTTTTGTACGCGCCTCGCTAGGGCTGTCTACTGTGAGTGCTTCGGTCGACTTAAGGAAGCTATTGCAGCTCTTAAGTCTACTTCTGCACTTCTTGGTGTCATAAAGCGAGTGTATGCTGTCGTTTTCCTGTTTGCCTTTCAACTTTTGATATTCGGTTCAGAGATTTCCAGGTAGACCATGGCAGTTCATGTCCCGAAGGGAGCTTCTCTGAAGGTACAATGTGGTCAACAAGAGGAACGTCTCTTTCCAACCACAGTTTTGTACGCGCCTCGCTAGGGCTGTCTACTGTGAGTGCTTCGGTCGACTTAAGGAAGCTATTGCAGCTCTTAAGTCTACGTCTGCACTTCTTGGTGTCATAAAGCGAATGCTGTCGTTTTCCTGTTTGCCTTTCAACTTTTGGTATTCGGTTCAGAGATTTCCAGGTAGACCATGGCAGTTTTTGTCCCGAAGGGAGCTTCTCTGAAGGTACAATGTGGTCAACAAGAGGAACGTCTCTTTCTAACCACAGTTTTGTGCGCGCCTCGCTAGGGCTGTCTACTGTGAGTGCTTCGGTCGACTTAAGGAAGCTATTGCGGCTCTTAAATCTACGTATGCACTTCTTGGTGTCATAAAGTGAGTGTATGCTGTCGTTTTCCTGTTTGGCTTTCAATTTTTTGATATTAGATCAACCTAAGGCAGCTTTCATAGAAGATTATCATATTTAACTCATTCTAGAAAACAGATGATCTTTTAATTTATCTTTCGTCACAATCAAGCATCGAGTTCACTTTCTTACAACAAAGAAATAGCATCATGCTAAAGCTTCGAGTAAAAGATTTTACTTTTCCTGTATTCTTGACCCAAAAACATAAACAAGAACGCAAGGCTGACGGTATAAATGATGTCAAATCTACCCATGAAACCTTCGGTAAGCCGTTACATAAACAGGGATATTCCGGAAGTGACAACCACACAGGAAGTGTAAGATTACACCACCAATAAAATTGGCTACATCCTCGACCCAAAAGCGATATATCAGCAATAAATGTATTTACGATTACGAGTTATAGCTATCGCAGAGGCTCTAAAATAAAGCCTTCCAAATATACAAAAGATTCAAATAAAATAA
The DNA here is from genome assembly GCA_932527175.1 of Operophtera brumata. Classification (NCBI taxonomy): domain Eukaryota; kingdom Metazoa; phylum Arthropoda; class Insecta; order Lepidoptera; family Geometridae; genus Operophtera; species Operophtera brumata. The sequence continues at coordinate 34,400,296 of OW052227.1, read as the reverse complement.
TTTGGACAGCAATAAAAGATTAATAAATTATTTGTGGTTCATATAAAAACTCATTATACCTTCCACATGTAGCTTATGTTGTACCAGGCGAAAGACTCACAGATACGAGGCGAGTTTGGCCTCTCGCGATGGATCAAGTACATTATAAAGTTCCCAGGATGTCGGTGGATGGAGGTGCCTCAAAACCATTCCTCATGGCATTCTATGGGAGAGGCCTATGCCTAACAGTACAGCTCGTTCCCCATAAGATGGCACCTGTAAATACTCCATGGCAGGTGCCAACTTACGATGAACGGTCCGGCTCGTTCACCGTAAGATGGTACCTGTAAATACTCCATGGCAGGTGCTAACTTACGATGAACGGTCCGGCTCGTTCACCGTAAGATGGCACCTGTAAATACTCCATGGCAGGTACCAACTTGCGATGGACGGTCCGGCTCGTTCACCTTAAGATGGCACATGTAAATACTACATGGCAGGTGCCAACTTACGATGAACGGTCCGGCTCGTTCACCGTAAGATGGTACCTGTAAATACTCCATGGCAGGTGCCAACTTACGATGAACGGTCCGGCTCGTTCACCGTAAGATGGCACCTGTAAATACTCCATGGCAGGTACCAACTTACGATGAACGGTCCGGCTCGTTCACCTTAAGATGGCACCTGTAAATACTCCATGGCAGGTGCCAACTTTCGATGTACGGTCCGGCTTGTTCACTATAAGATGGCACCTGTAAATACTCCATGGCAGGTGCCATCTTACGGTGAACGGTCTGTATACTTATGTACGCTGATTATTGATTAATTGATTGTAATGAGTAGAATAATGAATGGTACAGTAATAACAGCTGCCAGTTTTTTTATCGTTGATTCTTGCTAAAAAGTTATATTCTCTCTACCGTGATTGCCTCCGTTGTAGCCTCGAAGGGCGCTTCCAATTGCTTAGTGTACCGTAACAATCGTTACGTATCATTAGTCTAATGAGCCCTTAAGGCGCTATAGGGCCAACGAAAATTTTTATGTCAGGGTGTGAAGCACGCGGGGTCGCCCCGCCCACTGAGCGGGACGCAGGATGCGCCGAGTTCAATGACCCGAATTCTATCGGCGGGTAAGAGCGTTTTCACACTTTCCGATCCGATATCCTTATCGGAACACGTTTCCATACATTTTGTCGGTATCTGATATTGGAGACCGATAAAATGTATGAAAATTACGGCCGATAACGGTATCGCATCGGATAGTGTGGAAACTCTCTAAGGCGCCTTGCTATTATTTTCGCACATACGGTCATAAAGTAGCACAATATGCGCACAAAAAATAATAAGTTTTAGTGCTAGTAATAAATAAATAATAAAGAATTTTTACGTAAGTTTTTTTAATATTTCTGTTGGATATTTGGATAATCACATTACCTATAAAAATGGATCGTAAGGAAGGTATCTAATTGTGGCAGAAAATCAGATGTTCCATAAACAAAATAAGTACCTCATGATTCGATCCTAAGAAATTACCTCTCCGTCTCCTCCAGTGGATGTGTGCAGTGGTCTGTCCGACCTAAGACTAGGCCCTCCGACTCTTTCTGAGGAAGAGTGCAGAGGTGTGTGTCCGGCCTAAGAAATTACCTCTCCGTCTACTCCAGTGGATGTGTGCAGTGGTCTGTCCGACCTAAGAGTAGGCCCTCCGTCTCTTTCTGAGGAAGAGTGCAGAGGTGTGTGTCCAGCCTAAGAAATTACCTCTCCGTCTCCTCCAGTGGATGTGTGCAGTGGTCTGTCCGACCTAAGAGTAGGCCCTCCGTCTCTTTCTGAGGAAGAGTGCAGAGGTGTGTGTCCGGCCTAAGAAATTACCTCTACGTCTACTCCAGTGGATGTGTGCAGTGGTCTGTCCGACCTAAGAGTAGGCCCTCCGTCTCTTTCTGAGGAAGAGTGCAGAGGTGTGTGTCCAGCCTAAGAAATTACCTCTCCGTCTCCTCCAGTGGATGTGTGCAGTGGTCTGTCCGACCTTACAGTATACCCTCCGTCTCTTCCCGTGGAAGAGTGTCGTGGTGTGTGTCTAGCTTAAAAAAATACCTCTCCGTCTCCTCCAGTGGATGTTTACAGTGGTCTGTCCGAACAAAGAGTAGCCCCTCCGTCTCTTCCCGTGGAAGAGTGTCGTGGTGTGTCTGGCCTAAAAAATTACCTCTCCGTCTCCTCCAGTGGATGTTTACAGTGGTCTGTCCGACCTAACAGTATACCCTCTATCTCTTCCCGTGGAAGAGTGTCGTGGTGTCTGGCCTAAAAAATTACCTCTCCGTCTCCTCCAGTGGATGTTTACAGTGGTATGTCCGAACAAAGAGTAGCACCTACGTCTCTTCCTGTGAAAGAATGCCGTGATGTGTTTCCGGCCTCAGAAAATACTTCTCCGTCTCCTCACGTGGATGTGTGAAGTGGTATGTCCGGCCTAAGAGTAACCCTCCGTTTTTTCCTATGGAAGAGTGCTGTGGTGTTTGTCCGGCCTAAGAAAATACCTGTGCGTCACCTCACGTGGATGTGTGCAGTGTCCGGCCTAAGAGTTACCCTCCAGTTTTTCCTATGGAAGAGTGCTGTGGTGTTTGTCGGGCCTAAGAAGATACCTGTGCGTCACCTCACGTGGATGTGTGCAATGGTCTGTCTGGCCTAAGAGTAGACCCTCCATTAGTTCCCGTGGAAGAGTGCCGTGATGTGTGTCCGCCCTAAGAAAATACCTGTCCGTCTCCTCAAGTGGATGTGTGAAGTGGTATGTCCGGCCTAAGAGTAACCCTCCGTTTTTTCCTATGGAAGAGTGCTGTGGTGTTTGTCCGGCCTAAGAAAATACCTGTGCGTCACCTCACGTGGATGTGTGCAGTGGTCTGTCTGGCCTAAGGGAAGACTCTCCGTGTCTTTCCATGAAAGTGTGCCGAGGTGTGTGTCCGGCCTAAGAAAATACCTGTCCGTCACCTCACGTGGATGTGTACAGTGGTCTGTCTGGCCTAAGGGAAGACCCTTCGTGTCTTCCCGTGGAAGAGTGTCGTGGTGTGTGTCCGACCTAAGAAAATACCTGTGCGTCACCTCACGTGGATGTGTGCAGTGGTCTGTCTGGCCTAAGGGAAGACCCTTCGTGTCTTCCCGTGGAAGAGTGTCGTGGTGTGTGTCCGACCTAAGAAAATACCTGTGCGTCACCTCACGTGGATGTGTGCAGTGGTCTGTCTTGCCTAAGAGTTGACCCTCCGTCTGTTCCCGTGGAATAGTGCCGTGATGTGTGTCCGGCCTAAGAAAATACCTGTCCGTCTCCTTCCGTGGATGCATTGAGCATCACATCAATCTACAAATTCTACCTATATCATTCTACAATTTTCAATGTAATAACTACTCATTTTGATTTCTAGCACAGATAATGTATGGTAGTAAATGTGTTACTACCATACATAACATACATACCATACCACCATCCAAAGGGCGTCGACGATTTTGGCATAGTCGTCAGCCGCCATTTACTTTTATTTTTAAGTTAGAGGCACACTTTAAAAAAATTACATTTTCTAGAGGGTACGGGTCATTCGCAAAACATCCACTTCTCATAATGTACACCGCACTTTTCAAACTATTTTTTTTTTCAAAAAAGCTGGATATGGGTTACTGGCTCACTGACTCATTGACATCGTTATTCTCCTAGAAGGAGTTGTTTTAGTGATGGGTCATGTTCTAGGAAAGTGTTTAGTCCGTCTGTAAAATCTGTCATTTCAAAAATCCAAGCTGACGAAAACCTTTCTTCGAAATGGTGACCGATCGGATCCGTTCAAACGACGCATCCTACTATTTTTTGGGAAAGATAGAAGAAAAAAATAAAAAAAATAAAAAAATAGATTGCTGTTCTAAAATGGGTTTTTCAAACAGACTTGTCCGACTAGACTTTGGTGAATTAAAGTTTTTTACTAAAGTTAACACTCGAAAATTTGGTTTATATAGAAATGTTGTAAGCATCTTGGTGTATAATAGGGTGCAAAATCACAACTTTTTTAAAAACCATGATGGCGCATGTCGGATTGTTTGGTGGTCATTTTGTAGAATCGAAATTTATAGAATTTTCAAATTGAAAAAAGAGACTGCGGGCAACACCGGAGCTTGATGACTAGTAAAGGGCTATCGTGTGGGAGAACAAGTGGTGTTGCCTGGTGGAAATTGCAACTTTTTTACTTTTCGTTACATTTTACTTGTATTTATATTTTACTTTTAAAACCAAGAAGTAAAAATGTAATCATATGAAAAACGTAAAAAGTCTAAAATAAAAAAACTCAAAAAAAATAAAATTGAAGTCATTTTATGAAAAGTCCAGTGTACATATTGCGAATAAAGGAGATGTCCAGAAGTGGTATAATATTCTGAGAAAATTTCAGAAGTTATGAAATATATCTAAAAAAAGCTTATTTATTGGGCTACTCGATTATATAAATTTTATATATTATAAAACCTCCGTTTCCGAGAAAATAATAAAATTGTTCTTGAAGGGAAAACATAATGAAACAAACATGCCAAAACCACACGTGTGTAATAAATAAATAAATAAATAATGCTGGACAGTTCACATAACACATTTCACATTTTTTATCTAGCCCCAAGCTAAGCAGAGCTTGTGTTATGTGTACTAGATAACTGATATACTTAATACAATATATTACATAGATAGATATTTTTTATTATACATAAAAATACCCAGAACACCCTAAACAAATATCTGCGATCGCACATAAAATAAATATGCTATTTCGTCTTCTTCTGCCTGTGCCCAAAGATATGATGACTAAAATATTCTTCTTGAATGGAATACGTGCTAACACACAATTTACAATAAATTTATCTGTGCCCTGAACTACCTGAAAAATACATATGTTTATAAGGAGGCGAGGAATGTAGGTACCTATGCATATTGCTAAAGGTACTATTATCATTACAGGCAGCTCCTATCTATTAGTGAACTCTACAACAGTGTAGGTAGGTATCTACTTAGAATGTATCCTGAACCTACACAGAACAGATAAACTAATAAGTGAAGTATTAGTAATAACGCGACAACATGGAACGAAGGTAGGATAGTCGTATGAAAAGTTCTTTGTGGTTGTCTGTCTGCGGCCTGTCTCGCTAGCTAGAGCGTATCAAAATTCCTTAGTCTGCCTGCCAAAGAGCGTCAAGTTCACCTTTTGGGAGTGTTACAAGTTCTAACTTTATTTTGAAAAAAAAACAACATTTGAATCAAGTTTAAAAAAACTGAGGTACATTTATTATTTTTCATTAGCTGCAAAATAGCCAAATAATTAATGCCCTTTCTCCGTAAATAACTATTATGTTGCTTAGAATTTCTAGTTATTTTTATACCGGCCTTCATATATTTTTTGGACATCTCCTTTAGTCTATTTGAGCAAAAAAATTGAGTGTATATTTTGCGAAGTGGAGGTTATGCGAAGTGGTCATATTGAGAATAAGTGCGATGTACATTACAAGAAGTGGACGTTTTGCGAATGAGTTGTATCCTCTAGCCATAGCACAATAACTAGTGGGTCGGTGGTGCGTGAGGTGCTGCAGCTGGCGTACAGTTTTCCTTTGCCGCTTACTCGCGTGTATGCACAGACCTCTACAAACCCCTGCAAACCCTACCAACACTACAAACCCCTACAAAATCCTACAAACCCTACAAACTCCTTCCAACGCCTACGAACCTCTATAAATCTACTTTGATTTTGACCCTTAACCTTGACCTTGACCTGTACCTGTACCTGTACCTGTACCTGTACCTGTACCTGTACCTGTACCTGTACCTGTACCTGTACCTGTAATTATACCTGTACCTGTACATGCTCCTGCACTAATTAATACGAATGTCGCCTCTTCGTTTATCTCACTCAATCGACCATCGTTCCACTCAGTGGAATCGTTCCACTTCGTGTCACGCTGGTCTCGTTAGCTCGATAAGCTACAGCAAAGTTAATTTGAAGAGAGAAAACTAACGTAATATTCGTAATCAGCACCCACAAATTACTTGAAAACGACACCCATATTAGTTTTTTCTGATCTTACCATTTTATAGGGTTACCAGCTTACCTACTAACTTACCCACGTAACCAAAAAATTTAAGTAATATTCGTAATCAGCAACTACAAATTACTCAAAAACGACACCCATATTAGTTTTTTCTTATATTACCTTTACGCAGGGTTGCCAGGTTACCTTCCTACTCACTTACATACGTACCTGACTGCAAATTTGATGATTTATTCGCAATCGAACGTTACTATCGTTTTTTTCAGTCTCTCGATTATACAAGCACCGTTTCCTCCCAGGGTTACCAACAATATACAAATTTATATAGTCAAAGGTTATTTTTAAGGGCTTCCTTCATAATACCACATACATTTTAGTATCAAAAACTTAATTATTTATATATATTTGGAGAAAATCTAAGAAATTGCCCTAAAAACGGGGAAAATATTTCCACCTGGCAACACCACTTGTCCTCCCACACAACAGCCCTATACAAGTCATCAAGCTAAGTGTTGCACACAGTCTCTTTTTTTCAATTTGTAAATTTTATATTCCACCATTTAACAAAATGGCCGCCACACCATCTGCCATCTTGGTTTTGAAAAAAGTTAGGATTTTCGTATATTCACCGAGATGCTGGCAACATTTCTGCATAAACAAAATTTTCGAGTGTTAACTTTGGTAAAAGACTTTAATTAACCAAAGTCTAGTCGGACAAGTCTGTTTAAAAAAGCCATTATAGAGCAGCCTTCTATTTTTTTTTGTTTGTAACATTTTTCTTTAATCTTTCCCATAAAACAGTTGGACGCGTCGTTTGAACGGATCCGATCGGTCACCGTTTCAAAGAACTGTTTTGGTCAGGACCAAAAGTGCGGTGTACATTATGAAAAGTGGACGTTTTGCGAATAAGCCGTATCCTCTAGCCATTTATGTACAGTTTTCAAAGTGCGCCACTAACTTGAAAATAAAACTAAATGGTGGCTGACGACTATGCCAAAATCGTCGACGCCCTTTGGATGGTGGTAGCCGGTAACATATTTACTACCATACATTTTCTGTCCTAGTAATCAAAATGTAGTTAACATTGAAAATCGTATCCTAATGCAATAGGTGGAATTAGTACATTGATGTGATGCTCATTGCATCCACGGGAGGAGACGTAGAGGTTTTTTTTTGGCTGGACACACACCACAGCCCTCTTCCATGGGAAAAAACGGAGGGTTAATCTTAGGCTGGACATACCACTTCACACATCCACTTAAGGAGACGGAGAGGTTATTTCTTAGGCCAGACAAACACCACAACACTCTTCCATAGGAAAAAACGGAGGGTTACTCTTAGGCCAGACATACCACTTCACACATCCACTTGAGGAGACGGAGAGGTATTTTCTTAGGCCGGACACACATCACGGCACTCTTCCACGGGAACAGACGGAGGGTCTACTCCTAGGCCAGATAGACCACTTCACACATCCACGTGAGGTGACGCACAGGTATTTTCTTAGGCTGGACAAACAACACAGCACTCTTCCATAGGAAAAAACGGAGGGTTACTCTTAGGCCGGACATACCACTTCACACATCCACTTGAGGAGACGGAGAGGTATTTTCTTAGGCCAGACAAACACCACAATACTCTTCCATAGGAAAAAACGGAGGGTTACTCTTAGGCCGGACATACCACTTCACAGATCCACTTGAGGAGACGGACAGGTATTTTCTTTGGCCAGACAAACACCACAGCACTCTTCCATAGGAAAAAACGGAGGGTTACTCTTAGGCCAGACATACCACTTCACACATCCACTTGAGGAGACGGAGAGGTATTTTCTTTGGCCAGACAAACACCACAGCACTCTTCCATAGGAAAAAAACGGAGGGTTACTCTTAGGCCAGACATACCACTTCACACATCCACTTGAGGAGACGGAGAGGTATTTTCTTTGGCCAGACAAACACCACAGCACTCTTCCATAGGAAAAAACGGAGGGTTAGTCTTAGGCCAGACATACCACTTCACACATCCACTTGAGGAGACGGAGAGGTATTTTCTGTGGCCAGACAAACACCACAGCACTCTTCCATAGGAAAAAACGGAGGGTTACTCTTAGGCCAGACATACCACTTCACACATCCACTTGAGGAGACGGAGAGGTATTTTCTTAGGCCAGACAAACACCACAACACTATTCCATAGGAAAAAACGGAGGGTTACTCTTAGGCCAGACATACCACTTCACACATCCACTTGAGGAGACGGAGAGGTATTTTCTTAGGCCGGACACACATCACGGCACTCTTCCACGGGAACAGACGGAGGGTCTACTCCTAGGCCAGATAGACCACTTCAAACATCCACGTGAGGTGACGCACAGGTATTTTCTTAGGCTGGACAAACAACACAGCACTCTTCCATAGGAAAAAACGGAGGGTTACTCTTAGGCCGGACATACCACGTTACATATCCACGTGAGGTGACGGACAGGTATTTTCTTAGGCCGGACAAACACCACAATACTCTTCCATAGGAAAAAACGGAGGGTTACTCTTAGGCCGGACATACCACTTCACACATCCACTTGAGGAGACGGAGAGGTATTTTCTTTGGCCAGACAAACACCACAGCACTCTTCCATAGGAAAAAACGGAGGGTTACTCTTAGGCCGGACATACCACTTCACACATCCACTTGAGGAGACGGAGAGGTAGTTTCTTAGGCCAGACAAACACCACAACACTCTTCCATAGGAAAAAACGGAGGGTTACTCTTAGGCCGGACATACCACTTCTCACATCCACTTGAGGAGACGGAGAGGTATTTTCTTAGGCCGGACACACATCACGGCACTCTTCCACGGGAACAGACGGAGGGTCTACTCCTAGGCCAGATAGACCATTGCACACATCCACGTGAGGTGACGCACAGGTATTTTCTTAGGCCAGACAAACACCACAACACTCTTCCATAGGAAAAAACGGAGGGTTACTCTTAGGCCGGACATACCACTTCTCACATCCACTTGAGGGGACGGAGAGGTATTTTCATAGGCCGGACACACATCACGGCACTCTTCCACGGGAACAGACGGAGGGTCTACTCCTAGGCCAGATAGACCACTGCACACATCCACGTGAGGTGACGCACAGGTATTTTCTTAGGCTGGACAAACAACACAGCACTCTTCCATAGAAAAAAACGGAGGGTTACTCTTAGGCCGGACATACCACTTCACACATCCACTTGAGGAGACGGAGAGGTATTTTCTTAGGCCAGAAAAACACCACAACACTCTTCCATTGGAAAAAACGGAGGGTTACTCTTAGGCCAGACATACCACTTCACACATCCACTTGAGGAGACGGAGAGGTATTTTCTTAGGCCAGACAAACACCACAGCTCTCTTCCACGGGAAGAAACGGAGGGTCAACTCTTTGGTCAGACAGACCACAGCACATCCCACATCCACTAGAGGGGACGGAGAGGTAATTTCTTTGGCCAGATCTCTACTCCTACTAGGTATGTAGCTATCTAAAGTAACAGTATGAAGTCAGAGTTTATTTGCAAAACAAATCGGATAATGTATTTGTTTACCTAGGTTTACTTTTACTTACCTTTGTCACAGAATAAATAATAGTACAAGTACCTATGTTGGCTCTTTTCATAATTATGATTTGCGAGTAGCCTGACTTGATAGTTTCCATTTCATCCGTAGTCACGTGACCGATGGCGGGAAAATTGACACAGATCCTGCCTCGATGCGGTCTGCGACCGGTCTGAGCAAGCCGAGCGCACGCTCTGGTACTTATATTTGTGTTTAAAAAATTATATAAAAAAATCCCTTTTAGTTTTGCTAAATTTTGTTATTGACTTCACTAATTTAAATCAAAATGAACATGACACCAAGTGTTTCGTAAGTTAAAACGTGAAAGAAGTAAGTCAAAAACATGATTTAAATTTTAAAAAGGTGGTATCTTTGTGTTTTTTTTTTATTGAGTGAAGTAATTCAAATAGTGTATTGAATTAATGATTTCACTAGATAAAATGATCAAGAATATCATATATTTTTTTCTTCATAGAAAACTATAAGAATTCTTATCAAAAACTTTAAAATTCTAGACACATTTGAGAACCTATGGCGTCTTAATGAATAGTTCTTGCGCCTTCAGGTTGAAATCGGCTATTTGGCATTCTGCCGTCTCAATCAGCGAGCTGTACTATTCACTGTTTAATCTTACTAGTAGCAAGATCAAAATTTTGACCCAAAAAAATACCTTAAATACAGTCAGTTTTGGGAAACTCTTCATGAATTCGATTAGAGAGAATCGATATACGCATCTTCAACACCTTGAAATGCAGCGTAGTGTTAGTGTCAAAAAATTTAAGTATAAAAACCAAAATCAGAATCAACGAAATTGACATAATATGACTGATTCTGATATACGGATGTGTGGCGCCGAGTGACTGAACCATACCCCGGACACTCAAACAACGCGTTGATATGCACTCTGGCATAATCTGCGCGTAGCCTAAACAATAGAAGACTCAGCTAGTATGAGGAACCCTAAATTCAGCCACAGATCTGAGGGGTGGGCTGCGGGACGTGGTACTATAATATATATTGTGATGGTACCCTGGTTCCCATGTATGTTGCATCATCTGGCAATACTTTTGAAGTACCTAGTTACACCATATTCTGAGAGCGAGGGTTCTTGGAATATCGAAAAGAAACTTAAGCACAGAAGTATATGCTTTGCCAGGTTCCACAGGAACTGTTAAAACTAAGGGGAATCTTGTGCTGAGCATATAAGGTTCAAAATAGAAACTACTTGGTAAATTTGTTGATTTCAGTGTTGGTGAAAGGAGAAGGTGTCTCGTTTCGGTCTAACGGGGCAAAGCTGCTATGGCAACTACCTCGCTCGCACCCGTGGGAAGCAAGCCCTTACATGAATTAGGACACCGAGTACACGATGAAAACGGAACCTTATGGCCTAGATATTAAGAGCGATTATATAATAAGCGATAGTATTGTGTTCAAATATGTAATTATTAGAGATTTTTAACTCACTCGAATTTTGGCTACGAGACCGAATGGTCGATGCATTAAAAGCTTGGATTTAAAAATAAACTCTACAATTAATTGATAAATTGTACATAAAGAAACACTGATTGGACGATTTTAGCAAAAACGCCAATCTGTTAAAATAAGCCTTGTGAATAAACATTATCCAAGTTCAAAGTTAATAACACAAGCAGTTCTTAATACATACAAAAGTATGGTTTTAAATTCAGAACGAGTGCTGATACTGGAATACTTAAGTTAAGTCTTATCTATAATTAAATAATGTGTCTTCTATAACCTAGGTATCGATATAGATTTCTAGACCCTACAGGTGACCTGACTCGGAGCCTAAAAATCCGCATAAAGGTATCTAAATGCATCGCATTTTGATAACTCGCAGATTAATCTAGCTCGCTGACCAGACGACGTGACGCTCTGTATATAAATATACAGGACTGAAATATGCATTATGGGTAATTAGCATCTGACTAATTCAACGATACTGTTCTAGCCAAAAGCACATAATTACAACGTGTAATTATGTACTAGCTATGGTACAGGGGAGAAACGACAATTGATTTGGACTTACCAATTGTTTGAAGCGGAATTTCTAATACATTAAGGTGTTAGTTGTACCTAGACTAAGCTAGCTTTAATCAACCCGAGGGGGATTTTTTATTTGTCCTTGATTCATTTTAACCTCCTCATAGGATGGGTTAGGAACTAAATCAAGGGTTTAAGATCTTGCTTATCAGTAAGACTTAATCTAATTAATCGAGTGTTTCGTTAGACTTTTTTGCGAGTTCTAAAAATACAAAACCACATGAATTCGCTAACAGAAATTTATTGAAACCTTCCTACATCGTCCCATTAACTCATAGGTAGGTAAATCAGTAATACTTTACCAGCCAACATTAAATACAGATTTATCTCAACTAGGCTTAAGCCAGAACACACCTTGTTTCTAGACTAACCCAGGACTTAGTACCTTTAATTGTTAATGAATTTAACTCGCTTGTTAAGTTTGCGGAATTGGCCCTAAGGCGTTCCGCTAAAAAACTTTGATCCCTGAAAGATATAAGATACCTGTACCCTATAAGACAGGCTATACCTGAAACTTGAATGGAGTCAGCAGCAGTGATGTTGAGAAGTTGATGATCTGAGATACCTAACTCTTGATTAGAATTGAAACAAGTTGGCCTATAAATATTTATTACACACTGATTAAATCAATACAGTTGGTGGGCACATGTATTACTACTTGCTATACTTTTAAACATACATAGAAGTGTATGAGATTAGTGCGGCCCTCACAAGGCTATAAAGCACAATCGATCTAATTAAAATATTATCAATCTATGCTATAAAGAGCGGGACGAAGCGAGGAGTGGGGGAGACAACGCAAGGCGAATCCATAACATATGGTCCCTGTTATACAGCGTTCATGTTGCCGCTTCAGAGTTGCTATACGCAGTTCTTAAGTCTAGGTTGAATACCTGAGGCTCCAGGTTTTCATCGGCCTGAATACATTATACATGGTGTTGGACAATGCAGACAGATATACATGTCATGCATTTTTGCATTGGATAAGTAGAGCAGACTCGACATTTATTGTTGGGTGCTCTCACCACTCCACATACGCAGAGCAAGGAAGGAAGGACTCGCGAGCGAGCGAGCTTGCCACAGCTTGCCATATAGCGTGTCAGCGCCACATAGACCTAGACCTAGCTAGTCTAGCTAGTCCAAGATAAGCCCATATATAGAGCAGAGCCAGAGAGCGGAGTCCATGCACGGAACAGAGTGCGCAGCACAGGGGGGGGGGCCATCTCAATATTATGTGAATGAACATAACACCTTAGGGCCAACTAGAATAATCAATGAGTCATTATGGATCAGAAAAACCAAGAAATTGAAGATCTATCATTGGAGGCCTTGAAGGCTTAGACGAACATCATAAATATTTTATGCGAAATAACTTTCGAGACTATCATGGTTATGTACATACTTTTCACTAGAAACGGGATATTTACCATAATTTTTGAGTTTTGTTCTCCCGTGATCATGGCGCATGTAACTGTGCCGAAATATCAGAAACAATAAAAACTCAAAAATCATCCCGTTTTTAGTAAAAAGTATCTTAGGCGAAGTTAAAGCCTATAACTACAATGTTATTTGGTCACGTCCAAAAAACGCAAGAAGGTTGGGGCTATCCAGAAGTTGTATCAAGGAAGACCAACTGGCGGAAGACTAGTTGGCCGCTCCAGACGTCGCTGGATAGACGCAATTACGTGAACTTGATGCCACCAGCATCAAGGTACCATCACCAACGTAGATCCTTGATCAGTTTCAAAAAATTTACGCTTTCATCGATGACCGTAAACTAGTTTCACCCATTTTTAGGGTTCCGTAAAAAAACTACGGAACCCTTATAGATTCGTCATGTCTGTCTGTCTGGCTGTCTGTCCGTGTATGTCACAGCCACTTTTTCCGAAACTATAAGAGCTATGCTGTTGAAACTTGGTAAGTAGATGTATTCTGTAAACCGCAATAAGATTTTCAAACAAAAACAGAAAAAAAACAATAAATTTTTGGGGTTCTCCATACTTAGAACTGAAACTCAAAAAACTTTTTTTCATCATACCCATACGTGTGGGGTATCTGTAGATAGGTCTTCAAAAATGATATTGAGGTTTCTAATATCATTTTTGTCTAAACTGAATTGTTTGCGCGAGGGACTTTTCCAAAGTGGTAAAAAGTGTCCCCCCCCCCCCCCCCCCCCTCCCCCCCCGTAACTTCCAAAATAAGAGAATGATAAAACTAAAAAAAGTATATGATGTACATTACCATGTAAACTTCCACTGAAAATTGGTTTGAACGAAATCTAGTAAGTAGTTTTTTATTTTTGTGGTTCCCAACACTTAGAACTGAAACTCAACAAAAAACACATCAAACCCATACGTGTGGGGTATCTATGGATAGGTCTTCAAAAATTATGTTGAGGTTTTTAATATCATTTTTTTCTAAACTGAATAATTTGCGCGAGAGACACTTCGAAAGTGGAAAAAGTGTCCCCCCCCCCCCCCCCCCATCTAGAGATCTAGTAAGTAGTTTTTTTTTAATACGTCATAAATCGTAATCCATCCAAGAACTTTTATATTATGTTACTTGCTGCTACGGAACCCTTCATGGGCGAGTCCGACTCGCACTTGGCCGCTTTTTTTGTTCACCAATGAGACATGATATCCCTTGTGTAGGAAATTCCTTTGTTTTATGACTTTTATAAAATTTATTATTTTATGACATCCACATTTCATACTTTTTTTGTAAAAAATATATATTTCTATGCAAGCTTTTATAAAACTAGTGATCGTAACCGTGTGATCAAAAAATGCTTAAACACGGCCAGTCTACTATTATCCATCGAGGAGTTCCGTTGTCCACCTTCCGTCTCCATCATCAGGTCATCTCGCGGTCACCATCATATTGTATTGACATCGGAACTTCACAGGTATGCCTAATTTCAGGTCAATCGGTTAAGGATAACCGCTTTAAAATTTAGTTGCAAGATTCCACCCGGACAAACATATTCCACCCGGACATATATTGCAAGTAATATAAAGCTTGTAAAAACCAATTAGTTCGAACTTCAGTGTGGCGCTGATTTCTGATTTTTATTGGTGATTAATGTTTGGTCGCCATGGTCCAAAAAAAACTTTATGGTAGTGCCTCGAAATACTAAGCTTCTATTGGTGTTAAAAAGGCATTAGGGCGGGCTGTCGTCACTACGACTAGCCACTTTTCACACCAAATTCACCCTTAGCGTGGTCAGGTAGAAACGTTAGTACATGAGACTAGAGAAGAGAAGAATATAGAAGCTTGGCGTTTTTGTTTGGCGACTTGGAGGCCATGACCCATTTCGGGTAGATGAGCAAGAGAATAATTGACTATAAGTAAACATACAACCAAACAAACAAATAAGTATAAACAAGAATTTCCTGTTTAATAAATTAAGCACGGTAGAGGAAAATAACGCTTGAACGGCTTGCTACTTTCTATATCTCTTTGAACCATGTAATTACATTTCACATGCACCTAATTTATTTCATGTTATTAAAATCACCGAAACATGTTATCCCAAAATGTTCTTTATTACTTGGGCTATAAACGAAAACTCAAATTCGTTGTAATAATATAATCAAACGTGAATTGCTTGAACCTTTTATTTAAACTAGAATTATCTTGGAATTAATTTCGTGTGAAGGTGTCTACAATTTTATTTCTCTACATTTACTATAATTTATTACGAAAGTTTAAAAGCTATATTCTCTGCGTAAGTAGTTACCGAACAATTTTATGACTTTCTAGCACGAATTTTAGGCTGCGTTTCCACCAAAGATATGCGAGGTAGATGAACGGTGCGAAGATGCGTAGCGAGACTATGGAACGATGTGAGTGTTTCCATGAGAGATGTGCTAGGCAGCCGAGCGGTGCGAAGATGCGTAGTGACGCTGTGAAAATGTGCGCAGATGAGCGGTGCGAGGATGTGTAGCGGGCTCTTTTCAGATAACAGCGAAAACTCCTATCGTGAAAGCTTGCGTCTATACTTTACACACATCCCTCGCGCACATTTCTCGCACACATCCCTCGCACACATCCCTCGCACATATCCCTCGCTCAAACCCTTCGCTTATTTTGACTTAGAATTTTTTACTTTTTATTGCACCTCACAGTTGGCAAAGACTTTATCGTTGGACCTTAGCTTCTATGAAGCGATGGTTTTTCACGTGGCAAATAATGTTTTTCGTGATTTTCACTTATTTTTCGTTCCGCGAGCGCTATTCTGTCTCTTTGTAACTCACCTGAATTTTTAATTACGCAATTTGGCGCTGGTATGCGCCTTCAGCCATCCAAGACCTCCCTGGCCAATGACTGACATATTCTGCTTTCAAATCAAACATTTGTAAATGAGTCTAATAAATGTAATCGGGTTCTATCTAGGGCTGTAGGGACCACTAGTTAAGATGAAGTTTGAGAGAGGATAATGCTATGAAACGAAACTTCATGAACATAGGTCCAGTTGACTTGGTTTTTATCGATAAAGGTAAGTATCCCAAGATACAACGTCCTCTTTTTGACGGACAGAAACCTGTAGCGGTGAATGCGATGTGTAATTAAAGTTATCCGCATTTCCGTTATATAACGGACGTTATATTAACGCAGCGACTGCTGAAGAAATTTAGGGGTTAAGAAATACACAAGCGTTCATTTTCATACAAGCTATGAAATCGCTACAAGCTTTTCGTAGCTTGTGTAGCACTTTGGCAGCATTGAGATTATTTACGGTTTCAATCAAGCTTTGAATCTATTTAAGAATTTGTGTGGAATTTGAGCTGCAATATGGCCATAAATTGGTGTTTAAGAGAAGCAGCGTCATCTAACGAAGTCGGAAAACACATTCCCACCGTCGCTTATGAACTTCGGTTTAAAGAAATTTATTCTCAAAAAGACATTATGTCACTTACATGAGAAAAACATTTATCTATAAGTAGTACATTAAACATATAAGTAGGTCGTTCGAGTAAGTAAATTGGTAATATTGTACATTATTTGTAGAAAACTAGGTAGGCGCTCATTCAATGCATATGCATGATAATAAGTAGGTACGATCTTTAAAAGTAGGTATCTACAACGTACTGCGTAAGTTTTGTTTTAAATGCATTGAATGAGTTTACATTTTTAATATCTGACGGTAGTTGGTTATAAAGCTGTGCACCTTCAAAAGTAAACATTTTTTTACCTTAGTTCGTTCGCGTCTTGGGTAAAACCAGAAAGCTGGCGCGACGAGTATTGTGCTTGGATATTTGTCGCGTTGTTATGAATGATAGGCTAGTATGGAGAGAGCCTTTTAAATTTTTACGAACAAGTATGCATGTGCTGTAAATATATAATTGTTTGATGTTCATTAATTTAGTTTGTTTATATATTTGAACGGTTGGTGTTAAGTATGGATAGTGGAATAATAATTTAATAATTTTGTTTTGAATTATTTGAAGTCCAGCTAATTTAGTTTTGACAGCACTGCCCCATACTTCAATTAAATACATCAGGTGTGGTTTTATTAGGGAGTTATAGATAGTATAGCTTAGCTTAACTTACGAACTTAGCGCGATATGAAGGTCTACAACTAACTTCAATCGACAAAATTTCGTTCTCTGCATTACTTGCCGTTTTCATGTTAATTATTTTTTGTTAAAAATATAAGTATGTATAAAATATGCACTAATTGATCAAATAACCATTGAAAATTATTGCATATCCTAACCGAATAGGATTTCGTAGGCTCAAACAATTGATTGAAAGTATTGAAAGCCAAGACAGGTGGCACCAGTAAAGATTTGGTAGGTAAGAGCTAAAACGAGCTGATTGTTCAATCTAAGTGACTCAGTCCATCTGTCAAATATCGTATCCACCCATTCCTTGTATCTGAGGTCTCTCACCGGCTTTTATTGCAGGGTAGTACGAGGTTTAATGCTTTTAGGTCGGACGTGGGTCGGTTGTAAGCAAATAGATTTCGTATTGGGTGAGGATGTGGAACCTCATTTTATATTTTTATTCAATCTTCGCTGTTTTCGTACTTTGAAAGATAATTTCAATAAATAGTCAATATGTAGTCATGCCGCGTACCCAAAATGGTGAAGAAAAATATTGCAAGGAAATCAGATAGAAACCTCTATAAATAGGAACCTCTATAGAACCAGAAATACTAAGGCACATGATACCAGCATGTTGTAGATCACGCCTAGCCCTGTGCCTAGTAGTGGCTAAAAGTAATTTAGCGTGCTGGATCACGCTAGCCTAGTGCCACTAGGCACTAGGCCACTAGGCTAGTAGTAGCTTAGCGGCTAGGCTGCTGCTAGTCTATTCTCTCTTGACGAGAGTGAGTCTTTCATAACAATTGTTTTATAACCATTGGTCACAAACTCGTTACTTTAGGCGCCCAAGAATGAGTCACTGATACAACAAAAGAAAGAAACTTTCTCAAACATGCTTGGATCTTTATAAATTATTTAAAAAACTTTCTTCGAGATAAATCATCCTAAGATGTTAGTATGAAAATCTATATCTGTTGGTTTATCACAAAAGGAATTTCTGTCGCTAGATAGATAGATAGATTAGATAGATTAACTCTTTATACGAGTAGTACATTAACGATTAAATAACACACAGAAACACAAAACATAACTAAATAATAAAAATAACAGAAATGCAGAATGGGCGGTCTTATCGCTTAAAGCTATTTCTTTTTTGACAACCTTAGGATGGAGAGGACTATATGGAAGAATGGGACAGTGGTGTTATCACCTTGACAAATACACATATATAACCTACATATAATAAAAAAAGACAAAATGCTATGCTAGTAAAGATATAAGTAAATTTCCCAGTCCGCGGCTTTACCCGAGTAGTAAGATGATAAACAGTTGCCTTGTGCTAGCCTCAGGAGATTTATTGATAGTGAAATCTCATGTACGAGGTGACTTCATCATATCTCAGATGAAACCAATATTGTTGTCATCTCGTGAATGAAATTTATGCCTAGAATAAAGGACCCATAATCAATCTCTTCTCTAAATAACATCGAAATCGGTTGAGCTGCTACGGCGTGATTGATAAATAAACAAAAATTCAAACTTTTACATGTATCACACTAATATTATAAATTCGAAAGTTTGCGTGTGAGTGTGTTTGTTACTTCTTCACGTTAAAACAGCTAGACGGATTTGGATGAAATTTGGAATAGAGATAAATAGACTCCGGAATTAATACATAGGCACATTTTTATCCTGATATTCCCACAGGATCGAGACTTACGCGGGACAACCGCGGGGCGCTGCTAGTATGTAATCACACTGTCAGAAGTGGTGTGCTTTATAGATAATACAGGCAATTAATGTGCACTGGGATTTACCAGCTGATTCGATAGATATATTATTATTGCAATAAATAACTTAAAGTTAACCTTTGACATTTCTGATAGGTAACAAGTGAGAGATAAGTATTTAACTATCACTTTCAAGCTTCGTTAGTAGAATTGAGGTATTCATAATTTAAATTTGTCTTAAGAGACGAAAACCTCTCTTGTATAATTATGAACACTGAAAGGTAACACAAATTCCTGGCTTCTAGTCTTCTAGTACAGAATAAATAATAGTACTATGTAGGTACATAAGCCTTACTTCATTGAGCTACCTCTGTAGCGCGTTGGCCGAGTAGCCGGCTGAGATGCGAGAGATTGCTGGTTCAATTACCGCTGCGGGACAAATGTTTGTATGATCTACCAATATTTGTTCCGGGTCTGGGTGTTATGGTACCATGGTACTCGTAGTTCCTGGTACCCACGACACAGGGAATCCTAGTGTGTATCAGGACTATGTTATGACCGTTGGGTGTTATGTTATAATGTTATGAAGTTATGTTATAATTTGAAATATGTTTTAATGCCAATGAATACCATCTTATAATATACATAGATGACCCACTTGTGACTTCGTCTGCGCGTAGTCCGACAACTTCCCCGGCGTGCAGACAACAACTTCAACATCAACAACCACGCCATGACAGCAAGTTTCAGTTTAGGGGTCCCATTTTAACCTTGAGGTCCTGAAAATATTTTAATCTAAACAACTATACCGTGAAACTAACTTAAAGTGTATTTTTATACAAAGAAAACGTTCCCGTGCTTTTTCCGGACAAAAATACTATATAGAATGTTAGCAATAATCAATCCATAAAAACATGAATCTAAAATCAGAAACAATAAAGTAAACTTTACAATACAAGCCGAGTCGAAGTGGCCTGGCCTGCTGAAGCGACAATAGTTCGCAATCTCACAATCTCTGGCCGCGAATTCGTTATAAATTCATGAGGGCTCTTTGACACTTTGTCCTCTTTTGTTTTTCTCAAATCAGCCTTAATGTCACTTGACGTTTTGCTTACGAATTCTTGATTGAAGTATTTGAAGTCAATTCTCAAAAGGTTTGATTGCGTTGCAACAGACTTCAAAAAAAAACACACGAGTTGTGAACCTCCTTCTTTTTTTTGAAGATGGTTAATAAGGAGGAGTTCCACAATTCGTGTGTATAATACATAAATACATTTAAAAAAAAAAAAAAAAAAACAATACTTGCTTTTATAAAATTAGTGATCGTAACCGTGTGCTGATCAAAATGAGCCTAAACACGGCCAGTCTACTATTATCCCTTGAGGAGTTCCGTTGTCTCCATCATCAGACCAGTTCGCTGTCACCATCATATTGTATTGTTATCGGAATTTCACAGGTATGACAAATTTCAGCTCAATCGGTTAAGGATAACTGCTTTAAAATTAGTTGCAAGATTCCACCCGGACATATAATGCGCGTCATGTAAAAAGAACGCTGGCGGTCAAGCTTCTTCAGGCGTTCTAGCGTTTTTTTTTTTTTTTTTTATACTACTGCATGACGGAACAAGCAGATGGCCCACCTGATGTTAAGCGGTAACCTCTGCCTATGAACAGTGCATTACTTATTTAAGAGATGTATATCTATGCATTGAATGAGTGCCTACCTAGTTTACTACAAATAATGTACAATTATAGTACGCGTCATGTAAAAAGAACTTGAACCGCTTGAAGCTTGACCGCCAGCGTTCTTTTTACATAACGCGCACTACATTGCAAGTTAAATAAAAGCATGTAATAATAAAAGGTTGCATAGAGACGCTATTTTTCTGAACAAATTTTTCAGGTTGTTCTTGGTCTTGTTTTTAATCAAGATTACACGATGGCTACGGTGCATACAATGCTACTATTGTTTCAAATGCACGTTTGTGCTTTGTATACCAAGCGACACCTCAGAGACATTGAATGCGAAATTCAAAGCCCTAGCTCTAACGTGGCTCAAATGTGACAAAACAGCTTTGTTGCGCGACATGCTTTGTAAATGTAAGTTTCAGGCTTCGATCAAATATACCCTAGATGCAACTTTTCATAATGACGCAACGCACGAAAACGGCTTGAGTTTATAACTTCCTACCTATTGAGATATACAATACATCATAAGGATAATACTAAATAATATCACAAAGCAATTTAAATATTTTTATAATAACCCTATTGCATTAATCTAAAGTTTAGTTTTCAACAATTGCCTATCGTCCTTATGGATATTTTGCTCCGCGACATTACTCATAAAACTGTATTGCCGTCCGCGGTGGCGTCTAGTGAAATGAAACTTTATCTTCATAAATGTAACGCTCAAAATTACTAACTGCAAAACAGTGCTAAATATGAATATAAGCACTGTTTAGTTTGGTTACTGTTAGATATTTCTGTTTAGATATTTTAGCATTCCTAGTTCTTAAATCTGCCAATCTAATGAAGTGAACTTTTGTGCACTTCGTCTTTGTTTGCAACAATACTCAAACTTTAGTTGGAAAAGAATGCTATCTAGCATTTAACTCGCCTGCAGTAAACTAATGTTGTGTTATAACGAATATTATAACTTTATAAGTATAATAATTACATCCGCCTGCAGCTTCGTTTGCGATTTACCTGAATATAAAGTAGTATACCAAGTAGTGAAAGCAAATGTCCTCAAAATGCACTGTCCTATGAGAAAAGACCACAAATTATAAATATAACTTGTGGTCTTTTCTCATAGGACAGAGTTCTCTAATAGATACAGACACAGATACAGATAATTTATTAGTAAAATGTTATCTTACAAGTCAAATGGTGTTATAAGGTACCTACATAATGGTTATGTATAAATAAAGAAGAAAAAAATCAATTTATACGCTAAGTACAAACTTATAACCTTGTATGTTATAAGTTTGCGACGCAAGAGGTTGCGGGTTCGATTCCCGCCTCGGAACAAATATTTGTGCGATCGAAGATATTTGTTCAGGGTGTTCTGGGTATTTTCTACGTATAATAAAAAATATCTATCTATGCTATATATTGTATTAATTATATCAGTTATCTAGTACCCATAACACAAGCTCTGCTTAGCTTGGGCCTAGATAATGTTGTGTTGAACTGTCCAGCATTATTTATTTATTTATTTATGTCTCTAAATAATGTACTAACTATAGGCCTAGCGCTTAACTCAGTAGCCTCGTGAGGTATGGGAGCGGCACGGGAGGGCACATGACATGTGACGTAAAGAACTGTCGGGCTACACACGTGATGAAAATTAGTGAAGATAGATCTTACGATATTTACAAATAAATACCTAAGTCATTGCGAAAGAGAATAAAATACTTGTCAAATAATTATTATATTTAATACTATTATTAATATTTTCAACTGAACTTTCAATTAATTAGATTATGTCCATATCGCTACTCGAATCACTGTCAGTATGACTGGAATCACTTTCGTTATCTGAGTCGTCATCTCGTAATCTTATTATAAATTGATCCATTATATCGTCGCTAAGATGGTCGTTTTTGAAATACTCTTCCCCAACTTTCTTTACGTGACCGTCACATTTTTGCCATTTCTCAACTGAAAAATTAGCAAATAACTCTTCTAGTGCTCGCTTTGAGTTAATATGTTTTCGTGCCAGCTCGCCCTTGATATCTCCCCATACTAATTCGATCGGGTTTAAATCTGGATGGTACGGTGGCAAATAAAGTACCCTATGACCATTTTCTTTTAATATGACATCAATTTTGAATTGTTTTTCTGGTTTATTTCGTTTTATTAATTCTAACAAATCCCTCTTTTTCATAACTTCAGTGTACTCAACTGTATGCCGCTTTAACCAGTCCTGCATTTCCTTTTTCAAGGAGCACATTGTGGGTACTTTATCCACCTTGTACAATGATATTTCGCGTTATCCATAACTATTACAGAATTAGATGGTAGGGAAAGCAAAAGTTTTTCGCCAACCCACTTTTCGAAATTGTTGTAATTCATGTTTCCATGATAGTCTTCTGTCTTTGTAGTTGGTTTAAAAATAGTTAAAGCGCCATTAACAAATCCTAAACTCCCACCAGCATGCACGATGACCAATCTATTTCCTTTACCAATAGAAGCCAATGCACCTCTTTCAGTATCTGATTTCCAACACGCTGGCACGTTTTGGGATTCATTGAGATAAGTTACGTCTTGAAAAAATATTAGCCTCTCTTCCGATCTATATTTTCTTATAGCTGTAATATATTTGCCTCTCCATTGCTGAATTGAATGGCGTTCTATCAACATTTTTCTCTTTGATTGGCATTTTTGTATTGGAAACCTAATTCATGCAATAAAAGACGCATGTATGTATATCACCATTTGATAACACCATCTTCCTCTAAAACTTTATTGTTAAAAGTTTATTGATCGTGGGAATTTCTTTTCTTACTGTATAAAATTCTGCAATCTTTCTTCTTACTACAACTTTACTAAAATCGACAATTTCTATCTTCTTTTTTCTTGTCTGTTTCGTGAAAACTTGGAATTACTTTCCATATTTTTTTTAGCATTAACAATGCGTCGAACTCATTGTTTGACAGTCCGGTTGCCTTAGCAACGGTTTTGTGTAGATTTAAATCGTTTTCATGCTCGGCAGAATTTGGATCAGATTTCCTAACCTTGAAAATTATATAACTTTTGAAACTATCATGGTTATGTACATAATTTTCACTAGAAACGGGATATTTACCATGATTTTTGAGTTTTATATGTTCCCGATAGTGGTATCGTTCGTAATAAAAGAGTGAGAAAGAGGGTAGATCGATATATCTGCCAATAACATCTACTCGCAAAGACTTTAGTCAGTTCTCCCGTGATCATGGCGCATGCAACTGTGCCGAAATATCGGGAACATATAAAACTCAAAAATCATGGTAAATATCCCGTTTCTAGTGAAAATCTTGAAAATTATATTTATATATTTTATATTATAAACAACATCTTTAGTTTGAGCTCTAATCCGAGGAT
This sequence comes from Operophtera brumata, assembly GCA_932527175.1. Taxonomy (NCBI): domain Eukaryota; kingdom Metazoa; phylum Arthropoda; class Insecta; order Lepidoptera; family Geometridae; genus Operophtera; species Operophtera brumata. The sequence continues at coordinate 34,376,236 of OW052227.1, read as the reverse complement.
CCATCTTCGGTTGCTACAATCGTGTGCGTCTTGTCTAAAGCGGCCGGTCCAAATAACAAGTATTGACGGCAGCGAGATCGCCGGCCGACTGACGTCAAGTGACGTCTCGCGACATTTGACATAAGTAAATCACCATACTCCCGTGCCGCTCCTATACCTCAGGAGGCTACTAAGTTAAACGCTATACCTGTAATGGATTACGCATATACAATATAAAAAAACACCCTTCACTACTATCGCTGCCTTTTGCTAGACTAGGCCTCTCCCACAGCATGCATTTGGGGAAAAGCCATAATCACCACCCTTGGCAAGCGAATTGGTGACCGCAGCTTTGTTGTTGAGTACTCAGATAGATACTGCTACCTATTACCTAGTGTAATTCCTGAGTCAGCTTTTGCGATAACCACGGGAGGAGACGGGGCTTATTCTTAAGCTCGATACACCACTGTAAGAAAAGAAAAGGAATATGGTACGGAATTATATATTTTAGGTAAACTTTTGTCCAGTAATGTTCGGCCTTGTTTTAGTATGTAATATTAATAATAATTACTCTTTATAGTCACTTGTATCTAATTAATAAATTAAACTAAATAAAATAAGTTTTTGTGTATAATATATTTTTCAATACAAGCTTTTATATAATTAGTGATCGTAACCGTGTGCTGACCAAAATGAGCCTAAACACGGGCAGTTTACTATTATCCATAGTGAAGTTCCGTTGTCCACCATCCGTCTCCATCATCAGATCAGCTCGCTGTCACCATCATATTATATTGTCATTGGAACTTGACAGGTATGCCAAATTTCTGCTCAATCGGTTGCGGATAACTGCTTTAAAATTCAGTTGCAAGATTTCACCCGGACAAACATACAATGCAAGTTAAATAAAAGCTTGTAAATATACAATAATAACTTTAGCTTACTCAACTCTAAATGCTGTCATATGAACGCTCAATAAATTAATTCCGTGTAACGTCACAGTGGAGGGAAGCTACATTTACTAAGTAGCTAAAGCTGTATGTTAGCATATTTAGTAATCCTAGACAAACAAAGTTCTATTCTCACAAGCACTCAGGTACCTACTTAACTCGAACACGCCACAGCTGAGCGTCGAATGTCACGCTTACCAAGTGTGTAGCACATTTACTGACTCCTCCTCGTGCATCATTATCATCATCAGCCGGTAGAAGTCCACTGCTGGTCATAAGCCTTCTCCATAGAATTTCACGACGAACGGTTCCGGCCCGCCTCCATCCACTGACTTCCTGCTACCTTCATAATGTATTTGATCATTCTGACATCGTGTCCTGCGGTTGGTGGTCGAGAACGGTTCTTCAACTGATATCAGTTCTATGGGCTATATGACCTGGCCATGTCCACTTCAGCTTCCTAATTCTGAGAGCTATATCAGTGATGTTCATTCTACGTATTTCCTCATTCCTCATCTATGGGGTAGTGAAACTCTGAAGATAGATCTCTCCATAGACTGCTTGACTATGAGCTCGTGTAAGAGTGTAGTTAGCGACCACGTCTCAGTGCCGTAAGTCATCACTGACACGCACTGATATATAGACTTTCGTCTCGAGGCTCTGCGGTAATGGTGGCGAGAAGATTGCTTTAGTTTCCCAAACGCTGCCCATCATCCAAGTACCTAACTGGTAACTAGACTTTTTTTAGATTATTTGAGAACTCAAGCGTTGAGAGATTTTATTTATAATTTTGACGTTTAACAAGTTTGTTAATTTTATAGAAGTTTATGAGTGATCTGAGTTCTATCGGGAATGTTCTGGGTTTGTCAATTTAAACTCTGGCTCAAGCTGGTATGGACTGTATATTGGTTGGTTCACTTAGTTCTATTTACATGTTCATAAAGGTAGGTGTTACAAAGTTAGACTGGTCGAAAACATTACAATTTTTTTAATTTTTTTTTCGAATTGAATTTAATGCAATTGACCGCCTGGGGCCATGACTGCTTTACCGGGCTTTTGGTGAGCGCAGATGGCGCTCAACCTGTAAAGTTAGGTTGGGGCAACGAGCACAAGGACACCACTAGGTACGAACCTCGGCTTGGGCTGTTGCCAGGTTGGGAGGATCGAACAGAATTTATTAAAAATGATCAAATATTTATACAAACTAGAGTCCCGCGCCTAGCTGCGGCTCGGGCAAGCACAAATTTTATAATGCGTTGCGTTTCGCTTGGCGTTCTTATTTCCTAGTACATTAAAGTTAACTATTTTCTATGAGAGGGCTCGTCGTCCGTGACAGTCTCCCGTCGGCGCAGATCTTCGCAGCCTTCTTCATTAATCGGGAGGACGATGAGTCTTCTTGTAGGTCTCCTGAAGATTCCTCCCCTCGTACGAACTTCCGCGCTCCGCACCACGCCATCAGGTCCAGGGTATACGCGCTCGATTTGCCCCTTAGGCCATACGTTCCGCGGTAGCGATCCGTCCGCTATAATGACGATCTCGCCCGGTTTTACGTTCTTTTGTTTTCGTCTGACGTCACCGCGTGGGGCCAGTGTAGGCAAATATTCCTTGATCCAGCGTACCCAAAACGTGTTCGCCAGAGCTTGTGCGGCGCGCCAGGTTCGTTTATCGGCTACGTCGCATTCTCCTACGTATGGTACGCCGACTGCGGTGCCCAACAGAAAGTGATTCGGAGTCAACGCTTCTTGGTCGTCTGGTTCCACAGACACGTGCGTTAACGGGCGCGAATTCACCGTATGTTCAATTTCTGTCATCAACGTGGTTAAGACTTCCTCATTCGGGGCTCGTTCTGTGAGAGTAACAGCGAGGGCTTTTTACTGTCTTGATCATGCGCTCCCAAGCTCCTCCTTAATTCGGAGCCCCTGGATCTATATATCTCCACTCAATCCTTTTGGTAAGTGCGTAGTTTTTGAAAGCAGGTAGCCATTCGGTATAGGCTTTGTTCAACTCCACATCTGATCCATGGAAGTTCGTTCCGTTATCCGATGCGATGTAGACTGGAGTTCCTCGGCGGGCCGCCATTCGTCTGAGGCCCATAATAGCCGAATCGGTGCTTAAGCTAGCTATTAGTTCAATGTGAATCGCTCTTATCACTAGGCAACTGAATAACATTCCCCATCGCTTTTCTCTGCGTCTTCCAATCGTCACCCACATACCATACCAGAGACCATTTTGTGACTCAATTCAAAAATTTAGCTTTGTCTTCTATTTTATTTTAGTTTAGGTTTAGTTTTTGATTGAGTTACAAATAAAATATTTTCTTTTTTTTCTTTCTTTCTTTCTTACATAGGGCCGAAGCAGTCGATTCCGCAGCGTGCAAATGGTTGGGTCTAGGTACTTAGGTGAGCTTCAGGTAAGTTTCCTTTTACCGGTATAGCGGGGCTCGCCATTCTTGCTTTGCACGCTGTGCATTTGCTTATTATCGTTTGGACTGCCGGTCGTAAGCGCAGTATCCAAAATCGCTGACGAAGGTTATTCACTATTTGTTCCCGGCCGACGTGATTATTTTTTTCATGTTCCTGACGGATTAGCAGGCGTGTCATTTGGTGCGCTCCGTCTAATATAGTGTGATGGACCCGTGTCCCAAAACATCTGTTTAATATTTTTTTTTATATCACAGCAAGATTTCGTTTCTTATTGTCCGAAGTGAAACAAAGGGAGTTGATTGCTTCCTGTATATTCAATAGAATTTAAAGTTCCCAGGATATTAAAATTCTATGTGTCCAATATAGAAAGCTGTTATTTTAGGATTCTTGGATGAGCGACAATGGTTTTAGGATTTCTTCACAGTCACAGATGGGGCAAGCAGATGTCCTGACAATGGGTGATGGAGAAAAAAACCTTCCTTGCATAAAATGCGTGTGCTTGGGGAATTTTGGTACCTTGGTTATAACTGATCTGTAGAAATCTCGAGTAATTAGTTGAGATAAGTTATTTCGTCATGAAAGGAGACGTCTAGACATGACTAGATCACTTATCGAATAACACCTTACGAACCTAGGAAATAACTAGATTCTGCATTTCAGTTATAACTAGATATGAGTCTAATTTGTGTAGCGTTTCAACGAATGGACACTGAAATCTGCGGATACACATACACTGTACTTTACTTGTTTTTCATGTTGGGAGACCGAGATTGAAACAATGGACTATATCTCAACCTGAAATGCGCGCGAACGCGACAGTTGGCGCCAAAGGGCGAAGCGACATCATGCGAGGCTTGCGAGCCCGCACGCTGAGTTTGAATTTGGCGCGAAAAGTTGCGTCTCTTACGCAATGGTGACGACAAGATGTACCAATCACGTGTCACCCAGAAGATGTACAATGGACCAATGGCGTAACAGCAGTGGGGCGTGTTACGCTACGAAGAGGAAATGCCGTTAGAATGAAGGAATAGTGTTGCGACGGGGAGCGCGATTCATTGAGTTTTGAACTGGGGAATGAGGAAGTTAGTTTCGCTAAGCACGAGAGAGTGTACTAGAAATCAGTGTCGTCTGACGGGGTCGTAACTAAAGAAGTGTTTAAGTCTCAGAGAAGACAGTGTTTATAATAATAGAATCAAGTGGCTAGCCTTCAAGAACATTAAAAAGCTAAGTTTTACAGTCCAACTCTGAAATCCAAATGACCTAATGACCTATTAAATCTCAGTAAATATTGGCATCATATATGTGCCCTGATTAACCTCCATATAAAAATGTGATTAGATTATTTGGATTAGTAATATATCTCAATTTGTGCGTGTATTTCAGACATATATATACCTCTATATTGCAGATTTCGTCTATAAAGACGTGTCCTTTTGTTCGGAGCCTAATTTATTGAGGGCCGTAGCAAAAATAGCTACTTAACGCTAAAGATTCTCCCACCAGTAAAATCCGGTTAGTAGTGGTAGGGTAATTAATGGCATATTGGTGTCCTTAGTTACCTGAGGCGAGTAATCTGTTTTCAGTTGAGGGAAAGCTGGATATGTTAGCTATTTCGCGTAATGCTAGGTATTATGAAAGATAACTAACATATCGCACCAGTGGTGGTATTATTAACCGCATTTTAATAATGCAATATAGAGGCTTGTCTTAGATTTAATTTCCTACAAGCCAAACCTGTATGCGGGATTGACTCGTCTTACTGTATTTCATTGATTTGTGTGTGTGTGCTTGAATGATTAAAATATTCCAATACTGAATTTAATATCACACGGTTTGATTTTGCTCAGATAAAACCCTAAATACTTAGGCAGGCTTATCGAATACATTTAGCACTCAGATAGTGCATACAACAGCTAAGAATAAGTAATTTTAGCCTGGATCCCGAGAGAGCAGATGCTGAACGTAAGTCATGAATATGCTAATTAATTAACAATATATTTAATCCTTAAATAGGCTCTGATTGTTTGCACAACGAATTCCCGCTATAAGCGAAGGTGGTTACAAGCGCTATATAAATATCTAATCGATCTAATATCGGAGGCCTCCGTTTTACAACAACATCAAGATCAGCTACTGCAGACACGAGTTGTCTTAACCACGCATAGGACCAGGAACAAGCTTGTCCTGTAGAATCCACAGATGCTGACTTAGGACCTGGTGCCATGTCGAACCGTTCACCATAGAGGTCATCAGGCCGAGGAGACGATCACACAGAACTGATAGCGGTCCATAGAAACCTGGCTGAGGTACAGCTCGATAATCACCAGCAAGTATCCATAAAAGTCAAGTCTAGAACCCTGGGGGCCCGATATTGATCGATCTAGCTCTCAAAGGTTCATAGACTTTCGTTAGAGTGCATATACAGCAGAAGTCCGGTTCTAATCTCTAGAAGGATGGGTTTTTTATAAAGATCAACAATTCACAAAACCAATTACGGACTCAAAAGACTCAATCCGGACAGAATTGAACCTTGTTACTAAACACATGACTAGCGGACACACACTGCCTTAAACATATCAATTTCAAGTAATACCAGACTGGTCCAAATACAGAGAAATATATATATCCGTTTCTATTCTAAGCTAAAAAGCAAGTTGTAAGTAAACCGTTCTGTTCAGGCCAATTCATGACCAGCTCTGTTCTGGTGAGCTAAGGTCAGCAGTCTACTGAGGGAGAGAGAGGGGAGGAACGTTCAATTGCTCCACTAGGGTCTAGATGGTATCTAGACCGATACTAGGTAAGGAGGGGGAAACGTCACATTAGGGGGGTCCTTGGTCGGGTATTGTCGCGGCGTTCGTTCTGCTGTTTAAACGGATTATCCCCGGCTAATTTCGGATCGAGTTTGTAGAGCCGGCTGCTGCGATCTATGTTCTTTCCGTTTTTTAAGCGTTCTAAATCGCCGGAAAAGCTCTCTTGTTGTGCGTCTCTAATGAGCAGGCGTTCCGCTTGTTTTATGTTAAGCTCATTAGCGCGTCGTCGACACTTGTCTATAAACGTGAGTGCATAGGCGACCGTTCGTATCAGGCGTTCGTAAGATGAAAATCTCGATATGTCTACGAGCGGTGATTTTTTTTTCGCGTACGTCACTAACGCTTCGTCGGGTTCTTGATCTGACTCGATTTCCGCGGGCCAGCGATCTTCGTTTTCGTATAGAAATGCTGGGCCGACGAACCATCGGTCGCTGCTTAGTATTTGCGTCTTTCCGGAGCGTGTCGCGTCGACGGCTACGTTGTGTGCCGTAGGTATCCACCGCCATTGTTCGGGCCGTGTTAGTCCGGCGATCTCACTGAGCCGGTGAGCGACGTACGGAGCATATCTCGCTGAATCTTTTCTTATCTAGTGCAGCACGGTTTTCGAGTCGCTCCACAGGATCACTTCGGTGTTTTCCTGATGACTTTTGATGATTTCTGTGGCTAGTCTCGCGCCGATCAGACTGGCTTGTAGTTCCATCCGAGTTATGCTTTGCGACTTCAGTTGGGCGACTTTAGCTTTCCCTGCGACTAGCGTTACGCTCACGCCTTCGTTGCTTACGAAACGCCAATACGCGACTGTGCTAAATGCCTGTTCACTGGCATCGCAGAAGACGTGTAGCTGTTGCTGAGTCGTATCTGATCTTGTGTTGTAGCAGCGTGGTAGTCGTAGGTCAGCTATGTATCTCAAGTCGTCTTGCCATTCACTGAAAGTCGTCGCTTCTTCGGGTGGTAGTGGTTCATCCCAGTCTACTTTCTTTTTCCACAGTTCTTGTAGCATTATTTTCGCGGTGATCGTTTACGGACTCAGCAAGCCCAATGGGTCAAATAATGACATCACTGCTCCTAGGGCTTCGCGTTTGGTCGGCGTCCGTTTCGCGTTTTTTACGTCATCAGGCACGCGCGGCATGGCGGTATTAAACGCGAGTTCGTCTGTAGTATGCATCCAGATAATTCCTAAGGTTTTTCCATACAGATCCGCATTTGCAGCCAGCTCTTTGGGTGTTTGCGCTCGGTGCTCGATAGGAATTCCTTTCAGCAGATGATCGCGATTCGAACTCCATCCTGCTAGCTCGAATCCTGCTTTTCCGTGTACTTCTTGTACTTCGGCTATTGTTCGTGCAGCTATTTCCTCGTTATCAAAACTCTCCGCCCAGTCATCCATATAATGATTTAAAGTAATAGCGTTGAATGCCAGTGGATGTGATTCCCTGTGGTCCGTTGCATTCTTATCTCTCACGCTATGTGCTAGAAACGGCGAGCTTCGAGCGCCGAAAATCATGGATGTCATCAAGTATTTCTTCGGCGATTCTGAGCGGTTATCGCCACGCCATAAGAAATGCTGAGCTACGCGATCCTCCGGTCTGATTTTGATTCTAAGGAACATTTCTCGATCGTCGGAAGTAACGGCGATCGGCTTTTGTCTGAATCGGAACAAGACGCCGTAGAGAGCTTGCAAGAGATCTGGCCCGTCGAGCAACGCGTCATTGAGACTAGTCCCGTTCGCGCGCGCTGCTGCATCAAAGACCATTCTGACTTTGTTGGGCTTGTTCGGATTTGTGACTGCGAAGTGTGGCAGGTACCATGTCCGTGAGTTCCAGTCGTGGTTCTGTTCACACACACTACACATGGTACTGCGTATCCTTTTTCTAGCAACTTGGTCACTTGCCCAGTGTATGCGCTCTTGAACTCCGGTGATCTGTCCATTTTTCGTTCAATGCCGCGTAGCCGGCGTAATGCCATATCGTAGCTCGGCGGTAATATTACGTCATCGGTAGCCCAAGGTAGTCCCACTTCAAAATGACCATCTGTTCGCTTGACGGTACGATTGAATATTTTCTTGGCGCGTTCATCTTTGGCTACCGGTTTTCGTTTCATTGAAATGCCCAATGCGTCTATGTCGAAATGCGTTTTAACGAGTTCGTTCAAATCGTTATCTCGGTCGGTCGCTATTCACACACTTTGGGCTTCTTGCATTGTGCGCACGTGTAGAACCGTTTCTCCTTGTGATATGGTGCTTCTAGGGATCGTTCCATGTATAATCCATCCCAGCCGGGTTAGCGACGCAGCTGGTTGGTTATTTTTTCCTGTTAGCAACTTCCGTGTCACAATGAGATGCCAGTTGTCAGCTCCGATGAGAACACGCGGTTTCGCATGAGCATAGCACACGGCTTCTGGGTTGAGCTCTTTCAGATGCGCTTGCTGAAGATCGGCTCTGCGGACTGATTGACCTCCTATTGTCAGATTCTTCACCGTGCGTGCTCTGATCGGCTGATAGTTCGACTGATCCCGCCCTCGTATGCCGATGTTCACGACTCGGCTTTCGGGTTCTCTTTGGCTTGATGTGACTCCGATTATGTTCAATGCTCGTGTCGGGCCTTGCGCTCCGACCATCTCGGCGATCTCTTCATCAACCAGCGTTATTGTGGATCCTTCATCTAATAACGCGTACGTGAGAACTTCTTTCCCGTAACTGCCTTTTATCGTGATCGAGCACACCTTCAATAGGACTTGATTCGTTTCCGCGGATTCATGTGCCGATGCCGTTGTTACTGATTCCTCATCTTTGGTTAGTTCAGTGTGCCTTTCCTTGGCGTCTGGCGCGTGTAGAAGCGCGTAATGTGGATGACGGCATTCGTTCACTCCGCATCGCTTGCTCTTGCAGCCGAAACGTCTGTGTTTGCTGTTCAAGCAACGGAAACAGATGCGTGTTTCCTTGGCCCATTCCCATCTTTGGTCCACGGGCATCGCCGCGAGCTTACCACATTCAGTGGTTACGTGTTCCGCTCCGCAACAGAAACATTCGTTCTTGTTCCTAGTGGCTTCTGTTGTAGCAAACACGGTTCCGCGGTTACGATCATTCACCCGGGGCTGTTGTTCTGAGGTTCGAGCGTTCGTTGCGCCTCGTGATGTCGTGGCTGCTTTCATTGCGCCTCGCGATTACGTCATTGTGTTCGGTGCGCTTCGCGCCAACGTAGCTGTGTACGTATGACGCATGGCGCGATCCGCTTCTCGCATCAGGAATCGGGACAGCGTGACTATTTCCGGTTCGCTTCGGTTCCCGTGGTCTTCCGCATAGTCACACCATTTTGATCTTAAATGCGGGCTCAGTTTTTCTGTAACTTGACGTGCCAGCATTGGATTCTGTAGGTATCCTCGTTCGTCAAGACCCCCGATTATCGTCACTATGTTCTGTAGCTTGATAGCGAAAGCGTTCAGTTCGCTAGTGGATGTGCCCAATCGTGGAAGCTTCTTGATGTCTTCAAGCGCTTAGTCTATGATCATCTCTGGGCGTCCGTAACATTGTTCTAATGTTTGCATAATAGCCGACGGTTCTGTGGCTGTATACAGTAGCGCCGACACTGTTTGGCGCGCTTCACCTCGTAGGCACGATCGCAGCCTTGCGATGTTCTCGGCCGGCGAGAACTTTTGTAGATGCATCGATTCTCGCATCGCCGCTTTGAACGGTAGCCAGTCTCCCATAGCTCCACCGAAGATGGGCAGATCTGTCGTTTGCCTCGGTGGCGCCCTCTGTCGGGACATCTTTTCTAGAGCGTCGGCTAGCTGATCGATCCCTCGGTCTCGCGATCGTGCGGGCGTAGGGGATCTCGGGCGTCGCTCGTTTTCAAAAGTGACGCGGTTCGGCGTGATCGGCGAGCATCGCTCGGATGTCATATCCCTGCTCGATGAAGGATGCCTTGTATCATCTGTGTCATCCATTCGTTCGGAATCTCTAGGCTCCCCCCGTCTTTGGTTGATCTGGAGCCAGTCCGTGACTCGGCTCTCTGTTTCTATTTCTTCCGCTGCGAGTACGCTAGTTCGGTCAACTTCTTCACGTATCATAGCAACGTCAGCCGCCAGCCTTTTCTCGATCAGCTTCGTTTGAATTTGCAGCTCATGCCTCTTGATCTCGGCAAGTTGTCGTTCTGCTTCAAATTCAGCTTGTCTGATACGTGCCGTTGCGCTAGCGGCGGAGCTCTGTGATCGGACAGAAGGGGCTCGCTCTCGACGCTGTGGTGCTGAAACCGGTGGCTTGTTGGTCGTGGTCACGGGTGGCATATCTGCTGGAAGTACGTTCGCCGACGCGGATCCTGGTTCCGTTGTTGCGGCTCCTTGCGCCGGCGCGGTATCCTCCGATGGTGATGCGGGATAATCTTCGTATACGCGTAGTGCCTTCTTGTCCTCGGCAGCGGTTTGGCTTCTGGTGTTCGACGCCATTCTCGTACTATGACTCTCCTAACTTATTTTCCCCAAGAAACAGTGTTATTTTGTCAAAGAAACCGTAGTACAAAGAAACAACCAACCCGAAACACCAGCCTTACGGCCGACGAACAGGCCGCGGGAAACCACGTAATACGTACGAAACACTTTTGTATCCTCCTTGTTCGGCGCTGTTCACGGCTACGCTGCACACACGTCGCACCGTTGGGTGATTTTCAAGCACCCTGTGCTCTGGCGCTGGTCTTGACAACGTAGCACGTCGCACTGTTCGGTGATCTTCAAGCACACCCGTGCTCGGATGCTGGTCTTCGGGGCACCCTGGGTATGAGTGATATCCTTCCGGCGCTGCGATGTTGCTCTGGTTCTTGGTATCCGGCTCCGATAGGATCAAACTATGAGTGATCTGAGGTCTATCGGGAATGTTCTGGGTTCGTCAATTTAAACTCTGGCTCAAGCTGGTATGGACTGTACATTGGTTGGTTCACTTAGTTCTATTTACGCAATGAACCCTATTTCGTTTCCATGGCAACGCGTGGCCCTGACGCGCTCAACCAATCAGAGCGCGTCTGTTCGCACATGCGTGATCCGATGTGCAGCGATCGAAGCGCCAATGACAGCGGCAGGTATGATCAACTTTGGGAGGAATCAATCGAAGGAGTCGGCCCAGAGGAAAAATGCAATGCGCACGCGTTCATGTTATTTCGCTCCGCGATCCGACCGGCGCTAATTTAAATATCCTGTGTAACTGACTGTATCATCCTACCTATGTTGTGTTTTGTCTGCTAATTGTGTGTGTGAACGATTAAACTTTATTTCTTTTAACCTAACGTCTGCGTTTGTGACTGTGGAACTCCACTAACCCTCGGACTTAGCGTTAAACATGTTCTTAAAGGTAGGTGTTACAAAGTTAGACTGGTCGAAAACATTACAATTGTTTTTTTTTTATTTTTATTTTTTTCGGAAGGATTTATATGCAGTTGACCGCCTGGGGCCATGACTGCTTTACCGGACTTTAATTTATTAAAAATGATTAAATATTTATACAAACTAGAGTCCCGCGCCTAGCTGCGGCTCGAGCAAGCACAAATTTTATAATGCGTTGCGTTTCGCTTGGCGTTCTTATTTCCTAGTACATTAAAGTTAACTATTTTCTATGAGAGGGCTCGTCGTCCGTGACAAGTTGTTCGACTGTTTTCAGAGTTCTAACATCAGTTTTCATAGAAATATAACGGCATTGAAATCGAAGCAACCTTTGAACCCTAGATCCTATTAATCGTGTGCTGGTCATCATGATACCTTGGAGTGTGATGTCGTCAAAAATGAATATTGCGAGCTCAAACTGAAGGTTCTAGCTGCTAAAACTCCAGAGTTTCCTTCAAACCTTAGAGAATTAAAAATGTTTGTCTGCTTCAAACAGATTGTTGCAAACTTATGAGACGGCTACACCAATTTTCTCCAAACTTAGCTAGGAACCAATGGTCATACAACGGTGGATGAAGTACAAAATGAAAAATTCTAAGCCCCAACACGAGTGAGCTGTATTTGTTTTATATATATATCTCTCTTTCTCTCAATTTCTCTTTTTCAATCTATTGCCACATAATGCTGAGTGAGGATCTCATCTCTTCCATCGCATGCCATGGTCTTGAGCTTTCTGCATCCAGTCCTGCCTGCTACTATGACCAGCTCATCGCTCCGTAGTAATATGCTGTCTGCCTACACTTCTGCGACTAGCCTGGGCCAAGAACTCTTCCTTTACATCATATGTCTGATCTGTACGTTATAATTCTGTGGATAAAAGAAACATTCAATATAAAAAAATATGCGTTATGTTATTTTTTAGGGTTCCGTACCCAAAATGTAAAACGGGACCCTATTACTAAGACTCCGCTATCTGTCAGTCTGTCTGTCTGTCTGTCACCAGGCTGTATCTTATGAACCGTGATAGTTAGACTGTTGAAATTATCATAGATGATGTATTTCTGTTGCCGCTATAACAACAAATACTAAAATACAAAATAAAATAAATATTTAAGGGGGCTCCTATACAACAAACGTCTTTTTTAACCTCCGATGCAAAAACAACGGGGTGTTATAAGTTTGACGTGTCTGTGAGTGTGTATGTGTGTGTGTGTCTGTCTGTCGCCTCGTAGCTCCCGAACGGATGAACTGATTTAGATTTTGTTTTTTTTTGTTTGAAAGGTGAATTTGTCGGAAGTGTTCTTAGCTATGTTTGATCAAAATCAGTTCAGCCGTTTCATTGCGTTGAGGGTTTTTTTTTAATTTTTACTAAATTAATTACTTGTTATAGATAATGGTACGGAACCCTTCGTGCGTGAGTCCGACTCGCACTTGACCGGTTTTTATAGATAATGGTACGGAACTTCGTGTGCGAGTCCAACTCGCACTCGGCTGGTTTTTTTTTATCTACAACAAGACATCGTCTTTCAATTGACACATAGAATCTTTATTTTACTGGCCGTCAGCAAACAGGATCGGGTATAATACTGACCCATTTTCCCTATCTAACCTTGAGTTTCCAGTTTCAAACACAATAAGGGCGTGTACGAGGGTTGTTGTCCCATAATGTCCAGGCGATGGACCCTATCTTTAGGTGACGGCATCCGGAGCCTATTCAGCCATCGAGGTCATGTTCAGTATGTTGGGACGACGCCGTGATGGGGTGGAATGTGGATATTGTGTAATTCTATACATGTATTATACCTGTGTAAATAAGGATCCCAAGAACAGCTTACTCACGCCAAACTTTGCTTTACACTTTCTAACTTTGCTCTTGTAAGCTTGCAAACTTTCCGACTTCATTAATCCTATACTATTAAACGAACAATATTTGTATGCAATGTTTGTATTTGTATGTAAATATATTACGTGTATATAATTTTTTGAGATTACAAAAACGGCTCTTACGATTTCGATGAAATTTGCTATATTGGGGGTGTTCGGGGGTGCAAAATCGATGCAATCTAGTCAGTCTCGGGGAAAAGATTTTACACAATAATTGTTACGATTCGCTATCTGTGTAATACAGAATATTGAATGGTTTGCTATTCCGCGTCCGATGCTAATCTAAATTCAAATTTCCAACAGGCTTATTCTGAATTCAAAATAGAAAATACTGGTTGAAGAGAAAAATTACGCTGATAATTTTATTTACAGTGATTAAATAAAAATAACAACGAAAATTCTCTTTAAGATCATAAACTCCCAAAAATATTCTCAGTTCTGTGAGAAGTTAAAAATGCAAATGCAAAAAAATATTTTAATTTTCAAATCTATTAAGATTTGAAAATTAAAATACATCAAGCAATGTGAAAGTTTGAAATTATTGCCAACTAAAAAGATAAAACTTGGTGTCGAGCTATAAACAAAGAAGCATTGTCCTAAAACTTACAATAAATATAAAACAAAACTCATTCGCGATGAAAACTTTCAGAAAAATGCAAAACAATTAGTGAAAACGGTCGTTGTAACGGCGATGAAAGTTTGTCTGGTTGGAGACAGAGAGTTATGTGAAGGTATAAAGATTAACAAAGAGAAATAACTATCTGTATTTATTTTTACACTATTCCTTTGTTGTGGAGAAGATGCGTTGTTGTAGTGTCTGTATTACGTGTATACATACAGTGTGTCCCACGGCCATGCTACATGGAGGACAAGTACCTTAAATATTGAAGTTAGGAAGTTTTACATAATGGAGACTTTCCTTTATGCGCTTGAGCCCGAGCGGTTCGTCGGAGAAATAAACCTACTTATACTTTTCACTAGAAACGGGATATTAACCATGATTTTCGAGTTTTGATTGTTCCTGATATTTCGGTTCTCCCGTGATCATGGCACATGCAACTGTGCCGAAATATCGGGAAGAATAAAAACTCGAAAATCATGATTAATATCCCGTTTCTAGTGAAATGTATGTGCATAACGATGATAGTTCCAAAAGTTAAACCTACTTTGTAATTAAATTTGTTGGAAATTTTATGAAATTTCATTTTGTAGAGAAAAGTATACACAAAAAGTTAATAGTTTCCGAGTTATAAGCAAAATTTCGCTGGAAAATTTAAATTTTTAACTTTTTTTTCATTTTTTAAAAATTCGTGACGACAGTCATGAATTTTTGTTAGCAAACCTCAGATTCGGATTCAGCACTCCAAAAAACATTTATAAAATGGGGAAATCAAAACTACCCCAGAACTTTCCACCGAGTCGCCCTTTTGAACACTATTCAAAAGGACTGGATTAAATGGCGTTAATTCAAAATTAGAGAAACTGTTGAATTCAATAAACGTTAACCCTTTTAATTCGTCATCCTCATCATCAGCTTGTAAAACGATTCATTCTTGAAGACTTCCTACGACCTTTTAGATACCTTTAGTATATCGAGAGAAGGCTTTCCTATACAGCGTCATCAGGTTTGTAGTCGCAACTCTAGAACCTTTATTCCCCAACGGTTGTTGGTACTGCGAGTAATATGGCCTGCCCATTGCCACTTAAACTTGTTGACAATGTAGAATGTTTTTTTATTCGAAAAAAAAAACCACTACGGTGCTTCTGACCTATGAATAGACTCCTGCATCTTCTCCCGTGGATGTCGTAAAAGCCGACTGAGTTCCGACTAAGTGCCTGGGGTTTCTCGTACGACTCGTTTCTCGAGATCATTTCTTCCCCATACCCATAAACTATAGAATAAGCTTCCATGGTTTTCCCGCTCAGTTACGACATGTGCCGCTTCAAGAAAAAAATTCATAAATTCCTTCAGGGTAGGTTGCGCATCGACAATACCCCCGGTGTTGCCGGTGTCTATAAGCGTCAGTGACCACTTTACATCGGGTGAGCCGTAAGCTAGTTTGCCTATTAGTATCATAAAAAAAGTGATTACACCAGTAGATGGGCACTGACCACTCAACACCTATACGCGATCACCAATCTGCCTTCATGGTGGTGATTATGGCAAATCCTCCCAGTGCATTCTATGGGAGAGACCTTGTCCAGCATTACATTTCATTTTAATTTTCATTCATTTGCTTAAAAACAAACATGCCACAGAATTTACTTATATACTCCTTAAACAAAAACAAACAACAATAGGGACAAATATAGTTAGATAAAATCGAGCGAATAACCAAACAGAAGACATTCAAGGGAATTGAATGAAGTAGATAAGTATTAAGTGGTTTACTAGCCCCCACTAGGATACCCTGTGTTGGTGGGTGGTTAGTTTCTTCTTTCTTCATTATTAACTAAGTTTAAAAGATTAGGTAGGTGCGAGTATGATTTTAGATTTTAGGAAAGTAGTTTTGTATACACAAAAGAAAGATTTGTCCTGGTTATTTAAGGAATGTGTTATTACTGGAAGAAAGCGTTAGCAGAGCCAGTCGTGGAAAGCAATGGCGGCGATGAGCTCAGCACTTGTCACGTCTATTTCCCACGATGGTGCAACCCACAGTAAAAAGAGGCCCATTTCTGCCTACCCTTTTGGGGAGAAAGGCGTGTGTATGTATGTATGTATAATATAATAATTTTTTTTTTATGAATATTATCAGGTTCAGCAGTGGATGTCTAACGGCTGATAATGATGATGATACCCGTCGAGCTTCAAGAATGTTCGATGAAGTTTCTACCTCAATATAGACTCCTGATTGCAGTTACCAACTCCTGAGTAATTAACGTTTGTAGTTTGTTGTACAACTTTTTGAATATCTTAAATAGTTTTGATAAATTGCATGAGTTGGAAGTTTGCGAAGTCACTTTTTGCTTCGAGATGCTAACTTGTTCATATTATTACGAGCTAGGGTTTGTGATCAAATAATCACACTGGACTCTGGTTTAACTAAAATTACTCTTGTAATAAAAATATCAGAAACACTTACTCTTCACTACAACTGTACCTACTTCACTATACTGTTCACTAAATACTCCGAAATCACTCTCATCTCAAGTCACTTGATTTATTCTCACTGAAAGCCAATTTACGACTGCCTGCTTTACAGACAATGTCTGCTTATACCTGACCAATAGAAGTATAGAATGTTCTACTTTATTCTATTCGTAGAAAATTCCAGAACTATCTTTTGAAACCTGGATTAGATAATATGCATTCTGTTTTACATACAGTGTGTCTTCTCGTTCTCATTAATTAATTTCGTGTCAATGACTCCTTAATCTACTTATATTGATTTTGCCCAATAAGTGGCCACCTCCACGGCATCGTCTGTCGCCTTGTTGAGTTCCTCCTACGTGCAGGAAAGCGGGCATAGCTGGCAGCACAGCAAATGCGGCATGTTCTGTGTGGGGGCTCCGCACTCACACTGAACATGAGTTGCGTTGATTATACCCCATTTGGCCAGGTTGCTCGTTCTTCTCGTTCTGGGTCTGGGTCTACCTTCTTCTGTGGGGTCTACTCGTCAACAGATGGCACTAGCTATTGTAACTAATCATACGTGCTGACTGATGATTCGTTTACTTCACAAACATATTTAAGGTTAAAAATGTTGCACAGTTCAAGAAATCTAGCAAGTAAAACATGCTAGGAATAACAAAATAAATAAACAAAATGAAATTATTCGTTATTTAAAAATTATATACATAATGTAATTGTCAAGAATCGCTCCGCCGCCGAAATCTACCCACTGTCACGGTTAGCTCAGCCTAGTGGATTAGTGGATGTGACAATATCCACTTCTTGCTCTTGGGGTTTCAGGAAAACAAGCAAACACAGAGTTAATTTTAATTACTTGTATTAAATTGGTAAGGTAAAGATGATTATAACTTAACCCTTTATTTCTTACACGCTAGTTTATATAATGCAAAAATAAAACTGGGGAAACTTAGTTTCTCCGTTACTGGATATCGACAGCAGTAGATCTTTTAACCGAAGTGGAGCACACCTTATTCCTATATTTTTCTTCCACATATGTTTCAAAACTAAACGTAAACCAGCATCTTCCACAAATGATGCTAAACTAAAAGTGAGCCAGTGTCTTTTCCACATATGTTTCAAAACTAAATTTGTCACTGCGAACACTCAAATGTAGAAACTAAAAACTAGTGGGTCGATGAGTACTTGAGAAACCAGCAAACGTCATATGTTTTCATCCCTCCTTTCGCAATCCCCGTTTATATTGAATATTATGGACTGACCGAAACGGGCTTTCGGGTTTGGAAGTCAGGCGCAAAAGACTTCCTAAACTTTGCACTCAATCGTAGCTCGGATACCCCCTCCGTCCTCGCAAAATACTAATTTGCTACTAGATCCTTCTAATTTCCTTAGCTAAGCTTTTTACGGCGTTAACAATATTAAAGGCCTTCTCCTCTGAGGTTACAATCCTCCGGCAAACAATTTGATTCCGTTCTCCAGTGTTGTATACCTCAACTGTCACCTGCTTGTCAAAATGTAATTTTTCTGCCGACTGGCAACGTTTTTCTGACGTTCCGCTACTCGCCACGGGAGGTGCTGCTTTCCGTAAGAAATGGCGGGAACATACAAATTTGTAAGCACTGCGTAACCAAACCAAACCAGCGTAAAATAACCCATTACACCACATCGTTCCGTTTCGCGGAAACACATAATATTCTAATAGATTTAAAGAGCTTGAAGTTAGAAGAATTTGAAATGTCTGTAAGAAACAAATAAAACAATAGAAATTGAGTGGAGTGAATGACCTTTGCTGTTGGAATCATATTACGCCGATAGTGACCCCGATAGCAATGCCGGCCAATAGCAGCGCTCTTGGTTACGCCGATAGCGATGCCGGCCAATAGCAACGCAATAGCTGTCGTATGAGGGTCATGACGCCCAGAGAAGGATCGTGACCCCCGTAGGTGGTTGCGGGTATAAAGCTGGGGACGAGCGGTTGGGAGGACAGTTGGATTGGAGAAGCCAGAGAGGTCGGAGCTGGGAGAATCATTGGTAAGTCAATTGTTTTTATAACTTTTGTAATGTTGTGTCTTATTGATTAAATTGATAACTTGTGTGTACTTTACAGATAAAATAAATTAAATTAAAGTAATTAAAATAATTTAAATATTTTATGTTTACGTTGCGTTTATGTTGCGTTATGTTTGCATTGACGCTTACGTTTGCGTTTTCGTTTCGCTTGATTGCGTTGACGATTATGTTGCGTTTGTGTTATGTTTACATTTACGTTTGCGTTTACGTTTGCGTTTACATTCATTGTTTCGACTACGTTTATGTTGCGTTATGTTTGCATTGACACTTACGTTTGCGTTTACGTTACGCTTGATTGCGTTGACGTCTATGTTGCGTCTGCGTTGTGTTTGCATTTACGTTTGCGTTTACGTTTTCGGTTGAATTAATAAAGAAGTCTTTCAAAGCAGTATAATTGCTTTAATGATTTTACTTAATAGTTTTTACCCTTTCTTTGATAAATTGAATCTAGAAACTTGTTCTTAGTTTTCACGTAACCTTTAGATAGGGTTTATATCTTGATAGAAATTCCTTTTCAAATTTGCAGTCTATTACTTAATGTGAATCTTACTTATCGATTAAATCTAAAATCCAACTTATTTTGAGAAAGTGAACTTCTGTGTTTAATTGGAGAGAAATAATTCACAAATTTTACATAGTGATATCTATTGAGATGAAAGAGAACTCAATTTTGTTATTAACGGTTATACTCCAGTCAAGCAAAGCCGTACTGAAGATGATCTCTACTAGAGAAGGGAGTGACTCTTGAGACACTGACCTGATGTAACAAACCAGGATATCTACTATCATAATTTATATTCAAAGAATAGTTTTGAATTTTGAATTGGATTCAGAAGTTCCATTTTTAAACTATCTTGTTTGAAATAATAAGCTAGTAAATCTAAACTTGTTAAAAAGTAAAAGTTGTGATTTTGGATTATTTTGTTGTGACAAAATTATAAAGTTTGAAACAAATAAGTAACTGGGGTTTTACCAAAAGCTATAAAGAAATCGTGTTTGATGTTCATGATTATACTCAGCCTAGCAAGAGCCGTGCTAAGTGAATCCTGACTAGAATAGAAGGAGGAACTTGAAGTCCCTAATCTGCAATATCAAATATTAATAATTCTTTCTTATGCTATTTTATTATGTTCCAAGGTTTTATTTGGGGAATTCTTTAAAACAGAAATTAGTTTCTTGTAAAGGTAAAGACAGACTTTGACTGTATTTTATTTATTTAAATTATTCGGAAGAGTTTTATTATACCGAGCTTTATTTGAAGTTTAGTTTATTTTCTACCAGGCTTTGTAGAATGTAGGTCATTATTAGAACTTAGGGGCCTTTCCGAGAAGGCAAGTCCGTGTTAGAAGAGTGTTGGATGATCGCGAGTTAACCCACCTCACTGTTAGTTCGTTTAAATATAAAATAAAATATTTAACTTCAAGGTAGTTCTTGTTCTTATTCCGTAGAATGTTAGGTTACTATTAGAACTTAGGGGCCTTTCCGTGAAGGCAAGTCCGTGTTAGAAGAGTGTTGGATGATCGCGAGTTAACCCACCTCACTGTTAGTTCGTTTAAAAATAAAATAAAATATTTAACTTCAAGGTAGTTCTAGTTCTTATTCCGTAGAATGTTAGGTTACTGTTAGAACTTAGGGGCCTTTCCGTAAAGGCAAGTCCGGAGTTAGAAGAGTTGATGGAAGATCGCGAGCTACCCTCCTCACTGCTAGTTCGAATAAAAATAGATTAACAATAAAACCTTTAGGTAGTTCGAGTAAGAGAATTCGTAGATGTTGTAGGTATTAAGGTAAGACTTTCGTTTAGGTTAATTCGAGAAATTTTATGAATACCGTTATAACCGTTATTTCCATCTAATAAATAAATATTTAGGCTAAAATGGTTGATGACCAAATGAGTCTTAAGTCAAGTTTGAATCTTAGACACTTGACTAAGTGGTATTTATAAATATACCTAATCATTCATTATCTGAGGTTTTAGCCTCTAAGAATTTGTAAGTTTGAACGTGTCATGGACCATTGGAGTTTGTGGATCCTCTTTTAAAGCATAAATGAGTCTATAAAGGTCAATAAAGTTCTTGATTTTAATATGAGTCTCAAAATTAAGACTTTTATATTAAATATAATTTTAAATTCTGAAATACATTTTTATACAAACATTCTGGAATAATAACTTTCCTGTATGAATGTTTATTTGTCCCTTAACGTCATTATATTTTATAATATTTATATATGGCGAGGTTCGGAAAGACAGTTGAGGGGAGGTCGGATGAACTGTCCCGCACAATTTTATTGTGCGGCCCTTAAAGTGTCCCAGTACAAGACTATACAGACTGACTAACAAACTTTAGCTAAGTCCTTTGCTTTGATCATGATAATTTAAGAAGTATCATTACCTATTGTTGTTATGAGGATAATACATCTCTTTTGACTCTGTGATGCGTTCATACTAAATAAATTATATTGTAGTGAACTTTAGGATAAAGTCTTTAAAAAGATTTGTTTATAGGTATTATATTAGGTAAGTTGGGAAATTTTATAAGTATAGTATAGCGAGGAAGTCTTTGAACTGTAGTTATAGATAAGGATAAAATCTAAAATTAATAACGTCGGGATAAACTAGGTTAGTCAAATTATATTTTAAAACTAATCAATATAGAATTTATATTTTAGTAGTTTAGATATTATTCAATATTCGATAGATAAGTTTAGTTAGGTTTCCATTAGGTATTATTAGGTCTTGACATAAATAACTTAAAATTACCTGAATTACTACAATTACACAACGTACGGTCCTACCACTAAAAACTAGACGATCACCGTGGCCATAATAATTAAATAATGAATCAAGTTAACCCATATCTAGTATGATGAGCATATCAAAGATACGTTCATGTAAGTAACTAAGAAAGTTGGAAAGCGGGAGTTAAGTTTTAGAACAGTCAGTAGTTATAGTATTTGCGTGGGGTTTAGGGTTGCGAGGGTAGAGAGATTAAGAATTTAGTAAGTGGAGTAAATAGGGTAGTGTATGAGGGGGGGGGAAGTTACAATATGGTATAGCCGTGACCAGGATAGTTATGTCTAAATTAAGTAGTTTCTCAATTATTCGTAAAATGAATTTAATTAGGTTATTTTTTAAGCTGTCATAAGTATAAAATAAATATTTTTGGGTATATTGTTAGTTTGTGGGTTGTTGATTTAGTATTTAATTCATGAGGCGGGTTTCCCGCACAATTTGTTGCCGTAAATATAGGAAAGTTCTATGTCAAGTCAAACTATAATTAGTTTTTTTATTTAGTAATTTTTGTAGGCATCATTTTATTCAATAGTTTTATAAATTATGTAAGTCTTCGTTGTAGGAAAGTAATTTCATTACGTTAGTTGGAAGGTAGTAAGTGTTTGTTAAATTTATTAAAAATAAATAGATAATTGTGTCCTCGTTTAAAAGGTTATCGAACTTAAAGACTATGCGAGAAAATAGGTAGGTTAACTTATATTTCTAGGCAAAGTAACAAAGTAAATAAAGTCACTTTCAGTCTTATGTAGTTGCGATTTTTAAATTCTTTAAAGGTAGATATAATTTTATTGGCAAATTTTGGAAAAATTAAAATTGATTAAGTGGGGTTCTATTGAGGTTAATTGAATATAATGAATCTAAAAACTTTAGCAGAAATAATTGTTCAAGGTAGTATAAAGAATACCATCATCATTAGGTTCATGTCCATTTAACGCCTTTAAAAAAAAAAAAAAAAAAAACTGAACTAGTCATTGTAGATACATAAAATAGGTTAGTAGTAAAATAGGATTATTTTAATAGCAGAATTGTATTTTTATGTTTCCTATTTTATTTTGAGCTACTTATCTATGAATTTTGTTGTTATAATATATTAAATTTGTTCCATTTACATAGAATAAAACGGGGTTAATTCTAACTAGGTAAATTTCACAGTTTTGCCTTAGGTATTTTATTTAAAATAAGAAGTTAACTTCGAGTAGTTCTACCCAACATTTCTAATAACTGTAAAAATAGGTATTAAAATTCTTTAAACGGGGGGTCGGTTAGTTAATTAATTTTAAGCAGGTTAATAGTGGGTTTGCATTGTAAAAGTGGAAATTAAAATTCTTTCAACAGGAGGTCGATAAATAAATTATTTTGAATTAGACTAGAGAGTGATATAGGTAAACTTTCATAAAGATAGATAGAAAGATAGATAGATAGGTAGATAGATAGGAAAATAGACAGGTAGATAGTTAGAGAAATTGATAGATAATATTTTTCGGATTTTAGGGGTTGATTTCTTTAAGCGGGATTATTCAAAGATATTAATTTATTGAGATGGTATATTATTAAATTAGAAATTAATGAACGTTAAACAATTCGTTTAAAAATAGATTTTGTAAATGGTTAACTTTATCTTTTCATACAAGTAAGTATTTTATTCTTTAAATCGGGGGGTCGTAAATTAAATTATTGTTAGTTAACTATAGTATCGTGAAATGTATTTTTGTTATAGAAGTAGGTATATAATTATTCAAATGAGGAAATCGTAAAATGTATTGTTTTGCTTTAGAATAAATCTTCTTTGATATTATACGTAGGTATGTAGTTATTTTAAAAGGGGGTCGTAGATTGCTTGTATTTAGGTTTTACATCTGTGGAAAACGATAACGTAAGAATGTACCTTTTAAGAACTTTAAATTGAGATCAAAATAAATCTATTCACATCTTCATTATTAATTATTTTTACTCATATGCCGACTTAGTAAATATATTAAAAAAAAATAAGTTGCATAGAACAAAAAAATAATTGTTGGAGCAAATCGGTTTGGTTCATTTCTGAGTGTTTATTTGTTAGAATCAAATATGTTTAACATAATCTAAATTAGGGATTGAGTAAAAAAAAATAAACTATAATAAAAAAAAATAAGGTTTCGCTTAGGATGTTAAAAGGAATATCTGCTTCAGATTCTATTAGGTTAGTTAGATTGTTAGGTTTCATTTAGGTTAGGTAAGAAAAAAAAAAAAACTACTTAGGTTTTAGTTTTTATACTACTTGAAATGACGGATTGAGCGGATGGCCCAGCTGATGTTGAGTGGTACCCTCTGCCTATGAACGGTGCATTGCCTCATGGGTCGCGTACACCTGGGACGCGCCCCGTGTGGCATTGCACTGCGGCCGCCATCCTGAGACGTAGAGATAGGGGGTCTCATGTGGCTGTAATTTCGCCGGCACCCTTCCTCTTTAAACCGGAACACAGCAATGCGAGCACTACTATTTTGTGGCAGGAATAGGTATGGAGGTAGTGCTTCCCGAACGAACTCTTTCCTCAGGTTAGGTTAGGTTAAAATAAAGGGTTTAGCCAAAACAGGCGAAATATATATAAAAAAAAAATTACTTACTTTAGAAAAAAAGGGATTTATTTAAGATTTGTTTATTTATTTCAAAGTTTCAGACTCGTAAATACGCCTAGATTAAATGAGGGTTCTATTGTACAAAATGTGTAATCACATATTTTCATTCTCGTGTTATATTTATTCTTATAAAATTTTAGTAACAACATATTAAGATGGTTCATTGCATTAGTGCCTGTAGTAAAAAAAAAAGGAGCAACCTAAGATTTAAAAAAAAAAAAAATAGGTTTAGCAAAACTCTTCTGAACTAGAATAGTCTAGAAACTGATTGAGTTGGGTTATTATTTCTAAACAATACCTTGTTTTTGGTCAAAGTTGATTTTATTCTTTTGTTAAGTTTGGGTGATAAAAAAAAAGGTAATGTAAAGTATATATAACAAATTTAGCATTTATTCTTTCTAAGTAAAGGTGTAATTTATTCAAAGGTTTGGTTTCTATATATTCAAACTATTTGGAGATTTTTAAATGGGGTAAACTAAACTAGAAAAGGAGTAGCTTAATTTGGACAGGTGAGATTCATAGTAAGCTAATAGTTAAGAGTAGTTCATTAAAAGGTAAATTATGTATTTAAATATAAATAATGCTGTTGGAAAGCTAGGGATGAATGAACTACAATGAATAGTGTCTAAAAGGAGTCGTGTATGATGTTGAATGAACAGGTAATTTAAGTAGATTTTTAAAAGGTACCATAAAAAAAATTGTTGGGGTTTGAGGTTATGGAGGGCCCTAGTGTTTCAACAGTGTTTTCAATGAGTTTTTCATAATAAAAGATTTGAACAAAGGTTGCGTGAAATATAGGAACATAATGTTTGATTTTAGAGGTTACAATTTAACGTTCTTGATAAGATTTCTGAAGTACAATATTATTCGATTAGGAAGGAGGATATGAAATCCTGAACAGGTCTAGTCAATGTTTTTATTTTTCAGAAATTGTTGGTAGAAAAGTAGTTTCAAAATATCAAAAAAAAAAAAAAAAGGTTAAAGTCGGGCCAGTTTGGTGGGTGACATTTGACAATTGTCGGTTTTATCTTCATATTGAGGTGAATTGGAAACATCGATTAGGGTGAATGAATCGATACGGACTTGGAACATATGTGAATTTGAAGGGTCATCGGGTGAATTCCTGTTCCATTATTTTCTTTCGTAAATTTAAGGAGCAAATTAAGATAGGTACATAATTAAACAAAATAATGCATTTATTCAGTTGAACTATCAGAAATGTTATTAGTATTGTCATTTTCATCACTGCTGACAGCACTTAGAGATATTATTGATTCATTTTCAATAATATTGTCCATTCTAACATCTCGTTCAAAATCTTGTAATATTATTTTCTTTGTTTTCTCTACGACTTTTCTGACTGACTTCTGCACACACAATTTGTAGGAGAGTCATCATTTTAGCAGTACTAAAGAGTGGTTCAGTAATGTTCCGCGCTGCATGACCCTTTATTTGTGCCCAAATAAGCTCGATGGCGTTATACTGGCAGTGGTAGGGAGGAAATCGAATAACTTAGTGTCCATGCTCTAGGGCTAGTTCATCGATTACATAGCGGAGCTTGGACGACTTAGTTGCTTTTACCAGATTTAACAACTCAACTTTTAATAAAGTTGGACTTGGTCCACACCATTTCTTAACATTCACGAGACAATTTCAATATTTTTGAGTTGGTGGTGTGACAACTTGTGCAGAGTAATACGATGCATTGTCCATTATGATTTATACATCCCACCTAAATTGTACCTAACATCAATGATTTTTCTATTTAGTTTTTTGTATTTTTATAGTTAGTTAAATGAATAATAAATATCATTATGTTTTTTTTTATAATCACAACGAGGTTACTAATTTATGAAGATATTTCTTCATAAGTAATCGCTGCGTTCTATTCGACTTATCAGCTTTCAATTTTTAGAGCGGCATCACTAGTGTTTGGAAAGAAAAAGGGTTAAATGACGTAGCATTGTGGCAGCGTTCAGTTCTTAGAATCAGAAATTGTTTATTACGTTTAGAATAGTTTATTAGTGAAAGAAAATCGTAAAATTACTCGTATCGGTCATTGTTACAATAAATATAGTAATTGAAAAAAAAAGTTAAGCATTGTGCAGTTCTTATTTTATGGCCGCCGTTACAGGGTTACGTTGTTGAATTTTGATGAATTGTCAAGTGTTGCCTATTGAAATGGCCTGACTATAGTATATTATTATTATTATATATATATATTTAAGTATGATAATTGTGTTTTGAAAACAATATAATAGAATGAAATTCAAGTAACAATATTGGGAACTTAAGTTAAAAAAAAAAATACTTCGAGGTAGTTCGTTTTCGTTTCGTAGAAAATAGGATATTTTTAGAATTAGGGGCCTTTCCGTGAAGGCAAGTCCGCGGTTAGTAGAGTGAAGGACGATCGCGAGTTAGCCCTCCTCACTGTTAGTTCTATTAAAAAAATAAAAATAAATTATCTAACCTCAAGGTAGTTCGTTTTCGTTTCGTAGAAAATAGGATATTTTTAGAATTAGGGGCCTTTCCGTGAAGGCAAGTCCGCGGTTAGTAGAGTGAAGGATGATCGCGAGTTAGCCCTCCTCACTGTTAGTTCTATTAAAAAAATAAAAATAAATTATCTAACCTCAAGGTAGTTCGTTTTCGTTTCGTAGAAAATAGGATATTTTTAGAATTAGGGGCCTTTCCGTGAAGGCAAGTCCGCGGTTAGTAGAGTGAAGGATGATCGCGAGTTAGCCCTCCTCACTGTTAGTTCTATTAAAAAATAAAAATAAATTATGTAACCTCAAGGTAGTTCGTTTTCGTTTCGTAGAAAATAGGATATTTTTAGAATTAGGGGCCTTTCCGTGAAGGCAAGTCCGGTATTAGAAGAGTGAAGGATGATCGCGAATTAACCTTCCTCACTGTTTAGTTCGATTAAAATAAAAAAAATATAACTTAAATTATATTCATATTTATCATGCAGTAAATAAACATGAAGATTCAAAATAAATAAAAAAGTAAATGAATTTGAAGTCATGCTGTGGTTTGTTACAGAAATTGATTATCTAGGATATTTAAGAATAAAAAAGGTTAACGAATAATAGTTTGAATGATCATAATCTGGTTTAGCAAGCATTCATCGGATGAATTGATTTATTATTAGCTTAAATTTAACTAATTTATTTTGTTATTTTACAAAAGTTTCTTACCTAAACTGACCTGTTGGGCTAATTAAGTAGCGTGAATCTACTGCGAAACTTTTACGTGAGGAGTTTTGAGAGATGATGTGTGAAAAAAAAAAAAAAAAAAAAAAAAAATTGAAAAAAAAAACATTAAGGGCTTAGTTAATTCCACAGTTCCTAGGTTAGAAACGGTTGCTGGTGCTTAATTTTAGATATGACATTTACTACACAAAGGACGGTTGGTGAAGGAAGGGATTTGGTGTTAGGTTTAAGTCTTTAGACAAAATATTCCTGTCACGAGTTGCCTTCATTAAAAGTTCTACTCACGTGGTTAGGTTCGAACTGGGCACTCCTACATACGCCGAATTGAAAATGGCTCATTATGGGACTTTAGCTTCAGGGGAATAACATGATTATTTTACCCCGTTACACTTGCCATTATTGGGTGATCTGGAAAAAGTAGGGGGGAGGTAGTACTTTCACTTCAAACAAGGGTTTGATCGGGAAGGGCTACTTGATATCACTCGGGTATAGCAGAATTCACAGCCCTGCTTCTTCTGCTGAACCTAGATTAAACAGATGGTTTTTGTGGTTGGGTGTTTTGGTTATGTTATCATAATTTTCGTCTGATGCTCGAGTTCTTAATGGACTGTTTTCAGATTGGGTTTAAAAACACGTTACACTTTATACTCACCCACCCGAACACACACGAGATTAAATATATATTTGATTTTAAGCACTATCAAATTGTAGTTTCCTTGTAATTTGGAGAGTATGATGAGAATAATGAAGTTCAATTGTGTTTGTGAGTAAAATTGGATTATGCCAAATTTCCTATAGTAAATTTTGGGAAAATTAACTGCGAAAATTTGCAGGGGGTCGAGCTGTAACTAATCATACGTGCTGACTGATGATTCGTTTACTTCACAAACATATTTAAGGTTAAAAATGTTGCACAGTTCAAGAAATCTAGCAAGTAAAACATGCTAGGAATAACAAAATAAATAAACAAAATGAAATTATTCGTTATTTAAAAATTATATACATAATGTAATTGTCAAGAATCGCTCCGCCGCCGAAATCTACCCACTGTCACGGTTAGCTCAGCCTAGTGGATTAGTGGATGTGACAATATCCACTTCTTGCTCTTGGGGTTTCAGGAAAACAAGCAAACACAGAGTTAATTTTAATTACTTGTATTAAATTGGTAAGGTAAAGATGATTATAACTTAACCCTTTATTTCTTACACGCTAGTTTATATAATGCAAAAATAAAACTGGGGAAACTTAGTTTCTCCGTTACTGGATATCGACAGCAGTAGATCTTTTAACCGAAGTGGAGCACACCTTATTCCTATATTTTTCTTCCACATATGTTTCAAAACTAAACGTAAACCAGCATCTTCCACAAATGATGCTAAACTAAAAGTGAGCCAGTGTCTTTTCCACATATGTTTCAAAACTAAATTTGTCACTGCGAACACTCAAATGTAGAAACTAAAAACTAGTGGGTCGATGAGTACTTGAGAAACCAGCAAACGTCATATGTTTTCATCCCTCCTTTCGCAATCCCCGTTTATATTGAATATTATGGACTGACCGAAACGGGCTTTCGGGTTTGGAAGTCAGGCGCAAAAGACTTCCTAAACTTTGCACTCAATCGTAGCTCGGATACCCCCTCCGTCCTCGCAAAATACTAATTTGCTACTAGATCCTTCTAATTTCCTTAGCTAAGCTTTTTACGGCGTTAACAATATTAAAGGCCTTCTCCTCTGAGGTTACAATCCTCCGGCAAACAATTTGATTCCGTTCTCCAGTGTTGTATACCTCAACTGTCACCTGCTTGTCAAAATGTAATTTTTCTGCCGACTGGCAACGTTTTTCTGACGTTCCGCTACTCGCCACGGGAGGTGCTGCTTTCCGTAAGAAATGGCGGGAACATACAAATTTGTAAGCACTGCGTAACCAAACCAAACCAGCGTAAAATAACCCATTACACCACATCGTTCCGTTTCGCGGAAACACATAATATTCTAATAGATTTAAAGAGCTTGAAGTTAGAAGAATTTGAAATGTCTGTAAGAAACAAATAAAACAATAGAAATTGAGTGGAGTGAATGACCTTTGCTGTTGGAATCATATTACGCCGATAGTGACCCCGATAGCAATGCCGGCCAATAGCAGCGCTCTTGGTTACGCCGATAGCGATGCCGGCCAATAGCAACGCAATAGCTGTCGTATGAGGGTCATGACGCCCAGAGAAGGATCGTGACCCCCGTAGGTGGTTGCGGGTATAAAGCTGGGGACGAGCGGTTGGGAGGACAGTTGGATTGGAGAAGCCAGAGAGGTCGGAGCTGGGAGAATCATTGGTAAGTCAATTGTTTTTATAACTTTTGTAATGTTGTGTCTTATTGATTAAATTGATAACTTGTGTGTACTTTACAGATAAAATAAATTAAATTAAAGTAATTAAAATAATTTAAATATTTTATGTTTACGTTGCGTTTATGTTGCGTTATGTTTGCATTGACGCTTACGTTTGCGTTTTCGTTTCGCTTGATTGCGTTGACGATTATGTTGCGTTTGTGTTATGTTTACATTTACGTTTGCGTTTACGTTTGCGTTTACATTCATTGTTTCGACTACGTTTATGTTGCGTTATGTTTGCATTGACACTTACGTTTGCGTTTACGTTACGCTTGATTGCGTTGACGTCTATGTTGCGTCTGCGTTGTGTTTGCATTTACGTTTGCGTTTACGTTTTCGGTTGAATTAATAAAGAAGTCTTTCAAAGCAGTATAATTGCTTTAATGATTTTACTTAATAGTTTTTACCCTTTCTTTGATAAATTGAATCTAGAAACTTGTTCTTAGTTTTCACGTAACCTTTAGATAGGGTTTATATCTTGATAGAAATTCCTTTTCAAATTTGCAGTCTATTACTTAATGTGAATCTTACTTATCGATTAAATCTAAAATCCAACTTATTTTGAGAAAGTGAACTTCTGTGTTTAATTGGAGAGAAATAATTCACAAATTTTACATAGTGATATCTATTGAGATGAAAGAGAACTCAATTTTGTTATTAACGGTTATACTCCAGTCAAGCAAAGCCGTACTGAAGATGATCTCTACTAGAGAAGGGAGTGACTCTTGAGACACTGACCTGATGTAACAAACCAGGATATCTACTATCATAATTTATATTCAAAGAATAGTTTTGAATTTTGAATTGGATTCAGAAGTTCCATTTTTAAACTATCTTGTTTGAAATAATAAGCTAGTAAATCTAAACTTGTTAAAAAGTAAAAGTTGTGATTTTGGATTATTTTGTTGTGACAAAATTATAAAGTTTGAAACAAATAAGTAACTGGGGTTTTACCAAAAGCTATAAAGAAATCGTGTTTGATGTTCATGATTATACTCAGCCTAGCAAGAGCCGTGCTAAGTGAATCCTGACTAGAATAGAAGGAGGAACTTGAAGTCCCTAATCTGCAATATCAAATATTAATAATTCTTTCTTATGCTATTTTATTATGTTCCAAGGTTTTATTTGGGGAATTCTTTAAAACAGAAATTAGTTTCTTGTAAAGGTAAAGACAGACTTTGACTGTATTTTATTTATTTAAATTATTCGGAAGAGTTTTATTATACCGAGCTTTATTTGAAGTTTAGTTTATTTTCTACCAGGCTTTGTAGAATGTAGGTCATTATTAGAACTTAGGGGCCTTTCCGAGAAGGCAAGTCCGTGTTAGAAGAGTGTTGGATGATCGCGAGTTAACCCACCTCACTGTTAGTTCGTTTAAATATAAAATAAAATATTTAACTTCAAGGTAGTTCTTGTTCTTATTCCGTAGAATGTTAGGTTACTATTAGAACTTAGGGGCCTTTCCGTGAAGGCAAGTCCGTGTTAGAAGAGTGTTGGATGATCGCGAGTTAACCCACCTCACTGTTAGTTCGTTTAAAAATAAAATAAAATATTTAACTTCAAGGTAGTTCTAGTTCTTATTCCGTAGAATGTTAGGTTACTGTTAGAACTTAGGGGCCTTTCCGTAAAGGCAAGTCCGGAGTTAGAAGAGTTGATGGAAGATCGCGAGCTACCCTCCTCACTGCTAGTTCGAATAAAAATAGATTAACAATAAAACCTTTAGGTAGTTCGAGTAAGAGAATTCGTAGATGTTGTAGG
Organism: Operophtera brumata; assembly: GCA_932527175.1. Lineage (NCBI taxonomy): Eukaryota > Metazoa > Arthropoda > Insecta > Lepidoptera > Geometridae > Operophtera > Operophtera brumata. The sequence goes on along the minus strand of OW052227.1, from coordinate 34,344,909 downwards.
TATTAAGGTAAGACTTTCGTTTAGGTTAATTCGAGAAATTTTATGAATACCGTTATAACCGTTATTTCCATCTAATAAATAAATATTTAGGCTAAAATGGTTGATGACCAAATGAGTCTTAAGTCAAGTTTGAATCTTAGACACTTGACTAAGTGGTATTTATAAATATACCTAATCATTCATTATCTGAGGTTTTAGCCTCTAAGAATTTGTAAGTTTGAACGTGTCATGGACCATTGGAGTTTGTGGATCCTCTTTTAAAGCATAAATGAGTCTATAAAGGTCAATAAAGTTCTTGATTTTAATATGAGTCTCAAAATTAAGACTTTTATATTAAATATAATTTTAAATTCTGAAATACATTTTTATACAAACATTCTGGAATAATAACTTTCCTGTATGAATGTTTATTTGTCCCTTAACGTCATTATATTTTATAATATTTATATATGGCGAGGTTCGGAAAGACAGTTGAGGGGAGGTCGGATGAACTGTCCCGCACAATTTTATTGTGCGGCCCTTAAAGTGTCCCAGTACAAGACTATACAGACTGACTAACAAACTTTAGCTAAGTCCTTTGCTTTGATCATGATAATTTAAGAAGTATCATTACCTATTGTTGTTATGAGGATAATACATCTCTTTTGACTCTGTGATGCGTTCATACTAAATAAATTATATTGTAGTGAACTTTAGGATAAAGTCTTTAAAAAGATTTGTTTATAGGTATTATATTAGGTAAGTTGGGAAATTTTATAAGTATAGTATAGCGAGGAAGTCTTTGAACTGTAGTTATAGATAAGGATAAAATCTAAAATTAATAACGTCGGGATAAACTAGGTTAGTCAAATTATATTTTAAAACTAATCAATATAGAATTTATATTTTAGTAGTTTAGATATTATTCAATATTCGATAGATAAGTTTAGTTAGGTTTCCATTAGGTATTATTAGGTCTTGACATAAATAACTTAAAATTACCTGAATTACTACAATTACACAACGTACGGTCCTACCACTAAAAACTAGACGATCACCGTGGCCATAATAATTAAATAATGAATCAAGTTAACCCATATCTAGTATGATGAGCATATCAAAGATACGTTCATGTAAGTAACTAAGAAAGTTGGAAAGCGGGAGTTAAGTTTTAGAACAGTCAGTAGTTATAGTATTTGCGTGGGGTTTAGGGTTGCGAGGGTAGAGAGATTAAGAATTTAGTAAGTGGAGTAAATAGGGTAGTGTATGAGGGGGGGGGAAGTTACAATATGGTATAGCCGTGACCAGGATAGTTATGTCTAAATTAAGTAGTTTCTCAATTATTCGTAAAATGAATTTAATTAGGTTATTTTTTAAGCTGTCATAAGTATAAAATAAATATTTTTGGGTATATTGTTAGTTTGTGGGTTGTTGATTTAGTATTTAATTCATGAGGCGGGTTTCCCGCACAATTTGTTGCCGTAAATATAGGAAAGTTCTATGTCAAGTCAAACTATAATTAGTTTTTTTATTTAGTAATTTTTGTAGGCATCATTTTATTCAATAGTTTTATAAATTATGTAAGTCTTCGTTGTAGGAAAGTAATTTCATTACGTTAGTTGGAAGGTAGTAAGTGTTTGTTAAATTTATTAAAAATAAATAGATAATTGTGTCCTCGTTTAAAAGGTTATCGAACTTAAAGACTATGCGAGAAAATAGGTAGGTTAACTTATATTTCTAGGCAAAGTAACAAAGTAAATAAAGTCACTTTCAGTCTTATGTAGTTGCGATTTTTAAATTCTTTAAAGGTAGATATAATTTTATTGGCAAATTTTGGAAAAATTAAAATTGATTAAGTGGGGTTCTATTGAGGTTAATTGAATATAATGAATCTAAAAACTTTAGCAGAAATAATTGTTCAAGGTAGTATAAAGAATACCATCATCATTAGGTTCATGTCCATTTAACGCCTTTAAAAAAAAAAAAAAAAAAAACTGAACTAGTCATTGTAGATACATAAAATAGGTTAGTAGTAAAATAGGATTATTTTAATAGCAGAATTGTATTTTTATGTTTCCTATTTTATTTTGAGCTACTTATCTATGAATTTTGTTGTTATAATATATTAAATTTGTTCCATTTACATAGAATAAAACGGGGTTAATTCTAACTAGGTAAATTTCACAGTTTTGCCTTAGGTATTTTATTTAAAATAAGAAGTTAACTTCGAGTAGTTCTACCCAACATTTCTAATAACTGTAAAAATAGGTATTAAAATTCTTTAAACGGGGGGTCGGTTAGTTAATTAATTTTAAGCAGGTTAATAGTGGGTTTGCATTGTAAAAGTGGAAATTAAAATTCTTTCAACAGGAGGTCGATAAATAAATTATTTTGAATTAGACTAGAGAGTGATATAGGTAAACTTTCATAAAGATAGATAGAAAGATAGATAGATAGGTAGATAGATAGGAAAATAGACAGGTAGATAGTTAGAGAAATTGATAGATAATATTTTTCGGATTTTAGGGGTTGATTTCTTTAAGCGGGATTATTCAAAGATATTAATTTATTGAGATGGTATATTATTAAATTAGAAATTAATGAACGTTAAACAATTCGTTTAAAAATAGATTTTGTAAATGGTTAACTTTATCTTTTCATACAAGTAAGTATTTTATTCTTTAAATCGGGGGGTCGTAAATTAAATTATTGTTAGTTAACTATAGTATCGTGAAATGTATTTTTGTTATAGAAGTAGGTATATAATTATTCAAATGAGGAAATCGTAAAATGTATTGTTTTGCTTTAGAATAAATCTTCTTTGATATTATACGTAGGTATGTAGTTATTTTAAAAGGGGGTCGTAGATTGCTTGTATTTAGGTTTTACATCTGTGGAAAACGATAACGTAAGAATGTACCTTTTAAGAACTTTAAATTGAGATCAAAATAAATCTATTCACATCTTCATTATTAATTATTTTTACTCATATGCCGACTTAGTAAATATATTAAAAAAAAATAAGTTGCATAGAACAAAAAAATAATTGTTGGAGCAAATCGGTTTGGTTCATTTCTGAGTGTTTATTTGTTAGAATCAAATATGTTTAACATAATCTAAATTAGGGATTGAGTAAAAAAAAATAAACTATAATAAAAAAAAATAAGGTTTCGCTTAGGATGTTAAAAGGAATATCTGCTTCAGATTCTATTAGGTTAGTTAGATTGTTAGGTTTCATTTAGGTTAGGTAAGAAAAAAAAAAAAACTACTTAGGTTTTAGTTTTTATACTACTTGAAATGACGGATTGAGCGGATGGCCCAGCTGATGTTGAGTGGTACCCTCTGCCTATGAACGGTGCATTGCCTCATGGGTCGCGTACACCTGGGACGCGCCCCGTGTGGCATTGCACTGCGGCCGCCATCCTGAGACGTAGAGATAGGGGGTCTCATGTGGCTGTAATTTCGCCGGCACCCTTCCTCTTTAAACCGGAACACAGCAATGCGAGCACTACTATTTTGTGGCAGGAATAGGTATGGAGGTAGTGCTTCCCGAACGAACTCTTTCCTCAGGTTAGGTTAGGTTAAAATAAAGGGTTTAGCCAAAACAGGCGAAATATATATAAAAAAAAAATTACTTACTTTAGAAAAAAAGGGATTTATTTAAGATTTGTTTATTTATTTCAAAGTTTCAGACTCGTAAATACGCCTAGATTAAATGAGGGTTCTATTGTACAAAATGTGTAATCACATATTTTCATTCTCGTGTTATATTTATTCTTATAAAATTTTAGTAACAACATATTAAGATGGTTCATTGCATTAGTGCCTGTAGTAAAAAAAAAAGGAGCAACCTAAGATTTAAAAAAAAAAAAAATAGGTTTAGCAAAACTCTTCTGAACTAGAATAGTCTAGAAACTGATTGAGTTGGGTTATTATTTCTAAACAATACCTTGTTTTTGGTCAAAGTTGATTTTATTCTTTTGTTAAGTTTGGGTGATAAAAAAAAAGGTAATGTAAAGTATATATAACAAATTTAGCATTTATTCTTTCTAAGTAAAGGTGTAATTTATTCAAAGGTTTGGTTTCTATATATTCAAACTATTTGGAGATTTTTAAATGGGGTAAACTAAACTAGAAAAGGAGTAGCTTAATTTGGACAGGTGAGATTCATAGTAAGCTAATAGTTAAGAGTAGTTCATTAAAAGGTAAATTATGTATTTAAATATAAATAATGCTGTTGGAAAGCTAGGGATGAATGAACTACAATGAATAGTGTCTAAAAGGAGTCGTGTATGATGTTGAATGAACAGGTAATTTAAGTAGATTTTTAAAAGGTACCATAAAAAAAATTGTTGGGGTTTGAGGTTATGGAGGGCCCTAGTGTTTCAACAGTGTTTTCAATGAGTTTTTCATAATAAAAGATTTGAACAAAGGTTGCGTGAAATATAGGAACATAATGTTTGATTTTAGAGGTTACAATTTAACGTTCTTGATAAGATTTCTGAAGTACAATATTATTCGATTAGGAAGGAGGATATGAAATCCTGAACAGGTCTAGTCAATGTTTTTATTTTTCAGAAATTGTTGGTAGAAAAGTAGTTTCAAAATATCAAAAAAAAAAAAAAAAGGTTAAAGTCGGGCCAGTTTGGTGGGTGACATTTGACAATTGTCGGTTTTATCTTCATATTGAGGTGAATTGGAAACATCGATTAGGGTGAATGAATCGATACGGACTTGGAACATATGTGAATTTGAAGGGTCATCGGGTGAATTCCTGTTCCATTATTTTCTTTCGTAAATTTAAGGAGCAAATTAAGATAGGTACATAATTAAACAAAATAATGCATTTATTCAGTTGAACTATCAGAAATGTTATTAGTATTGTCATTTTCATCACTGCTGACAGCACTTAGAGATATTATTGATTCATTTTCAATAATATTGTCCATTCTAACATCTCGTTCAAAATCTTGTAATATTATTTTCTTTGTTTTCTCTACGACTTTTCTGACTGACTTCTGCACACACAATTTGTAGGAGAGTCATCATTTTAGCAGTACTAAAGAGTGGTTCAGTAATGTTCCGCGCTGCATGACCCTTTATTTGTGCCCAAATAAGCTCGATGGCGTTATACTGGCAGTGGTAGGGAGGAAATCGAATAACTTAGTGTCCATGCTCTAGGGCTAGTTCATCGATTACATAGCGGAGCTTGGACGACTTAGTTGCTTTTACCAGATTTAACAACTCAACTTTTAATAAAGTTGGACTTGGTCCACACCATTTCTTAACATTCACGAGACAATTTCAATATTTTTGAGTTGGTGGTGTGACAACTTGTGCAGAGTAATACGATGCATTGTCCATTATGATTTATACATCCCACCTAAATTGTACCTAACATCAATGATTTTTCTATTTAGTTTTTTGTATTTTTATAGTTAGTTAAATGAATAATAAATATCATTATGTTTTTTTTTATAATCACAACGAGGTTACTAATTTATGAAGATATTTCTTCATAAGTAATCGCTGCGTTCTATTCGACTTATCAGCTTTCAATTTTTAGAGCGGCATCACTAGTGTTTGGAAAGAAAAAGGGTTAAATGACGTAGCATTGTGGCAGCGTTCAGTTCTTAGAATCAGAAATTGTTTATTACGTTTAGAATAGTTTATTAGTGAAAGAAAATCGTAAAATTACTCGTATCGGTCATTGTTACAATAAATATAGTAATTGAAAAAAAAAGTTAAGCATTGTGCAGTTCTTATTTTATGGCCGCCGTTACAGGGTTACGTTGTTGAATTTTGATGAATTGTCAAGTGTTGCCTATTGAAATGGCCTGACTATAGTATATTATTATTATTATATATATATATTTAAGTATGATAATTGTGTTTTGAAAACAATATAATAGAATGAAATTCAAGTAACAATATTGGGAACTTAAGTTAAAAAAAAAAATACTTCGAGGTAGTTCGTTTTCGTTTCGTAGAAAATAGGATATTTTTAGAATTAGGGGCCTTTCCGTGAAGGCAAGTCCGCGGTTAGTAGAGTGAAGGACGATCGCGAGTTAGCCCTCCTCACTGTTAGTTCTATTAAAAAAATAAAAATAAATTATCTAACCTCAAGGTAGTTCGTTTTCGTTTCGTAGAAAATAGGATATTTTTAGAATTAGGGGCCTTTCCGTGAAGGCAAGTCCGCGGTTAGTAGAGTGAAGGATGATCGCGAGTTAGCCCTCCTCACTGTTAGTTCTATTAAAAAAATAAAAATAAATTATCTAACCTCAAGGTAGTTCGTTTTCGTTTCGTAGAAAATAGGATATTTTTAGAATTAGGGGCCTTTCCGTGAAGGCAAGTCCGCGGTTAGTAGAGTGAAGGATGATCGCGAGTTAGCCCTCCTCACTGTTAGTTCTATTAAAAAATAAAAATAAATTATGTAACCTCAAGGTAGTTCGTTTTCGTTTCGTAGAAAATAGGATATTTTTAGAATTAGGGGCCTTTCCGTGAAGGCAAGTCCGGTATTAGAAGAGTGAAGGATGATCGCGAATTAACCTTCCTCACTGTTTAGTTCGATTAAAATAAAAAAAATATAACTTAAATTATATTCATATTTATCATGCAGTAAATAAACATGAAGATTCAAAATAAATAAAAAAGTAAATGAATTTGAAGTCATGCTGTGGTTTGTTACAGAAATTGATTATCTAGGATATTTAAGAATAAAAAAGGTTAACGAATAATAGTTTGAATGATCATAATCTGGTTTAGCAAGCATTCATCGGATGAATTGATTTATTATTAGCTTAAATTTAACTAATTTATTTTGTTATTTTACAAAAGTTTCTTACCTAAACTGACCTGTTGGGCTAATTAAGTAGCGTGAATCTACTGCGAAACTTTTACGTGAGGAGTTTTGAGAGATGATGTGTGAAAAAAAAAAAAAAAAAAAAAAAAAATTGAAAAAAAAAACATTAAGGGCTTAGTTAATTCCACAGTTCCTAGGTTAGAAACGGTTGCTGGTGCTTAATTTTAGATATGACATTTACTACACAAAGGACGGTTGGTGAAGGAAGGGATTTGGTGTTAGGTTTAAGTCTTTAGACAAAATATTCCTGTCACGAGTTGCCTTCATTAAAAGTTCTACTCACGTGGTTAGGTTCGAACTGGGCACTCCTACATACGCCGAATTGAAAATGGCTCATTATGGGACTTTAGCTTCAGGGGAATAACATGATTATTTTACCCCGTTACACTTGCCATTATTGGGTGATCTGGAAAAAGTAGGGGGGAGGTAGTACTTTCACTTCAAACAAGGGTTTGATCGGGAAGGGCTACTTGATATCACTCGGGTATAGCAGAATTCACAGCCCTGCTTCTTCTGCTGAACCTAGATTAAACAGATGGTTTTTGTGGTTGGGTGTTTTGGTTATGTTATCATAATTTTCGTCTGATGCTCGAGTTCTTAATGGACTGTTTTCAGATTGGGTTTAAAAACACGTTACACTTTATACTCACCCACCCGAACACACACGAGATTAAATATATATTTGATTTTAAGCACTATCAAATTGTAGTTTCCTTGTAATTTGGAGAGTATGATGAGAATAATGAAGTTCAATTGTGTTTGTGAGTAAAATTGGATTATGCCAAATTTCCTATAGTAAATTTTGGGAAAATTAACTGCGAAAATTTGCAGGGGGTCGAGCTGTAACTAATCATACGTGCTGACTGATGATTCGTTTACTTCACAAACATATTTAAGGTTAAAAATGTTGCACAGTTCAAGAAATCTAGCAAGTAAAACATGCTAGGAATAACAAAATAAATAAACAAAATGAAATTATTCGTTATTTAAAAATTATATACATAATGTAATTGTCAAGAATCGCTCCGCCGCCGAAATCTACCCACTGTCACGGTTAGCTCAGCCTAGTGGATTAGTGGATGTGACAATATCCACTTCTTGCTCTTGGGGTTTCAGGAAAACAAGCAAACACAGAGTTAATTTTAATTACTTGTATTAAATTGGTAAGGTAAAGATGATTATAACTTAACCCTTTATTTCTTACACGCTAGTTTATATAATGCAAAAATAAAACTGGGGAAACTTAGTTTCTCCGTTACTGGATATCGACAGCAGTAGATCTTTTAACCGAAGTGGAGCACACCTTATTCCTATATTTTTCTTCCACATATGTTTCAAAACTAAACGTAAACCAGCATCTTCCACAAATGATGCTAAACTAAAAGTGAGCCAGTGTCTTTTCCACATATGTTTCAAAACTAAATTTGTCACTGCGAACACTCAAATGTAGAAACTAAAAACTAGTGGGTCGATGAGTACTTGAGAAACCAGCAAACGTCATATGTTTTCATCCCTCCTTTCGCAATCCCCGTTTATATTGAATATTATGGACTGACCGAAACGGGCTTTCGGGTTTGGAAGTCAGGCGCAAAAGACTTCCTAAACTTTGCACTCAATCGTAGCTCGGATACCCCCTCCGTCCTCGCAAAATACTAATTTGCTACTAGATCCTTCTAATTTCCTTAGCTAAGCTTTTTACGGCGTTAACAATATTAAAGGCCTTCTCCTCTGAGGTTACAATCCTCCGGCAAACAATTTGATTCCGTTCTCCAGTGTTGTATACCTCAACTGTCACCTGCTTGTCAAAATGTAATTTTTCTGCCGACTGGCAACGTTTTTCTGACGTTCCGCTACTCGCCACGGGAGGTGCTGCTTTCCGTAAGAAATGGCGGGAACATACAAATTTGTAAGCACTGCGTAACCAAACCAAACCAGCGTAAAATAACCCATTACACCACATCGTTCCGTTTCGCGGAAACACATAATATTCTAATAGATTTAAAGAGCTTGAAGTTAGAAGAATTTGAAATGTCTGTAAGAAACAAATAAAACAATAGAAATTGAGTGGAGTGAATGACCTTTGCTGTTGGAATCATATTACGCCGATAGTGACCCCGATAGCAATGCCGGCCAATAGCAGCGCTCTTGGTTACGCCGATAGCGATGCCGGCCAATAGCAACGCAATAGCTGTCGTATGAGGGTCATGACGCCCAGAGAAGGATCGTGACCCCCGTAGGTGGTTGCGGGTATAAAGCTGGGGACGAGCGGTTGGGAGGACAGTTGGATTGGAGAAGCCAGAGAGGTCGGAGCTGGGAGAATCATTGGTAAGTCAATTGTTTTTATAACTTTTGTAATGTTGTGTCTTATTGATTAAATTGATAACTTGTGTGTACTTTACAGATAAAATAAATTAAATTAAAGTAATTAAAATAATTTAAATATTTTATGTTTACGTTGCGTTTATGTTGCGTTATGTTTGCATTGACGCTTACGTTTGCGTTTTCGTTTCGCTTGATTGCGTTGACGATTATGTTGCGTTTGTGTTATGTTTACATTTACGTTTGCGTTTACGTTTGCGTTTACATTCATTGTTTCGACTACGTTTATGTTGCGTTATGTTTGCATTGACACTTACGTTTGCGTTTACGTTACGCTTGATTGCGTTGACGTCTATGTTGCGTCTGCGTTGTGTTTGCATTTACGTTTGCGTTTACGTTTTCGGTTGAATTAATAAAGAAGTCTTTCAAAGCAGTATAATTGCTTTAATGATTTTACTTAATAGTTTTTACCCTTTCTTTGATAAATTGAATCTAGAAACTTGTTCTTAGTTTTCACGTAACCTTTAGATAGGGTTTATATCTTGATAGAAATTCCTTTTCAAATTTGCAGTCTATTACTTAATGTGAATCTTACTTATCGATTAAATCTAAAATCCAACTTATTTTGAGAAAGTGAACTTCTGTGTTTAATTGGAGAGAAATAATTCACAAATTTTACATAGTGATATCTATTGAGATGAAAGAGAACTCAATTTTGTTATTAACGGTTATACTCCAGTCAAGCAAAGCCGTACTGAAGATGATCTCTACTAGAGAAGGGAGTGACTCTTGAGACACTGACCTGATGTAACAAACCAGGATATCTACTATCATAATTTATATTCAAAGAATAGTTTTGAATTTTGAATTGGATTCAGAAGTTCCATTTTTAAACTATCTTGTTTGAAATAATAAGCTAGTAAATCTAAACTTGTTAAAAAGTAAAAGTTGTGATTTTGGATTATTTTGTTGTGACAAAATTATAAAGTTTGAAACAAATAAGTAACTGGGGTTTTACCAAAAGCTATAAAGAAATCGTGTTTGATGTTCATGATTATACTCAGCCTAGCAAGAGCCGTGCTAAGTGAATCCTGACTAGAATAGAAGGAGGAACTTGAAGTCCCTAATCTGCAATATCAAATATTAATAATTCTTTCTTATGCTATTTTATTATGTTCCAAGGTTTTATTTGGGGAATTCTTTAAAACAGAAATTAGTTTCTTGTAAAGGTAAAGACAGACTTTGACTGTATTTTATTTATTTAAATTATTCGGAAGAGTTTTATTATACCGAGCTTTATTTGAAGTTTAGTTTATTTTCTACCAGGCTTTGTAGAATGTAGGTCATTATTAGAACTTAGGGGCCTTTCCGAGAAGGCAAGTCCGTGTTAGAAGAGTGTTGGATGATCGCGAGTTAACCCACCTCACTGTTAGTTCGTTTAAATATAAAATAAAATATTTAACTTCAAGGTAGTTCTTGTTCTTATTCCGTAGAATGTTAGGTTACTATTAGAACTTAGGGGCCTTTCCGTGAAGGCAAGTCCGTGTTAGAAGAGTGTTGGATGATCGCGAGTTAACCCACCTCACTGTTAGTTCGTTTAAAAATAAAATAAAATATTTAACTTCAAGGTAGTTCTAGTTCTTATTCCGTAGAATGTTAGGTTACTGTTAGAACTTAGGGGCCTTTCCGTAAAGGCAAGTCCGGAGTTAGAAGAGTTGATGGAAGATCGCGAGCTACCCTCCTCACTGCTAGTTCGAATAAAAATAGATTAACAATAAAACCTTTAGGTAGTTCGAGTAAGAGAATTCGTAGATGTTGTAGGTATTAAGGTAAGACTTTCGTTTAGGTTAATTCGAGAAATTTTATGAATACCGTTATAACCGTTATTTCCATCTAATAAATAAATATTTAGGCTAAAATGGTTGATGACCAAATGAGTCTTAAGTCAAGTTTGAATCTTAGACACTTGACTAAGTGGTATTTATAAATATACCTAATCATTCATTATCTGAGGTTTTAGCCTCTAAGAATTTGTAAGTTTGAACGTGTCATGGACCATTGGAGTTTGTGGATCCTCTTTTAAAGCATAAATGAGTCTATAAAGGTCAATAAAGTTCTTGATTTTAATATGAGTCTCAAAATTAAGACTTTTATATTAAATATAATTTTAAATTCTGAAATACATTTTTATACAAACATTCTGGAATAATAACTTTCCTGTATGAATGTTTATTTGTCCCTTAACGTCATTATATTTTATAATATTTATATATGGCGAGGTTCGGAAAGACAGTTGAGGGGAGGTCGGATGAACTGTCCCGCACAATTTTATTGTGCGGCCCTTAAAGTGTCCCAGTACAAGACTATACAGACTGACTAACAAACTTTAGCTAAGTCCTTTGCTTTGATCATGATAATTTAAGAAGTATCATTACCTATTGTTGTTATGAGGATAATACATCTCTTTTGACTCTGTGATGCGTTCATACTAAATAAATTATATTGTAGTGAACTTTAGGATAAAGTCTTTAAAAAGATTTGTTTATAGGTATTATATTAGGTAAGTTGGGAAATTTTATAAGTATAGTATAGCGAGGAAGTCTTTGAACTGTAGTTATAGATAAGGATAAAATCTAAAATTAATAACGTCGGGATAAACTAGGTTAGTCAAATTATATTTTAAAACTAATCAATATAGAATTTATATTTTAGTAGTTTAGATATTATTCAATATTCGATAGATAAGTTTAGTTAGGTTTCCATTAGGTATTATTAGGTCTTGACATAAATAACTTAAAATTACCTGAATTACTACAATTACACAACGTACGGTCCTACCACTAAAAACTAGACGATCACCGTGGCCATAATAATTAAATAATGAATCAAGTTAACCCATATCTAGTATGATGAGCATATCAAAGATACGTTCATGTAAGTAACTAAGAAAGTTGGAAAGCGGGAGTTAAGTTTTAGAACAGTCAGTAGTTATAGTATTTGCGTGGGGTTTAGGGTTGCGAGGGTAGAGAGATTAAGAAATAAGAAAGGGGGGTAGTGTGATGAGAGGGGGGAAGTTACACTATTTACATTCCTATAACGTGTTCACTCATCAACAGATAGCGCTAAGAGGTTCTAAGGACGTTTACGTAAATCGGCCAGCGGTTGGTAAAATCTTATAAATACTGCCACTAATAATGGTAGTAATACCTTGACTGAGTCTTTTTGTATCTTTTTACCCCGACTTATCTTTTTTTTATCAAAACAATATACTTGATACTGGCAAAATAGAGAAGATTTTAGATGCTATACCTAATTATGAGTGATGTCGACCTAAGTATGAGTATGCCTAAGTCGAGCGATGTTTAGGTTAGGTACCTGTAAGGTAGCTGTTCGCTTACAATCATTTCACATCGAATATGGCTGTAAATATAGATAACAGAGAAACAAAAAACATAGAAAGTACCTATATTCGTCCGTTGTTTATTAGTGGTGTAATCTGCGAAGTTTTCAGCAGTCTCGTGTACCGCCGGGAGCGATACAGGTATTGCAGACGATAGGTTGGCCTTAGAGAAGGGATCATTCCTAGTTTTTGAAACTTTATCGATAAAAATAAAACAAATTTAGACAAGGAAGGGACTTCTATGTTTCCTATCGTCTGATCTTTTTACCTCCATGCCATGCACATGGACATGCGTTTACTTTTTTTTGTGGACTACGGCAAAGCCGAACGGGAAAGATTATGTTTTTGTTTTTCTATGTTTTTGTATGTTGATTTACCTATGTTCCACAGTAGCACCTGAACTACTCATCCGATTTTGATGAATAGGGTGTCAATCGATTTGTTATTAAGGTCTGGGTCACATTCTCCTACCTACCTACCTAGTTTCATCAAGATTGGATCACCGGTTCTGCAGCTATCAGACAAACACACATACAAACACCGCATCCTGCAATTACATTCTTATGCTACATTTTATACAAATAAAATCAATATTTTCTATAATAAAAAGGAGAAAATTCTGATTTCATTGGCATATTTATTTACATTGGGTATTAAGATATGCTTACTTTTTAAAAATATGTTGTTACTTATATGTTGTGGTTCACCATAGTTGGGCTAGGTTTTTATAACTTTTTACTTGATCTATTTCAGAGTGAAAACAATAGCATTCATGTGTTTCCAGGCGACCTGTATGTTTTGCAATAACAGAGACTGACTGCAGCAGTATAATTTCATCGAAATCAGGGCATTCACGAGAATTCTATACCTAAGTCCTATGAGCAAGGCTTCCATAGCTTCCCTAAAAGTTCTTTCGAACTATACAACTAGGTAGTTTTACGAAAAAAACAAGTGCACAGAAACAGAACAAACTGTCAAGTCGATTGGATAAATACCCGTGATAATATCCATAAATACGAGATCTGATCGCGAAAGTATAAAAAATAAATGCAAGCATCGATATTGATAAACAAGCACAAACGAACCCCAACTCTACCAAACAACAAGAGCAATGCAACAAGAAAGCGAGAGTAGAAACTTCCCAGGGAAAGTAAACAACTCAGTTTGAAACTTCGAGATTTACACGAGCAGGTTTTCAGCTCGTAAAATTATTACGAACGTAGTGATTGCGAATCAAGTGCGACTCCATAGGGACCCATTCCAGACGGCACCGTCAAAAGCACGGTATAGCGTCATAAGCAGTAAATACACTAAGATGAGTTTATGAATTATTAAAAGGGACTTAGGAACTATTTAAAAATGGCGATATACCTACAGACCGTTCACCGTAAGTTGGCATCTGCCATGGAGTATTTACAGGTGCCATCTTACGGTGAATGAGCCGGACCGTTTACCGTCACTTCACAGTATTTACAGGTGCCATCTTACGGTGAACGAGCTGTATCCCACAGATATCATAAATATCAAAGTTATGATGTTTGAATGTTTAGATGGTTGTATGTTGGTTACTCAATCTAGCCGAAACTGCAGAACCGATTTCGATACAATTTGGTACACAGATATATTATGAGCAGGATTGAGCTATAGGCTATAGGCTGCTTTTTATCCCGATAAAATGCAAGCGAAGCTGCAGGCAGACACTACAAAATCATAAAACATTATTGCAAATTTTCTACCAACATCGTGGCTGTATACAAACATCAGAAAAGTTGGATACGATTAAAAACTTGAAGTACTCTTGAGTGTTGCAGTTTTGTTGCAAATAAACATGATTGGCATAAATGCACTAATTTATTTATATACGGACAGCCAAATCAGAGTGCACTGATTTAGAGTATCTTAACGCTATCTGTTGACGAGTTGACGCGCTATTGGAAGTTTAGAATTGTTAGCGCCATCAGCTGTCAATTAAGTCTAGTCACTAGACTACTCTCTTAATTGACAGCAGATGTATGCATCCTACCCTTACACTAGACTCTATAAAGAATAGGATGCAAACACCAGCTGTCTATGTATAGTTTGAGATTGCTCTACGAAGTTGTCAAAAAATCCAGAAAAGTCTGGAATAATAAATAAATAAATAAATAATGCTTGACAGTTCACCCAACATTATCTAGCCCCAAGCTAAGCATAGCTTGTGTTATGGGTACTAGATAACTGATATACTTATTACAATATATTACATAGATAGATAATTTTATTATACATAGAAAATACCCAGAACACCCTGAACAAATATCTGCGATCACACAAATATTTGTTCCGAGGCGGGAATCGAACCCGCAACCTCCTGCGACGCAGGCCAAGCTTCGCCCGCCGCGCCACAGAGGTCGTCAAAAAGTGATGATTATAAAGTGATTCATAATATTTCACAAACATCTCAAGCCTTCTGGAATGTCTAGGTTAGTACTTAGAAGTTTCTAGTAGTCTAGAAAATTCGATAGATCCTTCTGGCTGATTAAAGTAGTACTTTCTAGACTTCTAGGCGCAGGTACATATCTCAACAGGTAACACTCAAAAGTGCCTACTGCTTCAAATTTATACCTACTCTGATTAAAGGGACTGCACGTTTGTTATCATAGGTATTTTTACGGTTCTATACAAAGTTAAACTTGGCGTGTCTTATGAATTTTGTTTGTTCTTTTATTTGACAGCAGATGGCGCTACCAATTCTAAATTTCCAATCGTTACTCGTTAACAGATGGCGTTAAGTGACTCTAAGTCAGTGCACTCCGTTAGTTGACTCTGCTGTTCGTAATTAAATATATTTGTACATTTATGCCAATCATGTTTATTTGCAACAAAATGGCAACACTTAGGAGTACCTACTGCTTCAAATCTATACTCGGATTAAAAGGACTGCACGTTTGTTACTTTATGATAGGTACTTTTACGGTTTTATAGAACGTTCAACTTTGGATGTCTTATGAATTTTGTTTGTGATGGGTCTAGACTAGAAGACTAGAAGTGACGCAGCATGGTCGAGAAAATACCTTCATTGTAAGTTTTTAGGATTCCGTCCCATAAAATGTACCAACGGAACCATTATGTGGCGACTCTCGTGTTCAGTATATCTTTTCCTATATTCTCCGAATCAACTGCACGAAGAAAGTTACATAGATGTTCATAGATACATGCCTTTTTCCCGGAAGGGGTAGGCAGAGCCTCAAAAGGCTTCTTTTCACCGTGGGTTGCACCATTGTGGGAACATAGACGTGACAAGTGGTGAGCTCATCGCTGCCATTGCTTCTCAGGACTGACTCGGCTAACACTTTCTTCCAGTAAATAACAAATAATAATAGTCCATTACCAACGAATGAAAAACTGATTATTAGAATTTAAAATATTTAAGTAGGTATATGTAATAAAATGTTTCACTAATAGTGAAACAAAAATCCTAACGAAAATCTCAAAAAACATAAAATCTCGAAAATAACATAAGTACACTAGAACTCCCTGAATAGTGGGTATCAGGAACTACAAGTAACATGGTACAACACCCAGAACCGGAACAAATATTTGTAGATCATTCAAACATTTGTTCCGCAGCGGGAATCGAACCCGCAAACCTATCGCATCTCAGCCAGCTACTCACCCGCCGCGCCACCGAGGTCGTCAAGATCGTGTGTCAAATGCGTATCAAAGTGTTGCGTTTTCACCGAGGACTATCTTTTTCTATATAGTGGTTTACACTAGGGGTGCCTGCTTATACGGAACCCTTTGCGCGCGAGTCACACAAGTCGCACTTGACGTTTTTTACTGATATCTGAAGTGTTTTTTCTTTGAAAGTTTCATACTATCAGACCTAGACGTCCACTGCTAGATAAGGCCTGCCCTATAGAATGCAATGGGGGGGGGGGGGGGATTATTATACTATTATTTACGCCAAGGTAGTTATTATCTTTTTGTATGGGAGTTCAGCAAAGGTCAAAGTTCAGCAAATCAAATCAACAAAGTTCAGCAAATGAAGGTGGGGTATAACGCAAAATTACCAATCTTAGATTAGATTTTTAACTGACTAAATCAAGTACAATATTCAAATTAAAAATATGCATGGATACCACATTCTACCTAATACCGAGGGATCACCCAGACAGAAACAGGATAGGAAAAAAAAAACACAAAGTTACCTCTAACTTTTGCCTAGATTCGATTGTTTGTCAATATTATTATGTTACAGATTATTGGGTCAAAAATTGGATAATTTAAATCAATACAATAATTTGGAGGGTTCGCCCACGGGGTTTTTAAAATTATCTTTAATTCACGAGATATTCAATAAAAACCGCTTTTTCGAGCAACACGTTGCGTTTTTTTGTATGAAGATTTCTGCCTGGCGGGGAGCGCAGTCTTAAGATAAGACAAGATAAGATAAATATATTATTTAACTAATCACGGTTATAAAAGACATCAAATAAACACAGCTATGCATAGAATTACAATGAGTAGTCATGTACTAAATCTACTGTTTACAATAACTAATGTTTAATAACATCTACTACCTAATGGATGGTCCCAAACTAGGCGAAGCGTATCTTGGTGGCCCAGGGATTTTGTTTCAGCAAAGGTACGAGTTCGAGGTGCTGGCACACCGGGCTATGGAGCGCAGTATTTTAGATGTCCAACTAACAGACCGAATTAAAAATTAAATTCTGCGCTCGCAAACAAAGGTTTACGATGTCGGCAAAAAATTAGCCCAGCTCAAGTGGGATTGGGTCGGCCACGTCTGCCGCATGTCGGAAGATCTATGGACAAAATCCACTACTGATTGGGTTCCTATAACGCATGACGCCCGCGCGGCAGACCACAACGGAGATGGCGTGACGAGTTGGTTGTGCACCTAACAGACTGGCCCACTGCAGCAAGGGACAGAGTGAACTGGAAAAAAGGGAGGGAGGCCTTTGCCCTGCAGTGAGACAATATGGGTTTAAAATAAATAAATAAAATATGGGAGTGAAGTATCATCTGTTCCTACTACTCATTAATCTGTGCTTAGAACTTATAAAACGTCGTTCCTATTATAACTATCTCGGAACCCGGCGAATTACACCCAATCGTTCCTGTAGACAAAAATACAGCCGTGTCTATAATCTGACGAAGCCAATCTAACACGGTTACGCTCGCGGGCCTTATAGAGACAAAGGTCTTGATTAATTACTAGGGTTAACATTTTAATGCGGAAGCCGGATAGTCGGTCTTCAATAGCTTTAGCCTGAAGCAAAAAGGCTAGGTCCTTTGTACCTATCTCTTACCTATCTCCTTTGTACTGATCTCTTTTGTCTTATTATAGCTCGTTTAAGTTCTTGTGAGATGGGAGTTAAAACTACCCTCATATTTTTTTTCTTCATTTTTTCATATCCTTTGACATATTACATGTGCTTAGACAATATACTGGTTTATCTACTCGCCGTGTACCAGATAAACCAAAAACTAGGTAATAAGTATGTGCTAAAGTTGTTCTACACGTAAGTCTATAAGTTCTACACGTTGTGCCAAAACATGTGACGACCTCTGTGGCACAACGGTCGAAGGTTCGCCTGCGACGCAGGAGTTTGCGGGTTCGATTCCGGACTCGGAACCAATATTTGAACGAGCGAAGCGAGTTCTCTGAGTCAACTTGGAAGAATCGGCGTTTGTATGTATGTATGTTTGTCCGAGCATAACTTCCAAACCGTTAATTCGATCTTCATGAAATTTTATTGTGGAGTAGATAGTATTGCTACAATTTGTTGGTAAGGTTATGAGCTATATCGGTCGGGGGATTGTTGAGATATTGGTATCCAAGAGGGGGTACAAAAAATGAGAATATTAGATAATCAAATGGGGTGTCAAATGAAATGTCGACATTTCCAAACGAATTTTTATAATTTTTTAACTTTTATAGTTTTTATAGGTTTTATAGGTTTTATAGGTTTTATAGGTTTTATAGGTTTTATAGGTTTTTCGATTTACCCTAAATCGAAAAACCTAAAAAACCAAAACCGCTAGTGCACTTCCACTAATCCTACAACGCTGAAATTTGGTGTGTTTGTTGCTTTTATGACACCAATACTGGGAAAAGTCTAAAATTTAAGAATTTCAAGGGAGATTGTTGAGATATTGGGGTCAAAGAGAGGGTAAAAAAAAAGTGAGAATATCAGATGAAATGGGGTGTCTTATGAAAGCCCTTTGCTTCAAAATTTCAAAACTATTTTTATAATTTTATAACTTTTATAGTTTTTGAGATGTTAGGGTAAATCGAAAATGTAAAAAACCAAAACCTCTAGGGTACTTCCTCTAATCCTACAACTCTGAAATTTGGTATCTTTATAGCTTATAAGACACAAATACTGCGAAAAGTCTTAAATTGAATAATTTCGAAATATGTACTCCATAAAACATTAACCAATTTTGTTGACCTCCCGTTTCTAGGAATTTGAACGACGTTGTATGTCTAACTTTTCGAACCGACAGGAACGTTCATTTTATGTGGAAAAAAAAAGAAAGGTGTGTTGATCCGAGCAATGTACAGTCGATGCAGTACCCATGTCTGGTCCACAGTTGGTACTACCACTAGCTTCAATGTGGCTGTAGGCTTGCACTCTTCAGCTCTTAGCCCTTACCTCTTCCTGGTGGTAATGGACGCTCTTACGTCGGACAGCCAAGGATAGGCTCTGGTGCATGCTATTTGCCGATGACATCGTGCTGGTTGCCGAGAATGGCCCTGAGGTCCAGAGCAGACTGGAGGAATGGCGGCAAAGACTGGAGAGTGTTGGCCAACAAAAACATATATGTTAATCTGTCATTATTTCCAGGGGCATTATAGAGTCCAAAACAAAAACTGCGATTTCGGCGGTCTCTCCAATCCTGTGACAATAACACTTGCCGAAATGTCCTTACCGGTCTCCTCCGATTTTCGGTACCTAGGGTCACTCTTATGACCGGAACGTAATGCATCGGATCAACTCAGGGTGGATGAAATGGCGACAAGTCACAGCAACAACATGTGACCCACGGATGCCACTCAAGTTGAAGGGTAAAATTTACAAATCCGTAATAAGACCTGTCGTTATGTAAGGATCGGAATTATTTACGTAGGTATTCATTTTATTTTTTAATTTTATTTAATCTTTTTTATCTTAATTCATTTTTAATTTTAAACTGATAAGTAGGTACTTACAATAACTATTTTGCGTGTGATTCTTTTACATCTTAAATTGTATAACATTAGAACCATATTGTACTCTCTTCAAGCGTAACATTTCATAACTTTACTTTGCGCTATTTACGGACTCATGTTCGAAAGAGGCTAGCTACCCACAACACAGGTTTTCCTAGGGTAGGAGCTAGCGCACTTTTTTTTTTTATGTTTTGGTTTACACTTTGCAACATTATCAGTAATTTGTAAAGATTGTATTATTATTAAGACTGTAACACCTAAAAAAACTTTTCATACTTTTTATACTTATACTTGAATGCTGGGCCATGAAGAAGAGGGATGAAAGAAGATTGCATGCAGCAGAGATGAGAATGTTGAGATGGATGTGTGGAGTAACAAGAATGGATAAAATAAGGAATGAGTATATAAGAGGAAGTTTGAAAATTGCACCAGTGACAGAAAAGATGAAAAAAAAATCGTTTAACTTGGTATGGAATTGTTATGAGGAGGGATGAAATGCATGTAACTAAGAAAGTTATGAATATGAATGTTAGTGGATGGAAAGGAAGAGGAAGACCTAAGAAAAGATGGATGGATTGCGTGAGAGATGATATGAATGAGAAGAGAGTGAATGATGAGGTGACGGCTGACAGGGGAGAGTGGAAGAAAAAGACTTACTGCGCCGACCCCAAATAAATTGGGAAAAGGGCAAGACAATGATGGCGAGTCACGTACATAGATATTTTGTCGAAATAAATAAGGTAACTTACCTAAATCGGGTGTATTCGCGAGGTCTCAGTTCGGGGCGAACCACTAGTTATATGATCTTTAGATATTATTTCAGGGTATACTGGGTATTTCCTTTGTATAATAAAAAATATCTATCTATGTAAGTAATGTATTGAATTAAGTATATCAGTAATCTATGTAGTACCCATAACACAAGCTCTGCTTAGCTTGGGGCTAGATAATTTTGGGTGAACTGTCCAGCATTATTTATTTATTTTACTTCCTTCTTTATTCTATTACATTAGACAATGTATATCAATGTTTTACATACAAAATTACATCTGTCAGATTCTAGCAACGATTAGGTATGTACCCACGCCTGATAAGAGTTGTTCTTGTCTGACTTGTCTTGACTGTTCTTGTCTAAGAGCAACAGACAATGTTATGAAATAGTTATGAAATATTGTCATTTTGTAACCTTTTTCAATTTGAGTCACTGCAGATAATTTTTTTATCTCATAATCACGAGATTATCATTCATTTGTTTATTTTCTTGAAAATAACAAGTAGCCTATTGATTCTAGAAAACCAATTATAATTTAAATTAAATGTGATGCAAAGATAATAATTGATAGGGTGCGGTAAATCCGATTATTTACGCGTTTTATTTGCGTTTCATACAAATTTACGTGTAATTATGTATGTAATACATGGGCTCTAACCAGGAAGACCCTTGAAGCAATGAGAGTATGCCAACGAGGTTTAGAGAGGAGTTACATGAGCCTTAAACTGAGAGATAAAATCAAAAATAGCTATATCAGAAAAACTACAAAGGCAAAAGATGCAGTAAATTGAAACTTACAATTGAAGTGGAAATGAGCTGGACATGTGCAAAGATGGTCCAAAATAGAGACAAATTGGTACCCACTGGAAAAAAAACGTAGAGTAGGCAGACCCCAAAGGAGATGGAGCTACGGCATCGCCAATGTAGCTGGTAAAGAATGGAGTAGACCAGCTAGAGACAGGGAGTTATGGAGGCAACTGGAGGAGGCTTTTATCGCTAACAGTCGTCCTCTCATTGGAGAGACTAACCAAGAGTAGATTATAACTTTTGAAACTATCATGGTTATGTACCTACATACTTTTCACTAGAAACTATTAAGGATTGGATTATTTACACTGTTTTAAAAAAAAAGAGTTTTTTAAGTAAATTTTCTAAGATATTGTGAGAGGAAAAATAAATTCTATATAATATATTATGTATGTAATACATCAACAAATCTATATTTAAATAGGTACACCATTGATATCCCATGTAAATTTTATACAGTTTTAACAGTGGAGAGTGAACTGTGAGTTATGTACGTCGTACTAAACTATTAAGTTTCGTAAGTACTCGAAGCTCGGCCTGCGACGCAGGAGGTTGCGGGTTCGATTCCCGCACTCGGAACAAATATTTGTGCGATCGCAGATATTTGTTCAGGGTGTTCTGGGTATTTTCTATGCATAATAAAAAATATCTATCTATGTAATATATTATATTAAGTATATCAGTTATCTAGTACCCATAACACAAGCTCTGCTTAGCTTGGGGCTAGATAATGTTGTGTGAACTGTCCAGCATTATTTATTTATTTATTTTATTTATTTACTAGAGACCTGAGGAGGTTCAATATGGCTGGTGCATTGCTTTTGTGGTCTAGAGTTGCACTAATAAAGGAAATTCCAAAATTTCCCCCCTCTTTAGGCTGCAGCGGTGTTGAAATTTGTATGGAAAAAACTCCACGTGCTAGAAGTTATAAATTAAACCATAAAATTCCTCATTTCAGTCACAAATAGTTCATGGAGAGAACAAAGAACATTTTTATATAGATTATACCTACCGATACGATAACGCGTAGATAAGGTTTACCTCTTAACTAGATCGTTATCAAAGTAAGATAACAGTAATACCCAAAACACTCCATCAGTATCGGTTTGTGTATTTATATCTGAGAAAGTCATTTGTTAATAAATCACGTAGAACAAGACACGCACAGACAAAATCTATTAAATAAGTTCCGATTAAAGTTCTCCGCCAATTTGTTTAAATTACATTTTAATATGGCTAAAGCAGTACTGTTAATTTTGTGTGTATTATTTATTTGTACAAAGGAAAGCTATGGAACTTCAGCATACGGTTATCATTTGAGGATAGGAGTCCCCAAGGCAGTTGAACTGCTGAAATATGAACAAGCTCAGACGAGGATCATTGGTGGAAGCCAGGTTGCTGCTGCTTCTGCTATTCCTCATCAGGTGAGATATTAATCGTACAACAAGTTTATTATTATATTATTAAATCTTAAATCTATCTACTTTAAGGTCAAGGACGGATTTAGAGAAGTGTAGGCCCTGGGGCAAGGGGGTTAATAATTAATTAATTTTAAAATAGGTTAACTTGATTGTGAGTAAAATCAACTCTTTTCAGCAAACATATTAAATCGTATCTGAAATCAAATAACTAATCGTATCGCAATAACAAATGATAATCATATAAATGATACAGAAACATACTGCTATAAACATTATTAAACTGAACAAATTAAATATAGTCCTTAATCGATTATTTGTATTTTTTACATAAAATAACTATATAATCAACTGAATATATTTTTATTATTCAATTCATTTCGTTTTTAATAAAGTACAATGTTGTACTATTATTTATACTGTGGTACAATTTACGTTCAGGGTGTTCTACAGAATAGGTGAATTCCTAGAGATACCAAGTGCAGAATATAATCCTGATTCCACACTAAGATTCACTGTGTCGTAGGATATTAGTACCTACTAGTACCAGGGTACTACAGCACCAAGACCCGGAACAAATGTGCGCAGATTATACAAACGTTTGTCCCGCAACCTCTCGTATCTCAGCCGACTGCTCGCCCATCGCGCCACAGAGGTCGTCAAATGTATAGTTCTAACTGATACGACCTCTGACGCGCTCTGACGACCTCTGTGATGCGGCGGGTGAAGGTTCGCCTGCGTCGCAGGAAGTTGCGGGTTCGATTCCCACCTCGGAACAATTATTTATTCAATCTGCAGGATATTTGTTCAGGGTGTTCTGGGTATTTTCTACAAGTATGTATAATAAAAAATATCTATCTATATAATGTATTCTATTAAGTACATCAGTTATCTAGTACTCACAACACAAGCTCTGCTTAGCTTGTGGCTAGATAATGTTGTGTGAACTGTCCAGCATTATTGTTTTTTTTTAACTGTATCTTCCAGGCGGGAATAGTTGCTCGACTGACGACAGGCTGGCTGTCCATCTGTGGTGGTTCCCTCATCTCCAACACGCGTGTCGTGACCGCTGCTCACTGCTGGTGGGACGGGCAGTCCCAGGCCAACCAGTTCACGATCGTCCTTGGCTCGCTTACCATCTTCTCTGGAGGGACGAGGATAGACACTAAAGATGTAGTGGTCCATCCGAATTGGACTGTATATTATACGCATGATATTATGATGGTGAAGATTACTTCGGTGACGTACAATAGTAAGTATTGGCTTAGGCTTTTTTGCCAAGTATTAAGATTGCGCCAACCCCAGGCAGAAATCTTCATAAAAAAACGTTTTTACTAACCGGCGTCAAAACAAGCAGGAGTAACTACCCTCCGTGTTACTAGTTAAAACTAGGAGTGTTTTTTTTAAATGTTTTTTTATCTCACTTCTCCGAAGTAGGTGGATGGAGGTGACTACAGTCCCATGGTCGTGGCATTCTATGGGGCAGGCCTTTGTCCAGCAGTGGACTTCTAATGAGCCTGATGATAATTATGACGATGATTTAAAAAGCAAAGGCGGCAGCGTTCACTGGGGCTGATGATAATTATGACGATGATTTAAAAAGTAAAGGCGGCAGCGTTCACTGGGGCTGATGATAATTATGACGATGATTTAAAAAGCAAAGGCGGCAGCGTTCACTGAGGCTCATGATAATTATGACGATGATTTAAAAAGTAAAGGCGGCAGTGTTCACTGGGGCTCATGATAATTATGACGATGATTTAAAAAGTAAAGGCGGCAGCGTTCACTGATGCTGATGATAATTATGACGATGATTTAAAAAGTAAAGGCGGCAGCGTTCACTGAGGCTCATGATAATTATGACGATGATTTAAAAAGTAAAGGCGGCAGCGTTCACTGGGGCTGATGATAATTATGACGATGATTTAAAAAGCAAAGGCGGCAGCGTTCACTGAGGCTCATGATAATTATGACGATGATTTAAAAAGTAAAGGCGGCAGCGTTCACTGAGGCTCATGATAATTATGACGATGATTTAAAAAGTAAAGGCGGCAGCGTTCACTGATGCTGATGATAATTATGACGATGATTTAAAAAGTAAAGGCGGCAGCGTTCACTGAGGCTCATGATAATTATGACGATGATTTAAAAAGTAAAGGCGGCAGCGTTCACTGGGGCTGATGATAATTATGACGATGATTTAAAAAGCAAAGGCGGCAGCGTTCACTGAGGCTCATGATAATTATGACGATGATTTAAAAAGTAAAGGCGGCAGCGTTCGCTGAGGCTCATGATAATTATGACGATGATTTAAAAAGCAAAGGCGGCAGCGTTCGCTGAGGCTGATGATAATTATGACGATGATTTAAAAAGCAAAGGCGGCAGCGTTCACTGAGGCTCATGATAATTATGACGATGATTTAAAAAGTAAAGGCGGCAGCGTTCACTGGGGCTGATGATAATTAAGACGATGATTTAAAAAGCAAAGGCAGCAGCGTTCACTGAGGCTCATGATAATTATGACGATGATTTAAAAAGTAAAGGCGGCAGCGTTCACTGATGCTGATGATAATTATGACGATGATTTAAAAAGTAAAGGCGGCAGCGTTCACTGAGGCTCATGATAATTATGACGATGATTTAAAAAGTAAAGGCGGCAGCGTTCACTGGGGCTGATGATAATTATGACGATGATTTAAAAAGCAAAGGCGGCAGCGTTCACTGAGGCTCATGATAATTATGAAGATGATTTAAAAAGCAAAGGCGGTAGTATTCTGTCTAGGTACACTACTGCGAAAGTATTGGGTCTCGGCATATATCAGCTTTTCGAAACAGAAATCTGTTTGCAAGTGATTGAAAAAGCAGTTAGACACGAACAACGACTGTCGCAGTCCCTCCGTAGACGAAGGCACGTTCTTGGTGATCCCGATGACACTATCAGTGCCGCTAATGCGATAGTGACGTCATCCTGTCAAGACAGAGAAAACACTCCATCTTTCCACCGACCTCGCCGGCGAGGTCTGCGAAACTTCTAAGTACTGTAGGTACCTTACGCCTAACCCGGTTTAAGCATTTCCCGGGGCGTTCTGTCCGATTCTCCCTATCCTGGCAACAGCCCAACCGATATCCGTGCCTGAGTGGTGCCCTTGTGCTCGTTGCCCCAACCTACCTTTGCGGGTTTAGCTCCATCTGCACTTATACACAAGCCCCGTAAAGCAGTTAAGACCCCAGGCGGTCAACTGCATATAAATCCTTTAGAAAAAAAAGACAATTGTCGTGGCAGTTTATTTTCCTAATAGTAACGTGGTTATGGTAGTTTATGATTTCGTCCCATCCTTTTCAGATAACATCCAAGCGATCCCGCTACCAACTATCGCCGACGTTAATCTAGACTTCGCGGGGATGACCGGCACTATCTCCGGCTTCGGGATGACATCTGATGGTACGTAAAGGACAAGTTACTCACAGACTCCTCTAGGTACCGTACATTACATACTCGGAGAAACTTTTTCCCTGAAGGGATAAGCAAAGCCTCAAAGGCTTTCCTTACTGAAAAACTGGTATCACTGCCAGCGAAACCAGGTGAGATGGGCGGGGGCATTGTCTGACTCATACGGCATGGAGTGCGGTGTGCGGCAGGGCGGTATTACATCTCCTCTGCTGTTCAATCTCTATGTTAATGATCTCATCGGCGAGCTCAGCAGTACCCACACAGGTTGTTTTGTAGACGGAGTCGCGGTAAATAACCTGAGTTACGCAGATGACATGGTGCTGCTGGGACCGTCGGTGGGATCCGTTTGTAAACTAGTAAAGATATGTGAGGCATATGCAGCTGAAAATGGACTGAGATATAACTCTAAAAAAAGCGAAGTCCTCGTGTTTAAGAGTGGTAGAGTTCGACCAGTCCATGTTCCACCTATAATGCTCAATGGTGCGGCTCTAACAGTAGTCAAAAGTTTTAAATATTTGGGGCACATTGTCAACGAAGACTTAAAAGATAACGAAGATGTTGAAAGGGAGCGCAGAGCGCTGGCAGTTCGGGGCAACATGCTCGCACGCCGGTTCGCTCGCTGCTCGAGAGAAGTGAAAATCACTCTGTTTAAGGCTTACTGCCAGTCCTTCTACTCGAGCAGCCTCTGGTTAAACCACACCCGGGCTGCCAGCTCGCTGCGAGTCCAATACAACAATATCTTCAGGATGCTGATGCGGCTGCCTCGCTTTTGCAGCGCATCGGGGATGTTCGCGGAGGCGCGCACGGACGGCTCTCAAGCGATTATTCGCAAGAGAGTCGCTTCCTTACTCCAGCGTGCTCGAGGCAGCGGCAACGGCATCCTGAAGATGATTGTAGCGCGGGCTGACTGCCCCATTCAAAACAGATGGATGAAAATAATGATGGGCTCCATCTGATCTAATTTCATTTCATATTTTAATTTACAATTCTATACAATTCAATGCAATTCAATTCATATTTTAATTTCGTGTTGTCCATTTTGTGTAATTTTATTTTAATTTGTGATATTTTGTGACATTTATTTTATATAATTTTATAATAATATCTTTGATTTATATTTTATTGTATTAGTTTTAATGTTTTTGTGTTTTAATGGGTTTATATAGATTTAATTTTATGGGTGTAAATAACCTGAAATAAATAATAAAGGGCCCATTTTCACCATGAGTCACACATTTGCAGGAATAATGACGTGACCAGTGGTGAACTTATCGCTGCCATTGTTTTCCCACGAATGACTCAGCTCCAGCATATAATAACCAACTATTTAGTAGTGGTTATTATATGCTGGAGCTGAAGGAAGCAGCCAGGACAAATGACCTACCAACAAAAATTACGATATTTAAAATTCTGCTACTACAGCGCCCCCTAGCACAGATTACTTAATAGTTACTACGTAACAGATAAATCACTCCATAGAAAATTGACAATACCTACTGCTATAATAACCTACTCTTTCGAGTCGCTAGACGCTGCAAGCAAAAATGAACCAAAGCTTTCGAGCATAAAGCAAGTTTTGCTCTGTAGATGCGCGCCGCCACGTGATTAGCGTGGATTGCCAGGGCTGCCTCGTTCGATATGTCAGTAGGTATTTATAGGTACCTACCTGCTGCATGAGCAGGTACCTACTTAGGAATCAAGGGAACTCTTCTACTTAGATAGAGCTGTCAATATGTCAATGTCAGCCATCGAAGTAGGTATTCAAAATATTTCTCAAAACTTTCGAATTATTACGAATTATTCCCAGGGAATATTTCGAAAGTTTTCCCGCGAGCAACTGTAGACACGTAAGTACGACACAACGCGACAAAAATATTCTTAGTATAAAATTGTATGAGCTATATCGCACTACGCGGCAGCAGAACAACGCGACGTGGCATCCATTTTCATACAAATAAACTGTCGCGTCGTGTCGTGTCGTGCAGTTGTGCCTAGTGCGGGCGGGCGGACCTTTAGATACAAAACACGAGCATACATTGGATCAATTAACATTTCTTAAAAATGATGAAAGAAATAAGTAGGTACCCATACCCACGTTTCTTCATTAGCTAGCAAATAAATAATACTGGACAGTTCACACAACATTATCTAGCCCCAAGCTAAGCAAAACTTGTTTTATGGGTAGGTACTAGATAACTGATATACATACAATACATTACATAGACAGATATTTTTGTATTATACATAAAAAATACCCAGAACACCCTGAACAAATATCTGCAGATCGTACAAATATTTGTTCCGAGGTGGGAATCGAACACGCAACCTTCTGCGTTGCAGGTGAACATTCGCCCGCCGCGCCACAGAGGTCGTCTAATTAGAAAAAAAAATGGTTTTTATCTCTTCTCCTGCTGGATCTACATCCTTCAACTGCACATAGTGTACCACTCTATAAGCCACCATGTCATTGGGAATAATGTACGTCAGGTAACTCAAAATAATATTTGCGTACGAACAAACGCTCCACGCGGCTGTCGGCAACCAACTGTGAAATGGGAAGCTAGCTGCCCGGCGGCCGGTAGGTAATTATCGCACGAAAGTACATGGAGTGAAAGAGGCCTGCCCCTAGTCCTACTAATATTATAAATGCGAATGTTTGTGAGTGTGTGAGTGTGTGCATGTGTTTGTTACTTCTTCACGATGAAACGGCTCGACGGCTTTGGATGAAATTTGCAATGGAGGTAGCTGGACCCTTGGAATAATATATAACTTTGGATAACTTTTATGTCATTAATAATACGAGATCGAGACTTACGCGGATAACACCACGGGGCACAGTTAGTATCATATAAAACTTGTGACTATCTTTGAGAAAAAATTGTATATATGGCCGCAACTAGGCAATGTGTAGTTCACAGAACACTAATACTATCTAGCAAGAGGTGTAGTTGTTCCACCAACGCCTGACTTGCAGTAACGTACTCTTTCTGGAAACCCTTGAAGCACTTGTACGCTTGAAGAGAACAACCGACTATAACTAGTAAAGGGATAATACGAATCATCCCTGAACCCAGTCCGACGTGGAACCCTTCAAGACGAGAATAGTACGAGGAGCCTTGTGCAAATAGGGCACATTTAGGTACAAAACAGGGCACGTACACGTACGTAAAGTATGACATTGTAAAGCTTATCCATCGAGGATTTCCGTTCACCTTCTGTATCCATCATCAGATCTGGTGCCTATTTCTGAAAAAATACAAGTTACAAGCTACGAGTTTGTAGCCATGGTTACGCGTGATATCAAAAACAAAACACACTCGACTTGTTTTGAGAAAGGGGTCCAGTTTGCTGTCACCATTATATTATTATATTGTATTGTCATCGGAAATAAATTAATGTAGGTATTGGCTTCGCTCTCTCGGTCAATAAGCTTACAGTATAACTATGTAAGGGTTAAATCTTGCAACGGTCAGTTCTATCAAACCAGTGGGGAAAATTACCAAAAACTTTTCCGGCAGAGGGAGCTGTGTGTTTGTTACCTGTCAAAATACTTACCTTGTTAAAATAAATCCATTGTTTTTGAGATTTTTTAGCATTGGTTTGGTTTTTGGCGAGCTTGGTTTGGATTTTGTGATGTATTCAACCTGGCGTATCGCCCAGTTGAAAGAGGAGTTGAAAATAAGAGGTGCATCGCTCCAAAGAAAGAAAGCCAAACTAGTCGAAACGTACATTTTAATTACCATTTGACTAAGTTTAAGCTGTTTTCAGGACAACATTTTGGTTAAAATTGATTTTATTAATTCTAACATACACTTATTCGTCAAATGTTAGTCAAATTTAGTAACAAAATTGATTTTAAAAAAATCATCTAAAACAATGAAAATGTTCAGTAACATTGAAACTTCGCATATAATGGATTACTTACTTAGTAAGAGACATGTTTCACAGTAATACCTGTTATCTTAGAAGTGGTCTCATAGTCAGTTTCTGTGAAGTGTTTTCAACATAATCTCGAAAAATCACTTGATTTATAATAAAGTCTTCTCAATGCTTTTTCCCACTTTCTCCTTAATGCTAAATCACTTGGGAATTTGTATACACCTATTTCTGCACATCCAAAAGCTACACAACGACCCATATTTCGAGTATTTCGAGAAAACAAGTTAAAAAAAGCGGCCAAGTGCGAGTAGGACTCGCCCATAAAGGGTTCCGCAGCAGCAAGTAACATAATATAATATAATAAGTTCTTGTAGTTCGTTGTAACTTTGATCGATGTTTTAAACATAGTGTATTAAAAAAAACTACTTGCTAGATCTCGTTCAAACCAATTTTCGGTGGAAGTTTACATGGTAATATACATCATATATTTCTTTTAGTTTATATCTTATTTTAGAAGTTTACGGGGGGGGGGTGGACACACGTTTTAACACTTTGGAAGTGTCTCTCGTGCAAACTACTCAGTTTAGAAAAAAATAATATTAAAAACCTCAATAGATACACGTACGGGTACGATGTTTTTTTTTAGAGTTTCAGTTCTATGTATAGGAAACCCCAAAAATTTATTGTTTATTTTCTATTTTTGTTTCCCCATTGAGAGGAAATTTTGCGTCCCTGCTAATTCCGATGACAATGCATATTATGGTGACTTTTGCTGATTTGATGATGGAGACGGAACGTGGATAACGGAACTCCTTGATGGAAAATAGTACACTGGTCGTGTTTAGGCTCTTTTAGATAAGTTTACAGTTCTGATTCTAATAATTAATTTCATCATCATGGTCTGATGAAAATATTTTGAAATCGAAAGAAATCTCTTTCTACTTACTTACTTTCGAATTAACTTGCATATTTTCAAGGAACCGGAAGACAGTCTGCGCTAGCCTTCAACAATTACAACCTATAATAGACATATTTTTTAAACTGTATAGTTTAAAAAAAAACTTGGTTAAACACAGTTTATGTCACCTCGGCGTAGCAGGTAGCAGCTCTGTAGGCTAGCGCAGTCTGTCTGTATAGTTAAAAAAAAAACTTGGTTAAACACAGTTTATGTCACCTCGGCGTAGCAGGTAGCAGCTCTTTAGGCTAGCGCAGTTTGTCTGTATAGTTAAAAAAAACTTGGTTAAACACAGATTATATCACCTAGGCGTAGCAGGTAGCAGCTCTGTAGGCTAGCGCAGACTGTCTTCTGGTGCTTAACGGCACGCACGAATGTACTACTTGACAATATGCAAGTTCTGGCACAGGTTCTGGTAATAAGTAAGCGCTAGTAGACAAGTACTTGTAACCTGCTTTCTACGTTACCGTGACCGTAGTACACGTGTTCGGGTACGAAAACAAAGGAAGCCCTGAGGTCCGATTGCCGAGCTATTATATTAATTTAGTTTATGTAATTCAAGGCCCAAAAATTGTGCCGCAGAACCTCTGGAGTCTAATTTCATTGTTATCGCGATCATTTTGTTTAGGTTGTTTTGAAATACTAGCCTAGTCTGAGTAATGTGCGTCGTGTGGCACAGGGACCTAGATTTGAGACCATTATTCTAATGGAATACAATTTTAAACTTGTACTTGGAAAAGCAAATAAATTAGAACAACAGCCAGTTATCATCACCTATTTCTAGACATTTGTGTCTCACTGCTATGCAAAGGCCTCCATTCTTTCTAGACATCATGATCCTGAGCTATGTTTGCCCAGTCAGCTAGAAACTTATAAATTTCGTCTCGACATCTCCGTTTTGGTCTGCTGCGTCTCCATCTCGTTGAGCCAGGACGCCTCACTATCATTATCTTACTCATCATCACCTTAATCAGTAATTATCTGCGGCTCTGGCATGTTTGCGGAAAGCCGAGTTGATGGCATCCATAGCATCATGCGCAAGAGGTGTGCTTCAATGAGGGGAAGGGTCCGTGGAAGCCCGAACAGCATCGTGAACTAGTTTTCAGACATGTGGGACAGTCCTATAGCAAACCACTGGATGCGCCTGCACGTTGGGTTTGCTAAAAATGTTTTTATTTAATTGTAAATGTGCCTCCCTACTAACATTATTATAAGAGCAACTAACAATATATGGACAATGTATTTTGAAAAGAGACTTTAATTGAAAAGAGGTTTGCCCCCAAAGACGTTATAGAAGTCGCAGGAAGGCGGTGGATGGAGGCGGCTTGGTACTGGTCGACGCGGGTACGGCAGAAGGTAACAAACATAATCTATATCACTCAGGGATAATGTAGCTACCAATAAGTGTTTTTTTTTTTAATATGTTGTGTATTTTTTTAGTTTACCCAGTACAAACATACAAAAAACCTAATCTTTTCTCTTTACAATATTAACATAGACATGGAATACGATTTAAGTTAACACTAATACCTTGCTTTAATTCCTGGACTTATTTGTAGGATTCGTTGGTATAAGATTAGTCCTGGGTGCTATCTTATTTAAAAAATGTGTTATTACAGGAAGAAAGAGTTAGAAGAAAAAAAAAGCGAAAAGTGTCAGTGATGGGAAGCAATAGCGGCGTTAAGCTCACCACTTGTCACGTCTATTTCCCTCGATGGTGCAACCCACAGTGAAAAGAAGCCCATTTCAGGCTCTGTCTACCGTTTCGGGGAGAAAGGCGTGTGTCTATGTATGTAATACCTTGCTTCGTTCGGCCAATGACATCTGGTATTGCTTATATTTCAGGACAAACTAGCCAGCCTACTACCACCTCCCTCTACCACACAACTGTGAACATCATCGCCAACAACGTCTGCCAGAACAGCTTCGAGATCACACTTCATGGAAGCCATATCTGCACCAGCGGTGCGGGGGTGGTTGGAACTTGTGAAGGAGATTCTGGTGGACCGCTAACTACTGTGCTGAACACCAAAAGGATTTTGGTAAGGATTCGTAGTATTTGTAGTTCTGGATTTGACGACCTCTGTGGCGCGGCGGGCGAATTTTCGCCTGCGATGCACACAACCTATCATCTTACTTGTAGTACCTACCTATACCTATACCTACTTAGTAGATTGTTGTGTTTGTCTTCTTGTTTTATGTGTGTGTTGTGCGTGTGGTAAAATAAATATTTATTCTTTCTTTCTTTCTTTCTATGCAGGAGGTTGGGGGTTTAATTCCCGGCTCGGAACAAATATTTGTACGATCTGCTGATATTTGTTCAGGGTGTATTTTCTATGTATAATAAAAATAAAAAATAAAAAATAAAAAAAAATAAAAATAAAAAATGTAAAATATCTATCTACGTAATGTATTGTATGAAGTATTATAACAGTTATACCCATAACACAAGCTCTGCTTATCTTGGGGCTATATAATGTTGTGTGAACTGTCCAGCATTATTTATTTACTTATCTCTATATTTGACCGGTAATAATAAAAAAACTATTATATTCAAAAATACTAATGGAAGTTGAGTTATCTACAAACCGTTGTGAACGATCTAAAGATAGCTTGACAGATCCAAATCACTACAAGACGGAAGCGTTCCTAAATACTGGCTGAATTGCCACGCTGAATGTAGAGACTAGACAGAGTATTTGTGCTCCCAGCAATTGGGGCAACACGGTATAAAAGACAATAGGACTTAAAGTAGTGTAGAATTTTTGGTGGGCGTTCCACCAAAGATTCTACTCTACTCAATATTCTCCTTAACTATTTCTCTACTGGTATTATTAAACCAATTATAAGACAAACACATTACGACATATCATTTCAAATTAACAAAGCTTAAAAAATATTAAAGAAAATTAGTTTAATTAAACCCAAGTTAAATCAGTTAAAACCAAAACAAAAATCCTGTCACAAAATATCCGTAAGAGGAGAATGCGTTCATAATGTGTTACTTAATTTCACCATACACCAACAAGTTCAATTGGTCTAATTGTTACAATGGTCTTCTTACAACTACTACTAATAAACTACTACTGCAAAATCCCTCTCTAAGCTCGTTTGCGCTTGACTGTTGTTTTTATTTTAGCTCTAATTTTCCATTATATTTTGAATTAGTAAAAGAGGCTGAAATTATGTTCTCAGACCTAATTTTCACGATGGTGTATGTTTTTCTATATTATTTTATTTGTGTCAATGTTCTGATATTTCATACTCAATTTGTTCCAGGTTGGCATCGTCTCGTTCGGCTTGAGCGAAGGCTGTGCATTTGGCAACCCGTCCGTCTACACCAGGGTCACGGCTTTCCTAAACTGGATCTCAGCCAATATGTAGGAAATAAAGTTGTGTGATGTAAACGTGACATTTTCATTTCAAGTTGGTGCTCGCTGCCAATTTTTCCTTGAACCAGTTTTATATGCCATTTGATTAACTTTTGATTCATATTGCTTTTCACTCAAATTAAGAACGTAATACAAGATGAAACAAAGTTCCAAATGAAAAAATTACATTCACTCGAGTGACCATACTCCGAATGAAACGCATTTACACATACACCATGGGTTCCAATTTATTTAAGGAGGATTTTTTTCAATTTCATAATGGTCCCCTTTTGGATACCTCCGTTTATTAATAGTAGCTGGTGCGAAAGAGACTCACACGGTGCTTTCTTTTTTAAAATCGTGTTTACAGTACGGAGGCCTGCAATGCTCTAAGATCGCTAGTATCGAGTTCAGAAAATGTCTACCCTCAGGCTGTGAGCACTTTGGACACGAATAAGCATCGTACGTGAACGTATGCTTGTGGTCGTACGAATTGAGTGCACACACTGCATACGTTTTACTCCGTTAAATAGGTACAGATATCGCATTCGTGAAGTGAAGCCATGTTGGTTGGACTACAATAAATAATCTAAATCTGTATCTTCAAGATAATTCTGTTATAACTCGGAGACTGCGGCGGCGTCGTCGCTGTCGTAGAATCGAATTGGACCGTGAAATATATATAAAAAGACACAATTTGGGTGAATTTCATCATATTATGGAAGACTTATACGCACGAACGTGTTTTAAAATCACAACAAGTCCGGATTGTATTCGGACATCGGATGTACACGTACGTATACGTACGACTAACTCGCACCCAGTGTGTGCGCTCCCGTGTACATGGAAGGTCGGGATCGTTCGTGCGTGTTCGTACGTATTCGTACGAAAACATACCCAAACTGCTCACGGCCTTACAATCTATGTATAATGTCCGTCTTCAGCCAGTATAGTACAGGCAAATTAGCAATAAGTGTGGACCTGAGTCGAGTAGTCGTGGATTCTTATGGAATCGTTAGATGACACGAATAGGAGCTTATCCCAGGTTGCACCGTTTCTGGCGCATACGGAAGGCTTTTAATATTAGGTACAAACTTTAAATTTTTTTAACTTTTGAAT
Source organism: Operophtera brumata (assembly GCA_932527175.1). NCBI lineage: Eukaryota > Metazoa > Arthropoda > Insecta > Lepidoptera > Geometridae > Operophtera > Operophtera brumata. The sequence goes on along the minus strand of OW052227.1, from coordinate 34,309,358 downwards.
AAACAAAAAAGTGTTAGGTGCAACTTCAATCACCAATAGAGACAGTCTTAGTGCGTTATGGATTTGAATTAAAACTACGTGCATAGTGGGAAACACTGTGAATTTGCTTTTTTTAGTTTGCGGCTCGGGGGAAATTTATGTACTCGGTGCAAACTTACATAAGGTTTATATAAGTATTATAAACACTATATTAGTTTTGCACACCTCAGCGAATTTCGGAACATAGTTTTTTTTATTTTTTTTGTAAATTGTACTTCGGGGGAAATTTATGTAGTCGTGCAAATTTTATTATGGTGTATACTACCAGTATACCACATTCGCACGTAAAAAAAACACAAATTTCGTACCGGAAGTACTTCTTAATAGTGCAGATTCATACCAAAATGTAAGCCCTATTCATCTCATGAATAATAAAATTGTATATTTGTCCGTATTAATCCAAAAATGTAGCCCGGATTCATACCACGGCCTTTAACAATGGATATTGACGGTCAGACAGAAAAATGCAAGATCCTTACAATCATTTTCATATATTTTTGTTGGATGCAAATTATTAATAATTGGCGTTCTTATGTATGTATGTTTGTCCGAGGATAACTTGCAAACTGTTGATATGTTCTTTATAAAACTAATATTTTTTATAAAATTTGGTAGATGGGTATATAGTATTAGTACAATTTGTATAAAGTTATGAGCTAAATTGGTTCGGGGGTTGTAGAAGATATTGGGGCCAAAGAAAGGTTAAAAAAGTGAAACAATCATAGACGTTTCAAAACTAGTTTTAATTTTATTTTAGACTCTATAACTTTTGGTATATAAGCAAAGAAGTAAAAATAAATAACCTCTAGGGTTCTTCCAGTAATCTACTATCATCCATCGATGAGTTCCGTTACCGTCCAAGGGGTCCAAAAATGCTTTTAAACTAAAACAAAATAGCTTTGTATCTCGGAAACCATTGGTAGTAGATACTTGAAATTGTACATGTAGATTTCTGAAATAAACGTAACAAAACACGTTTCAGCATTTCCTGAAATGTTACTGAAAAAAGCATACCTGTGACTTTTTTCATTTGATTTCATTTCTTTTGAATTTAAAAAACTACCGAGCTAAGACCGCCGGACCCAGAGACTTGAAATGTGGAGGAACTGCCTAGGAAAAGAAAACTATTCAATATTCTGTGACTGACATAGATAAGCAAATTTTTAATCAGAAAAAAAACAATCAATCCCGTTTACCTAGAGCTGAGACCTGGCTAGATTTTTCACCCCTAATAAATAACTTGACGACCTCTGTGGCGCGGTGGGCGAAGATTCGCCTGTGACGCAGGAGGTTGCGGGTTTGATTCCCGCCTCAGAACAAATATTTGTGCAATCTGCAGATATTTGTTCAGGGTGTTCTGGGTATTTTCTATGTATACTAAAAAATATCTATCTATGTAATGTATTGTATTAAGTATATCAGTTATCTAGTACCCATAACACAAGCTCTGCTTAGCTTGGGCTAGATAATGTTGTGTGAACTGTCCAGCATTATTTATTTATTTATTTAAACTTTCATCAAACTCAAAGTCAAAGCCAAAAAATATTTTATTCATTGAAATCACAAGGATCATTTTGAATCGTCTAAAAAATAAATTTACATTTACTCCTGTTCCGACGCAACCAGACCTAGAAGAATTTATGTTATCTAAAAGCTTATGTTATAAATAATTGTAAATTTCTGATTCTCTGAAACGATTTCTACACTAGTCCGTGATTTTCCCGAAAATATGTTTTAAAAATGTCGTCCACTTTTTTTAAAATTGTGTATACATATTTTTGTTCTCGTTTCGTTTCGTTTCGTTTCGTATGAGGTAGTGCTGGCCTCTGGTGTCGGAGTTTGTCAAGCCGCCCGAGGGCCTCTGACATGACATTTTTGTTCTGTGATGACATTAAACCTCAGATATCGATTTTTAAGATAACCGAAACAGTAACAAAAAAAATAATGCATTTACATCCATAGCACGAACCATTGCTTTGAAATAAAATAATAAATAAGGGAAAATTACAAATTCTGTTTAATCCCTAACATTCAAAGGACTTTAAAAAAAAGTCACATTAACTTTTTCATCCAAACCTATCTTAAAAACTTGGTTATTATGTCAGCTATTTATCATGTAAATTTGATTGAGATTCTTTTACGGGATCATTCATGATATTCAATTTAAACAGTTGGATGCGAAATTCTAATTTTTAAGATTAAGTGAAATCGTAAATAAAACAAAATAATAACTTTCAGCATTGCATGTATTCAGTGAATCATCACATACATTTTCGAAATGGCGACCTTCTTGCTCAATACATAATCAGCATCGTCTAAAAAAAAAAAATAAGGCGAAGAAAAGCGATTCTGTTACTTTTGATTGTTGCTTCTGCTTGGGTCAACCTTCTTCGCAATTCTTGCACATTTCGGCACTCTCGAGACTAAACAATCTCTTTGTAATATCCCCAAACAAAAAAGTCAATGGGGTTTAAGTAGAGAGATCGTGGGGGCCATGCGATAGGCCCACCTCGGCCAATCCATTTATCACCAAGTATCACATTTTTTTAGTAGTAGTAGAGATTTTTTGTGAAAGACTTCCTATTTGTATTGCTATACCTATTTCTACCGCAAAGCAGTAGAGCTCGCATTACTGTGTTCCAGTTTGAAGGGTATGGGTGCCGGTGAAATTACAGGCACATGAGATAGATAGAAAGATAGAAAATACTTTATTGTACACCTTAATAGCTAATAATACAAACAAAAAGAAACAAACTTAACTATATAATTAAACGTACAATGGGCGATGGATGAGAGTTTTCACCTTTATGTCTCAGGGTGGCGGGCGCAGTGCAATATCCCATAGGGCGCGTCCTAGAAGGGCGTGATAATGCACTGTTCATAGGAAGAGAGTACCGCTTACAATCTGCTTTATCAGTCATTCTAAGTAGTATTAAAAAAAAAACTGTCGTTAAGATGTTGTCTAACTACTGACGCAAAGTGACATGGTGTGCCGTCGTTTTGAAAAATCCAGAAAAATCATGTTTCGGCGTGTTAGTTAAATGATGTCTGTGGATAATCCATTTAAATCTTCTCTTAAAAAGTTCAAGTATGACTCGCCATTTGCGGCAGTTGGAATGGGCCAACCATCTGTCGCAGGTTTCTACCTCGTAGGTAGAAAATAAGTCCTTGAGCAACAAAGATGGGTTATTTTACTATTGCTTATGTGTAATACAATCTTCAGACTGCCAGATTTCTTTTTAATCCCGACTTGCAGAACATTTTCAAAAACTCGTTTTTGAACGAACTTTTATTAAATTGAGTGTTTTTTATGATCCTATGGAAGAATCTGCAACAAGGTGACATGACTGACACATCAGCCATGTTTTTAAGATAGGTTTGGATGAAAAAGTTTATGTGACTTTTTTTTAAACGTTCATTGAAAGTAATATATTAAACAAAAAATTCCATATCTTCATATTATTATTTTTATTTTAATGCATTAGTAGGTGCTATTCATGTAAATGCTATCAGGCTAGGTATCCCTAGTATTCAGCTTATTTACAACAACAAAAACAGGCCTCTACCTCAACTAATCGAGTCACAATGGCCAAAAAAGTGTAAGAGCTCCGATTGTCTTAAAAAAACAATAAAAAAAACATAACTCGAAAACTACTAAAAGTCGCTGAACATACATGGGGGTGATTCGGGTACCTCTAGTCTTCTTTGGACTTCGGCTTGACACTACTTTTTGGGACACACTGATGTATATAATGATTACTTTGTTGATTATTTTATACCGACAATTTTATCAAATAAATAGATGTTTCATAATAACATATTTTTTTGCTGACTTTACTTTCACTCGTTTTAGATGTAGGTACTTCTAGGTGGGATAAATATGGGCTCTAAAAATGAAATGAATATTAATGGTATGAATCCGGAATAATTATTATTACTTTCAGCTCGTGGGATGTTTTTCTGGGATCAATACGGATGCACCCCGCGGGCGGGGGCCAGTCTAAAGGCGAAAGATTTTATCAAAATAAATACATTATACCTGTCGGATCATCATCATCTCTCCGACCGGCGAAAGGCAACTTAGGGGCTTTCCAGTGGGTCTCGTGCAAATGAGGAAAACACAAAAGAGGTTTCACTAAGATTTTATTACTTGACCTCAAACTGACTTTGAACTTGACTTTGTATTTTGCTAATTTAAGCATGTGCACTCGGCCAACGCCGATGTTAGAATGAGCTTTGTTTTTTTTTTTTTTTCGAATGGAATTTAATGCAGTTGACCGCCTGGGGCCATGACTGCTTTACCGGGCTCTGAGCTTTGTTGCTTCCGCACGCTCCTTTTATATCCGAGCGTCGATCGCTTTGCGTCTTTGCGTAAACAAGTCTCAGGCGCATTCGTTTGGGTGGCGCTACACGACAGAATACGATTGTTCGCAGCCGTACACGTGGTGTTTATAAGCCTTCAATCTCAGTAGATCTTTTCTCTAGATTCATCAAATGCATTCTCTCTGACATACCTACTGGCAAAGTTGAGGAGACTTACCTTAGAGACCTAAATTAGGAGTCGAAGAGAGGAAATGATTGAATGTCTGTAATATTGTTGGAATGCGGTAATTTATGCTCAGAGTTTATATGCAAACGTGTCATCAAAATCTTTGAAAATAAAAACAAGTCTCTACTTTCAAAAACATAATTAATACATCTTTTTAATAAGTCCGAAAGTTTATGATACAGAAAAAAAGCATAAGCTAATTTTTACTTTACCTACAACTTACAGGTTATGTTGCAATGTTGTCCAATGTTGACTTGATCTCTGGGAGTTACCTACTCAGTCTAAATTTCACGGACAGATTTTTTGATAGTAACTATAATAGTCTTAGCATTTTCGCTATTTAGATGTATGATTATTATGTCCGATTGTCGTAATCTTCGTCGTTACGATGTTTGCTGCAAAACTCAGACTAATGGCCACAAGTTAAGGCTACTGGGAAGCAGTGAAAGACAGGCGTCGAAGAGAGACCAATTTAAGGGTGATTTAAGCTAAGCCGAGCCGGGTCCGAGTCGTGGAACTTACGACGCGCGGACGAGGCATGGATGTTAACATTTTATATGAAGTAGCTCATGCTACATCGTGCGCCCGAGGCTCCAAGGCGCGGGCGGCGCACGGTGTGCATGAACTTCTTTATAAAATGTTCGTACTATTTTACATGCATACCTCGTCCGCGGGTCGTACGTGCTACAACTCGGACCCGGCTCGGCCTAGCATAAATCTTCCCTTAATGTTCAAACTTGGTATCTTAGAATATAGAATAAACCAGAAGGTGCGTACAATGCTATTAGTACGGGGCACTGAATCGCAAAACACAATGCCACGCCTATGTATGCCCACGCCTATCATACATTCCACGAGTAAGGGTAATATTTTGGTGATGTTGGCAACAATGAAAAAATGGACGCTTGACTTTTTCCAAAGAATGAATGGTAATCAAAATACATTATTTAACCCAAAAAGATATTTAACTTACGTATGAAATATGATCCATTTTGTTTTTACGCCTCAGAATTTTTACACGTGAGAACTCACAACGGCATATTCACAAGAAAATCTTTCGAGTTCCACACGACTAGCCGCACGGCCGACCACAGACAGACTGGGTGAAACTATTCACATTGAGACTAGTTCGGGTGGTGACAGTTTTTACGCGTGATACGGGTTCTGGTTTATTCTATATATTCTGAGCTTAGTATGTAACACATTATTTTATCTGTGGTAACACTAAAAACATCCGAAACAAGAGGTTTCCAAAAAACCAATGAAAATAATTCCATCAGGCGTGGAAACGCGTACGATTGCCTATTCCTACCACATTAAATGATGGATCGCATGGCTTTTCAGCGTTGTCTTCGCATTAGCCCGTTTGTTATTCTGTTTGTCACGTCAGTAATCATGATGGATCCTGGCCAGTAGACGGATGACTAACACGGCAGACTCAGGATAAGGCCAACGTGAAAATGATGACAAGTTTTACCAAATTTGTGAAATGATTGATCTTAACAGATACAGATCTTTTTAGATTTTGGTGTTCGTATGATATTAGGAATTTGCCACGATGTGTATAGGCCCCTCCGTCTCCTACCGTGAATGTCATAAAAACTGACAGAGGATTGGACCAGGGAATGGGCAGCAACATCTACCTGAGTCTTCATCATCAGGAGCAGATAGATAGATAGATTAACTCTTTAAGATAAGCTGAGCTTACTTATTTGAGCCTTTCGGGATCGAGACTCTGGGTCCGTGGGGTTCCGGTGCCCTTCGCGTTTTCAAAATTCTTTCAGGGCATCTGGTTGAAGCGACGCGTGACCCGAGAGCTGGCTCTTATCTGCCTCAACGCATTAGTATTGCCATTCAGCGTGGCAATGCAGCCAGCATCTTAGGGACGCTTCCGTCTGGTAGTGATTTGGATCAGTTGAGCTACCTTTAGATCGCTTGCAGCGGTCTTCAGGTAGCACAACTGTTTCATATGTATTTTGCACATACCTTGTATTATTCTTTCTGTAAATAAATGTATCACTCTTTATTGTACGAATAAATAACACAGAAATATAAAACATAACTAAATAACATAAAATAACAGAAATGTACAATGGTCGGTCTTATCGGTTATAGCTATTTCTTCCAGACATCCTTAGGATGGAGAGGACTATATGGAAGAATAGGACAGTGGTGTTAATACCTTGACAAATACACATATCATCAAACCTACATTATAATACATAAAAATATAAACACAACATAACAACATAAAATAATAATAAAAACTCAACAGAACGAAAAATACTGCTGGAGATAAAACAGTCTGACACGATCTATAAAATAATGTAACGACGGAGCATGCCGAATCGGCAGTGGCAATGATTCCACATCTGAATAGCTTGCACCGTAAAAGAGTCAGTGTAGAAAGAGCTGTGTTGAACGGGGAACTTACACAGCAGCGAGCAGCAGCAGTCTTTAGACATCCACTGCTGGACGACGCCTCCCCCACAGAATGCAATTAAGGGATTTCAATCACCACGCTTGATAGGTGGATTGGTGATCGCAGTATTAGTGTTGAGTACACAGGTGATGCTGCTGTATCCCTGGTTATAATACCTGTTATATATGAGATACACACTTAAAGACACTGGTTCTTTCACCATTGATCACTAGGCCCTTTTCAGGGCCACCATACCCAAGCCAGTCACTGATCTCGTTAGGTCGTTAAGACCCTGCGTTCAAGGTGACCAGGACAGAACCAGTGATACGAAGTAGTAGTAGTAGTAGTATATGAGATTTGGTTTGTTCTTCGCCTTCTTTGTGAGAACTCTCCTCAATTGTGCCAATGTCAAGTAGTCAATTTTGATAAAATTAGGTCATAAGAGTCATTTAGAATCTCAGTCAAATCAAATCCTAGTTAAACGATGGTAGAATTACTAAGATTTTGGAAGACATAATCCACTCATTCGGAACACTTAATTTAATTACGCTACTCATGTGTTTTTAAATGTCAAAACAATGTAGGTATTTTTTGGTAGTTTTGCGCATGTCTTGCAGCGAACCAGCCAGATTCTCGCCGTTGAAGACAATCAAAGTACTAGGTAATTCCCTCTAATGGAGTATCTACACCACCTTACCAGGAAAAATAGGTAGGTAAGTAAAAGCTGGAGATACTGTATTAAATGTGAGTTAATGAAGCTCAAAATAGATGTTAGGAAAGCCGAAATTACGAACAAAGGTCATGATAAGAAACTGACTTATGTACAAGTACCTAATAAAATAGTCCTTCCTGGAAGACATATCATAAAAATAGCGCTTGACTTTTCCTTGTGAATGGTAAATGTGTACCTTTTCATTAAGACCACGTCAGAGAATATGCGTTAAAAGCTAATGTACCGAATAAACATAATTACCGTGGGACTCGCTGAGTAATTGGATAATAAATCATACGGCCTAATTACTGCACTGCTATTTACATCCACTTGTCTAGGAAGGTTCACATATTGGACACAAAATGCTCAGGCTCAAAATGTCCACTTCTCATAATGAACACCGCACGTTTTCTCAAAGTGACCACTTCACAAAATGAGCACCAGTAAACATTCAGCTTTGCGTGAATGAGTATTTCACAGAAGTATCTTGACATTCGATTGAGCTGAATTTTTGCATACTTGTCGAGTCCCGAGGGGCTAGTCTGCAAATTTGACAAGCAACTTACACGGCCGTGTGGTGTACACTACACGGATTTTAGTATGGAGAAATCGAAGAGCGCCTCTAGCGGGCACCTTGAGAACCTTAAATTCCATACAAAAATCCGTGTAGTGTACACTTCACGCCGGTGTAAGTTGCTTGTCAAATTTGCAGACTAGCCCCTCTGATGACAATACAAAATTATGGTGGCAGCGAGCTGATGATGGAGCCGGAAGGACAACACGGAACTCCTCGATGGATAATACGAGTAGTATAGACTGACTGGTTTCAGGCTCATTTTGATTAGGACACGGTTCCGATCACTAATTTTATAAAAGCTAGTGTTGAAATATATTATTATTATTGTTTAAAAACTTATTTCACAATTGCTATATTTTTAGGCCATCAAATATAATTCCTTGGTCAATATCAAGTCATTAGCCAGCGCTGGGTATTGTTTCTCTTGTCCAGAGGCTAAATTGTCCTAAGCGGGGTCCTATTTTAGGAGTCGGCAGTTAATGTTTTGGAAGGTTAAACTGTAAGCAGATTATAGCTTCCACTCAAAATAGTTTAACTGGAGAGTTTGGGTTCAAGCGCCCACTCGGGAGAGAAGGTGCCATAAGTTTCGCCTGTTCCGTGAAGTAGTGTAGTGTTACGGTTACTGGAGCAGAAACAACTATCATCTAATCAAGTTTACAGTTTACAGTTTTTCAAACAAATTAAATTGCAGGGAACTGTGGCTCACTGTGAAGCTAACTCTGTGACGCAGCGGGTGAGTAGCCAGATGACATGCGAGAGGTTGCGGGTTCGATTCCAGCTGCGGGACAAATGTTTGTATGATCTGCAAATATTTGTTTCGAGTCTGTGTGGTGGTACCATGTCACTGGTAGTACTGGTATCAGGACACATGGAATCTTAGTGTTCAGGACTATTTATGTGACTGTTGTGTGATATGTTATGTTATGTTATGTATGTGACTGTTGTGTGATATGTTATGATATGTTATGTTATGTATGTGACTGTTGTGTTATATGTTATGTTATGTTTTATTATGTATGTGACTGTTGTGTTATATGTTATGATATGTTATGTTATGTATGTGACTGTTGTGTTATATGTTATGTAACTATAACCTGCGTTATAATGAGTTAAGTACAGAAAAATAAGCAAAGAAAATACCGACAATTTCGTACATACATATATACATAGACACACGCCTTTTTCCCCGAAAGGGTAGGCAGAGCCTCAAATGGGACCCTTTTCACTGTTGATTGTACCATCGTGGAAAATAGACCTGACAAGTGGTGAGCTCATCGCCACTATTGCTTCCGACTGACTCTGCTAACGCTTTCTTCCAGTAATAACACATTCCTTAAATAAGCTAGCATCCAGGACAAATCTTATACCAACGAATCTTACAAACAAGTCCGGGTAATCCCTTAGTCAGCTTTTGCGACATCCACGGGAGGAGATTTAATCATATTTAGCAAACAAATGAGAGCTTGATAACATTACAATATTAATATAAATATTTTTCATTTCTATCATCAAAACCTTTCTTATTTCATGAATTATGAATTACCCCCGTTTAGCAATACCCCCGGTGGCCGGTGTTGCCAGCGTCTATAAGCGACGGTGACCACTTTACATCAGGTGGGCCGTAAGCTTGTTTGCCTATTAGTTTCATTAAAAAAACTAGTAGCTCATATCTGCCTTAAGTTATTTATGTATCGAAGTAATAAACAATCGCATTCGAAGCGTTGATCAGCTCGCTGCAAGTTGATCAATAGTCGGCACTCGCAGATTTGCAATATCTAATACTTAACCGAGATCTCAACTTTGTTAAGCTCTGGAGTAGTCAGTTGAAGACAATAAGCTGCCCGGATCGATGCCAATCTGTGTATCTTGACTAATCCGCAGGAACTAAGTCGAGAGGTGCGATGTAGCTGCAGGGCTGTAATATGCCGCTTGTACTTACTTGCCAATTAATACTTTCCAAAAAAACTATGGTGCTGACCAGTCAGAGACAGACAACGAAATATATGCCTATAAAAAGAGTTGGCCCGAGCGCAGAAGATATATATTATGCCCGAGTTTACTGATGATTTCATACATGATTTCGTACATATAAAGGTAATTCATAAACATCATCAGCTTCATAGACACAGGCCTCCCCCATAGAATGCCGCGATGAAAGGTCTTAAGCTGCCTCTATCCATATCAGACTTCCTGCTTTTTTTATAGTGTCTTTGGTCCATCGAGAGGGAGGTTCATTTACTGCAACGTCTGGTTTAAAGCCGCCACTCAAGAACCTCCATCTGTTAAAATACATAATTACCTAGGAATATACGTACTACATAGTTATGGGGAATACTGTGTACTATTACTTTAGACCAAGATTAAGAAGGGCAAACGTTTTACTGAAAATTTTAGTTCTTACTGAAGATTGTTTTCCTCTATTAAACACCAAGCATTCAAGGTTATCTGCATGGGATCGCTTTTTATAGCAATTTTTATGTTCATTAGGTTTTACTTTATTTACTTCTGCAATTCTTAATTAGTTTTAATGCGTACAATAAATTATTTGTAATCAATTGAATCAATCGAGCTATGCGCAATCTGAAATCTAGATAAATTCGCAAGGATTCCCGCGTTTTCCGGCATAGTATTCCCAGACGGCAAGCACTAGCAAGCAGCTAGGTCGTTTCTGAATATATAGAAAATATATGAGACCATTTGAATGCAACATTGCATTCCTTAAGGCCTATGTATATATCACTACGAATACGACGCTTCATCGCACAAACGTGTGACAGTGCGACGCTGTTCTTGCGTTGCAATGTCATGTCACTATGTAGTGAATGAGCCCATACTAATATATTTATAACATATTTAAATATATTTGAACTAATATATAACTTGTTATCCTCAGGGGTTTTTCCCGTTATAGGTCGCGCAACAGTTATGAACGCTCGGCGAAAGTGGTGGGGTTGATTAAGCATGTCTGCCTACATTCACATTGAGTTGTCTACATTCACGCATTCGCTATAAAGACGCAAAAAATTACTACTGCGCTTTGAAGGTCAGCGCTCATAACTCGTTGCGCGACCTGCCAACGTATTGTGTAACTCCAAATCTACTGTCAGAGTACCTGGCTCATAGTGGGATGTCACAAATTTAGTTGTTAGGGGAGATCTCTTTAAATTTTGCGCTGCTGTCGCTAGACTGAATATGTATATGGAAAAGGTGGGCCCAGGCGTGGAGCAATCACAGACTGTCTCACCGCATCAATGGATCACGTGGTTGCAAGGTTAATTGACAACACAGAATTTTGAAGGGTTTGAAAAAAAAATGACTGCTAATTAGTCGATTTTGGTTCATGATATGTTCTTACTAGTTTAGTGATATTATCTTGCTATGGTGGGCCATTCTTATCGGTGGAGTGATTTGTCACCTGTTGTGCCGGTTTCAAGTTTAGAAGTATGCAAAACCAAAGTATGGCTCTGGGCAAGATGGGTAGGGGTAAATCGGGTACTACCCGTTTTTCCCATAGCCCGTTTTTGAGCAAGTGTTTTATTAGGTATAATATCGTTTGTTATATCGTAGATCTTCAAAAAGTACAAAAGAAAAACTGCTAACGCATCATGGAGCGACAAAACAATAAACCACGTTATGGATGAAGCTAAAATACCGCAGCTGCTAAAAAAAAGCAAAGAGAAAAAGAAGTAAACAAACAAAAGAACACAAAGATAAATGCAGTATAGAGAAACTTAAAAGTAGATCTTGATCCTTCAAAAAGTATGAAAAGACAGTAAAGAGAGATAAAAAAGGAGATAAAAGGGCTAATCCCATTTTTTTTTTTTTTTAAACTAGCTTCTTTGCTTTTTGTGCACCGATCTTTACCGAAATCCACCAGCTGAAGGCTGGATTAAATACGACGATTGTATGTGGGCTCACGAAGCATGCACCTCCTCTGATGGCAGAGGGTCATATTACTGTGGCATGTGTCTAGAACAAATGAGTGAAATTTTATTCACTAGGCTATAAATGACAAATTTGATGTTCTGTGTAATTCAATGGTTTTGCGCAATTGCCCCACTGTACCTCGTCGAACTTATCTGCTGAATTAGGTACGCCTTAACTTTATACATAATAATATAATATTGATCCATTTTTATAAAATCTTGAACCTTGATAAGTTTTATCTGATTTAAACTACTCTTGTGTAGTTTTTGGATGACCACATGATTTCAATGGCCTATCTACAGCGGGCCTATACTGGATAATAAAATTAAGTTTTGGGAAGTATGTTCGGTATGATTATGAGAGATAGATTGAAGAACAGTGTGATAAGTCAGTTTGCAAGAAGATTTGGAGAACAAAAAAGATTTACGGAACAAGTATATAAGGCTAGTGTGATAATATATAAATAAATAATGCCAGACACAGTTCACACAACATTATCTAGCCCCAAGCTAAGCAGAGCTTGTGTTATGGGTACTAGATAACTGATATACTTAATACAATACATTAAATACATAGATATTTTTTATTATACATAGAAAATAACCAGAATACCCTCAACAAATATCTGCGACTGCACAAATATTTGTTCCGAGGTGGAAATCGAACCCGCAACCTCCTGCGTCGTAAGCCAACCTTCGCCCGCCGTGCCACAGAGGTCGTCAATAAATAATAAATGGGACAAATAGAAGAGAAAGACCTCGGGAAACATATTCAGACCAGATTGGAGACGTTCTGCAGAAAGGCCAGGACAAGAATAAGTACCCTAAACTGAAAAACATTAATGAAGAATGTAATGGGAATTCATAAACCAAAAGAGGTGTGTCATGGTTGTAGCAAGTGGAAATCCGTGGTCTCTGCTAGCCCTCCGGGAAACAGGTGTGAAGTTATGTGTCACCTTGAAAAACAAATATATGCATAATCCTACACCCTCATATTAATAATGATATTCATGCCCACGCGTATTTTACAAAGAGTTCTTTACGAAAACCAAGTAATTAAAATGCGGGAGTTACTGCGTCTTTGTTATTCTTCGCGAAAACTTCATAAAGTTCCTGACTACTCAGCATTTTTAAACAACCTAATTTGGGTTGCCTCACCGCGCCAGAGCTCATCATCCTACCAGAGTTTCCCAAACTGTAAATCGTCATTTTCAGTAATCCGTATTTCTTTGCTCATATCATAATCTGGCAAAATTCACAAACTACAGGATGTAGGCCTCCTGGAAGTGTGAGAATCTTCGTAACACTTAAAACTAGGGTAAAAGCAGCCTCCGTTTTTTACACCTTAAAATTGTTGTGAATTTCCGCCAAGACGCGCGTAGAGGGTCTGCTACGCAACTACTACGCGCTGCTACGCGCGTAGTCAGATATACAAGGTTTTGACGACCTCTGTGGCGCGGCGGGCGAAGGTTCGCCTGCGGTACAGGAGGTTGCGGGTTCAATTCCCGCCTCGGAACAAATATTTGTACGATCTGCAGATATTTGTTCAGGGTAATCTGGGTATTTTCTATGCATAATTAAAATATATAACTATGTAATGTATTGTATTAAGTTTATCAGTTATCTAGTACCCATAACACAAGCTCTGCTTAGCTTGGGCTATATAATGTTGTGTGAGCTTTCCAACATTATTTATTTATTTATTGTTCTCGCGAGTAGCATTACAAGTTTGAAAGCCACTGATCTATTCAACCCATTCGGAGCGTCATTTTACCCATCCCAACCAATAAAGTCGCCTCGTTCATCTGACGTGCAATATTAATTAATTCGCAGCTTAATAATTCAGCAACAATAAGGCCCAAGTTTGCTTGTGATTAATAGATCTGAGGCAGCCCTGACTAACGTCAGATTAAATTCTTGGCTTTGCGCTAATTACGTTGTAAATCTTTAGCTCTCGGCGACGAAGGGTTAATTTCCGTAATCTGCTGATTTATATGTTTGAGCAGGCTTATTGAAGTATTTATAAGCAAAGGTATCTCTCGAACCGAATGACATTTTCTTACAATTTGCGTACTCGCTGATAATCGACTGACATTTATTGGAATTCTTATAATCAAGGACTCAGGCATATGTATGTATGTACTCAGACTTTGTATATTATGTCCCAGCCGAATTCTGGAATTCGCCATATTTCAGAACAGCTAGCCATTTTGTTTTACAGCGGGTTAACGTTTAAGGTCATTAAACACATATCAGCTCGAAAAGGATCGTCACCGTATCAAATTGAGCCGTACTCTTTGTATGAAACTCCCTTTACAACGCACACTAATCGGAATCGAATAATCGGAATACCTAATCGCCTCGCCTCGAGACAAGCTCATGAACCGCGGTGCGGTGCGTGGTCAACTTGCAGTTCCCGCGCTTACGGCTCGTCGTCCCCACGCTTACGGCTCCCCGTACCCCAGCTTATGTCTCTTCGCCTACGCTTTCCCCTCTCACACCTTCCACGGTCAGTGTGCCGTAAGCGCGGCGTCGCCTAGCCGTAGCAAACCTAACTTGTTATATTGCACTGCTGTGATACTTATTCACTCTTTCTTGTCACTGGTTGTTTCTTGGTCAATGCGTAAGGTCCCAGTATGCTGATCCTGAAAATGACCTAGTGACCCACTGACCTCAAAATAAATAGACTTTGGGTCAGCGCTCAAAAAGTGTCTGAACCAAAAGGGAAGCAAACGCATAAAAAGTAAAAATTCTGTCAAGTTTAATCCGTCCATTGCTGCTTAATTATTGAACACATTGGACTAGAGTGTGAACCGGTAGTGTATCGAACTCATTTGTCATCGTTCCAATTTTCAAAGGTGCCATATTTTGGTGTTGATAGCTATAATTTAGTGTGTAGATAGTGTATGGAAGGCTAAGTCCATCGTAGGGTTATTAATAAGTCTTTGTGCGGACCAAACTAATTTGTCTCATTGAAATGTCTTTTAAGAGGCCAAACCAGCAATAGTTTCAAAGGAAACTGAACGTCCAGTATTCTTTAGACCAATCCTAAAGTCTGTTAATACTGGACGTTCAGTTTCCTGAACTTGAGAGACTGGAAAATCTCATTAAGATGCAACAGTAATAAAGTATAGCCGAGCACTAGACAATAAAAAACACTATACGACCTCTGTACCGCGTCGGGCGAGTAGCCGGCTGAGATGCGAAAGGTTGCTGGTTCGATCCCCGCTGCGGGACAAATGTTGCAACATGCAACATCAACAACATCAATGCAACATCTGCTTCTCTCAAAATGGTAGCGTTTCAACATGAAGAGTACATTTCTGAAAATGCGCCACGAAGATGAAAAGATAAGCAATTTATACAAATGTTGATCAACATGTTTCCCAACATTAAACCAAATATAGCTCAACATCGCGATATACATAGTTAAGCAACTATTTACCTTGCCTAACTATTTATTTAACTACCTAAGATGCCTTGTGGAATAGTAGATAGTAGCCATAAAGCTTAAATTTTCAATTCTAAGCCCATGTGACCTGGAAACAACTTGAAGACATTTCAAAGCCTCTTAAAATTTATCTTTGCACAAATTCTCCAAGCTCTGATTCGCTAAATGCACTCTGCTTTAATAAGTAGTGAGTAGACTTTGTGACAAATCCCTTGGAGAATGTATTAATGTAGTAACCTAACAATTTGTCTGAACAGGTTAGCTGGTAGAGAATGCTTCTTAGCATTAAGTTCGCCTATGTACATTGTTTGTTTTGTGCAATAAAGAATATTCTATTCTATTTTATATTCTAACAGGTATGGTTTGCAATGATATCAGTAAACTGCGAAAGGTGTACGGCAAAACAAAAGGAAGTATATGGTTTTTGCATTCAATGTATGGCAAAAAACGGAAACCATATGGATTCGTCATGTCTGTCTGTCTGTCTGTCCGTATGTCACAGCCACTTTTTTCTATTCTAAGTATGGTACTTAGAATAGAAATGAAACTCAATTTTTTTTTCATCAAACCCATACGTGACCCGTTTTTTTTTTCTAAACTGAATAGTTTATGCCGGAGACACTTCCAAAGTGGTAAAATGTGTGCTGTAAGTGCGTGTGTAAATGTGTGAAATGTGTGTGTAACTTCTAAAATAAGAGAATGATAAAACTAAAAAAAAATATGATGTAAACTTCCACCGAAAATTGGTTTGAACGAGAGCTAGTAAGTAGTTTTTTTCTTAATACGTCATAAATCGTAAACCATCCAAGAACTTTTATATTATGTTACTTGCTGCTACGGAACCCTTCATGGGTGAATCCGACTCGCACTTGGCCGCTTTTTTGTTTATCTCCTCTAGCTCTGAAACAAATGGATTTTGACAAATCATAATATGAAGTGTCATGACGTTCCGCGAATCATAGGCTAAGGCCCGTATTCTAGAACCACTTCGGACCCACCATACCCCTCCCCTGGCCATACCCCTGAGGGTATAGTGGGACGAAACCATACCACCATAGAGATGTGACCTAAGGACTTCCACGTATCTATGAAAGTATTTCAATCAATTTTCAATTCAAAGTTCTTTATTGCAACATAATGTAAAAAAAACAATTACAATATAATATGTTACAAAAGGCGGTCTTATCGATGAAACGATTTCATATTATTCATATTACATCACATAACTAAGTTTTAATTGATAATTATACCATTAAAACATAACTTTTATTATTCTTAACACGAGTTGGGTGTTTTTAATCGAAACAAGTACCCACGTGAGTTAATACCGGTTTTTTAATTATTTTTATTTGATAAGTCACAATTAAGATAATCTTATCGTGTATTTAATTTCAAGTGTCCTTCTTGTAACAGGTAAGTAAACCTCACACCAATAACTGCTTGAAGCGTGAATCGAGACTCAAGCATAGATTTGGTGACAGATTTCCATTGATATCTATCAAAAAAAATATGCTTGAGTCTTGATTCAGTTTGAGTCTAGTTCTAGAATACGGAGCTAAATGAATTCACACTATGCGGAGGCTGCATTGCTCTTAGCACTAAAACACCCTTAGAAATAAAATATCCTTTTCTTACCTCGAAATATATATAATTTATGTTACAAGAATAACTTTAGTGGTATCAAATTAAATAGCTAACGGCTTTCAATTACAATTTAAGAGATTAAAACAGGAATTTCTATTTCAATATCTTTGCAGGTTTCAGAAGATATGAATGCACTGCGCGAACCAAGTCACGGGCGCAGCTAATACCTAACTATAAACATTTAAAACATCAAAGCTAATATACCAAAAAAAGCAAAGATTTGTAAAACTTTATTAAAGTTTTTACGTATATGAACCGTTTAAAACTGCACAAATTCCAAGTAAATTCTTATAAAAGTGCACAGGAGATACAATAAAAAGCCTTATTCCTCCGGAATTGCAGTTCACGTGCGCGAAAAATGCACTCTTTGTAAGATTCTGCAGAAACCTTGCCACAATGTGTTAATTTCCGCCAGCACTCGGGAAATTCACCCCTCTCGGTTTGCGGCGCACTGACTTCGTACGTACGTGCTTTTGGCGTTACAATCTTATTGATATATATCCTTTCAGTGAATAATAATGACATAAAACTGACATGATACTTGAACAGACTTTTGCACGAGTTTTAGAGGAATTGATGATTGACTAGACGGGTTATTGTCTAAAGTAGATTTTATTTAGTTCTTTCATTAATTAAAGGTTGTCTGAAAGACATCGCTTCCTAGCGATAAGACGGTTGGCATTATTTAATTATTATGTTAGGTTTTTTTTGTTATTTCCATATTTACGAGTACATTAAAATATGAAGATATGCCGTGGTGTGTCCGGCCACAGATAAAATAATACTATGTCCAGCCTACAAATAGACCCCTCCGTCTCCTATTGTGGATGTAGCAAGCCGACTAAGGGATTTCCCGGACTTGTTGATAATATTCGTTGGTGTAAGATTTGTCCTGGCTGCTAGCTTATTATGGAATGTGTTATTACTGGAAGAAAGCGTTAGCAGAGGCAGTCGTTGAAAGCAATGGCGGCGATGAGCTCTTCACTTGTCACGGCTATATTCCACGATGGTGCAAACCACTGTGAAAAGAGGCCCATTGAGGCTCTGCCAACCCCTTCGGGGAAAAAGGCGTGTGCCTATGTATGTATGTTTGTAGTCTTATATTTTATTATATTAAAATGTAGTATCAGAATCAGAATAGTATTTAATGTATACTGTTTCACCGTAGGATGCGAGGTTTTTTTTGTATAGTACAAACAGTCTGCCCATTTAAGTTATACAATGCCCATTTAATTCTAGTTACAATGTTAAAGTTTTTATAACTAAAATACAACCTATTTGACTATTTTTATTATGATAGTGGGATCCTGTTTTAAAAATTGCGTTGTCATTTACCAACAAAATATTTAGGGGGAAAATAAAATCGAATTTATTTGTAAACGAACAGTCTGTTACAACTTCACGTAAACATCTGCACCAATTCAATCAATCGGCAATTTTTGGGATTCACAAACAAACCAAGAACCAATAGGACGGTACAACAAAGTAAAATATGAAATGAAACATCCCCAGAGGCCGGCGCTACCGCAAATTGAATGAAGCCATGTACACCCTGACCTTTGCGTGCCCGTTCGCGTGACACCAATCTCTGTGTACGAGTCAATACCTGAAGGTGTTGGTACATTAAAACAACATTACAATTATGGCTCGTCGAGAGGGCGTTCTATAACGTCGATGATTTTGTGTGCAAAATAAAATAATTTTAAATAAGTTTAAAAAATAATAATAAACTTTTTTACAAAAAGAATAATACAACTAATACAAGTATGTATGGTCAAAAGTAATAGGTATGTTCAAAGTTAAAAAATACTTATGAAACAGTTGTGCTACCCGAAGACCGCTGCTAACCATCTAAAGATTCGATTAGAAATTAGAAATTATTGACTACATGTTTAGCATATGTATTTTATAATTTTTCTTAAGAAATGTGCCCATTACTTGTTTGATGACCTGTAAATGCATATTTACCAACAAAATGATGTTTTATATTAGTGATTTGGATCGGTCGAGCCACTTTTAGATCATTAGCAGTGGTACAGCAGTTGGTCTTACTACGCAGAAATTTTACTGAACTCTTTGCCAAATAGTTGAACAAAATCTGTTATTTTAGTCAGCAAAAACACAAACAAAAACGAAACAAACAAGACAAAAACAAGACAAACAAAAACGTTACAACCTGCAAATTCAAACTCAATTTATTCATAACTTTATTCACAGAAATAACACAAGTAGGTATACACAAAAATTTAAAATACTAATTAAACCGTTGAGCTTCCTAAAGACCGTTGCACACGATCTAAAGATAGCTCAGCTGATCCTATTCTCTACCACACACAACGGTCCTTAAGATTTTATTCATTGACATCAGAAGTATGATTTTGAATCGTCATACAAACTAAAATTAGTCCTGTTCCAAAACGCACACAAGCTGAGTGCGGTACGCAGGCGACTCACTAAGTCGTCCAAGTTAGTGCATGTGATGGCTCCCGCGGTCTACAACGCACTGCCTGAAAGTGTCAGAAGCTCGAGTTCGACGCTATCTTTCAAAAATAAATTAAAAACATGGCTTGTAGCGCAGACGATCTATCAATATCAAGATTTATTTAAAATTGATGTAAATTAATATTTTATTATTTTTCTGACATTATTTAATTATTTGACATTACCTATTATTATTATAATTTTTTATACGATTACTAATAGTTATGGTATTGACATATTAAATTTCAAATTGTTATAATGTATTGTATTGTGATGTAAATTTTGTGATGTACTTATGTACGATTTATGGATTTATGTATATTTGACTTGTAACCGTTTTTGTTATTAATAAATTACTATGACTATGACTATGACTATGACTATCTTGGCTATCACTGACTGTTTGAATTGTAAGAATTTTCTTATGAATAAATAACTGAACTGAACTGAAACTCGGCAACAGTGCAGCAGCAGTGTTGAGCTTTCAACCAATAATAACACTTTCCTAAATAAGGCAGCAACGGACAAATAGACTACAAAATATAACTCTTTATTGCACCTAAGAAATATAAAAATAAATAAAAAAAAACATATATTTTCTCCAACAAATAGGTCTTTTAAACAATAAATAATAACTTGGTAGGGTACACAGACTGAAGACCTGTTTTGTGAGAAACTGAGATATAAAAATAAACAAAACATAACTACGTAATTATAAGTAGAATGAACGGTCTTATCGCTTAGAAGCGATTTCTTCCAGACAACATTATTGGATGAAGATAAATTTATAAGTTT
Organism: Operophtera brumata; assembly: GCA_932527175.1. Classification (NCBI taxonomy): domain Eukaryota; kingdom Metazoa; phylum Arthropoda; class Insecta; order Lepidoptera; family Geometridae; genus Operophtera; species Operophtera brumata. Next base: position 34,288,762 of record OW052227.1, on the reverse strand, counting down.
GAATGAATGGCCGAGGGTGTATGTAAAAGAATAAACAAAAGAAGTGGAAAAACAAATACTTAATGACTTTCAACATAAATATGTAAAATCATAACAACAAAAAATTCCCAACAAGTCAAACATTTGGCGAAGATATTTCAGTAACTTAACTTTTTTCTTTCCTCACAAACTCTGGTAAGTAGCAGCGTTTGTGAGAAACAATTTTATATAAAAAACTTTGCTAAGTATACAAACATTATATTGTTTTTTTTTCTGTAACAAGGAAGCAACAACATACGTTTCCCGGAATAAATAAAATTAATAATGCTGGACAGTTTACACAACATTATCTAGCCCCAAACTAAGCAGAGCTTGTGTTATGGGTACTAGATAACCAATATATAACATAGATAGATATTTTTTATTATACATAGAAAATATCCAGAACACCCTGAACAAATATCTGCATATCGCACAAATATTTGTTCCGAGGCGGGAATCGAACCTGCAACCTCTGGCGTCGCAGGCGAACGTTCGCCCGCCCCGCCACAGAGGTCGTCAAAGTCCTTTAAATGTATTAGATTTAAAATCTTGCGCTTGTAAAGATATAAAATAACTAATTGTTTTGCTTCTAAGAGGTCCTTCTTGGAAAGGTAAAGGTTGAAAGGTACTTATTCATTTAGCGACGAAGCCTCTACTTCCTTAAAGATTGCAAATATTTCCCTCAGTGGAGCGTTACATATTTATCTCATAATCTTCGTGTATGAGAAAACACGGCTAAATCGGTAAAGATAGTATCGCAGGGCTACTATTTATATATTACTCTAGCGACTCGCCCCGGCTTCGCACGTGTAGCCCCCGGTGAACCCCCCCTCCTACCCCTCCCCCTCTATGCCAATCTTCTGGTTCTAAGCTACCTCCCCACCAATTTTCAGCCAAATCGGTTCATCCGTTCTTGAGTTATAAGTGGTGGAACTAACACGACTTTGTTTTATATATATACGACTCGTTTCGGCTTCGTACGGTAGCCCCCGGTAAAAACAGCCCCCCGATATTTTATTACTTATTCTGCTATTCGGAGCGGAGAAAAATCCACCAAAAAAGAGATAGCTAACATCGGTCCAGCCAATCGTGAGTTATAAGTGGTGTAACTAACACGACTTTGTTTTATATATATAGATAGATATAAATTTTATACGGTCGTGTTTTTTAAACGGTTGTATAAATACCAAAGGATTACAGATCCGTTATTACGAAAAATCTCCCCTTTGCATTCTATGGGAAAGCCTCGTCCAGCAGTTAAAGGCTGCTGAAGAAGTATTTCCTATACTAATGTAACCGTAAACTGATTACCGTATACCTAAATTTAGATAGAGGATATAAACTCACCACATTTCCATCATACTTGATCCAAACACCCACACGGCGTTATATTGATTGACGGCCTATAAACCTCATTTTCACACCACACGGCTCTTTATTACATATCATTCGATTGTATCAAGATAAATAGATCGAATGTATAAATAAGTCAGGTGTTGAACCATGCTGTAACTTTAGGTAGTATTATTTTATCTGTGCTTTAGGTAATAGCAGTAAATAAGTTATATATTAAAAAAAAAATTTGTGATCGGGCCCGTGTAATGACGACCTCTATAGCGCGGCGGGCGACGGTTCGCCTGCGACGCAGGAGGTTGCGGGTTCGATTCCCGCCTCGCAACAAAAATTTGTACGGTCTGCAGATCAGAGTGTTCTGGGTATTTTCTATGTATAATAAAAAATATCTATCTATGTATATATTAGTACTAGCTGACCCGCTCGCGACTTCGTCGACGCGTAGACTTTCATACAAACTTTAACACCCTTTTTAAACCCCTCAGGGTGCGAATTTTCAAAAATCGTTTCTTAGTGCGCGCCTGCACCCCTTTAAGAAAGCTTGTGCCAAATTTCAGACCTCTCGGCCCAGTAGTTTCCGAGATTTCGTGATGAGTGGTCAGTGAGTGAGTGTGTGGACTTCTCTTTTATATATATAGATTTAATTATAAATAAATAAATAAATATTGCTGGACAGTTCACACAACTTTATCTAGCCCCAAGCTAAGCAGAGCTTGTGTTATGGGTACTAGACAACTGATATACTTAATACAATATATTACATAGATAGATATTTTTATTACACATAGAAAATACCCAGAACACCCTGAACAAATATCTGCGGATCGCACAAATATTTGTTCCGAGGCGGGAATCGAACCGCAAGCTCCTGCGTCGCAGGCGAACGTTCGCCCGCCGCGCCACAGAGTTCGTCAAAGTCAATTCCAGTACTTTCGATAAAAACGCTGGTGCTCAACTCGTACGTGATTATGAACTTGTAACAATTTTTTCGTGAGATGTTTTGTACATTGAAGAATGTATCTAGATAAGTGGAGTATTTTTTTTTACCACTAAATTCTGTATAATCCTTCAAAAATCAGCTTATTTGCACAATTTTACCTGAACTTTGGATGTTCATAATGTAATTATAAACTGTGAAAGTAAAAAAAAAACTTTGCGGGGTATCTCGCTCATGTTGTGTAGAATTTAAATTATTAACATTTGTTTCACAAACTTGTAAAACTTTCTCAAAAAAACGTACGTGCTGGAACAAGTTTTTGAATATTTTGCGCGTTTATTCAAATAAAATCAAATCAAATATCTTTATTTCAGGCTTATTGGAAAATGTACAAAAACCTAAACAATAAGCCCATTGCAACATAAATACCTTAAAAACTAACATACATATAAAAAACACTTTAGACTTGCATACGTATATTATTGCCGTTTCGCTAGTAAGTAGCGGAATTTTCTGAATCCCAACCAAAGGAACACTAGCTCTGGCACTAGCTCTCATATTACACAGTGCCTCTCTTTCAAAAATTGAATACGAACCTACAAGATTTTAGTTCAAATCGAAAGGGGGCCCCTTAAGTAGGTATATAGTACCCATAACACAAGCTCTGCTTAGCTTGGAGCTAAATAATGTTGTGTGAACTGTCCAGCATTATTTATTTATTTATTGAATGATCAAAATAAGGCTTAAAATGGCCATCAAGGAGTTCCATTGCCTACTTTCAGTGTCCATCATCAGAACAGCTTGCTGTCACCATAGTATAGTATTGTCATCGGAACTTGACAGATATGCACGATTTTTCTCAATTGGTTGAGGATAACTGCTATAAAATTCAGTTGCAAGATTCCACCCGGACAAACATACAAACATTACAAGTTAAATAAAAGTTTGTAACAACAAAGATAGCACCTTTTTAAATTGAAATCCAATTTCATACTTACTTCTTACACTTTTGTTGAAACATTTGCTATATTATTAGGTAGTACTCCGCCCAGAACTGAGACCCCGCGAATACACGCGTTGTAGGTAGGTTACCTACTTTATTTACCTTCTTAACCGACTTCTAAAAACATTTACTGAGATCAAAATTTCACCAGTTTACCTCGAGATAATTTCCTACACATCAACGAAAGAACCTTTAAATATGACTACCTAATCAACGGGGCGTAAACAACTTATTAGTAAAAGCAGATGAGGAATTAATTCATTACCTCCTTTTGTGAAGTCAGTTATCAAAATAATCTAGCCAGTGTATCATAATGGTAGTATTGCAAGAAAACATCATTGTAAAGTTTCGAGTACTGAAACCATAAGAGCTACACCGTCATTCAAATTCTTTGAAATGGGAGGTCAACAATGGATCTTACATTGGTTAAAGTTACGTAGTTGGTTTAAGTTACGTTAATGTTTTATAAAATACAAGCTTCTAAATTCTTTAGTTTTAGACTTTTCTCTGTATTTTTGTCACAAAAGCATACCAAATTTCAGCAAACTTATACAAAAAATATAGTTAGTCTCTTCCTACGTCGGCAGGTAAGTACCTACAGCCCACACAGGATTAATATGACAGGTAATGTATCAAAGCACTTGTCAAATAGCTTCGCATGCCTGTTACCAGCCGTCTGTCGACGTGGTGGCTTCTTCTTTTGGTAGGTACATATGGAATTGAGCCAAATCCAGTACAAATAATTTAGTGTACCGTTTGAGACATTTCGACACACTTTGACGCCGTATCTAGATTACTCAATTACAGCAAGTGTAACCCAAAAAGGCATATTCAGAGGCGACTCGGGAAATTAAAACGTCTGAGCATTAACACACTTCACGAGTCGCAAATTGTTTAACTTTTCCCATTAAACGGCAAGTTAGTGTGCGCTGTTATATAGCTTATTACCTAAAAGATTGCGTTGGAAATTTTAACGATATTTTACAGTGTACACTTGAGTTGGTTTGCCGCCTTACTTATCATCTTTTAGAAGATATTCAATTTAGTAAACGTCTAATAAAACGTGAGAACTACAGACCGTATATCAAGATAGCGTTTCATATTTCATATGTCTTTTCTGAACTCCAAAAAGGGAAACGCAAACCCGGTCAATACCTCAGATTCAAGGATGTTCAGAAAAGACATGACAAAATGCAACATTAAGCCCTCTCATAGAGAGTCTATGGCAGAAAAGCGGCCAGAGTGGAGAAGGCTAGTACAACAGAAGTTCTGGGCTTTCGAAGATGACAGAATGTAAAATCTTGATTTAAAGCGCGACTATCTGAAAAGTATTTTTAAGATAGTGAAGGCGATTATGAAACTAATACCCTCACGTGCAACTACTGCAAACGCACGTTTACAGTCAAAATAGGTCACATGTAAGTCCTATATGAGCACACCAGCGAAGCTCTTCAGTATGAAGCACACAAACAGTCGCCGTGGCCGAAATCGGCCTGGATGACATCATCATCATTACTTTACTTCAGTGCATGTTTGCGGTTGTTGCCACAACTCCTTTAAAAGTAATTAGCTTTTTAAATATACGAAACCGAAGGTTTGATACATATATGATACAAAACAATGCACGATTATAAACTTCTGCGTAAAAAGCGCTTCAGTGTCAAAGCCCGCCACGTTCCACTGAAAGTATTGTTCGTGTTTGAACGTTTATTGCGCGTGGACGAAGCGCTTCTCAGAACTGGTTTCCTAGTGCTAATGCCAGTGCTCGTCTTGAGGCCAATGCGGATTTGATAGGAAATGAGTTTTTTTTTAGAGAATTGGCTCTTCTTATTTCGTACGTCTTAATTAAGGGAGTTTTACCATAAAAAACCTAACATTCATATTTATTCGTATGATTTCAGGACATTTCATGCAAGGATCCCTCAATCTAGACGTAGGAAATAAAGTCAACGGTTCTGGTTTTGTTTTGATAATAAAGTTCTAAATTTACGTGATTGGGGCCAAACTCTTGGAACAAAACGTAGTCGTTTGCTAAACATTTATGACAGGGAGTCCGGTACCAAAAATATCCTTCAACCTACGGTAGAAGAAAACAGGATCATGCCAAAGGTAACCAAAAGTTGTCAGTCACTTCGTTCGTCGCGTAACTGTTTGTTTCCTAGTTTAAGTAGTGATCAGTTTAAGCTTTGATGGTCAGGATACGGGTCTTGTGATCGATGGTGAGAAAAATAATACTGAGGTAGCAAAAGGATCCCTTGATCACTTTCAAAGTAATGCACAAGTATGTAGTTCGAGGACATGGCGATTTCCTCCCCATTATTTTCCTTCAAAGAGCTCGTAGGTACAAGCGTGATTCCAAGCATGATTCTTTCTTCTTCTTCTACGTGTCGTCGGTTCCCATAGATAATTAAATTGTTTTAGACCAAAATTTTGCCAAGTCGACAGTATTTTCACTGGCTTCGCACAGGTCATTTAGAGTGCAGCACAGCAAGTGAGGCATCGTTTGAGGAGTGAACCCACAGTCACGTTGTGCCTCGTCGGTATATCCCCATTTAACTAAGTTATAGCTGCAGCGGCCCACCTGACTCCGGAGTCAGTTCATAGATTTTCAGGTAGACCATGGCAGTTCATGCCTCGAAGGGAGCTTCTCTTGTTTTCAGGGATAGGTTAGCCAACTCTTACTTTTTAACCCCTGACACAAAATGGGTGATGATGGGTGTTTTAACTTTGACCGCTATGTGTGTCTGTGGCACCGTAGCTCTTAAAACGGTAATCCGATTAGAAGGCGGTTTTTTTATTTGAAAGCAGATTTTCTACCAATGGTTTTTATACAAATTCCATCAAAATCGGTTCAGCCGTTTCATTAAGATGAGGTTTTTTATTTTTTTACAAAATTATCTTCTTATTTTTTGCTGCTTAGACCCTGTGTTAAAGAACTCAAAATTATTACCATCACGTACTGTAACGCGATTAGACGCCCTGAGGTCACAATGGCCAGCATTAGGACCGGAGGATTCTAGGCACGCGCTTCTCATTAGGAAGGATTGTAGGTGCAACACATGTGTCTCTGAGAACTCTTATACATTCCCCTATTTAGGGGGAACAGGATGTTGCGAAAATGACTTCATGGTTTAGACTTATGGCTATCATTATACATCCCACACAACAGACGGGATCATTTATAACAGCGATAATTATTGTTTTTAGGGTTCCGTACCTGAAAAGGTAAAACGGAACCATTACAGGATCACTTTGTTGTCTGTCTGTCTGTCTGTCTGTCTGTCTGTCTGTCTGTCTGTCAAGACCCTTTTTTCTCAGGAACTCGTGAAGGTATCAAGCTGAAATTTATATCAAATACTGAAGTCTACTGTCCCTTGGAGCTGTAGAAAAAATCAAACTTCTAAGCCAACGCAATCAAAAGATACAGCCGTTTATGCTGCAAGTTTTCAACACTCGCAAGGGAATCAAACCCTACAGGGTACTTGAAACGCACCTACGTACAGGGTACAGAAAATTGAACTTTGGTACGAAGCAATGTCTTATAGCACAGATAAAGGAAAAATTGCGAAAAGCATAAATTTTTATTTACAACATATAATAAAAATATTTTTAATAATTTTAAACTTAATACCCCTTTCCTCATGATGATTTCATTTAGCAATAAAAATACCATAACTTTTACTTATATACCTACAGGCTTGTACGGAACCCTCAGTGCGCGAGTCCGACTCGCACTTTGCCGGTTTTTTTTAAATGTAATTTGTTATTTTTAACCCCCGACGCAAAATGCGACGTGGTGTTATAATTTTGACGTGTCTGTGTATGTGTGTGTGTGTGTTTGTGTGTGTGTGTCTGTCTGTGGCATCGTAGCTCCCGAACGGATGAACCAATTTCGTTTTTGTTTTGTTTGAAAGCTGAATTTGTCGGGAGTTTTGTGTTTGTGTGGGAGTGTTTGATCGATTTTGATCAAACATAGCTTCTTAGCAAAATCGGTTCAGCCGTTTCATTGCGTTAAGGGTTTTTTTAATTTTTACAAAATTAATTATTTGTTTCTAGATAAGTTCTAGTTAAAAACTTAAAATATATTGTCTGCAGTTTTCAATCTGGGTGCATGGGTGCAGTATTTTCTTTCTAACTTGCTTTGGGTCTCTCTCGCAGTATTTAATAAAAAATAAGGTTCATTAAATTATAACATTTATTTACTTACAGAATTATAATACAACTAATACAAGGGATGAACAAAATTTAAAATACAAATATTACAGTTGAGCTGTCTGAAGACCGTTGAAAACGACCTAAAGGTAGCTAAACTGATCCAAATTAATACCAGATGGAAGCATCTAAGATGCTGGCTGAATTAAATTGAAACCGATTTATAAAATCTCACTTAAAATAACTATTATATATTAGCTCGATGTATTTTAGTGACGATTGTCGCCAAAAGGCAAAAACAATAACTTTTTGCAATAATGGACGTTTCTCAAAATTTTAAGCTTTTGAACCTCTTTAAAATTACTGTATTGTGTTTCTGGACAATAATTATAATAAGTAACGTTTAAGTATATCGATCCCCAAGATATAAATTATTAATGCACTGTAAACCGGTTTTTAATATAAAATTCCATGATCGCTTAACTCTCTCGATATTAGTACTTCGGTATTGGAAATTCCTGGAAGTATTGAGGTTTTATAAAATTTTAATTCAATGAAATACTTCTCGTAAGGTGAATAAAATAAAATATGGAGACCATTCAAAGTTTATTGGGGAGTACTTTCCTTTAATTGTACTCCTCGTGTTTGTAGGAGCACCATCATAGTTAACATATCACCCAACAGTCACATACATAATACATACTAAAGCAAGGTCTCTTTAAGGCAAGAGTGAATAGTGCACCTATTCAAGAGACCTTCTAGACATTTGTGCACCAACGTCAGCCGCATCCTCACTTACCAGCAGGTAAGATCGCGATCAACGTCAGCCGCATCCTCACTTACCAGCAGGTAAGATCGCGATCAACGTCAGCCGCATCCTCACTTACCAGCAGGTAAGATCGCGATCAACGTCAGCCGCATCCTCACTTACCAGCAGGTAAGATCGCGATCAACGTCAGCCGCATCCTCACTTACCAGCAGGTAAGATCGTGATCAAACGAGGATCAATGGCAGATAAAAGAGAAAACTATTCCTCGAATCAACACGAAGATTCCCTGTGTTGAAGGTACCAGGAACAGTACTGTTTTTTTTAGTAGTAGTAAAGCTTCTTTGTGAAAAGTTCGTCCGGGGAAGTACTACCACCATACCTATTTCTACCACAAAGCAGTAGTGCTCGCATTACTGTGTTCCGGTTTGAAGGGTATGGGTGCCGGTGAAATTATAGGCACATGAGACTTTCATCTTTATGTCTCAGGGTGGCGGGCGCGATGCAATGCCACATAGGGTGCGTCCTAGGTGGACGTGACCTATGTGATAATGCACTGTTCATAGGCAGAGGAGGTCTGCTTGATCCGTCAATCCAAAAAGTATAAAAAAAAACAGTACTTCAACACCCAGATCCGTAAAAAATATTTGTAGATCATACAAACATTTGTTCCGCAGCGGGAAACGAACCCGAAACCTCTCGCATCTCACCCGCTGCTGAGGAGATAGAGGTCGTCAGTTATCGCTAAATCACCAATTTTAACAATTTGAAGAATGTTTTCAGAGAAGGTTGCAATGTAAACCTAACAGGGTTTCAACTCCATTACTTTTAAGTGACACTTATGTGTTTGTACCGTGAACATATATGCTCCCAGAATTAGCAAGTTGAAGTCGCAATGGACAGGCCATATAGCTCGCAGAACAGATAAGCGTTTGGGAATAAAGTTTATCAAGTGGAAAACACAAACCGAACACGTAAGAGGAAAGCCCCCTCTCTAAGGATCAAAGACAATATAAAGATCGCATAAAAACGGTGGATGAAGGCGGCTTAAGACCGTTCGTCATGGTACCTAATCTATGGGGGAGGCCTTTGTCCAGCAGTGGACTTCTGTAGGCTGATGATGATGAAAATGAGAACTGATTCACTCCGATGCATTTCAGAATAACCTATTCACTGAGAACAGCCTGCGGGCAATTTTCCAATTTGCCCTATAAAAATGAGGTTTTCTAGAACCGGTTGTATGAGTCGTGAGATCCAGAGTCTCAGCAAGCTATAGAGAGAGTAGTAGTTTCCTTACGAGCAATAAGTATGTCAAGTGTTGAGTCTAATGGCTCCTCTACATGATGGGCCATAATACTGGCATAACATCATACCGAATCGACTCAACCCGAGACTAAACCGCACTCGTATTCCATTTTCGAAAATTTACATTCGAATAGAATACAAAATATCTTCAAATGAGGTTGAGTCGAGTCAAGGAAAGTTAGAGAAAGGACTAAAAATAGCGGTGTAAGTTTTTAACAACCATTTGACACTGAGGTATGGTGTACCTAAAGTAACACGGATTTTGTATGAAGGCGATAAGTGCCCCTAGCGTACACTACGCGAACTTCAAGTTCCATAAAATAACCCGTGCTACATTACACCGTTATTTCCTTGTCGATTGCTTGTCAAAACTTGTTTTTGGAGCCCATTTCAGATCATCCATTTCTGGAGCATAATTGTTCACTCATTGAAGGCGCGGTGGGTACCTTGTGTTTACTCTTCGGTAAGAGTTTCAGTGTTATCAGAATAGACATTCCACAATAGGCATTGTAGAGCCAATGAATAGGAAGGAGTAATCTTGGCCATTCTCGATGAGGCTACACAGCCTCTTTCACAAAATAAGCTTTTAAAGATATTTTGTTACTTTTACATAGGCTAGCGTATTCAATCAGGTTTAAGAATAATGGTGTATTATTTGGAACGAATAATACAATCGCTGTACAAACATACATACATAAACTCATGCCTGTTTCCCGGAGGGGTAGGCAGAGACCAGAAATGTCCACTTGCTACGACCCTGACATACCTCTTTTGCTTCATTCGCTCTCATCACATTCTTCATGAGTGCTCTTGACCTGAGTACTCTGGCCTTTTTACAGATACGTTCGCCGAAGTCTTTCCCTTCCCAATGTCCCTTTCATACTCGTCTTATGCACCCGTATCGTCAATCTACTATCGTCCTTCCTTTCTAAATGCCTGTTCCTTTCTAGGTGACTGTTTTTCAAGATTTTCTACCTCTGTTCACTAAGGTAAAAAAAATAAAAAAATGGCTGAAAGGATGTGGCCCAAGATTGAGTTACCTACCTATGCAAGCACACCCATAACACACATGTTTTGATTTATACATACATACATAGATACACGCCCTTTTCCCCGAAGGGGTAGGCAGAGCCTCAATGGACACTCTCACTCTCTCTTTTCACACTGGGTTCAATTTCTACAAAATCAGTTTTCGCTTTCTCAAGAACTTTTGATGAGCAAAAAACACAATCAAATTTTGAATTTGCGCCTCTTGAAAAACGTTGATCCTTAACTTATATGCATAGAGATAAATTAATTGGTACCTAATTAATTGCTATTTATATATAGCATCCTTTTGTCTATTTGAGAAACGATGTCTGCAATAAATTTTTCATTACATGTTTCCTTTTAAAACACGACCTAATTGCTTTAATCTAGCAGTTGTTTAAGCAGTATTATTTCTTGCGAGCAGAAAAAAAACAAGTATCCTACAACCATCTGGAAGAAATAGTGCCGTTAAGGATTGTCCACAATATAACCGAGAGGAGCATTTTTTGGACAAAGTGTCGCATTTATAACACGCCTTTTGCTTTCGGACGTAAGGTGCTCTTTGACTGAACACGAATATAAATCCCTAAACGCTATCCTCTACGCCAATCTGTAGCGCGTATCGCCATGTAGTACAGTGGCGGAATGAAAACATTCGTCAGTTTTCAAAGGAATCCCCTTAGCTTGTCGCGAGCACATATTACCTTTTCCAACTATTCTACGGAGCAGACTGCTGTAAAGAACACCATAGTTTAAATGTTTATTATAAAGATCAAAATCGCACACCTTTGATCAGTTGCTTGTTTCAGTTTGGAACTACTTTTTTAGGGTCCCGTACCCAAAGGGGCCAAACGAAGCCCTATTGCCATCGCTCATCCGTCTGTCCGTCTCTCTATCACACGGGTCTATAGCGGCTAAACCATAGTAGTATTCATATTTGTACTATTTATGTATCTTACTGACCCAAACCCAAAAATAATAACCAAAAATTATTTTGAAGTATGGCTCCCGTACAAGTTAAAGTGGGGAGGAAAAAATAAATCTGTCGTACCCTAGCATGTGGAGTATAATTTTAGAGCTTATTAAGTAGAATAAGACTGTATTTTTGTTACTAAGTTCAATTTAATTTCCATTTAACCCAGGAATTAGTTTTTTTTTTAAATATTCAACATACTTATTATGAATATTTTACCAAAAAATTATAATATTTAAGAAAATAGTTTTTTTTTGAGAATTTTCTCATATTTCTATAACAAACAAATTTAATTTTGCGTGTGGATTAAATAAACTCAGGCAATTTATAACTTCTACATTTGTTACGGAACCACAAATTATATATAATAGTTTTTACGACGGAAACCTCAATGCGCGAGGTACGATGCGCACTTGGCCAGTTTTTTATTGAGTTAGCCAGAAGTTTTGTCAATTTATTCGTAGACTATCTGTCATTCAATCGCTGCTAATATCCGTTGTCATGGTAACTGAAGGTTATTTTCGTAATATTGACACATTGGCAGTTCCGATACGTAGCGCGAGAATAAGTTCCGATACAATACTGTGTCGGTAAAACAGTACCAATGCAATACTATGTTGGTAAAACAGTACCTATGCTTTTTGCATTGAACAACCAAAAATAGGCCCTAAGGTGACGAACATTTTCATGCCACCACTGTACATCGGCAACGTCGTTGAAAATAAACGATGCTACAACCGTCGCCGTTGGAACGCAGGGCTGGCTAACCGTAAGCGTACACCAAAACCGATCACAGTTTTTTTAATACTGTAGAGCGTTATTGTGAAAGAGTTCGTCCGGGGAAGTACTACCTCCATACCTATTTTTGCCGCAAAGCAGTAGTGTTCGCGTGGCCGTGTTCTGGTTTGAAGGGTATGGGTGCCGGTGAAATTACTGGCACATGAGACTTTTCATCTATATGTCTCAGGGTGGTGGGCGCAGTGGAATGCCACATAGGGCGCGTCCTGAAAGGACGTGGCCTATGAGGTAATTCATAGTTGAAGGCAGAGGTTACTGCTTAACATCAGATCGGCCATTTGCTTGTTCCGTCATTAACGTACCTAGATAAAAAAAAACAATCATTCACTTACCACTGGGTTGATTAAGTGATCTGCGATGATGCTGCTTGCGATTGGTCGTTTTAGATTAAGTAAGCAAGTTTGATTAAAAAGGCATTTTTGAACAATATATAATTTTTTTATTGAATTTTTTCTAAAAATTATACCTAAAAGATGCACTTAAAAGATTAAAAGTTAGCAGAATCATAAGCTGATCAAAACGAGACCAAGCACGGTCTGTGTACATGATCATGATGAGGACACCAATTTATGAATTAGGTTTTGATATACTCGAAGTAGCCAATCAAAAAATAATAATTAGACTCTTAAGGTGGGGTATAACTAACGTGACCATACGTCCCGCTTTGGGCGGGACAGTCCCGCTTTCAGACTGTCTGTCCCGCTGTCCCCAACGAGAGCAAAAATGTCTCGCTTTCGCAAACAGACCAATACCTATATCTATATTACAAATACAAATACAAATGTTTTATTTACAAATAATAGTGGCTATTGATAATTAACATTGGGTACCGCACTAGGACAAGCCTGTATTGCGGATACCCGGACTAAAATTGACAAGAAAGTTTATTTATGAAGAGAAAACAATATGCGAGGCAAACATTGCAAAAACTAAATTTAAACAGTACTATAACAAAAAATGGGCGAGTGAAAGAAGATTAATTGCGTGTAAGGGTGAGTGTGAGAAGGTGTATAGGAGGGTGTGGGCGGGTGAGCGCGTGTGTGAGGCACTCCTGCTACCACCAGTCTCATAAGAGTCTTGGTATCACAGGAGTAGCCACCGTGTGTATGTATTTGGGTGTGTATGTTGAGTGTGTTGGAGTTTGTGAAAGTGTGGGTGTGTGGATGAGTGGATAAAACATGGTATAAATTATGTGATGGCAACCAATAATGACTCTGTTTCGTCTTAGTCAAGTGCGATCAGCCATTTCCTGATCCTTACTTTGGCACTGTATAACGAGCACGATTTAAGATCACACTTAATAAGCGCAAGCCTATAAATGAAAGGGGCGGCAAATAATCTAAAGCGTTTTGCAAACGCAGTTCTTACTTCAGGAACTCTGATTCTTTGCCGACGAGCATTTGGACATCTGGTCGTCGTTGCACATGCCCTATGATACCATAGTGCTGCTTTCTGAATATAAAGTTGACGAACTGTAAGTGTTTCGGATTCTTGGTGGAGAAATTTAGTAGAGTACCTGAAAGGTTTCCGAAACATCACCTTCAGGACGGACCTTTGTGCTCTTTCAAGTTTTATTAATGAGGTCTTAGCCGCTCCGCCCCAGACCGTCAGACAATAACAAATAACAGATTGACAAAGAGACGTATAAACCATCTTAAGAACATCCCTGTCAGCTCCGTCGCGAAGTAATTTCATGATATGAATAAGCTTGCGGACCCGACCCGAAAGTGTTTTAATGTGTTGTCCAAAAGTCAGATTTTCGTCTAGTACAACTCCCAGATACTTGATATAATCTGCACGATCAATCATATTGCAGGAGCAGTTTGGTTTCTGTGATGTTCTTGAGTTACCACTTGTGTATTTTGATATTTAAAGAAACTGGCGGAGACGAGACTTTAGTAATGTGAAAGCAGAGGTATTTGGTTTTGTCTGCATTGAGCGTGAGTAAATTAGAATTCAACCATGTCGCAACCAATGACAGTCCCTCCTCTGCCTTGTTAAAGACTTCCTTCCAGGTTTCACCTTTGAAAAGAATGGCCGTGTCGTCAGCGTAACATACGATTTGAGTGTCCCTGTCTGAGATAAACAGATTAGCAATATCATTGATATAAACGGTGAAAAGCGTGGGCCCTAGAATGCTACCCTGGGGTACGCCAAAAGATATATTTTGGACACCACTAGCATGGTCAGCAACCGAAACACACTGTCCTCTATTTGAAAGATAACTTCTAAACCAGTCCAAGGCACTCCCACGAATTCCGACACATTCCAGTTTTCTTAGTAAAATTAAAGGAGAAACGGTGTCGAATGCCTTGGCCAGATCCAAAAATATCCCTATGCTTTTTTGACCATCATCAAGAGCAGAGGCAACGTGTTCTACTAACTTAGATACCGCATCTTCGGTAGACTTCCCCTGTCTGAAACCGTATTGAAAAGGAGTCAAAATATTTTCCTGTTCCAAAAATTTCACAAGTCTGTTCACAACCTTTTCAAGAATTTTAGAGAACACCGGAAGTAGCGATATAGGGCGATAGTTAGCTGGGGAACTTTTAGGACCACTTTTATGAATGAGAACCACTGAAGCTATTTTCCAGCAGTCTGGAAAAGAACCCGTTGACAAGCTCAGATTTATAATGTGAGCTAGTGGCTCTACCAGCAAATGGGCCATTATCTTTATAAGTGAGTTTCTTAAACCATCTAACCCAGGGGCGCTATTGTTTCTCAAATTCTGTATTATGCCCAGAATCTCAACTGGATCAGTAGGGGTCATAAACAAAGAGTTTGACGCGTTTGCGTTAATGGTCACCTTCGCAGCTAAATCTACCTCGGTCTTTCCAAGAGTACTCAGAATATTGTTGGCTAAGTTTTGACCAACGTTAACAAAGTAGTCGTTACACATATCTAATGACTGGGATGGACAAGTTTTAAACTTTGTAAGTTCGAGATTAACTTCTTTGTTCTTATTAAGTTCACATATATTTTTTATCGTTTTCCACATTCTGCTTGGCTGGTCTCTACTTTCTAAAAGCTCCCTTTTATTGTGGTCCTTTCTAAGATTTTTCAAGAGTGCTGAGAACGTATTTCTGTACCTCTTGTAGTTTTAAAGTATCTCATTATTAAAAGGATTCTTTCTAGCCTCTATATGCAGTAAATCTCTATGTTTCATAGACCTGATCAGCCCCGGAGTTATCCAGTCCTTCAGTTTTGTTTTTCTACGGCTGACGGAAACATGCTTAGAGTGTTTTTCAACTAAAACCTTTAGCCTGGAGGACAAATTACAAGCAGCAACAGACACATCTGACCCTTCTAAAAGATCCTCCCAGTGAAAATTGTCTAAACCGGAAGAGATCGCGTCAAAATCAATTTTAGTAAAGGATTTTCGACGATCAGATTTTATAAAGCTAGTAGAAATCCCCGCCATAACAAGATCGTGGTATGTAGTACCCACCTTGCAAACCAGTCCAACCGCCTGCGACTGGAAGTCTGCTAATATATATATATATAATAATATATTGTATTCAGCTCCATTCATACTTAAAAACAAGACCCGATATCTTGAAAAATATTTGCTCCTTCGACAAATATAAGACAACTGCCTAGAAGTAAGATTATTTTTGAATAAAAAGAAGTATAGTAAATACCAGCATTTTTTTCTCCTCAACTCACGCAAGCGTCCCTCTTTGACAAAAAAAATAAATGGTCACGTTAGGTATAACGCAACATAGTACAGGCAAATTAGCAAAAAGTGTGGCCCTAAGTCGAGTAGTCGTGGATTCTTATGGAATCGATAGATGACACGAATAGAAGCTTATTCCAGGTTTGCACCGTTTCTGGCGCATACGGAAGGCTTTTAAATATTAGGTACAAACTTTGAAAAATTGTAACTTTTTAAAAAACAAAAAAGTGTTAAGTGCAAGTTCAATTACTTATAGAGACAGTCTTAGTGCGTTATGGATTTTAATTAAAACTACGTGCATAGTGGGAAACACTGTGAATTTGTTTTTTTTAGTTTGCGGCTCGGGGGAAATTTATGTACTCGGTGCAAACTTACATAAGGTTTCTATAAGTATTATAAACACTATATTAGTTTTGCACACCTCAGCGAATTACGGAACATAGTTTTTTTTCTTTTTTTGTAAATTGTACTTCGGGGGAAACTTATGTAGTCGTGCAAATTTTATTATGGTATATACTATCAGTTTACTACATTCGCACATAAAAAAAAACACAAATTTCGTACCGGAAGTACTTATTAATAATAGATCTTAAGGTGAATGCTCACGTTTGCGGCGCGAGATTCAAATTTTTTGGTGTTTTTTGCCCTTTACTGGTCATCAACACTTCTTCAGATGACGAAAGTTGAGTTCGCGACAACTAGGAGACCTAACACACATGTTTTAATTGATTGTATCTCATAAATATCATCAGTTTAGCTACGATACCCCTAAACAAACAAAAACACTGTAAAAATGTGTTTAGGGGTATCATAGCTAAACTGATGATATTTATGAGATACTATCAATTAAAACATGTGTGTTAAGTCACCTAGTTGTCGCGAACTCGGCTTTCGTTATCTGAAGAAGTGTTGATGAGCTGTAATGGGCAAAAAACACCAAAAAAATTGAATTTCGCGCCGCAAGCGTGCACATCCACCTTAATAAGAAATCAACGGCGTGGGTGGGGTGCAGATTCATACCAAAATGTAGGCCGTATTCATCCCACGAATAATAAAATTGTATATTTGTCCATATTAATCGCAAAATGTAGTTCGGATTCATACCGCGCCACGGCCTTAAACAATGGATATTAGTACAGTCAGACAGAAAAATGCCTTACTATCATTTTCATATATTATTGTTGGATGCAAATTATTAATAATTGGCGTTCGTATGTTTGTATGTTTGTCTGAAGATAACTTGCGAACTGTTGATATATTCTTTATAAAACTAGTATTCTTTATACAATTTGGTAGATGGCTATATAGTATTAGTACAATTTGTGTAAGGTTATGAGCTAAATTGGTTCGGGGGTTGTAGAAGATATTGGGGCCCAAGAAAGGGTAAAAAAGTGAAACAATCATAGACGTTTCAAAACTAGATTTAATTTTATTTTAGACTGTGTAACTTTTGGGATATAAGCAAAGAAGTAAAAATAAATAACCTCTACAGTTTTTCCAGTAATCTACTATCATCCATCGAGGAGTTCCGTTGTCCACCTTCCGTCTCCATCATCAGATCAGCTCGCTGTCACCATCATAAATAAATATTTAATAAATAAATAATGCTGGACAGTTCACACAACATTATCTAGCCCCAAGCTAAGCAGAGCTTGTGTTATAGGTTCTAGATAACTGATATACTTTCATACAATACATTAAATAGATAGATATTTTTTATTATACATAGAAAATACCCAACGAAAACATATAACATAACATTAATAACATCCTGAACAGATATCTGCAGATAGTACAAATATTTATAAATTATACAATATGGGTAAATTCAAGAGAAATATCAATAGGGCTCTTAATGGTAGGCAGCGCGTTTGCAATACCGTGGGTGTTGTCCATAGGCGGCGGTGACTGCTTTACATCAGGCGGGCCGTCTGCTTGTTTGTCATGTTTCGGGCATGTAATATCGGAAGGTTTTCAATTCCTATACTGATTTCCGATATTAAATCTCAATATTGGCATTCCGATATTAATATCGGAATTTCGTTATTTATTTAGCAATTGCACATTTTATTTATAAATTGCTCAAATTCGGTATTAGGTTGGATTAAGTGCAATAAGAAATATTTTTAAATCGTATTCTAATTGTATCTGATCACGGGAGAACTAACTAATGTCTTTGCGAGTAGATGTTACTGGCAGATATATCAATCTACCCTCTTTCTCACTCTTTTATTATGAATGATACCACTACCATCGGTTTCATTGTCACACTTCACCCCAACTCGACACACAACACTATCGGTATCCGGTCACGTAGCAGGTACCACACTTTTTTGATTTTTACATATTCTCACCACAGGCTTCCTCCATACTCCAGATAATTAAAAACCATCTTCTCTATTGAAATTTCTGTATTTAGTAATCTCAATTGCCTCTTGTGCCATTACAAATATTTATATAATATATGAAATCTTTGCTCGTTGTATAGGATATTGATATTATCTAAAAGCTTATGTTATAAATAATTGTAAAATTCTGATTCTCTTGAACGATTTCTACACTAGTCCGTGATTTTCCTGAAAAAATATTTTAAAAATGGCTTCCACTTTTTTTTTAAATGTTTTATACTTATTTTTGTTTGTGATGACAGTAAACCTCAGATATCGGTTTTTAAAGTAATCGAAACAGAATAAAAAAAAAGCATTCAAATCCACAGTACGAACCATTGCATTGAAATAAAATTGAAAATATGGAAAAATTAAAAATTCTGTTTAGTCCTTACACTCTAAGGACATTTTAAAAATAAAGTCACATAAACTTTTTCATCCAAAGCTATCTTAAAAACTTGGTCATTATGTCAGCTATTTATCATGTAAATTTGATTGAGATTCTTTTACGGGATCATTCATGATATTCAATTTAAACAGTTGAATGCGAAATTCTGGTTTTTAAGATTATGTGCAATCTTAAATAAAACTAAATAATAACTTTCAGCATTGCATGTATTCAGTGAATCATCACAATAAATTTTCGAAATGGCAACCTTCTTGGTCAATACATAATCAGCATCGTCTAAAAAATTATCTTTAAAGCGTAGAAAAGCGATTCTGTTGCTTTTGAATTGTTGCTTCTGCCTGGGTCAACCTTTTTCGCAATTCTTCCACATTTCGGCACTCTCGAGAGTAAACAATCTCTTTATAATATCCCCAAACAAAAAAGTCAATGGGGTTTAAGTCGAGAGATCGTGGGGGCCATGCGATAGGCCCGCTTCGGCCAATCCATTTATTACCAAGTATCGCATTTGTTAGTAGTAGTAGAGCTTTTTTGTGGAATACTTCGTCCGGGAAAGTACTACCACCATACCTATTTCTGCCGCAAAGCAGTACTGCTCGCATTGCTGTGTTCCGGTTTGAAGGGTATGGGTGCCGGTGAAATTACAGTCACATGAGACTTTTCATCTTTATGTCTCAGGGTGGCGGGCGCAGTGCAATGTCACATAGGGCGCGTCCTAGGAGGGCGTGACCTATGTGATAATGCACTGTTCATAGGAAGAGAGTACCGCTTATCATCAGGTGGACCATCTGCTTGTTCAGTCATTCTAAGTAGTATTAAAAAAAAACCTGTCATTAAGATATTGTCTAACTTTTGACGCAAAGTGACATGGTGCGCCGTCGTTTTAAAAAGTCATGTTTCGGCGTGTTTGTAAAATGATGTCTGTGGATTATCCATTTAAATCTTCTCTTAAAAAGTCCAAGTATGACTCGCCATTTAGGCGATCTGGCAGTTGGAATGGACCCACCATCTGTCGCAGGTTTCTGCCTCGTATGTAGAAAATAACGTCCTTGAACAACAAAGATGGGTTGTTTTACTATTGCTTATGTGCAATACAATCTTCAGACTGTCACATTTCTTTTTAATTCCGACTTGCAGAACTTTTCAAAAACTCTTTTTTGAACTAACTTTTATTAAATTGAGTGTTTTTATGATCCTGTGCAATAATCTGGAACAAGGTTACATGACTAATAGCTGTCACATCAGCAATGTTTTTAAGATAGGTTTGGATGAAAAAGATTATGTGACTTTTTTTTTTAAACGTTCATTGAAAGTAAGAGTTTAGGCAAAAAAATATATATATTCATATTATTATTTTTATTTTAATGCAATAGTAGGTGCTATTGATGTAAATGCTATCAGACAAGGTAGCCCTAGTATTTAGCTTATTTACAACAAAAAAACAGGCCTCTACCTCAACGAATCGAGTCACAATGGCCAAAAAAGTGTAAGAGCTCCGATTGTCTTAAAAACACATAACTCGAAAACTACTAAAAATCGCGAAATGGGGGTGATTCGGGTATCTCTGGGGGTAACATTTCTTTGGACTTCGGCTTGACATTACTTTTTGGGACACACTGTTTATATTATTACTTTGTTGATTATTTTATACCAACAATTTTATGAAATAAATAGATGTTCCATAATAACATATTTTTTTGCTGACGTTACTTTCACTCGTTTTAGATGTAGGTATTTCTAGGTGGGATAAATACGGACTCTAAAAATGAAATGAATATTAATTGTATGAATCCGGAATAATTATTATTACTTTCAGCTCGTGGGATGATTTTCTGGGATCAATACGGATGCACCCCGCGGTCGGGGGACAGTGTTAGCAGTGTAGCGCCACAGGATATATATTAGTTTCTTAGCACCGCACTGAACTTACATATATAATACTTAAAAAATGCATGTTCCGTATATAAATTCCAGTATTAAATGGCTGGCGAATGTAGTACTAATCAAATGAATAAGTTTAAGTGAAATTCCAGAATTGCCTGAAATTTCCCCGAAGTAGAGCGACAATAAAATATGGAAAAAGTGACTTCCGTGTGAGGTACCCAGGTGCAAACCTGGTAATTTATTTGGCCCATTTTTCTGGTATTTCTGTCAATTTGCACCGACTACTTCAATTTCCCCCGAGCAGCAATACAGAAAAAAAGATTTTTTTAGAAATGTTTTTTTTTTCGTATGTTCCGTAAGTCGGATTAAAAAAATACTTGGTGCAAATGTAGATCATAACGGTCTTAAGTGTATGCTAAATTGCACCGACTACATCTATTTTCCCCATTAAGTTACGGGTATTATAAGGTTTTCACCCTATTTCACCCTGTTCCGGGGGGGTGAATTTGCTGAAAGTTATATTAGAGGTGATTTTCAAGCCAAACAAAACAATTGGAAAAGGTTTTGTGACTACATCTAATTACTTCCACACTTTTGCTAAAAATCACCTAATTTGCCTGTACTAACATTTGATTGTTAACTGACTAACTCAAGTACATTATTCAAATTAAAAATATGCATGGATACTGCATTATAATTCCAAGGGAACACCAGAAACACGACAGAACAATATTTTCCAGATAGAAAAAAAAACAAAGTTACTTCTATTCTTTACCTTGATTTGATTGTTTTTTAAAATGGTGCATTTTATTGGGTATAGAATTAGATAAATAAAATCAATACAACAAAGCCGAGGGTTTACTGTCGGGATATTGTAATGTTATCCGTATTTTAAGAGATATTCGATAGAAACCGCTTTTTCGAGAGCCACGAGGTGTTTTTTTTTTGTATGAAGATTTTTGCCTGGGTTTGGCGCAGTCAAGCTCGCACTCAGCGCCTTCTCCTTTAAGTATAGCGGCTCAGACATGAAAAATAGATACGATACATCACACACGGCAGAGAATGCGCCCTTTCAAAGAAAATATAAATAAGTTACGTCGTTATCCTTAAAATATCCGACTTGGATAGCTCTAGATAGACGGTAGATATTTAGCTGAAAGGTTCTAAGTTTGCAAAACATATTTTATGGAGGTCTCCAGCGGGATCCAGTGGGCTAATAAAATAAGTAACAAAGATAAATGGCAAGAAGAAACCATATTTTTTTTTGTAAAAACCCCGAACGCAATGAAAAGCTGAACCAATTTTGATAAAACATGTCTAAGAACTATAGTTAGAAAACCTACTTTCAAATAAAAAAAACTGCATTCTAATCGGTTCACCGTTTAAGAGCTACGGTGCCACAGACAGACACACAGACAGACAGACATACATAGCGGTCAAACTTATACAATCTTTTTGCGTCGCGGATTAAAAAATTCAGATACCTAGTACGGAAAAAAAATATTAAATTAAATCAGAAACAGAGGAAAATTCCTCACAGTAGAAGCAGCAAAAAGATGACAAGGCAGAACCCCGAATACTTGGGTTGGAACCATTCAAAAGCACTTGGGCCCCAATCGCAGTAATTTACCAAAACAACACCACAACCAAAATCATCCTACGCTGTACACATTTTGTACCGCGCGTATCATTCGAACGTAAACTTTTTAGCTTTGTTTTAGAAGATACGTTGGTGTAGCGAGCCATTGAACTTTTCACTACGCACATAATAGCGCAATACCATTGCTTACATTCGATGCTAACAAAACCAAATAGGTACGTTACGTTCGAACGTTTGAAACGAACATATATGATATATATATGGGGTATATATGGGGTGGTTTAGTTTCCCTTGGGGGACTCCCCAACCCAAATATCAACGTTCCTCTGGACTTCCGCTTGACACTTCTTCGGTCAGCCTGTATATTAGAAGGAATAGTTTGTACCTACCTACTTCTTATGAGAACAATGGCTACTAAACCTTTTCCGTCAAGAAACAATTTTATTGTAAACGCGTCTAACCCCCTATTCAAATGACCAACATTAACATTCACCGCCAAAACGACTACATTAATCACTACTCCAAACACTTAACACCTATCGCAAGGTTCGTAACAAAATTAAATAGTATCGTTAACCCTGTGCGTACGGGCCGGCACGTCACGGCCATTTGTGACCTCTGGCCGAGTGCGTGACCTGCAACCCTAGTTAAGTCATTAGGGTTGCTACTGTCAGTTGTTATTTGATTGATATTGTTACGCCGGCCGATTGGCGTAAACGCATTTAATTTTAGAGCCCCTTACGCCATTTGTTGATGTGTGGAGGCACTATACTTTGACTTTAGACTTTGACTAAGATGTAGAGTTACTGGCGCCATCTGTTGAAACGCACATAGAATGGCTAGCACCACCTTTTGTCATATAATAGCAATAAATTAGACTACGATTAGAGTAGGAGACATTTATAAATCTGTTATTTTTAGATGATTCGAGGGACAACGCAATACCTACTCGATAGTGTTAGAACAATCTGGTATTAGTATGCTCACGTAGGTATATAAATGGAACTCGTTCTAAGAGCATTCAGTTGTAAATTGGCTTTCAGTGAGAATTAATCAAGTGACTTGAGAGTGAACAGGAAGTACAGTCTTAGTGAAAAGTGATAAGTGTTTTTGGATATTTTTATTAAAAGTGTAATTTTGGATAAACTGGAGTTCAGCCAAATTATTTTACCCAAAACACTTTTTAAAAAAAAATCGTAATGGATGATTCATGTAAGCGTTTACATTAGTTGATTCGTTTTTCAACTAAGATGGATTGCTATTTCAATCCCTGACATAACTTTAAACTTCCATTGATATAATTGAAAAAAAAACATTTCCTGCGAATTACCTATAACTATGTCTTAGAGCATAGGACATAGTGATATTCTAAGCAGCCTGGGACAGAGTCACGCGATCAGAAGTTCAGAGTTCAGAAACTCTGAGACGCGTGACCCACAACCCTAGTTAACTCGTTAGGGCTGGAACTATGAATTAATTGCCACGGATTGCCAATAGAATTTTAAGTCATTGCGTTTGGTTCATATTGTTAAATAAAATGGTAAAAGTATTATACAATCCTAACTGTTATAGATTCAAATCTAGATTTCTAAATTTAGAGTTCTGAATTTGGTAACAGAAGTTAAACTAGTACTCAGTAGCACAGATTTTTTGTGAGAGAGTTCGTCCGGGGATGTAACACCATACTTATTTATGCTGCAAAGCAGTAGTGCTCGCATTGCTGTGTTCCGGCTTAAAGGGTTATGGGTGCCGGTGAAATTACAGGCACAGACTTTCATCTTTGTATCAGGATGCCGGGCGCAGTGCAATGCCGCTTAAGGCACAGGCAGAAGTTACCGCTTAACATCAGACGGGCCAGTTGATTGATCCGCAGACCAAATTGAAAAAAAAAATTGTTTTTACACCCAGCAGCTAGCCCGGATTGAAAAGTATTCGAATGATCATTTTGACACAAAACTGTCATCAGTACCCAACAAAGGACTATCAATCATGGAGAATCATCAGCATTATCATCAACCTGTTCCATATCTAGTTGTTATACAAGAGGTGTCGCATTGTGAGGTTTGAAGGGTAAGGGTGCCGGTGAAATTACAGGCACATGAGGCTTTTCATCTTTATGTCTCAGGGTGGAGGGCGCAGTGCAATGCCACATAGGGCGCGACCTAGGTGGACGTGACCTATGAGGTAATGCACTGTTCATAGGCAGAGGTTACCGCTTAACATCAGGTCGGCCATCTGCTTGCTCCGCCATTCCAGTAGCAAAAAAAAAAAAAAACCTTTTTCAATGGTCTAAGTTTTGTGTTGTGTGTTTTCTAACCCACCATCATCTAACACCTTTTTCATAAAGGGAAATCTTAAGACTTTTATAATATCCCAAAAATTACCAACCAGGTAAAGTTCGAACCCGCGGCCGTCTCCTTCATAAGGAGTCGCGTTCGACCACTACGCCACTGGCCGACTCCTCGATTAGCCAGAATATTAGGATTTCCCATAAGTGTGGGTATACACTTAAAAACATATAGGTACTTAATGATTTTATTATGTCTGCTTGTGGCTTCGCTCACGCTTTACCTTGATAAAAGTAGCCTATAGCTCCAGGTCATAATCTATGTGTAGGTATACCAAATTTCACCGAAATCGGACCAGTTTTTTTTTTTGAACCCATTACAATGTTTTAGCGTGATAGAGTAACAAACGTCCAAACATCGTAACTTTGACAGTTATCAGAGGATACAGGTTCAGAGGTTTGAAATTATATATACGGATTAGAATAATAACCTTTATTAATATAAACCAGGTAGCAATAAAAGAACAATTTGTCCATACAACTGTTTTAACCGTAAATCCCTCTAGGCTCTAATCTAACTTGTGACCTACAGCCTAAACTCAGAGTTATCTGCAATATGGCAAACGGAACAAGGATAAATCAATCTGGACGTCCCTACGGTCTCCGCCGAATGATACGATCGAATTATATACTCCGAGGCGCTGACCTCAATCACTTCAAGTGATCGCTCAAAAATATCCGAACCAAAATAGAAACATTACGCATAAAAAGAAACAATTCTGTAAAGTTTTATCCAGTCTTACCCTAGTCACTTATTTTTATTAACTAGGTTAAGACTGCGCCAACACCATGCAGAAATCTTCATACAACAAAAACGCGCCGCTCGAAAAACCTCGAAAAGTTTTTGTCGAATATCTCGTAAAATATGGATTATTTTACAAAACCCCTACAGTAAACCCTCGGCTTTGTTGTATTGATTTTATTTGTCTAATTTTTTACCCAATAATATTCACCATTTTAATAAATAATCGAATCTAGCCAAAAGTTAGACGCAACTTTTTTTTTTCTATCGAGAAAATATTGTCCTCTTTGTTTCTGGTACAGTGATCCATCCCTCGGAAATAGAATGTAGTTCCTATTATTACTTTTAGCTTGTGGGATGAAATCCTGGGATCAATACGGATAATGCAATCCTATCCATACATATTTTTAATTTGAATATTGTACTAGTAAGTTAAAAACAAATCTACGCGCCAGGTTTTACCGAAGACACGAACGAACTACAGTAAAAAAAAAATACTTTTGAATGTGCACAGCTTTATAACCAACTACCGTCAGATATTAAAAATGTAAATTCATTCAATGCATTTAAAACTAAACTTACGCAGTACGTTGTAGATACCTAACGATTTAAAAATTTAGGTACCTTATTTATTTAAATTCAGATTTACCATTGTAGATTTTAAAGATCGTACCTATTTATTTAAGAGGTGCATATCATGCATATGCAGTGAATGACTGCCTACCTAGTTTACTATAAATAATGTACATTTACTACCTATTTACTTACTCGAACGACCTACTTACATGTTTAATGTACATAAATGTGTTACTCATGTAGCAGCAGTGTGTCCTTTCAGCGGTGTTTCAAGACTCTCCTACATGAATAGTGCTACAAAGTGCCAGTTAATCTGTCTGTAGATAATACCTATATACCTACTTAGGAAAGCTTGTAATTTCTAATGTTAAGAAATCAGTTTTTTATTTGCTCATAGGTACCTAATCATATATAACTTTGACGATAAGTACTTAATCTCTTTGGATAAAATATAACTATTTAACTTTGTTTCTGTAAATATACTACCTATTTGTAAATGTAAACTTTTGTAAACTAACGTATGTTTCGGTTTAATTTACTTTTTAATTTTTTGTACAAGTAGTTACCTAACCAGCGAGTCGTTGGAATATCCAAATAATTGTTTTAAAACGTGTAGGTAGGATTAGTAACGAGCAAACTTCTCACTTGGGGTGGTACCTACCTACTTATTGTTCACATTATTATATGCCTCCCTCATCCGTTACCTATTACATCAAATACTCGTTTTTTTTAAATTTTATATCCTGCTTTGCCTACACGACTTCATTGTTTAATTTATAACCTATCATAGCATGGTGTGTGTGTGTGTGTGTGTGTGTGTGTGCCGTGTCCGTGCGTCAACCGAGGTCCGTGCAGAAAATCAGCGTTGCAGTTCACTGCAGCATTATGCTGAGCACGGACCTTTTTTGGCGGCACTATACACATTGTAACGGATCAATACCCTACCCCGTTACTGGATCGATAAAATTAACACACGATATAATGCTAAACGCATTACCCATCTTTCTTGCTTCGTAGAGGTCGGGTAAGCAGACGCGCTACGAAGTCGGGTAAACGGAGCATAGGCACATTATATTTGGTTTCAAGTGGATACGGCTTGTGGGATGAGCATTACGGACAGGACGCTGAATTTTGTTTTTTGCGACCTACAGTTTAACATTGAATTCCACGATATATAGGCAATAAATTGCACTTGACTCTGACATTTCAATAGATATGGTAAAAAAACTAACGCGGACTGAATCCACTAATGGTTTTAAGATATTTTTGTTACTAATATTTTTTGCTATGATTTGCCTCAACCATTTTTTTTGTTATGAAGTCATAGCGGGGGATATCTTGGGCGTGAAGGAGGTCACATTTTAATATTCAGGGATACTGCCAGTTGAACATAGACCGGCATACGCGGAAGTAACGATTTTGATCCCCTAGTAATTAACTTTTGTGAATATATTGCGAGATTGGCGTAGTGATTTTTGAACACCGCTAAAGCTCATTTCAGTCATTGTGTTAAGTACAATCGTTTAGTGAGTGAGACAAAAGCTGGCTGCTGACTCCTGCAGAGACCCTGAAAAAGCTAAGTACCTAGATGTTTACGCTAATTAAGTGTACCTATAGAGATGGCTGGCTCACAAACTAAGTACCTAGGTGTATATGCAAAACTAAGTACCTAGGTGTATATGCACGTCTAAGTACCTAGGTGTATTTGCAAATCTAAGTACCTATGTATAGAGATGGCTGAGTCGCAAACTTAAGTGTACCTATAGAGATGACTGTTGCACCTTTTATATTTAATCTAGGGATGGCCGAATCATGAGTCCTGATAAATCTAGACTTCAACCTAACACTGTTGCACCTTTTATATTTAATCTAGGGATGGCCGAATCATGAGTCCTGATAAATCTAGACTTCAACCTAACACTGTTGCACCTTTTATATTTAATCTAGGGATGGCCGAATCATGAGTCCTGATAAATCTAGACTTCAACCTAACACTGTTGCACCTTTTATATTTAATCTAGGGATGGCCGAATCATGAGTCTTGATAAATCTAGACTTCAACCTGAATACACTGTTGCACGTTTTATATTTAATCTTTATTGTGTAATTTTGTTGATCATAAACTGTTTACCTAGGATCAGACTATTATATATTTATTGACAGAACGACTTACAGTCCATATTATAAATATGGCCCTTTTAATTAGTCTCATGTGAGGGAACTATAATACAGCTTTTATCAAACATGACTGTGTCGCATGAGAGTAAACTGCTTAGCGCAAACACACACAAACAAACACACTCTCGTCCCCGTATTCACGTGTAGTGACAAGGTGGGAAATTACATGACATATCAGTATATACGTATTCTCGCGAAGTGATGTTGGGGTGTGGTATTTTTGGACGCAAGAAGCTAAACAACGACAACCCTAAGCGAATTATTCTATAGTATGTACTATATTCAACAAAAGCTCTCGAGAGTGAGCTGCCGGAAAAGCCAACTTAAATGGCGGGAAATCTTTCTGAATTGAATAATGCACGCGTTTCTACAGACACATACATTACACTATCATTATAGTGAAACGAGTCACCAGCACAGAGAAATCGCTTGCGCCGGCTTGGAATCGGATTACAACACTTACGAGGTCATTATAACTGACCATCGCTTGATCTAAATACGATCACAACCACTTAATTAAAACCTAATCTAAAGCACCTCTGATTGGTACTTGTGACACGTTGGAGAACAGAACACTAAAGTCGACGTACAAGTAAATACGGTATCTATATTTTGAAACTTAGCCTCATATGATTAGGGCTACACCGCCGAGGAGTCTGGGTGGTCAGCATATGATAGGATTCACCCCCCGCGCATCGTTAGGGCGGATGGCAAGCATCCATGCAACCCGCGCTGTCACGTAGTACAAACAAGCAACGTTGCACAACGCTGGAGTAAGGGATCTCTTCGTATTTCCCACAACGTGGGAACCATAGGGGGCGAATGATACCCTTGAGCGGCCCACAATTCTCAGATTCCAAGGCGACACTAGAAACAGACATATACCTGCACTACACTATGCACGAACGGGCTTATGAACGAAAGCTTAGAACAATGCAATCAATCAAACGAACCTACACAGTTATAAGGTGGTGGCACTAATTGCATAAGGACTTATCTGACATTCGATGACGACCATTAATATACCGACACATTACCTATGTTTGACTGAATTACGACGTTAGTTTAGGAACCTAGGATGTGAGACAAAGTTATCATTTTTACATAAACATTACAGGATCCTGAAGACGACACACGAGGCCCCTCCAGAGCGAATTGCAGAAACGGGGTAAGTGATTTCTGAATTACGAACAACATTTCCTTTCTGTAATTAGGTAAATAAACGCAGGCAGGATGCTACTTTAATTCTCTACAGCTTATTAAGACGATCACGGGACACATTCAATAAACTGTCAGGCCAAGACATTAACATCTACCGAATCATACTACGAAAAGTAACATATAATTCATCACATTAAAATATTGTAAAAGCTTTTGTACACGTCTGTTGGGTGGGGGGGCTGAACTTCACATCTGGCACCGTTAAACCAGGATTTCGTCATTAAATGTAGTAGTTTATTCATTGTTGTATATTGACTCCAAGAAATCAAAGATTTCGTCATTAAATACAACAGTTTATCAAATTATTGCAACGAAATAAAAGATCATGGGTTACTACTTACTACATACACAACTTAACAAAACATCATGGAAAAAAAATACACAACGTAGGAATTTATCTCAAATTGGAAACAGAATAAACTACTGTTTTACGGTTAACTTAAGGGTGATGCATCCCGCTGCGTTTTATTTTTGAACAGAATAACTGTCACTGGAAAGGAAATTGTTTGAGCGTAATACGGAAATCACTTATCTGGAGTTATTAAGATGTCGAACTAATTTATAAACACCTTATGCATGTACTATGAGTGTTTGATGTGCTTTCAATCCTTAGCAGAGTCTGGGAGGAAGGGAGGAAAGTCTTATTGTAATAAAATACTTAAGGTGATAATGGTGAAATGTGGAGTCGCTTCGTTACGAGCTTACACAATAACGGTAAAGGTTACAACTTGATATTAAGCGTTACTTTGTATGCTGTTGTGTTTATTGCTAGGATTCAAGGAGAAGGATTTGTTTGTATTTGCTACTTCAGAAGCACAACGAAGTTGTCGCTTACGTCAATTACATCCGAGCGGCAGAAATCTATGACCTCATCTCTACCCGGATTCAAGTGGGTTATAGCGCTTTTACTTTCTTGCAGCGATTGTTTTCCTGGACTCTGCCCATTCGATATTTTGTCATACCGCCTTAAGCGAATGCAATATTTACTGAAAGTGAGAGTGAAGAAAAAATGGTGGTGGACTTCGACGCTAATAAGAAGTGAGGGAAAAAAAAGGGTCGTGTTGACTCAGGTACCTGAGACAAAACGCAACATTTTTGTGAATTTTAAAAGGACATATGATATTATTCTTCATAACAGATGCTGATATATATTCTAAAGATTAATAGATAAGGTTGGTACTGATGAGGTGGAATAAATTAGCAATTCTGTACTGGTCTGTTTTGTAACAAATTATTAATGAGTGTATTTACCCGGGCTTATCTGTAAGATTCGTTGGTGTAGGATTTGTCCTAGCTGCTGGCTTATTTAAGGAATATGTTATTACTGGAGGAAGGCGTTGGCAGAGTCAGCCGTGGGAGGCAGTAGCGGCGATGAGTTCCCCACTTGTCGCATCTATTTAGCACGATGGTGCGACGCACGTGGAAAGACGCCTATTTAAGGCGCTGCCTACCCTTTCGAGGAAAAGGGCGTATGTCCATGTATGTATGTACGTATGTCCATGTATGTATGTACGTATGTCCATGTATGTATGTATGTATGCATGTATGTATGTACGTATTTACAATGTATCCAGGGTGTGGGACTCATGGATGTGTTTCGAAAGCTGCTAAGCTGAAGTGGTCAACATGGCGGGGTTTGTCACGTACGTCTGCCACATATATGCCAAGCAAGCTGTGGGCGCACACCACCGAGACAGACACCACACAGACTGACCCAACGGGAAGGCGACACGACAGACGAAAACGGAGATAGCGAGGCTAAATTGGTAAGTTTCTGACTCACTGGACAGACACAGCTTAGGAACGGGGTCTTAGGGGAGGCCTTTAGGGCTAGAATAGAAATAGTACTTAGAAGAAAAATATACTATTTTTTAGCAATCTAGATAATGTGGTGTTCACATGTATGAAGCGGCTGTCTTGATAATGTTGTATTCACATGTAGAGCGAATACATTTGTGGTCACACAAACATTGATGATAATGCAGGCGATGATAACGATGGCGGTAATGAGGACGGTGATGGCGATGGCAGTGGAGATGGTAATGATGATGATGTTGATGGTGTTGGTGATGATGATGATGATGATGATGGTGTTGGTGATGATGATGATGATCATGATGGTAATGATGATGATGATGGTGATGACGGTGATGATTATGATGATGATGATGAGGATGATAGGAGTGGACGTGATTGTTAATCTTGATCATATTATCTCACACGTCCAGGGAGGAAGATGTAACGGATCAATACCCTACCCCGTTACTGGATCGATAAAATTAACACACGATATAATGCTAAACGCATTACCCATCTTTCTTGCTTCGTAGAGGTCGGGTAAGCAGACGCGCTACGAAGTCGGGTAAACGGAGCATAGGCACATTATATTTGGTTTCAAGTGGATACGGCTTGTGGGATGAGCATTACGGACAGGACGCTGAATTTTGTTTTTTGCGACCTACAGTTTAACATTGAATTCCACGATATATAGGCAATAAATTGCACTTGACTCTGACATTTCAATAGATATGGTAAAAAAACTAACGCGGACTGAATCCACTAATGGTTTTAAGATATTTTTGTTACTAATATTTTTTGCTATGATTTGCCTCAACCATTTTTTTTGTTATAAAGTCATAGCGGGGGATATCTTGGGCGTGAAGGAGGTCACATTTTAATATTCAGGGATACTGCCAGTTGAACATAGACCGGCATACGCGGAAGTAACGATTTTGATCCCCTAGTAATTAACTTTTGTGAATATATTGCGAGATTGGCGTAGTGATTTTTGAACACCGCTAAAGCTCATTTCAGTCATTGTGTTAAGTACAATCGTTTAGTGAGTGAGACAAAAGCTGGCTGCTGACTCCTGCAGAGACCCTGAAAAAGCTAAGTACCTAGATGTTTACGCTAATTAAGTGTACCTATAGAGATGGCTGGCTCACAAACTAAGTACCTAGGTGTATATGCAAAACTAAGTACCTAGGTGTATATGCACGTCTAAGTACCTAGGTGTATTTGCAAATCTAAGTACCTATGTATAGAGATGGCTGAGTCGCAAACTTAAGTGTACCTATAGAGATGACTGTTACACCTTTTATATTTAATCTAGGGATGGCCGAATCATGAGTCCTGATAAATCTAGACTTCAACCTAACACTGTTGCACCTTTTATATTTAATCTAGGGATGGCCGAATCATGAGTCCTGATAAATCTAGACTTCAACCTAACACTGTTGCACCTTTTATATTTAATCTAGGGATGGCCGAATCATGAGTCTTGATAAATCTAGACTTCAACCTGAATACACTGTTGCACGTTTCATATTTAATCTTTATTGTGTAATTTTGTTGATCATAAACTGTTTACCTAGGATCAGACTATTATATATTTATTGACAGAACGACTTACAGTCCATATTATAAATATGGCCCTTTTAATTAGTCTCATGTGAGGGAACTATAATACAGCTTTTATCAAACATGACTGTGTCGCATGAGAGTAAACTGCTTAGCGCAAACACACACAAACAAACACACTCTCGTCCCCGTATTCACGTGTAGTGACAAGGTGGGAAATTACATGACATATCAGTATATACGTATTCTCGCGAAGTGATGTTGGGGTGTGGTATTTTTGGACGCAAGAAGCTAAACAACGACAACCCTAAGCGAATTATTCTATAGTATGTACTATATTCAACAAAAGCTCTCGAGAGTGAGCTGCCGGAAAAGCCAACTTAAATGGCGGGAAATCTTTCTGAATTGAATAATGCACGCGTTTCTACAGACACATACATTACACTATCATTATAGTGAAACGAGTCACCAGCACAGAGAAATCGCTTGCGCCGGCTTGGAATCGGATTAAAACACTTACGAGGTCATTATAACTGACCATCGCTGGATCTAAATGCGATCACAACCACTTAATTAAAACCTAATCTAAAGCACCTCTGATTGGTACTTGTGACACGTTGGAGAACAGAACACTAAAGTCGACGTACAAGTAAATACGGTATCTATATTTTGAAACTTAGCCTCATATGATTAGGGCTACACCGCTGAGGAGTCTGGGTGGTCAGCATATGATAGGATTCACCCCCCGCGCATCGTTAGGGCGGATGGCAAGCATCCATGCAACCCGCGCTGTCACGTAGTACAAACAAGCAACGTTGCACAACGCTGGAGTAAGGGATCTCTTCGTATTTCCCACAACGTGGGAACCATAGGGGGCGAATGATACCCTTGAGCGGCCCACAATTCTCAGATTCCAAGGCGACACTAGAAACAGACATATACCTGCACTACACTATGCACGTACGGGCTTATGAACGAAAGCTTAGAACAATGCAATCAATCAAACAAACCTACACAGTTATAAGGTGGTGGCACTAATTGCATAAGGACTTATCTGACATTCGATGACGACCATTAATATACCGACACATTACCTATGTTTGACTGAATTACGACGTTAGTTTAGGAACCTAGGATGTGAGACAAAGTCATCATTTTTACATAAACATTACAGGATCCTGAAGACGACACACGAGGCCCCTCCAGAGCGAATTGCAGAAACGGGGTAAGTGATTTCTGAATTACGAACAACATTTCCTTTCTGTAATTAGGTAAATAAACGCAGGCAGGATGCTACTTTAATTCTCTACAGCTTATTAAGACGATCACGGGACACATTCAATAAACTGTCAGGCCAAGACATTAACATCTACCGAATCATACTACGAAAAGTAACATATAATTCATCACATTAAAATATTGTAAAAGCTTTTGTACACGTCTGTTGGGTGGGGGGGCTGAACTCCACAACATAGCAACAAATATTTTATTTTTTTGACTGTGTGTATGCTTCTGTGCAAAATAAATTATTTCTATTCTATTCTATTCTATTCTATTCTATTCATGTAAGTGACATAATCCGTCTTTTTGAGAATACATTTCTGTAAAAAAAAATACATTTATTTACAGAAAGAACCAATACTAATACAAGGTATGTACAAAATACATATGAAACAGTTGTGCTACCTGATGACCGCTGCTTAGTTTAGTATCTTTAGTTTAGTTTCTGTAAACCGATCTACGATTAGGAATTTTGCGGCAAACCAAAAATGAATGAGGCTATGAAAGAGCCTAGTTGTTGTATATTGTATTTTGTATTGTGTGTTGTAGGTTGTGAAAAACTAATAGTATCAGAACTTAGTTGTGACCAACATTACATGTCTACCACTTACAGTCATCATCATCATCATCAGCCTGTAGAACACACTGGACAGCTGGACATAGGCCTTCCCCATGGAATGGCATAACGAAAGGTCTGGAGCTGCCTCCATCCGCCGACTTCCTGCTACTTTTAAAATACCGACTGTCTATTGAGAAGGCGACTTCCTTAACTGCAGCGTCCAGTACATGGTCGCCACTCTAGAGCCTTTATTCCTCAACGATTGTCGGTTCTGCGACCTATATGGCCTGCCTATTGCCACTTCAACTTCTGTGATATTGATTCGTCTACGGTTTTGACTACCTCTGTGGCGCGGCGGGCGAAGGTTTGTCTACGACACAGGAAGTTGCGGATTCGATTCCCGCCTCGGGACAAATATTTGTACGTTCTGCAGATATTTGTTAAGGGTATTCTGCGTATTTACCAAGTATAATAAAAAATAAAAAACTATCTATGTAATGTATTGTATTAAGTATATCAGTTATTTAGTACCCATAACACAAGCTCTGCTTAGCTTGGGGCTAAATAATGTTGTGTGTACTGTCCAGCATTATTTATTTATTTATTGCAACCCTCAGTGTAAAGAGGCCCATTTGAGGCTCTGCCTACCCTTTCGGAGAAAAAGGTGAGCGTCTATGTATGTATGTATGCTATTTATTTATTGCACATCAACTTTCCAATTCTGAGAGTTGTTTCAGTGATATGGGTTCTTCTGCGGATCTCCTCGATGCGGATTATATCAAGCAGTGTTACTCCGAACAGAGCTCTCTCCATAGCCGCTGTATAGTACACACTGTTGCGATATGTCTACGTGCAAAACATACATACACAAACCTTTTTCCCCGAAAGGGTGGGCAGAGCCTCAATGGGCCTCTTTCCACAGTGGGTTGCACCATCGTGGAATATAGACGTGACAAGTGGTGAGCTCATCGCCGCCATTGCTTCCCACGACTAACTCGGCTAACGCTTTCTTCCAGTAATAACACATTCCATAATAATCTAGCAGCCAGGACCAATCATACACCAAGGAATCTTATCAACAAGTCCGGGTAATCCCTTAGTCGACTTTTATGACATCCACGGGAGGAGACGTAGGGAACTATTCTTAGGCTGGACACACCACAGCTCTGACAACCAAAATGATGACACGTACT
Source organism: Operophtera brumata (assembly GCA_932527175.1). Taxonomy (NCBI): domain Eukaryota; kingdom Metazoa; phylum Arthropoda; class Insecta; order Lepidoptera; family Geometridae; genus Operophtera; species Operophtera brumata. Next base: position 34,253,015 of record OW052227.1, on the reverse strand, counting down.
TCATCGTGCAGATAGATAAAAGTACTCTAGTGTTAAAAGCTTAAATGAAACCAGTGAACATTATATTTAACCTCCGCACTAAACTTTAAAAAGTCCGCGTGAAACAAAGAACGCTTTTAGAGAATGGCTTGAAAAATGGCTGTCAGATATGGTGGAATGCCTGGAAGTGGTCTCGGAATTAATGTGTTTTTTGTCACGATGAACGGATTTGAGCCGCCTCCATCCACCGACTTCATGTGACCTGTATAAAGTATTTGGTCAATCAAGAGGGGGGCTCCCCTGTGTCTTCGACTGGTTTGTGAATTTTTTTTGACAGCGTGAATGTCGGATCAATCACTTGGCCCACCTGAAGTTAAGAGGCAGTACCCTTAGTACGAGAATTTGTCAGTATTCGAAACTACATGAAGTTTCGTTTCCTTCAATACATTTTCTGAGAGCGTCCTTAGTTTTCTCCTCGTTTTCGCCAGGGGCGCTGCTAGTTTTGAATACTGACAAATTCTCGTACTAACCCCCCAGACAACCGCTAAATTCCGTTACTATCTAACTCAGTAAAGTTCAGTAAGTTATAAACTGACAGAACTGCGCTCACGCAACGAAAAATGAACGAAAATCACGAAAAACGGCATTTAAACAAATATTTGCTGCGTAATCTTTGCCCTCTAAAATAATATTTTTTGTAACTCTCATTAATTTTATCGATTTGCGCTGATTGGTAGTTATAAGAGCATTGTAAGTTCACGTTTTTTTTATCAAGAAAATTTATAGAAATCGTGTTTTGGCTCGATCATGTCCTTGGAAATATGATGTATTAACATATATATTTCTTGTTGTCTTAAACTGTGTAGATTCTGCTAAAAATACGTTTAAAATAGCTTATTTGACTCTTAACAGCCTCCTCTAACTTCGTGTCTTTTCCAGATACGTCGCAAACCTTGTCTGACAGTTTTTAATATCACGAGGTTATAAACGGTCCTCTCATGTTCGAGCTTCCGACATTATTTTACACGTTTATTCTGAGAATCAAATGTTTATAATACGGCTATATGCTTTAGAGACGCTGCACTTTTCATTAAACTTATATAATGCAGTTATGTATGTAATAATGTTATTGCTCAAGAGTATGACACTCACAAATGTTCACTAGGAGTCTTTAAATAGTAGTTTTTATCCCATCTATTCGAAAAGGACGACTGGGTTCGCCTTTAAGTGCACCCAACGGTGGTGTTTTCTATGAGAAACTTTTAGCGGGCAGTAATGAGTTTTCCGGCGCACTTATTAAGTTCCTAATTCAAAAAGTGCGTGGCAAAGATAATTGCGGCGCACTTATTGAATTTGGAACCAGCGCCAAATAATTCGAATGCAAATATTGTTTGAATAAATACTGGCTGGTACGACGGCCCAAAACCCAAAACAAAAAAACCCAAAACACACAAAAAACACAAAACACAAAAAAAAACACAAAAAAACACAAAAAACAAAAACACACAAAAAAACACAATACACACAAAAAACACAAAACACAAAAAAAACACAAAAAAACACAAAAAACAAAAACACACAAAAAAACACAATACACACAAAAAACACAAAACACAAAACACAAAAAAAAAACAAAAAAAAAACACAAAAAAACACAAAACACAAAAACACAAAACACAAAAAATCACAAAAACACAAAAAAAACACAAAAAAAACAAAACACACAAAAAACACAAAACACAAAAATAACACAAAAACACAAAAAAGCACAATACACACAAAAAACACAAAACAAAAAAAAACAAAAAAAACACAAAAACAAAAAAACAACCATTTGTTTTATTAAATAATAATATTACAATAACATATGAGGCGCCTTTTATTTTCTCATAGTGGGTGATGAAAAGCAGAGTGTATCACACGGGCGCAACATATATTTTTGGCTCGGGCGACGTACTTTGAATCCCTCGCTACGTTCAGGATTCTACTAATGCTCCCTCGCTATGCTCGGGATTCTACTCTAGAATCTCTCACTTCGCTCTGGATTCAAAAAAGCGCCCTCGCCGTAAAAATATTATGTTGCTCCCTTATGATACAATCTACTATTATGAAACTGTTACATAAATAAATAAATAAATAAATAATGCTGGACAGTACACACAACATTATTTAGCCACAAGCTAAGCAGAGCTTGTGTTATGGGTACTAGATAACTGATATACTTAATACAATATAATACATAGATAGATATTTTTATTATACATAGAAAATACCAAGAACATCCTGAACCTCATCTGCGTTCGCACAAATATTTTTTCCGAGGCGGGAATCGAACCCGCAACCTCCTGCGTCGCAGGCCAACCTACGCCCGCCGCGCCACAGAGGTCGTCATAAAAGGGGTTATTGAGACACGAGTGTTTTAATACCTAGTAGTGTATAGTTCTGTTCAGTTTCATACACTACTTTATCTACACTCATCCAATAAAACATTTGTTTGACCAACAAAGCACATGCAAAATAATAACAAAAATGGCCAAATTAATATGTCTCAAAACACAAACACCATTCTACCGCGCATGCCATGTCGCGCGTAACCATAGACATTCACGAAAATGAGTAAAAAACAAAACCTCCTTGGTATGGCCGTAATTTATTATTGTTTAAAGCATTATTTTGTAAAAAAAAACTTACTACAGGCGAAGGTAGTTTAAAATAAACAAGCATTTTAGTAGTAGAAGAGCTTTTTTGTGAAAGAGTTCGTCCGGGGAAGTACTATCTGTGGTGTTTCCACTCATAATTACCAATGTGGGTAGTTTCGTCCGCGATGTGTGAGTACCCACGCGCTAAATAATATACTTTCATTGTGTGCCACTATCCATGAAGTTTCATTGCTCCTCTATAAAATCCCGTATAAACCACTATCACCATATGATACCTATTTCTGCCGCAAAGCAGTAGTGCTGTGTTCCGGTTGGAAGGGTATGGTTGCCGGTGAAATTACAGGCACATGAGACTTTTCATTTTTATGTCTCAGGGTGGCGGACGCAGTGCAATGCCACATAGGGCGCGTCCTATGTGGACGTAACCTATGTGGTAATGCACTGCTCATAGGCAGAGGTTACCGCTTATCATCAGGTGGGTCATCCGCTTGTTCCGTCATTCATAGTATTAAAAAAAAAAGTTTAGCATAATCATAATATAACAAGATTTTTGTGAAAATATACATATCATTTTATAAAATTAGTGATTGTAACCGTGTGTTGATCAAAATGAGGCCAAACACGGCCAGTCTACTATTATCCCTCGAGGAGTTCCGTTGTCCACCTTCCGTCTCCATTATCAGATCAGCTCGCTGACACCATAATATTGCATTGTCATCGAAACTTGACAAGTATGTAAAATATTATCACAATCGGTTGAGGATAACTGCTTTAAAACTCATTTGCAAGATTCCACCCGGATTCCACCCAGAGAAACATACATACATTGCAAGTTAAATAAAAGTTTGTAAAGAGGTAGAGTTATTATATTTTCTTATGGTACAACCGGCAAATACCTCAAAAGTTATTCCCGAGCGGATTGTCTGTGAAAAATGGACGCATGACTCACGGCTCGGAAACGCTTCGACGATATTTCGGTATTAAACTCCGACGTACGTTGACAAAGCGAATTGTTATTTTTTAATCTTCCCGGTGGTAAAAGTTTTCTTTCTATTTGAATTTAAAAATTGAAACGCTGTTAGCTATTTTTGGAACAGGAGGTATATTTTTCTTACGCATACTAACTAGAGTTTTCCCCAGTTTTGGGGACTTTTCTTCTTCTATTTAACCTTAGAAACAGTCGTACCGCAGAAGATGTATGTACTTTTCATTTTTCTTATTTTTATTTTCTAGCCGTGGTTTGTCTTGCCTAATAATAGACCCCCCCTCCCGTCTCCTCCCGTGGATGTCGTAAAAGCTGACTACAGGATTACCCGGACTGTTAGTATGATTCGTTTGTGTAAGATTTGTCCATGCTGCTAGCTTATTTATGGAATGTGTTATTACTGGAGGAAAACGTTATAGCTGAGTCATTCGTGGAAAGCAATGGAAGCGATGAGCTTACCAATTGTCTCAAAGATGCTCATTGAGGCTCTGCCTACCCCTTTGGGGAAAAAAGGGTGTGTCTATGTATGTATGTATTTAATTAAAATCAGTCCATCTTCTTCATCGTGTCGATGGTTCAACAATTGAGATTTTAAATGAATCTAGCCCAGAACCTTGCCACGGCAATAGCTTGTGCATGGTTTTGGGCATCGCGAGCAAGAAAGAAAATGAGGCATTGCCTGAGGCATCGTTCCACAGTCACATTCTATATTGTCAGAGTACCCCCATTTAACTAAATTGCACCTGCAGCGGCCCACCTGGCATCTTAAATTAGCCCATGGAAACCCTGGGCCCTTTGGCCCTGGTATGGAAACATAAGCACCGTTGAACTAAATTAAAATCAAAACAAGATACAAACATCGCCCAGCTTCGTCGTGAGAGTTTGTAGGTGCTCGCTCTTATGTTCCATTCTCCAGGAGTCACGGTGGATGGTGCCCCGTCCATTGTTCGTGGTTCCTGAGTCTCTAGTGCAATAATTCAAACTGGTTGGAATAAATCAAGATGTTACGTTTATCCCTTTATAAGGCAGAAAGATAAGTGTTTGTATCGAAATAAAAATACTTGGATAAGAAAATTATTAGATTTCTTATTTTAAACAATATTAATAAAATATCTCACTGTTAAGTTTGGATGTTTGGATGCTTACTCAATCACGCCGAAACAGCTGAACTGATTTTGGCGAAATTTGGTATCCCTACAGATAGATTAATATGAACCGTATTAGGTACTTTTATCCCGTTTTTTTTAAACTTATGATAATTAATTAATGTTTAAATATTATTAAATATAATAATTGACTGAGCGAAACGAGGTTACAGATTCTAATTGCAGGATGTGGCGTTTGATGTTTTTATGTGTGCTTGTTCGACGATGATTGACCTTGTAATCATTTTATTGAATATTTTTTTGAGGAAAGTAGGTAACGAAACTTTGGTGTCTATTTTATGGACGGGCAGTGCCTTAGACTGCGTTTCCACCAAGGATGTGCGAGGTAAATGAACGGTGCGAGGATGCGTAGCGCGGCTGTGGAACGATGTGAGTGTTTCCACCAGAGATGTGCTAGGCAGCTGAGCAGTGCGAAGATGCGTAGCCACGCTGTGAAACGGTGTGCAGATGAGCGGTGCGAGGATGTGTAGCGGGCTTTTCTTAGATGCGAACGAAAACTCCAAACGCGAAAGCTCGCGTCCATCCTTTGCAAACAACCCTTGCGCACATCTCTCGCACACATTCCTCGCACACATTCCTCGCACACATCTCTCGCATAGGTACATCCCTCGCACACATCCCTCGCTTGTTTTGTATGTATAAAAACCTCGCTCTGCTAAGCCGTTTCCACCAGAGCTGCGCTGAGCGAGGCTAGGTAAATGTAGTGATTCTATTGATTCTTAACAAACATCCCTCGCTACGCATCCTCGCTCATCTCTGGTGGAAACGCAGCCTTATAAAGGGTAGCTTTTTGATTTTGAACCACCGGAAAGATAAGGTTTATTTATCTACATGTTCTAAAAACCATGTTTTATAATAGTAGATTGTATCATAAGGGAGCAACATAATATTTTTACGGCGAGGGCGCTTTTTTGAATCCAGAGCGAAGTGAGAGATTCTAGAGTAGCTTTTCTGCTTTTCATCACCCACTATGAGAAAATAAAAGGCGCCTCATATGTTATTGTAATATGATTATTTAATAAAACAAATGGTTGTTTTTTGTGTTTTTTTTGTTGTTTGTGTTTTTGTGTTTTTTTTGGGTGTTTTTTTGTGTTTTGTGTTTTATGCTTTTTTGTGTTTTTTTTTGTTTTTTTTTTGTGTATTGTGTTTTTTGTGTGTATTGTGCTTTTTTTGTGTTTTTTTGTATTGTGTTTTTTGTGTTGTGTTTTTTTGTGTGTTTTATGTTATTTGTGTTTTTGAGTTTTTTTTGTGTTTTGTGTGTTTTGTATTTTTTGTGTTTTTTTTGTGTTTTTGCGTTTTTTTTTGTGTTTTGTGCTTTTTTTGTGTTTTTGTGTTTTGTGTTTTTTTCTGTTTTTGTGTTTTTTTTTTTTTGTTTTGGGCCGTCGTACCAGCCAGTATTTATTCAAACAATATTTGCGTTCGAATTATTTGGCGCTGGTTCCAAATTCAATAAGTGCGCCGCAATTATCTTTGCCGCGCACTTTTTGAATTAGGAACTTAATAAGTGCGCCGGAAAACTCATTACTGCCCGCTAAAAGTTTCTCATAGAAAACACCACCGTTGGGTGCACTTAAAGGCGAACCCAGTCGTCCTTTTCGAATAGATGGGATGAAAAAGACATTTCTGGTCAGATGTCACTCACTACTCAGTTACTGACTTGATATATATATAAATGAACAAAATAAAATTGTAGATCTGTAATTTTTAACATCGTAAAAAATATGTGCTGTCTTATATGTGTAGTTAGTATTGTTTTGTTTCATTGGTTTTAGGTTTTCTGATTTATAAAATAAATGCTTAGAATGTCTCGGAGTTTTCAAATCTTTCACTGACTATCTTTTTAATCACCGATCATTCTCCATCGTTTGCAAGCCTTACTTACTACGTGACACTGGCGAACTAGTGGCAACACCACTCCAAGCCATTCATTAAAAATTCAATTGAATTGACTTACTTCTCATCTTGTAAACAAGTCTTTGAACCAATATTCGTAGCATTTACCTCTCAACGATATTATTTAAGATATTTTACGGTATTATACCTAAATGTTCACTTAGTTATCTGTTTACAGAACCCTTCGGTAGCATCCGGAGCAGACAGTCAACGATCTTGTAACTGCTTGTAGTGGGAGATGCCGTGTGGCTATGAAAACGGCGCGTCACCACTTCTTTCTTGGTTTTCTGCGTCATGTCAGAGACAGATTTATGTGATCTCTCTCTTTCTTCCCATTTTTTGTAACTACTTGAATGACGGAACAAGCAGAGGCCCACCTGATTTTAAGCGGTAACCATGCATTACCTTGTCACGTCCACCTAGGATGCACCCTGTGTGGCATTACACTGTGCCCGCCACACTGAGACATAAAGATGAAAGTCTCATGTGCCTGTAATTTCACAGGCACCCATACTTCAAAGCGGAACACAGCAATACGAGCACTACTGCTTTGCGTCAGAAATAGGTACGGAGGTAGTATTTCCCCGGACTAACTCTTCCACAAAAAAGCTCTAATACTACTAAAAATAACCTACTACTATAAATAGTAACCTCATTTGAAAGTTCACTCAGCCTTTCAATATAGCCTCTTATTTATTTACCTATTTAAAAACTTTCACACAAAACAATAGTGCAAGGAGAACTTAATGCTAACAGCATTATCTGCCAGTCATCCTGGACATGCAGAAAGACGTCCTCTTCTTTGCTGTGCCCTTACATCGTCCTCTAAACCTCTTCGTATTCGCTTGTTTCGTGGCCACACCGGTTTTGCATACCATAACCGGACAAGGTCGATAAGTTTTGATAGAAACCGTTCGGTTTCGGGTTTACGACTAATATCCTTCGGTTTACGGCGAAGCTGTTACGACCACAACACGTGTTGTGTTAAAAATTCAGCAGCCACCGTTTTATTTTGCAAACGGAAGCCAGACGGCCATAAAATACTAACTTATTCACTTGGAAAATCTAAAATATAATCTTGCATACGTATTTGATTTGTTTGAATATCTGATCGTCCACATTTCGCTAAAATAGTATAGTGTTTCTTTGTTCTAAGATTTGATGATCGTCATTGGACAGACTAACTCCAGTTTTTCTCAGTTAGTGTCGGTGTTACAGGAGTAGTTTGAAGGAAACTGCGGAAAGGTCTATAAGGCACCTACCTTACTTTTACCTTGTTATATGTTAGGTTGTTAGGTAATATGTTAATAATTATAGGTTATAAGTAACCTACATAAAGATTATACGTTAGGTACCTAACATAATTAACCTATACTATGGTTATACTTACCTATAGGTAAAACGCTGTTAAGGTTGATGTTTTTAGTGCGTGTCCTTTTTTTATTCAATATTGCTTAATTTGATATTGTGATAGACTATTTTTCTTTTAACACGTTTTTTTTTATTATTCGCTTGGGTTGTATCTATGAATGTATGTATGTATGTATGTATGTATGTAACGGAATCTTTGAGCATAATTATCACCAACTTCCACAAGTCTAATTAATTTGAAACTTTGCATACGTATCAAGGACCGATGACAATGCAATAATTTGATAACAGTGTCCCGTTATCCTTATTAGGACCGCCAGGATTAATAAATTCTTTGATAGATCCTCTGTAGTAAATGATGAGATTGCGAAATGATTTGTGAGAAATTTCAATACCACATGTCAACAAATAACTAATTGGTAAATCGAACTAAAAAATGAAAAATAAATAATAGTTTAAAAAAACAAAAAAAAACACGCTTTTATAGCTAACCGAACTAAAAAATAGAAAATAGTTTTCAATTTCAAAGAGTTTATATTACACTAGCGACTCGTCCCGGCTTCGCACGGGTAGTTTCAGGTGAAAAACAGCCCCCCCCCTCGTATCCCCCCCCCCTGGTAGCCTATGTCACTCAGGGTGAACGTAGCTTTCCAATGGTGAAAGAATTTTTTAAATCGGCCCAGTACTTTTTGAGCCTATTCATTACAAACCTACAAACATACAAAAATAGGTACAAATCTTTCCTCTTTATAATATTAGTATAGATATAGATTAGTAGAAGAACGAACAATCAATCAGTTTTTTCTTATTTTTGTAAAGCGTGGGGTGCTTGATAAAGTAAATGTAACAATCATTCTGTTGGCAACTATCTATGAGAGGAGAGTTATGAAAAGTAGTAAAATGCACCCCACGATTTAAAAAAAAAAAAAAAAACTAATTGATTGTTCGATCTTCTACTACTGTAATATAAACTCTTTGAAATTGAAAATTATTTTCTATTTTTTAGTTCGGTTAGCTATAAAAGCGTGTTTTTTTTAGTTTTTTAAACTATTATTTATTATCTCAGTGCAATTACTAACTTTTTACATTCACAGGCGAATAGTTATTTGGCAAGTATTTTAAGCAACAATGTTTTATAGTTAAGACTACATTTTGCGTATTCATAAAATTCTAGGCAGACATCCTACAATTTTTTTGGCGTTGTGAATCGCAAGGAATCCTATCCGTATTTTAAAATGCAGATAGTTCAGTCAGTTCTGTTCCTGTTCTACATGAACTAGTAGTTTGCAAACTAGGGGCTTTATCCGGCTGAATATTCAAGAGTTATTGGTAGGAAAGCATGACAAACGCAATGGATTTGTATGCGGGCTTGCGGGCGCCCCGGGCGCCCCGGGCGCGCCGCGGAGCCGACAACCACCGAATTATTTTATATTTCCCATCTTGTGTTCGCTCACATTTTTATTTTGAAATCTTCGCGAAAAGCGGAGTGGTTCAAGTCGCATATCAATTGCGATTTGTTTTCTTATGATAACGCTGTGTTATGTGCTGTGTGTTGTATTATTGAAATATTTGACTTTTCTAGGGCTCGAAGACCTTCGTTATACACTCTGGTAATAATTAAAGAAGAGACAAGCTTTTATATTAACTCTTCTTCACTAATATTTTAAAGAGGTAAATGTTTATATGTTATGTTATGTTATATATATGTTTTTGTTGTTTGTTTGTATTAAACCATGGAGGGGGGGTTGGAGGGGAGGGAGTGGGGAGGGAGGTTTTATGCTTTTCATCCCAATAACTCCTGCGAAGCCGGGGTGAATTGCTAGTACTTTATATAACGCCCAATAGAGACATACATAACCTGTCCCCACACTTAGGTTTCCCTATGCAGGTGTCAGAAACAGCAAGTACCTACTATGGTACATAATTCATAATTCATAATCTTTATTGCAACAATGTGGTACATTTATACTAGAATAGGTGTCACACATTGAATCCATTTTGGACATGCAATAGTATTTAAGTATTCAAAAACATTCAATAATATTATGTCAATTGGGTTTTAAATTTAATATATTCATTAATGTTATAAAAAACTTTTTCAATTAGCCATTTCTTTAATTACAGTTTAAACATACTGTCTATTTGTATCTCCTTTATATATTGTGGCAGGTGATTGTAAATTTTAATGCTTTTTATATAAGTGCTTTTGCCGTAAATCACAGTTTTAACCCTAGGTAGGTACAAGTCATCGTACATTCTCATTGAAACATTCCTTGAGCGCATGTCTGACCTTTTTTTTATATAAATCTAAATTATATTTTACAAATAAACAAATCTCCAATATGTAAATACCTGTTAGAGTCAAATATTTATTTTCTATAAACAATGTCCTTAATGACTCATCGCTTTTCATGTTATACATAATTCTTAGACTTCTTTTCTGCAATACAAACGTGCTTTCAATGTTAACTGTGTCACCCCAGAATATCATTCCGTATGTAAGAAGGGAATAAATACAAATATAAATACAAAATACAAATACAAATACAAATACAAATGTTTATTTCATTAACTTAAAGTCTTACAAAACTAATAAGTCTTGACTTCAAGTCTTTAAATAAATATTTCCATAATAGGCACTTCTAGCGACTTTGATTGATGAAACATCGGATAGCACAGATAGGGCATAGCAGAAGCTAGATATTTTGTTATTGATCTTCTCGATGTGGGATTTCCAGTTTAGGTGCTCGTCTAAAGTTAACCCCAGGAAATCAGTTCCTTGTACTGCGCTAATATTTGTTCCTTTTATTATAATTTCGAGGCTCAACGGGTCGGTGTTGTAATGTCTGAAGTTCATTATCTTAGTCTTATTAGAATGAATTTTTAGGTTTAGAGACTCTAACCATGTTACAAGAAAATTTAGGTTTTTATTAATGTCAATTTCATAGTCAGCCTTGCTTTTATTGTTAATAACAAACAGAAGTGAAGCAGTAGCTGCAAAGAGGACGCAGTGGTGACTTGTCAAATTAGGTAACTCATTTATGTAAATTAGAAATAACAGGGGCCCCAATATACTACCCTGTGGAACTCCTAACACAGATTTTTCAAAGTTCGATTGTATACGCTCTAAGCTATTTTTATTTTTGTCAAAACTTGAAAGTACGATCGCTTCCTATTATCAAAATATGATTTTAAAAGGTCAAGGGCCGTACCACGTATTCCCATTACTTCCAATTGTTTATAGAGAATAGAAGGAACTACACAATCGCAGGCCTTAGACATGTCTAAAAAAACTGCAGTTGTCTGCTTCTTTATGTTGGTTGCATTCCACACTTCACTCAGAAATGAGTAAATGGCTGCGGATGTAGACCTACCCTGACGAAACCCAAATTGGTTATTGTTTAATAAACAGTTTTTGTTCAGAAAGCTTATCAGTCTATTATAGATGATTCGTTCAAAAATCTTTGAGAACGCAGGCAATAGGGCTATTGGCCTGTAATTATCAGCGTTACTCTTTTCACCTTTTTTATACAGGGGTTTTACGAGGCACACTTTAGGGCCGTCTGGAAAACATCCCGTCTCTATCATTAAGTTTGCTAAAAATGATAATGGGTTAGCTATGTATTTGATGCTAGCTTTAATTACTTGCATTGAAATGCCATCAATACAACAATACACAGAAGCATTTGTTCCGCAGTGGTAATCGATCCCGCACCTCTCACGTCTTTATTACATTCAACTCTGCAAGAAATTTTATTTTTTCAAATGTAATCTCCAAACAATTATATTTCCATAGCATTGTAAACGGCATGTACATGACTCCTCGTTAGAGAGTAGGATTTACTCCTTGAACACAATATGCTCCAATCGGCTCCATTTTCCGCCAACAATATTGGGGTTTTTGTTTGAAATAACATCGAACATCATTATTATATTCCCTTATTTTACTAAAAACCACTTTGAAAACAAAAAGCCTTTCACCAAAACCGATTCGTCTAAACTAATTTAGTTCTAACAGCTCGCTCGGATGATTGCGGCTCTATGGGATAGCAATTTATTTCGTCTACAAACAATAATTGTCTGAAAGACGATATCCCAAATTATTCTAATTGGACCACAGGGGTTGCTATCAGCCCCAAACTCGCTTAAACTTATCAAAGTATCGGCTTCAATTAATTTTAATGTTTATTATGGAGCAATTTGATATGGCCTTTGATGAACGAACCTACTTAATTTGCCTTTTGTATGTTTTTGAACGTTTGTATAACGAGGATGTTTTGTATAATCTCTTGGGGCTTAAAGGTCGCGGGTATCAGCGCAATGCAGCTCTCATGCCGGAGGTATCACCTTATCAAATCAAAGAATTCTTCAGTTTATTTATTGGTTTTATATTTTAGTAATGTCTTATTCAGACAAATAATTCAATTTGTTGAATCGCCGTGTTACCTACGTTATTCAGTCACCCTTCCTTTATGACAATCTTAAGGTCAAGTGGTCTTAAAATAGGCCTTGTGCAGTGGTGAAAGTATTCAGTGTTCCTCGCATTATTTTTTCCTTTCACGAATCAAAATTAAGTCCTTGACGTAATGCTACGAAATCGTCTTATACATCAGTAATTTAAAGAAACATTGTACATTGAATTAAAATTAATCTAAAATTATTATGCTGTCGTTTTGATAAGAAGATTAAATGGAAGTTTTCTGGAAGAGGAGGCTATAAATATTAATGAATTAGTAGGCTTTCAAGAAACCTAATTAGAGAAACAAATTCCAAAGTCGAGCTAGATAACTTAGCAGTTAATTAGGAACAACATTCAGCGAAGTAGTGTCAGCTTTCTTTTCATTAACGCTGTAATAATGAAATGGGGCTTAGCATATTGGGGGGATTTGCCATCATCACGCTTGGCAGGCGGATTGGAGTTCGCAATATATTAGCGGCGGCCTTTGTTTTAAATACTCGCTACCAGTTGAAACATAACGGTGAATTTTCGCGAAAGAAGCGAGTGAAGCCGGCTTTTGACTATGGGATATAATATAACATAGAATTACATCATGAGTTAAAATATTTTATCGCTCGTCATACATTTTGTAAGAGACCGTTTTTTTTTTATACTACTAGAATGACGAAACAAGCGAATGGCCCGTTCACACTATGCTATAATATATATTACATCCCAAACTATAGCTATTATCCGGAGGCGGGAATCGAACCCGCAACCTCCTTCGTCGCAGGCGAATCTTCTCCCGCCGCGCCACGGTGGTCGTCTTTACTAAATAAATAAAGAAAAAAAAAAGTGCTATTATACCGAATGATACTAAAAATCTATCAATATATTCCATAGGTAACAGTTGTATGTAAACTTGCAAAATCCAGAGAGCCGGAGGTCAGAAACGTTTCATAAAAGTTTTGGGACCATTAATGTTTACCCGGAAGAGATACCGCTTCGGGCATGGTTATTAAAAATATACCAAATGAACGCCGTTATTGTTAGGAAATTCATTCAATTATTAAACAAGGTTTGCAGACATTTATTCTAACCGCAAATATTTATTTAACTAAAATACCGATGACAAGAACGCCATATTCAATTCTACTAAACCAATTGTATTATAATGAATTGTCTCATGCTTGTCACTTTTGACACTTTTGGTATTCTACTAAGATCAATGGTTTTTCAATTGCATTATAATTGTGACCAATAGTAGAAACAATAGTAGGTATTTCTTTGTAAAAATCATAAATTTCGCCGGCTACCATTTTGAATAACAATTGTAACTTAATTGTAATTGCATAGTTTAGGAATGGTTTTTCCTTAATAAATAGTAGAATTGGGCCCCAGATCAGTGGCGCTCGGATTTTGACTAGGTTTAAATTGGGTGTACCTACATTTTGCGAAGTGGACGTTTTGCGAAGTGTTCATTTGAGAAAAAGTGCGGTATTATAAGAAGTGGGCGTTTTGCGAATGAGCCTGAGGGCCTAGTACAAGTTTGTCTTAGTTTTCGGTATTCGGTATCCCGACTATAGAATTGCGAGTCGATATTTGTTTTTATGTACGGTTTTAATGAGTTTCTCAACAAGTCCGCGCTTATCATTTTGTGCATATACATAATATAAACAACAGTCAAAAGACTCGCAATTTGGTTTTCGTCACTCCGAGTGGTTCCAAATAACAAACCTGTACTAAGCCCTCAGAATATGCGCGAATATGTTGAGCAGAGGGAAATGTAGCAGACTTCACTTTTTGTTAACGCTCGATTTTACTCCCCATCTGGTTGCGTACCGTGGACCTTGAAAATCGATTCTTAAGAAGTAAACCCCAGAAAAAAAACAGAACTAAAAACTGTGACTGTAAAAACAACAAAAACAAAATAACAATAAAAAACCAATACTGTAAAACCAGTGAATATTGAACAATGTTTAAATTTCAATAACTTTAACAAGTACGTATGTTGAAAGTTTAAGTAAAATCCTTTTTTTGCAAGATTTATATCAACTTGCAATGTATGTCCGGGTGGAATATGTTTTACCGGGTGGAATCTTGCAACTGAATTTTAAAGCAGTTATCCTCAACCGATTCAGCTGTAATTTGGCATGCATGTCAAGTTCCGATGACAATACAATATGATGGTGACATTGAGTTGAAAAGTGAGCGAGGAAGACAACGGAACTCTACGATGGATAATAGTAGACTGGCCGTGTTTAGGCTCATTTTGTTCAGCACACGGTTACGATCACTAATTTTATAAAAGCTTGTATTGAAAAATATATTTTTAACAAAAACTTCTTTATCTTATCTTCGTCACACCAACACGTTCAACAAGAAACTTTGTCTAAAGTCTTCTTGTGTAACAAGGGAACAGATATCTAGTGAGTAACGTCCCTACATTTATCTTAGGCAGGATTTTGTTTACGTAAGACGTCTAAGACCAGCTTACGCGTATAGATCCCTCGGAGGAAGGATTTTTACATTAATCATGGTTAGCTGTCGCGTGATTGAGTCGGGAAGTACAAAATCGAGTTAATTTAACAGCTTGTACTTCATAACGTAGTAACGAAATCAATAATAATCAATTAACCTCTGTGGTGCAACCGGCGAGTTGCCAGCTGAGACGCAAGAGGCAGCGGCTTCAATGGGGAGACATACTGCTTATTTATCACGCTAGGTGGCGCATAATCGCTTGTGTTGTTTCGTAGCAAAAAAGGTCTATAAATGTTTAAAAAAAACTGTCAAAAGTGTCAAATATCAATGGATATCAGCTTCTCAGTTTATATAAAGCACAAGTCCGGGCTGGTATGGAGTACTGCTGCCATGTTTGGGATGGCTCGGCCAAACACCAGCTTGCTGCCTTGGACTCGATCGAACGTAGAGCTTTCAGGCTTATAGGTGAGCAACATATGGCGGAGACTAAGATCCAGAGTCTCGAGCACCGCCGTAAGGTTGCATGCCTTGCGATCTTCTATAGGTTACATTTCGGTGAATGCTCCCAGGAACTGCACGATCTGATCCCACCATCTCCTTTTCATCATAGGTCGAGCAGGCGTACGGCTCAGTACCATCCTTACCTCATTGGTATACCTTCTATTCGCACAAAACGTTTCAGTTCTACCTTTATAATGCGAACTGCTAAGGAGTGGAATACACTACCGTCGTCTGTCTTTCCTGAAAACTATAATCTGGGTCTCTTCAAGTCAAGAGTGAATAGGTGCCTTCTAGACCTTTGTGCTTCATCTTCGGCCACATCGTCACTTACCAACAGGTGAGATCGTGGTCAAACAAAGGTCTATCAATGTTAAAAAAAAAAAAAAAAAAAAAAAAAATTTTAGTAGATAAACATTAATTAATAGTCTGGTATAAAACAAGCCTCTGTGTAGTGCATTTCAGTGTAAAAATAAAGGTACACATCGTTTCCCTTCTGATGAAAAAAAGGCAAGACCACTAAATGATAAGCACCAGCGATGGTGGCGCCATCTGAGATTAGTTTTGCCTGTGGCTCCCCATTTCCGCTGCAGGACAAATCTTTAGATGATCTGAAAATATTTGTTCCCGGTTGGGGTGTTATGGTACCATGGTACCCGTTGTTCCTACGAAACAGGGGATCCTAGATAGTTGAGTGTGCTTTGTTAACAGTGAATGTGCTATGTGTGACTGTGGTATGTTACAGTGAGTTTGCTATGTATGAGTGTGCTATGTTAACAGTGAGTGTGCTATGCGTGAGTGTGGTATGTTAACCGTGAGTTTGCTATGTGTGAGTGTGGTATGCTAACAGTGAGTGTTCTATGTATGAGTGTGCTATGTGTGAGTGTGCTATGTGTGAGTGGGCTATGTGTGAGTTTGATATGTATGTGAGTGTGATATGTGTGAGTGCGCAATGAGTGAGTGTGCTATGTTAACAGTGAGTGTGCTATGTGTGAGTGTGGTATGTTAACCGTGAGTTTGCTATGTGTGAGTGTGGTATGTTAACAGTGAGTGTTCCATGTATGAGTGTGATATGTGTGAGTGGGCTATATGTGAGTTTGATATGTATGTGAGTGTGATATGTGTGAGTGCGCAATGAGTGAGTGTGCTATGTGTAAGTGTGTTATGTGTGAGTGTGCTATGTGTGAGTGTGCTATGATACAGTTAATTTCATTAGGTAGGTAAATATTGCTTATAAAACGTAGTTTTTAAAAGCCATATCATAACATAACACTCAACATATACGTACATATAACATAGTCCCGATCCGACACTGTGACGTGGGAATCTGGAAAAAGTGGTCAAGTGCAAGTCGGACTCGCCCATAAAGGGTTCCGTAGCAGCAAGTAACATAATATAAAAGATCTTGTAGTTCGTTGTAACTTTGATCGATGTTTTAATAATAGTGTATTCAAAAAACTACTTACTAGATCTTGTTCAAACCAATTTTCGGTGGGAGTTTACATGGTAATGTACTCAATTTTTTTTTTAAATTTTATCTTTCGCTTATTTTAGAAGTTGCTGGGGGGGACACATTTTACCACTTTGGAAGTGTCTCTCGCGCAACCTATTCAGTTTAGAAAAAATATATGTTAGAAACCTCAATATCATTTCTGCAGACCTATCCATAGATACCACAAACGTATGGGTTTGATGAAAAAAAAAATAGTTTCAGTTCTAAGTATAAGGAACCCCCAAAGTTTATTGTTTTTTATTCTATTTTTGTGTTAAAATCCTTATTCGGTTTACAGAATACATCTACTTACCAAGTTTTTAACAGCATAGTTCTTATAGTTTCGGAAAAAAGTGGCTGTGACATACGGACGGACAGACAAACAGACAGACAGACAGACAGACAGACAGACAGACATGACGAGTCCATAAGGGTTCAGTTTTTTGCCATTTGGTTACGAAACCCTAAAAACGAGTACCTACTACTTGATACCACAATACACAGACACGGAACTAAAATTAGTAATCATGCAAACATTTTCTTAGCCTGAAAAGATTGTTACTGTAGCAAATAATTAGTTTGAATCATGTTCGACGCGTAGATAAACATACTACATACATACATACACACGCCTTTTTCCCCAAAGGGGTAGGCAGAGCCTCAATGGGCCTCTTTTCACAGTGGGTCACTAATTATAACCAAAACAACGGTAATTCTTTTCTAAAACCAGTATTATTTTTTCTGTGCTAAAACATAACCATCTAGCAACTCTTGCCCTGGCTTCACATGGGTAGCTTTGGGTGGTTTATTAAAAATTTAGCTGGTTTTAAGAAGGTTCTGCTGAAATATAATTGAAACACAAATTTGTGTAGTTGTTTATTGCTAATTACATCATGTTTTCATAGCTCTACAAATAAATTTCCATAACCAATTAGTAACATTTCTACAAAACTAATATTTGTATAAAACTCATTAAAATTTAACAACATAATGACTTTATTCGTGCTTATATTAGCAAAACATGTCATAAACATTTTGTTTTTGATTTTTTAGTATCCAAACTCAAAAATACTTTTCTAATACTTTTTTTAATACTTACTTTTTTATTACTCAAAATATTAACAACGTGTGTTATGCAGTCCTCAGTTTTTTAATTTACAAACTGTCTCGTTATTGTAATAAAAACAGTTAATTAATAAAAGTCTAAAAAACAGAAGCGACAGCGATTTTATGCTTTTTGTAGAATCTGGCATTAAACATCAAAAGAGTTGGCAATAGTCTGAAAACACTGCCATACCTATATATCTCTATATGAACTGTGTAAAAATAAATGGCTTTTAGTAGAACCCAGGGAACCCGGCCCTAAAACTGTTGAATTTGAATAGGCGATAGTTACTAAACACTGCGAAAATTTCTTCAATAACAGCGAAAAAATCTGTATCTCTACCAAATCATAAGCTTATTTTTTTGTTGTTGATATTTTAAGGTGACAAACAAGCAGATGGCCCGCCTGATGTAGAGCAGTTACCGCCGCCTATGGACATCTGCAATACCCACGGCACTGCAAAAGTGCGGGTGAGCTCGCTGACGATGACGGGGTGTGCGGTTATAAAGGTGCGAAGCTGGGATTAGTTCAAATAGCTCCTCAGAGCCTTCCCCGTTAAAAATCTTATAAAAGACGCCGCGCCAATACATAGAACAGAATGATTATGTCTTGTCCCACAATAGCCAGCAACCAGCGCTCACAGTAAAGTGGGACGTATAAAATTAAATAAAGCCCGTCTCGATGATTTAAGGTTGCGAAAAGTCGTTGCCTTAATGTAATAAGGTTCTGTTTGAAAAATTTATTCTGACTCTGTTTTAACCGTTGTAGAGTGATTTACAGCTGAACTTTTATGTCCGCCTATTAAGGCTGAAAGATGCTAAATTAAACATACATCTTTATGAATTATGGAATAAATCTGTGTTTCTAGGGTTCTGTATTTCAAACGAAAAAAAACGGGACACTTTTCACATTTTTGTCCGTCTTTCTATCTTTCTGTCAAGACCCATTTTCTCAGAAACGGATAAAGGTATTTTTTTATATGATGGAATGGCAGAACAAATAGATGGCCCACCTGACTTTAAGTAGTAACCTCTGCCTATAACAATGCGTTACCTCACAAGTCATTCCCCCTAGGACGCACACTATCACCTATTGTACATTGCACTGCGCCCGCCCCCTGAGACATACATACATACATAGACACACGCCTTTTCCCCGATAGGGCAGGCAGAGCCTCAAATTGGCCTCTTTTCACTGTGGGTTGCACCATCGCAGAAAATAGACGTGACAAGTGGTGAGCTCATCGCTGCCATTTCCCCTGAGACATAAAAAGAAAAGTCTCATATTGTGCCTGTAATTTCACCGGCGCCCATACCCTACAAACTCGAACACAGCAATGCAAGCACTACAGCTATGCTACAAAAATAGGTACGGTGGTAGTACTTCCCCGGACGAACTCTTTCACAAAAAAGCTCTACTACTTACAAAATAAACTTGAAATTGTACCATATTATGTATATCTATATAATCTATCTATCAATCTATCTAAATTTAGTGTATAGTGCATAATAGCATATAGAGCCGTAAAAAAACAATCTTCTAACTCACTGCATTCAAATATAATGAATGCCTCATTTTTGTATATAAATTTCAAAAACAAAAGTAACCTCACAAAAAATTATCCGATCACCACTGACCTATAATGACACTAGATAACGCACCTACTTTGCGTGTCGCTTTGCCTGTCCGAAGTAGGTGCAATGCAAACTGCAAATCAGTTCACGCTCGGCTGTCTTCGCCACAGACAAACAGTGTAGGTACTACATGAATGTAGTAGTACATGGATTAAGTGATAAAATAGCATAGAGTGTTCCTTCTTACTCCTATCCTAGAAGATAGCTTGCTATCCTATGTTAGAGAGAAACAAATATATTGTCACACGACAGTCGTTTTTCCGTTCCGTACCCTGAATTTTGGTATCATGCATATACATCTCCCTAGATTGTTACCATGAATGTAGTAGTAATTTGACATTTGGCCTGGTACGACTTAAACAAATAAGAACAGATAGATTTATGCTTGTCTCATTCCAACACATGAATACATTCATATAAAAGAATGAGGCTGGTATAATCGATACCGTTTCGTTTTTCCATGCCTTTAGTCCATCTTCCTAGAGGTACTACGTTTGTCAGGCCAGGCCAGCGAGTCAGTGATTGTGTATTGTTACAAAAAAAATAGAGAACCTATAACAACAAAAAAATTGCCATAAAGGTCTTAGAAATATGAATGAATTATTTATTTCAGTGAACTTAAAATTAACATATTTACAAACATAATTATATGGGAATCGGTGAAGCGTTATGGCAATGAAAAATAAATTTGTAACAGTATTAAAATTATAAATCTGTTGTGATCGTCACAGTCGTCGCCTCATTCATCCAAAATGGCGATACTTAGTGTATCGCTTGGATCACAGATAAAATAGCATTTTGATAACGTTATTGCAGTTTTCTGTGTACATTCCATAGCGTGGGCTTCCCGATAGCAAATGTATAATTAAGCCATAGTGAACTGTAAAAGTTCTTCAAAACCATACGAATAGAGATATTACAGCCGGTGAAATTACAGGCACATGAGATTTTTCATCTTTACGTCTCAGGGTGGCGGGCGCAGTGCAATGCCACATAGGGTGCGTCCTAGGTGGACGTGACCTATGAGGTAATGCACTGTTCATAGGCAGAAGTTACCGCTTAACATCAGGTGGGCCATCTGCTAATTCCGTCATTCAAGTAGTATAAAAAAAAGAAAAAAAAGAAGATCTTTCGTAGCATAGTAACTAGGTACAAAATAAAACGATACACTTGGTTTCATACAAATCTATCTGTGGCTATCACCAATACGTGTTCCCAGTGCGGTGATCATGGAAAGTCCCCATTGCATTCTACTGGGAGAGGCCTAATCAATAGATGTCTACGGGGCATGCTGATGGTGTTGATGGCTGCAAAAAGTACAATTGAAGGCCTTCACCCTGTTTTAAAGTCCTAACGAAGCTGTAAATAACAAATTCGTTTACATTTAACAAAGGTTCCTCTGATTAACATGCCAGTTGGGTAAATACTTGCTTAAGTCTTGGTATCAACGAAACGATAATGTTTGATGGCCTTATGCAGAGGTTCCCAAACTTTAATATCGTTCACTCTGTCGTATATAAGAATACATTGTTTAGCTGTAGCTGAACATGTGTGTCTCCCGGATGCGGTTCACTTTATAAGGTTTGACCAAGTTTCTGTACTGGCAAGAGAGAACTTTTGGGTGCCAAGGAAAATACGCGAGGCTATTGAAATTCACCGCCATTCGAATTTCAACAGAGACCAGGGATGGATGTTGCTGCATGCTTGGAAACCAGTTCTTGACACCGGACCTGCAAAGTCTTTGACTGCGATAGTCAATAATCCGGACACTGTGAGTTACGTGTGTTCTCGCCTTTACGATGATCAGCGTAGTACTGGCGATGATTCATGCCATTCGGGTGACGACGGGAGTTCGAGGGTTGCCGAAGTTCCGGAACCTACCTGTCGTGAGCTCCGGGCGCGCGCCCGCAGTTATCGCCGGCTAGCTTATTACGTATCTTGCAATAGCAAAGCGATAGCAAGAATTGCGAAATTATCGCATCCAAATTTGGATGCGATGATCGCGCAATTCTCGCGCAATTATTGCTATAGCATTGCTATTGCTAGATACGTATTAAGCTAGCGGGAAGCCGTCGCGTATACTCCATGAGGAAGGTTAGGGTGTTTTACTCGGAACAAGTACGTGAGTTATTACCGGTTTTTCAATTATTAATAAATAGTTTGTTACGAATATCCTTTGAATAATATAAACTATACTAAATACTATAATCTAAGGTGTTTCTTTGTGGCGACCACAAACTCCATGACGCAGAAAAAGAAATGTCAATGGACAAAATATGTTATAAGAGTCGGTGGATGGAGGCGGCTTAATACCGTTTGTTATGGCATTATATGGAGGGGGCCTATTCAGTGGACTTTTGTAGGCTGATTATGATCAAATAATTTACAAAACATTGCGAAAAAATAACAAATTAAAATTTCAAAGCAGTCTTTATGCAGACATTGTTACTCCTTTTCTCTTCATAGCCTTTTTCTTTTCCTCGTTTGAAAGACACCATACAGGCGATAGCTTTGTAGTTACATGGACCATCAAAAACAGTTTTTGCTGAACGATTATTTTAGGTTTGTTCTTAAGTACCTAAATTTATCTAATTTATAAAACGATTCAAAATGATCATGGTAATTTCAGTGCATAAAAAAGTTATACGTGGTAATTGAGTTTGAAGTTTGACATTGACTGCATGCAATGAACGTTTAACTCGTTTAAGTGCCTAATCAAAAGAATAAGCAGAAGAAGATTTCATATACTGCTCTCTACCTTGGGCTAAGTAAGCTACAAAATGGCGGAACTTTGAGAAGCTTCGGCCTTGTGTGGCATGTTAGGGATTCATTAGTAATCAATAGACAAAGGCTCTTTGATATATTTCACAAGATATCTTACGAAGTTTATAATATTATTGAAGATTTATTCATAGAAGCTACTGTTGATGGTTTAATAAAGTTCATTAAAATCAGCAATTTCGCTAAGCAAACATATCGGCAGTGTATTGTAGCTGTAGCAGTGTGTTTCCTTACAAGGCAAAATCTCTTTTTTTTTGTAAAAGTGAGATTACTGTACCAGTACAGTAATCTCACGTATGTTTTGTGCTACAGAAATGCTGTAACGGGCATTGCATTGCCGAGCGAGCGCACACAAGCAGACAGTCACCTTCAGTCCATCATATCGACAATATGTACAGAGTTAATATCGCGGAATATATTCGGTATATATAAAAGACTCTATCATTAATTTGACCTTCTGAGTGTTGGGTATTATATCCCTTAAATAGCCATTTGTAGCAAACCGTGCTTGCATGGGAATGATCGAAGAAATAGGTAGCTTCACTCGTTTCACGAACTGCTGATTAATAGCAGGCTGAAGCCAGCCAAGCCAGAAGCGGTGGCAGTTATATGACGGCCGTTATGCCATACATACATACATACATAGACACACGCCTCTTTCCCCGAAGGGGTAGGCAGAGCCTCAATGGTCCTCTTTTCACAGTGGGTTGCACGATCGTGGAATATATACGTGACAAGGGGTGAGCTCATCGCCGCTATTGCTTCTCCCACGACATGCTCAGCTAACGCTTTCTTCCAGTACTAACACATTTTAGTAGTAGTATAGCTTTTTTGTGAAAGAGTTCGTCCGGGGAAGTACTACCACCATACCTATTTCTGCCACAAAGCAGTAGTGCTCGCATTGCTGTGTTCCGGTTTGAAGGGTAAGGGTGCCCGTGAAATCAAAGGCACATGAGACTTTTCATCTTTATGTCTCAGGGTGGCGGGCGCAGTGCAATGCCACATAGGGTGCGTCCTAGGTGGACGTGACTTATGAGGTTATGCACTGTTCATAGGCAGCTTAAAAAGTAGGTAAGAGTCACTAATGTTATATTTTATGAAATCTTAGATTTTAGAATACACAAAAGACGTCAAATGTTTATTTTCCGTTCAGTAGGCACATCATCATCAGAAGACCACTGCTAGACATAGGCCTCCCCATAGAATGCGTGACATTCTATGCGAGAGAGGGGTCAGGGGTGGACTGTGAAGAGAGAGGATGATCACTATTTTGTGAATTACATATCAAGCAGATGACTCACCTGATTGATGTTAAGCGGTAACCTTTAACAATGCATTAGCTCATAGGTCACGTCCACCTAGGACGCACACTATGTGGCATTGCAATGCGCCCGCCACCCTGAGACATAAAGATGAAAAGTCTAATGAGCTTTAAACTTCACCGGCAACCATACCCTTCAAACCGAAACACATTAATGCAAGCACTACTGCTTTGCGGCAGAAATAACTATGGAAGTAGTAGGTTACCGCTTAACATCAGGTGGGCCATCTACTTGTTCCGTCATTCAGTAGTATAAAAACAAAAAAAAAACCTCGGTGGAACTCTAACGAAAAAGCTCTACTACTACTAAAAAGGTAATGTTGTGCGATGCTGCTGCAAGAGCAGATTTGGACTTGAAATTAGTACCTATATATAATATAGAACTGATATACCTACTAACAAACCAGAACAGAGCAATGCCAAGCATTACTGCTTTGCGGCAGAAATAGGTAAGGTGGTAGTACTTCCCCGGACGAACTCTTTCACAAAAAAGCTCTACTGCTACTAGATAGATCAAGATAGGTAGATTGTATAAAGTGTTTAATCTCCCTTAAAAGCTATCAAAACACAAATGGAGACATATCCTGACATCATAATAAAATTATGCTCTCAACATGACACCCTCTGACACCATTTTTTCAAAGTTTTAATCATACTCCAAAATTCCCATTACGTCCGATGGGAACGTCGAATAACATCACTTCCGCTCTTTTAATTCTACACGTGGTGACGTCACTGCGCACAGCTTTCAGTAATACCACAGAATAGATAACTTTTATAAGCAGTACGAGCACTAGAAGCAGTTACAGCTTTTTGAGTATTTTGAGCCAATGGCTTTGGTTGAAACCACAGTAGGTACTACCATTTCGTGTCAACGGATCTTTCTACGTTGGCGATTGATCTATGGTTTGGGCATAGTCAACACAAGCAAGTCTAACAGAAAGTCCTTAAACAATTACTGTTGATATTCTGGAACATATAGAAATAATAATTTATTTCCTAAAGTTTTTTATGATTTTTTCGCAGGACGAGGGAAACCGCCATCTCTGGAAATAATTGGGTACTGCGACGAGGTCCCGGCTATAAAAACATATTATGGTTGCCGAACAGCGCCATCTCTTAAGATTAGAGAGGACTACGATATCGACTGGATTTAGCGCGCAGCATATAAATCCCCGACGCAAAAACGACGGGGTGTTATAACTTTGACGTGTCCGTGGGTGCTTGTGTGTGTGTGTGTGTGTGTGTCTGTCTGTGGCATCGTAGCACCCGAACGGATTTTTTGGGACCGACTTCGTTTTTTTTTTTTTTGTTTGAAAGTTGAGTTTGTCGGGAGTTTTCTTAGCTATGGTTGATCAAAATCGGTTCAGCCGTTTCATTTCTTTGAGGGTTTTTTGAATTTTTACAAAATTGATTACTTGTTTTAGTTGTAACAAGGTCAGTGGCCAGCTTGTGTTAATCGTGGTCCGTAAAAGGGTCTTCGGCACCTTCGGAAAGAACCAGTAGATTGGAGATAGGATTCAAATAAAGCTTCTTTCATGCACATGTTTTACAATTTCTAGTTCTAGTATAAGCCAGTTTCCTTACGATTTGTTTCTTCACCGTTTGAGAGCACGTACATTTTACAAGTAGAAAAATCTATTGGTATACTACGCGGGTGTGAACCCACGACATGATCGGAAGTCAGGGTTCCTCCCACTAGACCATCAGTGACCTCCAACTCGTGTACTGGGCAGTGCAGTGTGCATTATACACTCATTCACTCATAACGGTAAATATAACATAACACCCAACAGTCACTGGTACATAGTCCTGACTGATCCCACACTAGGATCCCTTGTGTCGTGGGTAGGAAAAAAAAATGAGGAAAACGGCATAATGAAAAACCAAAACAAAAATATGCGTGTTACATCTACCGATCTGTGTGGTAAATTACTTTCGCAAGGAACACAAATTCCCGTCATTTAAATAATTAAAAAAAGTTTTTATTTATGTAAGTAGGTACAACAGTTCTTGTCAAGCCGTTCAGCCGTTTCGGCGTGATTGAGTAACAAACACCCAAACATTGTAACTTTTTTATGATATTAGTGCGATAAATATTACCTATTGCTGTGGTGTATCCTACCTAAGAATAGATTCCTTTCGTCTCCTCCCGTGAATGTCATAAAGCCGACTGAGACATTCCGGTTTGAAGGGTTAAGGGTGCCGGTGAAATTTCAGGCATATGAGACTTTTCATCTTTATGTCTCAGGGTGGCGGGCGCAGTGCAATGCCACATAGGGCGCGTCCTAGTTGGACGTGACCTATGAGGTAATGCACTGTTCACAGGCAGATCTTGTTCCGTCATTCAATAGTGTAAAAAAAATAAAAAAAACACCTGGGGATGGGTAGCAGCAGCCACCTGAGTACTTAGCACCATAACTGCGATCAACAATCCGCCTGCCAAGCGTTGCAAATATCCCCATGGCATTCTATGGCCTCGACCAAAAGTGGATTTCTAACGACTGATGTTGATAAGATGTTTATTATTGTTACGCGCCAACACAGAATGAATATGGCACCACAGATAAAGTCATTCGGCAACACATTTAACGCCATCTATTGACGAATAGCTGAAGCTGTGGCTCTACCCATAGAGTAAGGATGTGTCAGAGAAGTGTAGCAAGAGCCTGCTATCCTGTTGTTAGAGCAGGATAGATATAGTTCCCGATAGTTCTAGACTATGGTAGACGTTTCTACAGATTGCTCGTAATTGTTAGAATATTCGAGACTCTAAGACGCTCGTATATAAAGTCGTAAATTCATTCGTGGAGATCAGTTGACTACTAGCTAAGAGTGTGTAGTAATCAAGAGACCTGAGAGGGATAATTTAGAACAGCGTAGTGTAGTGCAAGTAAAGTGGTGAGAGTGATAATTTTGGATAGTGCGGTTAAAGGAAGTGTGAATTTGTGCTTTTTGGATTGTTTTATTAAAAAGTGTTAATTTGTTCACCGGTGTTTTAAGAGTTTATTTTATCCTGAACCCTAGCTCGTAACAAATTGGTGTCAGAAGTCGGGATAAAATAATGCCGGTACTTCCAAAGGACGATACGGAAGGTATCAGGACGCGCAGTCAACGGCAGTTGGAAATGGATGTCAGGCGACTTGAAGGTTCACCATCACAAGTGCGTCGCCAGATTCCTGACCCAATGGTGGAGCCAGCTGCTGGATCATCCGGGGTTTCACCACCATCAGCGGCCCAAGCTCCCGCTTCAATTGATTTTGCTGCTTTAATGGCAATGCTTCAGGAGCAGGCCCGTCGCCTTGAGGAGCATCTGCGCCGTGATAAAGAGGAGCAGACTCGTCGGCAGGAGGAGCAGGCTCAACGCCTTGAGGAGCATCTGCGCCGTGATAAGGAGGAACAGACTCGTTTCATAAAGGACCTGCACGTGACTATGGGGAAAGAACTCCGGGATGTAAAAGACCAGGTACAAAACCAAGAGAGTCGCATCTCCAACGCTGAAACCCAGATCGCCGATGTTAAAAAGGCTCTGGGTGTGCTGAAGTCTGGAGATGGGAACGTGGCTTCAGTGGTTGCTACACCTACAGTCCGAGGCTTCAAGGTGCCGCCGTTTGATGGAAGCTCTTCGTGGTCAGCCTACAAGATCCAGTTTGAGGCCGTGGTCAAGGCCAACGGATGGACCACAGCGCAGGCCATGACTGCCCTTACTCTAGGCCTTCGTGACCAGGCGCTTACCATTTTAGAGGCCCTCGGAAAGGAAGTTACCTACGAACAGCTGCTCGAAGCATTGGAATCCCGCTATGGTGATGCACATCTGGAGCACGTGTTCCGTGCTCAATTAAAGGACAGAGCGCAGCGTCATTCCGAGAGCCTACAGCAGTGGGCTCTTGAAATAGAAAAGCTGGTTCGAAAGGCATATCAATCGTCACCGGCACTCATCGACGGTAATTTAGTCCAGGCCTTTGTCGATGGAATACGTGACCTTGAAGTAAGGGCTGCTGTGAGACTCGGGCACCACGAATCTTTGAAGAACGCTTTGGCGCATGCATTGGAGGTGGAGGCCGTAAGACCGGGTGGTTGGCCTCCACCTACAACCAGCAGGGAAACGAGTAAACGCCAGTACTGCGGGGCGAGTGCTGGCCGGTTTTAGAAGAGCCCCAAGAATTTTGATCTCACAAGACCATGATGGTAACGCGGATGCGCTACCAGGAAGACCTGGTCCGGATATGGGACGGACCATACCGTGTTGTGACCAGGATTAAAGATGTCACGTACCGAATTCAGAAGGGGCTGCGAGGTACACCTAAGATTGTACATGTAGATAGATTGGCGCGATATTATGGGTCTAACGATGCTCGGGACGAGCACGTCTAAGGAGGGGGCAATGTTACGCGCCAACACAGAATGAATATGGCACCACAGATAAAGTCATTCGGCAACACATTTAACGCCATCTATTGACGAATAGCTGAACCTGTGGCTCTACCCATAGAGTAAGGATGTGTCAGAGAAGTGTAGCAAGAGCCTGCTATCCTGTTGTTAGAGCAGGATAGATATAGTTCCCGATAGTTCTAGACTATGGTAGACGTTTCTACAGATTGCTCGTAATTGTTAGAATATTCGAGACTCTAAGACGCTCGTATATAAAGTCGTAAATTCATTCGTGGAGATCAGTTGACTACTAGCTAAGAGTGTGTAGTAATCAAGAGACCTGAGAGGGATAATTTAGAACAGCGTAGTGTAGTGCAAGTAAAGTGGTGAGAGTGATAATTTTGGATAGTGCGGTTAAAGGAAGTGTGAATTTGTGCTTTTTGGATTGTTTTATTAAAAAGTGTTAATTTGTTCACCGGTGTTTTAAGAGTTTATTTTATCCTGAACCCTAGCTCGTAACATTATTATCATTACTATTGTTTTAGATATAAATTTAATAATCAAAGCAAATTCTAACTAAATTATTGAATCCGAAATGTCCTATTTGGCTTTACTGTTTGGAGAAACTATCCATACTGTATTTTTTGACTGCTATTCAGTCTGTGGCATTACGTCACTCAGTCAGGACTTTGATTGGCGGGTAAAGTAGGTGAATAGCAAACGATTGAAATAAATAAAAATGTCGTTTTATGAGATGATTTTATTTTATTGCTTGGGAGGTACTTGGGGGCTTAATCACCACAAGAATAAAAAAAAAAAAAAAAAACAACGCTATATTTAAATATATATATTTTACTTTAATAAGAACGACAAACAGTTATCAATAACACTAATTAAAGAGTACCTATCTACATAAAAATAGGTACATTTCAAATAAAAAAAAAAAAAAAAAAAAAATGTAGTTAGTCAATAGTTAGATGTAAAGTGAATCAGCAAAAGTTCATAAGACAGGCACACGCTACACTTCTAAGAGATACACAGACAAATATACGAAACGACATATTCTCGACACATTACATCGCCCAACAATGCGGTATTATATGGTTATTATTTGGGTTATTATATATCATAATAACCAATAACCCATAGTCCATCCGATATAATTATCTGACGCGTTCGAATGACCACTAACATTACAACTATGCGTACAAGACACATGAGACTTTTCATCCAGAAACCAGAAAACTATAATCTGGGTCATGGCTAGAGTGAATAGGTGCCTTCCTAGATCTTTGTGATTTAATAACGGCCCATCGTCACTTACCAACAAGTGAGATCGCGGTCAAAAAGAGTATATAAAGAATTTAAAAAATACTTTTACATCTCTCATATTCGGTAAGTAGGTCCTTATTACCCCCAAATGGGGCTTGTAGGTGACCAATTAGCGCTCTAGGGTAATAATGTTAGAAAAGCCCTAGGGCGGTAAGTAATTAAAAAAAAAACTTCACTCTTTTAAAAAGTTCGCGTACATCTAACCATCATACTGGCAATAGACATCATGCATTCAGCCCAATGACAAAAGAGGTCGCTTCGCTATTCAGCCTTGTCTTCGTATGAGTATAATAGTCATCAATTTTAAATATCGAACGGCGAAGCTCAATTTTGTGTTCGAAAAAAATAATTTTAAAAAAGATGAAAAAAGGCGGTATTAGAAAACTTTTACTTTAAATATTGTTTGTTTTTGGGATATTTTTATAATTACGTGCTAATTAGAAAAAAAACATGAGTTCTGCAAGTGATGAAGATATAAGCTGCACTCCCGATTCAATGAAAATGGAAGCTGAAGCAGCAATTAACAATATTTTGCCTGAAAGTTCTAAAGAGAGATATTTGAAAACTTACGACGAGTTCATGAAGTGGCGAAAAGAAAAACGAGTAAAGTCTTTATCTGAGACTGTATTCTTAACATACTTTAGTGAGCTATCAAAAAAGCTGCAGCCATCTAGTTTGTGGTGCATTTATTCAATGTTAAAAGCAACTATGAGTACTAAACACGACATCAATATCAAGAACTTTTCAAAATTATCATCTTTTCTAAAAAGACAATCAGCTGGGCACAAAAGCAAAAAGTCAAAGGTTTTTACAGCGCAAGACGTGAAAACATTTATAAATGAAGCCCCTGATGACATATATTTAGCTGTTAAGGTACGTAAAATGTTTTATTCTTGTAATGCCGGTTTTTTTCTACTTACCTCACAATCGAGATGTAAAGCAGAGTAGTTAGCTCGGGTGTAAGCATCAATGGCACCCTCGAACTATAGGCGCACGAGCGGGCTGCAATTGATGCCTTACAGCCCTTGGCTACTAATCTACTATATCTGTCTCAGGGTGGCGGGCGCAAAGCAATGCGACGTTGGGCGCGTCCTAGGTAAATAAATAAATATAAATTAATAATGCTGGATAGTTCACTTATCTAGCCTTAAGTTAAGCAGAGCTTGTGTTATGGGTACTAGATAATTGACATACTTTTACATAGATAGATATTTTTTATTATACATAGAAAATAAACAGAACACCCGGAACAAATATCTGCAGATCGCACAAATATTTGTTACGAGGCGGGAATCGAACCCGCAACCTCCTGCGTCGCAGGCGAACCTTAGCCCGCTGCGCCACAGGGGTCGTCACCTGTGGTCACAAGTGGACGTGACCTGTGAGGTAATGCATTGTTATAGACAGAGGTTACCGGTTAACGAAGGAGGGCTATCTGCTTGTTCTGTCACCCAATCAGAAAAAATAACAAAAAATATTTGTAGTTTCAGCATATTTTCCACACCAAACACACAAGGGGAAGACATTATCCAGGGTAAAATAAATTCGTCCTTTTCCGTGTAATTTAATTATTATTGTGATAGAAACACTCCAGAGCCCATCTTAATTACGTTTCATCGGCGGGAAAAATAAGGTTGTGTTTTATAGCTGTTACTTGACGACTTCCGGTTTGTGGTTTTTAGGTTTTTTTTTACCAACGGAAACATTATAGGATTGTTATTTATAAGTATATCAAGCGAAGCGTGTACTTTCATATGAGTTTTTTATATCTTATAGATTACCTAAGCTTTTTAACTTGTCCTATGCATCCTGAGGAAAGCCTGAGTGGGCCTAATAGTAAAAAAGCGGCCAAGTGCGAGTCGGACTCGCCTATGAAGGTTTCCGTAGCAGCAAGTAACATAATATTATAAGAGTTCTTGGCTGGTTTCCGATTAATGACGTATAAAAATAAACTACTTACCAGATCTCGTTCAAACCAATTTTCGTTGGAAGTTTACATGGTAATTTTTTTTTTTAGTTTTATCATTCTCTTATTTTAGAAGTTATGGACACACACATTTTACCACTTTAGAAGTTTCTCGCGCGCAAACTATTCAGTTTAGTTTTTTTTTTAATCAGAAACATCAATATCATTTTTGAAGACCTATCCATATATGTATATCCCACACGTACGGGTTTGATGGAAAAAAAAATGAGTTTCAGTTCTAAGTATGGGCAACCCCAAAAATGTATTGTTTTTTTCTATTTTTTTGTGAAAATCTTAATGCGGTTCACAGAATACATCTACTTACAAAGTTGTTTCAACAGCATAGCTCTTATAGTTTCGGAAAAAAGTGGCTGTGACATACACGGACAGACAGACAGACAGACATGACGAAACCACAAGGGTTCCGTTTTTTGCCATTTGGCTACGGAACCCTAAAAACACCATTAAATCAAGCCAAACCGTGTTTGTTGCCTGATTCTTCTAAGGTTGATTGCTTTCGAACCGGAGTCAATTTATTTTAGAAGACTATTCAAAATTGTCCTCGTGATTTTCTTTGAATGACTTATTGAACCTCTTTGGCTTCGTCGTAGTTGGTTAATAATTAAATACAGAAGTTTATATTTCGAATGGACAAACAAAGTTAAAGAGAATCATTTAAAAGGACAGGAAATTATGCGCGGCATCGTCTTACCGTTATTAATCTGAATACCTCTCGGATCCATTATTTCAGGGACGAAACAATTTCTTCTGTCAATCATAAAGTCATTCCGTTTTAATAACCAAAAGCAACATTGCTTAAAGATACCGTTCACAGTGCGGCAGCGCAGCTGGTACATGACACTAATAGAAGGAATGCTACACAAAAAACAATGCTAGCACCATTGTAAGTAAGTTAAAGTAAGTAAGTAAAACACTATACAAAAAACAAATAACTAAGTAAAACAGATAAGATAGGCTGTGACAGGGTTTGTGCTTGTATAGTGCTGTCAAAAAAGGTCCGTGCTCAGCATAACGCTGCAGTAAACTGCAGCGCTGATTTTGTCCGTACTATTATTTATTCTGTCACGGACCTTGGTTGACGCACGGACTAAGCACGAATAACAACAAGAACAATAATTATTATAAATAGGTAGTTTAAAAACACACTTTCAAGTAGCAATAAGTAGTTAGTAATTAGATAGTAAGTAATGTTCAAATAAAAATAAAATTGTTTTAAAAGAGATACGTCTGCGGTCTGAGGTGAAACTAACATTGACTAAATCAATTCAGTAATTGCACTGTGCAGTGTATCTACTATACTCGCATCTTAGTAGACGAGTTGTAAGAAGAAATTGCGTTTATATGACAAGTAAAATCCCTTAGGGCCATATTATATTATTATATTTATAGGACTCTATTTCATACGCAGATATCATCCTAGAAATATTATAATAGATCATACTATATGAATGATCCTAGGTGGTCATACCTCTGCAATGGAGGCCAATATGAGTGCAGTTTTTGCTGAAGCAACTGCTTTAATATTACTTCTTTTACTTATTAAAGAAGAAGAAAAGGAATGGAAGACGAAATAAAAAGAATAGGACCTTTCGTGGCCCAAATTCTATAACTCCACATTACCCCACAAACAGGAATTGAGTCAATTCCTGTTCGTCCAACTGTAGAACAAATAATCAAAACTGTAGAACACCTTTTCAACGAGCCAGATTTTTAGCTTCAGTTTAAAATAAGATAAGCTTGGTGCCTCCTTCACCTTGTCAGGCAGTGCATTGTATACAGCCGGGCTAATCACGTGCGGCAGCGTGCCCGACCGGGCCAGCCTCCAGCGGTACTGGGTAAAGTAACCCAACTATTTTACATAGACTGTGCCATCGTTGAGACAATTTTATAACGGCGTGGATTCCAAGAAAGATTTCAGATATCCTATTAATAAGGCAATTAACTATTTGTAAAATTTATATTACACTGAATTCTTAGAATTTCTGTTTCGTCAGAAAGCTGTAGCAATCATTGAAATGTCTGTTCATTTTGTTTAATTTTCATAGCTGAAATTACAGGCGTACCTAAACAACAGAATTAAACTGTAAGGTATTTACGAAGCCGGTTTGTTCTATAATTTGTTCGATTTTGTAGAAACCTAAGTTGAGGACGCCATTTTATTGTACCGTCAACAATTGAAACAAGTTAAAAGTACGACTACGGCGACTCACAACATTAAGGTGAGCATAAACTAGAGCATCTGTTTGTAACAGAATATCGAACCGCTCTAATGTGTCACCCTTTCACGAAACTAACATTTCAATGCTTTGTTACAACTTGCTTTTACGAACCAAAGAGCGAATTTGTGTAACATTTATCGAGCAAAGACAACGTGCTACGCGGTAAGAGGTGCGCGAGCGAGACGTAAAATAGAAAGGAATGTTACAGGTAAATGCCCACTCGCCTTGAGCATTACGTCGAAAACAGCGTCGAGCATTCGCAGGAACGTTACATTACATGGAAATGCTCGGAAAAATGCTCTAGTATATACTCACCTTTAGGTAGGTACCTAGATAAGTAGGTATAATATTAGTATTAAGTATATCTTGCGTATGTAATGTAATGCAAAATATAAATAAAAATCACAATGAACTCAGGTTTTCTCCTCTGTTATTTGACATCCCAATCGATACGACAGCAAAAACAAGTACCTAATTAATTATGTAAAAATTAAATAACCCTCAACGCAATTAAACGGCTGAACCGATTTTGATCAAACATAGCTAAGAACACTCCCGACTAATTCACATTTCAAACAAAAAAAAACAAAATCAAAATCGGTTCATCCGTTCGGGAGCTACGATGCCACATACAGACACACCACACACACAGTCACACACACAGACACACGTTAAACTCCGTCGTTTTTGCGTCGGGGGTTAAAAATAGTGTGTGTCAGCTCCGACGTGCGACTGGAGTTTACTCCAGTTCAGTATAAGATGCAGAGGGAAAACATATCAAAATTCACTTTTTGTTAACGATTGGGACCGTTAAGATATTCGGACTGCGAGTTTTCTGTGGTGCCGTGTATGCGTTGCGAACTTGCGATACATTTATATCCACAACTACCTCAACCATTTTGACAAGGCTTCCTTTCGGTACCAGTATAGTATTATTTTATTTGTGCTTTCGGTGACTTTTCACAACTTAAAATTATATTTTAGAACATAAATATCACTGTGTGGTTAATAACCTTACGAATGAGCACATCAACTGGATAAATCTAGACAACGGAACGGAGAAACGAAAATGCGAGTTAAAAACACAGTGATTGTTGTTGTACTTCATTTCCATCACTTTTCATAGCAAAAAACACCGGTGTTTTGCCAAATGCATTCGCATTTTGACACAGATTTGGAGTTTAGAGATCCTTCGCAAAATTCACAGGAAATGAACGTCCATTTTAGACGTAAAATAAGGATGGCATATTCGGAACATTTTCATTTTCTTGTTTTTAGTCACATTTACAGGATTAGATACCTACGTACCACTTTTAGTAATTAGCTTTAAACTATTTATTGATTTATATTGTGCTAGGATTTATTTAGATTTCTTCTTGTTCTTAAGGATTTATTAGGATTTTTTGACTAGTAGTAAAGCTTTTTTGTAAAAGAGTTTGTCTAGCTAAGTATATACTTATTTCTACCGCAAAGCGGATTACTGTCTTTTTGTTTGAAGGATAGATAGATAGAAGACAGAAAATACTTGATTGCACATCATAATATGAAACAATTTACAAATAATAAAACTAAAACTATGTTGTACAATAGGCGGTCTTATCGCTTAGTAGCGATTTCTACCAGATATCGGTACCGGAGAAATTACAGATTTTTCATCTTTTTCTCAGGGTGGTGGGCGCAGTGCAATGCCACATAGGGTGCGTCCTAGGTGGACGTGACCTATGAGGTACTGCAGTGTGATGTAATAAGTGTGATATAGGTAAGTTGTTAGGCTTTTTTCAAACGTACAAAACGTGATAACCTAGCTTGGGACTAGAGTGCTCGATAATAGGCCTCCCCCATAGAATACTATGGCAAAGGGTCTTGAGCCGCCTCCATCCACCAACATACTGAGACCTGAA
Source organism: Operophtera brumata (assembly GCA_932527175.1). NCBI lineage: Eukaryota > Metazoa > Arthropoda > Insecta > Lepidoptera > Geometridae > Operophtera > Operophtera brumata. The sequence continues at coordinate 34,217,401 of OW052227.1, read as the reverse complement.
ATACGTTATCGATCAATCGAGTCAATACTGCGTTGTCCGATTTTCAAGTATATTTATCACTAGCGACTCACCCCGGGTTAACACGGGTAGTGTCGGGATGAAAATCCCCTCCTACCCCCTTAACTGCCCCTCCCCACCCCCGCAACCATCCCATCCACACACCAAATACCATCAAAATCAGATAAACGATATCGGATTAGCGGCTAAACCATTACGGAGTTGAGTGAAACTAAACATAACGCCAGCGAACGCGGGCGGAACCTATTAAACCATACCTTATAATATATAGCACTCAGCGATAATGTAGCTATCTATAGGGGAAATAATGTTTAAAATCGGTTTAGTAAATACCATAGTATTCACCCGCGGATTCGCTCGCGTATTTGTAGGTTTGTTTGTAATAACAGACACTCAAAAAATACTAAACCGATTTTAAGGTGAATGCTCACGTTTGCGGCGCGAGATTAAATTTTTTTGGTGTTTTTTGCCCTTTACAGGTCATCAACACTTCTTCAGATGACGAAAATTGAGTTTGCGACAACTAGGAGACCTAACACACATGTTTTAATTGATTGTATCTCATAAATATCATCAGCTTAGCTACGATACCCCTAAACAAACAAAAACACTGTAAAAATGTGTTTAGGGGTATCATAGCTAAACTGATGATATTTATGAGATACTATCAATTAAAACATGTGTGTTAAGTCTCCTGGTTGTCGCGAACTCAACTTTCGTTTTCTGAAGAAGTGTTGATGAGCTGTAATGGGCAAAAAACACCAAAAAATTTGAATTTCGCGCCGCAAGCGTGCGCATCCACCTTAAGGTGGTCGCTTTCGCTCGTGGCGCGAAATTCAATTTTTTTCGTGTTTTTTGCTCATTACAGCTCATCAACACTTCTTCAGATAACTAAAACTATGTTGCCGCAAATTATGTGACCTAACACACAAAGTTTTAATTTATAGTATCACATAAATATCATTAGTTTGTCTATGAATGTGCTTGAAACAAAAAAACACTGTAAATATCGTAGAAGCACAATCGTAGTCTAATCACAATCTAAACTAATGATATTTATGTGATACTAAAATTAAAACTTGTGTGTTAGGTCACATAATTTGCGGCAACATAGTTTTAGCTATCTGAAGAAGTGTTGATCAGCTGTAATGAGCAAAAAACACGAAAACAATTTAATTTCACAACACGAGCAAAAGCAGCCTCCTTAAAATCGGTTTAGTATTTTTGAGTGTTTGTTATTACAAACAAACCTACAAATACGCGAGCGAATCCGCAGGTGATTACTATGGTATTTACTAATCCGATTTTAAACATTTAATACAAAGTATGGTTTAATAGCTTCCGCCCGCGTTCGCTGGCGTTATGTTTAGTTCCACTCAACTCCGTAATGGTTTCTCGTACACGCATCAGCGCAGACAGCTGCCTGTGTGTTACCTATAAATAGGTAAATATGATAAACTGTCATATTTCCAAAGGCATGATAGAGCTCAAAACAACATTTCGATAAATTTTCTCGATAAAAAAAATCGTTAACTAAACTCTACTATGAGCTTATAACGTAAATATCTCTGTTAAATAAAACATTGTGTAATGTTACTGGCAGATAATGTAGCTTTGTATTAGTGAAAAAAAACATGCAAGCAGTTTTGAGTTTATCCATTACAAACAAACAAATTTTACGTCATTATAATATTAGTGTAGTTAAAATATTTATTCAGGCAATTAAAATGAAGTTTTAAACTGGAATTCCCTACATTTTGTATTGCCAGTGTACCCTACGGGACCACTGCACTGTCGCGTAGCATCCATTACTTTTAATGCTGACTTCCGTAGATCCGCTCGTCCTCACCTATTGTTAGCCAACGCGAGGACTACAATAGTAGTCTCTTTAGTTGCATGAAACGGCACATTTCGAGAATTCAGGTGCTAACAGTTTTTTTACCCTTTTAGTGACGCTGTGAAGTGGATGCCTTTTTGTGAACGTTTCTCAGAGTTTGTAGGAATATTTTAATACATAACATAAACAGAATTCACTCTACAGAGTCACATAGACTTGATCCCACACAAGGATTCTGAGGATTCTGTGTCGTGATCATTATTTGATAAATTTTATTCACCGGGGGTTGTCGATTCTGTGTCCTATATGGCCTTCCCAATACCACTTAACTTTCCCCATTCTGAGAGCTATGTTGATGACCTTGTTTCTTCCACGGATTTCTTAATTTTGGATATTATTATTATCATGTAGCGAAACTTCTAACAGTCATCATCAGACTAGAAGAAGTTCAGCAGTGGCGCAGTGCAATACCACGTAGGGTGTGTCCTAGGTGGCCTTACCTGTGAGGTGAAATATTGTTATAGGCAGAGATTACCGCTTAACATGAGGTGGGCCATTTGCTTATTCCGACATACCCGGACTTGTTGATAAGATTCGTTGGTATAGATTTGTCCTGGCTGCTAGCTTATTATGGAATGTGTTTACTGGAAGAAAGCGTTAGCCGAGTCAGTCGTGGGAAGCAATCAGTGGCGTAACAACAGGGTGGCAGGGCTGGCAAAATGCCACGGGCCCCCGACCCAAGAGGGCCCCGGCCCAAGAGGCCGCGAGCTCAAAAATATTTGTTTTACATTGTACCTGAGTATTTTATTTTATTTGAAAAGTATATTTTTATAAGTTCTGCTTAAAATCCAAAGTGAGACAACAATGTTTTTAAAAAAAAACTAATTTGCTCGGGCTCGCAACTAAATTTTTTAAAATTTTCGTATTTGCTACGGGCCCCAGATGGTATAGTTACGCCACTGGAAGCAATGGCGGCAATGAGCTCACCACTTGTTACGTCTATATTCCACGGTGGTGCAACCCACTGTGAAAAGAGGCCCATTGAGGCTCTGCCTACCCCCCTTCGGGGAAAAATGCGTGTGTCTATGTAATTCAAATAAAAAACGGGCGATAGGGAATGGGCGTTATTGGACTTACTGAATTTCCTGGTTCGGGTAAGTATGTGTGTATCAATATAATTTATATATGTAGTTACACCATTATTTCCTCTTGTCGATTATCTGCAGTACATTACCTTCAAAGGTTGGCAGGGACCGCTAATTAACGATAAGAACGCGCAATGTTTATCATATTAAGATCTTGTTACTTACTCATTGATGTCATAAGTTTATGATATGAAATAGAATATGTTTTATCAATTTATTTATTTTTGATGTGTAACTTCTTTCCTGTCACTTTCCTGCAATAGCCTGCAATCTGTGGGAGTGATTTCGTAAAAGGAACGGAAGTGTAACAGGTAGCGCGCATTTTCGTGAGAGGTTTGTATTTATCACTATTAGTTGAAAAATACGATCTGTAAGTACGCGAGTACCACATACATCCATACCAACAAACATACAGCGTTTCCTTTCCAATGTTTTTATTGTTTATATTTCAAAGAGTAACTCAGTACCTACTTCGTATTTTTGAAGTGCGTTGCTAAAGATACCTACTTACCTACATATATTACGCATAGATAGTAAGCTAATACAATGCGTTGCTACACGTAAGCAGTCGCCGAAACCAGAATTAACAAGTTCAAACACCGTGCACAGCTAAATCCTGGTTTTACTACCAGCGGGCTTAACAGCAGGTTGTTAAAAGCATCGCCAGAATTTTCTGCAGGCCTGTATCACTACAAATCCAGTTTCTTATTCATAATTATTTAATGTACAAGGAAACTGTTCTTCTTCTTCTTCTTCTTCTTCATCGTGTGGTTGGTTCCCATAATAGATAATTATATTGTTTTAGACCAAAATTTAGCCACGTCGAGAGCATTTTCAGTGGGTTCGCACAGGTCATTTAGGGTGCAGGTGTTGGTGCACAGTGGATAGGACAGCAAGTGAGGCATCGTCTGAAAAAACTAAACAAATATATTAATACAATATACAACGCAAGCGAAAAAAGCGATCAAAGGTGAGCTTAATACAAAAGTTATTTTTGTTTATCTCGCTGGCTTTAGATTAAATATGTTTCATCTGGATATGTAAGTGTATTGCAGAAAATTGCTGAAAATGCATTGCTGATGAGGTCTCAATAACTGCAACTGGAGGCTGCTGATGAATGCGGAAGAAATAAATCATCTTGCGAAAGTAGAATCTGACAAAAGTGTCCTTAATCTAAAATCATCATTGATTAACTTTATATTTTATGTTATGGCTCGACCTTCTTGCTTATGGCTCGCCTAATGGTAAGCGGTTACCTTCACCTATCATACTTAAAGATGGAGGGTTTCATTTGCCTTAATTTCACTAGCACCCGTACCCTTCAAACTGGAACACAGCAATGGGAGCAGTATTGCTTTGCTGCAGAAATAGGTATGGACGTATTGAGGAAATCAATTTACAGGTATCACATGTATCCCTTCGTGTAGGTAATCCCTTTACAACATCTACGGAGGAGACAGAGCGATCTATTTACACACCACAGCTATAACCTATGCTATATAGCTATATTTGACGACCTCTGTGGCGCGGCGGGCGAAGGTTGGCCTGCGACGCAGGAGGTTGCGGTTTCGATTCCCGCCTCGGAACAAATATTTGTGCTATCGCAGATAGTTCAGGGTGGTCTGGGTATTTTCTATCTATAATAAAAAATATCTATCTATGTTATATACATTGTTTTGTATTGTATTAAGTATATCAGTTATCTAGTACCCATAACACAAGCTCTGCTTAGCTTGGGGCTAGATAATGTTGTGTGAACTGTCCAGCATTTTTTTTTTAAATAGAAAAGTAACTATACAAGAATGCACAACGAAAATTGCAGAAGTATAACAAAACTGCCGCAATTTCCAGCGCCCGCCCTAGGGCTAGAAGTACAAAACATAACATTATTATATGAAACAGGTCTCTCACATATAATTTGTGTGAGTGGATGTGTTAACATGGTTCTGATGCAAGTAGGCAGTTTTGCAATGAAATGAATGTTCTGAATTATGAGCTATTATGCTATTATGTTATATATACTATATTGATATTATGTTATATATGCTATTATGTTATATACCTATAGATGCTATCACTATTTTGAATATTGAGTGTGTCCCACAGATTAACCCAGTGGCTGGTACTCGGTGTCAATCTACTGAATGTTAAGTTCCTATTACTTCATCTGTGTCTGCGGTTCCATGGCGCGTGAAGCGGATATCCGGAGCAAGATAAAACGTGGAACCACTCGAACATATTCTGCAATCATTCTTGGATTCAACTAAAATCGGTGTGTCAAATTTTAGGTATTATTTTGATGGTAAATTTATGTACGATTCATAAACGCAATAAACTTGTAATCACTATAATTATAAGCCAGTATTGCCACCCTGAATGGCAATACTAATGCGTTGAGCCAGATAAGAGCCAGCTCTCGGGTCACGCGTCTTCATCCATGATCTAATAGGTCACGTCCACCTAGGACGCACCATATGTGGCATTGTAATGCGCCCGCCACCCTGAGACATAAAGATGACAAGTCTCATGTGCCTGTAATTTCACCGGCACCCCATACCCTTCAAACCGGAACACAGCAATGCAAGCACTACTGCTTTGCGGCACAAATATGGAAGTAGAACTCCCCTTCCCTTCCCCTTGAACTTCCCTGGACGAACTCTTTTACAAAAAAGCTCTACTTCTGAAGTGTAGGTACATTGACTTCTTCGGGTAATTATAAAAATGGAAGCAAACTACAAACTCCGGTATCACGTCCCCCGTAAATAACAGGCAATGCATTAAAGTAATAAATAACAACAATAAAAACCAACACCGAACAAGTTCGTTCCAATTCCCGACCAAATACAAAGGTAATGTCGATGCCAAAAACTCAACCAGGAACTTAGAGTTAACTTCAAAAAAAAATAAGTACCCGACTATGTTTTTCGAGTTTAACATAGAAGCACGCCTTTCTCTCCAAAAGGGTAGACAGATCCTCAATGGACCACTTTTCACCGTGGGTTGCAACATTGTGGGAATATAGACTTGACAAGTGGTGAGCTCATCGCAGCCATTGCAAAATAAACACGTATTGACGTGTTGGTAACCATCGTTGGAAGTAAATAAAAGTGAGTAGTTCCTGTTAGATCCATTGAGAATGATCCATTGTACTTTGATCGACCTGTTCGATCACCTAACATAATCAACTTTTCAGTTACCCTTAAAATATTTGTAGGTACCGTTTTACTCAAAATATAAGTCCGATCGACTGTTTTCCTTTACGCAGAAAAGCGCAGACTTATCAGTACCGACAGAAGTCGAACATATTGTATAGCTCTGAACCGCTGTATAGCTCTGTCCCACTCACATCTAAGAGTCGACCGGCCGCGATTTTGCCGCTAAATCGAATAACCAAAACTATAACAAGATTTTAGTGCGCGATTGCTTTTGGTAGAAAGAAGGTTCCCGCGCTATATAAATTGTTCTACGGCGCAGGTACATCGCGGCGACTTATATTTTGGGTAAAACTGCACGTATGTATAAAATTTACACTCTGCTTTGTTTTCGAACAAATATATCGTTTTTCCTGCAACTGTATCCCCCACCGTACGTGACGATTAAGAGATAAGGGTCAACTTTATGTGATTCCACATTGTACAGTCATAAATAGGAGCCGGGAGTATCCTAAATTCCACTGAGGCTCTATCGGACATGAAAATGTGATATAGAGTGTAATAAACGATATGAATCGAAACAATACACTTGTGAAGTAAACTATATTTATGGGTTTCAATATATAAAGGTTCACTCGAACGATTGTTTTATATTTTGTACAGCTTCGACGTTGTTATCAAAATGTAGGTGTTTTTGAGCTTCTTATTCTTCTTCATATAATGGCTTCTGAGGAGTGCTCCAAACAATTTCGCCAATGTCAAGTGGTATAATTATATATTTTACTAGCAGCGCCCCGCGGTTGCACCCTCATAAGTCTCGATCCCGTGGGAATATCGGGATAAAAATGTACCTATGTGTTATACCGGGAGTCCAGTTATCTCCATTTTAAATTTCATGCAAATCCGTCTAGCCGTTTCAGCGTGAAGAAGTAACAAACACACTCACACACACACCAACTTTCGCATTTATAATATTATCGGGATAGTCAATTCGTCAAGAGTCTCCGTCATGTAACCCAGTTTAAATGGTGACAAAAAATATTTTTGGTCGTGTGGGTCCCATACGAGAGATCTATACAGTAATGTGGTACGCCTCGCCCTTTCTCTCTATCATCGTAAACTATATTAGTACTGCCTAAAGTTATATAATTTATTGATGCCATTACTAATTTTACTGCTTCAGACAGCCAAAAATCGGTTCTTATTTGCATATATGGGTGACACTTGGGAGCACAATTTCAAATTTTACAGCTCTACCCAGACAGATTTTTACAATAAATGGTTATTGCAATAACCAAAAACGTTAGTATCTAACCAGGTGTCCGAGTAGGGTAGAAAGCCTGAAACATCACCTTGTGCTCCACAGATGAAAAAAGTTTGAAACTACTTTTACAAACAGAAAAGATGGCAATTTAATTCATACATACATAGACACACGCCTTTTTCCCAGAAGGGGTAGGCAGAGCCTCAATGGGCCCCTTTTCACAAAGGGTTGCAGCAACATGGAATATAGACGTGACAAGTGGTGAGCTAATCACTGTCATTGCTTCCCACGACTGACTCGGCTAACGCTTTCTTCCAGTTAACATATTCAAATATATTAGTTAGTATTGCCATTCAGCGTGGCAATGCAGCCAGCATCTTAGGGAAGCTTCCGTCTGGTAGTGATTTGTATCAGTTGAGCTACCTTTAGATCGCTTGCAGCGGTCTTCAGGTGGCACAACTGTTTCATATGTATTTTGTACATACCTTGTATTATTCTTTCTGTAAATAAATGTATTTAACATATTCAATAATATTAATAAGCTAGCAGCCAAGACAAATCTTAACCCACGAATCTTATCAACAAGTCCGGGTAATCGGCTTTTACGACATCCACTGGAGGGTCTATTCTTTTATTTAAATTATAATTTTATTTATAATTTTATTAAATACCTGGTTAAAGTAACCAGAAATCAAATCAAAATCAAAATCAGATAATCAAAATTATAATGTTTATAAAGTATTATAGAAATCGTTTCAACCGTTACGGCTGAGTGATAGATAATACAAATATCCAAACTTTTTCGCATTTTTATGTAGGTAGTAAAGATAGCATTTCTTATTTAGTTTCTTGCATGACGAATGTTGAGCGGTAACCTCTGCCTTTAACAGTGCATTACCCCATAGGTCACGTCCACCTAGGACGCGCCCTATGTGGCATTGCACTGCGCCCGTCACCCTGAGACATAAAGATGAAAAGTCTCATGTGCCTGTAGTTTCACCGGTACCCATACCCTTCAAACCGGAACAAAGCAATGCGAACACTACTGCCTTGCGGCAGAAATAGGTATGGAGGTAGCACTTCCCCGGATAAACTCACAAAAAGCTCTACTACTACTAAAAAGGTAATTTTGTGCGATGCTGCTGCAAGAGTAGATTTGGACTTGAAATTAGTAAGTATATTCAATAAGTAATTAATGCTGGACAGTTCACACAACATTATCTACCCTCAAGCAAAGCAGAGCTTGTGTTATGGGTACTAGATAACTGTCAAACTTAATACAATACATTACATAGATAGATATTTTTTATTATACATAGAAAATACCCAGAACACCCTGAACAAATATTTGCTGATCGTACAAATATTTGTTAAGAGGCGGGAATCGAACCCGCAACCTGACCTGCGTCGCAGTCGAACCTTCACCCGCCGTGCCACAGATGGAGGTCGTCACAGATATTACCTATCTAGTAGTCAATTGATCTATCTTCCTGGTGTACTTACTGCATAGGAAGCAATATATTCTGTGCATGTGTTCGGCGTCGGCCATTAAAAATCTAGGTCCCGGTGTGGCTGTAAATCCCGCTTCGTCCCGTGGGAGTGTACAGACATCACGCGCGAATAAACTTGCGCTTGGAGTGGTTTCATGGACATTGGACATCACCGGGATTAAAGAGCTTGTACAAGAGAACCTTGTACCTTGTACCTTGTACCTTGAACCTTGTACCTTGTACCTTGTACCTTGTACCTTGTATCTTGTACCTTGTACCTTGTTTTTTTTTTTTTTTATACTACTTGGATGATGGAACAAGCAAGTGGCCCACCTGATGTTAAGCGGTAACCCCTGCCTATGAACAGTGCATTATCTCATAGGTCACGTCCACCTAGGACGCACCCTATGTGGCATTGCACTGCGCCCGCCACCCTGAGACATAGATGAAAAGTCTCATGTGCCTGTAATTTCACCGGCACCCTCACCCTTCCAACCGAAACACAGCAATGCGAGCACTACTGCTTTGCGGCAGAAATAGGTATGGTGGTAGTACTTCCCCGGACGAACTCTTCCACAAAAAAGCTCTACTACTACAAAAGCCTGTACCTTGTACCTTGTACCTTGTACCTTGTACCTTGTACCTTGTACCTTGTACCTTGTACCTTGTACCTTGTACCTTGTACCTTGTACCTTGTACCTTGTACCTTGTACCTTGTACCTTGTACCTTGTACCTTGTACCTTGTACCTTGAGAGGTCGCTCGCTATTCAGCCTTGTCTTCGTATGAGTATAATAGTCATCAATTTTAAATATCGAACGGCGAAGCTCAATTTCGTTTTTGAAAAAAAAAAAAAAAAGATGAAAAAAGGCGGGAATAGAAAACTTTTACTTAAAATATCGTTTGGTTTTTTTTATAATTACGTGCTAATTAGGAAAAAAACATGAGTTCTGCAAGTGATGAAGATATAAGCTGCACTCCCGATTCAATGAAAATGAAACATCTTTCTCAAGAGATGATCCGCAACCATCAACTTCTGCTGAAGAAAGCTTCATCCCGTCAGATTTTGTCCATGAGCAACAAATATTACAATCTCAAACTATTAACATACCCAAAAAACACCTGTCCCTAAAATTTTAAAATTGTTCTCATTTCACTATAAATGTTAACTAATAAAATGTTTTATTCTTGTAATGCCGGTTTTTTTCTACTTACCTAACAATCGAGATGTAAAGCAGAGTAGTTAGCTCGGGTGTAAGCATCAATGGCACCCTCGAACTATAGGCGCCCTCGCTGATTGATGCCTTACAGCCCTTGGCTACTAATCTACTATTAATATAATAAATTCTTAATACCCAAATATAATTTGGTTTTTATTCATTATAATGCCTTTATTAACATGTTGGTTTGTACCTTAAATCTCTGGAATTCAAATTGAGTATGAAAGTGAACGTGCCTAACTATTTGAGAATGTGTTCATGTGAAAATGAAGATCTTACTCAGTGAAAACTAAGGGCATTCGTTAGCTGAGGGATTTTGTACCTAGTTATTTTAGTCGCTTATGGAATGTCTCGTTTAGTCCCTTGATGAACAATCTACTATATCTAGGCATTAAAACGCTTCGCGCTACCAACTACTTTATCTGTGGATGTTAAAAGACTCAGAGCTTTCTTCAGCTCATTTTGTGTAAAATATATTGAACAAAACCCAAATAGATTTTATTTATAAGTCTTTATTGAAAACGTATTAATTGAATAGTGAGGTTAATGCCCGACACAGGTGACACTTCAAAGGTGTCTCCACTCTCCAATAAGAATATTAATCCATCTGAAATCGTTAAAATGGAATTCAATACAATAATCACCTTTTGTGTGCGAAGCCTTTGTCGGCGAAGTTGAATGAAATTGAAAGATAGGTGAGGTTTTAAAAGTTTTGTACAAGGTAGCTAAAAAGATTGCAATATTTTAGTCATATGTAGGCCTTATATTCACGGCGTTGAGAAAAAACTATGAGAAACATGGCTTGCAATAATTTAAACAACGCTGAGATATATATTTCAGTCTATAATAGCGCGCCCACATCATTAACTTCGCCGTAATTACAAGAATTATTTTCATCAATCAAATTATTCATTTTATATTCAACCAAAATTACACAAAAGACAAGTGATTTTTGTACACCTAAGTCCCATGATTTCTCCTTTTTTAATTTTTATTTATATGTTTATCTATTGACACGTACAAAACAAAACATTACAACCATAAACTAAATAAGAATAAGAACTAACAAAGTTCCTCGATCTTGGTTGCTACCTATACAAAATTATGTGCGCACAGATGAAATAGGTAACCATATCTAGGAAGCGATTACTGGGACGTGTTATTACAAAGTTCGAGAACTAATTAATATAAAATAATAACAACAGCCTATAATTACCTGTTGCCACAGTCACAATGTAGATACCTAAACGGAAAATGCAATGATATTAAACTAAGTAACTACTAAGGAATATTAAGGTGGTCGCTTTTTCATACGTATTTTACCAAATATGGGCGAGCGGAGTATAATTTTACACTGAAATGACTTTTGTTAGCTTTTATATTGGTTATTATTTGCGGAAAATCATATTTGGTTGAAGAAAACAGTATATTAATAGCGAAAATAACATCGAAATGACTTATATGAACCAAAATTTCGATGTTATTTTCGTTAGTAATCCAGTGTTTTCTTCTACCAAATATGATTTGCCGCAAATAATAAACAATTTAAAAGCCTCCAGTTCTCTTAGTTAGAATAGAATAGAATAGTTTAATTCATAACCTAAGTATATTTTACATAGCGCATAGGTATATATTATAACTAAGAATAACGTAGGCACTATGAGGTTTAGGCACACCTCCCGTGCTAGTTGAAAACTGTGTTACGGTGAGGTAGGTCTTTACTGTGTAACGGCGAGGTAGCTCTTTACTCCCCATCCCCATGCATACAGTGAAATTAGAGCTAATGTGTGCATTCAATTAAAAAAATAATGACTGTTAACATACCTATTGAAGGATAATAAATGTAGGGCGTTAACTTTATTGTAATTCATTATAATAAAGTTTTAAATAATCTTAGGTATTACTAAACCTAAGTTAACCTAAGTTTATGCAATATCATTTATCGCTATATTAAGAAGTGTTGAGCTGAACAAATACAGAATAAAAATTTAATTTCGTGTCGCAGGCCTGACGTTGCATTGATTTACCTCCTTTGATCCGTCCGTCTGAATGTCGTATATGTCTGATAAAAAAACGTAATTTTAAGCCACTCAATGTCGCTCTCAGAGTCTAGATTGATTTATTAAATACGGGTTGTTAATAAACATTATTCCAGACAATTTAACACTATTTCAAACTTTCCACTTGAAATCAAATATTGAATAAATTTCTTCGGCAGTCGGGCAAATACAATATTGCATGCATAATTTTTCTAAGTAACGACTTTTGTACGACTTTTTCTAACTTTTAAACTTGTGTGATTACTATGCAAGCTCCATAGCCTAATCAAGTAAGTATTACGTGTTTCAGACATCGTAACATTTAATGTGGTCATAGACATAGACCTCATAACCTTAACGTAAAGTAAAGCATTACAGTCAAAGACCCAATCTTGGGACAGTTTTGACTTTTCAACCTCAGAATCGGCCAATAAAAGAAACAATAAAAAATCTAAAAAAATGGACCGTTTTGGTCTGTAGTTGCACTCTGAATAACACTTGTCATAAATAGTATGAGGAGAAAATCTTTGCTTAAAAAAAGAAAATATTGTCCCAACTTAGATGACAAGATACACAACTTGAGACAAGAGCTATTTTAGCCTGTGTATCATGTTGTATTTAAAGCAACCTTGGTTGGGACACAAAACAACGAAGTCAAACTATTATTCTTCCACACAAAACTGTTTTTTTTTAAATACCTGTAATTTGGATGTGTAACGTGGGTTTCAAAATTCAGAGATATTTTTTATTAAAACTACGTAAAAAACAAAATAAAAGTCAATTATCCAATAATATATCAATTTCTGAATGCTTTTATGGGAAGAAACTGCCTAGATATCTTAAAACAATAGGATAATTCACAAAAAAGATTTTATTCAATTATATATCAAAAGTGTACCTACCCCTAAATAGGGACAGTAAATACAATGATTTCTGGATTTGTTCTTTTGTTCATTTGTTCAATGGTATCTTTTTTTTGGTTTCATTTTTTTATCTCTGGCCTAATCTGTAAAATAGTAGGACTGTCATTTATTGTAAACCTTTTCATAGTTGTCTAAACGCTGGTCCAGTCATCTTAATTGGGACGACAGCATCTAAATTGGGACAGTGTCCCAAGTAACATAACCATGGCTCAAATTTTAGAAATTACCCAATAAAAAATACTATTGGAGCTTTGGAACAAACAATGACTGCCAAGGTTAGCTAAAATACTATGTTATCGATATAAATTATCACCAATACAGTAAAATCAGAGAGATAAATAAAATAAATAAATAAATAATGCTGGACAGTTCACACAACATTATCTAGCCCCAAGCTAAGCCAGAGCTTGTGTTATGGGTACTAGATAACTGATATACTTAATACAATATATTACATAGATAGATATTTTTATTATATATAGAAAATACCCAGAACACCCGGAACAAATATCTGCAGATCGCACAAATATTTGTTCCGAGGCGGGAATCGAACCCGCAAACTCCTGCGTCGCAAGCGAACGTTCGCCCGCCGCACCACAGCGGTCGTCAGAGATAGCATGTACATATGAAGTTATTCAGACAAAAATCTTACCCGTTTCAAATCACAACTTCAGAAATTATTTTCTCGTCAATCATCCACCACGAACACTGACACTTAATTTTAGCATGTACATAAAACCCAAAACCTCCTAAATACCTGACTAACCTCCTAAATACCTGACTAACCATATAGAATAACCAACCGATAAAGCTACCAGCTTCGGAAAAAAATAGGGTAGTGTTTGTCCCAGGTAAGATGACTGTCCTAGATATGGGTGTTTGACTGTACCTCTTTAGGGAGGTAAAGTTGTATGAAACTCTCTAGAGAGTAAAGTGATTTGAATTTGGAACGTCAAACTCGTGGAAAACTCTGAGTAAAAAAAACCATATGGCATTATAGGTTTGTTCGAAAATCGAACTGGCCACCATAAGCAGAACTCAATTTCAAAGAATGTGAAACAAGAGACGGTGTTTCGTGCTGTGATTTTCAGTAAATTATTATTGTCTCGCTAAAGGTGTGAAAAAAGAGTATGTTCCTCTGGGATAAAGCCTTCTGTCTTGGGCAGCTTGAACCCCTCGCTTCACTCAGGGCTCTACATAACTCTAGAGTCCCTCATTACGCTCAGGGTTCAATATGCCGCGCGCGACGGAAGACAGCGCTTTATTCCCTCAGATAATCTACTATTGTTCTACAAGAACGTTAGAGAGTCTCTGTCTGCCACTCGTTTCTAAAACGAGCCCCATTTCATTTCTCTTCTCACTTTACAAACGTACCTATTACTATGTTCCACTCGGGGCCCACTAGAGTAAGTTAGACATTTTCCGCCTGCCGCCGGAGAGACGACGGGGCTTCGTTTTATATCTTGTGATAGCCACATGATTTGCGATGTCGGCCATGTTGTTAGTTTTCCAGTGTAATTAAGGACCGAAAAATTGCACAATTTGCAACACTTTTTTTAATGTAGGAAGAAATGGTACTTTATTAGGTAACTACTTTGTTAGTATACTTTGTGTAGGTAATTTTAAATGGAGAGCGAAAAGCGGTCATTGACCTTTGAGCGCACTATAATAAGGATAAGCAACAGGGATAGGCATTTAATAGTAGTTTATGCAACTGTCATATAAGAAGGGGTATTATAAACCTAAATTATATGCAGTTTCATACACTACTTTATCTTCACTCATAGGAAAAATTTAAATTAAACAAAGAAAAACACGATCGGCAAAAAAATGTATGGGAAGCGCGGGAAATTAAGTTCAAACTACGCATGCGTGCGCCATTTTTTAACAGTTCGAACTGCGCATGCGTGCGCCTTTTTTTTCATATTCAGGCTATAACCATAGACTAGCTTAATGAATTAATTTCAAAAAAGATAGCGGTACTATAATGAGTTTTATACTTAATTTTATGTATATGCGTCTATAAAGTGCGTCTGCATAGAACCGTCTTTGAATTCGTAATTCGAATATTTCAATTTGAGTGTAGATAAAAATATAAACATAATATTATGTGAGAGTGATAAAGTGAAAGTATCCTTTTCTTTTAGCGCTATTATACTTTGGATCCATGACCACTTTCGCGTTCTTCGCTCTCAGTTTGAAATAAAATTTACATACATGCATACATACAGACATAGACATGCACGCCTTTTTCCCCGAAATGGTAGGCAGAGCCTCAAATTGGCCTTTATATGTTGTTAATGGGCCTTTTTATTTTCGTATGAGTTTGCTCGCCTCTTTTCACCGTGGGGTGCACCATCGAGGGATATAGACGTGACAAGTGGTGAGCTCATCGCCGCTATTGCTCCCACGACTCATGACTCTGCTAACGCTTTCTTCCAGTAATAAATACATTCCTTAAGGTGGTTGCTTTGTCATACAAACGTATTTGCACAAATGTGGGCGAACATAGTATAATTTTACACTGAAATGACTGTTGTTGGCTATTATATTGGTCATTATTTGCGGAAAATCATATTTGGTTGAAGAAAACACTGGACTAATAGCGAAAATAACATCAAAATTACTTGTATGGACTAAAATTTCGATGTTATTTTAGCTATTAATCCACTGTTATCTTCAACCAAATATGATTTGCCGCAAATAATGATCAATATAAAAGCCAACAACAGTCATTTCAGTGTAAAATTATACTCTGTTCGCCCATATTTGTGCAAATACGTTTGTATGGAAAAGCAACCACCTTAAATAATCTTGCAGCCAGGACAAATCTTATACCAACGAATCTTACTAACAAGTCCGGGTAATCCCTTAGTCGGCTTATACGACATCCACGGGAGGAGATGGAGGGGTCTATTCCTGGGCCGGACAAACCACGGAATTAGATTTACAAAGAAGTGTAAAAAACTACCTACGCGTAAAAATCCTCTAACTTCCAATTTTTAATTTGTTTACTTACGTAAAAAAATATAGTTATAAAGAATAACATAACTTAACACACCCAACAGTCACACACATAGTCTTGACCTTACACTAGGATTCCCTGTGTCGTGGGTTTCAGGAACTACGAGTACCATGGTAACGCAACACCCAGATCCGGAACAAATATTTGCAGATGATACAAACATTTGTTCAGCAGCGGGAGTCGAAGCCGCAACCTCTCGCATCACAGCCGGCTACTCGCCCGCCGCGCTACTGAGATCGTCTCAGAATATGAAAGTAGGTTCTAAAATATTTCGAAAAGTTATAGCAAAAATAAAAAAGAAATGGAACCAGTGTGTCCTAGACTCCTAGACTTAGATTTTTCGTTCGAAACGTCATTTCCTAAGTAATATCCTTGCATCCATTTTTACAAGCTTTTATTTAACTTGCAATGTGTGTTTGTCTGGATGGAATCCGGTTGGAATCTTGCAACTGAATTTTAATGCAGTTATCCTCAACCGATTGAGCTGAAATTTGGCATACGTGTCAAGTTCCAATGACAATACAATAAATGATGGTAACAGCGAGCTAATCTGATGATGGAGACGGAAGGTGGACAACAGAACTTCTCGATGGATAATAGTAGACTGACCATGTTTAGGCTCATTTTGATCAGCACACGGTTTCGATCACTAATTTTATAAAAGCTTGTTTTGAAAAAAAAATATTTCACAAAAAAAATATTATCAACAATTTTGACGTAGCTAAAACAGTCGTTTAAAACGTCAACATAAAAGTTGTTGAGTAAAAAGTACCTACAATTTTGGATTGAAAACATAATGATTTTTGTCCTGCAGTGCAAAGATCGTTATAACTTTGACGAACGGCTGCAGGCTTCGAATGGTTTAAAAATACAGTCGTGTTCCGCCCAAAATAAAAAAGAAACTTTCGGCCATTGAACGTTAGTTGCGTGACATTTCGGTCCCACACGGTTCCATTGTTAAACCATTTTGTTCGTATTTTTATAGCCAGTTGTGATCAAAAATTGCTTTTGTTACAATTTTGAGTGTCGCCAACAAGGTTTACAGTATTCTGACAGTTCATAAATACATGAAACAGGCAGGAAATATCCCATCAATCTGTCAAATGCAATATAAAACTTAAAAAATGTTATTAATATATCTATCCATTTTTGGACTATTTCGTAAACAAGGAATAAAAACCTATATAACTAGGTACCGATGATTTTAAAAAACTACTGAAGTATTTTATTTTATTTATTCAGGGACAATAAACAGCTACAATATCAATATTAGGATATGAAAGAAATAAGTAATACAAATATAACAATATTGTATCCCACTGCATTATCCACATAGTAGTTTACAGCATTGGACAATATACAAAAATACAAGAAAACAAAATAAAGCTCCACTAGAGGCTTTTAAGTGATATTGTTTATAACAATAAACATATTAGAATAGAATAAAACATTTTAATAGGTATTTTAGTAATGCATTCCAATTTTATTCGACAATCAAAACAGCATTAAAACATTCCAATTCGCTCGGCCCCTGCAGTTTCTGAGATATTTGGCATGAGACATGCCCCACTTGGAATTTCTCCAAACTGTTTCGTACCTCTAAAGATACAAATTTCCCAAAAACAAACTTTCAAATTGAAAGATGGATGTTTTCCTTCGCTAGCCTTTAGAATGCAGTGTTGGCCGCTGCCAAGAAATGTATCAGTTCCCAACCATGAAAAAGGGGTGGCTTGATAGATTGAAACCCATGTTGCGTAAACTTTCTGGAACTAGGTCTCCATAAACGCAGAGGCAAACATGACATATGCGATGGTTGAGCTTGTGTGCCAAGAGGACCATATTTAGCATTATTTCAACGAGAAATATAACATATTTACGCACATTTCAGAAGCACTTGAATTTAAATTTGTCAAGACACATTTGACCTACTATTTCACTATTTTATACATACATAGACATACGCCTTTTTCCCCGAAAGGCTAGCTAGAGCCTCAAAGGGTCTCTTTTCAACGTGGGTTGCACCACCGTGGAAATATAGACGTGACAAATGGTGAGCACATCACCATTGATTCCCACGACTGACTCGACTAACGCTTTCTTCTAGTTCCTAATAACACATTCCTTAATAAGCTAGCAACCACGACAAATGTTACACCAATTAATCTTACTAACAAGTCCGGGTTACCAATAAGTCAGCTATAACGACATCCACGGGAGGAGACGGATGAGTCTATTCTTATGCCAGACACAATTCTGGTAATTTGGCAAACAGTCGTTCAGTTAATTTTATGTTTGAAAGTGAATAAGAGATGACAAAGGACTGAAAGAAACGGGGAAGCCTTTGCCCAACAGTAGGACAGTAAACTTTAAAAAAGGATCTGAAAATATTTGGAGAATTGGTTGCAATTTCAATAAACAGCATAATATTTTCATATACCTTCATGTTCTAATAATCAACAGACTCAACGACTCAACTGATAATCAATGCTCTGATAAACATCTGACTAAGAAACCGTTAAAAACAGATTTTGGCCAAAATGGCTTTTACGACGTTTCATCCTGGAGGAGTCGATATTATTGAATGTTCCCACCTCTACCTAAAATACTTAGAACCAAGACAGACTATCCAAGTGTCACTCCACAGAGCCACTCTTCCAATAAGAGAGAACCGCACCTGCGGACAAACAGACAAACAGTGTTTGCAGAGAAAGGATTCGTGAGAGCTCTGCAAACAGTGCCCGGTCAATACCGGCTTTGTATCCACGAGTACTCACGGTGAGTCAGGCTGATTTTTATCAACAAAATAAGGAAGCATTTTAGGTCAAAATTGTACCAATTTAATTCATCTTTCGTATTTCTGATTGTCTTGTCTTGTCTGCTTAAGAATTCCAATTCAAATTAGGTAAAATTCAAATTAGGTAGGTCACTACTACCATCATACCTATTTCTGCCACAAAGCAGTAGTGCTCGCATTTCTGTGTTCCTGTTTAAATGCCTTTAACAATGCATTGCCTCATAGATCATTTCTACCTAGGATGCACCCTATGTGGCATTGCTCTGCGCCCGACAACCTGAGACATAAAGATGAAAGGGCTCATGTGCCTGTAATTACACCGGCACCCCATACCCTTCAAACCGGATCATAGCAATGCGAGCTAGTGCTAAAGCAGTAGTCTGCTTTGCGGTAGAAATAGATATGGAGGTAGTACATCCCCGGACGAGCTCTTTCACAAAAAAGCTCTACTACTACTAAAAGCTAGTAGCTTGATCGGTTCGGGAGCTTTTGAGCTACTTTTTGAGGAGTTTTTGGGGGCCCACGCGAGATTACGTTTGGGGTGAAATACTAGTCTCGACTTGACTTATTTATAAAAATAATATACTTATTTGACGCTGACAAAATTGAGAAGACTTTACTTGAAGTTAAAATTACTTGAAATCATATTTTTAATTTTCATATTAGCATGGAACTTCATAAGGTACATTGAAGTCTATCTTACTAAAGATTAATTAAGTCAAAAAGGAATACACAATGTGACCGCAATAATACAAGTTCAAAATATTATGTAATTATACGAAATCAAAATCAACTGTCAAAAATGTATTATTCGACGATGTTGTAATTTATTATTCAACATTTGTTTTGAAGATCCGAGCCTTTTGTCAATCAAAGACGACAATTGTCGCGGGCTCTTTTGTTTGATATTTATATTTTAAGAGGGTCAGAGGGTACGTATTGATCCACCTGAAATAGATAGGGTCGGAGATACCTACAGTCGACATTTCTGGTTGTAAACGCCCATATATTTGTAAAACTTTGCAATCTTTCTTTATAAATGCTGCTTTTCAGATTTAAGCGTCTGTAAATTCAGTTTCGTAGCCAGGCCAAAATGTGTGATGCAACGGCGTATGCAACGGTGAATGAGGTTTAAAACGAAAACCCCATAGAAAAAAAGAAATGGACCCAAGCTACTCAAGTACGTAATATGTCGCAGGGAGATTTCACGATATCCCTAGGGGTATCCCTAGAGATATCCCTAGGGGTATCCCTAGAGATATCGTGAAATCTAAATGATTCCAATAATTAAATCACGGTAGATGTGGAATATTCTTGTTTATTACGTCTTCATACTAAACATGTTTAGTGAAACGTCGTTTCACTAAACATGTTTAGTGATACGTCGTTTCACTAAACGGTTTTGTTTCACAATCAATAAGTAAAGTTCTAAGTAAGCAACTTCAAATATAACTGCTCAGTATACCTACAAGTGTTTGTGTTTCACAATCCCTCAGTAGTGTTAAAAACCACTTTATCTGCTCAGTAAGATTACAGTTAACGAAAGGATTACGTATATACTATACTACGTACTTAACTACCTCTGAGTAGTTAAGTACGTAGTAACTATTAATTAATCTGTGGTTAAGTCGCTGAGTAACTACTTAAACCTTTACTTCTTGATTATGAAACAAAGCCGTGTTAGGACCTACATTTATTAAACTAATACACTCGAAATTGGCAAAATTCAGAAGACTCCGACAAGGCCATAATTATATGAAGAAGAAGCGTACGTATTGCTGAAGCATGATGCAACCGCTTTGAAAGCTATACGACCAAACGGTTTCTACTTATAATAGAATAGAACAAGTAATTAATTTTGTAAAAATTAAAAAAAAACCCAACGCTGAACGGCTGACCCGATTTTGATCAAACAAAGCTTAGAACACTCCCGACAAATACACCTTACAAAAAAAACGGTTCTTCCGTTCGGGAGCTACGATGGGACAGACAGACAGACACACACACATACACACACACAAACAGACACGTCAAACTTATAACACCCCTTCGTTTTTCGTCGGGGGTTAATAATATAATTTGTAAAAAACGCACTGTTGTACGAGATATTAGCTCTAGAATCGCTGTTACAAAAATGTCATTATGCTGCATTAGGTTGGTGCCTGTCTTCCGTTAGAGCCTTTTTCTAACCAAGAGAACAACAGACGTGTATCTGAATGCTAACTATTAATACAACTGCAAATACAACATACAGCAGTAGAACAACAAAAAATAGTACTTATCGGTAAAATGACAGTAGTGAAGTATAACAAAACTTCAAAGTATGGCTTTATAATTCAATTAAAATAATTTTCAAGTTTCCATTTATTTACGATTAAATATCATCAATTTTTCTACCGATTCTCTGATAATGAATAATAAAACTACTGGCACTAAAAACGATCATAGTATAATGTACTGTGCATAATAAGTAGACCATTTAGAAAAGCAAATTAATGAGAACAAAGCTGCATATGATAAACGATTTGTTCCAAAACTCTAATGGTCTCTCGTTAATGATATTTTGTGGACAAATGTATTATGTCTATGGTTCTATTAATTTTGTTTAGGTACTTAAACAATTGTTTGCGTGGAATAAATTACAATAAATGTTGCATTTGATTTCCAACTTCACTTATCTTAGTTCTGGGTCCATGACGGTGAAATAGGTTGTACAATTAATACATAACAGCAAAGAAGGAATATGAAGAACGAATCACCTGAAATAAAAACAATTGCTGTATAAGTACTACTAGTAGCAGTTGTTGTATAAGTAATACTAGTACTCGTAGTTGTATAAGTTCTACTACTAGTAGTAGTAGTAGTTGTATCAGTACTACTACTACTAGTAGTAGTAGTAGTAGTAGTAGTTGTATATGTACTACTAGTAGTAGTTGTATAAGTGGAGTGGTGTGATAAATAATTAAGCACTCAAGAAGGAACTCTATGTAGATTTAGAGTAGTAGTAGTAGAGCTTTTTTGTGAATGAGTTCGTTCGCGGAAGGAACCACCATACCATATTTCTGCCGCAAAGCAGTAGTGCTCGCATTTCTGTGTTCCGTTTTGAAGGGTATGGTTGCCGGTGAAATTACAGGCACATGAGACTTTTAATCTTTATGTCTCAGGGTGGCGGGCGCAGTGCAGTGCCACATAGGGTGCGTCCTAGGTGGACATGAGCTATGTGATAATGCACTGTTCATAGGCAGAGTGTACCGCTTAACATCAGGTGGACCATCTGCTTGAGGCGTCATTCCAAGTTGAAGATAATTATATTTTAAAAAAAGTATGTTTCATGCTAGTACTCGGTGAGGTAGGGTTGCCTACAGATCCTGTCCGGTCTCGTGAAAATATTCACTTATCTAGTCAGATACCTTAAATACCCACCGAAATGAAATTGTTGTAAGACAAGCTTAGGATGCCGAAGGCAAACATGTAGATTGGAACCTGACTTCTTTGTAAAGCCAGCACTGCCAGGACCCTGATTTCACGTTTTGCACCCACCAGCTCCCATCCAGAATGGAATATCGCTGTTGATAATTCTGAGGCCTGGAAAAATATTTTTTTTTACATAACTTCGGGACATCAAGCAATATCTAACCTAACCTAATCTAACCTACCACAAAATACATAGTACAGAAGGTCAGCTCAGTACAACGAGCGATAGCAGACGCACCTACCTATATACGCGTATACACGACGATCTTGGTGAAACTCGGTCAAACGCCAGTCGCGAGTGCCCGCGCTTTGGTGATAGACGTGATTATTTAGGTACCTATATATTTTGTGTCTTGTGACTTAGGTTTTGTTATTGTATTGTGACTGTGAATTTTGCAATGCATGAACGATCGTACATGAATTGCTCTGTGTTTGATTGTCTAAACACAACACTGAACACAAAATAATTGACTTTTTTTAGCCAGCCCTAGTGCCGTTGACCGTAAAGGTAGTTAAAGTCATAATCGGCCGGAGCTGAAATGTCTTTTATAGGGAGCCACAGGCAAAACTAATCTCAGATGGCGCCACCATCGCTGGTGCTTGTCATTTAGTGCTCTTGTCTTTTTCTCATCAGGGGGGTTGTACCTTTATTTTTACACTGAAATGCACTACACAGAGGCATATTTTATACCAGACTATTACTTAATCTTTATTTACTAAAATTATCCATTGATATTTGACACTTTTGACAGTTTTTTTTAAAACATTTATAGACCCTTGTTTGGCTATGAAACAACACCAGCGATTATGCGCCACCTAGCGTGATAAATAAGCAGTGTGTCTCCCCATTGACGTTCCAAAATCTAAACTTTAGTCTTTGCCAGCCCTAGCGCTACGGCCGATCGCGGGTAATTAAAATCAAATGCAGCCAGAACTGACCTTCTGTACTATGTATTTTGTGTACCTACTTAGCTGATCTTATAGTTTGTATTATTGTCGTCCATGAATCCATATAGGCATTTTATAAATACCAGGCCGTTTAATCTCGCTATTCGACATCATGTCTGTATACAAGCAGTCTGTAGTGAGGATATGATTGCTGTAGCCTCACGCCGCGTAGAGCAGCTACGAGACTCGTAGCATCCGCTACGAACCGTGCTGTTAATAGATGAGAAAATTATCAGAGTATGAAATAACCTTGTACGAACGATTGTAACGTGAGTATGAACGTATGAACTCTCATTGTCGCCCTTTTGACGTTTAAACAAGTAGCTCCTGTTTGTCCCCGAATCTGTCCCCATTTCCACACAGGAAGGAATTGATGATTCCTTGTCCCCGAATTTGAAAAAATCCTGTCTGTCCCCGAATTTAAACATGTGTAACTTCTGGTTGGTAGCCAGATGCCAAACGGATGTGGTAATGCTTTGTTAAAGGCAGGGGTTACCACTTAAAATTAGGTGGGGCATCTGCTTGTACCTTCATTCAAGCAGTTAAGAAAAAAATAAAAACAAACACCACGGCACCACGTTGTTAAGTAGAAGCACAGATGAAAAAATATTATATAGTAGTAGAAGTAAAGCAAATATTTAAAAATAACACAAAAATTCCAACCTCATGTGTAATATCTCCACCAGCCATCATGTAAGCTCCAGTGATCACGATCACGCAGAGAATGTACGCGAAGTTCGCCAACAGAAATATAAGGTTTCGCTCGACACGCTGTAATTTAGAATTTTTGCTTCACAAAGTAATTTTATAGGTACCCTCCATCCATCCGATAATATAATATTCGTCTACGTCTTTCATCAGTAATTGGTATGCAGTGCATCATGTGGATGTTAAACGCCTAGAAATATAGGAGTGTATTTTTATACAGATTAATAGGTACAAGTTATTAGAAAGATACAGTACAAACTATCTACATTGACACTAATAATATAAAGAGTTCCATTAAAATGTAATACATGTGGAGGCACTTTGGTGTCTATCAAGCATGATGTAGTGCCCCGAAGCAAATTACTCTAACGGCTAGATGTCGCCACAGAATGCTTTATCAGCTGTCATTCCACACAAAAGCCAGAGTTCCCTTCAAAAATTTATTTCGAGCCGATGATCCTGGAAACGGCTCTATCAATTTCCACCAAATCTAGCTTAGAATAATCTAGATCAAGTCACCTTTCAAACAAAAAAACTTAATCATAATCGGTCTATCCGTTTGGAAGCTACGGTGCCACAGACAGTTATACGTATAGTATTATTTTATCTGGGGTTATACAGTTTTTTTTTACTTTTTATAACACCACTCTTTTTGGTCGGGGGTTAAAACTAAATAAATAAATCAATAATGCCGGACAATTCACACAACATTATCTAGCCCCAAGCTAAACAGAGCCTGTGTTATGGGTACTAGATAACTGATATATTTAATACATTACATTACAAAGAAAGATATTTTTTGTCATACATAGAACACCCAGAACACTTTGAACAATTATCTGCAGATCGTACATATATTTGTTCCGAGGCGGGAATCGCACCCGCAACCTCCTGCGTTGCAGGTGAAACCTCGGCCGCCGCGTCACAGAGGTCGTCAAAAATATGCTGAAAGTATTGATAAGTATTATGTTTTATGCATGGACTTGTTTTATATTTTTATTGTTTTATGATGCTAAAATTGGTTTATTGTAAGTTATTACCATAAATGTCATCTGTTGAATTATGTTCTTAATCCCCGCCGCAAAAAGAGGGGTGTTATAAGTTTTTCCGCTACGTGTGTGTGTCTGTCTGTCTGTCTGTGGCACCGTTCCTCTTAAACGGAACTCTTGAACCGATTTGAATGCAGTTTTTTTATTTGAAAGCCGGTTTTCCAGCGATGGTTCTTTGACATGTTTATCAAAATTTGTTCAGCCTTTTCATAGCAATGAGGGTTTATTAAATTTTTGTTTTTTTTGTTTCGATATTAATTGTACTCGCATTTGCAAATATTATTATAACACAATGAATATTATAAGGAGAATTTCTGGTTTTACACGATTGAACTAAAGCCAAATTGAGTTCTCCAACTCAATTGACCCAGAACGTTATTCAGACAGACAACTCTATTTACTCTCCTTGAAAATCAGTGCAATTTTGGTTTGAATTGTACTTCCTACAAAAAATGTAATAAATTTTTTTTGTGGAAAATATATTTGAAATATTTATTATATTTATTACATTAATACATTTTATTATTTTAATTTTTAGCTTTTATAAAATTAGTGATCGTAACCGTGTGCTGATGAAAATGAGCCTAAACACGGCCAGTCTAATATTATCCATCGAGGAGTTCCGTTGTCCACCTTGCATCTCCATCATCAGATCAGCTCGCTGTCACCATCATGTTGTATTGTCATCGGAATTTGGTATGCCAAATTTCAGCTCAATCGGTTGAGGATAACTGCTTTAAAATTCAGTTGCATGATTCCACCCGGATTCCAACCAGACAAACATACATGCATTGCAAGTTAAATAAAAGCTTGTAAAAAGGATCGATGACTATATTAATGTAAAACGCATTTAAAAAGAAAAGGGCCTTCTTTCAATCAAGCTGTTTTTAACCTACGACGTAAAAAGAGGTTTGTTATAAGTTTGACCGCTATGTGTGTCTGTCTGTGGCACCGTAGCTCTTAAACGTGTGAACCGATTTGAATGCGTTTTTTTTTTAAATTTGAAAGTAGGTTTTTTATCGATGGTTCTTAGATATGTGATTTTGACGACCTCTGTGGTGCGACGGGCGAAGGTTCGCCTGCAGTTGCGGGTTCGATTCCCGCCTCGGAACAATCTATGCGATTTGTATTTTCTATGTATAATAAAAAATATCTATCTATGTAATGTATTGTATTAAGTATATCAGTTATCTAGTACCCATAACACAAGCTCTGCTTAGCTTGGGGCTAGATTATGTTGCGTGAACTGTCCAGCATTATTTATTTATTTAATCTTGTTTCGATGTCACAAACGTCAAAAATGGGATTCTGCCTACATTCATGGATTCTGCCCCCTAACGCGGAATGTGATTTTCACGAAATGCATGCAATCTTCGATCAAGAATACAACTAGATATTAGGTCGGCTCAAAAAATACGTCTCGGTGAATAACAGCTCACTTGCAAAGTGAGCTTTATGTTTTTTTTTTTTTTTGTGAGAACTTTATTTGTAGCTCTTTAAGGTTGATTTCACGCTAAATGTTGTTTAACCTATGTCTTTTAATTTCTAAGTGACAGGAGTAATTTATTGCTGTGCTCATTTTTTGTGAACATAAGTATAAGATATTTAGAAGAGAAATTATTTAATATTTTGAAGATTTGCTAGTTTATTGCTAGGTGTCATGTTTGTAATTAGGTTGAACTTACAACTGTTTTAGAACTTTTGTTTAAGTTCGTTAGTAAACAAATATAGCTGTATAACTATGTATAATATAATATACCCACGTGGACGGTATTTAGCTTTGTTTTTGTACGTGACCCGAAATCTAGTTGTATTATTGATCGAAGCATGCAATGCTCTAAGACGAAATTAAACTGTTACTTGAATTATAGAATTGAAACTATCGTGGTTGGGAATCATTTTAAACACCGTCGACCGCGGTCGCGGGCGGTGCTTATGATGAAGAGGCTTCTCAACTCAGTCTCGAAATGTCAGCAAAACGACGAAAAACAGTAGTAATAAGCCGTTTATTCATTTTAAAATGTAACTTCAATGTTTCAATGTTCTGAGAGTTATCTCTTTCACTCTTTATAATTATTATATAGCACTATCCTACTCTAATACATGGTCTCAGGAATCTAATATATGGCCGTTTTGGCGCTGTTTGATACAGTTTTTTTTTTTAATTCATTTTTATACTACTTGAATGACGGAACAAGCAGATGTCCCACCTGATGTTAAGCGGTAACCTCTGCCTATGAACAGTGCATTCTCACATAGGTCACGTCCACCTAATACGCGCCTTATGTGGCATTGCACTGCGCCCGCCACCCTGAGACATAAAGATGAAAAGTCTCATGTGCCTGTAATTTCACAATGATTACAATGATTATAGATTTAGTTCCACAAAAGCGCCACGTGCCAAAGGATCCTTGCAGCACTTGTAGTTTATATTGTTGTTAGAAGGGAGCAGAATACCAATTTTTCAGTTAATTCACAATACAGTCTCGATTCTGTCAAATTTCAGTGTGGTTATAAAATAATTAAGAGAAATGGGCTTCTGGTAGCATCACAAATATACTTACAACAAGTTTTAGAAGACACATAACAAGAAGAACGACACTTTCAAACACTTGCACGCTGTATAAGTTTCCTAGTGCTGACTGGACGTTTTTGGCACACCTGAAAATGAACTGTCATCAGTAAAAGGCCACCACCATCAACCGAAGCCTTTATAAGGTCATCGAGTCCATCGGTTATGGGGCACATCATTCGGTTATCCTTCACTACTAACATGTTGTAACTTGTTTGTGGTTGCCCTTAGAGCCACACGGTCTCTATGTGGTCGCTACTCCAGAGGCCAAAGTCTGAGTTTTGACAAGCAGTGGACACTCAGAAGAAGAACAGTGGTCACAGATTTATGTATGGAAGTTGAGGTTGTCAAAGTGTACGCCAGGGACGCTTATCAGTGTCTTCATTAAAAACCCTGTTGACAATATACTTCCATGTCAAGTGGTTGATAAAAACTTGGACTTCATTAATTCATCCATTCATTCATTATCAGCATTCATTCATTCATTCAGTTCTGGAGTGAAGATTTAAAGTTCTGATAATTATTTCAAATTCACTTACCACAACCCATCTTCATGCATTTTGATTCCCAAAACTAAATCTTGCCTATACCGTTCCTCCAACTCCTTCCTGCTCTTCGTTTTCACATCTTCGAGCACCTTTGTCCTCAAACTTTCAAAATAGAGTTGAAGAACTTTAAACTTGTACCCGGCGATGACCAGGGAACAGATGCAGAGGCAATCGATAAGAGCCATCATGGCAACGGCATAGAACCAGTGGAACAAAATGAGGAATCGGATAAAGTTGACAATGACTCCAGTTTCTGATGATGAGGGATAGTAAACGACTTCTGTACGGATTGGTATTTCTGTAACAAACAAATTAAGGAACTCAAAGAACACGATATTTGTTGTGCAAAATGAATACCTAGGTTGCGGGCCAGCTCCAACACCGTGCTGGCAATGATTGCTGCTAGGGTGGATTGCCCTTATAAGTACAAAACACTGCTGCGAGCGACACCTGCCCAGCAATCCAATTAGTTTTTAAGTCTTTTATTGTGTAAGTAGGTACCTACCTTCTTTTATGAGTTTTGTGCAAAATAAATGTATTTGATTTTGATTAGATTTGAATACTGGGTAGGTACTGAAAATGCGTGTCTTTGTGACATTCAAATAAACTTAAGATGCGTAGCACCTCTCGAACCACGCGTAGTACTGGGTTCCAAAGTTTACTCAAGCCAAAACAAGATGTCGTTACTAGTAGAATAGAACGCGCTATCGGTGTGTGGGAATAGACGGTCATTCCTTGGTTGGGAAACTGAATGTTTCGGGATCCCTTTATTTTTTTTGTATATATTTAACTTGACTTGTTAAATTGTATGTATGTTGCGTGGGACAAATTTTGAAACTTAATTTTTAAGCATTTATCCTCAACCGATTGAGCTGAAATTTTGCATACTTATCAAGTTCCAATGACAATATAATATTATGGTAAATGCGAGCAAAATTGATGATGAAGACGGAAAGTGGATGGACAAAACCTGTCAAATATTGCAAGCTGAATTAGAACCACTTCTTGCAAACCGATTGAGCTGAAATTTTGCATACCTGTCAAGTCCCGATGACAATCCTATCCTATTCTATTAATCCTATTGCCTGTCAATATTATAAACGCGAAAGTTTGTAAGTATGGATGGATGGATGGATGGATGGATGTATCTTTGTTACTCTTTCACGTAAAAACTACGGGCTGGATTTGGATGAAATTTAGAATGGAGATAACTGGACTCCTGGAATAACACATAGGCACATTTTTATCCCGATATTCCCACGGGATCGCGAATTACGCGGGTGAAACCGCGGGGCGCTGCTTGTATAATATAATGGAACAATATAGTATAATATAACAGTGAACTGATCTGACAATAGAGACGGAAGTTGGACAACGGAACTCCTCAATGGATAATAGTAGAAATTCTGATCAGCACACGCTTCCAATCACTGCTTTTACAAAAACTTTTATATTGAAAAATATTTTTTTCTCAAAATACTTATTTCTTTATCAAACAATACATGATTTATGAACTAACAATTACCTATACCAAAATATACATCTGTGACAACATCTATACAGACAAACAGACGCAAGGCCTATACTACAGTCCCGTTTGGCACGGAACCCTATGGATAGGGCTACCATTGTCCAGTAAGTATGTAACCAGTGTCCACAAAACTTACCTTCAATAAAATAAGCTCTGATCCCGTCCACTGTTGTTGCAAACAACGTCATATACGAAACTCCTACAACAACAATACACAGCGTTGCAAATCTCTTCACACACGCCTTGTCCAAATCTGCACTCACGAACGTAGACCTCCCTCCTTCCAGCAACCTTTCAAGCAATATTATGATGTCTTTCTTATAAATGTAGTTGAAGATTATCTTGGCTGATATTGTTATATGACCTAACGTGAACTGGATCACATCGTTTTGCTCCTTTTCGTTCAAATCTGATCGGCAGTTCGCGAGAAACACGTCGAAAAAAATAGAGAACGTATAAAAATGAGAGATGAAAGCCCAGGCGAGGTAGGCACGTTGATGAAGAACGGTTTCCTCGCGAGGCTCGTACCAACAATTTCCAAAGCCTAAGTTGTACATGCCATTGCATATCATCTTCATGTAATACTTCTGAGGATTGGATATTTTTAAGCTTCTAGACACGTCCATGATTGAGTATGTGGAGACGTGTAATCTTCAAGCTCCAAAACTGATGTAGATACAAAATTGGATTCCATCAGCTTTTATTGTTAATTTAGTCAAATTATAACGAAACCCAATTTTGTAAAGTTATAATCTAACTTGGTAGCTTTTAAACTTTGTAACTCTGTTAGGAATTTATTTAATACGATAAATGGTACGGTTTAGCTTTGGCAGACTGAACTAGGTTTAAATTGATTGAGTTAGTTGCAAGTTTTTATGCCTTTTGTAATCAAGTGGTTGATTTCGGACTAAGTTTTGGACTTAAATACCTATGTTTATGAATTTGGACAACTGTACTTATATGCATCACGTGCTTGGTTCAATGACTTGCCCTTTAGCAAATCGTTGTTTTATAAATCACAAATTTAATGAACTGAAGACGCAAATCCTTATTGCAAATGTACAAACAGATACCGCAGAGCCTCAGACGAAAGTCTACTATCAGTGCGTGTTGTCAGTGATGACTTAGGGAACCGAGACGTAGTTGCTAGCCAATGGCTATATACACAAGCTCAAAATCAATCAGCCGGCTATAGAGAGAGCTATAGTTTCATTACAGAATTCAAAATTAGTAAATCCGTCGAAGAACCAAGGTCACGGATATAGCCCGCAGAATTATCAAGTTGACGTGGCAAATGGCAAGTCATTTCAGGTTGCGGTTCGATTCCCGCCTCTGAACAAATATCTGTACGATCTGCAAATATTTGTTCAGGGTGTTCTGGGTATTTTCTATGTATAATTAAAAAATATGTATCGTTGTAATGTATTGTATTAAGTATATCTAGTACCCATAACACAAGCCCTGCTTAGCTTGGGGCTAGATAATGTGTGAACTGTCCAGCATTATTTATTTATTTAGCTCGCTGAACTGGCAACCGTTGGAGATAATGTTCTCGAGTGGCGACCAAAGTTGGATGACCCATTAGAGGAAGCGCGTCCTCCTGATAGAAATTATAAAGATCGCAGGAAGTCTGTGGAGATGGAGGAGGTTTCAGACTGCTCATGTGGCATTCTATGTGTGAGATCTATGTCCAGCAGTTGACTTCTACAGGCTGATGATAATAATGATGATGATGATGATGATGAAAGCAAATATTATCATAAAAATAAATACAAAATTAATAAAAAGTATTTATTTCTAAAAGGTTAACATTTTTCACATGGCTCTTCAAGTTTTAAAATGTATATTTCGGCCTCTGTGGTGTAAGCACGTAGACTTTCATGTAGATTGATAATGCATATAAATGTTAAATCAGTGAAATACTTTGACACCTTGCTCTAGGTATAATATTTGTGTTTAGACGCAATATTACCATAATAAATAATAGTTAAAAAAAAAAAAAAAAACACGCTTTTATAGCTGATATGGACGATGCTGATATGGAACGGGAACGCAGAGCATTGTCAGTCCGGGCGAATATGCTGGCCCGCAGATTCGCTCGATGTACAGACGCAGTGAAAGTGACTTTGTTCAAGGCGTACTGTACATCTCTGTACTCAGCGAGTCTGTGGTTCAACTATACCCAAAAAGCTTACAATGCTCTGCGGGTCCAATACAACAATGCGTTTAGGGCTCTGTTGCGGCTTCCGCGCTTCTGCAGCGCTTCAGGTATGTTTGCCGAGGCACGTACCGACACCTTTGACGCCATCTGGCGCAAAAAGACGGCCTCACTGTTGAGCAGGCTTTGCGCGAGCAGCAACAGCATCCTAAGCGCGTTCTCTGATCGTTTCGATTGTCCTCTGGTTTGGAAGCTCGTCCAGAGGACTAAATCATTGATTATTATTAAGTACTAACCTAGTTTTAAGTCGTGTTACTTATAAGTTGGACTCTTGTTGTCTTAATAAATAAATATTCTATCCTATTCTATAGCTAACCGAACTAAAAAATAGAAAATAATTTTCAATTTCAAAGAGTTTATATTACAGTAGTAGAAGAACGAACAATCAATAAGTTTTTTTTTTTTTAAAGCGTGGGGTGCATTTTTCTTCTTTTCATAACTCTCCTCTCATAGATAGTTGCCAACAGAATGATTGTTACATTTACTTTACCAAGCACACCACGCTTTTAAAAAAAAAAAACTGATTTATTGTTCGATCTTCTACTACTGTAATATAAACTCTTTGAAATTGAAAATTATTCTCTATTTTTTAGTTCGGTTAGCTATAAAAGCGTGTTATTTTTAGTTTTTTTAAACTATTATTTATTTTTCATTTTTTAGTTCGATTTATCAATTAGTTATTTGTTGACATGTGGTATTGAAATTTCTCACAAATCATTTCGCAATCTCATCATTTACTACAGAGGATCTATCAAAGAATTTATTAATCCTGGCGGTCCTAATAAGGATAACGGGAAACTGTTATCAAATTATTGCATTGTCATCGGTCCTTGATACGTATGCAAAGTTTCAAATTAATCAGACTTGTGGAAATTGGTTAAAATTATGCTCAAAGATTACGTTACATACATACATACATACATACATAGATACATAGATACAACCCAAGCTA
This sequence comes from Operophtera brumata, assembly GCA_932527175.1. Taxonomy (NCBI): domain Eukaryota; kingdom Metazoa; phylum Arthropoda; class Insecta; order Lepidoptera; family Geometridae; genus Operophtera; species Operophtera brumata. Next base: position 34,184,495 of record OW052227.1, on the reverse strand, counting down.
ATAAAAGCGTGTTAAAAATGCATTGCTTTTATGATTTTATGACAGCACGTCTTGTACTTTCTATGCAATTTGAAAATATTAAAGTATTGTAAAAGTGCCACTCCGCAACAAAGCAATGGCAAGTCTTTTCGAAAGCGACAGACACAACAAATCCGTTTAAACTAGAGTTTGCGGGACAGCGAATCGCGCTTCGCTTATCTATTCCGAAGGCACCCGTTGGTTGCCGCCACTTCTCAACGAAGCCTCGGCTCATGCAGACCAAATACATTTAGAGACTTCTCACAAAATCGACAGGTAGATATAGCTTTTCCAAAGTCAAAGACGTACACGTGTATAATAAATAATAAATAATAAATAAATAATGCTGGACAAGTTCACACAACATTATCTAGCCCCAAGCTAAGCCAGAGCTTGTGTTATGGGTACTAGTTAACTGATATACTTAATACAATACATTACATAGATAGATATTTTTTATTATACATAGAAAACACCCAGAACACCCTGAACAAATATCTGCAGAACGCACAAATATTTGTTCCGAGGCGGGAATCGAACCCGCAACCTCCTGCGTCGCAGGCGAACCATCGCCAGCCGCGCCACAGAGGTCGTCGATAGTTAAAGCCATATGTCGTGTGGCAGTTAAAGCCTTCTTATTTTTAGTACTTTTGATCCCACGTAGTGACTGTTACGTCAGTGACCGCAATAACGTACTTGGCCCTAGATGGTTTCGCAGACGCTCGTCAAATTAGTCAAATTGCAGATTGGTCAAAACCTAAAATGGTCATAAATTCGAATAAGAACTTGTAAGAATCTATGGTGAAGCACGCTACGGCATGGTTCATAGGGATTGACCTACGGCGCAGCACAACCCTATGAACCATACCATGATGCGCTACGCCGTAGGTCATAACCTACGGCGTAGCGCAACCCTATGCCGCATAACCTATAACGCATGCCGTAGCGTGCTACGCCATAAATCCTTACAAATTTTTAATCAAATATTTATCCATTTTAGGTTTTGACCAATCTGTAATTTGACTAATCAAGGATTGCACTACGCCCTAGGTCATAGAATTGTTCTACGCCGTAGGAATAGGGTTGCGCTACGCCGTAGTAGGTCATAAAGTTACGCTACGCCTGTGGTAGCTATGTGCGTAGCGCCATAGGTCATAGATGTAGCAGATGACAATCAAATGGGTATACGGCGTAGCGAGTCTTTACTGATGATACTCACAGAATATTGATTCAAAATATCTTTATGTGTATAAATACCGTCGCCTATTGACATCTGCAACACCAGAGGTATTGCCAATGCGTTGCCTGCCCTGAAGGACTCTTTTTACATTTTTTTTGAAGCGGCTCATGTTGTAGTTTAGCGGAAACACCTCAGGGGGGAGCCCATTCCACAATTTGCACGTATGGGGGAGAAATGATCTCGTAAAGCGAGCTGTACGAGATATCCACGTGTCGATGATGTGTGGATGAGCTCCCTTGCGTTGTCGAGATGTGCGATGATAGAACTTGGAAGCGGGTATGAGATTAAACAGCTCCTCAGAGCACTCCCCATTGTAGAGCCGATAGAACACACAGAGCGAGCCGATGTCTCTAAGGTATAAAGGCTTTAAAAATAAATATCTCTCCATTTTCCCTACTCTGTGTCTCCATTTGTAATGCGCGCGTCTCTGAGGTCGGGTTCCGAATATTAATGTACTCTTAAACTAGAGTTTTTAAACCCACAACTTGTTTGAATTTGCGAGCGACGACCATGTTGTTACAAAATGTTTCCGTTTAGATATCAATACTTGCATACTTTCTTGTTACGAGTAAAATGTATCCATATCACAAATTAATGACCCAACGACGAATTAAAAAACCCCAATCCTTCATACCTTTAAAATTAAACTGAAAAATCATCGGCCTTATTGTGTCGTCTTTTTTAACTACCTTTGGTTATACAAAATGTTTAGTGCACGATGTGTTCATCTGTAATTTAAATTGCATGTAAAAGCAACAGTAAGCACCCAACCATGTTAATATTGTTGATTTTCCATAATAATAATAAAAAAAAGCTCAATATCTATACAGTCAGCAGGCATAGATACTTATCGGCTTTAGCATTTGCCAGTTTCAAGTATTTTAGTAAGTTAATGTAATTTGCAACGTTACACTTGTTCCAAGACAAGTTTTAGTTAAATGGTGGCAGTTTTACTAAAACTTTACTAAAACTATTAAATATAATAATGGGTTTAGAGTGCTGATGGGGTTGCCACGATTCTGGAGTACGTCAGGTATGTTGTGATGGAATCCTGGTTCCCATGTATGTTGCATCATCTGGCAATACTTTTGAAATACCTACACCATATTCTGAGAGCGAGGGTTCTCAGAATATCGAAAAAAAAAACTTAAGCACAGAAATATCTGCTTTACCAAATTCCACAGAAACTGTTAAAACTAAGGGGAATCTTGTGCTGAGCATATAAGGTTCAAAATAGAAACTACTTTGTAAATTTGTTGATTTCAGTGTTGGTGAAAAGAGAAGATGTCTCGTTTCAATCTAACAAGGCAGAACTACAAATGGCAACCACCTCGCTCGCACTCGCGGAGGCAGCTCTATAAACAACGAAACATCTCGGCACGCGGAGATAGACACCAAATAGTCGATGAAAACGGAACCTTATGGCCTAGATATTAAGAGCGATTATATAATAAGCAATAGTACTGTATTCAACTATGTAATTATTAGAGATTTGTATGGCACTCGAATTTTGGCTACGAGACCGAATAGTCGTCGCATTGGAAGCTTGGATTTAAAAATAAACTCTACAATTAATTGATAAATTGTACATAAAGAAACACTGATTGGACGATTTTAGCAAAAACGCCAATCAGTTAAAATAAGCCTTGTGAATAAACATTATCCAAGTTCAAAGTTAATAACACAAGCAGTTCTTAATACATACAAAAGTATGGTTCTAAATTCGCAACGAGTGCAGATACTGGAATACTTAAGTTAAGTCTTATCTATAATTAAATAATGTGTCTTCTATAACCTAGATATCAATATAGATTTCTAGACCCTACAGGTGACCTGACTCGGAGCCTAAAAATCAGCATAAAGGTATCTAAATGCATCGCATTTTGATAACTCGCAGATTAATCTAGCTCGCTGACCAGACGACGTGACGCTCTGTATATAAATATACAGGACTGAAATATGCATTATGGGTAATTAGCATCTGACTAATTCAACGATACTGTTCTAGCCAAAAGCACATAATTACAACGTGTAATTATGTACTAGCTATGGTACAGGGGAGGGACGACAATTGATTTGGACTTACCAATTGTTTGAAGCGGAATTTCTAATACATTAAGGTGTTAGTTGTATGTACCTAGACTAAGCTAGCTTTAATCAACCCGAGGGGGATTTTTTATTTGTCCTTGATTCATTTTAACCTCCTCATAGGATGGGTTAGGAACTAAATCAAGGGTTTAAGATCTTGCTTATCAGTAAGACTTAATCTAATTAATAGAGTGTTTCGTTAGACTTTTTTGCGAGTTTTAAAAATACAAAATCACATGAATTCGCTAACAGAAATTTATTGAAACCTTCCTACATCGTCCCATTAGCTCATACGTAGGTAAATCAGTAATACTTTACCAGCCAACATTAAATCCAGATTTATCTCAACTAGGATTAAGCCAGAACATACCTTGGTTCTAGACTAACACAGGACTAAGTACCTCTGATTGTTAATGAATTTAACTCGCTTGTTAAGTTTGTGGAATTGGCTCTATTGGCATTTCGCTAAACTTTGATTTCTGGTGCCTGTAGCTATTAGACAGCTAAGCCTGAAACTTGGAAGAATCTACAGCAGTGATGTTGAGAAGTTGATGATTTGAGATACCTAACTCTTGATTAGAATTGAAACAAGTAGGCCTATAAATATTTATTGCACACTGATTAAATCAATACAGTTGGTTGGCATATGTATTACTACTTGCTATACTTTTAAACATACACAGAAGTGTATGTATGTGTATGTGTGTGTATGTACTCCAGGCTTTCATCGGCCTGAATATATTATACATGGTGTTGGACAATGCAGACAGATATACATGTCATGCATTTTTGCATTGGATAAGCAGACTTGACATTTATTGTTGGGTGCTATTAACACACATACGCAGGGCAAGGGCAGAGCAAGGAAGGAAGGACTCGCGAGCGAGCGAGCTTGCCACAGCTTGCCATATAGCGTGTCAGCGCCACACAGAGCTACCTAGCTAGACCTAGACCTAGCTAGTCGAGCTAGGTCATAGATAGGTCATATAGCCAGAGAGGAGAGTCCATGCACAGAGCACAGCGAGGGGGGGGCCATCTCAATGTTCAGTGAGGCGCACACTGATGGCTTTTACGCCATCATAAGAAAGCGCTGTGCGTCTCTCCTGAAACGCCTGCGTCTCTCCTCAAACGCGTGCGCCTCTCCTGAAACGCCTGCGTGGCAGCCCCAACACCATTCTTAACACTTTGGCAGATAGGTGGGACTCTCCGATTATGGGGCACTGGTAAGCTTGGATACAACACTTTTTAAGGGGCGCTGCCCCGGTATCTGAGTGTCCCTTGTGTCTGCGTATTTGTTTAGTTGTGTTGTTTAGTGCCTGCGTGTATTAAAAAATTCACGTAGTAGGTACACTAATTTTTCATTTCACTACACTTGTGCTTTTCATTATACTAAATTGGTTAAATTGCCACCAAATTTACCAGATATAACTCGAAAAATTCTGACCTATACGGAAAAAAGAAGTGATCTTTTTTTCTTTTTTTTTTTACATTAATAGACCTTTGTTTGACCACGATCTCACCTGTTGGTAAGTGACGATGTGGCCGAAGATGGAGAACAAAGGTCTAGAAGGCACCTATTCACTCTTGACTTGAAGAGACCCAGATTATAGTTTTCAGGAAAGACAGACGACGGCAGTGTGTTCCACTCCTTAGCAGTTCGCATCTGACGAAAACGGAAACAAAAAACGGAACGGAATCTGACGGACGTGTTTTAAATCGAAAAAATTATACGGGCCCGTTCGCCACGAAGTTGCATGTGATACTAACCGACCGAGCGCGTATGAACAGGCACACGAGCACATGCACATTCATCCTTTGAAGTGTGTCGATAAACCAACAGTCGGCCTGATCGGCGCATTCACGAGCACGAACACGGGCGCGTGCACAAACAGCCCGTTTACATGCTTGCGCCCGTGCACGCGCCCGTTGAATGTCGCTTTGAACGCAGCACATGTGACTTCGTGGCGAACGGGCCACCCGTATCAAGTTATTTTGTGCAACTTGTACTAACTAAACTAAACTAAGACATAGGTAGGTATATCAGACTGGTCAAGCAAACAAATTATTTTGTTCCATGCTTGCATTGACTGGCGCGCCCCAGTGCGTGTGAATGGACAGCCGCGTGCGCCAGGCTGCGCGCCAGGCTGCTTGCCGGGCTCCGTGCCGCGCGTCTAACCGCGACATCAAGGTGAGTGAACGCGACGCTTTGTTTTGTACCGGTAGCATTAAACATGTCATAAAAAATACATATTGATGACCTCTGTGGCGCGGCGAGCGAAGGATCGCCTGCGACGCCGGAGGTTGCGGGTTCGATTCCCGCCTCGAAACAAATATTTTTACGATCTGCAGATATTTGTTCAGGGTGTTCTGGGTATTTTCTATGTATAATAAAAAATATCTAGCTATGTAATGTATTGTATTAAGTATATCAGTTATCTCCTTATGGGTCAGTACCCATAAGGAGATCACAAGCTCTGCTTAGCTTGCGGCTAGATAATGTTGTGTGAACTATGCAGCATTATTTTTTATTATTTTATTACTATATCAGCCAAAACTGTCCTGAAATCGCTGCTCAAAGCTAAGCTTATGAATGAATGGTGTAAATAATTGTACATAAAATTAGAGACATAAAGCGTATGCTCACATTCCATTATACCATGAGCATTCCTGTAATTACGGTACAGATTAAACGACGGCACGAGCCTGATGGTCCGGAACGCAGGCGATAGCATTCGTGTGCGGTGACCCTTAGCAAATACCCTTTAATTAGGTACAGGTCTAGTCTTATCTAAGCAAATGACAATATACGACGTAGTATGAATTTTAAATAATAATAATAACGGACACAGTTCACACAACATTCTATCTCTCCGTAAGTTTAATTTAGAATTGAATTGAAAATTGAGAATTCAATCATTTAATTAATAGATAAAATAAGTAAAAGAAGAAAATAAAATGTAAAGAATGGTGATTTTAACACTCAGAGCAATGCGGCCTCCGTATGTGTTACTCTATGCACAATGCAGTGAGGATTTGATACAGTTTTGACGGTCTGTTCGCTAATTGCCCCCTTTCTGATTTTGTCTAAAAATTCTTAATATCATACAATTTATAAGTACTTTGCCCACTTTCGTTGTTTGCCCCCTTTACTAAAAGTACCACCAATATTTCGTGTTTGGTACAAAACTGGACATATTGATTTTATTTTTCATGAAATAAAAATCGGCAAATGGTCTTCAACAATCCATACTATTATTCAACAATCAATAATAGTATGGAAGAGTTTTCATGCAGACTAACTAAAGTGAAATTTCCATAGCTTGATAAAAAAGGGAAAATGAACTAATTTTTAAACGTTTATTTATAATAAATGAATCACTGACTTCGTTTTTTTTTTTGCAATATGCAATTACAATTTTCTATTTGACAACACATAAGGGGGCCAGTCTCAATCTTTTTCATCAACACTTCTCAAAGAGGCCATATTGAGAATAATAGTCATTAATGTCGTAAAAGTGGGTTAAATACCAATAAAACGTAGATGCTTCCGAAAATGGGGCAAAAATCTACAATTAATACGGATTTAACAATTTGTAGACAAAATCAGAAAAGGAGTAAATAGCGAACGACCGTTTTGACAGTTTGAAAATCCTTTGTAATATGACCTTCACAGCTATTGTCTAATCTACATTGATTATAATTTTGCTGTTCATTGCGCTGCGTTTTAGCTTTTTTTCATGCGCAAAATTATTTAAAACATGCAGTGCAATGAATAGCAAACTGGACTTCGAAATCGAACTTCAGTCTGTTACGCAATAAGACCCTAAACAATACGAACAGGCGTATGAGCGCTAAGCGGTGCCATATATATAAATAATGCAAAAGATCAAAAGGCATAATTAAACCATACAAAAAACTAAGAATTGACTTCAATTCATGAATACATTGAACATTTTAGTAGGAATGTTTTACGAGAAAGTAATTATACCTTAGAAATAAAATTATATGGAACCACTTTGGAATCATATATATACAACACCAGCGAAATAAGCATTAGAATTGGTTAACAAATAGATGATATATTGAGTAACAAACACACACACAAATACAGACTAATTGGTTAACAAATAGATGATATATTGAGTAACAAACACACACACAAATACAGACTAATTGGTTAACAAATAGATGATATATTGAGTAACAAACACACACACAAATACAGACTAATTGGTTAACAAATAGATGATATATTGAGTAACAAACACACACACAAATACAGACTAATTGGTTAACAAATAGATGATATATTGAGTAACAAACACACACACAAATACAGACTAATTGGTTAACAAATAGATGATATATTGAGTAACAAACACACACACAAATACAGACTAATTGGTTAACAAATAGATGATATATTGAGTAACAAACACACACACAAATACAGACTAATTGGTTAACAAATAGATGATATATTGAGTAACAAACACACACACAAATACAGACTAATTGGTTAACAAATAGATGATATATTGAGTAACAAACACACACACAAATACAGACTAATTGGTTAACAAATAGATGATATATTGAGTAACAAACACACACACAAATACAGACTAATTGGTTAACAAATAGATGATATATTGAGTAACAAACACACACACAAATACAGACTAATTGGTTAACAAATAGATGATATATTGAGTAACAAACACACACACAAATACAGACTAATTGGTTAACAAATAGATGATATATTGAGTAACAAACACACACACAAATACAGACTAATTGGTTAACAAATAGATGATATATTGAGTAACAAACACACACACAAATACAGACTAATTGGTTAACAAATAGATGATATATTGAGTAACAAACACACACACAAATACAGACTAATTGGTTAACAAATAGATGATATATTGAGTAACAAACACACACACAAATACAGACTAATTGGTTAACAAATAGATGATATATTGAGTAACAAACACACACACAAATACAGACTAATTGGTTAACAAATAGATGATATATTGAGTAACAAACACACACACAAATACAGACTAATTGGTTAACAAATAGATGATATATTGAGTAACAAACACACACACAAATACAGACTAATTGGTTAACAAATAGATGATATATTGAGTAACAAACACACACACAAATACAGACTAATTGGTTAACAAATAGATGATATATTGAGTAACAAACACACACACAAATACAGACTAATTGGTTAACAAATAGATGATATATTGAGTAACAAACACACACACAAATACAGACTAATTGGTTAACAAATAGATGATATATTGAGTAACAAACACACACACAAATACAGACTAATTGGTTAACAAATAGATGATATATTGAGTAACAAACACACACACAAATACAGACTAATTGGTTAACAAATAGATGATATATTGAGTAACAAACACACACACAAATACAGACTAATTTCCTTTTTTTATAAGTGGGTTAAAAATATCAACATTATTTGTTCTACTATACTAATTGATGTTAAAGTATTTAAGAGAGTAGGTAGGTACCATATTTGGGGTTGTTCATTTATTCCATTGTAGAGTTAGCGTGTCCTGTTTTTTTTTACTTTATTATATTATAAGGTATGTGTCCGGTCCAGCCGTGGTGTGTACGGCCCAAGAATAGACCCCTCCATACTCCATTTCCTCCCGTGGATGTAGTTTTTTATTGTATACTACTTGAAAGACGGAGCAAGCAGATGGCCCACCTGATGTTAAGCGGTAACCTCTGCCTATGAACAGTGCATTACCTCACAGGTCACGTCCACCTAGGACGCGCCCTATGTGGCATTGCACTGTAAAAGCCAACTAAGGGATTACCCGGAATTGTTTGTAAGATTCGTTTGTATACGATTTGTCCTGGCTGCTAGCTGTTGAACTGGAAGAAAGCGTTAGCAGAGTCAGTCGTGGGAAGCAATGGCGGCGATAAGCTCACCACTTGTCGTCTATTTCCTACGATGGTGCAACCATAGTGAAAAGAGGCCCATTTGAGGCTCTACCTACCCTTTCGGGGAAAAAGGCATGTATCTATTTATGTATGTATGTATATTATAAGGTGACATACAAGCAGACGGCCTTTAACTTCATCGTAACGGAATTGATGTCTCCGGGGTGCTTTTGTCAAAATTATTCGTATTCCATGAATTATTTCAATAGGTAACTCTGTCACTCAAATTCATTTATCCGTACAAGGATTTCAATCATTCTTTTCATGTTAATTTTGGTATTCAATTGGTGAATAAGTTCAATACAAATACCCTTGAGAGGCAGTCGCTTAGGCTTTACTATTCAGTATCTTGAGTTTTGTGCGTGTTGGGTATAATTTTCTAAGAAAAACAACCAATCTCAGGAATTAGGAAAAGGGATCGTCTGCAGCTGACAGATTAGGGCTGGGATTTACTGAAATACGTATCCCCTAGAAGCAATAATTGACATATAAAAAAGTGAAATAAGATAAAAGAATGATAAGTGGTATACAATGTGACGACCTCTGTGGCGTGGCGGGCGAAGGTTCGCCTGCGACGCAGGAGGTTGTGGGCTCGATTCTTGCCTCGGAACAAATATTTGTGCGTAAAAGTAATGTAATGTAAAAATTAGGTAATGTATTCAGTTATCTAGTACCCATAACATAAGCTCTGCTTAGCTTGGGGCTAGATAATGTTGTGTGAACTGTCCAGCGTTAATTATTGATTTGTATTTTAATGCTAAATATAATCTCGCTACTTACGTTGAAAACAAATTAAAATTATGTAAACCCAGGTAGCAGTTGGATACATAATTAAAGCCACGAATAAAAATTGGTGATATTTATCTTGCCACAATTCCCATACTAATTTTACTGGTAGAATTACCAACGAAACCTGATTACCCGCCAGGAACAACGGAAGTGCCATAAAGGCTCAAAGCAATCCAGAGACTCTTATTATCCTCCGCATAATATAATCAGACTTCAGATCTAAGATAGGATACACATTATAACCAGCCAAAGAGTAATAATAACCTGGAGTGCGTCCCGAACTGAGACCTCGCTTGTCTCAACGAAGCTCAATTGCTAATTGTATTGGTATCAACAGAACTATCTACCAAATTTAATGCCGATTGAATCAATGGTTTGAAAGTAATTGTCGTTTTCTGATGTGTAACATCTTTCCTCTCTCTTTCCTACAATTTGACGACCTCTGTAGCGCGGCGGGTGTAGGTTCGCCTGCGACGCAGGAGGTTGCGGGTTCCATTCCCGCCTCGGAATAAATATTTGTGCGATCTGCAGATATTTGTTCAGGGTGTTCTGGGTATTATCTATGTATAATAAAAAATATTGTATTAAGTATATCAGTTATCTAGTACCCATAACACAAGCTCTGCTTAGCTTGGGGCTAGATAATGTTGTGTGAACTGTCCAGCATTATTTATTATTTATTTATCTGTGGGAGTGATTTCGTGAAATGGGACGAAAGTGTGTAACAGAAAGCGTGTATTTTTCTGAGAAGTTGGTACTATCAGCCATGAATGAATGAATAAATGAATTAATGATTGATTTCGCAGAAAAATGGTTGACAAATGTAGATCTTATTCATATTTATCCAGTTCCACTAATTGAACCTATAATAATGCTGTTGCTTATTACCAAGGAGGTGAGATTATCAGATGTTACACATCATATGCGACTATAATTAGTAAATAATTAGATTTTAATAACAGTAGAAGTTGATGGACCACCTGATGTTAAGCGGTCACCTCTGCCTATAACAATACATTACCTCATAGGTCAGGTTCAACTAGGACGCGCCTGATCCCTAAGGCATAAAGATTAAATGACTCATGTGTCTGTAATTTCACCGGCTTTCAAACCAGAAACCTTGAAATTCGAGCATTACTGTTTTGTTGCAGAAATAGATAGGTGGTACTTCCCCGGACATAACTCCCACAAATTAGATAGCACATACATACGAGAGCCATACGAGGCAATAAATAATAAATCTCAGCTTTGAACACATTCTCTACTTAAGTAGGTACCTAAATTTTATCAACAACAAGCTCGAAAATGTGATAATTTTTTTGAAACTGTCATCGATCTCTACGGTGAAAATATCAAAATTTTCACTAAAAGCGGGATATTTAACGTGATTTTTATGAGCTTATTTGTTTTCAGGTCAGGTACTTGTCGATCCCGTATCCGAGTAGGACGTACACGCTAAACGCCATTTTGTACTTTTAAATACTTTTGACAGCTACTGTCACTTCTGTTTTTGCAACGCCATACAGCACGCACACGAATAATTGCAATCTCTGTGACCGTTTTTTTTATATTCTAAATAAACGTTATAAAGAAGAATCCAAGGAATAAGTCATTTCACCACCCTAGGAAACCCCCTATTATATTTGTGGCGGCATTACCAGTGGCGTAACTATACCATCTGGGGCCCGTGGCTAATTGTTTTGATGGGGCCCTACCTATCAGTAAAAATCGTCACGGTGTACTCCGTTTAATTTTAATAAACTTCGAGATTTTCGTGTACATCTCTAAAAATGAATCAACATCTTTTTGGTTGAAATGCTTAACGATTAACTTGAAATTGTATTATGGTATTTAGTTGTCTCACTTTGGATTTTAAGCATAACTTATTAAAATATACTTTTAAAATAAAATAAAATACTCAGGTAAGTACAATGTAAAAAAATATTTTTGAGCTCGCGGCCTCTTGGGCTGGGCCCTCTTGGGTCGGGAGCCCGTGGCATTTTGCCAGCCCTGCCACCCTATTGTTACGCCACTGGGCATTACTTTATATTGTAGTTGGTATTCGGAGGCTCTCTGTGGTTTTCTTATTTTACTTATGGCCTCCAAGGTTTCTCCCTAATTTTTCGATTAACAAGAACACTAAATTGTACATTCTTTACCGCCATGTCTATTTGTTTACACATTGTTTACATGTTTTCGTATGTTTTACACTACCTATCATGTCATTACCTACCTCCTTAACCTATAGGTATTGTCCCACTTCTGGGCAAAGGTCTCCCCCAAATTCATCCACTTGTCCCTGTCCTTAGCAAGTCTCCCACCACTCCACAAAATTAACAAGATCGCACCGCCAACGCTTTCTCGGCCGACCCCGAGGTCACCGTCCTTCATGTATCCAGGTTGTGCTGATATTCGCCCACCAGTTGGAAAGCATTCGACTGACGTGCCCCACCCATCCCTTTTGAGCCTGGCTGTTTTTAACCCCCTGACGCAAAAACGACGGGGTGTTGTAAGTTTGATGTGTCTATGTGTGTGCGTGTGTGTGTGTGTGTGTGTTTGTGTGTGTGTTTGTGTGTGTGTGTCTGTCAATCGCATCGTAGATCCCGAACGGATGAACCGATTTTGATTTTGTTTTTTTTATTAGAAAGGTGAATTAGTCTGGCGGGAGTGTTCTTAGCTATGTTTGATCAAAATCGGTACAGCCGTTTCATTGCGTTGAGGGTTTTTTTTATTTTTACTAAATTAAATACTTGTGTCTCCTACGTCAGCATGCTTAGCTCGCTTAACTATTTACAAAGTGTGATGGTCTTCATACAAAACTCAGCAAAAGTTATATATGTATCTGAGTATGATCGCTGTTAGCTTCTGTACCATGCTTACAGTTCATACAATAACAGATACTCTACCTCGCTCATTGTTACTCTACAGATACACATTAGACCCAGCTGTAATAAAGTTGTCGTTGTCTCTGGCATATTTATTGAGTCAATTTTAATAAGACGACAGTGTTTAAGACTTTAAGGACACAACTTCCCGAAGGAGGCTTAAGGCACCCGAACTTAGCTCTCATTAGTGTGGGGTATGGATGTGATTCTAATTTGGAAAGGATTTCGATTTAAATGTTCTGATTCGACTTGTTTATTGACTTTGGTTTGTTTACTGCGAAATTACGATTAGATGGTCTTACATTTTAAGAACTCTAATTTTCCTAGGAAATCTTACAAAAATGCTGAGTTGTTAGGTATGTACCTAAAGTGTACATCTCGTTTTGTATGGTACCTATCTACCAATAGAGAGAATTACTTCGTGCCTACGTAATTCTTGATTGTTATTCCAGTCCCTTATCATAGATGAAGGGGCTTACTGAGGATCCAGTGTATGCCTTTATGTAGATAAAGCATCTTCGCCATTGAATATTTCATCTCTTGGGCACAAATTGTGAACAGCTGAAAGGTAGGTACATAAATGAAGTATTAACTAAGTAGGTAGGTACTAGGTACCCCACTTAGTATCAACACATTGTATTTTAGAAACCTTTTAGAAAAAATACAAATAAGACTGAAAAATAAATGCCTACCAACTAGACTAATAACTTGACCCATAAACAAAATAATGTTGTTGACTATACTTGGAATCTACATATTTGAATTTTATTCGTATTTGTCACCAGTAGGGATAATTCTAGTAGCGAAAAATTGGAATAGACGCTACAGAGGCTTATTTATCTCGGTGGTCCTGGTTTATTCCACGGATATCTTCATTTCTCATTCTATTAAGTATTGAAACTTCAAGTATAGCTCTCTCCATAGCCCACTGCACCACTTTGATATTGTGTATGTTGTATGTAGGCCGTTCTAGGTATATAATTAATTTTGTAAAAATTAAAAAAACCCTCAGTACAATTAAACGGCTTAACCGATTTTGATCGAACATAGCTAAGAACACTCCCGACTAATTCACCTTTCAAACAAAAAAAAACAAAATCAAAATCGGTTCATCCGTTCGGGAGCTACGATGCCACAGACAGACACACACACACACACACACACACATTGTTCTACTGTATTTTCAGTACTTATTATATAAAAACTACTTTCTGTTATCTCCTACCTAAGTAGAACTTTATTCACTCCCATAAAACAAAATCAAACCCTTCAGAAGCAATCCACGAAACACGTTTTCTATCAGACAGGCAACATCCAACAATTAAATGTCTGTCCGTCCGTCACGAGTCGTTTTACCGATCCCCGTCAATTCGTTCACACGTGACTGATTTTTCTTTTTCACGATGGTTTTTTTCTCTGGCCCCGACCCTTAATTGGAAGGAATTAATCCCCTATCGGTTTCTGAAACTCGGTTATTTAAAAAGGAACTAGGTGCTCGAACGTTTTTTATTAGCTCTCGAATTCAATTAGCTCGAAGTCCCAAATAAGTTGTTCGAGCACAGAATTGTAAGATTCGTCACGATATACCTAATTTTGAAACAGTCCTATTCGTTCAATAAAGGAAATTGAGTTACGTCTACGTTTTTTAATCCGAATACTGAGGCAGGAATTTGTAAGAAATCAAATTAGAAAGAACTTGCTTCTGTAGCGACTGTGCTGGGAACCTTTCAATGTCTTTTATTCAATTTCTTTGTCCTCAAGATTTTGTTTGAAACATAAAATTTGCAAAGATTTTATTCAGCGGGGAAAATGAAAAGTTAACTTGGATGTATAAACAGACCTATAAACATTTAATTAACTTGCTTCCTGGTAATTGATTTTGGGTTTAGATAAATTTTCAGAAGCATAACTTTTTAACAAATGAATTAATCAACTTCCTTCTAATTACCTAATGATTAATAAAAGATGATACTAACACGCCTATCGACATGCGCAAAGACAGGACGGCAGCATCATAGCATCAATCTGTTATTACGGGGTTCACTTTTTAATATCCAAAATTGGGATTATTCAGGTCGCTCCGGCATGTCACTCAATCAAGTTATTTCCATAATCGCCTATTACCGTGACATTGTACTGTTTTGAAGCTTTCACTGCCAATAATCCTGTTTGACTGTATTAAGCCGTGGTGTCCGGCCTAAGAATAGACCCTCCGTCTTCTCCCGTGGATGTCGTAAAAGCCGACTAAGGGACTTGTTGGTGTAATATTTGTGTTGCTAGCTTATTTAAGGAATGTATTATTACTGGAAGAAAGCGTTAGCAGAGTCAGTCGTGGGAAGCAATGGCAGCGATGAGCTCACCACTTGTCACATCTATATCCCACGATGGTGCAACCCACGGTGAAAAGAGGCCCATTGAGGCTCTGCCTACGCTTTCGGGGAAACAGGCGTGTGTCTATGTATGTATGTTCGCAGGTAAATTGGTGATCCAATTGGATGCTGCTGTGACGTTTCCCCCTCCTTACCTAGTATCGGTCTAGATACCATCTAGACCCTAGTGGAGCAATTGAACGTTCCTCCCCTCTCTCTCTCTCTCAGTAGACTGCTGACCTTAGCTCACCAGAACAGAGCTGGTCATGAATTGGCCTGAACAGAACGGTTTACTTACAACTTGCTTTTTAGCTTAGAATAGAAACGGATATATATATTTCTCTGTATTTGGACCAGTCTGGTATTACTTGAAATTGATATGTTTAAGGCAGTGTGTGTCCGCTAGTCATGTGTTTAGTAACAAGGGTCAATTCTGTCCGGATTGAGTCTTTTGAGTCCGTAATTGGTTTTGTGAATTGTTGATCTTTATAAAAAACCCATCCTTCTAGAGATTAGAACCGGACTTCTGCTGTATATGCACTCTAACGAAAGTCTATGAACCTTTGAGAGCTAGATCGATCAATATCGGGCCCCCAGGGTTCTAGACTTGACTTTTATGGATACTTGCTGGTGATTATCGAGCTGTACCTCAGCCAGGTTTCTATGGACCGCTATCAGTTCTGTGTGATCGACTCCTCCGCCTGATGACCTCTATGGTGAACGGTTCGACATGGCACCAGGTCCTAAGTCAGCATCTGTGGATTCTTCAGGACAAGCTTGTTCCTGGTCCTATGCGTGGTTAAGACAACTCGTGTCTGCAGTAGCTGATCTTGATGTTGTTGTAAAACGGAGGCCTCCGATATTAGATCGCTTAGATATTTATATAGCGCTTGTAACCACCTTCGCTTATAGCGGGAATTCGTTGTGCAAACAATCAGAGCCTATTTAAGGATTAAATATATTGTTAATTAATTAGCATATTCATGACTTACGTTCAGCATCTGCTCTCTCGGGATCCAGGCTAAAATTACTTATTCTTAGTTGTTGTATGCACTATCTGAGTGCTAAATGTATTTGATAAGCCTGCCTAAGTATTTAGGGTTTTATCTGAGCAAAATCAAACCGTGTGATATTAAATTCAGTATTGGAATATTTTAATCATTCAAGCACACACACACAAATCAATGAAATACAGTAAGACGAGTCAATCCCGCATACAGGTTTGGCTTGTAGGAAATTAAATCTAAGACAAGCCTCTATATTGCATTATTAAAATGCGGTTAATAATACCACCGCTGATGCGATATGTTAGTTATCTTTCATAATACCTAGCATTACGCGAAATAGCTAACATATCCAGCTTTCCCTCAACTGAAAACAGATTACTCGCCTCAGGTAACTAAGGACACCAATATGCCATTAATTACCCTACCACTACTAACCGGATTTTACAGGTGGGAGAATCTTTAGCGTTAAGTAGCTATTTTTGCTACGGCCCTTAATAAATTAGGCTCTGAACAAAAGGACACGTCTTTATAGACGAAATCTGCAATATAGAGGTATATATATGTCTGAAATACACGCACAAATTGAGATATATTACTAACCCAAATGATCTGATCACATTTTTATATGGAGGTTAATCAGGGCACATATATGATGCCAATATTTACTGAGATTTAATAGGTCATTAGGTCATTTGGATTTCAGAGTTGGACAGTAAAACTTAGCTTTTTAATGTTCTTGAAGGCTAGCCACTTGATTCTATTATTATAAACACTGTCTTCTCTGAGACTTAAACACTTCTTTAGTTACGACCCCGTCAGACGACACTGATTTCTAGTACACTCTCTCGTGCTTAGCGAAACTAACTTCCTCATTCCCCAGTTCAAAACTCAATGAATCGCGCTCCCCGTCGCAACACTATTCCTTCATTCTCACGGCATTTCCTCTTCGTAGCGTAACACGCCCCACTGCCGTTACGCCATTGGTCCATCCCTTTGTACATCTTCTGGGTGACACGTGATTGGTACATCTTGTCGTCACCATTGCGTAAGAGACGCAACTTTTCGCGCCAAATTCAAACTCAGCGTGCGGGCTCGCAAGCCTCGCATGATGTCGCTCCGCTTTTTGGCGCCAACTGTCGCGTTCGCGCGCATTTCAGGTTGAGATATAGTCCATTGTTTCAATCTCGGTCTCCCAACATGAAAAACAAGTAAAGTACAGTGTATGTGTATCCGCAGATTTCAGTGTCCATTCGCTGAAACGCTACACAAATTAGACTCATATCTAGTTATAACTGAAATGCAGAATCTAGTTATTTCCTAGGTTCGTAAGGTGTTATTCGATAAGTGATCTAGTCATGTCTAGACGTCTCCTTTCATGACGAAATAACTTATCTCAACTAATTACTCGAGATTTCTACAGATCAGTTATAACCAGGGTACCAAAATTCCCCAAGCACACGCATTTTATGCAAGGAAGGTTTTTTTCTCCATCACCCATTGTCAGGACATCTGCTTGCCCCATCTGTGACTGTGAAGAAATCCTAAAACCATTGTCGCTCATCCAAGAATCCTAAAATAACAGCTTTCTATATTGGACACATAGAATTTTAATATCCTGGGAACTTTAAATTCTATTGAATATACAGGAAGCAATCAACTCCCTTTGTTTCACTTCGGACAATAAGAAACGAAATCTTGCTGTGATATAAAAAAAAAATATTAAACAGATGTTTTGGGACACGGGTCCATCACATTCCACCCTCTGAAAATTGAACACGCAGAAACATCTAGTGCTTAACTTTTCATCAATACTTAATCTCCCAACTCAGAACACGGTTCCTCATAAGAGCACACGTGAAAAAAAAAAAAACTTCGACCTATCGGTCTCCCTTCGCAAAGTGGCCACCCTCAAACTAAGCTTAACCTTAAGATACCCATCTACAAAATATGTTTGTGGTGTTTGACCACCCTCAAACCTAAGATAATCCCATTTTTTTTTTTTTTTTTTTTTTAATATATTTAAATTTATTTTTATCTATTTTTATTTATTTTTATTTATTTTATTTATTTTTATTTATTGTTATTTATTTTTTTTATTTTTATTTATTTTTATTTATTTTATTTATTTTTATTTATTTTTATTTATTTTTATTTATTTTTATTTATTTTAATTTATTTTTATTTATTTTTATTTATTTTAATTTATTTTAATTTATTTTAATTTATTTTAATTTATTTTAATTTATTTTAATTTATTTTAATTTATTTTAATTTATTTTAATTTATTTTAATTTATTTTAATTTATTTTAATTTATTTTAATTTATTTTAATTTATTTTAATTTATTTTAATTTATTTTAATTTATTTTAATTTATTTTAATTTATTTTAATTTATTTTAATTTATTTTAATTTATTCATTACGCTCGTGTTTTCATAATACCTTGACAAGTGTATAGCATTATAATTCCCTCGGATATGATTTTCATTATTAATCAACGTATACACGTTGGCATACGGTATCGCACCCACGACGTATGGTCCCTTGTATAGCAACGCAAACTTTTTGGTTATCTTCTGACTTTTGTCTGATTTTGGTAACGTCCTCAACTTGACCTTATCTCCGATGTTGAATTGTATGAGTTTATGACCTTTATTATATGTAACCTCTCGTGTAGCTGCGGCCTTGACTATATTTTCTCTCGCTCGCTCGCGCATAAACTCTTTCGATTCGCGACTTTCCCCATCAAATCTTTTAATATAAGTGTCAGTTGTCAATTTAATTGAATTCCCTTCAATGAGCTCTAACGGAGTATATTTTGTACTAGAGTGTATTACATTGTTGTAGCATTCTTCGATAATTGGTAACACACTTACCCAACTCTTATGTGATTTATTACAATAGGCTCTGAACAGTCTCCCCAACTCGCGATTCACTCTTTCGGTAGAGTTGGGCCGCGGATTTCGTACTGATGTGTGTGATAACACGATACCCATTTTAGCTAGTCCATTTTCCCATGCTCGCGACACAAACTGTGCTCCGTTATCCGTTACAACTCGCTTTATCGTTACTTCTAAATGAAATTTCCTTACGCATGATACGACACTCTTTCCCGTAGCCTTCCGCAACGCATACAATTTTATCAACTTACTAAACGCATCCTGCATTACAAAAACATAACACATCCCGAGTTGACCTGCCGGCAATGGCCCACACAAATCAGCAAAGACAATTTCCCCTATTTCCAAAGCTAATACTGGCTGACTCGGACCCACCGTTGCCTGTAACTCATGTTTTGTTTTCTGACATAAGTCACATTCTCTCACTACTCTACCAATCTCACGTGACATACGTGTAAAGTAGAATCTTTTCCTCATTATAGCATGTACTTTATACCTACCAAAATGCCCAATTTCCTCGTGAACATTCTTTATCAATTCGTCTCTCATTACTTCCGGTATGACAATAACCTTTTCACCCGACCCAGTGCGCTTATAAAACAACATATCGTCTTTCATCTCGTAAAACCTCATCTCCATAGAGGGTGACGCACTGTCATTTATCAACAACCTCGTAATTATTGCTTGTAACTTGGGGTCAGCTTTCTGCAATTGTACTATGTCTTTTAATTGTCCCGTTACCTGTCTATAATTAGCTGTTTTAAACATGTTTAGTTGTGGACTGACTATTCTAGTTCCTCGACCTAACTCCACGTTTGGTATGTGTCTAGACAAAACATCTGCTATACAATTATCGGTCCCCTTTATGTACTCGATACGATAGTCAAAACGTCCCATGTAATGTACCCATCTTATCATACGTGCACCTAGTAATTTCCACGAATGTAAAAACGTTAGACTCTTATGATCAGTTCGAATGATCATTTTAGCTCCGCGTAAGTAGGTTTCAAATTTTGTCAGGCTGAAAATGATAGCAAATAACTCCTGCTCCGATACCGTCCAACGAATCTCGGCGTCTGTCAACCCTTTACTACAAAAACCTACGATCATACGATCACCTTCTTCTGATAATTGATAGACACATCCTGCGATACCTACGGCACTGCTATCCGTTTGCAAATAGTATGTTTTATTGATATCAGGGTGAACTAGCATTACGGTATCTAAAAATAAAATTTTCACACGCTCAAAAACCTCGTTTAACTGTTCGGTCCATATGAAAGCCTCCCTTTTTTGCAATAGCTTACATAACGGTTTCGTCTGCTCCCCGTATTTGTGAATAAATCTCCGGAAATAGTTTATGAGCCCCAAGAAAGCCCTTAATTGTTTTACGTTTTTGGGCGCCGGGAATTGCTTTATGGCCACTGTCTTATCAGGGTCCATTCTCACTCCATTTACCGATACAATATGGCCGAGAAATTTAACCTCTGTTTGAAAAAAACTACATTTAATCAAATTACATGTCATATTGGCCTGCCGCAATCTTTCTAATACCTGTCCCAAATGTTCCAAATGCATGTCTAGGGTCCCCGATGTGTATACCACTAAATCATCTAGATAATTCACACAAAAATCTCTGACTTCAGGCCCCAAGATAATATCCATTGCTCTACTAAAACTCGATACTGATGTTTTTAATCCCTGAGGCAATACATTATACGTGTATGACTTTCCCATAAACGTGAAACCTGTGTATTTCGTTGAATCACTATCTAACGGTATGTGAAAATAGGCATCACTGCAATCTAATACGCTTATGAATTTGACATTATGAAAAGACTGTAAAATCTCTGACGTGAGGGGTGGCGCTTCGACGTCCCCCATCATTCGTTTATTTAATTCGCGTGCGTCTAACAATAATCGAACACTGCCATCTTTCTTTATGACATAAGTCATCGGACTACAAAAGGCTGTTGACTCACGCTTTATGATACCCAAAGCTTCTAATTCCATTATCTTTTGTCCTACGATATCTCTATGTTTGAATGGTATCGGATAAGATCGTTTCATGAAAGGTGTTTGATCTGTCATTTCAATCTTGTGAGTGTATTTATTGGTCCTGCCAGGCTTATGTGAAAACACCGTTTTATATTGCCGCAAAACAGATAACAATAAATCCTTTTGTTCAACTGATTTATCTAGCCCCTGGACGTATTGTTCTACGGATAACCGCTTATCGTTATCAGTCGTGTTTGAAGTAATTGTTCTCTCTAAACAATTTAATCTTCGTTCCCAATCTAAACATTCGTGATCCGACCCGATTCTAACTTGAGTTCTAATCCCAAGATGTTCTATACTTAAGATCTTTTCAGGACCACATGTGATGACCGCCCTCATACGTTCTAACCAATCATGTCCTAATATCATCGGATACGGAAGCTTTTTTAAAACAACTACGGGCGTATCGATTTGAACTGAGCCTAACTCTATCGTAACCACATTGAGTTTATTAACCTTTTCACTCTTCGACCCGAACGCACCTTGAATTTGCATGCACGGTGTCGGAACTTCCGGTAAAACACCTACTTCGCTTCTAATTGAATCATACAGCTCCGATGAAATCGCTGTAACCTGACTTCCTGTATCTAGCAAACTTTTAATCTCTTTTCCGTTTATCTTTATTGTTACTTCGGGTAAACGAGATAAGCTGTGAGCTGTATTTTCGTCGTCATAAAAGGATGAATCACTAAAAATTGTATACAACCTTGCCTCGCGCTTATCGCAGATGTTACACGGCCTGCCTACCTCTTGGCACAAAAGAATTTCGTCGTTATCTTTTCCTAATAACAACCCTAAGCTCGCTTCGATGCTGTAACTGTTCGAACAAATAGCATTACCTACTGGAACTTTGCACCCGTTTTCTGTTTTTCCTAACGCCTTTCCTGGCCTCCAACCGGTCTTTATCATACAGTTATACGCTACAACATTTGCGCCCGATCTCGTCCTAATTTCCGGTCCTAAAATCATATTAACGGTACTATTTAAACCTCTTGCATCTATATTCATTGTCGGATCACAGAGGCTGTCGTGTCAGTAGTAATGTATTGGGCGTTCTGGGCCACTTCGCTATCGCTCCGTGGCCCATTTCGCCCAATACATTGTTAAAAAGTTACATTAAAAATTGTCTTTGACCGATGTATTTAAGGAAGTTATTACGTCTCTTAGAGCATTCCATCGAAAACGCTCTCACGATGAAGTTCGTAAAACAACCGCTAACGTTACAATTCGAAAACATTACCATTGACTCTGAAAAACATAATTTTCGACATGGAAACCTTTTACCAAATTCAATACGTTGCATAATATGTGGTCCATCAAATTGTGGAAAAACTAATTTAGTAATTGGTTTACTGCTACACAAAAATGGTTTGCAATTTAGAAATTTATATTTGTATTCGAAAACTCTCTATCAACCAAAGTATGTATTTTTGGAACAGATTCTACGAATGGTTCCAAGTGTATCATTTTTTAAATATCGTGAAAATGAAGAAGTTCTTACTCCAGAGGCAGCAAAATGTGATTCAATAATAATATTTGATGACGTAGCGTGTGAAAATCAAAATAATATGCGTGATTATTTTGCAATGGGTAGACATAAGCATATCGATTGTATTTATTTAAATCAGACTTACAGTAAAATACCCAAACAGCTAGTAAGAGATAATGCAAATTTAATTGTCCTTTTCAAGCAAGATGATATAAATATGAGACATATATATGATGAACACGTCAACGCGGATATGACTTGGCAAGAATTTAGAAATATGTGTTCAAACATATGGAAAGAACCATATAGTTATTTAGTGATAAATAAAGATTGTGAAAAGAATAAGGGATGTTATAGAAAAAAATTTGATACATTTGTTGTGTTTAATTAGTTGTATAAATAATTATTGCATATAATAATTTGATTCAGTAACAGTTTCACTACTCAAAGAATAAAACGTGTTCTATAGTAATCGAAAAGATATTATTATAGTTTATTAAAACATGGAAAAAAATCTAAAGAGACAAATTGTGAATGCAGCAGCTGCTGTTAGAAGAAAGGTTCGAAAGATGCGGGATATTGAAACTGAAAAAAATGATGTTCTGGAAACTGTTTTTAAACCAATTACAAATTCTCTCAATCAATTAGTTGATGAAAAGAAAGATACTATTAAAGTAAAAGAAAATGAAACTAAATTAAACACATTAAGTCCATTAAACTTTGATACAACTCTTAAGAAGAGAAAGCCTAACGTTGGATTTAATGATGATAACTCTAATGATGAGTTAGATGAGAAAGATGATTGTTCAGAAAGTTCTGGATATGAATATGATGTGAATGATGAATCTTTCAAATCAGCTGATACAAGTGAACCTAATCAGAGCTCTAACATTTCATCGTGGTCTATTTCTTCTGAAGCTTTGGGTAATGTTCCGTTTGGTGTGAGAAATGAACGTGGTAAGCTCATGATGGGTTCAGCACGTGTGGTGGTTTCTAATGATTACATTCAAGTTGGTACAAATAAGTACAAAAAAACGTTTGGAATAAATGAGCTTTTATTCAAAAGATTGCCTGATTCAACAGCAATCACTGCAGAAGATTTGAGACATTATAAGTTAATGTTGTTAGAAACAAACGTTCATCGAAGAGACTATGATTCACGCAAACCAATTAAAAGTAGCAAAGGACGAAAGTACTTAAACATAATAAAACCACTATTCAAGCTACGTAAAGTGTCTGTAAGTACTGATGGTAGTCAGTCAAACTTATACCAAGGAGAAGGGATACCATTATTAAAGAAATGGAAAAAGAATGTTGATTACGTTTACTGGGATGATCCTAACGAATTGATCGATAGATTAAAATTATTAATTGCATCTCAGGATGCTGGTAACACTGGGTTGGATAATGAAATCATATGCATTATAGAAGAATTGCGTGAGAGTGGTATTATACCATGATAAATAAGATGAAATACATCATTTTGTTTCATTTGAACTTTATCTCTGACCCCTATCAGTTCATCATAAGTAAAATGGATAAATTTGGTCATCACATTCATAAACGACTGCGATTACCAGAATTCTTCGAAATCTTTGACAAGGCATTGATGAAAACAGAAAACGAAGAATTCGATTTGTTATCAACGAGATTGACAGGTGTTACAAATCCTTTGAGACCGAACGATGCAGCTAACAAAGAATACGTAGATAAGCACTGTGAATTATTTGCAAACAAGCAAGAAGTTTATAACACTCTAAACGCTATAAAATCGGATATTGAAAAATATATTCAGCATTTTAGAGAAGACTACTACACAAAGATTGAATTAGAGAAGTTCATTAAATCAAAAAATGAGTAAGCAACAAGTTGTTAATGAAATTCATAAAGCTGCACGTAAAAACTTTATTCGACGGTTTGTGGTATTAAAGGGAATTGATGACTTATGGCAAGCTGATCTTATAGACTTTCAAAATTTAAAAAGTTATAACAACAACTATGCTTATATATTAGTAGTATTAGATTGTTTTTCAAAGTTTTCTTGGGCTATTCCAGTCAAAACTAAGACTAAATCCGAAATAGCAAATGCATTTAATACAATTTTAGTCACCACCCATCGTCAGCCAATTAATTTACAAACAGACATGGGTACAGAATTTTATAACGATGAATTCAATAAAATAATGATGTTTCATAAAATTAACCATTATTCTACATACTCCATAAAAAAAGCCTCTATAGTTGAACGTTTAATTAGAACTTTAAAAAACAAATTATATAAATGTTTCAGTTTTAATGGTAGTTATAGGTGGGTTGGGAGGCCTTTGGAAAGTGTTATGATTACATACAATGATACAATACATCGAATTACAAAATATAAGCCGAACGAAGTTAGTCAGTCAAATCAGGATATAGTCATGAGAAACATAAAAAGTTCACAGATGATAAATATGAAATCAAAGAAAAGTAAATTTTTTATAGGAGATGTTGTACGTATAAGCAAATATAAAAGTAGCTTTCAAAAAGGTTATACACCAAACTGGACTACAGAACTATTTCGTATTAAAAAAATTAATAATTCAAAACCTTTTACTTACGTAATTCAAGATATGTATAAACAGCCGATTTTAGGAACTTTTTATGAAGAGGAACTTCAGAAAACTAGCTGTCCTAATGTTTATCTTATTGAAAGAGTTTTAAGAAAAAAAGGAAGCAAACTTTTTGTCAAATGGTTAGGTCTCCCTGATAGTGAAAGTTGTTGGATCGAAAAACGTACAATTTTATGATCGTGTAAGAAAATCTATAAAATTATATATTAGTAGTAAAAAACAGTCATTAATAACTCGGCAATGCGAGGTGGAGGACTGATTAATAGTTTAATAAATAGTTTACCCTTTGAAGTCCATTTACCTGGATATAATTATTGTGGACCCGGGACACGATTAAGAGAACGATTAATAAGAGGTGATAAAGGAGTTAATCAGTTGGATAGTGCATGTATGCAACACGACATTGCATATAATAACTCTAATAACTTAGAAGATCGACACAGAGCTGATTTGGAATTAATAAGCATGGCTAAACAGCGAATGAAATCCAAGAATGCAGGAAAAGGAGAGAAAATAGCTTCGTGGTTGGTTAACAAAGTCATGAAAACCAAAGTAAAACATGGTGCAGGAACTAAATCATTTAAATCTATTATTTCTACTATAAGTACTCGTATCAAGAAGCTAAAACCAAAAAATAATTCTAAAGCTATACAAATAGCATACTCTGCTGCAAAAAAACTCGTTAAAAGTAATAAAGGAGTTCGTTTGCCTCGCATCATACCGTTACCGAAGACGGGTGGTATTCTTCCCTTGATACCAATTTTTGCTGGATTGTCTGCATTAGGTGCATTAGCTGGAGGAGCTGCAGGTATAGCTAAAGCTGTAAATGATCACAAATCAGCTAAAAAAAACTTTGAAGAGGCGCAAAGGCATAATCAAATTATGGAATCTATTGCTTTAGGGAAAGGTTTATATATGAAACCTTACAAGAAAGGCAATGGGCTTTATGTAAAAAGTTCAAAAAACTAATGAAAAGGTTACCCAATCGTGCTCTCACCAATATTGACATATTAGAATATGCTTGTGGACTCATACCCTATTTTAGAGGTGTTTATATGAGAGATGAATTACCAAAAAAACCAAAAGCCATTGAATGTGCTATCGTTAATTTAGATAGTTCAGAGAATGAAGGAACACACTGGGTAGCCTACGTAAAGTATTTTGATTATTGTGAGTATTTTGATAGCTTTGGAGATTTAAAACCTCCGTTAGAGATTGTTACATACTTAAAAACGAATATAACATACAATTATTGTAATTATCAAAAATTTGAAACGTCGAATTGTGGACATCTTTGTTTAAAGTTCCTTCAGAAATTTTGGAAAAATAAATGTAAATAGATTAGGTACCTATACGAATTAAATATGTATAAATTTAAGAACTAGTTTTATTTAATTCATTTGTATAATGTCTTTCACACTGTCTATAACCGGTAATACAACGATTTTATCATCTAACTTTTATCCTGCTTTAGAATTTGATGGAGATTATGAATGTGCTCTGCTGTATTTGTCTACATTTAATTCAATTCCTAATATTGACTTAAAAAACAATAAATTTCATTATGGTCATAATGAAATCATAGAGATACCGGAAGGTGCCTACGAACTTCAGGATATCAGTGATTATTTAAAAGCGAAAGTCAAAAATGCAACCTTTAGTTTATTTTGTAACAATAACACTTTGAAAACTTTTCTGTGTTGTGCAAAGGATATACATTTTGAAAAAGAAAATTCTCTTGGTACTTTACTAGGCTTTGGTAAACAAACTCTGAAAGCAAATATAATAAACGAGTCACAGTTTCCTGTTAACATTTTATCAACGACTGTGGTCAGGGTTGAATGTGATATAGTGAGCGGCTCATATATTAATGGAAAATCAAGCCACATAA
The DNA here is from genome assembly GCA_932527175.1 of Operophtera brumata. NCBI lineage: Eukaryota > Metazoa > Arthropoda > Insecta > Lepidoptera > Geometridae > Operophtera > Operophtera brumata. Next base: position 34,157,137 of record OW052227.1, on the reverse strand, counting down.
TTTATGAATTTGCACCCAACGTACCACCAGGATATCGACTGATAGAAATACCTAAAAATATCATTTATTTTCCTATTAATCAAAATAACGTTAGTACTATTAACATCAGATTATTAGATATTCATAATAATTTGATAAATTTACGGGGTGAAGAAGTTCAAATATATTTGCATATGAAGAAAAGATGATTGATTATAATAAATATGCTAACATGAAAACAAAACACATCAGTGCTAATCGGACAACCTGCAAAGGAACAGCTCAAAAAACAAAAATTACAAAAGAAAATAAAAGGTTTCTAAAATTCATCGGACTTTTGAAATGAGTATTTTAGACATATCAAGTTCTCCAGCATACGATAACACCATAGATGGTATTGAATATCATTCGTATAAACCATACGTAACAAGTTTTAACAGGAATGATGAAGTTCGCATTCCGATCAATCAACAAGATTTATACATATTACCATCAGCCAGTACCCTTTATTTGGAAGGAACAGTAAAAATTGTCAAAAAGGATACGAGACAAAAAGTTGCAAGCTTTGAATTTACAAACAATCCATTACTTTTTCTCTTCCAAGATATTCGATATGAGCTTAATGGAGTCGAAATAGATAAAATTAAAAATGCTGGTATTACTACAACTATAAAAAGTTTATTATCCATGAATGAAAATGAAGCTAAAATATCAAAGGCTTGGGGTTGGGATATAGATGGTACAAAGGATCATGGAGGCAGTTTTTCAGCTTCAATACCACTAAGTAATATTTTAGGTTTTGCTGAAGATTATAAGAAAATCATCATAAACTGTAAACATGAATTGATATTATTACGCAGTAATACCGATTTAAACGCATTGAAAATTCCATCTACTGAGGTGGTTGAAGACATAATAATAAATAAATTAGTTTGGCGCGTTCCACACATTAAGGTGTCTGACAAGGAAAAAGTTCGTTTACTGAAGCTTTTAGAAAAAGATCGACCACTAAATTTCGCGTTTCGAAATTGGGATCTGTATGAGTACCCATTGCTACCTCAAACCACTAAGCATACATGGTCAATAAAAACCTCATCACAGATAGAAAAGCCGAGATATGTAGTCATTGGTCTACAGACCGGTAGAAAAAATGTAGCAGAGAAAGATATGTCATGCTTCGATCATTGTAATTTAAGAGATGTCAAAGTGTATCTTAACTCTACATACTATCCGTATGAAAGTCTTAATGTAAATTTTATAGATGAAAAATTTGCTTTATTATATGAACAATATGTAAAATTCCAACAGTCTTATTACGGACGCAGGAGCGAACCGTTGCTGAGTGCATCTGAGTTCAAGGAAAAGGCACCGCTCTTTGTTATCGATTGCTCTAGACAGTGTGAAAATCTTAAGTCAGGCCCTGTAGTAAGCGTACGTGTGGAGCTTGAAAGCAACTCGGAGATACCTAATCATACGTCAGCATATTGCCTCATTTTAAATGACTGTCTAATAGAGTACAGACCACTTAGCAATTTAGTGAAGAAGATAACATGAATCCTGATACTGTTATCGTTGACCTACAAGGATTTAAGGATACAAAAAGCACCTTTATTATAAAAGAATTTGCAATTTTTATCAATGGATACACTCAAACTTTTCTTGTCAAGCCTCCGTACTCATTTAATAACTTGACAAACGATGAAAGAAGGCAAGTTCGGTGGTTAGAAAAAAATCGTGGAATTTTTTGGAGTGAAGGATTTATTGACTACAAAGAGTTTAAGCGTACTATTACTCCATATTTAAATAATAAAAAAATTATTTGTAAGGGAACCGAAAAAATTAAATGGATTCAGGATTTGTGTCAGAACTGTAAAATTATAGATATAGGTGACAAAGGCAGTCCTAATTTTTTTAAATTGTATAATGATTATGAGAAATTAAAATGTATAAGTTTTAACTGTGTAAATCATAAGAATAAGTGTGCTTTAAAAAATGTACTGTGTATTAAGATGTGGTGTGATGACAATAATTTTTATAAATTTCTACCTAAACTTTTTAAATAATTTAACTTTTTAATGAATTCTAAGGATTTGTTACTTAACTATATTTATTTTTTGAAATAAAAATAATTTTACTTATTAAATATTTTATTTTTATAACTCTAAGAACTAGGTAGAAACATTAAATTTACTTACGTAATTACTCATTTATTTACACAACTTTACGTATCACACGCAATATTTTCTGATATAGCTCTAATAATTCTCTCAGTTTTGTCCATAATATCGTCCACAAATTCTTTCACTACATATTGCGCAGATAAAATCACGTTATTTTCACTATCACATGTGTCACTTATGTCTGTTACTTTTATCTGAATTAATCTTCTCCCTGTGCATGCTTCTCGGGTTAGTACATATGAAGATCGCTGCACTCGACGTTGACGCTTTTCAAGGACTTCGCAATGTAATGTTTTTTTTGGTTTTCGTTTGGGTCGCTTTAGTTTTTTGGTCTTCAAGTCGAGCAGCGGGAAGTCTTCATCAGGATTTTGTGCACAGTGAAATAGCAGATCCTCAGTGTTTATCCCGAAGAGTCCCTCCGGAGTCTCAGAATCCTTAGTTAAGAAGTCAGCCATATCTGAGAATAAAAAATATACTAATATTATAAATGATAAAGTTTGGATGTTTGGGTAACCGCTATCAGGTGTTTATTATACAGGTTAAGAGGAATTTATTCAATGTACCAGGCAAGCAGCAGGCTTCAGGAATAGTTTTGTTTGTTATTCTTCGATTTTGATGAAATTATTTGATAGATATATAGATGATTAAAACCTACAATAAAGACTAAGAACGCGGGTGAAAACGCAGGCGAGAGCTAGTAATTATATCACTTACTTACACAAAATTTGAAGCTGAATTGAGATAAATTATGTTGAAAAGTAAATACACTTACCGTAAGTATTAGATAGTTGAAATCTGTATACGTTAGTTATCACCGTTGTTTCGAAACAGAATGAATCAAATAAATGTATTTTCTGCAATGTCGATAAATTCATGTTAAGACATGTCCTAACCAGCTCATGCAAAGTACACGCACAAACTACATAGTACTTACTTAGTTACTTATTTGCTGCGTAAGATAATTGAAACATACTACTATCGCTTCTGATTCATGTAATGAATGGTATAAGTTTTTACTGTGGCTTCTCTTGTCAGTTTTACTTAGTTTGATTACAATAATTTTAAGTAGGACTTTAATTTTAAAATTGAGTAGGTACGTGATTTCTAAGAAGAATAATAAAATAATAACAATGTTTTTAATCATCAAAAAATATATTTATTTTCTTAAAACTACTAAAATTTAATTCTTTTTAATAAGGTTTACATTCTAGGTGGTTATCTATATTTAAACACACAGTTTATTTATATAGATCTTAATAGCTAGGTATACATTTTAGGTAGGTACCTATTTTATTTATTTTCTAAATACATTACTTAATAGTTAGGCTTACATTTTCGATGGGTACCTACATATAAACATAGTAAAAAAGTAAAAACTAGATATATCAACTCATATCCCAAGAATGGATACGTGACCCCATGCTCTGCTTGATTTTTTATTACGTGAAATCAAACGTTTATCGTCATTACTAGAGAGTGCTATTTTGTTTACTGAACGTGTGAATATATCATGTTTTATGCTCTTAAATAATATATTCTTCCTTCGTAAAATATCTTCAGTTTCCAATGTGTTTTTATAGTCTAACATATCTAAATCACGTACGACACATGCCTTTATTCCTTTCGCCTTTTTTATTTCAGTGTGGGTATTTTTTATACAGTACAGTTTTGAGCGCAACCCCACAAATTCCATTATTATTTTCCCTCCCATTTCATCTTTAAAAAGACCTGGTACTTTTTTATTCATTATTGGTAATTCATGATAATTATCTAGAGAAAAATTACTGGTATCGAAATATTCCATAAAATTTATTTTTAACTCTTGATAAAATTGTTTTGTTTTGATATGATAAATGAAACTGTCTGTATCAGTGTAACACATCTGTAAATGGTTTCCGTAGAATGGTTGAAATATTGAATAATGAAAATCATACATATGTGCTTTTGACAATTCAAGTACTGTGAATCCTATATACAACGGCTTGTCTAAAACTATACGACTGGGTTTCAATTGAATTGCGACTAAATTTTCTGTAAATACTGAAGCACTATGAAAATTGGGACTAGCGATTAGGTTTTTTGCACTATTTCGTTTTTTTGTTTTATTGTTTTGATCAATCCACTGATTTATTAGCTGAACGTTGACTTTTTTTCGGTTATTTTCTAACGTCTTTCCAAAAACACTATTATTGAGCAGTTTAAAAAAATCTTGTTCAAAAGTTGACGTGGCTTTTTGCCGCAAACTTGTATTAAGATCAATATATTGTTTTAAGTAGGCACTTTGTCGAAACGTAATAACACGATGGATTTTTCTCAATATTAAACCATGTTTGATACATATTTTTAAATGCTTGTAATGTATCACATAGTTAAATTTATCATACAAATTAGGAATAAGCTTCGGATGTTTTCCACCAGGTGGAATATCTTTTTCAGGGCAAAATGGTAAGTCGTTATGTTTGCAATGTAAATTTTTAGGATAAATCAAGTCTACTTCTAGAATGAAGCCATACTCATCATCGTCTAAAACACTGTTAACATCCAATTTATCGATTTCGGTTTGATTGAGAAATCTAAAGTTTGATAACGGTAATGTTTGACTCATGCTGTATCCATAGAGATTGTTACAATCTATATATACAATATAAGATTCTGGCATCAACGGATCATAATCTTCGATAAATTCATTATTGGCTTTTGCATATCTTTGTGAACACATACATACTCCACCTCTTATGCCTGATTGAATCATATTTATCATATCGAAATCATCAATGAGTTCCAATTCAATGCCAGTTTTATAAAGCATCGCATCGAATGATAAACTAGGTGCAGTTACATAAAAAGCAGGATCTAAGCAATAGTGATGTTTACAAGTTTTTCTAAAATTTTCAAAGATATCAGTCAACAACAACACGTCTGTTTTTAAATATAAATCAGTATATTGTCCCAAGTCCTGAATACCGAATTGATCCCATACCATTAGTGCATGTAAATAATCTTCGTCTGAAATGTGTTCGTTGTTTAAAGAGCTATAAAAACTGTTTTTACATGGAAGATATTGCTCATTGTAGCGTTCCCATGTGTTCATATACTCGTATGGGTAGACACCTTTACTAGTAAGAAGCGAAAACTGTGATTCATTTGGAAAAAAATGATTTAAATGAATGAAGTCAATAGTTTTCATCGTTTTAGCTAATTTTTCTAAACTGGTTCCCAAAAATTTGAAAGAATCAACAAACCGCAATTGTACATATTCATTTTTGGATATTGGAATAAATTTAGTAAATGATATGTAATTTTCTTTTGTTTTAGGAATAATTCTTACTGACCCAGGTGCTTCCCCCAATTTTTTTATGAACAAGTGGCAATCGTAACCTGCCAAATTATGAAAAAAAATTGGAACAAACTTTGGGACTTTATACTGTAAATTGCAGAAGCTGTGAGCTGCTCCACGGTACTGACCTGTAATATGGCAGTGATCTCTAACCCTATCACCAAATAAAAAGTTCTGACAAATATGGCATCGAATGGCATTTTCATAGTCTATAGCATCAATAACGCTAAATTCTATAGACACATTTTGTGACAAAATTTCATGAATATTCTTAGCGTCTTTGTAAAGAGACGAAACAAATTTGTCAACACAATCAAATCCCCGATACGATACAAATTTATTATAAGAAGGGTTGACAGAACAGACAATATTGTATGCGAACGCTACAGGCACATGTTTTTGTATGGTATGTGTATAAGTACCTTCAGTTTGTAATTGTGTAGTGTTGCATACATCTATCAACATAGTTTCAAAGTCAGCGTAAATTATAAATGGTACGTCTTGCTTCCGATCAAAATTTTTAAATTTTATAACACATCCCTTTTTTGGTAGCACGGTAACGATACCATTACACGTGTGATTTTCCACACTATCTGCTGTTGTAAAAAACAGTAAGCATGTATCACAAAAGTATATTTTCCCATTATGTTTGGTTATTTGACTTCTCACCAGTCGCGACAAGTTTTTTATGAGACAATAATGCGATTTTAAACTATTTTCTATGTATAGTAAGTGTATAATTGTTTTATTGATAGAAGGTTCTGATTTGTAGAGTGGACCAATAACTTTTTTATTTTTTTCCAGACCATAAATTATGAAACTTAATTGCGGATTATTATTTTCAAAAACCTTTATATCAGACAATGTCATGGGAAATAACATATTATCAATGTTCAATACATCACTAAAATGTGGGTATGATGTTATTCTATTTTGATGTTTCTTAGCAGGATAGAGAGCTGCTACTACACACCATAAGAAACAATACTGATCTATGTTACGAATATTTAAACAAGCTTTTTTTTGTTTAATGAACCTCGGTAAATCGATAAAAGAGCTACCACCAAGCGGTTGAAATTTATTTACATTTATTTCTAAACTAATACAATACAAAAAACCCCAACCCGAATCACGGTCTTGAAATTCATCAACTTTCGTTCGTAATGTATCCCTCAACGATAAAAACAATGACTCAAAATCATAATTACTATAGATAGGAGTGTTTTTTGTACCAAATGATTTGATTTCTTGTTCATTATTTTTGAATAATAAAAACTTTGAGAAAAGCTCAAAGTTTGCTTTTATACATACATGTTTTTGTAAGCATTCGTCTAAAACATGCTTTATTTTATCTCGGATTGAGTTTAAAAAAATATCAATATTGATTTGGTTTTCATCTTTTGCTAATATTCTATAAGAAACAATTCGACACCGAAACGCTGAGGTTACAGTATCAACCCCATCAATATGTGGCTGACTTAAATTGTTTTGTCTATGTTTATTACTACGTAAATGCCCAATCCAAAACCTATTACATACACTTATTTTGCATACTTCACAGAACGGCATTTCGATGATATTATACTTACTTAGTGTTAAAATGCTAGCTATCTTTATTGGAAAGCTTTTTGATAGCTCCAAAACCACTTTTTAGAATATAGTTTAGTTTATAATGCATAAAATCATCATAAAAAATCCTAGCTATAACCATAGATGTTACATCTATGGGTATAACTATCTATATTGCAAAGTATATTTGTTAGCTTTAGATAGCACAAGCAAAATGTATTTTTTTACTATAACATTAAAATTGATTTTTATTTATAAGTGATTCTGTTAGAATAAAATGTTGGTTCACAGTCCTTAAATCGTTTAAATACTGTAGTAAACAACTCTTGCAGAGTTTCCCACTCAGGACTGTGTTCACCTAGTCGTAATTTAACCGATGTTAAAGCCTTTTTGTACCTTTCTTGCGGGTCGGTGTTTTCAACGTCCTCAACGCGATAGAACTTCAGGTCACAGAAGAAGTCACCATCGCTGATCGCTGCGGTGCGGCGGGACTGTCCATCGGAGACTCGTGACGTAAATGATGATGTATTCACTGCATTGCCACGAGCCTTGATGCTTGGTGAGGAGCTGGTTTTTTCTTCTGCCTTTAAGATGGTGAAAATATTTTTTTTTGATTTTTTGTTCCTGTGAGCGAAAAAGATATTGTTAAGGTGAGGTATAACGCAAATTACCAATCTAAGATTAGATTTTGAACTGACTAAATCAAGTATAATATTCATATAAAAAAATATGCATGGATAATACCGAGGGATTACTCAAACAAAAAAACAATAGGGTAAAAAATTATCGACAAAAAAATTGAATTAAAAAATTTGATAAATTTAATCATTGCAGTAAAATGGAGGGATCACCCACAGGGTTTTTAAAATTATCTATTAATCTTTTTCAAGCAGCATGTACTTTTTTTGTATGAAGATTTCTGCCTAGGGTTGGCGCAGTCTTAACGTTGTTGTTTAATCAATCAACATGCTTGTATTATTTTTTTATTTCTATGAAATGCTATATTTTAAAACAAATCATAGTTTTGAGTGAAAGAGTCCATGAAAATCGTTGAGTCAAGGGACATACATGATATAAGTGTTTTCAGGTTAAGGTGATTTGTCACCCCAAATTCTGTTACTATCTAACTCAAGTTTGTTAGTTATATTTACCAACGGAACTCTTCTCGATTAGGAGAGCGGGTGACACCCACAGCTGCTGCACTGGCTGGAGATGTCTTACGTTTCTGCACCTTAGCTTTTGATGTCGCTGACTTCTTGATTGGTTGAGCAACTAGCATTGATGTGGCCGAGCTGTCGTATTCTGAATCATAATCCGACCTGTAAATAATAAAATACATTACAATATATGTATACTAATCGCTGCAAATGCAGGGGGGGTGTGCGGTTGCACTCGCCTAAACGCACATCCTCTATAACTATGTTCAGTTATGAATTACTGAAGAATTTTGGAAACAGATTTTTATTGCAATCTTTCACAAGTTTCGATTCAGATTGAATTTATTTTTTTACTCTGGTTCAGATTCAAGATATTTTTTGTAAAGAAAGGTATTTTTGTATTTTTTTTGTAGCAAAAAATAGGTGCTCCTAATTTAATAAAAAAAGTTTATTAAATTAGGTTAATAAACAGGCTAGGTATGTTATTCTAACACAGATATGATAAGTAATCAATATTTTGTGGTATATATTTTTGAGTTATTTCAGTTATTAACAAAATTATCAAGCAAAAATATGCAAAAAGTTTCCAGAAAAACCGAAAGAAAAGTAGAGAATTTGTACCGAAATTGGGAACTGAATTTTCAAACTTTTTTTTGTTGTGTTTTCGAGCATTTCCTTTCATCAGACCGGTGTTAATACGTGACAAAATTATTCTACTATCAAATTTAATCGCAGGATATATCCATAGTCGTCTAAAATTCAAATTTAGAACAAAATAACAAAAGACGTCTGCAAATGTTCAAATTGTTGCGTGGGCAGTTAAGGCGCTATAGGTTCAACGAACATTTTTGTATGAGGCGAAGAAGGCGAGCTCACGCTATGATACCGGGTTTTTATGTATAAAAAAATTATATAAAAATGACGTTCAAAGTTTTGTTTAATTTTGTTGATGAATTCACTAACTCAAATATTAACTAACATGTAACCAAATGTTTCAAAAATTAAAACGTGAGAGAAGTGAGTGAAAAATAGCATTTAAATTTTAAAAAGGAGGTATATTTGTTATTTTTTTTTATCGAGTGAAGTAATTCAAATATTGTATTGAATTATTGATTTCACTAGATAAAAAGCTCAAGAATATCATATATTTTTTTCTTCATAGAAAGCTATGGAAATTCTTATCAAAAACTTTAAAATTCTAGAGACATTTGAGAACCTATCGCGCCTTAAGACCGTGTAAAATTCGGCTCCTAAATTCGCAAACATCTTGGGACATTATTTTTTCTGGTATGAAAGTTGCGCGGGCATGTGAGTGGTAGGTAGTTGGTTTGTGTTAGTCGTAGGAGAAGCCGCGGATCACTACACTACCAGTAAAACATGATCCAAGAAAAAAAAAATTAAAAATTTCGCTGGCTTATCTGTTTTGTGCGACATTTGTTTGTTTGTTTACAAAAAATATCTCGAATAACCAGAGTATAGAATACAAGTAATAATGCTGGACAGTTCCACACAACATTATCTAGCCCCAAGCTTAGCAGAGCTTGTGTTATGGGTACTAGACAACTGATATACTTAATAAAACATATTACATAGATAGATATTTTTTATATAGAAAATACCCAGAATACTCTGAACAAATATCTACAAATCGCACAAATATTTGTTCCGAAGCGGGAATCGAACCCGCAACCTCCTGCGTCGCAGGCGAACGTTCGCCCGCCACGCCACAGGGGTCATCAAAACATAGCAAATAATAACAGAGTAAACTTACGAACATTTTCGTTGATGGTGTTGATATCGCAGTGGGTAGGCAGCGGTAGAGAATGCTTGAATATGTGGTGACTGCGTCGAGGCAGAAGTACTAGCAGCGTAGTAGCGTTGTACTGCAAGGCGGCTAGTGCAGCTGGGCGGGTGGCACTTCAGGTGGCAGCAGTGGGCGGGCGGAGAATCACTGGGATGACACTCGTACAGCACTTGATTCTGATCGCTTGACGAATAGACTGATTTTAATTCGATTCAATCCAAACACTGTTTTTATATGAAAATTTTGCTGGATCAAGCAAAAATTTAAATTACATATAGCAAACATTTTATCAATAATGTTGAATAAAAAAGTATATTTTATTTTGCACGTTACCAATTATTGTAAACAAGAATTTAAATAAGATAATGTTAATAAGATAAATAAAATAGCATCATCATCATCATCATCATCATCATCATCATCATCATCATCATCATCATCATCATCATCATCATCATTGCTGTTAGTTATAATTGACGACTAATGAACATTGAAAAACTGACCAAGTGCGAGTCGGACTCACGCATAAAGGGTTCTGTTCCATTATCACCATTATCATTACTATTATCTATAACAACGACAAAATATCACGTATGGTGTATGGGAGCCCTCTTAAATGTTTATTAGTATATGTTGTTATAGAGGCAACAGAAATATATAATCTGTGAAAAAATCATTTTGTCTGACTATTACGGTTCATGAGATAAAGCATAGTGATAGACAGACAGAAAGACAGACGAATGGACAGCGGAGTCTTAGTAATAGGGTCCCGTTTTACCCTTTGGGTACGGAACCCTAAAAAAACTAATTTAATGTTGTCTGACCTATTTTCACTTGCTTTTTTTATTTTGACATGCCACCCTCTGATAAAAATGTTTATAATCCATGTTGCTACGTTTTTATAAAATAACCATATGTCATGACAAACAAATATATCAAATTCGTTGATTGTTATTTGACGACAAAGTAAGCCGCTATATTGCAACATTGTTGAACACAAAATGTTGTAGTCATCATACAAAATATATTTCAAACTAGTTAGTTCTGACTTTACCAATTTACATTTACTGTTTTGAAATAAATGTAAATCATTAGGTATCATAATCAACCTATTATAATACCTATTGGAAGGATATATAGATAGATAGAATATTCTTTATTGCACAAAACAAACAATGTACATAGGCGAACTTAATGCTAAGAAGCATTCTCTACCAGCTAACCTTTGTGTATTGTGGATACATTTATGTAGGTAAGTATCTCCATGCTTGGTAAGTAAATGTTATGTATACACTAACGTAATACAAACTCTATATGAGATGAGTTGAGATGGAGAGAGAGATAGAAATAAATATTCCTAGGACAGATAAACAACGTTTTGGAATAAAATGTTAGACAAGAACGATACATATTTTGACTCTAGTCAAGAAAATCTAGTCTAGAAAGTTTCAATGCTGTATGTTTTAATTATTGACTGCAACTTATAACAACAAAACATCAAATTAGTAATAATACAATTTCTAAGAATCCAATAAGACCTACTTCACAACCTTGATACTGTTTGATCAAACTATATTTTATAAGAGTATGTGAACCAAGCTATAGGCTGTTTGTTAGCAGAAAATATTTGCATTTGATAGTAACATAGCATAACTCCAACAGTCATCTAGTTCCTCACTAGGATTCTTTGCGTTGTAAGTATCAGGAACTATGATTACCATATGATTACCATGGTAACACAACACTCAGTCTCGAAACAAATATTTAAAAACATACAAAACATTTGTCTCGCATAGGGAGTCGAACCCACAACCTCTCACACCTTAGCAAGCTACTCTACCAACGCGCTACAGAGATCATCAATAGTGAGGGTGAAATTATGAGTCTCTTATCTATACAAGTACCACTGGTGAGTATAGTAGTTCAGTGTACCTACTTATTTACTTACAAAATGTATATTCTTATTATATTTTGGAATGTAAATGAGTATGAACCTTCTTATATGTTTTCGATTTTGTTTGTTCATAAGCAGTAGCCAATGTATAATATAATTACTCTGTAAGACGATAATGCTGAGGATGAGAAATATCACTTCTGTGGGACACACTTGTTGTTGACTTCGTTACACTTAACCTGATTCTTCCTGAGACATCAAAACACACGTATATGGATTTATAAGTCTGTAACGATGAACCATAAGTTTACATTTTCAGGATATTAGGTAGATATTTACTCTCAGATTCGTTGGATTTCCAGAAGAGAAAAAAACTGCGACCGCTGAATTTAGTTTTAATTTTTGTTTACTGTTATCTAGTGTGGGCACAGTGCAATACCACATAGGATGCGTCTTAGGTGAACGTGACCTATATGGTTATGCACTGGTCATAGGCAGAGGGTACTGAATTTAGTTTTCATTTTTGTTTACTGTTACCTAGTGTGGGCACAGTGCAATACCACATAGGGTGCGTCCTAGGTGAACGTGACCTATGTGGTAATGCACTGGTCATAGGCAGAGGGTACCGCATCAGGTGAGCCTTCTGCTTGATCCACCAACCAAAGCAGTATTTAAAAAAAAAAAAAAAAAAAAAAAACATTTTTATTTACAAACCTTTATTATTTGCCTTTTCAAAATAATCATCTTATATTTTTTTCATTCGTCATTCTTTCTCAATGATAACTTAAAATAATAATGAACTGTGGACTGTCCTGCTAAATACGTAAAGCATGGTATACCTATATGAGCATCTAACAGCATGCAATAATGCGTTCTCAGCATAACAGCAGAATTCTAAGTAACAAACGAGTAAGTGCGAGACATGAAACCTAATACATTTCTTTATCGCATAACCATTATACTGATTACGGTTATAATACTGGTTAGGTACCTATGTTATTGTTAAACTGTTAAGACTCTTTCATCTTACATTTTTTACGTTAGTACTATTAATGTCCCTAGGACGCGTCCTTGGCATTACACTGCGCCTGCTGCTCTTAGACAAAGATAAAAAGGTAAAATAATAAAAAAAAATAAAAAAAAAAACAAAAAAATAAAAAAAAAATAAAAAAAAATAAAAAAAAATCAAAAAAAATCAAAAAAATTCAAAAAAACTCTGTAATTGGGCGGAATGGACCACGAGCGACAGCGAAGTGGACCAGAACGCCCAATTAATTTACTACTCGTGTCCGACACTCATGCGTTTCCCTGATTTGAAGTTGCCGCCTGTGTTGTATTGGATTCCGTGGGCTTAGGCACTGGTTTAATTGTTCCGTTCGATTCGGTATTGTTGGCCCTTTCCCATTTAATAGCTGGCCAAGACGTGGCTCGATTTCCTCTATAATAATTCCTACCACGACGTTGACCGCGTCCACGATTTGAGTTCTGACCTCTCCACGCCAACGAAGTGTTCATAGAATTTACGCGCCTGTAATTACCCCGTCCAACGCGCTCATTACCTCGATTCGAGTAATTATCTGATTCGCTTGTTTTAATCGTTATATCTTGTTCCATATCGCGAAGGAATTCTGCCGCTACTAAAATAGTCTTATTACCCTTCTGAATTGACCATAACCGTTGTATGTCTACGGGGAAATGCTTAATCACGGAGTTGACCATATGGCTTTCCGTCAACGGTGATGTTAAAAATCGCACTGTATCGATTTGCCCTGCGAAATGTTCGCTCATGGTCGTCTGAGACTTTGAATCCCAAGTAGAATTAACTAGCTTATATTTGGCCCTCTCTTGTTGCGTTTCTCCCCAAAACACTTTCTGAAAATCCCTTTCAAAGTCAGCTAAGGATGTCCATCCGTCACTATATATCTCTAATAATTTTAATGCTGACCCCGTTAAACACTCGGTCGCAATATCTACCGCGCGATGCATACCATTACTGGAATTTATGTATCGTTTTAATTTTTTTTTAAATTTCATTGGATTCGTGTCATTTTTTCCACTGAAGACGGGCTTATCAACAGCCGGTCTCATTATATAAGTGTTTCCGTTTTCTGAACTGGAAATAATGGGCTGTGTCACTGGCACAGAACTTTGCACTATTTCTATTGTCTGCGGTATAATCATTTGATCGCCCTGTATCCCCGATGGAATTGAACCTGTACTCGCCACGGAACTAGTTGCAATGCTTACATTTTCGCGCTCTCGTTCTAGTGTATCTAAACGCTTAAAAATCGCGTCCAATTTATTTCCCAAAATCTGAAAACCTAAATCGCTTTGGTTCATCTGTGCGGTTTCCACAGTACGACTCTTCTTTGCCCTTGATGTTACGGACGTGTCTCTGGTGGTACCTCTCCTGCTACTTTTCCTTGGAGCGTTGGCAGACATGATAACAAGCAGTTATAATTATCATGCACAAGTATAATCAAATACTGAATTTCTTATACTTAGTTATTTATAAATAACTAAAACTTATTTCACTCAGAATAAACCCTCTAACACGTAAGCAACTCGTGTAACACAGTTATAATGACTTATCTTTTGTTTTATTTATAGATAGCAATGGTCTCTGAAATTTTGAAATTCGTGTTTCTATGGTTGTAAAACTAATTGAAGTTACGTTCTGTCTTCTTTAATATGTTTGCAAATAATTAATTGATTGATCCTACGTTGTGTATTTTAATAAAATGAATTAAATTCAAATAACTCAGATAATTTTTTTAGTGGTTAAAGCCTTATGCAATAACCTTATCACTAAATCCTTGGTCACTCGGCGCCAAATGTGACGTTTCCCCCTCCTTACCTAGTATCGGTCTAGATACCATCTAGACCCTAGTGGAGCAATTGAACGTTCCTCCCCTCTCTCTCTCTCTCAGTAGACTGCTGACCTTAGCTCACCAGAACAGAGCTGGTCATGAATTGGCCTGAACAGAACGGTTTACTTACAACTTGCTTTTTAGCTTAGAATAGAAACGGATATATATATTTCTCTGTATTTGGACCAGTCTGGTATTACTTGAAATTGATATGTTTAAGGCAGTGTGTGTCCGCTAGTCATGTGTTTAGTAACAAGGGTCAATTCTGTCCGGATTGAGTCTTTTGAGTCCGTAATTGGTTTTGTGAATTGTTGATCTTTATAAAAAACCCATCCTTCTAGAGATTAGAACCGGACTTCTGCTGTATATGCACTCTAACGAAAGTCTATGAACCTTTGAGAGCTAGATCGATCAATATCGGGCCCCCAGGGTTCTAGACTTGACTTTTATGGATACTTGCTGGTGATTATCGAGCTGTACCTCAGCCAGGTTTCTATGGACCGCTATCAGTTCTGTGTGATCGACTCCTCCGCCTGATGACCTCTATGGTGAACGGTTCGACATGGCACCAGGTCCTAAGTCAGCATCTGTGGATTCTTCAGGACAAGCTTG
The DNA here is from genome assembly GCA_932527175.1 of Operophtera brumata. Classification (NCBI taxonomy): domain Eukaryota; kingdom Metazoa; phylum Arthropoda; class Insecta; order Lepidoptera; family Geometridae; genus Operophtera; species Operophtera brumata. The sequence continues at coordinate 34,141,735 of OW052227.1, read as the reverse complement.
TTCCTGGTCCTATGCGTGGTTAAGACAACTCGTGTCTGCAGTAGCTGATCTTGATGTTGTTGTAAAACGGAGGCCTCCGATATTAGATCGCTTAGATATTTATATAGCGCTTGTAACCACCTTCGCTTATAGCGGGAATTCGTTGTGCAAACAATCAGAGCCTATTTAAGGATTAAATATATTGTTAATTAATTAGCATATTCATGACTTACGTTCAGCATCTGCTCTCTCGGGATCCAGGCTAAAATTACTTATTCTTAGCTGTTGTATGCACTATCTGAGTGCTAAATGTATTTGATAAGCCTGCCTAAGTATTTAGGGTTTTATCTGAGCAAAATCAAACCGTGTGATATTAAATTCAGTATTGGAATATTTTAATCATTCAAGCACACACACACAAATCAATGAAATACAGTAAGACGAGTCAATCCCGCATACAGGTTTGGCTTGTAGGAAATTAAATCTAAGACAAGCCTCTATATTGCATTATTAAAATGCGGTTAATAATACCACCGCTGATGCGATATGTTAGTTATCTTTCATAATACCTAGCATTACGCGAAATAGCTAACATATCCAGCTTTCCCTCAACTGAAAACAGATTACTCGCCTCAGGTAACTAAGGACACCAATATGCCATTAATTACCCTACCACTACTAACCGGATTTTACTGGTGGGAGAATCTTTAGCGTTAAGTAGCTATTTTTGCTACGGCCCTTAATAAATTAGGCTCTGAACAAAAGGACACGTCTTTATAGACGAAATCTGCAATATAGAGGTATATATATGTCTGAAATACACGCACAAATTGAGATATATTACTAACCCAAATGATCTGATCACATTTTTATATGGAGGTTAATCAGGGCACATATATGATGCCAATATTTACTGAGATTTAATAGGTCATTAGGTCATTTGGATTTCAGAGTTGGACAGTAAAACTTAGCTTTTTAATGTTCTTGAAGGCTAGCCACTTGATTCTATTATTATAAACACTGTCTTCTCTGAGACTTAAACACTTCTTTAGTTACGACCCCGTCAGACAACACTGATTTCTAGTACACTCTCTCGTGCTTAGCGAAACTAACTTCCTCATTCCCCAGTTCAAAACTCAATGAATCGCGCTCCCCGTCGCAACACTATTCCTTCATTCTCACGGCATTTCCTCTTCGTAGCGTAACACGCCCCACTGCCGTTACGCCATTGGTCCATCCCTTTGTACATCTTCTGGGTGACACGTGATTGGTACATCTTGTCGTCACCATTGCGTAAGAGACGCAACTTTTCGCGCCAAATTCAAACTCAGCGTGCGGGCTCGCAAGCCTCGCATGATGTCGCTCCGCTTTTTGGCGCCAACTGTCGCGTTCGCGCGCATTTCAGGTTGAGATATAGTCCATTGTTTCAATCTCGGTCTCCCAACATGAAAAACAAGTAAAGTACAGTGTATGTGTATCCGCAGATTTCAGTGTCCATTCGCTGAAACGCTACACAAATTAGACTCATATCTAGTTATAACTGAAATGCAGAATCTAGTTATTTCCTAGGTTCGTAAGGTGTTATTCGATAAGTGATCTAGTCATGTCTAGACGTCTCCTTTCATGACGAAATAACTTATCTCAACTAATTACTCGAGATTTCTACAGATCAGTTATAACCAGGGTACCAAAATTCCCCAAGCACACGCATTTTATGCAAGGAAGGTTTTTTTCTCCATCACCCATTGTCAGGACATCTGCTTGCCCCATCTGTGACTGTGAAGAAATCCTAAAACCATTGTCGCTCATCCAAGAATCCTAAAATAACAGCTTTCTATATTGGACACATAGAATTTTAATATCCTGGGAACTTTAAATTCTATTGAATATACAGGAAGCAATCAACTCCCTTTGTTTCACTTCGGACAATAAGAAACGAAATCTTGCTGTGATATAAAAAAAAAAATATTAAACAGATGTTTTGGGACACGGGTCCATCACACTGCTGCCCATCCACTAGTGTAATCCCTTAGTCAGTTGTTACGACATCCACAGAAAGAGACGGAGGGGATTTTTTTAGGCCGGTCATACCACAGCAATCTCGTAGCTATTAGCGCATTTAATTATTTCGAACTCTCAAAGTAGACTACCTTGCAGGCACTACGCTACGCAGTAGCAGCTGAGCCTACGACGTAGCTATACACTAACGACAGATTAGGGGGTGATCCATTGGCGAGCCGGCGAGTTCACGGTATAAACTGTTGGCTCGTTGGGTTGTCGACTCGCGTTGGTGATCCATTGGCATACCAAACAGTTTATTATACCGGTTATTATACAGCAGTCTCAAGCGGGTGATCGACGTACGAGCCGTTATACCGCGGTTTTACAGCGACGGATTTACTTGCGACTCATCAGTGCTGATCGACTAGCGAGCAAAACAGTCGTGTGACAGCGGTCGGTTCGACCACCAGCCATATGACGTGTTCAAAGTATGAAGTTTTATGTTGCACCTCGCTATAGCATACAACGTGTTGGTGACCAAACTTCCACAACAACCACGCCAGCATCATTCAAAACTTAAAGGAGGCTGGCTGGTGACAAATGGAGAAAATATTTTAAATTTGTTCTTTTGTGATGTTTGAAAAATCATTTTGTTTTTGAGTTTGTGTTGTATACATTTTGAGAGAGAATGGTAATGCTAAACCGCATTACCATTTGGGATTGGCATTTGGTCCACAACACAACGAAATCAGAAAAAATAAGCGTAGACGCCCTAGACTTACCTTTCGGGGAGCTGAAAACTGCCGTCTCAGCTCGCCGGCCGTGAACGACACGCGGTTTTACACGGCGAGCCGAGTAAAAAATGAAGCAAACATGACGAGCCACGAGCCAGGCTCGTCAACTCACAAAACCGCGGTATTGCAATGATACACCGGCAAGCTTATCCGACGAGCCATAAGACCGCGGTTTTACTCGCTCGTTGATCAGGGCCTTAAGGATTTCAAGCATGCACGAAGAGCCAACGAGCCAAACCGCGGTATTTAAAACCGCGGTTTTGTAGGTGCTCCATTGACGGCCTATATACCTCTGTACCAGCGGTTTTACTCGCCAATGGATTACCCCCTTTTAGACTATTTTGTAGCTTAAATAAATAATAAACAAATACTTCACCGTTTTTGTTAATGCTTTGTGGTCTCAATCTCTCAAAAACCCAGCATTGAATTACCAACACTAATATCGAGTTAAACATACTCACGTTGCTGTACACAAAACGACAGCAGTTTACTTTATCGTAGTGATATTCGATCAGCACTGTCATCCATTAAAAAACATGCAATCCGAAGCCGTCGGTAAACGCAGCGAATGTGAATTCGATTAGATTTATTTGTCTTGTCTGAATATGGACTCTACTAGTGGAACAAGAAAGCAATATGAACAGAACTGGAAAGTAATATTCAAGATAGTAAGTACAATAGCTCATTAAGAAAGTTCGGACATACATTATGCGTGAGTACGAAAGGTAGGTAAGTCATGTTACCCAAACCCCCCAATAGTACGCACGGAGGAATTTGCCATAATCACCACGCTTGGCAGGCGGGTCGGTGAAAGCACTCAGGTGGATGCCGTTGCCCATCCCCTGGTATAATCTCTTATTACGGCTTTCACTACATCCATCCATTGGAGGAGACGGAGGGGTATTTTCTAAGGCCAGACACACTACGGTAATTCCTATGCAATGCATATTTTCAACAATATAAATAGCTTAAGAATACTAGCGCTGGCCTAAGAACGTCTAGTCACAAGTAATTAATTTTGTAAAAATTAAAAAAAACCCCGAACGCAATGAAATGGCTGAACCGATTTTGGTCAAACAAAGCTAAGAACACTCCCGACAAATACACATTTCAAACAAAAAAAAAACCTAATCGGTTCAGCCGTTCGGGAGCTACGATGGGACAGACACACACACACACACACAGACACGTCAAACTTATAACACCCATTCTTTTTTCGTCGGGGGGGTTAAAAACAGGTTTCTACAAAAATCTTGATAACCTATCTTTAATGTGCTTCTGTCATGTCATTGGATCTTTCTTGGTAAGTATCACAAAGTAAAACAACAAAAATAATAAGGGACTATCCATACCGTTTGGAAAAAGATTTGCATGATCTTGATTTCTTTCCGTATTTCTTGTTCGCGATACAATCAGTAGGGGCATGCAAAGCCGATGACAAATAACCCACACGAATACGAGCCCCACAAAATGAGGTTCCGTTCTGTTGTAGACCTCATTAATTCTTCCGGCTTGATATTGAGAACCTCTGAGCTGCAATACAGGGAAAATACAACTGATGGGACGCCTTTTTAATCTTCGTTCTTTGTCTTTGGCTTCGACCAAAGTAAAATAAATGTACTGGCCTTACCCATACAAAACGTCCGTGAAAAATAAGACAATTCGGATTTAGGGTACGGTCAACAAATAAACTATCTATCTATCTATCTATCTATCTATCCAGCCACTGCTGAGTAAAGGCCTCTTCTCTATAGCGCCACTCCTGGCGGTCTTGTAAATAAACTAGGTGAAATTAAATTATTGAACTTCTTAAAAACTGTATTTTTTAATACTTAATACTTTAACAGATGCAATGTGTTTTCTAAAGTTATTTCAGTAGGTTTATAGTACAAAAAATCGCCGAAAAAAATGCAATTATTGAATGAAACTTTTACAATACAAAATACATGGTTCCCTTCTGTTTTATGTAGTTATGTAGTTTCGTATCTATTTTTCAGCTCTCAAACATACACAATATAAATCAATAGAAAAGCAAGTCCACCTAAAGTCTTCAGCTCAATCAATTTGTGAAAAATATATTTTTCATCACTCAATAAACTAAGAAAATATCATAAAAATCGTACGGAAACATAAATGTATAAAAATTCCAGTATTTAAGAAACTGCAGAGTGCAGTTTTAAGAATTTTGCACAATGAGTTTTTTTATACTACTTGGAATGACAGATCAAGAAGATGGCCCACCTGATGTTAAGTGGTACCCTCTGCCTATGAACAGTGCATTACCTCAGGTCACGTCCACCTAGGACGCGCCCTATGTGGCATTCCACTGCGCCCGCCACCCTGAAACATAAAGATGAAAAGTCCCATGTGGCCGTAATTTAATCGGCACCCTTACCCTTCAAACCGGAACACAGCAATGCGAGCACTACTGCTTTGCGGCAGAAACAGGTATGGTGGTAGTACTTCCCCGGGCGAACTCGTTCACAAAAAAGCTCTACTACTACTAACCGTTTTTTGGCGTATAAAATTCATTGTGTAGAAAATGATCAGAGCAAATACGGGAAAATGTATTCCACTTCCAAAAGTCGTCTGTTCTTGCTCGTCTTATGACTTCTATCTATTTTTGTTTACCTTAGATTTCTTTTGGAAAGCTATAAGGTTAATTAACATGCCATTACATATTATATGCAATTACCTAAAGCGACGTGCTTAGCAATGTTTTGACGTAAATAATGCAAATTACAATTCTAAATCAATACGATACCCCTTAGGCATCAGATTTTTTTGCAGTCTGTACCGGACCATCCGTCATGCCTGAAGTCTTGTCAAATATTTCGTCGCTGTTGTTGGAAAACTAAATAACTAATAACAACAACAAAACCAAAATCGCGAGAAAAACGCGATTTACTGTTTTATTGCGTCGAAAATGGCAATAACTTTTTTATCGTAACTAATTTTGCAGTCCGTGTTTTGATATGTTATAGATTGGTACTGTATCTATTTTTGAATTTAATGATAATACATTTTAGTTCTTTTGATTAAGAGAAAAAAATAAAAAAACGACTATGTATGTTTCCCTCGCCAAAGTTTTGAATAATTGATGCAGTTATTTATTTTTGCATGTCAATTGTTTAGTTTTCCCTCGTCAATGATCTCCACTGAGGTTCAAAAAGCTAATGATAAGTGCCATTATTTAATTTTCCCATAATAGTGAAATCATGAAATGATCTATTATTTACTTATTTGAATATGACAATCCTATCCATGTGTATAGATTTAAATAATATTAAAATACATTTTAAAATAAAACCAACTTATAATAAATAAATAAATAAATAAATATTTCTGGACAGTTCACACAACATTATCTAGCCCCAAGCTAAGCAGAGCTTGTGTTATGGGTACTAGACAACTGATACACTTAATACAATATTAACATAGATAGATATTTTTTATTATATATAGAAAATACCCAGAACACCCTGAACAAATATCTGCGGATCGCACAAGTATTTGTTCCGAGGCGGGAATCGAACCCGCAACCTCCTGCGTCGCAGGCGAACATTCGCTCGCCGCGCCACAGAGGTCGTCTTCATAATCATTTCTTTTTATCAAGACTGAATATTAGAAAACTACTGAAACACCTACATTATTTTAGCAGACTTATAAATTCAAAGTAAGTGACATAACAAACTTATCATACGACTAATGCTTATAAAATCAACAAAATGAAATCAATTTGTGGAACACAATAATTCAAAGTATCAAAAATAAAAAGGTATGTCGACTAAAATTAAAACTATCTACGAGTATAAACTTGTGTCTGTTAACTTTCATTCAGAGTGGGGAACATTGAGATAATGTCCTGGGGCGTAGTCCTCCTTGTCGCTCGTCCTCTAGAGCAAGACGTGTCCATCGACATGTATGGGCCATCATAACCATGCAATAAAGTCGATTTCGCAAAATGTGTTAGTTATGTAGTTTTCCTACTACACGACGATTTATAAGTTTTTTATCAATTGATGAAAATTATATTACAAAACCTTTACTTACGAATGAAATGCGATGCCTGAAGCTTTATTTGTATTTCTTGTGTTGTTTGCACTTGCAGAAAAGCACAGGAAGGCATTGTATCACCAAGGTATCTAATTTTGGTATTTTTCAGCATAGCTGTCACTCGTTGCCGTGACAAAGACTGACTGAAGCGAAGTGTACTAGCTAGGTCTGTTTAGAAGCTTCAAACCTATCGTTCCCTAAGGCCCGTCCATTCATTTTATTTACGTCGATGGTCTTTGGCATAAACAGTATAAAAATAATCACGTACCTAGAACTCGAAACAAACTAACCTAATTACAAAAGCAAATAGGTATACCGTTTTTGATGTGCAACATCTTTCCTCCCGCTTTCCTGCAATCTGTGGGAGTGATTTCGTGAAAAGGGACGCAAGTGTGTAACAGAAAGCGCGCATTTTTCCGACAGGTTGGTACTATCAGCCATGTTGCTTATTAACAAGGAGGTACTCAGTAATACTCGGATGTTACACATCAATTATGTGACTACTGAAGACATTAACATTAAAACCTAATAGCTTGTTTTGATATATTAGTTTACCTATTTTTCAACAAATTCTTTTTCTTTAAATACCTTTCAACAACACAAAGCGCTTACGTGCCGTGATTGATGATGATTTTCACTTTTATCGTACAAAGTGTAACATAAATTAGGATGTCAGTGCAAAGGACAGCTAACTAATGACTTGCGTAGGCTTTATAAAAGTACTCGATTACACATTCCCGTGGAACCCGCATCACGGCGAAATTGGAAGCATTGGATTTTCACCTGCACAAGTAGCACCTACTTTCAATTTAAAATAAAAAGTAGCCAAGTGTGTGTCGGGACATGCGCATTGTAGGGTTCCGTAGTTGCCCATCACAATATGCAGACTTAGAGGCGGCATTTCCTGTTTTACACAACTAACAACTTCGAATACGTAACCTAACCAACAAAAAGTATAATTAAGAACAATACTTACATTAATGTACATATTACATAATAAGCAATAAATTAATATGAATATGAATATGAATTTGTACGAAATTTTCCTTTTGAATTCTCTAAATACATTTTATAACTTGTTCGTTACCTAGTAAAGCCTACTTTCCTGTTATATTTTCCTTTTGAATTCTCTAAATACATTTTATAACTTGTACGTTACCTAGTAAAGCCTACTTTCCTGTTATATTTTCCTTTTGAATTCTCTAAATACATTTTATAACTTGTTCGTTACCTAGTAAAGCCTACTTTCCTGTTATATTTTCCTTTTGAATTCTCTAAATACATTTTATAACTTGTACGTTACCTAGTAAAGCCTACTTTCCTGTTATATTTTCCTTTTGAATTCTCTAAATACATTTTATAACTTGTTCGTTACCTAGTAAAGCCTACTTTCCTGTTATATTTTCCTTTTGAATTCTCTAAATACATTTTATAACTTGTACGTTACCTAGTAAAGCCTACTTTCCTGTTATATTTTCCTTTTGAATTCTCTAAATACATTTTATAACTTGTACGTTACCTAGTAAAGCCTACTTTCCTGTTATATTTTCCTTTTGAATTCTCTTAATACATTTTATAACTTGTTCGTTACCTAGTAAAGCCTACTTTCCTGTTATATTTTTCCTTTTAACTTCATTATATACTACTGCCATGATTTTTCTACATAGTACCAAAAATAGTATATTATGCAATTAGTAAATAAAGGACGGATTTAAATCGAGGGCCATAGATGAATCTCGAGCAAGTGAAGGTTTCTAAAGATTGAATCACGACCATAGGGAGTGATTCAGAATGATTCAAGTGTTAGAATCCTGAGCGACGCGAGTGATCATGGCTCTCGATATAAATCCGTTTTATTCAAGAGTTGCATACTTTACTTTATACAATGAGTACGAGAAAAAGAAAATTAGTTATATAGTTAAGTTTTGTTTATTTTTTTTCGTATTATTAGCTATTAAGGTGTACAATACAGTATTTTCTATTCTATTCTATTCTATTCTAAAAGAAAGATTTAAGCTAAAATAGGCATCTACTTCATCAGGTGAATACATTTTCTATCGATTTATTATTAAGTACCAGTATACTTTGTGTTCGTACAACATACAGTATTCAAAATAGTGCCACTTTACTAATCACAGCGAAGAACCCAAAACAGTTTTTATTCTAATGCTAAACTCCTTGTCGAAAATGTCGACCAATCAAATCTCGATGAGTTATTTGCACAAGAAGTTTGTATGTCGAGTTTTCTTTGCACATGGATTTTGTATCGAGTATTTTTTGCGCAAGGAGGTTGTATAGGAGTTGTTATTGGAGGATGTTACATTGAGATGGAGGCTCGAGTATATTGGTGTGTTCTAAATTAAAACACCATAATCGTGATTAAAAGTGCTTATTATTCACTGTTTTCAGTGAATAAAATAAACTTTTTAGAGGGGGAGTGGTATAAACAACCATTTAGCATGACTCTTAACAATAATGAGTACTTTAAAGCTTAATATTTCGCAAGCGGATCTCTGAATCGAAAAATGGTTTTCTCGCAGCCGCAATATTTTTAAGAAGGGTTCCTTGCACCGAACTAGAATTACACTAGATAATGCAAGTCGCTTTGCCTGTCCGAAGTAGGTGCAATGCACCTATTAGCAAACCGCAAATACGTTCACTCTCTGCCGTCTTCGCGTCGTATGTTAATAGAAAAATGCCTTCATGAAATGCCCATAGTGAATTGTAAAAATTCTTCGAAATCAGCTAGCCTTGAGAATTGAGATATTTCGTAGCATAGTAGCTACAAAATAAAACGGCACGTTTGGTTTCATACAAATCTATGTATTTGCGGTGTCTATCTTAATAAATGAGACTTATCATGAGACTTATAATCGTGATGTCTCAGGGTGGCGGGCGCAGTGCCATGCCACATAGGGTGCGTCCTAGGTGGACGTGACCTATTTGGTACCTAATGCCACAGATAAAATAATACTATATGCATTGTTAAGGGCAGAGGTTACCGCTTAACATCAGGTGGGCCATCAGCATGTTCCGTCATTCAAATGGTATGTTATTCTTTGTCTGATGTCTACATAAAAAAGCCCGACTCCGCTTTCTAGGTTAAAGAACTGGAGATACGCTTAAACCTCCCTTAAAAATACACTTTCCCACATTATTCATGAGTTTCTCCTACACAAACCGCACTGTCATTAGTCGCTGTTTATAGAAAGGTAATATTTCTTATTTCGAAGAAGGATAACATTTTGGTACAGGATTTAGCAAAACAGAATATAGGTGGTAGATTTATTCCCGATCCCGATTCCTATCTCTCCTGTCTATAAGGTCCTGTATAATATCTTCTCCCTAAGCAAACTTACCTAAATATTTAATCTACTAAGTGAGTGGGAGAAATTTAGGTAGTGCTCCTTATCTATACCACTGGAACCCGTACTTCAGTACAAACTAAGTCAAACAATTCCCGCCTACAACCATACTAGAAACTAATCGAAAATGGATAAGATCTACTGTAAATTTTTTTGGCCTTCGCTAAATATAGATACTTTAGGTCATGTACATAAAAACATAGCAGTGGGTTCAAATCCCGGTCCTGCATGAAATTTTTCCATTCCAATATGTTAGCACTATTCTTCGTCAGCCGGTAGCAAACCCCCCCATAAGATAATTTGGCTTACTAAGGATTTGCCATAATCACCACGCTAGGCAGGCGAATTGGTGCTCGCAGTGTGGGGTTAAGTACTCAGATGGAAGCTGCTGCCCATCCCCTAGCGCAATCCCTTAGTCGCCATTTACGTCATCAAGTGACGTCATTAAGTGCTCACAAACGGTGAAGGAAAACATCGAGAGGACCGGCATGTCCTAACTCCTAACCATTATAACCAGTAACTAGGCTCTTTTAGGGCCACCATACCTCTGACCTAACGCAGGAGGGACCAATAATGAACCGGTGACAAGAAGTACCTAGTCGTAATGGTAACCTGACGGTCTTGATGAGGTTGAACATGAAGCGTCAGAATCGTAGCAAGCGGCCATGCCTGCCTACCCCAACGAGAAACAGGCGTGAGTTTATATGGTTGGTACTTACTTAGGTATTCCATTCTAATTCCAGTGCGCAATTCCACATCACGGGCTGATTCAAATGAGATGTCCACATTCAGAGACTGCGTTTACGTAGAAAGCACTATGGAGGTCGCTAGCGTCTATCTACCGGTACGAACCAACCATCGAGCAACTCCGTTACGGAGGCCGCAATACTCTGGAAGCAGCGCGCAATGTCAATGGAATTAGGTATGCGTCAATTTCTAGTGAATCTATCCACGATCAAAAGCAGCGTTCACGTATAAAGCACTAAGCCACTTTAGCTTCCTAAATTACCTTTTATACCTATGCTTAAATTTCCAAATTGATGAATGTACCTAGTAACTTTGTAATGTAAGAGGCCCTCGGGCGGCTTGACAAACTCTGACACCAGAGGCCAGCACTACCTCATACGAAACGAAACGAATGTTAGTACCTTTTTTTTTGTATTATTTAAAAATTTAGTGGTTAGTTGTTTTACCTATACCTATGTAATAACTTAGTAAATTAATTAGCAGTTTACGTCCTCAAAAAATTTGCGATGCCTGCAGAGGGCAAATAAGTCAAAAGTGCTCACTATTTTATAAGACCAAATTGGGCAAATTGTAACACTTATTTATGCAAATAAATATCTTGTATCTTGTAAGGAGGTTAACAACTCCTGTCTACCGGTACGAACCAGCGCGCTATGCCTATGAAATTATGCGTCAATCTGTAGTGAATCAAGCCATATCCACGATCAAAAACTGCGTTTACGTAGAAAGACTAAGGCGGTTACTAGCGCCTGTCTGCCGGTACGAACCAGCGCGCAATGTCTATGGAATTATGCGTCAATTTGTAGTGAATCAAGCCATATCATCGAGCAACGCAGGCCTCCGTACCGGAGCCATATCCACGATCAAAAACTGCGTTTACGTAGAAAGCACTAAGGAGGTTACGAACGCCTATTTACCGGTATGAACCAGCGCGCTATGCATGGAATTCTACGCATTTTTTTTTTTTAACTAGTCACGATCAAAAAATGCGATTATAGAAAGCACTAAGGAGGTTACCAGCGCCTGTCTACCGGTACGAACCAGCGCGCAATGCATGGAATTTGCGCGCCAAAGCGGGTTGATGAATGTCCCATGTGCCTTTGATTTATCTAGAATCCTAGAATCTAGGACCAACATACCGCTTTCCTAACAAAGTTTTCCTTCGCCACTTTGTACACGTAAATGTGCTTTGGGACTCGAACCCACAACCTTTCGATCAGGAGACAGATTTCCAACTAGACCACAGGTCTCTGCGACATAAACAGGAACGGCCTTATTAGCATATCCACAGTTCAGATACCTAATATAATAGAGCCTTGAAAGTAGTAGAACTTATATAGCTAAGCTTATCGGCAATCCGAAGATAGATTCTCGTAATATTTTAAATCCAGACTGACCTGACTGTTGACCTAATCGAGACTGAATTATGCATTGACTGAAAATTCGTATTCTGCTCCCTCATAATAACAATTATAAATAATGCTGGACAGTTCACACAACATTATCTAACCCCCTAGCTATGCAGAGCCTGTGTTATGGGTAATAGATAACGATATACTTAATACGATACATTACATAGATAGACATTTTTATTATACATATAAAATACCCAGAACACCCTGAACAAATATCTGCAGATCGTACAAATACTTGTTCCGAGGCGGGATCGAACCCGCAACCTCCTGCGTCGCAGGCGAACTTTCGCCGCACAGAGGTCGTCAAAGTTTACTTTCGATTCATGGCGAGAAGGATAGTGTTATATGTACCTAGATATCATTGGAAAGAGTAAAGAGAGACGGTTTATATGCTACAATTCGAATTCTCGGTAAAACTTTAAAGCTATCATGTTTCGGTCACATTTGGATTTCTGTGTTGCATTTATAGTTGAGTAGAATTGACCGGAATAAGCAGATGGTCCCCTCTGCCTATAAACAGTGCATTAGGTACCTCATAGGTCACGTCCAACTAGGACGCGCCCTGAGCGGCAGTGCTCTGCGCCCGCCACCGTGAGACAAAGATGAAAAGTCTCATGTGCCTGTAATTTCACTACAGCTTTCCGGCAGAAATAGCTAAGGTATTAATTTGCCTATTACGAGAATTGGGCTTGTGTTATAGGCACAGTGGTGTTGTGGTCACGCAGTTGGGCATCCTGCCCAGTGTGTAAACTGGCACAGTACGCTACAATTTGTGGTTGTACATTCTAAATGTTAGTTGTGAATGGAGGCGTTGGAGTGTGTAACATACTGGCATGCCACAACAGAGTAGGTATTGACAACACACAGTATTGAGTGAGTATTGGTACAGAACCTACACTGCAGGTAGTAGGTTGTGTACCTTGTGAAAATACAGGCACATGAGACATTTTATCTTTATGTCGCAGGGTGGCGGGCGCAGTGCAATGCCACATAGGGTGCGTCCTAGGTGGACGTGACCTATGTGGTTATGCGTTGTTAAAGGCAGAGGTGACCGCTTAACATCAGGTGGGCCATCTGCATGATCCGCCATTCACGTAGTATATAGTAAAAAAAACAGCTTACTTGGCGTTATTACCCGGTGTCCTCGAAAATCCTTGTTAAGCGTACATAAAAATGCAGCTCTAGGATAATATCATCATATGTACACTGGTATCATCGAAATGTACCTACACTTATACAGTGTAGATATAAAGAGCATCATTACCTAGGTCTTCGCTTTGACTCCCTACAGAAAAAAGCCATTAGAATCATCGGCGACTCTAAGCTCCCCGATACTCTAGAACCGCTGAGCCAACGCAGTGCTATCGGATTTCTTAATCTTTGCGTGTTCTACAACAGGGCATGCTCTGACGAGCTTTTCGATCTCATCTCCGCATCGAGATTTTACCATCGCTCTTCCCGGCACCGTGACAAAGCTCATACACACATCAGAACCCTGGGTTTCTCGAACGACTCGTTTCTCGAACGACTCGTTTCTCGAACGACTCGTTTCTCGAACGACTCGTTTCTCGAGATCATTTTCTCCCCTACCTACTACAAACATGGTGGAATGAGCTTCCATGAGGTTTTCCCGCTTGGTTACGAGTACGACTAGTAATGCAAAGTTTTTTTTTTTAACCCTCTCTGTTGGCAGTTCATCGACAAATACCCCCGGTGTTGCCAATATGTTATGCGACGGTGACCAAATTAAATGAGGTGGGCTGTAAGATAGTTTGTCCATTGTTTTAATTTAATAAAAAAAACAGCCAAGTGCGAGTCGGACTCGCCCATGAAGGGTTCCGTAGCAGCCATCACTTCTTTTATTTATGAAATTAATTGGCAAACTCTTCAGCGGATGATGATGATGATGATGATGATGATGATGATGATGATGATGATGATGATGATGATGATGATGTCAGTATTTAAGGTTATCCGTGATGGTAGGTCTATACCTTCCAATTAACCGCAGATCCCTAACCATTCAGCAATGTAATCAGCGCAACAAAGGGCCATCCGACATACCAACTGAGGCCTCAACACACTACAATTAGTTTACGGCTCTAGACTCGAGTATGCCGACACCTTGTACGCCTATGTATGGATACCTACTACATACTCACAGTCTATGTAGATATGTAACATAATTATAACCATACAAGCAGCGCCCCGCGGTTTCACCCGCGTAAGTTTCGATCCCGTGGGAATATCGGGATAAAAATGTGCCTATGTGTTATCCCGGGAGTCCACTTATCTCCATTCCAAATTTCATCCAAATCCATCCCGTAGTTTTTACGTGAAAGAGTAACAAACATCCATCCATCCAAACAAACTTTCGCGTTTATAATATTACAAGCAGCGCCCCGCGGTTTCACCCGCGTAAGTCGCGATCCCGTGGGAATATCGGGATAAAAATGTGCCTATGTGTTATTCCGGGAGTCCAGTTATCTCCATTCTAAATTTCATCCAAATCCATCCAGTAGTTTTTACGTGAAAGAGTAACAAAGATACATCCATCCATACAAACTTTCGCGTTTATAATATTAGTAGGAAGTAGAAAGGATGGTCAGCAACACGTCGATCACGGCCGAACGCATAAATAAATAAATAATGCTGGACAGTTCACACTACATTATCTAGCCCCAAGCTAAGCAGTGTTTGTGTTAAGGGTACTAGATAACTGATATACTTAAGGTGGTTGCTTTCGCTTATGGCGCGAAATTCAAATTTGTTCGTGTTTTCTGCACATCATATCAACACTTCTTCAGATAGCGAAAACCAATTTGCCGGTAATTATATGATGCACTCGAGTTTTTGATTCACGCTTAAGCACAGTTTTAAAATACGTTTTTTTTTTAACTATCTTCTGCTGCATTAGTTCTTCCGTTCGTCGTTTCATAGTTCTGTCTTGGTTACTTGGTCTTCGTAAGGTCGATGAACTAGTTTATGTATGGTGACCTTAAAAAGGGCCTTGTGACCAGTGGAAACAGTGCGGTGAAAGGATACAGCTCAGTAGAAAACTGCGCATCAATATAAATATAGGTAAAGAAACACCCAACACTCACATACATAGTCCTGACCCCACACTAGGATCTACAATGTGTCGTGCGTACCAGGAACCACGAGTACCATGGTACAGCAACACACAAACCCGGAACAAATATTTGCAGATCATACAAACATGTGTCCCGCAGCGGGAACCGAACCCGCAACCTCTCACATCTCAGCCGGCTACTCGCCTGACGCGCAACAGAGGTCGTCACACAACAGTAAATAATATATATATCAATAAAGGACAATCAAAACAAATTTGTTTTTTTATTAATATTTATTGAAAGAAACCTAAAAACCTGACCCTTTCTAACTTAAAATTAATTATTCTAAATAATTCTTATGATTAAGAGTTGAGAAGGTAACGCTGAGATTAAAACTATAATAAACCTAAACGAAATATTGGTGTCACTTGTCCCATGCTATATTGAGTAGTAGTAGAGCGTTATTGTAAAAGAGTTCGTCCGGGGAAGTAATACCACCAAACCTATTTCTGCCGCAAAGCAGTAGCGTTCGCATTGCTGCGTTCCGGTTTGAAGGATATGGTTCCTGGTGAAATTACAGGCACATGGGACTTTCATGTTTATGTCTCAGATTGGCGGGCGCAGTGCAATGCCACATAGGATGCGTCCTAGATGGACGTGACCTGTGATAATGCACTGTTCATAGGCAGAGGGTACCGCTTAACATCAGGTGGGCCATCTGCTTGGTCCGTCATTCCAAGTAGTGTATAAAAAAAAACTTCTACTGGGACGAAATAGTGTCAGTAGCCCTCAAGGAACAAAACGATGGGACTAGTGGGGGATCGCATTTTTCATGACTTAAATTCCTTAAAATTAGCCTAAAATTAATATTAAATTTAAATGTAACCCAAAAATTTCGTTCCAGCGGGACTCGAACCCGCAACCTCGCCTGTGATCAGCGATGCCTTTACCAATTTGGCCATAGAACGAGCTATGACGCTGAAGACGAAATTTGTGGGCACTATCAACTCGGCTATAGCGCCGATGGGAGCCATCTACAGGTGTTTCATTAGAAACCTTCTGTTCAAAGTACGAAATTATTTCGAAACAATTGACAAGAGATGACACCACTGCTATTTCATCATAGTTTATTATTTTTCAAGTGTAAACCACACTTTATGGATAACATTAAATTTATATGTAACCCAAAAAAAAATTATGTTGTTTATGTTATCCATAAAGTGTGGTTTACACTTGAAAAATAATAAACTAAAATTAATATATTCAAATTAATATGAATTACTTAACATATACTAAAAAGAACCTATGAGACTATAGTTTAAATAAAATGAGATATATGTACATTTCATTTCATAGTTAGTAAATAAGTTTAAACTTAAAATTAGTTAAACTAACTTCTTATAATGCTTTGAATGCCAAAATTAAAAGTGGATAAGTCTTTAAAAATATTCAGATTTCAAACTTTTATCTAGCCTATTAGTTTTGTTTTAAATTAAGTTCTGAAAATACTTACTTAAAACGTATTACATAAAACTAAATCCATGCTTTATAGTTTATATCAAATTACCTAAAACGAAATCCATGCTTCACAATCAAATTACCTATTTGCTGATGATGCAAATAATTTTTATTTTATCATGTAAAAGTTGATAAATAAATAAAATAAATAAATGTTAGAGAACATTAAAAAATTCCAAAGCCCAGTCTTACATACAGTTATGTAATCAGAATTAAGATCGGACTTTTTTTTAGAAAAACACATTAAATTTTATAGTCTAACTAAGCATAGTTTTTTTTTATGTTAGTAAGGACCTACAAAGTTAGTATGTTAAAATTAATACACACATTCATTCGTATTTTCATACCTACTAAATTCTCTTAAGAGGTTAAAAGTTATCATACATTTTAATTTCATTAATTAATAACTTATTTTATAGGATCTTTTAAATCAAATCTAAACTGTATAACTATACCATAATTGATATAAAATTAGTAAAACATTTAATGAACCTATTAAATAATTAGTAACTATTTTAAAACTAGATCTATAATTTCCTAACCTAAAAACACACAATTTAAAAAAAACTTAAACTAAACTGAAATGTTATTTTTATCTAACTTAAGCTAGGGAAAGGTGTACCTAAAGAAATGAAAAGAAAACTATAGTGTATGTCAAAATTAAAACTGAAAACTAACTATATTTAAAAATATACCTCAACTTAAAATGTATGTTTAATGTTAGTATTATACCTTTCCCTTTACTAGAACCATGCACTAGCCACATTTCATAAAACTTCATCGAAATCAGTTCAGCCTTTGGCATACAAACACTCTTTTGAATAATTACAAATTAATTCTTTCAACTCTCCACAAAAGTGCTATGGATGAAGTTAAACCTCAGATTTTAAGCTCAGTTCACCAATACTTGACCCTTTTGTGTTGGTGAACACCTAAGGCCTCAGATGAGCTGTCATAGAGCCACTAAAATAGCTGTTCAGCTAGCGGATTACGTAACTCTGTTGCTATCAGTTTCAATCAATTTCAATGCCGTTTCTATTCGAAAGGACGCACTTGCGACTACCCAATTTATGCAGTTTATCTGCAAAGCTTGATTGCAACTAGACTGCATAAATTAAGTACCTAATCGCAAGAATGTCTTTTCATAGAACATACATGTATGTATGTATACATACAAAAAAGTGAAGGTAACACATGTATGTACAAAAAGGCGTATGTACATGTATACATACATACATAGACACACGCCTTTTTCCCCGAAAGAATAGGCTGAGCCTCAAATGGGCAACTTTTCACTTTGAGTTGAACCATCGTGGGAAATAGACGTGACAAGTGGTGAGCTCATCGCCGCCATTGCTTCCCACGACTGAATCTGCTAACGCTTGCTTCCAGCAATAACACATTCCTTAAATAAGCTAGCAGCTTTCATAGAAACATCATTGAAATCGATTGAAACCGATAGAAACAGAGTTACGTAATCGCGCCACTGGTGGACATAATTACCCCACTCTGAACAGTTAATCTGGTGTCACTTTAGCTATACGTTACCATCAGTTATGAATGACAGATGATGTATGAAAACATGTGTCAAAAGGTTAAGGTAAACAGCCGTTTAACCGCCCGTTATGTGGTTGGTGAAGTTGGATTGAGGCCCACGGCGCACTAGTTATAAAATAATTCCCCTTAAGCAGGGTTAAAGAACTTACCAAAAATCCGCTATTGCAAATCACTGCGCGTATTTAACTTGAATGAAGTGATTTTCAATATTGCGTCCGTTGAAATGCACTGCGATATAATTGTTTAGGAAATCATAATTTGTAAATCAATAATCATAAGTAAATTCCAGAGTATAAAAGAAGAATATTCCAAGAGCTGTGCATAAAAAGGCTCTGTCAGACGCAATGAATCCTTTCACGACACTGGTTGATTATCATCGCTAAGGAGTGGAATACACTACCGTCGTCTGAAACTATAATCTGGGTCTCTTCAAGGCTAGAGTGAATAGGTGCCTTCTAGACCTTTGTGCTCCATCTTCGGCCACATCGTCACTTACCAACAGGCGACATCGTGGTCAAACAAAGGTATATCAATGTATAAAAAAGAGCGTTTTTTTTATAAATATTGTATGTATTCTTTAAACTTGTTCTTGTTGTTGTTGTTAGTACGAGTTTTGATAGTTTTCGAAACTATATGAAGTTTCGTTTCCTTCCATACATTTACTAGCGACGATTTTACTGCGACAGAACGCGCCACTACACAACACAAGTTACTAACGTGGATCTAGTCATATGTAATAAACGTAACCCGTTGCGTTCTGGCGCGCCACGACACACCCCGACACATCAATATGAACCTAGCATAGCTAGTTTCTGAACAATGTTTGTCATTTAGAATCTACATAACATAGACGAGGGTTCCTAGAACGAAGTTTTCTTTACTTTTACAATGAATAAGTACATTATAAACAGCCAAAGTTCAAGTAAAAACTATGCAAAAAAGCTGTTTTTTCAAGGCTGAATTTTACTTGAAGAAATTTTTATTTTCTATAAACCTAGATCACAGATAAAATAATACTATACTAGTACCTAGATATAGTCTTAAAGATACTTTTATTTTTTATTTATGCGTACAAAGCATCGGAAGAAAAATGTGTTACAACGCCATAATCACGTACGAGGTACGAACGAGCGTTTGGATGGCAAGTATGACCGAAACGGAGCATGACTTTGGGTTGATAGCAACACTGTTGAAGTGTCTTGGAGACATCGATGATGGAGAGCAGGATAAATAGAAGGCTCACCACTCGACAACCTGTAATCCCCAGCGGTTACCAGTTCTGTGAGCTACATGGCCAGCCCATTGCCGGTCGAATGTCTAGTTTGTTCGTAAAAGGATACGTGAGCAGGCGTCCGCTTGCATGCGGTTCGCGAAGGTGACGACTGCGGAACCCGGCGTCGTGAGCTGGATGGAGACCACGTGACCCCACTCCGACATCTTCTCGCAGAGCAGCGCGAATGTCGTGGACGGAGGCAGCTGATTTCACACACACAATTACAACGTTTATTATTTTTCAAGTGCACGTGGTGTGTCCGGTCTGAGAATAGAACCCTCAGTCTCCTCTCGTGGGTGTCGTAAAAGCCGACTAAGGGATTACCCGGACTTGTTGATAAGATTCGTTAGTATAAGATTTGTCCTGGTTGCTAGCTTATTATAGAATGACAGTGGTAGGGATTTGAGATTGTATTCTCTAAGGTTAAAGCTAAAAATAGAATCCCTGGCCTTTGCTTTTTATATACATCCTGTATAAGAGAAATGGATGGCGATACATTTAGTTAGCTTCAGCTTTAGATAATGCAACTTGAAATCAGTACCAGTGTGTTATTATTTAAAGAAAGAGTTATCTAAGTCAGTCGTGGGAAGCAATGGCGGCGATGAGCTCACCACTTGTCACGTCTATATTCCACGATCAACCCACTGTGAAAAAAGGCCCATTGACGCTCTGCCTACCCCTTCGGGAAAAAGGCATGTATCTATGTATGTATGTATTATATGCAGATAGTTTTTTTTATACAACTTGGAATGACGGATCAAGCATGATGTTAAGTGGTATGATGTTAACCTTCGATCAGTCGCGCATTTTTAGTTTACGCTGTTCGTCGCCCGGGTTCCTGAAGACCCCAAAAAAAAACGACCTAAAAAAACACCTTTTTACATATTTTTTCGTAATTATCTAAGCAATTACTTAGTGATTAACTTAATAACAATAAAACTACAACAAGTTACTCAAACATATTCTTTTAATTAGTGCTTAAACTTACAACCTAAAAATATGAACATAAATTTCTCTTTTTGAGACCATATCACAAAAAAAAAATTTTATATGTAACTAAATGAAAGACCTATTATTTCTTATGAATATATATGCAATAACAAGATATCACCAAACACTGTACATAAAAATTGAAATGCACAAACAAAAAAATATATAATCTTTTGCTATTTGAAGTCAGACTAATTTTCCTTCCGAACACAGTCAGTAAATACCGATTTAGTATGTGTTGGGCATATGTTACCGCTGCAAAAATGGCAGACAGATTTGAATTTTCCATCTGTTTGTCTGCATTGACAATGAATGCAACGAAATATTCTGTTTTCTTGTTCTAACACCTTGTGGGTAAGGTGTCATCCTCCATTTGCATATTATTTTGTAGGTGCCATTTCTCTCCTTCTTTTTGACTATAAAGAAGTTCTGTGATGATATATTTATCAAGGGCTCTTCATCATCATCATCATACGAACTTTTCAAATCCATGGGTTCATTTGATTCCAAAACCGAATGCTGTTCGTTCAACGATTCCAGAACCTGATGATGATGATGCTTATTCGAACTTTCCAAAATTCTCAGGCAGTTCGTCCAAAGATGTTGTTGTGTAGGTTCATCTTCACATGCCTGCTCTGAGTCTGTGTTATGCTCACTTATTTCATCCGGGTATGTACCGCCTTCATCTTCTTCATCGTCACTACCGTAAACATCGTTGCATTCATCTTCTAACCAGCTCAATATACGGCGTTGTTGTTCTTCGTCCATTTTACTAGTCAATTATATCGAAAATAATAGAAAAATAAATAAAACACCAGTTACATAATAAATTTTAAATAAATTTACAATAAATTTTTACTCACGCGAATAGTCGCGTGGGGTCTTTCAAAGCTCGCACGCGCAAAATACGTCTCTAACTCACTGTGCCTCCGCGCGAACTGAATTTAACGGCAATACGCGGCAACTATAATCTAACATCGGAGGGTACATAAAATATTGAAGCGCTAGGATAGTTTTAATTGGTTTTAAAGACCCCACGCGACCGACCGAGGGTTAAGCCTATGAACAGTGCATTACCACATAGGTCACGTCCACCTAGGACGCGCCCTATCTGGCATTGCACTGCGCCCGCCACCCTGAGACATAAAGATGAAAGTCTCATTTGCCTGTAATTTCACCGGCAACCATACACTTCAAACCGGAACACAGCAATGGGGGCACTACTGCTTTGCGGCAGAAATAGGTATGGCATGGCTACACGGCATGCGCGATGGAGTGGTGTTTTTTAACGCTTATAAATTTGACGCCTTTTACGTTATAATTTTGTATATGAGTGTAGATAAAGTAGTGTACGAAACAGCACATAACTACTACTGTGTTGGTTGTTGGTTGTTGTTTTAATAGGTATTAAACACTCGTGTGAATTTGTTTTAATAATCCCTGTTATGCAACAGTTTCTTAAACTACTATTTTATAATCTCAAACTAGTGATCGTAACCGTGTGCTGAGCCTAAACACGGCCAGTCTACTATTATCCATCGAGGAGTTCCGTTGTCCATCTTCCGTCTCCATCATCAGATCATCGCGCTGTCACCATAATATTGTATTGTCATCGTAACTTGACAGGTATGCCAAATTTCAGCTCAATCGGTTGAGGATAACTGCTTTAAAATTCAGTTGCAAGATTCCACCCTGACATACATACATACATTGCAAGTTAAGTAAAAGCTTATAAAAAGTAAGATTTCCAATAATTCGTAAACCAAAAAATGCTTATTTTAATTATACCAATTGGGATCTTTGGCCAGTTTAAGCATTTCAAATGACCTTATATTTATAAAAAAACGTCTTGGCGCGACTTACAATAATGTAATTTTGTACTCACATTACTCAAACTCAGCTTCACAGGTTCATTAGAAAACCCCGTCCCTGGGGGCCCCACAGACCCTGGTCGCGGCGGGCCCTGCATCATAGGTCCCTGCGGGCCCTGCATCATGGGTCCCTGCGGGCCCTGCATCATGGGTCCCTGAGGGCCCTGCATCATGGGTCCCTGCGGGCCCTGCATCATGGGTCCCTGCGGGCCCTGCATCATGGGTCCCTGCGGGCCTTGCATCATGGGTCCCGGCGGGCCCTGCATGAATGAATGAATGAATTAAAATTCTTGATTGCACATTTTACAAAAAAGTTAAAATAAACAACAGATAAACAAAAACTAAATGTACAATAGGCGGCATTATCGCTAAGAAGCGATTTCTTCCAGACAACCTTTGTATGGAAAGTAGTTAAACTTATATAGAAGATTGGTTGGGATGTACCCATATTTAAATGTAGAAGAAAAATGTACAACAAATAAACTTACACATTATCCAAAATATTACACTATATAATATAACATATACGGGATGGATTGTTGAGACGGGACAGTAAGGGCAGGTACCTTAACCGTTATAGTTACAGGAAAACGTTCCTATTAGGAGACCATCCATAACTTTTTGAGATATTCTAATCTGCATTCACCGATTTTGGAAGAAATGTACAGTCAGCAAGAAAATGGTAAATTTACACAAAAACTTTTTTTGATGCCAATCGTTCCTGTTTCTTATAAGGATCAAAAGTCTCTATTGGACCGGCTGAGGTTTGAGAACTAGAAATGTCAGAAATTGCGAAAAAGTTTTCCCATACATTTCGGTAAGAGACTCACTTCTACATTGGGAAAACTTTTTGCTTTCGGTAGATCCGCTATAACACGCTATAAAGAAGACTGGCTGAAAAAAAGTAAGAAAAAAAGATTTAACTTTCAAAATTCGAATTAGATTCGAATATCTTCAGGTCATTCTTATGTTTGCGCTGAGAAAATTCTAGATTGTAAGTTAGAATTTTTGAACTTCTTGTATTAAAATTAATTATTTTGAGCAACTTATTTCGTAGATCTCCTAAAAGTTACCAATCTTGTTACCTTGTCTGTGTTTAAAAATACATGTTAACATGATTTTATTTTTATTTGTTTTAGTTCTTAATGTTGTAGAAGATTATCGATGCAACTATGATTTTCCACTTAGGTAGGCATAGGCACTTTCGCTTGTAGGTACAGTATGCCTTTACGCCGGCTTATCAAAAACTAAAATATAGGTTATGGCCCCTGCATAAGTTACCTGCGTGAAAACTCGGTCTTATGACTTACCGTAGTTTCTGTTTTTAAATAAATAACGGCTAATTACCACTGTATTTCGTCGCTTTGCTGACGTTTCGAGACCGAATTCAGAAGCCTCTTCATCATAAGCACCGCCCACAACCGCGTTCGACGGTGGACCAGCAAATACATAAATACAGTGGTAATTAGCCGTTATTTATTTAAAATGATTCGCAAACACGATAGTTTCAATTCTGTAGTTTCTATTCTCAAACTTCAGTTGGCCTCAAAGTGTTTTGATCACAGTAAGAAATAGGATCGGTTGGCAACAAATTCGATTTGATTAATAGTTTTTCCTTACCAAATGTGTGGGAAAAGTTTTTGGTGATTTCTGACATTTCTAGTACTCAAACCTCAGTCGGTCCAGTAGAAACTTTTGATCCATATAAGAAAAAGGATCGATTGGCAACAAAAAAAGTTTTTGTATAAAATTACCATTTTTTTGCTGACTGTACATTTTTTCCAAAATCTGTGAATGCAGATCAAAATATATCAAAAAGTTATGGATGGTCTCTTAAAAACGTTTTCCTGTAACTATAACGGTTAAGGTACCTGCCCTTACTGTCCCGTCTCAAAAATCCATCCTGTATACACATAAATATATAACTATACATACTCATAACGCTTATAAAGCTCGTACCTGCATCATGGGTCCCCGCGGGCCCTGCATCATGGGTCCCGGCGGACCCCAGACGGGCCCCGACCCCCCTGCGGGCCTGGGGAAGGGGAACTGCCCCTGTGGGCGGGGAGGCCCCGCGAGGCCCGGGTGCGGCTGCGGTCTGGGAGGACCCGATTGCATCATTGGCCCCATGGCAACTGGAGCACCTACCATGAAAACAGAAATAATCCTTATGATGAAGCCTTTCGATCGGTATGATAAAGCTACAGGGTGATTATTTTTCTCGTGTAACGGGTTCGATTCCCGGTTCAACCATGTAATTATTTAAATATCTATGAATGCAGTTTAAATTGTTTTATAAATTCAAATAATGTCTTCTTTCAGTAAAATGTTCCATCTACAATATTCAAGGTACTTTCCCTCCATGTGGCATATCCGTGGGACGCCCTGTATAAATGTAGAGTTGCTACCGCCATCTGTTGACGTGTGGACGTAGAATTGCTAGCTATATCTGTGTTAGAACAGGACACACGTATCATCTGTACTCTTTGGATGTTTCGAGAGAATTCTAATGAATGCTCTTAGTACTGGAACGTTCTCAGTTTCTTTTGTTCGCATATATAAATAGGACTCACTTGAAGCTATACACTACAGCGACACACGAGAGCGAACACTACAGCGATACACTACAGCGACACACTACAGCGACACACTACAGTGACACACTATCGCGACACACTAGAGCGACACAGTACAGCTATACACTATAGAGACACACTAGAGTGACACACTAGAGCGACACACTAGAGCGACACAGTACAGCTATACACTATAGAGACACACTAGAGTGACACACTAGAGCGACACACTAGAGCGGCACACTAGAGCTACACACTACAGCGACACACTACAGTGATACACTAGAGTGATACACTACAGCGACACACTAGAGCGACACACTAGAGCGACACAGTACAGCGATACACTAAAGCGACACAGTACAGCGATACACTAGAGCGACACACTACAGTGACACACTACCGCGACACACTACACACTACAGCGCCACACTAGAGTGACACACCAGCGGCATACCTTGCGGCGGGGGCATGCCCTGCCCGTTCATCGTCGGCTGCGGGCCGGCGTACGGAGCCGGCCTGAAGTTAGGGTGGAACGGGTTGCGGAACGTCTGCTGCGGAGGCGGAGTGAAGTTAGTCTTGATCGGCGCAGCTAACGGCTTCGGTTGAGGGACCGGGTAGGCTGGCTTCTGGACGATCAACGGTTTCGAAGGAGTTTGGACTTGCAGTTTTGGCTTTGGTGCTACCGTGCTGGAAAAATAATAAATATAATTATGAAATACTAGTGGAACGGTTCCGAATAGTCCGCGTGGATTTTATTCAATTAAAAGGTTCGACTACCCGATAGGGAGTTCTTTTTTTTAAATAGTCCTTCAGGGCAGGCCACGCATTGGCAATGCCTCTGGTGTTGCAGATGTCAATAGGCAACGGTAACCGCTTACTATCAGGCGGGCCGCATGCCAGTTTGTCGAACCAATACATACAAATAAAAAAATCAATCATTTTTACGACTTTTACTACGTCCATGGGAGGAGACGGATATATATATACGCCTTTTTCCCCGAAAGGGTAGGCAGATCCTCAATGGGCCTCTTTTCACCGTGGGTTAATACACCATCGTGGGAATAAAGACGTGACAAGTGATGAGCTCATCGCCGCCATTGCTTCCCATGACTGACTCGACTGACGCTTTCTTCCAGTAATAACACATTCCATAATAAGCTAGCAGCCAGGACAAAACCTATACCAACGAGTCTTACTAACAAGTCCGGGTAATCCCTAAATTGTATTTTACCATGACTGACTCACATCATGAACATGATGTCATCATGACATGAATAACACATTCCATAATAAGCTAGCAGCCAGGACAAAACTTATACCAACGAGTCTTACTAACAAGTCCGGGTAATCCCTAAATTGTATTTTACGCCATCCACGGGAGGAGACAGAGGGTCTATTCTTAGGCCAGACACACCACGACCATAAGTGAAATTAACAAATCTTGTAAATTTTTTACAAGTTCATTTTATATGAAGGTTTAAAATTTAAAAAACCCCAAGCAACGCAATGAAACAGCAGGACCGATTATGATAAAACGCCTAAAAACCATCGCCAGAAAAACTGCTTTCAACTTTTAAAAAACGCATTCAAATATGGTGCGTCCTAGGTGGACGTGACCTATGTTGTAAAGTGTTGTTAAAGGCTGAGGCTACCGCTTAACATCAGGTGGGCCATCAGCTTGTTCCGACATTCACGTAGTTAAAAATGAGTATTTTGTGAAAAGTATATTTTTAATACAAGCTTTTATAAAATTAGTGATCTTAACCGTGTTTTGATCAAAATGAGCGTAAACACGGCCATTCTAATATTATCCCTCGAGGAGTTCCGTTTTCCACCTTCCGTCTCCATCATCAGATCAGCTCGCTGTCACTATAATATTGCATTGTCATCGGAACTTGACAGGTATGCAAAATATCATCATCGGTTGAGGATAACTGCTTTAAAATTCAGTTGCAAGACTCCACCCGGACAAACATGCATACATTGCTTAAATAAAAGCTTGTAAAAAAGAAAAAGTTAAACCTTTGCACTGGTGTTGCAGTCTTCTTAAGTTTAGCTGCAGTCACCGGCTTCACAGTATCGGTAGCGATGGGATAGTTGAACTCCTCAACACTCTTCACTTCAAACTTCACCGTCTCAAAGCCCTCGTTCAAGTTCATCAGGTGATTGGCTGGCACATCGAAGAACGCTGGGTTGATCAGACAATCTTTGTTCTCGACGAATCGTTCGTAGTGTTTCACTATGTTCCTCAAAGGCTTCCCGCTCAGGCCGAGACCCTTCCCGATGTTGGTGAGACCTTTGGGTAGAAGAACAGTGTTGACCGGACTGCGGTCCATAGCCACTTTCAACTTCTGACCGTAGAACATTTGATTGTTTAACATTGACACCGCCTGGAGAAAAGAACATGATTTAAAGCGCATACAACAGACAAATTCCGTCTCTTTATAACTCATCAAAGTTCAGGTAAGTTAGTAAGTGACATAATATCGCTCGCGGAACGAAAACTGCAAATCACGAAAAACTATTATTTGCCACGTGGAAAGGCGTCGCATCACAGAATCATACGTCCTTGAAGATATGGCTGACCTCTGTGGCGC
Source organism: Operophtera brumata (assembly GCA_932527175.1). Taxonomy (NCBI): domain Eukaryota; kingdom Metazoa; phylum Arthropoda; class Insecta; order Lepidoptera; family Geometridae; genus Operophtera; species Operophtera brumata. The sequence continues at coordinate 34,113,919 of OW052227.1, read as the reverse complement.
GGCGGGCGAAGGTTCGCCTGCGACGTAGGAGGTTACGGATTGGATTCCCGCCTCGGAACAAATATTTGTACGATATGCAGATATTTGTTCAGGGTGTTCTAGGTATTTTATCAAATATATCTATCTATGTAATGTATTGTAGTTATCTAGTACCCAAAGCAAGTAGTAACACAAGCTCTGCTTAGCTTGGGGCTAGATAATGTTGTGTGAGCTATCCAGCATTATTTATTTACCTGTTTTACTTTCGAATAAAGTGATGTCTGAAATATGCAGTGGTGTATCTCTTGATGGAGCGATGACATTGTATCGAACGCAGAAAGCATGTGGATGATGGCGGCTCAAGACCGTTCGTCATTGCATTCTACCAAACAACATTCTACATAATATTGACCAACTCTTTCACAAGGAGTTCTACTATAATCAAATGATGATGTGTATCTTAGATGTAGGTAGGTTACACGCTCAGTCTGGCATCAGTGCAGTCTATCAGTCTGGATTGACTTGACTGACGCTAGAAAGATGGATGATTTTCACGGTTACTCAATCTAGACTGACCAGACTGATGAAAAGTACGTCAGTCGCCGTTTAGATAGCGGAGCCGACATTCAGTTGTCAATGTATCAGTGCTCAGCATCCATTGCGTCACGGACCGGACGGTGACTGACGCGAGAATGATACGAACGGATTCCACGATCAGTCTCCAATCAGTCTTTCATGTCAACGGACTGACAAATTTATTTAAACTATTATGTTTCATCAGTCCGGACCATCAGCCTGTCAATCTGTGGGTTACACGCTCATTTTCAGATCATTCTGACCAGACTGACGCCAGACTGCGCGTGTAGCCTCACTCTCAAACAACTGACCTGCACCGCTTCCAGCGGATGACTGTACATGACGTTGGCGTACCGTTGGGAGACCGTGAACACCGAACACATCTGCACGTTTCCAGCCATCTCCATCACATCGCGCAGTTCTGCCTTATCACATCGGAACTGGAACGATAATACGGTTGTTATCGCAGAAAGTAGCAGTTAACTAAAGCAAACTGAACTACTTGAATAACGGAACAAGCAGATGGCCCACCTGATGTTAAGCGGTAACCTCTACCTATGAACAGTGCATTACCTCATAGGTCACGTCCACCTAGGACGCGCCCTATGTGGCATTGCACTGCGCCCGCCACCCTGAGAAATAAAGATGAAAAGTCTCATGTGCCTGCAATTTCACCGACACCCTTACCCTTCAAACCGGAACACAGCAATGCGAGCTACTGCTTTGCGGCAGAAATAGGTATGGAGGTAGTACTTCCCCGGACGAACTCTTTCACAAATAAGCTCAACAACTACTAAAAATCTAAACATCGCAGTTTATCAATAAAAATAAGCCGAGCGAGAGGCTCCAAAGTCGTAGACCGAGATAAATAGATCTTACTTAGCACGTAGTAAAGCTTGGCATTATCCCTGTCACTTTCATACACATGTCAAATCACGCGTGCTAGAGAGGGATAGAGACAATGCTAAGCCTTAGTACGTGCTAAGTTACGTCTAGTTATCTCAGCCGTAGTGTATCTCTTTCTTTATCAGAACTATAAGACTGAGCTAGTACATTTGATTGATTGTACCAGTACGGAGCGCTCCGCTCAGTGAACGATTAAGCACAAGCCTACTGAAGTCTGAAATAAATGATGATTGATTGATTGTACACTTACATTGGAGACATGCACCCATTTATCTAGAGGCGGCGTGATGCCCAGGGACCTCAGGTACTGAAGCTTTAACCCGTACATGCCGTGGAGATCCACCTCCCATGAATCCAGGTCTGGCTTCCAGGATTTACTGAAATAACAGTTTGGTACACTTTTGTTAAATTTATTGAAGAAACAGATGCAAGGCGACCTACCCCTAACTAAAACGCCAACTTATCGACATGTGTATCCTGCCCGTCCTAACCTACGGTGCGCAGACATGAGAGAGGTGCGGAGAAGTAGTAGAGCTTTTTTGTGAAAGAGTTCGTACGGGGCAGTACTACCACCATACATATTTCTGCCGCAAAGCAGTAGCTCGCATTGCTGTGTTCCGGTTTGAAGGGTAAGGGTGCCGGTGATTTTACAGGCACATGAGACTTTTCATCTTTATGTCTCAGGGTGACGGGCGCATTGCAATGCCACATAGGGCGCGTCCTAGGTGGACGTGACCTATGAGGTAATGCACTGTTCATAGGCAGAGATTACCGCTTAACATCAGGTGGGCCATCAGCTTGTTGCGTCATTCAAGTAGTATAAAAAATTAAAAATAAAATGGTCTCTGACCGAATTACAGAAGTCCAGACTCAAGATTTGTCAGAGGGCAATGGAACGCAGCATTTTGTGTTATAAGAGAACCGACCATGTTAGGAACACCACGCTGCGTTCCCTGACTGGGACTGCCGACGTAGGTGACAAAACAGCCAGGCTTAAATGGGACTGGGCGGGGCACATCAGTGGAATGCTTCCCAACAGGTGGGCGAACATCAGCACACCCTTGATACATGAAGGACGGCGACCTCGGGGTTGACTGAGAAATCGTTGACGGGACGATCTTATTCATTTTAAGGAGTGGTGGGAGACAGCCTGGTTCAAGACAGGGACAAGAGGAAGAATTTGGGGGAGACCTTTGTCCAGCAGTGGGATAATATAGGTTAAGGAAAAAAAAGACCGAGCGAAACGAACTATTTATGTTTTTTTTTAGTCTTTGTTGTTGAGGCCCATTTGAGATTCTCCCGACCCTTTCGGGAAAAAAGGCGTGTTGTGGTACCATGGCACTCGTAGTACCTGATACCCAAGACACCGGGGATCTGAACTTTGTGACTATGATGTTTATATTATTTATTCAAATAGTTCTATCGTCGCTGTGAAGGAAATGATCTCCACATGGTCTAGTGAAAATTAAGCAGGAAGTAAAATAGGATTATTGAATTATCTTGAATTATTTCTCCGTGGCGCGGCGGGCGTGGGTTCGCCTGCGATGCATGAGGTTTCGGGTTTCGATCCCCGCATCGGAACACATATTTGTGCGATCTGCAGATATTTGTTCTGGGTATTTTATATATATAATAACAAAATATCTATCTACGTAATGTATTGTATTAAGTATACCCGTTATCTAGTACCTATAACACAAGCTCTGCTTAGCTTGGGGCTAGATAATGTTGTGTGAACTGTCCAGCATTTTTTTATTTTATTATTATTATTACCCGACTACCTGCCAAGCGTGATGGTTAACTGTTTGAATGACGGAAAAAGCAGTTGGCCCACCTGATGTTAAGCGGTAACATCTGCCTTCAACAATGCATTGCCTCATAGATCACGCCCACCTAGGACGCACCCTATGTGGCATTGCACTGCGCCCGCCACCCTGTAGAGATAGATAATGATCGGGATTGACACTCAAGCTGCTTCTTACAAGAAGCCGAGAGCAGACACTAGTTTAACCGATAAACATAACTTACGTGCTAACTTCAGTCGTCTCAGATTTCGCCTCGGTATCAGACTCCAAAATCACACCTGAAATATAATACAATTTCAATTACAACTTATGCCCGTTTGAACTAAACATAACTTACGTTACTTGTCCTAGTTAAGATAAGCCTAAGAACAGCCAAGCCTTAGTGGACTAACGAATGGCTTAGGGTTAGTGCAAGCAAATTGATCGTTAGGAGTAGTCTAAACAAGTTAGGAAAGAACTTAGGCTATTCTTATGTTTAGTGTAATCTGGTGTTATTTTCGTATCGCATGCCTTGCGCATTCGCTACTGAAGTATTTACTCATACAATACAGTAAAGGTAAACGACACCTGGATCCCTTGAAGCTCTCCGATACTCTAGAACCGCTTAGCCAACGCAGAGCCATCGGATCTCTGCGTGTTCTACAGCCTTTACAACGGGGAATGATCTGAGGAGCTTTTCGATCTCATCCCGGCATCGAGATTTTACCATCGCTCTTCCCGGCACCGTGACAAAGCTCATCCGCACATCATAGAACCCTGGGTTTCTCGAACGACTCATTTCTCGAGATCATTTCTTCCCCATACCGTATTATTTTATCTGTGCCCATACCTACAAACTTTGGAATGAGCTTTCAACCGAGGTTTTTCCGCTTGGTTACGACATTTGCAGCTTCAAGAAAAATGTTCATAAATTCCTTTAGGGTAGGCACTGGCAGCGCATCGACAATGCCCCTGGTGTTGCCGGTGTCTATAAGCGACGGTGACTACTTAACATCAGGTAGGCCGTTAGATAGTTTGTCTAATAGTTTCATAAAAAAAAGGTGCGTTTAAGCTATCGTGAACATCATCTCATGTGCATACCTATTTCTGCCGCAAAGCAGTTGTGCTCGCATTGCTGTGTTCCGGTTTGAAGGGTATGGTTGCCGGTGAAATTACAGGCACGTGAGACTTTTCATCTTTATGTTTCAGGGTGGTGTGCGCAGTGCAATGCCACTTAGGGCGCTTCCTCGTTGGACGTGACCTATGATGTAATGCATTGTTAAGGCAGAAGTTACCGCTTAACATCAGGTGGGCCATCGGCTTGTACCGTCATCCACGAAGTTAAAAAAACAGCATACCAGTAATCTCCAAAAGCAGCTTATTGCCCGCTATTTCCTTGTCCTTTAGTTTCTCCATGGCCTCCTTGCATTCTCCCTCAGTCTGGAACGACAGCCCAATCGCATAGTTGCCTGTCTTGTCATCCTTTATCATTTCTATTTCATCCACCGGCCCGCACTAAAACAACAAGTTACAGTAAACCCTGCAAAAACGGTGTAAACTATTTTTTTTTATGTCGCAGGAGGACAGTAATCTTGGGATAGTCACGACGATATTATGACCAAGTAAGATCTTACTAGTCTAGTCTCTAAATCTACTAATAGGTACTTACAGCAAAATAAAATGAATTATTATGATAGTTGAATGTTTATCTTGCTTTTACACAGATAGATTAAAAACTGTGCCGTGGTGTGTCCGGCCTGAGAATAGAACCCCTCTGTCTCCTCCCGTGGATGTCGTAAAAGCAGACTAAGGGATTACCCGGGTTTGTTGATAAGATTCGTTGGTATACGATTTGTTCTGGCTGCTAGCTTATTATGGAATGTGTTATTACTGAAAGAAAGCGTTAGCCAAATCAGTCGTGGGAAGCAATGGCGGCGATGAGCTCACCATTTGTCACGTGTATATTCCACGATGGTGCCAATCACTAAAAAAGAGGCCCGTTGAGGCTCTGCCTACCTCTTCGGGGAAAAAGGCGTGTGTCTATGTACGAGTATGTATGTAGATTAAAACCTAGATTAAAATATTATTAAATAGATTATTAATTCCAGTCAACTTGATTCAAATTGTGCTATATTAGTTAATTCCTATAGCACACACCTCTTGCCGCGAAACCATAACAGCGAAACCGCTGTAGTTCTGCCATGACTTGTAGTACCTACCTAAGTTATATGACACGCAAACAGAAACGAAACTGCCTGTTCTAACGCAGAGTTTTAACTATGAATCAATCTCTTTCCCACGTGGTTTCGGTAATGTACTCCGACGCCGTCTACATCTCCGCGTGGACGTGTAGCGTTTTCACCATATTTATTTTGCGGAGGAGTACCAAGGCTCGCTGTAGGTACCTAAAGGTTGTCTGGAAGAGATCGCTTTTAGCGATAAGACCGCTCATTGTACATTACTGTTATTGTTTTTGTTATTTTATCTTTGTATTTTTTATATTTGGTGTGCAATAAAGTGTTAATCTATCTATCTATCTAAATCGCGTGGGAAAGAGCTAAATTCATAGTTAAATCTCTGAAGAACAGGCAGTTTCCCCACGCTTCGCTTGTTTCCCACAACTAACAAGTCATGGCAGAACTACAGCGGCTTCGCTGGTATGGTCTCACGGCAGAGGTTTTCTAAAGGCAAGATTCATTCAAATACGACGAATCTAAAGTACTGAAATGTAGAAGAAGCGCTGAACTTTAGGCCGTAATATGGCGGTAAATTTGATAAACCTTTTTTTTATACAACTTAGAATGACGGAACAAGCAGATGGCCCACCTGATGTTAAGCGGTACGCTCTGCCTATGAACAGAGCATTATCCGACAGGTCACGTCCATCTAGGACGCGCACTATGCGGCATGTGCCCGCCACCCTGAGACATAAAGATGAAAAGTCTCACGTGCCTGTAATTTCACCGGAAACCATCCCTTCAAACCGGAACACAGCAATGCGAGCACTACTGCTTTGCGACAGAAATCGGTATGGTGGTAGTACTTCCCCGGACGAACTCTTTCACAAAAATGCTCTACTACTACAAAAAACCTACTGAAGCTCTGGTGTATTTGACCGTCACAATAAAATAGAACACGAAAACTTTTGTCTTTCTGCGACATACAAACTATAGAATACATAACATCATCGGATGGACTCTATTACGGCCATTTGGTTAGCCAAAAGTAAAAGTCAAAAATATTTTGTTAATTGAAATCACAAGGATCATTTTGAATCGTCTTATAAACTATATTTACTCCTGTTCCAACGCTTAACGCGACCAAACCTAGAAGAATCGGGCAACAAACACGGCTCGGCTTATTTTCATACTACTAGGGGGGAAGCGCCTGTGTGGTGCCTCGAGAAAAAGGAGAAGCTGATTCATAGAAAAAGAAAACAACTAAAAACCAAGAAGGTAGTCAAAAGTAAGATGTAAAAAAGAATCAGCAAAAGTTCATAAGACAGCACACGCAACGCTTGATACAAGTACTTATAAATAACAACCTGATAATTAGTATAGAACCAGATATTGCAAAAAGAATCAGCAAAAGTTCATAAGACAGCACACGCAACGCTTGATACAAGTACTTATAAATAACAACCTGATAATTAGTATAGAACCAGATATTGCAAAAAGAATCAGCAAAAGTTCATAAGACAGCACACGCAACGCTTGATACAAGTACTTATAAATAACAACCTGATAATTAGTATAGAACCAGATATTGCAAATTGCCATGTTAGCTGTCGACCGACATCAGGCCACGCGGATTTATCATTTATATAGTCACCTAGAGTGTAATATGCTTTCTTAATTAGATTATTCTTTATGTAGGATTTAAACCTTCGAATAGGAAGTTTAGATGCACTTTCCGGAAGTTCATTAAGGTACCATACAGAATTCCTCATAAAAGACCTACTAACTTTTTTCTAATCGAAATTTGGGAATAAAGTTTATTCTTATTTCTCGTGTCCCACGTACGTACGTGTAATGTACGTCACTTTTTTAACCCCCGACGCAAAAACGACGGGGTGTTATAAGTTAGACGTGTCTGTGTGTGTGTTTGTGTGTGTGTGTGTGTGTGTGTGTGTGTGTCGCCTCGTAGCTCCCGAACGGATGAACCTATTTAGATTTTTTTGTTTGTTTGAAAGGTGAATTTGTCGGGAGTGTTCTTAGCTATGTTTGATCAAAATCGGTTCAGCCGTTTCATTGCGTAGAGGGTTTTTTTAATTTTTACGAAATTAATTACTTGTTTCATAAAACTATCCAAGTGTCTATTTGTATATAATAAGGTTTCATAGATATATTGCGATATCACCGTGAGAATGTTAAGGAGTCACGCGGCTCCATTTTATAAATGGCACGTATTTTTTTAATTTTTTAGGGATTTGCATTGTTTGCCCTAGCCCAAACAATGTAATGAATTTATTTCCATCCATTTCTTGAAGATTTAGAGTGCAGTGAGAGAGTGAGTGAAGAGAGAAAAGTGAGTGTTATTATTGTACCTAATCTTACGTTAAGTTGACTCTTTCTGTGCCTTGCCATTATACCATCACTGCCAGTTGTAAGTCTACATAATCTATGTTTGTTTAGTGAATTTACCCTCAAATGGAGAAAATGTGAATCTGATGTTGCATAGATGAGCTGTGTGATGTGAATGCAGTGTGGGAAAAACCAGGGAAAATAACTAGACTTTTATGAGATGTTAATTTGTAATAAAACTTAACAAAACTAAACTGACATAGCCTTGTCAACTTAAAACAACTCCTTTTATGAGAAAATCAATCACTAAAATTACACCTTGATGTGAGAATTGAATCACTGTAATTTTAGGTTCGTTTGTCGTGTCACTATGTGATAGGATCAGGATCAGGTTGTGATCTAAGGCCCCTGAACCGTGCCCGTTGACTTTGTGACCGATGCGATGGCGCATACGCCCGTGAAGGATCTGTCAGGTGACATTATATTTTACAAATGCAACCTATTGTGTGATAGGACGTGTGTGTAATAAGTGTGTCTCAGATGGTGGGATGGCGTGTAACAATTCGTGCAGGGATTTGTATGGCAGATGATACACAGATCTTCGCTTTTGAATAACATCAGCTTGCCGGTCGCAAACGTATCGTATGAGCGCTTCTGAGATTTTATGGTATTTCGACTCTGTCGAAAGCAAATGCATGTGGTAAATTGGCTTGAATTCTAAAGGCACTCCCATATAATATTCTTCTAAATATCGATTCTGTCTCAGAAGACCCTGTTTAATTTCGCCCAGACTCAATTCCATGTCTGTTAGAGTTGATAGGGTCTGCCAGGCTGAGTTACGGCAGCCAGGTCACTGTTGATCTTCAATGTAATGACACAGGGGGAAGCTTCGAGTTCCTTTTCAACGTTATTGTATGGAATTTTTCGCCACTCGTCGGTACCAAGTCTTAGGACATTAGCTCCCTGTTTAACTAGCACTTCGTCCGCTGTTCTTAACTCGGTATGTGGTTTCGAGAAATCCAAGAAGTTTTCTTCTTTTACTAACACATGTTCCACATCACTTTCGCCAGAATTATCACTGTCAGAATCGTTTTCATCAAAATTTCCAACGACATCAAAATTGGTCGATTGATCGTCTATTCTATGTGCCACATTATTTTCTTCAGGATTTCCATCTTCAGGAATAATCCAAGAGCTATCGCGAACATCTTCTGAATTTGAATGATTATCTTCTGAATACTGTTGACCATCTTCTGATTTCGGATTATCATGTTCTGAATTCTGATGTTTATTTGTTTCATGATCCATCGCATTTACAACAGAATCACCAATATCACAATCATATTCGACAGAAGCATCGGAATCAAAATTCCGTGAGGGTGCTTTCCACGTCTTGCTTACGTCTCTTACTATTCATACACATATTGGCTTGAATGTAACCCAAACTCTCTGTTTGAAGTTTCGTCAAGGCCAGTAGTTGGTCAAGCAGTTGGGTTTGACGCACCATGTAGGTCTCTATGTTAGAGAGCTGTACTGTTTGGGGTTGTAGCGTCTTACTAGCAGAAGCGGATGAAACTGCGTGAGTGGATGGTAAGGTAAGAGGTGAATCTTGATTAGGGATTTCTGCTTCCTTCCTCAAAGTACCGGGCGTTGATTCCGTTTTGGACCGAAGCGAGGAAGTTTCGCTTGATTTTTTATGGGAAGAATGCTGTTTTAGTTGTCTTTTTCTAGAAGTAGCGGAAAAGAGAGCGAATTCTGCAGCGCGCCGAGCAGCCGCGTGTTCCTTTAGAACTGATACAGCATCTTTACGAGATATAATTTTGCTTTTCAGTGTTTGGATGACGTCAGCGAAACCGTTAAACGCATTTGCAGGATGTATTTTCTTCATGATCTTGGATGGTGAGTAGATTAGTGCACGGCCCAGCGGCCAGCTAATAAGAATTCGTTTCATTTCCTGGTAATTTTGCTCTTTCAGCGATAAAAGCCCATTTGCGTTGTAAGCGCGAGCCAAATCTACTGTAGGTAGCGCAAAACGGATACGAGCTTCATCCGTGGATGAGATTTTATTCCCAAATAGTTCGTCATAGGAGACAGCGCATACTTGCCACGCTCTCCATGTTTTTGGGAAATACTCGTGAATAATCGCAATAATGCCTTTATAAAATAGTTTTTGATCAGGTGGCTCCCAATTGGCTAACTGGCCCAGGGTCATCATGGTGACGGTCTGGAACAAGCAGTTTTACGCAAATAAAACGCAATTCATGGATGAATGTTTGTGTATCATACTTACCCTGTCTGTTGTATAAAGTTCATGGGGAGCCCCCATACAGATCATAGAATTTTTCGGATGAACCCTGTTTCAACTCCCTCTAATGTTTTTCTGGTTTATTGTTTCAAAACAAACGGTAATTCAATAACTTGAGTTTTATCCTATTACATCAGTCTATAAAACTTGATGAAGATCTGACTTGTAGATTTATAATGTAAACGAAACTACCACCCTAAGAATAGACCCCTCTGTCTACTCCCGTAGATTTCGTCAAAGCAGTCTAAGGGATTTTACCAGAGATCGGTAGCAGCGTCCACCTGAGTACTCAACACCAATACTGCGATCAATTCACCTGCCGAGCGTGGTGATTAGGGCAAATCCCCCCATTGTATTCTATGGGGGAGGCCTTGTTCAGCTTTGGACGTCCGCAGCTGATGATGATGATAAGGAAAGTTTCACAATTAGAACCTTATAAGGATCATGAATATAGTAAATAGACCAGTCAAGAACTGGAATCATCTACTAAAATAATTTCCCAACGCCAATAGCTCTGAACGAAAATACTTCATCATGATCAGCCAACAGAAGTCCACTGCTGGACATAGGCATCCCCCATAGAATGCCACGATGAACAGTCTTGTCAGTACCATCTTCCTGCAACTTCCATAATGTCTTTGGTCCGTCGAAAGCAATCCTCTTTTGGGGTGTGCGGTTTGTGGTCGCCACTCGAGAACCTTTCTTCTCCAATGGTTATCAGTTTTGTGACCTAATGGCCCGCACATTCAACTTGCTAATTCTGAGAGCTATGTCGGTGATTTTGGTTGTTCTAAGAAAATACTTTGTTTCACTCAAATAAAATCTAAAAGACAGATTGTTATCAAATTTTCAACATACCTAATTGTATCAAGGTATGAAATATTAACTTGTTTTGAACCAATGAACCACAACATGTATATTGTTGCTTGTGTATTGTGTTGTGACTTGTGATGTTAATCGTATCTTGATTGATTATTATTTACACTCATTTCTTTTGACAAGGCCCGTGTACAGCCGCTATTCAACAAGATGTAATTTGACTAATCCAAGTGTATGTATGTGTTCCAAAGGAAATAAATTGAGAGTTTTAATGCGTGGTTTTACGCGGGATTTCACGTTCCTTGCATCCGTACGAGACATTAAATCACAAATTATTTCAGAGATAAGAAAAGGAAGGAAAGGAAAGACACGGATGCAAAAGGACCACTATAGAGAACCAGAGGGACCACAGAGTGGAGTTTGAGGAAGGCTTATGCCCAACAGTGGGTTAGGTACTAGGAGCGGGCAATGATGATGATAATGAATATTAGTTCAAGACCAAAAAAAAAACTAACATCCTACCTACCTCCTAAGTTTAACGACATACAGACGAACAACTGGGCAAATGGCAATGGCATTCTTACTCATGTCTAGTATCAGACAAATACACACAAGAGAGTGCAGCTGCTTGTTGGCTCTTTTACGCAACTAGGTAGGTCGCCAGTGGCCTCTGTTTGCGTGATGGCAACGCTTTCGCGCGTTGTCTGTGACCAGTCTCAGACAGTGACTGCTCACAGTGCAAATTGAGGCAGCAATGTGATTAAGCCTAAAAGTTGATTACCAACAGTCATCTGTTTAAAATTGTAGTAGAGAGACCATGTTATCATAGAATATCTCATATGTCCAGAATACACAACGCTCGTAAAAAGTATGTTTCAGACTATCCACTATGACATACCACACTCGTTCATCAGTATCAGTCTGATGGATAATGTTAAAAGTGGTGCTCCCTACAGCTTACTGTCCTGTCTTCCTGTTTTCCATACATTTGGCTATCCTAGCTTTGTCAAGATGCTCTCGATATGGATTAATTTCGCGCCTCATGTGTGAGCATCCACCTTAAACCTCATCTATTCCTCCAGGCATAATGCATAGGCTTTGTTATAACGTCAATATTCACTTAGTTTTTACTAGCCTCGTGTATTCCGGTAATTTTATATAGGTTTTCACTTACTTCAGTGTCAATGTAGTTTTTGATATCCATAAAACTCCAACTATTCGGTAGATTGGACACAGTAAGGCAGTATTCAACATCCTCTTTACTCATTTCCATTGATGTGTCTACACTCAGGTCACTTTCAGCAGGTACCTCAGTCGGAGCTGTTTCTTTGGTAACCCTGTGAATTTTAGGCTTCCTTTTACGTTTGGGTGGTCGACTCCTCTTACGTTTGAGAGGATTAACTAGTTTGGAGGAATTTTCGCTTTCATTGTCCGTTGCCTCTGTACTTGTTGGTACTTCTGTGCTTTTTACAGTTTCTATAGCTGCGTTTTCTATAGTTTCAACTGTATTTTTTCGAACTGCATTAAGTTCTTCGTCATTGTGCTCGATACCTTTTTGAAGTTCTGTATCAGTTTTCTCTACTTCATTTTCTAAATCCTCATTAACATTTACATCTATAATGGTAAGACTGGTGTCTGATTCTTCCTTAACATGTTCAATTATTACATTAACACTGTCCGTGGGGTTAGTTTCTGTTTGCTGTGTCACAGTACTTTCTTCTTTAACATCCTCAGGATCGCAAGCATCACTAATACTTGATTCCATTTCTACAATGCCATTTTCATTTTCATCTGACTTTTCTGTTGGATCACTCTGATCGTCTGGTTTGGATAAGTCTTCATCTTTATCATCTTCTTTAACATCCTCAGGATCACAAGCATCACTAATACTTGTTTCCATTTCTTCAATGCCATTTTCATTTTCATCAGACTTCTCAGTTGGATCAGTCTGATCGTCTGGTTTGGATAAGTCTTCATCTTTATCATCCATTGTGGCAGTTTCAGTGGCAGCCATTGAATCTGAAATGAGAAAACTAATAGAGTTTCTCTTGATTTTTCAAGAAGAAGTAATCAAACAAACCATTCTAGCATAGGTTTAAATTTCTTTGCCAAACATGATGAATCTGATGCATATTGTATAATACACAAAATTAGATCACCAATACCAGTACGACAATCCCTCAATATCATAGAATTACAAAGTTACTATGTTTGGATTTATTCATATGTTTTACCACATTTGCAAACACTACTTTTATATGTTTTGTTATGATCAATCTCCCGCACCTAGTAGTAGTAGTTTTAGTAGTAGTAGAGTTTTTTTTTGTGAAAGAGTTCGTCCGGGGAAGTGCTACCACCATACCTATTTCTGCCGCAAAGCAGTAGTGCTCGCATTGCTGTGTTCCGGTTCGAAGGGTAAGGGAGCCGGTGAAATTATTATTATTATTATTGAGAATTATAGACGAGCAGCTTTCGCTGATGTGCCTATTTCAGAGTGTTGAAATGTCTTAGTTACTCTCGCTGCACTGATTACACTAAATTACAGGCACATGAGACTGTTCATCTTTATGTCTCAGGGTGGCGGGCGCAGGGCAATGCCACATAGGGTGCGTCCTAGGTGGACGTGATCTATGAGGTAATGCACTGTTCATAGGCAGAGGTTACCGCTTATCATCAGGTGGGCCATCTGCTTGTACCGTCATTCAGTAGTATAAAAAAAAAAAAACTAGTTTAACTGAAAAACAAAAACAACTTAACTTCAAGACTAGGTATTTTATTTTGATGTATAAAGCGTAATTCTAAACAGAACATTGTTTTAAAATAAAGTTAGTTCCTTATTGAACATAATTCTGATTTATTATTGATAATCCCTTTATTAAATTCACCACAAAAAATACTCAGCATTGCTCTAAATTACAATAAATTGCGATGAACATCCCTGTCAGAAAATTTAAACTGGCTCTTTAAATGTACACTGCAACATACTAACAATGGGTAAGGTGTCCTAGGTGCTCATTTGTAATGTTGTGTGACGAATTTGTAATGTGACCTTCGATAAACATTACTTTGAGTTCCTCAAAGAAATAATTATGTATGCACTTGTATATAGAAACGAGGGCAACAAAAATGCCGTTGTCTTTCCTTTTCAGGATTATATATAAATTTACTGGGGGCCTTATTTTTTACGGTAAGTAGGGTTGTACATACAGCAGGTAGGTTCAAAAATATCTTAGAAAAATAGTCATGCACGCTTCCAAAAATTCCTAAACTCAGTGGGGTGGAGTGGAGGGATCCACTAGTCACACGGAACTATTTTTAATTTCAAGCAAGAGCACGGCATAGAAGATGTAAGAATGTCGAATGTCGATGTAAATAAAGTTTACGGCGGGAGATTATTTAATGTAACGTAGCCGTAGAATAATCGTAGGCAAATATATACTTACTATCTGATGAACGCGCGAGATTGTAAAATTATAACACAAGAACAATAAAATTCGTAAACGCAAATAATAAACTATTCACACAAATGCACAAACGCCGGCAGGCGGCGCGGCGCTCACTCAGGGTTGCTAGATCGAGTTTCTGAATTTTCCCCATATTCACACATTTTTTTCCCCAAAATGATACGTTTTGAAACTCTTTTCCCCAATATTTTTTTAACCAGTAAATAAAACAAAAGGAATATTATGCATGGTATTATTTATATCATATTTACATATTGATAAGCAGAGACGAAGTGTCACAAGTTTTGAACATCATGCTGAATCGTGGATGATTTCCAAACCTCTATAACTTCATCTTCATTTAAACTTGTCACATAAACATTTTCAGCATTAAATTTTTACAACATTTTATTAGTGGGTTGAAACTTGATGCATTCACCGCCGAAATTAAGAACATATCTGACTCTCATTATATGGTCGGTTGTTTTAGTAAACAATCTATTACGTTGTTTATTTTTTATCACACTCATTATAGAAAATGCTCGTTCTACGCTTGCATTATAAATCCGACCTCTGTGGCGTGGCGGGCGAAGCTCGGCCTACGACGCAGGAGGTTGCGGGTTCGATTCCCGCACTCTGAACAAATATTTGTGCAATCGCAGATATTTGTTTAGGGTGTTCTGGGTATTTTCTATGTATAATAAAAAATATCTATCTATGTAATAAATTGTATTAAGTATATCAGTTATCTAGTACCCATAACACAAGCTCTGCTTTGTTATGGGTATTTGGTATTTGTATTTGGTGTGGGACGCTACATGCGTTGATACCCTTGCGCCATCTCATCTGTCCGGGACATCAGTTAGGGCCGGTGCGGCGGCAGATTCCGCTGAGGACCTCAAAAGACGCAAATATGCAAGTCTCGACAGAGCTTACTTATTTGAGCCTTTCGGGGTCGAGACTCTGGGTCCGTGGGGTTCCGGGGCCCTTCGCGTTTTCAAAATTCTTTCAGGGCATCTGGTCGAAGCGACGCGTCACCCGAGAGCTGGCTCTTATCTGGCTCAACGCATTAGTATTGCCATTCAGCGTGGCAATGCAGCCAGCATCTTCGGGATGCTTCCGTCTGGTAGTGATTTGGATCAGTTGAGCTACCTTTAGATCGCTTGCAGCGGTCTTCAGGTAGCACAACTGTTTCATATGTATTTTGTACATACCTTGTATTATTCTTTCTGTAAATAAATGTATTTCAGCTCTGCTTAGCTTGGGGCTAGATAATGTTGTGTGAACTGTCCAGCATTATTTATTTATTTATTTATTTATTATAAAATGGCAGGCTTAGCATAGCAGGCAGGTGGCTAGTTTTATAATATTGTAGAATGCAACATTATTCCCTAATAATGACCTCATGCATATAGAATAAGGCACGTTCAAAATAACCCCAAAATTTCGCTGAATTATTTTCCTTTCCTCAAACATTTAACCAAGGATTTAGTTTCCCCAAAATTTCCCCAAGACCGAAATAATTCCCCAAAATTGCGAAAAAACCCCCAATCTACCAACCCTGGCGGCGCTACGCTATGTTTGTCTAATTGTCTGTGGCTAAAAGTGGCTGGCTATACCACAGACGAAAAATTAGATCTATGGCTAGGAAGATGGATTAAAGGCATGGAACTAAGGCTAAAAACGAAACGTTAGCGATTATACCAGTCTCATTCTTTTATATGAATGTATTCATGTGTTGGAATGAGACAAGCATAAATCTACCCTAACACAAATAAGAACAGATTTCTTATTTGTACCAGGCCAAATGTCAAATTACTAGTACATTCATGCTTCGATCACAGATACTCTGATCGCAGCATTCATGGTAACAATCTAGGGAGATGTTTATGCATGATACCAAAATTCAGGGTACGGAACGGAAAGACGACTGTCATGTGACAATATATTTGTTTCTCTCTAACATAGGATAGCAAACTATCTTCTAGGATAGGAGTAAGAAGGAACACTCTATGCTATTTTTAGCACTCACTCCATTACTATTATACCTCCATGATCTATGGCCTATGAACGCTCGCAGCTGAAAAACGAGCCGAGCAAGATCATGAACTGTGTGTCTACTTCTAATACGGTGACCATAAAATAAAGTCATGTCCAGGAGAACGTGGAGTGGAACAAACATTATTTAAATTTAATTATTTATCACAGTTATTTATGCAGCCAGATTCATACTGAAAGCTTGGTAAGTGATCAGTATCACGAATCAATAACACTTTTTGTTAATTTCGTAAAATAAAATGTTGAACTCCCATAGTATGGACTCCCATAATCGGGACTGGGCTTGCGTTTGTAGGATACACTTTTTTTTTATAATATCATAAAAAGTGTTATTTTTTTATACTACTTGAATGACGAAACAAGCAGGTGGCCCACCTGATGTTATGCGGTAACCTCTGCCTATGAGCAGTGCATTCTCACAAAGGTCACGTCCACCTAGGACGTGCCCTATGTGTCATTGCACTGCTTACTTACCGAGTGTTCAATGTCGGCAAACGGCGTGACGTAGCCATGCCGTGATGTTTCTCGTGTGACGGGCGTCCCGAGACGGCCAACTTTTAGATTTGTATTATCGATGACCTCTTAGTATTTACCTATACAATGGTCATGGTTACCCTTGCTATCATAAAGCTATAGTTTCAAGTGTTAGAAAGGGACAAACTAACTCTATTCTACCTATCTATCTATCGAGAGGCTCGTTTTTCCTCTATCTATGACGGTAATCTAAATTGAGTCTTAACTTAATGGAATAAGGTCATGTTTCGGTATTATAATTTTTTAGAGCGCTCAGTCCTGTTTGTATAAAAAGTCCAAGGGCGCGGGCCACTTTAAAAAAATGTAAAAACATCTCTATTCACAGATAAAACATGGAAGTTGTGGAACTAGAAATACAAATTGTCTGTGACCAATATTTAGCGGTATGTACCCTCGCTCTACAGCGCGGCGCCGGCGGTATCGGTATCGTGGCAAGAAAAAAATTAGTCATTGGGAAACCACCAGAAAACCAGGGAAAAACGCACGGACGTCCATGGAAAAATGACTCTCATGTGACAATGTATTTGTTTCTCTCTAACATAGTGCCTTCTTGGATAGGAGTAAGAAGCCACACGCTATAAAATTTGTAGCTATTTTAGCATGGTTTCCATGTATTTCTAGTTCCATGAAGTTGTATTTCTACTTCTATTTCCATGGATACACTGAACTGAGCCGAAGAGAGCTGTATTGCCATCATGGTATTTGCCATGCCGGGGTTTTTTTTTTTTTTTTTTTCGTAAGGATTTATATGCAGTTGACCGCCTGGGGCCATGACTGCTTTACCGGGATTAGGTACCATGCCGGGCCACAGAAAAGCTCTACCTTTATATACTAAACCTGGGCGAGGCAAGACGAGACGAAGAACGCCAAGTAATGCGCAGCCAGATATTGGAATTTTGTAATGCCACCTGAAGGGAAAGTACTCTTAATTTATCAAGTTTGTTAGAGAGATTTCATTCATAAGATTTACCCTAACGATCGATGCAATAAAAGTACAGGCTGTATTTTCGTAACAGATTTTAGTAGGTATGATTCCTTGGCGTGACAAGTGAATTTTTTAAAATCTTTAAATCCGGTTTTCTTTCTTTTCAAATATAAAGGTTTTTTTTAAGGTAAAATTTTCTATCTACAGTATAAGGCTGTGAGCACTTTGGACACGAATTAGCATCGTACGTAAACATACGCTCGTGGTCGTGCGAATTGAGTGCACACACTGCATTCGTTTTTCTCCGTTAAATAGGTACAGATATCGCATTCGTGAAGTGAAGCCATCTTGGTTGGAGCACAATGAATAATCTAAATCTGTATCTTCATGATAATTCTGTTAAAACTCGGAGACTGCGGCGGCGTCGTCGCTGTCGTAGAATCGATTGGGTGCGTGAAATATATTTAATAAGACAAAGTTTCGGTAAATTTCATCAAATTATGGAAAACTTATACGCACGAACGTGTTTTAAAATCCCAACAAGTCCGGATTGTATTCGGACCTCGGATGTACACGTACGTACAATTGCGCCAAATCACTTCCAAATCATCATCATTACAAATTTTAGAGTCAATATTAAGTTTGAATGAAGACCCTATAGAGGATTCTTCTACAGCTGACGATAGTGACAATTTACTTCTTTTAGAGATACAGTCAGACCTTCGTGAGTACAAAAAGGAGAAACGACTGCCTCTCAATGAGGATCCCCTCGTGTGTTGGAAGGGCAATGCATACAAATACCCCCGTCTTTTATCTATAGTTCGCCAGTACTTATCAGCTCCTCCCAGTAGTGTAGCCAGATTGCAGTTATTTAGTGGAGCCGGCTTAATTTATGAAGAACACAGAAATAGGCTAAAAGGTGAAAAAGCGGAAAAATTACTTTTTATTAAATAAAGCTTGCATTTGTTTAATTTTGAGTACTAGTTAAACTAGGTAATCAAAAAGATTAAAAATAAAATTGTATTTTTTTTAGTATTAGGACTTCTGCTTCTGCTTCCGATTCCGATTCCGCTTCCGCTAAAATTTAATTTTAACTTCTGTTTCCGTTTCCGCTTCCGTAAAGACACTTCCGTTGCAACACTAACGTACGTTTACCTACGACTAACTCGAACTCGCACCCAGTGTGCGCGCTCCCATGTACTTGGAAGGTCGGGATCGTGCGTGCGTGTTCGTACGTGTTCACACGAGTAAAATTAGTACGAAAACGTATCCAAACTGCTTACGGCCTTAAGAGTACTTTCCCTTCAGGTGGCATTACAAAATTCCACCCTGTATATTGTATGAACACCTCCTGGAACAATCGAAGTCAGTGGCAAGGTATGCAATAGCTGGCTGTACAATAGATACAGTGGTAGATAGAAAACGTAGAGGGAAGATTTTTGTACGCTACAGTCAGGAGAATGGTTCAACCATAGATTTAGATTCTAGATCTATGGGTTCGACCTGTGGAACCATGAAGTTATATTTCGCTATAACTTCATGCGTGGAACTTGTATCCTACAATTAAAAGTTCATGATATACTTAATTATTGTTGAAAAAAATAGTTTTGTCCATAAACATAAAATTTTCGCTACTGTCTATCTACTCATTAATTTCATTCATTCATTCATTCTTGCTGTGTTGTTTTGTTTTGTTTGTTGTTGATTATAAATCAAATGTGGTATCGAAAATAAAAAAAACTTCATTTCTTCCTGATAAATTCAAAAAAATGTCTAAAGGGGACAAACTGTATGTAAGAAAATCAAAATCGACTGATCTCATTATGGTGGTAAGTAATAACTGAGAGCAAGCATTAATTTTCTGAAAAAGAATGCTTCGCTACCTTGACCACCAACCACACTTTAGGGTCCACCGGCGGATTAGCTGGCGTCTTACTAGGATAAACGGTAGCCTCTAGCCGGGTCATCAAGCCAGGTCATATGCTATTTCTGTAGGTACCGTAACTTCATCGAAATCAGTTTATCCGTTACGGTGTGGTTGAATAACAAGCACAGAGTACTATGTGCGTGTTTCAGCTAAGTCTATCAGCTCATGGTTCTGTAAACGAATTTCACCATCATAATCAGAGAGAATGGCGCCGCCGTGGTGTTTGGACTAAGAATACCTATAGATCCTAATTTCTCCTCCCTTGGATGTCGTAAAACTGTGTCACTGCGTTTCGGTTCCACCTTTGTAATAATGCAAACAGCTAAGGAATGGAACAAGTTACCGTCGTCTGTCTTTCCTGAAAACTATAATATTTGTCTCTTTAGACTAAATAGGTGCCTTCTAGACGTACGTGCTCCAACGTCGGCCGCATCGTCACTTACCAACAGGTGAGATCCCGGTCAATCGAGGGACCATCATAGTAAAAAAGTAAAAAAAAACCCACTAAGGAATTACAACAGTGGATGGGCAGCACCATCCACCACCTCTCATTGCATTCTATGAGGCCTCATCTAGCTGTGGACATCTAAATGTTGCCGATGATGATGATGATAGAAGACTAATGGAATAAACTTATATGATATATTGTTTCAGTCAGATACAGAAGACCAGATGTGGGACGATTCATCGATGACTGCAGCATATGATAAGGCGGTGAATAAGGCAAATGCAGAGATTGCTAAACAAATTGCAATGGAGACTAACTCTAAGTTTAAGGGGAATGGTAAGTTATATCTTAGTTAAACCACATTTTAACTTGACAGAATCGAGACTGAATTGTGTATTAACTGAAATTTGGTATTCTGCTTCCTCATGATAGCAATTTAGTAAACTTTTGATTTGTGGATGGTGCTATATATCATTGGAAAGACTGAAGAGAGACGCGTCTATTATTATCCAAATTTCTCTCAATACTACTACTGTGATCACCAATCAGTCTGCCAAGCTTGGAGCTTATGGCAAATCTTCATATTGCAGTCTATGGGGAGCCCACGTCCAGTAGAGGTAAAATGCTGCTAATTATCAGTATGATGATGACTTACACCTACTGTGCCGCTCTACTGGTTCACATATAGGCCAGCTAAAGAAAAAGTTTATTATTTTACAAGTGTAAACCACAGATATGGATAAGATTAAATTTAAATCTTGTCAATGGTTCGAACTAATTTCGAACATTGAACAGAAGGTTTCCAAATGAAACACTGTAGATGACTCCCATCGGCGCTATACCCGAGTTGATAGTGCCCACAAATTTCGTCTCCAGCGTCATAGAGCTCGTTCTATGGCCGAACTGGTTAAGGCATCCCCGATTACAGATAAAGACAGTTTGTTTGTGTGTATTAATAGAGACAATAGAGTACAATTGAACAGACTTCGCAAAAAATTACTGCAAACATCCTAAGAAATTTAAAAAAATTAACTCTGACCTCTATAACCTGTATAACTAGTTAGAGCCACTGCAATACCTCCTAGCTCTTCTCCACCTGGGGAAGCTAAAGTGGACTTTTTGTTAAATGAAACAAAGGGATGTCACTGTGAACTTTTCAGTTTAATTAAACAAAGGGATGTCACTGTGAACTTTTCAGTTAAATTAAACAAAGTGATGTCACTGTGAACTTTTCAGTTTAATTAAACAAAGTGATGTCACTGTGAACTTTTCAGTTAAATTAAACAAAGTGATGTCACTGTGAACTTTTCAGTTAAATTAAACAAAGGCATGTACAGTGGCGGAATGAAAACGTTCGTTAGTTTTCAAAGGAATCCCCTTAGCTTGTTGCGAGCACATTTTCCACCTTTTCCAACTATTCTACGTAGCAGACTGCTGTATAGAAAACCATAATTTAAATGTTTATTATAAAGATCAAAATCGCACACCTTTGATCAGTTGCTTGTTTAAGTTTGGAACAACTTTTTTAGGGTCCCGTACCCAAAGGGCCAAACAAAGCCCTATTGCCCTCGCTCATCCGTCTGTCCGTCTTTCTATCACACGGGTATATAGCGGCTAAACCATTGAAGTATTCATATTTGTACTATTTATGTATCTTACTGACCCAAACCCAAAAATAATAACCAAAAATTATTATGAAGTATGGTTCCCGTATAAGTAAAAGTGGGGAGGGAAAAATAAATCTGTCGTACCCTAGCATGTGGAGTATAATTTTAGAGCTTATTAAGTAGAATAAGACTGTATTTTTGTTACTAAGTGCAATTTAATTTCCATTTAAACCAGGAACTAGTTTTTTTTTTAAAGATTCTACATACTTATTATGAATATTTTACCAAAAAATTATAATATTTTAGAAAATAGAAACATTTTGAGAATTTTCTCATATTTCTATTACAAACAGATTTAATTTTGCGTGTGGATTAACTAAACTTAGGCAATTTATAACTTCTACATTTGTTACGGAACCACAAATTATATAATAGTTTCTACGACGGAAACCTGAATGCGCGAGGTCCGATGCGCACTTGGGCAATTTTTTATTGAGTTAGCCAGAAGTTTTGTCATTTTATTCGTAGACTATCTGTCATTCAATCGATGCTAATATCCGTTGTCATGGTAACTGAAGGTTATTTTCGTAAAATTGACACATTGGCAGTTCCGATCATGGAGATATAATAGTATGGAGTGAGTGCTAAAATAGCATAGAGTGTTCCTTCTTACTCCTGTCCTAGAAGATAGCTTGCTATCCTATGTTTGAGAGTAACAAATATATTGTCACACGACAGTCGTTTTTCCGTTCCGTACCCTGAATATTGGTATCATGAATGTACATCTCCCTATATTGGTACCATGAATGTAGTAATTGGTAGCTAGTTTGACATTTGGCCTGGTACGAGTTACACATTTAAAAACAGATAGATATATGCTTGTCTCATTCCAACACATGAATACATTCATATAAAAGAATGAGACTGGTATAATCGATACCGTTTCGTTTTTAGCCTTAGTTCCATGCTTTAGTTCTTCTTCCGAGGTTCCGATACAATACTGTGTCGGTAAAACAGTACCTATGCTTTTTGCATTGAACAACCAAAAATAGGCCTTAAGGTGACGAACATTTTCATTCCAGCACTGTACAATTCAAAAGTATTTTATTAATTGAAACCACAAGGATCATTTTGAATCGTCTTATAAACTAAATTTACTCCTGTCTCAATGCAACCAAACCTAGAATAAGGGTTCCGTTTAGGCTACGGAACCCTAAAAATCAGGACAACAAACCGAGATTGTCTTTATTTAAGATCTTTCTTACTACTAGCCCAGATAAAATAATACTATACTAGTACAGATACCTCATGCCATACAACAAAACGCGACCGCCATAACTCGGGCTATTATGCGGGCTATTTTGGTTGCCTGACCTGGGCGCTAGATGCCGCTAGCAGGGAAATGATAGCTAGAGCCACCTAGCTCCTGCAACTGTAATTACCGCGTAAAACGCGCACACACTCAAAAGATGGCGTTTGTTAAAAATTTTAGACACGTAGGTACACAGGATGATTGGAAGGTCAGTGCAAAGCTGTAAGGGAAATTTAGTCTTTTCAAGATGTAAAACATCAGCCTCGAGTTTGGACTGAAGATCAACCGCAGCAAAACGAAGGTGATGATTTTTGACCGTGTCAATAACAACTTGCCGGAAGTCACGCAAATCGCAAAATGTGATTAGGTCCAATCATACATTTACCTCGGATCTTTGATCACAAACAATGGTGGATGTGTTGACGAAATCAAGCGGCGTATGGCGATTTCTAGGTCCACCATGGATAAGCTGAGGAAGATATGGAAAAATCGTAACATAACAAAATCTACTAAGATCCGTCTCGTTAGAGCGTTGGTGTTTCCTTATTCCTCTATGCTGCAGAAACATGCACTCTTAGGGAGAGCGAGAAAAAGAGGATAGATGCTCTTGAGATGTGGTGCTGGAGAAGAATGCTTGGGGTTTCGTGGACTGAGTTTCGTACCAATCAGTCCATACTGCAAAAACTCGACATCATGCAGTGACTATCAGCTAAAAAAAACATTGTTTCCAAAAACCTGATTCCTTAAATCTTTTTTTTTTTTTGTGAACTAAAGTGTCTGTACTGAAAATGTCTGATGACACAGATGCTTAGACCATGTTTTGTTAGAATGCTTACACATTACTTGAATTACAAAATAAAACTGGCAATTATTAGCAATTAACTGAAAATTTCAGGGTATTATGAAAAAAACGGTAATAAGAAATAGTCGGACTTCGTCTTATAACTTTTATGGCTTAAATAGTTCTAAATGGTCTAAACTACCTTCCCCTTACAGCTTTGCACACATCTTCCAATCACCCTGTATGACGATTATGATTTTTCAAACTCAACAGATGACCCGCTCGCGACTCTTCCGCGCATAGTCAGAATAATTTCCCGGCGTGCAGACAACAACTTTTACTCTAACAAACATTTCAATTTAGGAGTCCCACTCCTGAAAATATTTGAATCCCAACAACTACCTATACCGTGAAACTATATTTTAAGTCGAAATACGCTTAAATATGGCAGTGTATTTTTTTACAAAGTTGTCTTTGTTCAAAAAATACACTGCCATATTTCGTTCCCGTGGCATTTTTCATATATTGCTAATTTTTATGTTTGTTTTATTGGATTTGAGGAAACTACCTATGAACCAGTAACGAAACGCCGGTTTCCTTGACGGCCGAAGCGGAAATTTCAAGTATCTACTGCCAACACTTTCCGAAATACAGAGCATTTTTGTTTTATGCTTAGCATACGAATTTTCGAAATTCCTTTCTTAGTTACAACCCTTAGCATCAAGACAAACACACCCTCCAAATTTCAAGTCTCTACGCGGCTTAGGCTGTGCGTTGTCACTCGGTCAGTCAGTCAGTCAGCAGAACATTGTCTTTTATATATATATTCTTCTTTGGTTACAATGATATCAAAATTAATGTCTGACATTTTATTTGAAAATTTTAGAATGGAAAGGAAATGCGGAAATACTAGTTTTCTCTTTCATTTCGGGCATGACGTCATATAGGCGTGTCATCTGTTTTTTTTTAAAATAACGCCATCTATCAATTCATTACTACCTGTGGTACTAAATGAAACTGTGTCTACCCCAACGTAGTTCAAATATTTACCGCCAGAGCAACGACATCATTTGAAAAATAATTAAACTTGATTACAGAGGCATTTATTTAATTTTCCCTTGTTATGGGTACTTTTTGCTATTAGAAAATCTTTTTTTCAGGATCTAGTATTCATTTTTCACATAGATAGATAGATTAACTCTTTATTGTACACAAATAACACACAGAAATACAAAACATAACTCAATAACAAATAAATAACAGAAATGTACAATGGGCGGTCTTATCGCTTATAGCGATTTCTACTGAAATCTATGTTTTTTTTATTTTTTTATTTTTACTTCAATAACAAATCTATACCTGTAACGCCATCTATTGAACTTCAATAGAACAACATATGTTTTCCTTGGGATGAGACCCCGTGCTACTAGGTACATCGCTAGGTGAGAACTGCCTGCATGGTGCCTTGAGAACAAGGACAAACCGATGTATAGAAAAATAGAACCGTGTTAAAAACCTTGAAGTAATGAAAAGTAACATGTAAAGAGAATCAGCAGAGTTCATAAGACAGCACCCGCTTGATATACATGTGGACTTTTCGGTTAAATCCAACAACAAACCTAATTACTTTTCAGCTAAACCTAACGACAAAAAGGGTAAACCAGTTTCGGTCAAGCCACCAAAGGACAAAATATGGAAAGAAGGTATGCTGTGTCGAGCGGTGTACTTCGAAGATGGATTGGAATATGAAGCCGTGGTCTCTGCGATTTTGGATGGAATGGAATGCGTGGTGAAATTTGTTGGTAAGTTATTTTTTAATTCTTTAATATTTATTTATCTGGATACCTGAAGGACGGCGACCTCGGGGTCGACTGAGAAAGCGTTGGCGGGACGATCTTGTTGGTTTTGAAAAGGAGTGGTGGGAGACTGCCAGGGACAGGGACCAGTGGAGGAATTTGGGGGAGACCTTTGCCAAGCAGTGGGACAATATAGGTTAAGAAAAAAAAGTAGGAAAACCAACAGCTATCCATAAATACATAACAAACAACAACAACAACAACAACAGCATTTAGTTTTAACAAGTTAAAAATAAATGCTAATTAGAGGTTTTCACGTGTAGAGAGCATAATAGAACAAACTAGTCAACGGTAACGAAGATACATACACATTTTTACGCATTACAACGTTTTAGGGGTTGGGTTAAGAATCGTGCCGCACGAATTTAAATAAAATTATGATTGGAACATGTAAAGGCGAGCCCCTTCTTCAAATTATATTTTGCTTTTTATGCGTAAATTCATATTTCTGGAGATAATTGAAATTTAATATTTGAAATTTTGTTGACTAACTAGACAAAATAAATAAGATTGAGATGCTAGGTTCAAAATGAGTCTCAGAATCGACTCAGGGCATTCCGACATGAGTAGGTTAGGTTCAAAATAAGTGACAGAACCGACACGGAGCACCCCGCCTCCACATGGTCTTGTCCGTCACGCCTCTAGAATGTATATAAAAACGCGGAGCCAGTAGCTCGCGTGGGAGGTCCTGAGCGGAGCGAAGGGTGGAGGTGGTGAGCGAAGCGAGCCGGCGACCTCCGTAGTGTAACGAAGGTCGAATGGGTGAAGCGACACTCAGGGGCAACCTCCCGAGAGTACTGGCGAGAGCCCATACCGGAGTCCAACACATCCAATTATAAAACTTCATACTTAACCTCAAAACTTCTTTATTTTTTTCTCCAAAACTAATAGTTTCCGCACATCCCCACTCTAGGCGGTGGGCGTCAAATATTTGCGGAAAAATGTTGCCCTGTTTTACAATGTGTGGATAATCTGAGTTTGACTCTTCCAGGCTTTGACAACTCTGAGATAGTGAGCATGAGCTCGCTAAAGGAGTCTCGGGGTGACGAGGCTTGCATCCGGCAGATCGAGCAGGCCACAGGCGAGAAACTGGATGACGGCTTCGAGAGTCTCTCCAATGAAGAAATATCTGTAGATGCTAGTGAAAAGGCGGGTCAGTAATTAGTGATTCCACATCATCAGCAACCACGATTAGATTGAGTATTATTGTAGAGCTTTTTTGTGAAAGAGTTCCGGGGAAGTACTACCTCCATACCTATTTCTGCCGCAAAGCAGTGGTGCTCGCATTGCTGTGTTCCGGTTTGAAGGTACCGGTGAAATTACAGGCACATGAGTTTTTCATCTTTATGTCTCAGGGTGGCAGGCGCAGTGCAATTACACATAGGGTGCGTCCCAGGTGGACGTGACCTATGAGGTAATGCATTGTTAAAGGCAGAGGTTACTGCTGAACATCAGGTGGGCAATCTGCTTGTTCCAACATTCAAACTGTTGGACGAGGTCTCTCCAATATAATGCAATGGAGTGAACGGGCATTCTAGGGCCGTATCCAGCAGTGGCCGGATACAGGCTGAAGATGATAATGATGACTCCTTATTTTGCAGGTGCCTCTAGCAACCAACACAAGGGTAAGAAATCTAAGAAAAAGCCTCAAAAACCTAAGGTCCCTGATTTCATCAGTATGCCCAACATGCCAGATCTGTGCAGACTGAACTCAGCGGTTAGTATTTATATTTATTTTATATGTCTAGGATTCATACATACATAGACACACGCCTTTTTTCCCGAAAGGGTAGGCAGAGCCTCAAATGGGCCTCTTTTCACGTGGGTTGCACCATCGTGGCATATAGACGTGACTTAGAGCTTATCGCCGCCATTTCTTCCCACGACTGACTCTGCTAACGGTTTTTTCCAGTAATAACACATTTCATAATAAGATAGCAGCCAGGACAACTCTATACCAACGAATCTTATCAACAAGTCTGGCTATTCAATAATTACTGTTCTGCAACCAATGAATCCACATTTTGTATTAGGATCGTTTACAAAGTAGGTAGGTAGGCACACATGCAAGGTGCTTACGTTTCTATGGGCTTTTTGTTTAGGTTTTGTACATTTCTCATTAAGGTGGTTGCTTTTTCATACAAAAGTATTTGCACAAATATGGGCAAACAGAGTATAATTTTACACTGAAATGATTGTTGTCGGCTTTTATATTGGTCATTATTTGCGGCAAATCATATTTGGTTGAAGAAAACACTGGAAATAACATCGAAATGACTTTTATGGACTAACATTTCGATATTATTTTCGCTATTAATCCACTGTTTTCTTCAACCAAATATGATTTGCCGCAAATAATGAGCAATCAAAAAGCCAACAACACTTATTTCAGTGTAAAATTATACTCTGTTCGCCCATATTTGTGCAAATACGTTTATATGAAAAAGCAACCACCGTGGGACGTAGAAACAAAAATCATAGTTGTCCTGGTACCATAATAATGAATCAGGAATCACATCGTGACGATGTTATGGTACAAAATTATAGAAAATATATTCGTCTTTAGAGATAGCTAATAAAAACTAGGCAATTTCATAAAAAAAATCACATAAATACGTTTTTACCATCGCAAGAATTGCTGAAAATTTTTATAAAAGCTTGTATTGAAAAATATATATTTCCTAAAAAAACTTATTTAATTATTAAGTGCACTGAGTTGAAGAGTTTTGTTTCCTCAGTTGGGCGGCCCCGCTCTCCCGGACTTCCGTCTGCCCAACATCCCGTTCCCGCCGCCGCCGCCGCCCGCCGCGCTGCACCTGGCGGACCCTGAGGAGCAGGCCTTGTCCTCCATGCTGATCAGCTGGTACATGTCCGGGTATCACACCGGCCTTTACCAGGGACTTAAGAGGTTAGTACGTCAGTACTGTACTACGAGTACTGTTATTTATTCCCGTTTGTTTTCCTTGGTGCAGTTGGGTAGTACAGTTGACCGGACCAGTGCTAGTAGAGGTTTTTTGTGGGAGTTTTTTTTTATACTACTTGGATGACGGAACAAGCAAGAGGCCCACCTGATGTTAAGCGGTAACCTCTGCCTATGAACAGTGCATTACCTCATAGGTCACGTCCACCTAGGACGCACCCTATGTGGCATTGCACTGCGCCCGCCACCCTGAGACATAAAGATGAAAAGTCTCATGTGCCTGTTATTTCACCGGCACCCTTACCCTTCAAACCGGAACACAGCAATGCGAGCACTACTGCTTTGCGGCAGAAATAGGTATGGTGGTAGTAGTTCCCCGGACGAACTCTTTCACAAAAAAGCTCTACTACTTCTACCTATTAATGCCGCAAAGCAGTAGTGCTCGCATTGCTGTGTTCCGGTTTGAAGGGTAAGGGTGCCGGTGAAATTAAAAAACCTTATTTGTGAAAGAGTTCGTCCGGGGAAGTAGTACCACCATACTTTTTATTTGTAGAAACTCATAATTAGCCTTCTGCTTTTTAACATGTTTAATCATGTTATTTTATATATAAATACCATAGTTTGTGCATAGCTGTTAGTTTCTCTAAAATTGTAAAAATAAATAAATAAAATAAATACCTATTTGTGCCGCAAAGCAGTAGTGCTCGCATTGCTCTGTTCCGATTTGAAGGGTCGGTGAAATTACAGACACATGAGACTTTTCATCTTTATGTCTCAGGGTGGCGGGTGCAGTGCAATGACGACCTCTGTGGCGCGGCTGGCGATAGTTCGCCTGCGACGCAGGAGGTTGCGGGTTCGATTCCCGCCTCGGAGCAAATATTTGTGAGATCTGCAGATATTTGTTCAGGGTGTTCTGGGTGTTTTCTATGTATAATAAAAAAAAACTATCTATGTAGTGTATTGTATTAAGTATATCAGTAAACTAGTACCCATAACACAAGCTCGGGCTTAGCTTGGGGCTAGATAATGTTGTATGAACTTATCCAGCATTATTTATTTATTTATTTTATTTTTTAATGCCACATAGAGTGCTTCCTATGTGGACGTGCCCTATGAGGTAATGCACTGTTCATAGGCAGAGGGTCCTACCGCTTTACATCAGGTGGGCAATCTGCAAGATCCGTCATACCAAGTTGAATAAAAAAAATGTATGTGACTGTTGCGTTTTATGTATATTTATTTAAATGAATATTTTTATGATTTTATTGTAATGACAGCGAGCTGATCTGATGATGGAGACTGAGATGAATGGTGGTCAACGGAACTCCTTGATGGATAATGGTCGTGTATGGGCTCTGATTTAATGTACGTTTGTTTTAAAAAATATCGCTTAACAAAACATGTTTGTTTTTTTCAGGAGCAAAGAAAATCGCCGACTTTAAGTATCCATCAGTATTCTAACTTCGTACATTCATCGGTCCGACGATATAGAGTTGGTTTACTGTGAGTTTGATGATATTATTACAAACATTTTATACGAGAATGTTTACTGATTTTGAACCTTGTACCGTGCGCTATAGAATCGAATTACGTTGTATGTTCTACGATTACATGGCCCGCCCCTCTAAATAATATCAGACACAAAAAGTAAGGGACATTTAGCCAAAGGGACGTTTAGTGAAAGGACGTGAGCGACTTTACGAAAAGGGATTTACCAATGGGATTTTGCGAAAGGGAATTTGACAAATTGGACGTTTTGCCAATACTCACTTAAATTCACTTTCGCAAAAAGTAACTTTAGTAGAAAGTACCTTTTTGCCAAATTCCCTTTCGCATAAAGTCCCTTTGCTAAATCCCTTTTCGTAAAGTCGCTTACGTATCCTTTTCACTAAGTCTCTTTGACTAAATATCCTTTACTTTATGCGAAAGTGTTTTTTTACGAAAGGGAAAGTTTTCATGAGGGAAGTTTGCGAAAGTGTATTTTTACGAAAGGGAATTTAGCAAAAGGTACTTTTTACGATAGGAACTTTATGCGAAAGGCCATTCAGGGCATTCTGTGACCCTAGTTTTATATAGATGACAACATTATTTGAACTTTAAACGTCTTACTATACAACTGACATTGGAGCAGCTGACCAGAGTGGAAGGGCGGGTCATGTTATCATCTATTAGACCCAATTGCCCCAACCAGGCTAGGATAACTCCGGTTTAGGCAATTGGGCAAGTTCGGCGCAAATACCAAATATTGTCCAATCACCTCTGTCAACGATTCGATAGCGGTAGAAACTCGTGCTCAGGGCTTTAAGCCCATCACAAACGTAGCTATAATATATATTAATATGCTATGCTATAATACATATTACAGCAAGCTACCACATACATAGCTATAATAACCGCGCGTGGAACACGCTGTGTATTCAGAATGTCTTAATATGTCTTATACCATAAAGGTTGTCACAGATAATGAAGATGCTATAATATTTTATCTTAAGATACTTACTTTATTCTTCGCCGTGTGTGATTTAACATTGGATAGTATGGCGAGCGATATGATAAAATATTATTGGATCTTAACCATCTGTGACCACCTTAATATAAATTATAGTATAGGTTAGTGACGTCATATAAATATATATTATAGCTGCGTATGCGGTCACTCAAAGATAGTACTGAAAAATATATCGTAATATGCGTAGCTATGATATCTAATAATATATATTATAGCTACGTCTGTGATGGGCTTCATGCAGCAAGCTTAATCCTGCTTCACCCAATATTATGAGTATTTTACTAAACTCCTAGCTTTATACATTTCTTAAAATTTAAATAATGAAACAAATAAAACCATGTTCTCAATTTAATATTTTTATTTTAATCTCACATAAAATAAACTAGCAATAAAAATAGAAAATGCTGTTATTCATAAAATAATAATAAATAATATTATGCCTCCTGTTTTTGTAAAACGCTATGTACAAAATATACATTGATATATTTTAAATAACTGATTTTTAATATATTTTTAATAAATCTGATTGGTGGGTTTTCACTATATCAAGCCATTTTCTGGAAAATTAATGACAAAGAAATAATTCAAAAATCATAACTTTATAGTGTATTATTTACCTGAAAAATGCTGATATCGTATTTTGTCACTCTGGCCCGTATTTCAGAACTAATCTCGAACTGTCCCTACTGTCTCGAACTGAACCTATCTTGAAAGTTTGGCGAAGTTTTAAAAGTAAAACGTTCCTGAATCGTCTTGAACGGAACTCCAGCAAAATGTACAATAAGTACAAATGACAAATGTATGCGTTCATTTATTAACAGACTAGATGACCCGCTAGCGAGTCCGTCCGCGTGTAGTCAGAAAACTTCCCCGGCGTTCAGTCTTTCTTCTTTCTTTCGCGTTTTGAAACGACACCACACTCAAGTTTCTCAAATTATGAGTTATTTTAAGGCGAATTTTCACCTGAAAATCCTTAAATGATTGTATCCTGTAAATAATTTTAATCTTATCAACTATACCGTGAAACTAACTTTTACAACGTTGAAATCTGGCTAAAAAGTAATGTGTATTTTTTTTACAAAAAAAAACGGTCCCGTGCCCGTTTTCATGAAAATTTCAGGTACCGCTGAAACACGTGTCTGGTAATTTTATTTGAAGAATCTGCACGTACAATTTCAAGGTTCTACTACCAACGGTTTCCGTAATTACAGAGCATTTTTGTTTTACGTGAAAACCCCATTTTGAACCACTTAGGATGAGAATTTTCTAAATTTTGTTCTTATTACAACCCTACGTCCCACACCCTCCAAATTTCAAGTCTCTATGATCAGCGGTTTAGGCTGTGCGTTGTCACTCGGTCAGTCAGTCAGTCAGGACATTGCCTTTTCATTGACATTGCAGAAGGACAATTCTCTGAATAAAAAATAGTCAAATTAAAGTTCGGATCATGTTACGATCTAGTGCCGATGTCACCAATGTCAAAAATAATATTCTGCTCACCTGACTATACAACGCGGAACGTGATTATATCGAAATCTGACTGTAACTTAAATGTTTCAAAGTTCTGAGAATTATCTCTTTCACTCTTTACAATTATTATATAGCACTGTCCTACTCTAATATATGGTCGCAAGAATCTAAGGTAGATTATTGTTGTTATGAGGAAGCAGAATATAAATTTTCAGTCAATTCACAACACAATCATGATTCGGGCAACTTGCAATGTGCCTTTAAAATAAATAAGAGAATTGGGCTTCTGAGCGAGCTTCAAGCGAACCACAAACTCCTTTGGCCCGTGGTCGATTTAGCACCGCCGCTCGGATCTCGGGCAAGCTAGCTCGGCCAATCGACGAGCCTTAAGGAGGGGATACACATGCCAGTAAATCGGGAAAGTAGCTGGCATGTAAGTTACTGGCTTGTACGAGTAACTAGCACACGGCAGATACATTTGCAAGTAATACTGGATTGCAAGTTGTGCCCTTGCATGCCAGTATTACCATCGCGTATACACAGGGCAGTTCGTGAGAGTCACTCATGTATACACATGACAGTAGCTGGTATGCTTGTGTGCAAGCTACGGGCATGTGTATCCCTAGCTTTAGAAGGAGCCCGATCCATTCCACACATTGAAGGCTGGACGAACGTTAGGCCCTCGCCTAACGTTCACCTGGTGAGGCTCGGGCTCGGAGTCGGAACGTTGGCCAAGAGTTGGAAAGTTTGTCAAGCGTCTTGAGTCACCATAAGCGGTAACCTCTGCCTCTCCTCTCAGGATAATCAGTACAATCTAATCAGTGTGTAAGGTTTCACGTTGCCTGGAGGCACCATTAAGGCGAAATGTTAAAATACCGAATGGGCGGAGTCTAGCAAAAAACAATACTGCAAGAAAGTGACAGCGCTATTGCTCACTTAAACTTTAATTTAATAGCAGGCTAGCGGTAAAGTTCTCATATCCCACGCCTATACTCTTTCTGCACAGACTCTAATCGGAATATTATTAGATAAATTAATAATACAGAAATCTAAGAAAATATGAACACATCTATTTTCGCAGAACCGTTAACAAAGAACATTGATATTATTAAAAGTAAAATAAAACTTAAAATTAATCAAACATGGCGGATGTTTCTAGAATAGAAACGGTAGACTAAGAAACAATATTTACAAACTAATGCAATATACAAAAAAATACGACTCTACTTTAATTTAATTGTATATAAGTATGTGTGTTTTTTCTATTGGGTGACGTCACAGGTCAGACTAGAGTGCTGAGCTCGTGCGTCTCGTGGCTGAGGTCGACGGTAGCGGGCGGCACGCCCGGTGTGACCTGACCCTCGCCCGGTGGGGTACTTGTAGGGGGCCTGGAAAGTTATTAAAGTTATATTAGTACTTAATATATAAATACTTTTAGTAGTAGTAGAGCTTTTTTGTGAAAGAGTTCGTCTGGGGAAGTACTACCACCATACCTATTTCTGCCGCAAAGCAGTAGTGCTCGCATTGCTGTGTTCCGGTTTGAAGGGTAAGGGTGCCGGTGAAATTACAGGCACATGAGACTTTCATCTTTATGTCTCAGGGTGGCGGGCGCACGGCAATGCCACATAGGGTGCGTGCTAGGTGGACGTGACCTATGAGGTTATGCTCTGTCCATAGGCAGAAGTTACCGCTTAACATCAGGTGGGCCATCTGCTTGTTCCGTCATTCAGTAGTATAAAAAAATAAATAAAAAATATACGACCTCTGTAGCGCGTCGGGCGAGTAGCCGGCTGAGATGCGAAAGGTTGCGGGTTCGATTCCCACTGCGGGGCAAATGTTTGTATGATCTGCAAATATTTGTTCCGGGGCTGGTTGTTATGTTACCATGGTACTCGTAGTTTCTGATACCCACGACACAGGGATCCTAGTGTGGGGATCAGGACTATGGATGTGACTGTTGGGTGTTATGTTATGTTATTAGTACTTAATCTTACTAATATCACAGAATAAATAATAGTGCCGTGGTGTGTCCGGCCAAAGAATAGACCCCTCCGTCTCCTCCCGTGGATGTCGTAAAAGCCGACTATGGGATAACCCGGACTTGTTGATAAGATTAGTTGGTATAAGATTTGTCCTGGCTGTTAGCTTAGTATGGAATGTGTTATTACTGGAAGAAAGCGTTAGCCGAGTCAGTCGTAAGAAGCAATGGCGGCGATGAGCCGCACACCTTTTTCCCGGAAAGGGTAGGCAGAGCCTCAAATGAGCCTCTTTTCACTGTGGGTTGCACCATCGTGGGAAATACACGTAACAAGTGGTGAGCTCATCGCTGCCTTTGCTTCCCACGACTGACTCTGCTAACGCTTTCTTGCAGCAATTTCACATTCCTGAAATAAGCTAGCAGCCAGGACAAATCTTATACCAACGAATCTTACAAACAAGTCCGGATAATCTCTTGGAGAATCTAGGAGAGAGGGGTCTATTCTTGGGTCGGACATACCACAGGATTCAGCTTTTCAATAAAGAACAAATACGAGTATATAGACACATGCCTTTTTCCCGAAAAGGGTGGCAGGACCCTTAATTACCCTCTTTTCACCATGGGTTGTAATGTACCTATTAGCAAAGCTCAAATCAGTTCGCTCGCGGCATGTATATCATGTCTCGGCAATTATAACACGGCACAACTCACCTAATAATATAAGGGCCTCCTTGCAGCAGCGTGATGGGATGCGTATACGGTCCCTGCATGCTGTGATAGCTCAGGTTCCCCGTATTGTTCAGATGCCCGTTCATGATCACCCCATTCGAACTGTTCAGGGCCGTAGTGTTCAGATCTAAACGCAGTGCCTTCACGAGGCTCGTCTTCTCTTTCTGCCACACGAAGACGTTGTGGACCATGGCGCAGCCGCAGAATATTATGCCGACTCCAATAAATACAGAAGTTACTATGGCGGGCGTTGAATGAAACTGGATGAATGTGTACAGGATTATACCTGAAAATGGAAAAAACATTCTATTAACAATTTTAAAACCAGCGAGTTTTTTTTTAACATTGATAGTCCTTTTGACCATGTTCTCACCTGTTGGTAAGTAACGACATGGCAAACGATGGACAAAGGTCTAGAAGACACCTATTCTGTCCAGCCTTGAAGAGACCCAGATTATAGTTTTCAGGAAAGACAGACGACGGTAGTGTATTTCACTCCTAAGCAGTTCGCATTATAAAGGTAGAACTGAAACGGTTTTTTATGGTACCGAGGTAAGGATGGTACCGAGCCGTGCATCTGCTCGTCCTATGATGAAAAGGAGAAAGTGGGATCAGATTGTGAAGTTCCTGAGAGCATTGCCCTAAATGTTACCTATAGAAGATCGAAAGGCTGTGTGATGTGACTTTACGGCGGTGCTCAAGACTCTGGATCTTAGTCTCCGCCTTATGTTGCTCACCGATAAGCCTGGCCAAGGCAGCAAGCTGGTGTTTGGCCGAGCTATCCCAAACGTGGCAGCATTACTCCATACCAGCCCAGAATGTGCTTTATATAGACTCAGAAGCTGTCCTGGCGTGAAGTAACGCTTTACTTTATTCAGGATACCTAGCTGCTTTTTTTCTAGCTGTTTTTGCCTAGACTCGATGTAGGAGCCAAAGTTTGAGAGTAGGCGTGAGTGAAACACCCAAGAGCTCTGCGTTCAACCATTTTCATTGTCTATTAAAATTGGACACCTATTTAAGCACATCGGTGCACGCATAATGTAGAGATAAACCCCACTGGTCAGATAATTGTATATTGGGTACTGGTATTTGGGATAATTCAAAAAGTTCTCCCATTTCCCTCACCGAGCGATCAGTTGCATGGCCGTGGGAATTATGATCCTGTCTACTGCCGCCTGATCGCGCGATGGGGGAACCCACTGGTACGGGGGTTAGCTGGTGGGGTTTTTAGGAATGATTCATACATGTAAGATCTCACGTGTACTTTTTTTTTACTATTTGAATGTCGGAACAAGCTGAAGAAGCCGAGAACAGCCCACCTGATGTTAAGCGATAACCTCCGCCGTTAACAATGCGTTACCCCATAAGTCACGTCCATCTAGGACTCGCCTAGTTACCTGATTCTTCTAGGTGTGGTCGCGTTGGAACAGGAGTAAATTTACTTCATAAGACGATTCAAAATGATCTTAGTGATTCCAATTAATAAAATATATTTGACTGTGATTGCACTGCGCCTGCCACTCTGAGACATAAAGATGAAAAGTCTCATGTGCCTGTCATTTCACTGGCACCCATACCCTTCAAACCGGAATACAGCAATGCGAACACTATTGCTTTGCGGCAGAAATAGGTATAGTACTTCCCCGGACAAACTCTCACAAAAAAGCTCTACTACTACTTATTTATTTTATAAACCTGTGGAAGGCCACTGCTGGACATATCGCCCACAGAATTTCACGATGAACAGACATAAGCCGCCTCCATCCCCCGACTTCCAGCTACTTTTAAAATATCTCAGCGTCGCCGCGTCGTCTGGTTCGTGGTTGGTACTCGACTTTATTCCCCAAAGGTTGTGGGTTCTGCGAGCTATATGGCCTGTCTGTTGCCACTTATAATATTTACCTGTCAGAAATACTGGTATCGATATGAAGAAGCCTCCAACGGCGCATACTCGAGTGATTGCTGATTTCTGCAGATATTTGTTCGTTCTGGAAAGAAAAGAAACAAAATTAAAAAAAAACATCAAATAATTATAGTTTTGCCAAAATGCAGTTATATCCATAAGTCTAGAGAATCAGGTCATTGCAGAATGCATTAAAAATTGGACTGATAAAACAGGTTTTTTATCTATACTAATATTATAAAGTAAAGTTTGTATGTAGAGACTGTTCAGAAAGAGAGCCTTCGTGGCCAAATTGTGAACTAACGTTTTATTTAAGATAAGCAGAGCTTGTGTTATGGGTACTAGATAACTGATATACTTAATGCAATACATTTACATAGATAGATATTTTGTATTATATACCTACATAGAAAATACCCAGAACACCCTGAACAAATATCTGCAGATCGTACAAATATTTGTTCCAAGGCCGGAATCGAACCCGCAACTCCTGGGTCGCAGTCGAACCTTCGCCCGCCGCGCCACAGAGTTCGTCAACAATAGGAGGTTATATATCAATTTCTTAAGTTTAAGATTAAAACTGTCGCCATTTTGAATCATAAACTAAAGAAATAGTTAGGTTTTTTCACACTCACAAGCCGAACCATAAATAACTTGATCTCATATCGATTCGATTAATCTTTATAAAATCGTCATTCGTCCTAATTCAATCCGAACCGAGGGCATAATCGATGCGATTTTATAACTCGATTCTTATCGTAACTCGTTTGGAGTGTAACGGACCCGACACCTGTTCATCAGGTATATATAACCCTGACTAATTGATACACCTCGATGCATCATACTTCATAAAAAGACTAGCTCTTCGATCACGTTAAACTTTCTAGGAAAAAAATATTAAGTAGGTACATCGCGAAATCTAAAAATTATGGCAACTGGTTTTCTTTCAAGTTGTTAGTTGTCCAGCCTCAGAATAGATCCCTCCGTCTCTCCCGTGGATGTCTTAAAAGCCAACAAAGGTATTACCCCGACCTGTTGGTAAGATTCCTTGGCTGGTTTAATATTTGTCCTGTGTACCTAATGTGTTCTTACTGGAAGAAAGCGTTAGCAGAGTCCTCTGCATACAATTACAAACGAAGTTGGCTCCTATTTGGTTATTATCTCATAAAACTCCACAAAATGTTGTGGATTGACAATGGGCAATCCCTACATGAATATCTCAGATACATGAGGCTTTTCATCTTTGTGTCTCAGGGTGCCGGGCGCAGTGCTATGTCGCCTATTACGCGTCCTAGTTGGACGTGCATTGTTATATGCAGAGGTTATTGTTGGGCAATAGCTTGTTCAGTCATTCTAATAAAAAACAATAAAAAAGTGTGTCAGCTCCGTCGTGTCTATTTGCGTACCTACCGTAGGCCTTCTACGACATCTATTATTTATCTATCTATATAAGAATTTATTATCGATTCCTAGGGAGGAAACTCCAAAACGCAATTCGGCTAAACAATGTCCACAAGAACGTATTCGATGTTCTAGTAGGTAACAACGAAGTTCAACAAATAAACCTGTCCCATTAAAACAGGTGGTCAGTCACGGGTCAAATGTCATACAATACACATAAACAACGCATAGCAGTCACATGCAAACGACGGTTACCTACTTATATAGGGAAACATGTGCAATATCAACGGTTCTCAACGGTGCGTCACGCTTCGCGATACCGAGGGTGACGCTCAGTGTGGGTTACCCTGGTATTCTGTGCCCTGGTTGCAAATGTGTTACTTATTAGATCGCACGGAGAGTAAAAAATAAAAGTTTTTTTTTAGAGTATTAATATAACACCTAACTGCCACATACATAGTCCTGTCTGATCCCACACTAGGATTCCCTGTTTCGTGGGTATCAGAAACTACGAGTACCATGGTAGATACTATTCCCGCCTCGAAACAAATATTTGTGCGATCGCAGATATTTGTTCAGGGTGTTCTGGGTATTTTCTTTCTATGTATGATAAAAAATATCTTTCAATGTAATATATTGTATTAAGTATATCAGTTATCTAGTACCCATAACACAAGCTCTACTTAGCTTGGGGGTTAGATAATATTGTGTGAACTGTCCAGCATTATTTATTTATTTTTATTTATTTTATAACACCCAGACCTGGAACAAATATTTGCAGATTATACAAACATTTGCCCCACAGCGGGAATCGAACCTCTATCACACAAAACTTACAAATCGCTATAAAATCGTTCGTAACTATACGTTTACGAGCAAAGAATTTACTATACCCAAAGATTTTAAACCTTTTACTATACCTAACATGATCCTATGTTATGTTATGTTATGTAGTGATCCCACTACGAAGTAAGGTACTTACACACAGATACATACACCGCACAGATATGCATTTGTTAATTTTGACAACCACAGTTGAGTCAGCGCCATCTATCGAGCCAAAGCGAACAATTTTGATTAAATTCGAAAATGAAAAGTGTTTCTAAGACACAACAATTATATATTTTATATTTTCTACATTATTATGTATAGGTGGACCTTATTAACCACATTGTAATAACTATGTAGGTGTGTAAAGACTTTAGTTACCTAGGTAGGTACAGGTAGGTACCTACCTACTAACTAAAGGATTAGGTATGTTTCTATGGCTATCGAAACTAAATCGAAGGTGTTTTTTTAATAGTTTCTGTCTATTTGTGTAGGTGCTATTTCTTTAAATAGACAGCAACGACGACGGCTAATGCCCTAGCAAAAAATAAATAAGTAGTGCCCACGCTGCCTATTGGCACGTTTCTCAACTGGCACGAAATTAAAATTTAAACTGTGTTTTTTTTGCTAATCACAGGCTCATAACATCTTTTGGAAACAGGGAAACTAGGAGACCTAACACACTCTCATAAATAGGTAGGTGCTACTGGTTGCCCGAACTGAGTCCTCGCAAATACACGCAATGTTGACAACCTTCTTTATTTACCTTTCTAACCGACTTCTTAAAACATTTACTTACCAACTCATTAAAAAATTCAAAGGACCACCTCGAGATAATTTCCTACACATCATCGATAAAATCTTTGGATAGCTACGCAACGGGGCGTAAATACTACATACCTACCTATTATTATAAGAAGCTGACCAATTCATTGATATAGTTAACGTCTTTTCGTGGAGTCAGCTAAATCATCTTTCAAAATAATATAGGTACTAGCAAGAGCATCATGATGGCAGTATAGTTACCTAACCTACCTATTGCAAGAAAACCATAGGCAATTATGGTTAACGAAATCGTGTTTTGGGCTCTATCATGCCCTTGGAAATATGATGAATATATATTTTTCCAGTTTTTGTCTTACTGTGTAGATTTTGCTAAAAATACGTCCTATTTCACTCTTGACAGGAACCGATAAAATAAATGGATGATGTCAATCAGTCAACTCCATAAAAATATTCAAATCTACTAGGTCTGTAGAGCACGGCTTATTTGTCACATCGGTAGGCTGATTACGCCTACCTACTACGCTAATGTAAGCTTACATTTTAAAAGGACTACCTGTGTTACTACCCGATATATGAAAACGTCTTGTAAGGTACAAGACGGACAAGTTGTAACTCATCGTCATTTATGCGCGCGCGATATGATGCTCTTCGTGGCATTCTTTGGGGAGGCCTATGTCCAGCAGTGGACTTCAGTAAGCTGATGGTGATGGTAATGATATACCTAGGTAATTAGACGGCATTTTTAGATTAGCATTCTTGATTAAAATTCTAATTTGTAGGTACAAGTATTACCTATCGCTACGATATGATAAGCCGCGATTGGGTGCATCCGTATTGATCCCAGGAATTCATCCCACAAGCTAAAAGTAATAATTATTATTCCGGATTCTGACTTTTCGATACCTAGGTAGGTATAGTTTTTCTAAACTCCGCGTGGATACATAGCTCCACCAATTCGCGGTTACCGCCAACATTTCCAAACTTATGTTCGTCAGATACCCGACCAAGCTACCAAGCTTCTACGTCTATGGTC
The DNA here is from genome assembly GCA_932527175.1 of Operophtera brumata. Taxonomy (NCBI): domain Eukaryota; kingdom Metazoa; phylum Arthropoda; class Insecta; order Lepidoptera; family Geometridae; genus Operophtera; species Operophtera brumata. Next base: position 34,072,579 of record OW052227.1, on the reverse strand, counting down.
TACAAAGAATGCAGCTTGGGATAAACGCAAAGATTAGGTTATCTCAGCATCCCACTGCCGCGCCGCCATTTTCTGAACGTCAGCTGACGAGACCGGTTCCATTCTATCCACAACAGACATTCCGCTGCAGGTATACAAAATACACGCAGCAATCGTGAACATGCTTCGTGAGATTTCGTTTTATTTCACCTTTTACATTGTTGTGGAATGGCGGGAACTGTTGACGCCACTGTTTTTAGGTTAGTTCTGAAACTGTTTGTGTCATGCAATGCAGCAGCCTTTATCAGTACAACCACAGAATAAATAATACTTAGCACCTACAAGTACACAACCTTATCTTGACCTAGTTTCTTGGTTTATGGCGTTTTCCATCTCAAAGACATTAGTGGCGAAGCAAGATCCTAAGGCGCATACAACAGCCAAATTCAGTCTCTTGAGGTAAGTTAGAAAGTGACAGAATGGCACTCGCGGAACGAAAAGAAAGTGAAAAATACTGAAATAAATTTTTTGCAACGTGAAAAACCGTCCCATCACAGAATCTACTACTGTATATATTCTGTGGTTCAACTTGAAGATAGTCTGCCGACATTTAGGTGAAAGAAAAAACAACCTCTTACAACCCCTATGTAGCGCGTAGGGCGAGTAAGCCGGCTGAGATGCGAAAGGTTGCGGGTTCGAACAGGTAGAACATTTTTGTACGTTCACTTTACCTACAGATAAAAGGTAAATAAATGACATATTTTTTTTTAGCACATTACATTGATTCCTCTATGAGGAGAAAGCCACAAAATAAGACTAATCAAATCAACTGCTGTATACGCCTTGTTTATTTACTTGAATCTTTACAACAGTTAATAATAATAATATAATAATAATGCTGGACAGTTCACAAAACATTATCTAGCCCCAAGCTAAGCAGAGCTTGTGTTATGGGTACTAGAAAACTGATATACTTAATACTAGAGTTGCTACGAATAGTGATTTAGCCGAATACCGAATGTTCTGCAACGCTATCGGCCGAAGCGCCGAATATTCGGCCGCCGAACATTCGGCGCTAAGTACATGCTTGTCGAACGCAAAATCGTGTCTTTTTTTTATCTTTCTTCTCCCGGGAGTAGCGTGTATAGTGAGAGGTTGTTTTCTGAAGCTGGTATAATTTACGATGAAAAGCGTAATCGTTTGCTACCATCAAATGCTGAAAAGCTTGTTTTTATCCATCACAACTTACCGCTGATTAATTTTACTTATTAAAATATTGTAATTTGGTAATAAATACAAATCTTGAGTAATATGATGTATCTTTTTTGTCCACGATTTGGTATTCGGTATTCGGCCGAATAATAAGTACTATTCGGCCGAATACCGAATACCAAAAAAGTGGCCGAATAGGCCGAATACAGAATAGTAGCCGAATATTCGTGGCATCTCTACTTAATACTATACATTACATAGATAGATATTTTTATTATGCATAGAAAATAAAATAAATAAATAATGCTGGACAGTTCACACAACATTATCTAGCCCCGAGCTAAGCAGAGCTTGTGTTATGGGTACTAGATAACTGATATACTTAATACTATACATTACACAGATAGGTATTTTTATTATGCATAGAAAATACCCAGAACACCCTGAACAAATATCTGCGATCGCACAAATATTTGTTCCGAGGCGGGAATCGAACCCGCAACCTTCTGCATCGCAGGCGAACATTCGCCCGCCGCGCCACAGAAGTCGTCAAACTACTTACGTAGATACTTACTTCTATATTTTGGATCTACCAATTAGCAGGAAAGTTAACATGTTTGGGTAAACACCTTTCCCTTTTGCTGACATAAGCTTTGTGTAAATTAAATTACTGCAGCCAAACCTAATCGATTGCGTTACGTCAGTCACCATCGTTAAGAGTTTCTTTTTAATCGTTTTTGTTCAGGTATGGATGGTTTTTTGACTTGCGTGTGAAATATTAATGTTATGTAGGTATACATAGGACGTAGGTACTGAACAATAACTATGCATCCTACCAGATCCTTTTAAAGAGGGGTGTTCTAAAGAACATTGGCAACTCCCCATACATTGTTAGACCCAATTTTTTGACTAATTTACAACGTTCAGTTGAGATATTGATAATATACCTATGTTAAGATAATGAAAAAGCTAACTTACTTTATTGCGTATAAGTTGGAATAAAAGCCAAGAGAATTTAATACATCTAAGATCTTATTTAAAATTATTACTTTTAAACTAGGTATCAATCAATTTATTTGTTACTAGGCTTGTAACAGCCCCCCCCCCTCCTACCTCCCCCCCTGGTAGCCTATGTCACTCAGGGTGAATATAGCTTTCCAATGGTGAAAGAACTTTTGAAATCGGCATAGTAGTTTTTGAGTTTATTAATTACAAACATACACATAAAAATACAAATATTTCGCCTTATAATATTTGTGTAGAAGTGTAGAGTGGAAATAAAACGTAAATTCGTAATGAAGCTTGTTGAGTTTTTTTTCACGCAATGAGCTGACTTATCTAATTATTTAGAGATAAGTACGACTTTTACTTCGCAACTTTTTCCCCGAAGGAGTAGGCAGAGCCTCGATGGGCTTCTTTGGTGTTGGCGTGGGCAAACTGAAAATAGGCGAGGGATTTTCAAATTTTATAAAATTTACTTGTTAGAGAAACTCTACAACTTTGTGTTCCCTTAAATTCGGTTTATAGAAATATGGTGGATAGTCGTGCCATTTCCAAAGCAACAGCTGGAAAATTTACCAGAAATAAAAGACAAGACTTCTGTTGTCTTTCTTCTGATGTGGCATTATACAAATGAATATGGGAACCTCAATCAACGCGCACAGTTACAGAGCACAGCAGCAGAAACATCCCATGAGGTTTTCTCGGAATTACATAGCCATTAAAACTTCCTTGAACACGTTTTTTTGATGGCCATTTTGATGGCTTACGATGACCAGCTTATGTTGGATGCTGTAGTTCATGGATAATGTTATTCAGTATCTCTGGATACGAAGGTAGAACGCTTCTACGTGATATTGCTTGAAGCTGGCTGTTGTAGTGAACTATGAAATTGTCTACAATAAATCAACTCCTCGCCTCAGAATAACTACTTACACTTCTTTGCTCCTAGCAAAAATGTTGAGTAAACTTATATGAGCTCTAGAAAGGGTATACACTGACTTGAATGCAGTTGATTTAAAAGCTGGTATTTTGATTCCCGTAAGCACTCTGGGTCGATGAAATAAGAAAAGTCGCAAAACAAAATTGGGTAGAAAAAGCTGTAGACAGAATAACCTAGCTAGATAAATAGGTGCCTTCTAGACCTTCATGCTCCATCGTCGGCCGCACTTGCCCACAGGTGAGATCGCGGTCAAACGATGGTCTATGTTAAAAAAACTGGTTAAAACTGGTAGAAGCCTATACCCGAAAGGGGCCTTCGCTATCCCAGAAATTATATTACATAAGCGAACATTTATGTAGGTCTTAGATATTTATATTTAAATTTGGATTAAGGAAATAAAAGGCTAAGTATAATATTTTTATTTCAAAAAAAACCTTTCACTCTGTAGTGAATTGTTTTTGACTTTTGCGTGGACGAAGCCCATCCATCAAAATAAATTGGCACTAAGAAGCTTACGAAATACCTCAAGAAGGCAAAGCAAATAAATCTCTTGCGTCCGTTATAAATCACGGGCTCACAGAGTAAGTAATAGCTACTACAGTTACGCCATTATTTACTGTTGTGTGTAAGAATTCATCTACCTGTGATGCGGTGAACTCTTTCATTCAAGTCAAGGCCGCATAGTGCATGACTTGAAGTTAGTCAATAATAAAGAATATATATTCTCACGCTCATTCTCTACGGCGTCAACGTTGAGCATCTTCGAATGGGGAGACACACTGCTTATTTATCTCGCTAGGTGGCGCATTATCGCTGGTGTTGTTTCATAGCCAAACATAGGTTTATCAATGTTAAAAAAAACTGACAAAAGTGTCAAATATCAATGGATAATTTTAGTAAATAAACATTAAATAATAATCTGGTATAAAACATGCCTCTGTGTAGAGAATTTCAGTGTAAAAATAAAGGTACACACCGTTTCCTTTCTGATGAGAAAAACACAAGACCACTAAATGACAAGCACCAGCGATGGTGGCGCCATCTGAGATTACCATAATTATCATAATATTGAACTTGGCCCCATTTTCACATATTTATGTTTTTGGTGGGATTATAGTTTTCAGGAAAGACAGACGACGGTAACGAGTTCCATTCCTTACCAGTTCGCATTATAAAGGTGGAACCGAAACGCTTAGTTCAGGTACTATTATTTATTCTGTGGTTCAGGTGAGGATGGTACTGAGCCGTGCGCCTGCTTGTCGTATGATGAAAAGGAGATGTTGGTTCAGACTTCAGATCATGTAGTTCCTGGGCACATTCCCCGAAACGTAACCTATACATATAAATTCGAAAGATCGGCAACTTTACGGCGGTGCTCGAGGCTGGATCCTAGTCTCCGCCATAATTATGTTGCTCACCTATAAGCCTGAAAGCTCTATGCCTTCGTTCGAGTCTAAGGCAGAGAGCTGGTGTTTGGATAACTAGATAGGTAGGTACTTATTTATTTCTTAGAGAGTGTATTTACGCTACTTGTGCTACTGTTACGTATCAAGATTATTTAGTTTTAATTAAATGTAAACTAGGTAAAGACCGGTTCTGTTTAAAGACTAATAAACTTTACGATTGTGTAATTTTTTTTCTAGCACAGTTGTGTAAGAGGAAATCTCGAGATCTTGTGAAAAACATGAAAATTACGAAACGTACGTTTATGAGCGTATATCATGTGTGCATTATCGTGCATGTGAAACTATGTAAACATTGCGACTGTGCAACTGACACCAATTTCTAAACTAGAACGAACGAATCTTCCGTCTTAGGATTCCGTACCTTAGCAGGATAAAACGGGACTCTTATAGGATGACTCTGTTGTCTGTCTATCTGTCTATCAAAACCCTTTTTCTCAGAAACAGCTCAAGGCTGAAGGTATTAAACTTGCAATTTATTAATCTCATATATATATATGTATAAAAGGCAATGTCCTGACTGACTGACTGACTGACTGACTGACCGAGATCCAACGCACAGCCTAAACCGCTGGTCGTAGAGACTTGAAATTTACAGGGTGTGTACGTCTCGATGCGTAGGGTTGTACTAAGAAAGGAATTTTGAAAATTCGCATGCTAAGGGGTTCAAAATGCTGTTCTAACGTAAAACAAAAATGCTCAGTATTTCGGAAACCGTTAGTAGTAGAACGATGAAATTTTACATGGAGATTGCTCAAATAAAATTTGCAAACACGTATTTCAGCGATTCCTGAAATTTTCCTGAAACATGGCAGGGGAACGTATTCTTTGTAAAAAAATAAAAAAACTTTAGTTTTTACAACGCACAGCCTAAACCGCTGATCGTAGAGACTTGCAATTTGGAAAGTGTAGTCCTTTTAGGGTGTAAAAGTGTACTTAAAAAGGAATTTGGAAAATTCGCTCCCTTAGGGGTCCATAAAGGGCTTTTAATGTATACACTTTGCGTTTTGCAGCGCACAGCCTAAACCGCTGGACCTAAATACATGAAATTTGGAGGATGTATTCATTTTTGGGTGTAGGGGTGTACTAAGAAAGAATTTTGGATAATTCAACCTGTAAGGAGTCCAAAACGGCTTTTAATGTAAAACTAAAATGCTTCGTATTTCGGAAACTGTTGGTAGTAGATACTTGAAAATTCACAGGTAGATTCCTTATACAAAAATAGCAAAAATATGTTTTAGCAGGACCTGAAATTTTGCTGAAAAAAGCCACGGGAACGTTCTGTTTGTAAATAAATACACTTTACGTTTTAGCCAGATTTCAGCGTATTTTGACGATTTAAAAGTTAGTTTCACAGTGTAGTCATTGAGATCAAAATATTTTCAGGACCTCAAGGTTCAAATGGGACCCCTAAATTGAAAAACTTGAGTATGGTGTCGTTTCAAAGGTCGTTTCACGGTGTCGTTGTTGAAATCAAAATATTTTCAGGACCTCAGGTTAAAATGGGACCCCTAAATTGAAAAACTTGAGTATGGTGTCGTTTCAAAGGTCTTTTCACGGTGTCATTGTTGAGATCGAAATATTTTAAGGACCTCAGGGTTAAAATGGGACCTCTAAATTGAAAAATTTGAGTACGGTGTCGTTTCAAAGGTCGTTTCACGGTGTCCTTTTTAAGATTAAAATATTTTCAGTACCTCAAGATTAAAATGGGACTCCTAAATTTAAAAACTTGAGTATGTTGGCGTTTCAAAGGTCGTTTCACGGTGTCGTTGTTGAGATTCAAATATTTTCAGGACCTCAAGGTTAAATGGGACCCCTAAATTGAAAAACTTGAGTTCGGTGTCGTTTCAAAGATCGTTTCACAGTATCGTTGTTAATATTAGATTTTTTCAGGAAATCAATGGTAAAATGTGACCCCTAAATTGAAAAACTTGAGTGTGGTGTTGTTTCAAAAGTCGTTTCACGGGGTGGTTGTTGATGTCTGCACGCCGCGCCGGAGACGTTTTCAAACTACGCGCGGACGAAGTCGCGCGCGGGTCATCTAGTACCAAATATAACGGTATGTGACAAAAAAACAAGTAGTATTAGAGCTTTTTTGTGAAAGAGTTCGTCCGAGGAAGTACTACCACCGTACCTATTTCTGCCGCAAAGCAGTAGTGCTCGCATTGCTGTGTTCCGGTTTGAAGGGTAAGGGTGCCGGTGAAATTACAGGCACATGAGACTTTTCATCTTTATGTCTCAGGGTGGCGGGCGCAGTCCAATGCCACATAGGGCGCGTCCTAGGTGGACGTGACCTATGAGGTAATGCACTGTTCATAGGCAGAGGTTACCGCTTAACATCAGGTGGGCCATCAGCTTGATCCGCCATTCCAGTAGTATAAAAAAAAAAAAAAAAAAAAACAAATATGTGAAAATGGGAGCCATGTTCAATGTTATGATAATTGTGGCGTAGTTGTCGGTATGGCTGGTATGGCAGAGCGAGCTATGGAATGGGATATGCTCGGAGTTTCTCTGAAAAATAAAATCCGAAATGAGATTATCCGACAGAGAACTAATGTCATTGACATAGCCTACCGGATTAGCAAGCTGCAGTGGCAATGGGGCTGTTCTTATATGCCGAAGAACCGACAACCGGTGGGGTAAGCGAGTTCTTGAGTGGAGAACATGTCTTGGAAAAGTAAACGTAGCGTGGGGCGCCCTCTGGCTAGGTGGAGCGATGACCTATGAAAGGCGGCGAGCAGAAAGTGGATGAGAAGAGCCGAACGCCGGGCTCAGTGGCGCGTATTGGGAGAGGCCTATGTCCAGCAGTGGACTAGTGTGAGCTGATGATTATAACAGTATGCGAGCTTATGGTGCCGTATAGAAATCAAGCATCTAATATATGTTTCATGTTTGTATGGAAATCATGAAAATAAAAAACCTTTAGGATACTTCCAGTAACCTCACAATTCTGATGCACATCGATGACGACAAAGTAATCCATCCAAATACAAAAATCTGAATACACGCATTTTCGCCATTCACGATATATTCCAAAAGGGCAAAAAAACTTGGAATGCTATTGTAGAGATGCAAAGGAATTTGCGGTCTATTTTTTGCTCCAGCTTTTATACGAGTTATGTTACGAATGCTTGCAAAATAAACACGTGGAATATTTCTTTAATTTGTATGAATCAATTTAAATTGATATTTGCCAAAGAACTTGTTAAGATTGTTCAATCGCTTACAACCCAACGATTTATTGCATGTCTCTGTTACAACCCCGTTTCCCTCGTGGACCAACCTTCTACCCGTCACTATCGCAGAGAATACCAGTAGGTACCGAAGTATCTAGATAGGTGACGCGTGCGTGACCCGAGAGCTGGCTCTTATCTGGCTCAACGCATTAGTATTGCCATTCAGCGTGGCAATGCAGCCAGCGTCTTAGGGACGCTTCCGTCTGGTAGTGATTTGGATCAGTTGAGCTACCTTTAGATCGTTAGCAGCGGTCTTCAGGTATTACAGCTGTTTCATTTGTACATACCTACTTGTATTAAGTAGTTGTATTATTCTTTCCCTAAATAAAGATTATTAGTAGACAAGACACGTCGAGCAACACGGAACGGAGGCCTGCAATGGTCTAAGTATTGATCCCATGGATTCATCCCACGAATATTTATTTCCGAAGCCCTTTTATAATTTAGTAAAATGTGATTTCGTTATGGTGACATTTAAAAGCATAAGTTAGTTTAAATCATAACGTTAATTATAAATTAAGATAAAACGGAGTCAACAAGTCATTTGCATCTTGGAACTGGTTATCGGTAAACTATAAAAACTGTGGAGAATTCAAGGACTTTGGTTTCTATTACAAACTACAAATCACGTTTTATACGGTGTTGCTAGTTTATTGCTACTATTTCAAACTACCTATGTTACTCATATGACTAGACTCCACGAGCCTGACGAACTTATCAAGATGTTTCACAATGAGGGCTTTTCATTTTCGTATTTAAAAAAAGAAGTTCGATTTGGCTCGATAGATGGCGCTGACTCAAATGTGGTTGCCAAAATTAACAAATTCATTGTCTGTGCTTTTGTGCGATAGTAACAAAATACCATGAAAATAAATCACTGTGTTGTTGACTTTATTTTGACAGTTAAGTACAGAGCTGGCGCCATGTATTTTATGCATGATGTGAAACGGCCGTGAAAACCCCTCATTACATTTTTTTCTGACTTTACTGAATAAATACTTATGCATTTTTTAATAAACCCAGAAATATTTTTTAAAATGTTTCTGGTAATGTTATTATCCATTGCAGGTACATTCATTTCTAGACAGCATTTGGACCGAACCTTGGCAATGTCCTTTAGATGGGAAACTGAAAAAATATTGGAGTAGTTCCTGATAGATCCCTTGGCTATGATCCTGTGGGCTAGATCCCTTAAATTATTCGTGTATAAAATATTGGAGTAGTTCCTGATAGATCCCTTGGCTATGATCCTGTGGGCTAGATCCCTTAAATTATTCGTGTATAAAATATTGGAGTAGTTCCTGATAGATCCCTTGGCTATGATCCTGTGGGCTAGATCCCTTAAATTATTCGTGTATAAAATATTGGAGTAGTTCCTGATAGATCCCTTGGCTATGATCCTGTGGGCTAGATCCCTTAAATTATTCGTGTATTAAATATTGGAGTAGTTCCTGATAGATCCCTTGGCTATGATCCTGTGGGCTAGATCCCTTAAATTATTCGTGTATAAAATATTGGAGTAGTTCCTGATAGATCCCTTGGCTATGATCCTGTGGGCTAGATCCCTTAAATTATTCGTGTATAAAATATTGGAGTAGTTCCTGATAGATCCCTTGGCTATGATCCTGTGGGCTAGATCCCTTAAATTATTCGTGTATAAAATATTGGAGTAGTTCCTGATAGATCCCTTGGCTATGATCCTGTGGGCTAGATCCCTTAAATTATTCGTGTATAAAATATTGGAGTAGTTCCTGATAGATCCCTTGGCTATGATCCTGTGGGCTAGATCCCTAAATTATTCGTGTATAAAATATTGGAGTAGTTCCTGATAGATCCCTTGGCTATGATCCTGTGGGCTAGATCCCTTAAATTATTCGTGTATAAAAAATGCGTAGGTTAATAACGTTAACCTAATACGTTGTACTTATGTAATTTCAGCGACGCCGACGCCTAATAAGTTCAATTGGTTTTAGTGGTTACTATGGTAGCAAACTTGTTCGGAACCCTCTCCAAGCGAGTCTGACTCGTGCTTGACTGGTTTTTTATCAGAAATCCTTTGTAAGCTCTTCCTACTGTATAAGCCACTGTTCCTATTTCCCACCTAATCCACCTTACAGTTTCGCGTCTAAGCCGATATCTTTATACCTAACACCTTCCTCAAATGAACCTTAAGTATTGAAAATAAGGTTCTAAGTAACATTTGACGGCTAGGTGGTAGGTGCCAAACCACACACTTCCGTAAGTGTCGGTTTACTTCCTTGGACGAAAAGTGCCATGCAGCAGGTTTTGAAGACGGCACTTTTGCGGCTTCGCAGCGGAATTTACGTATCGAATGACTATGGGATAGGAGCCAAATTGTAGTAAAACTATCTTCAAATACTTAGTGTTTATATAACTTAATTAAGGTGGATGCTTTCGCTTGTGGCGCAAAATTCATTTTTTTTTTGGTGTTTTTTGCCCATTACAGCTCATCAACACTTCTTCAGATAATGAAAGTTAATTTCGCTGAACTAGGAGACATAACACACATGTTTTAATTGATAGTATCTCATAAATATTATCAGTTTAGCTACGATCCCCCTAAACAAAATGTGTTTAGAGGAATTTTGCAAGATAAGATAATGGTAAGAGTATAATAAAAGTTTTTTTTTAAGTAGGTAATATTTGTATACAAATTGTAATCATGCAAGGAAAATGTTTCAGAGCGAAGCAACGATATATTAAATTACATTAGATACGCTATTCCGCGCTCAGAGTTACGACAAAAAAGTGAGGCATTATGCCGCAAGTTCATTTAGTCGCTCGCGGACTGTGAACTACGACGCACGCCACTACTGATAGGCCAATTAGGATTGACCAACACAAAATGCCATCATGCGTCTTTCAAAAGTGCAAAAATTATACGGTGACCATAAAAGGAAAGAAAGACATTTCATTTCATTCGTAAGTATTACATAATTCTATTGAAATTTGTTTATTTAACAGTTTGTTTCTTTAAAACAATTCATTTGCGGCGTTGCCGCTCTGACACCTACACGAACGTGATGCGTAATATAATTCGCCAAGGTACGACAGAGAGACACGACCGCACGCGGCTGGCCGTCATGTTAGGGTAGAATGGGTTAGTTAGGACAGGTCAATAATCACATCAAATTTTTTTTTACTTACACTTTTAGTATTACTATTACTATACTACACTATTACTTACTTCTTATTAGATATTTTAATTAATTAAATTTATTATGTTTAATTGTATAATATGTAGGTAGCTAGTACATACTAAACTGACTCAAAATAATGTTATTAATGTATTTTTAGACTTCCTCGAGACGGGTTGAGAATAGAGAAATGGATTAAAGTCATCAGAAAACAAAGACATGAAGATGATTGGATGCCAACGTCCTAACGAAATTCCTTGAAGACCTGACCTGTGCTTATAAATAGAAGCGAAATTAGAGCCAGGCGGAACGAAAAAAGTAATATAAAAACAAAAAGAGGCAATTTTTTTGCAGATATGTTATCTGATAAGACTAATCAAAGTTCGTCGCGTCGGCGATTCCCGAAACAATGAACCAGAAAAAAAACACCGTTATTCAACCAAAAAGCTCGACGTTGTTATACGTAGCCCTAATAAATTTTTGTAAATAATATTACGTAGCCTTATTATATTATAAATAAACAATTTAATTGTAATCTATTGTCTTATTTTTTCCTAATATTTATCCATAGGTGCAGATGGAGGGGTCTATTCTACGTCAGACCCACCAAAGAAACAGCACACATATTTCTTAAGACGAAATCCATAGGTGCAGATGGTCCAATGATAGGTATGGAGGAAGGAATGGTCCAATGATGATGATGATAGGTGCATCGTCTATTCCTACGTCAGACCCACCAAAGAAACAGCACAAATATTTCATAAGACGAAATTCATGCGTTTCAACAAATCTGATCCCGCGGGACTCGAACCCGCTTTTTAATGTTACTTATCCAAAAGTGTGGTTTTTAGTTAAAAAAAAATTAAGTTATAGTAATAATCTATGTTTAAAAACAGGTGTCTGGCATTCGAGCTAAAATGAATCGACCCGACCCGCCATGGCCCCAACTTACCCTAGCTTGGCGATTAGCTAAACCTTGCTTGACACAACTTAGAACATATGTTTATCTCGTTCTCACAACAGGGTTTCCGTATAGCGCTGTGATTTTACGTCTTTTTCGTCAATATAAAAACACAAAGTAAGTAGCTATAGTACATAAAACGCCACTTTCTCAGTGGAGTGGGAATGAGTAAAACATGTCTACTTGATAACATGTCTCTGGAGCGAAGAGACTCAGTTTAACCACTGGCACAGCATAAATAACAGTCCCTACAAGATCACAGGTGAAAGGGTGTTTGCTTACTTGTACTAAGGCTTTGTCAGCAATTAACCAATTTTTTTACACATGTTGAAATGACGGTAGGTGCAAGCAGATGGCCACCTGATATTAAGTAAGCGGTAGCTGTGAACAATTCGATGCTAATCGACGATTATTTGCTGACAAGGCAATTCGGGGCTCTTTAGCACTTCAACGCTGTAATTTGAAACTGCAATGTAGGTACATACGTACATAATACGGTATTGAAATTGAATATTGTGAAAGTAATGTAACCTACCTATTTGAATTTTTGTAGTGCAATTGGGGACAAGGCGAATATCTTTTACCTTGTACCTAACATTATAAAAGATATTGTGAACTTTTACTTTTTAAATCGGTCTCGTGTAACACGCGCAAACATAAATGCCTTTTCCCCGAAGGGATAAGCAGAGGACTTACAGGTTTGTAATTTGGAACCGCTCGGAATAACGAAAACCTAATTACGAGTCGAAATATCGTTTTTGTATGTAGGAAATGATGAGCCTAGCGGACTTGTTGAGAAACTCACTAAAACAAAACAAAAAAAAAACAAATATCGACTCGCAATTGGGGATACCGAATGCAAAACTTAGACAAACCTGTAACACAGAATAAATACTGTAATAAGCCCTCAGAACCTCCATGGATAAATGTAAGCCTGCCCGATTGTAATTTAGTTTTTTTTTTTTTAAACTATGATTGACCTTTGTTTGACCACGAACTCACCTGTTGGTGACGATGTGGCCTCATGTGGCCGAAGATGACGCACAAAGGTCTAGAAGGCACCTATTCACTCTAGCCTTGAAGAGACCCAGATTATAGTTTTCAGGAAAGACAGACGACGGTAGGGTATTCCACTCCTTAGCAGTTCGCATTATAAAGGTAGAACTGAACCCTTGCTCCTTGTTTTCTTGACCCGTGCTCTTGATAAGCGACAAATTCTTTATGCAAAAGTCTTCAACGAGCTACTGAGATTTTAGGTTAACCTATCCATAGTTTGTTTGTAGGTATAGGAAATGATCTCGAGAAACGAGTCGTACGAGAAATCCAGGGATCTATGATGTGTGGATGAGCTTTGCCACGGTGCCGGCCGGGAAGAGCGATAGTAAAATCTCGATGCGGGGATGAGATCGAAAAGCTCGTCAGAGCATTCCCCGTTGTAGAGGCGGTAGAACACAAAGATGTTACACCCAAAGATATCCATGGCTCTGCGTTGGCTAAGCGGTTCTAGAGTATCGAAGAGCTCAGGTTAGGGTCGCCGATGATTCTAATAGCTCTTCTGTGTAGGGAGTCAAAGCGAAGTACAAAAAAAAACAAAATACAAAATTCTTTATTTTGATAATACTATTAAAACTTCCGTGAGTAATATTCATAATTGAAAAAAAACAAAAAAAAACCGGTAATAACTCACGTAGGTACTTGTTCCGAGTCAAACACCCGACTCGGATTTCTGGGACTTAATACCCCCTTCCTCAAGGAGTATACGCGACGGTGATCGCCGGTTTTTTTTTTCTTTATTTTGCTTACAAAACAGGAGCTTGCTTACAAAAGAGGAGTCCCCTCTTTAATTATGGTGGTCTATATCTAAACATAAATTTCAAAAATTACTTGATTAAAGAACTTAGCATTAAGAATATAATATATCTAATATAGATAAATAGGCAAAATAAGCTATAATAAATAAAGAGATATATATATATATATATATAATTATAAATCATACATAACTAGGTAAATAGATAAATAAAGTAATTAAACAGAAGTAGCTATGTGCATTTTGCATTTGATCGAGTGTGATGACTGATGATGTAAGAGCGAGAGTTTGTGGGTGGTGGATGTGCAGATAAATGTATGCGAGAAAGAATACGCGGGTGCGAGCATTTCCTGGTCTACAATCTACATGTTTGGAAAATGTGTTTCAAAAGGTAGGTAGATTGTTTAGCATAGAATAGGTCTTCTGTTTCTTGCCTTTTAAGGGTTTTAACCAATTATTTAGCAGTAAGTAGCAATTATTTTGAAGAAGCTGGTACTTGGGTGCCCCTGCCATAGATGGGAACAGTATTCAAAGTGCGGCCTAACCTGTGCTTTGTAAAGCAACAGCCGTCGATTCGGCGTAAAATATTGCTTAGCACGGTTTAGCACTCCCAAGTTTTTTGGAAGACAGTGCAGCTTTTGCTTCGGTATGACTCCCATATTGAACCTCATTAGATATCTCGACCCCCCCAAACCCAATACTAGCCGAGATGGATAAGGGAATGTCTTGGAATCGCGCCGACACATCGAACGGGGCCTTCTTAGACGAGAACGCACAAATGTGTCTTACCTGTGTCTTCGTTGAGTTAAAGGTGTCCAAGTTCCGGCCACCCACCCCAATCGGAAACTTGCTCTAAGGAGCTCTCAACTTCAGACACAAGTTTTCGCCTGTTCCTATCAACTTCAGAACGAGAGGCGTTAGCGCGGCCAGAATAAAAGGTGTCACCCGTACTATCATCTGCATAACAATGTAGACCACTAATTTGCAGCATAGTTTCGATATGGCCGTCATTTACCTAAAACCTTGTATCGTTATGTTCGGTAGTAAAAGTTTAAATAGTTGGAGCCTATTGAAAAGTGGCAGGCAGTCCGGCGGTGTCACCGAGGCACGCGGGGTCACCGAGGGCGAGCGATGTAGCGATGTAGGTAACCGAGAACTAGATCTCCCACGCTCGCTTCTCACCTATTTTATCGGTTTAGTTGAATTTTAAGCATGGTCTTATCAAGGTTATATCTGTTTTTTGTTGAAAATCATTTCTTCTACAAAATGTTTGCTAATAATTTCACAATGAGACCACAAAATTATCCAGTGTCTTTGGTCTAGAACAATCCAGATAATCAATATTTACAGAAATAACAATAAAATTATGAATAAATAAAAAAGTGCTCTCTAAAGACCGTTACAAACAATCTAAACAATAACTTTTGAAACTAGGGTTTATGTAAGTAGGTAAATGGTTTTGATTGTTCCCGATATTTCGGCACAGTTGCATGCGCCATGATCACGGGAGAACTAACTAAAGTCTTTGCGAGTACCTAGATGTTATTGGCAGATATATCGATATATTCTCTTTCTCATTATTTTATAACAATTTAAAGATAGTTCAACTAAAATATAAAAATCACTGTTAGATAGAATCGTCCCTAAGATGCTGGCTGCATTCACAAAATACCAAGCAACGGGCCAATTATTTTTCGTACTCCGTAGCTGGTATGAATATTCCAAGTCCACAAATACGGGTAAACATTCCCAAAAGTCTTTCACCTGTCTGTTATCTCTAACTAGCATAAAATTCCTCATCATATAAAACAACCGTTGTACATAATTGCATAAGCTAAGCGCGTAAAATGAGCTGCCTCGAGTCGGCTCGGCGAGCGTGACAAAGCCAGCTCAAAGATTTACTCCGGTTACATATGCATTTATTGCATTTAGTGCATGACATTGTGACTATAGAAAAAGCGGCCAAGAGCGTGTCGGGCCATGCTCATTGTAGGGTTCCGTATTTGCCCGTCACAATATGCGGACTTAGAAGGGGGCTTTCCTGTTTTACACAACTAACAACTTTAAGCATTTTTCAATGGAATTTGTATGAAATTTTCCTTTTCACTTCTCCAAGTATCTCTACATTTTATAAGTTGTTCGACTATTACTCGTTAAATTGTAAACCGTACTTAGCTATGATAGTTTTCATTTTAACTTTGTTATAATACTACTGCCGTGATTTTTTTCACAACCTTTAGCTGGGACTCTGACTTAAATTAGCACATTAAAGCTTAATATTTCGCAAACGAATCCCTGAGTCGAAATGTTCACATACACCCCTAGAATATTTTTGAACGACCTATCCAACTACACCCCGCATCATGAGATAGACGAGAAAAAACATTCCCACTTTACGTAGACATAAGTATCTAAATAAAATAAAAATTACCTAAGTTATTATTTTACCACTTTGTATGCGTTTTGTACCCGTCCCAAATTACAGCATTCTAGTACTAAGAGTCATTGAGCTAAGCCGCGAACAGACAGGCAGGCAAAGTCAAAGTTAAATTATTTTATTAATTAAAATCAAAAGGATCTTATAAATTAAATTTACTCCTGTTCCAACGCGACCAAACCTAGAAGAATCAGGCATCAAACACGGCTCGGCTTTATTTGATGATCCTTCGTACTACGAGGTGGATAGCGTCTGTGTGGTGCCTCGAGAACAAGTGGAAGCTGATTCAAAGAAAAAAGGAAAACCAACACAAAAGCCTTAGGTAGACAGTCAGTCAAAAGTAAGATGTTAGATAGAATAAGCAAAAGTTCACAAGACGGACGGACAAGTCGAAACTGTTAAAGGTTCCTTGTCTTTATGACTACGGAATCGTAGAAAAGGGCATAGAATGCAGCAGTCATTGGGTCGAGCAGTCGAGTCTGAGTATTGTGTACCTGCTGTATAACTTCTTATAGATATTATAGGTATGGAGCAATTCTGGAAATGTGTTAGTCCTATAAAACGGAAGCTCTTCCACCGTGCGGTTTTAGCTCAGGAGCTGAGGTCTCGCTCGTAAAACTTCGCAAGCGATTCGGGCCGAGATAAATAGACGTAACCTAATTCGACCGTGCTAAGTAACGCCTATTATCTTGGCCTCAGTGTTTTAATTCATGTTCCATGACATTGTAATTTCCGAAAGTCACCACAGATAGAGCGTGCTGTTGAAGTTTGTATGGAAAAAACTCCAAGCGGGCAAAGTCGCGGACGCTCTACTAGTTGCCAATAAATTCCCAGAAGCCAATATTTCCTGAATAAGCTTAATTCCAAGATAAAGTTAAGCATTTCCTTTAACTATAATAAGTAAAAGATCATAAATTATATTCGGTGGTCCATCGCATTCCAACACGAATAGGAGAGGCTTAGATCCGACGAGTTCTCAGAATGTTCTCAGAAGGCTGATAGGATAGTGACCGGAAATAATCGAGATTCATTTAAACGCCTCGCGGCCTTGCCCAAGGACCACGGAAACCATCTTACTATTTAGGGTTTCATGCCCCGTTAGCTATGAGAATATTAATTCTGTGGTAAAAGCTAAGCTAAGCTTGTGTGGTGAGAATTTGATGTTGGTCGATGTACCCACAACAGAGTTCCCTTTTACCTGCCCCGTGAGATACATGCTTGATGCTTGGAAGTTGGAATCAAAGAACATCAGGAATTGAAAATTCCTGCCTGCAATGTCCCCGAATTTGGATTCAAGGACAATCAAGAATTACAATTACCTGTTGCCACCGAATTCAAGTAACTAATTCTTTTTTTTTTTTTTTTGTGAATGGCATGGAGTGGTGTTGCCACTAGTTCGCCAATGTTACGTAGTAAGTAAGGCTTGTAAACTTTAAGTAACTAGGATTTCAATAGTAGGTAACAGTTCGACCTATAGACGTTTAGGTATTACCACAGATAAAATAATACTATTGGCGGTATAATACGGTATATGGTATATGTTTCACTTTTGTAATGCGAACAGCTAAGGAATAGAACAAGGTGCCGTCGTCTGTCGTCTTTCCTGAAAACTATAATATGGGTATCTTTTATACAAAAAAAAAGCCGGCCGGAATATTCTCTCATTAAAAAATAGACAAATTAAAGTTGGATCATGTTATGATCTAGTGTCGATGTCACAAACGGCAAAAATAATATTCTGCTCACCTGACAATACAACGCGGAATGTTATTATATCGACTTGTGACTGTAACTTGAATATTTCAATGTTCTGAGAATTCTCTGTTTCACTCTTAACAATTATTATTATTAAGAACTACTACTAGCCTGGTCTAAAATATATGGTCGCAAGAATCGAAAGTAATATTGAATTTATTTGAATTGAATATTTAATAGAATTAATAAGAATATTGCAATTGTTCAGTCATTTCACAATACAGTCTCGATTTGGTCAACTTACAGTGTGCCTTTAAAAGAAATAAGGGAATTGGGCTTCACACTGTACATTTTCTGAATCGAGACAGAATTGTGAATTGACAGAAAATTTGTCTTATGCAGTGATCAGACTTCAGAGTGACCATAGATTAGAGTAGGATAGTGTTATTATGGTACATATCATTGGAAAGAGAGAAGAGAGAAGCGTCTACTAAGGTAAAGTTCTAGCCAACATTCTCGGATAAACTTTGAAGCGTTCAAGTTTCGGTTATTTTTCGATCTAGTCACATTTCCGTGTTGAATTGACATTCGAGTAGAATACAATTGGTGACATTTTGACATCGACACTAGATCGGAACATGATCCAAGCTTTGTTAATTTTCCTTTACGAGAATTGGGCACCCTTAATAAGGCGCGAGCCAGTAGGCTAGTTAGAGAAGAAGTTGAAATTGATTTAGGGTAAGTTGATACACTAGAATATGAAAAAAAAAAAAAAAAGGGGGGGTTTTCATGGGGGGAGTACCTTTTTTTTGGGTGGGAAATAATATCCCTTTGCCCGATTAGGTTTACGCATTAGGTTTTTGGGTGGGAAATAATATCCCTTTGCCCGATTAGGTTTACGCATTAGGTTTTTGGGTGGGAAATAATATCCCTTTGCCCGATTAGGTTTTGTACTTTTAGCCTCAGTTTCATTATTTCCATATACAAGCACTAGCCCGTGGCTTGGTTTGTATTTTTTGTAAAATTATAAAAAAATTAAGTAAACTAAAAAAAAGGGTCTTGTCATATTGTTACTTATATAAAATTTTCTGTTTTGCCTTATTTTATGTAGACCCCTGAAATAAATTTGTAAACTAGAAGATTAAAACAATTTAGAATTACTTATAATAGTGTTTTATTTCGCTTATAAAACTAAGAAACTTATACTTACCTAAAGGAACATAAAAAAAAACATTCTTCATTCCGCTGTGGGACCTCGAATGTTATGTTAGTGTTATAAAACTAAGAATGGTACCATCTGATTCAAATGCTGTTAGGATAATACCTTTGAGTTGAGATGATGTCATAAGCCGCTCCATTCCAAAAGGTAGTAGGTATCCTAACAGCATTTGAATCTGATAGTAGCTACATACACCAAAGAACATAAAAAGAATCAATCTTCATTCTGCTGTGGGACCTCGTGAAAAGATTTAAAGGATTTGTTTGCACACAGAGAAATTTTGCAAGTGCAGCAAATTATTTTCGTTCGCTTCTCCTTCTTTTTCGTGCTACAAAAACGACACCTTTTGTAGGTACTGCCTTCGTCAGGAAGATGGACTCCAACATTTAGGAGGCGGATCTCATCCGGTACCCCAAAGGTTGCACCCTTCTTGTTCTTGAAAGTTACCGGTTGATTTTTTTTAGTTTTAAAATTTGAAATCATCTCTCGAGCCAATCGTAATCGGAATTCTCTATGAGAATGGTTTTTGACTGCGTGCACTGTACTGTAAGTGATGTAGCTGTTTATGATTGCGGCATCAAACATAAACAAAAATAACCTCATCCAGTATTTTCTACATTTTCTATTAATTGGATATGATGACCTAAAATGATCAAAATGATCCACTCCTCCCATAGTCAATGTATATTCAGCTATAGCTTTAGGACAGAGAATCTCTTTTCTTGTTCCGTCTTTCTGGGTCCTTTTGACAAAGACCGTGTCAGTCGGATGGTGGGCCGTTGTAAGAACAGTGACGTCTCGGGTATCAAGCCACTTTATCGCTGTAATAGGTTCTGCGGTCAAAGCAGTGAATTGATTTTTTTCGAGTCTCAGAGGTTTCGATTGGGCTTTCTTCATCATGTTTGGAAGATCTTTTCTATTTGTTCTAACCGTGCCAACTGCGAAAATTTTTCGCTCGTATAAAGCATCCATGAGGTTGCAACTTGTAAAAAAGTTATCAAACGCTATCAACGTATTTTCGGGGAGTTCCCTTGACAACTTCATGACGACATTGAATCCAAGACCTTCATCTTCAGTATTGTCACCTTTACCTGAGTAAATATCGAACTTATAAAGATATCCACTAGCTGCATCGCAACGGGCCCAAACTTTGAATCCTCGTTTTATTGGTTTTTTGGGCATGTATTGTTTCAGGCTGGACCTTCCTTTAAATTTCACCATACATTCGTCTATAGATTGCTTGCTTGAATTTTCTGTCTCCTCTTGAAATATTGTATTTAGTTCGGATATCATAGGTCTCAATTTATACATTTTATCGTATTCTGCACTGTCTCTTTGGGGTTCATGTTCGTTGTTGTTTATGTGTAAGTTTTCTGTAATTTTTTTAAATCTTTTTACAGGCATTATCTGTGATATTTCCGGATTATTGTAGAATGTGTCATTTGACCAGTAAAGTTCCATGTCAGGCAATGGATTCAGACCCATCATGATCAATATTCCAAGGTAAGCTTTGATTTCCTCTGCTGATACGAGTGTGAAATTATGACTTTTTTTTTGGATTGCATACCTATTGGTTTGTTCCACTAAAAGTTGAACTAAATAATCCGTAAAGAATCGTTCAAATACCTGTATTGGTGTCGTTTTGTGATTGTATTTATGTTTTGGTTTTATTGGATTGATGAATTCTGGAATATCATGTACCTCTGTTTCTATTTTCCACTCTCTAGGTTGTCTTGTTTTTGTCAGTGTCGTTTTCTCTTGAAGATTCTTCTAATATTCGAGTTTCTGTTTCTAGATCTGTAATTGCCTGCGTAGGATGACTGGAGGACTCATTGTGGATCTCATCTAAGCATTGCTGTATTTCAATCTCTCTTTCGGTCGGTATCATTTCAAAATCAGTATCAGGATCTGCATTTGAGTCATTTGTCTCAACGGGAAAGGTGGAACGTTGCAGTAAGACTGATTCTTTCCTTGGAGTAGGTGATTTCGTCTTGTCATCATTTACTGCCTGCGCTTCCTTCATAGTATAGTCAGACGCGGAACCATCCGTGCCTAAAATAGCTGCTAGAGCATCCTCCGAATATTGTTCTAGATCTTCGATCGTTTGCTGAAGCGTATCAGTAGTACCAAATAGTTCTTCAAGACGCTTTTCAATAACAGCATCTTGATCTTGACGTCCATCCAGCACATCCGCCGGGCTGCTCAAAGGGGCTGTTTGATAGTAAGCATCATCGTCAGAGTCTATATCCGACAAATCTGACAGATTTTCTAGCACTTCTTCTATATCTCTCTTATTCATTACACTTCTTCTCTTACTCATGGTTGACAATCCTAATAGGAAAAGAAAAAATGAAGGTAAAGAAAAAAGCGTGCGACAGAGAAAGAAAAGGGGAAACTTGCATGTGCCGTTAAAACGAATAAATAAAAGAAATAAACAGGTGAGATGAATAATAAATGCAAGAGCTTGCCACCAAAAAAAAATGTTCTGAAAACCAATCCGCAAAAACATAAAACAAAATAAATTCAAACGAAGTCGGGTGCAGTAGCTAGTTAGCCATAAAAAAAATCATGACCTTATCGGGCAAGGGGAAATAATTTCCCACCTATAAATTTGCATTTTTTGAGGTTATGGTTTGTTACATTGCATTGGAAAACACATAAAACAGCTTCAGAATAGACCTTTTACCAGATATAGCAATCAAATTGTACTTACAGGATTTTTTGTAGAACAAAAACTCGTTTTTACTTCGGATCGTCACAAAAATCAACGCTCGTTTACTCGAAATTCTGCCACTGACACTTTGACATAAAAAAAATAAGTCAAGGGTTGCCATGAAGCAAAAAGTGTTGCCAGGAAAAGAAAAAAAAAGTCCAAAAAATTTGTGGTGTCTTTCATTCGTTCACTGCAAATAATTTGTCGATAATATTTTACTTTAAAAATAAAACATCGTGGTGGGAAATAATTTCCCCTTGCCTTATTAAGGGTTAAGGGTATGGGCAGCAGCATCCACCTGAGAACTCAGCACCAGTACTGCGATCACCAATTCGCCTGCAATGACGTAGTGATTATTACAAATCTCCCATTGAATTTTACGGGTATTGGGGGCCTTGTCCAGCAGTAGAATTCTAAAGGCTGCTGCTGTGCTGATGTTGAAGATGATGATGGTGATGATGATGATGATGATGATGATGATGATGGTGGTGATGATGATGATGATGATTATGATGATGATGATGGTGATAATGATGATGATAGTACGCAGACCTAAACTACAAATAGACTCTTCCCGCCATTTTCGAAGAGAGACATCGTCTACTTTTATTTTATTTTATTTCACAGTGTTTTTTGGAGTTTTGTGTAATTTTGATGGCATTTTAACCAATGTAGCTCGTCTATAGAGCACAAGTGTAGTGAAATGAAATGGAAGTGTTTGCGTGACTTTTAAAATTGGTGGAAATTGTCTACCAAAGTTTTTGTAAAACGGCCACCTTTTTACTAAAACATGATTTGACTGACTTTGACGACTTGAAAGGATTGAGTTTGTTGCAAATTATATTGAAAATACACTAATGAAAATGAACAATAACTTTAAAATTGCAAATGTAGGTACCTACAAGCCGTGCGGCGACAATTATAAAGAAAATAAAACTAATAACAACAGAAGGTCGCGCTAACTGCACTTGACAATAAAAAATAAACTCCGCAAGCCAGTGAATAACACCTTATTTGCCACTCAAAAAAGTTTGATCAATCGAATAGCGCTCATCGGTTCAACTCCAAAATCCATTCCAAAACAACTCTTAAATCCCTTGCAATAAAATTGAAGTTCATATGCACATAAAGGGTAACCATCGAAGCGATTTGTTTGGAACCGGTCTCAAATATTCGCCGGCTGACCTCGTGTCGAGTTGCTCATTCAATACCTCAAAGGCAGACACTCCCTGTGTATTTATAAAGCTTATAAAACTGTTTCCATAACAGGAATTCTGTGCACGACGGCGAACCCCGCAGACCAACCACGCAGCTAATAGTGTTATTTAATGAGGCAAATAAAGACATAAGTTAGAATAACAAGAAAAATTGTAGTAGGTAGTTAGGGCGTTCATTATTGCAAACTTGCAAACCCACTGTGAAGAGGCCCATTGAGGATCTGCTTACCCCTTCGGGGAAAAAGGCGTTTCTAATTATATAGGCAAAATATTAAGGAAAAAAAATTGCCACGTGTTTCTAAAGATTATTTTACTAGCGGCTTCCCACGGGTGTAAATTAGAAAAAAAAAGTAGTGAGATTTCCCAACCCGTCCGCGCACATGAGACTTCATGGTGGCGGGCGCAGTGCGATGCTGCAAAGGACGCGTCCTAGTCCTAGGTGGACGTGACCTATGAGGTAATGCATTGTTATAGTCGGAGGTTACCATCAGGTACTTATCAGATTACTTATCACTCCTTATTCCCACGATGGTGCAACACACGGTAAAAAGAGGCCCACTGAGGTACTGCCTACCCTTTCGGGGAAAAAGGCGTGTGTCTATGGATCACTTATTTATGTTCTGGTACTGGTAAAAGCAGTAGGTACTATGTCGGTCTTAACTTGCATAAACCTACATTTTAAATAAGGTATTCATCCGAATTACAATTAATTTAATTTTAACGCACAATTTAATTGAGAGGCTCTACGGCACAGAATAAATGTTAGTACAACTACCTACGGTGCGATTGAAACGCATCTTTCTCACGATTACGGACCCTTTCTTCGTACGATGTTTGTTCACGACAAAAGATCTCGTTTTGTTTGATTTCGAGTTTCTCGTGAGAAATAGCTTCGCACTGCTTTTTTGCTGCAGTTCCTTTATTTTTGTGGAGTATTGAGGTAGTACTGTGGTAGTACCTACTCAACATTCTCATACCTGTTCAATTTGTTCCTACAGAAACGACATAACTATTTAAAGACTTTCTGAATTCTCAGATTTTTGTTTTCGTGTTTTAGTGGTTCGTTGTAGAGTTCCCGTAGCCATCTGGCAAAAAAGGGAACCATTATAATTTCATCCTGTCCGCCTGTCCGTCCGTCCGTCATGCCACAGCCATTTTACTCCTAATGGCACTATATAGCAGGTTCTATGAACCGTAGACAATGGTGTAGTGAAGTTACGGAAAACTAAAATTAATGCTGCCACTCTAAGTACCTATATTAAGGAATTGAAAAAAAAACCGGTGCACATAAGTGTTTGGTGTATCTATATCTTTATATAGATCTTTAAAACTGCTTTTTATTAACCCCCGACCACAGAATATATACAGTACCCCGACGCAAAAACGACGGGGTGTTATAAGTTTGACGTGTCTTTGTGTGTGTGTCTGTCTGTGGCATCGTAGCTCCCGAACAGATGAACCGATTTCGTTTTTTTTTTGTTTGAAAGGTGAATTTGTCTGGAGTGTTCTTAGCTATGTTTGATCAAAATCGGTTCAGCCGTTTCATTGCGTGGAGAGTTTTTTAATTTTTACAAAATTAATTAGTTGTTTATGTACTTATAGAGTAATTAAAATTCTGAAAAAATGTAAGGTAGTATAACTTAAAAAACCCTTGAAACGAAATTTTGTTTGAATATGATGTGTTGTCGTTTTTGAGATATGGCATATTTTGGGTTACTCGCTTTTAACTTAGATTTTTAACCATGAACTTTCATCCCGACTACAGAACTCTTCTCTGTGTGTGGTCTGACACGCACTTAGCAGCTTTTTGGTCGTCCTACAGGTACTTTTATGGCCCTTAACACCGCCTTTAATTGTGACCAAATAGCCAAAAGCACCTTTCAATGTACTTAACCGTTGCTTGATTGGTAAAAAGAACCATCACGGTGAAAGGGTCATTCCGCATGAGAATCCTTTCATGCACAGTTCAGATAAAACATATTGATTTGCTTTATTTTAATTGTCAAGTTTCTTCAGAAAATTGTGAGAAAATAATTTACCGAACAAATAAATTGAACATTTTCTCATAAATCTATAGGTATCTACAATACAATGCTTCCCACTTAGATGGGTTCCCATGCTTCTAATTCCTACCATGTTTGCAACAATGAATTTAAATTGGAACGAATGCAACATAATCTTGTAATTGATCTTGAAGGCATTAAACTAATTATCCAAAATGACTGTTATAATATTTTATGAAACAAAAAATAATGATTTGCTAAAACAAATTGTTCGTAGGAATGACGTGAATTAACTTTAACTATTTTCAATAATAAATACTACTATTACTCCTGCCGAGGCGTTTCCGGCCTGAGAATAGACACCTCCGTCTCTTCCCGTGGATGTCGTAAAAGCCAACTAAGGGATTACACCAAGGGTTCAGCAGCAGCATTCCTCTGAGTATTGAACACCAATACAGCTATCACCAATCCGCCTGTCAAGCGTGGTGATTACGGCAAATCACAGAATGAATTCTGTGGGGGAGGCTTTAGCCAACAGTGGAAGACTATAGGCGGCTGATGACTATTTGAACTACGTGTCACCGGTTTTTTTGCAGTCACCCTGCTGTTTGTGGCCAGTGGCCAGCTCTGGGCTCGCGTTGTATTCGGCTTGAGGGCTCCGGCCACCCTCCAACGAGGGTATGGTTGGTGGCAGCACAGAGTGGACCCTGTGCTGCCACATTTGGAGGTAGAGTTTGTGGTTGGCTGGCCAACCACGGGTTGGGCCCTGTTGGGCGCCGCCCGAGAGTTCACACAACATTATCCATTCCCAAGCTAAGCAGAGCTTGTGTTATGGGTACAAGATAACTGATATACTTAATACAATACAATACATAGATAGATATTTTTTATAATACTTAGAAAATACCCAGAACACCCTGAAAAAATACCTGCAGATCGTACAAATATTTGTTCCAAAGGCGGGAATCAAACCAGCAATATTTTTCGAGCGAATATTTGGTATAATTTCTACACTAAGTGGCAAAACCTTAGCCATTCCTGTGAAAAAGTGTCTTGATGGACAGACAGCCAGATGGAAAACTAAGTTATCCTATAATGGTTTGGTTGGAGAACCCTGAAACCGAATCCAGAAATTCTTATACGATCACGCACCGCCTAAGCGTAGAATTAAATCTGATAATCCAGATTACCACTAAATGATACACGATTATCATAAAATAGAATTACTTAGAATACGTCTATTACACCGCCTATGGCATTAGCATGCACGTCTGTCTGTCTGTTTACAAAGTTATTTTCGGTGCCACTCACGCATTCGGAACTGCATCTAGGTGTTTTGTTTACATGAATTACTTTTACGTTTTTTCCATATCAAATAAGTTTTATAAAATTCCAATCTCGTCTGAGTTTAACGAACTATACGACAGTTTTCAATCTAAACCGCTTCAAAAGAATTCTTCGTTGAAGGTTTTTTTGTAAAGCTTCTTTTCATTCGCGTAGATAGGTGTATAGAGTGTTAGATATAACTTCTTTGATAAAGACGCTGGTTTAGTGTTAGTAGCCTCCCTTTAGGGCTTTTCTTCTTTAGAAATGAGGAGGGATATGGATTTACATTCTTGAAAAACAAATTATAATGTTCACCATCTGATTCAGTCACTAACTAGATTACAACAAATAGCTAAGTTTTTTTTTAAACAAGATTTTATGAAAATACTTAGTGATCGGAACCGTGTGCTATCAAAATGAGCCCAAACACTAGACCAGGCTGCTTAGAAATTAAGGAAGTCCATTGTCCACCTTCCGTCTCCATCATCAGATCAGCTCAATGTTACCATAATATTGGGTTGTTCTTAGGTATGCTAATTTTCAGCTCAATCGGATTCCAGCAACATGGAAGTTGGAAGTTGAAACTCGGAAACCAGAAACCTATTTTTTTTTTTTTTTTTTTTTCCTAAGTTCGTCTATTAGGTTTCTAAGTTAAGTAGATTTTAATATACCTTTTGTTTTGGCTTTCTGCACGCGTTGGTGTAAACTGTAAGTGCAGTAAGCAGTTGAAATTAAATTTAAAAAAATAATTGCAGCATGTGCAGCAAAAAACTTGTAAAAGACAGAAAAAAACGTTATATTGTTTTTTTATATTTATTCTACCATTTAAAATATTTTTACATAATTTTTGCCATCGAATAGCACCTAAAAACCGCAAAGGTTTGAGCTGGTTTGACATAGAGACTCTACCTCATGATATACCTTATAATTAAAATGATTTATAAATCCTCTCTTAAAATTTATAAACTTATGTTTCAGTTGTTAGATTTTATTCTATCACTCGTTTATTATAACTGCTTGAGTGTAACTTGCACCTGCCGCTATTGCTATAGGTACTAAGTTATCGGTAGACGATTCGGCCGCGGCCCGGCTCACCATGGTCCGACTCGCTCGGCTCGGATTAATTATCTTGCTTAGAAAACGGGTTCGGATCGCAATTAGATAAAGACTTGTCGTGGTTCTTGAGAAACTATTTCAGTTAAATCGATGTTGTGGGCTGACGCCAGTTCTTAAAAGAAAACATAATACTGGACAGTTCTCACAACATTAGCTAGCCCCAAGCTAAGTAGAGCTTGTGTTATGTGTACTAGATAACTGATATATGCTTAATACAATAGATAGATATTTTTTATTACACGTAGAATATACCCAGAACACCCTGAACAAATATATGCAGATCGAACAATGGCAGGGGAGGTACTCCAAAAAAAATACTATCAATACTTTATTTTACCACTTTGTCGGTATGTAACCCAGGCCAAATTACAGCTTTCTAGTGAGTCTCTGAGCTAAGTCGCGGACAGACAGACTGACAGAAGGACGGACATGGCAAAACTATAAGGGTCCTTGTTCACTACAGAACCCTATCAAACTTGAGTAGGATCTTTAGGACACCAAAATATAGGTACATAAAAATATATAACGTATTTTCCTAAATGTATCTCTAAAATGACAGCGATGTGGACCGGTTTGTTTTTGTCAGATTGATTTCCGTGATTTTAATTGGCATTAAAAATCCACTGTCCTTGATCATGATCATGAGGTGATGGTAGGTGGAGTCTAGCTGAATGGCGCCAACAACTGGCTACAGGAACGTTGGTCGTGCTGGCAATATGGGCAGATGATATTAGAACCTGGATACCAGGAATTTCAAGAAATCCCTACGATACGTGGGGATCTCACGACATCACGATAGATGTCGAATATTCTTGTTTCTACGTCTTCTAGAGTAGTTGCTGATGGAACTCTTACTAAAAATTTACTTGTTAGAAAGATTCGTTGGTATAAGATTTGTCCTGGCTGCTAGCTTATTATGGAATGTGTTATTACTGGAAGAAAGCGTTAGCCAAGTCAGTCTTGGGAAGCAATAGCAGCAATGAGCTCACCACTTGTCACGTCTATATTCCACGATAGTGCAATCCACGAAAGAGGCCCATTGAGGCTCTGCCTACCCCTTCGGGGAAAAAGGCGTGTGTCTATGTATGTACAGTTACTAAAAATGTTTAAGTAGTCGTTTCACTAAACTAAATCTAGTAAAACGAGAAAGTATTGATACCTCATGAGCTGTGAGCGAGCCGAAGGTGAGCGTGGCCCGGCAGAGCCCGCAGCGAACCAGAACCGACACCTGCACGCCAATACCCAGTAGCCTATATAATATTGGAATGTCATACTTCAAATAGTCCGACATGAATTTTAAACACTAGAGAACAGCAATCCACACGTTAGCTGCGAGCGAGCCGAAGGCGAGAGTGGCCCCGGTAGGGCTCGCAGAGAACCAAAACTGACACATGCACGCCATTCCTGTGACAGAACGGAATTGGATGACTGTTTTGACATTTTACTAGATTTAGTTTAGTGAAACGACATACCACTGATATATTAGTATTTTGACCATATCTCTAAAAAAAAATGTGAGAAGACGTAATAAACAAGAATATTGGATATCTACGGTGATTTCGTGGTATCCCTAGGATTTCGTGAAATCCCTGTTATTTTCATTTTCCTACGACATATCTTATGTGATGAAACGCCTCCTTTTTCTAACTATGAAACACAGACACACAGAACACAGAATACCTTACCGACCTTACAGATTTCCTTTACTACAGAATAATAAAAACGTATACTTACTTTGCTGATAATTCGTGTTTATAATAGAAAGTAAAGATATAAGAAAAAACGTTTACTCTTCCTTCTTTTTACTTCGATTCCTTATCCTCATCATTATTAGGGTTCCGTACACAAAGGTAATACTGGACCCTATTACTAAGAATCCGCTGTCCGTCCGTCTGTCCGTTTGTCACCAGGCTGTATCTCATTCTCCCCATGAACCGTGATAGGAAATTTTTACAGATGATGTTTTTCTATTGCCGCTTTAACAACAAACACTCAAAATAGAATAAAATAAATATTTAAGGGGGCAAACAAAAACCGTGATTTTTTTGCCGTTTTTATTGATAATGGTACGGAACCCTTAGTGCGAGAGTCCGAATCGCACTTAAACGGTTTTTTTTTAATTTATTTTATTTATTTACTGGGATGCCCGCGACATCATCTGCGTGGAGTTTTATCCATACAAACTTCACCACCCCGCTGCAGCCCCTTAGGGTATGAATTTCACAAATTCCTTTCTTACCCCTAGACCACAGTAGAAATGTAAGTGTCCTCCAAATTTCTGGTTTAAGCTGTGTGTCAGTCAGTCACGCAACGATTTTATATCATTACATTATTGATTGAAGCAAAGAAAACTGATTCTGAGTCAAAAGCGTCCTAGTTTTCATGTAGAGTTGCATTTCATGACCTGATTCCACCAGACCCTCAGCCAATAACAAAGGCAGCTAATTTTAATGGCTTCCACAATAATAAACACACATTCTCTTTGAACTAGTGCACTCCCAGCTATGCGGTCGCAAGACGTAAATACAAATACGAGTTCTGCGTATACCAATCTACTCAGGAGTGCCTATGTAGGTGTATTTAATGCGGAAGGCAACGGTGCATGGCACTGGTCTGATAGATAGGATTTTCATCGAAGAGATAGCTATAATGGTCATCTGAAGGAAATTATGATAGAACAGTAAAAATGTAGGCATTCACGCTAACATGGATGAGCGTATGATAAATTGGAGTAGGTATGCGAACATTTTATGATCTGATGGGCTGATTAAAAGATTATATTGCTACCAAAATATAGGCTGATTTTAATCGTTAAGGTTCAACGGGTTGTATCAGGTACTTTGCAACTCTGAATAACGATTGTAAATGGTCAAGAGTATTTGTTAATTTCTGCTGGTTATTTAAGTTAATTCTGTTTCCTATATCACAAAGCTGATAATAGTTTTAAACGGTCCGTAAAATCTAAGCAAATGGGTCGAGGCTTCGAACTTCTTGCGATTGAACAAGATAATTATGCTAATAACAATAGAAAAAGTCAATAATGCCGGTAATAGGAGCGTGCGAGATTTTATCAACGGTCCCAACACGGAACGTTTTTTATAGAAACATTCACAAATAACCGCCACTATAGACCGTTAACACCTGCTTACTTGTTGTTTTTGAAACAACTTCTAAACAGTGTATGATTGGACAATCGATTGTGTGGAACTGTAGGTATAGGTGTATATCTGGCTGGTAGTTTGTAGTTTTGGAATATCAATCTGACGATACAATAAAACAAAACCATAACGACAAATAAACCCGATAGTCGAGTCGGAAACTTGGAAGTTTTCTTACAGTTATATGTTGTGTAAGAGATAACCTGAATGAGATAAGACCGTTTGGAACCGAGCACTCATACGGGCGAGCTTGTCGGTGCAAGTAATAACCTAAGATTATAATATTTGTATAGGCATTCCTATCAGACGAGGTGGAATCGGCACCACAACGGGTTTGGAGGCATTCCGTAACGGTCGCGTGAGGTTTAGGATACTAGCGGCGATGGTTGAACTCACCGTCCGTTCGGTGCTGACGGAGAGTGGACTAGCTTCACCGCAAACAGGAACTGTATCGCACACACTAGCAGACAGCATAGGTTCAAGGATAGTGTCAACGCACACAATGCTAACGTCACTTCGTACACCACTGCGAACTCCTCAGGCGCACCGGTCACCGGCGCAGATATCTTCAAGAGGAACAGCAGCGCCAGCAGCGCCAGGAGGAGGCTGACAAGGCAGAGCAGAGCCAGGGAAGTGAGGGCTTCCTCTGTGGCGCCTCTGCTGCTCTTGGTTCGCGAGGACTGATGCCTCAGGGTAGGGGCTCCTGTTGCATTTCCATTGGCGATCTTCGGAGAGGCAATCGGTATCGGCGACAGCACGGATATGGGCGCAGGCTGAGGCGCCGGCGGCGCGCCCGGGCTGACACTGGCGGACGTGCCACCGACGGAGTGCTTGGAGGAGTCCAGCGTGGAGACGTTGAGCGGCAGGTGGTGGTGCGGCCGCCGCGGCATGTTCTGGTACCGGTGGTCGGCATCGCTCGCCGCCGGCGGCCGCGCGGCATGTTTCAACATGGCGCTAGCTCGCCGGCACCGTGGCGAGCCATCCCGACTGGTTCCCCGTCATGGGTCGCTCGCTGCCGGCGCGTTGGAGCGGTACGCGGTCGCTCGGGCGACGGGCGCTGCGCGACTGAATGCCGAGAGCACTGCAGAGCTCAGCGGCGCGGCGGTCCTGTCTACCTGTACCTGCCTCTGCGTCCGCGCGTAATTATGTCAATCAAAAGGCACAAAATACATAGAACATGCAGCTTGCACTAGAACCTCCGATGCTCTCATTCGGCTAGCCGCACCGCATCTAGCTCCACCTAATTACAATAGAATAATGCCATTCAAATACAATTATTCCTAAACAATGTCCGTGTTGACAAAATAAACAATTCGTGTTTGGTTTTTGAATAGAGACATGTTTAAACACAATAGTATTTATGCACTTTGTTAATATAAAACAACTGGTTTTTGAAGTATGATGTAGGTATAACAGGCTTGTAACCAACAAGGGAATAAGCAATTCCCGGTAGATAAGGCCTGTTAGATCGATACATACAGGGAATCTCATCATTGCAACGCAAACGCCACACAAAAAGCTGTCCAGATAGAAACACGAAGGTAGGTAGGTACCTACCTATACAGTTATCGCGCATCATTCAAGCAGGCTTTATACTGGCTTATGCCGTTTTATATGGGAGGCAAAGCATCGAAATAATACTTTCTTGTGACTGATAGTGGTGAGAACACGTAAATAAGGATATTTTTAACTACGACCTCTTTTTTTGCTATGTGACTTAATCGAGTGTGTTCTTAGCTATGTTTGGTGGAAATAGGTGCAGCCAGTTCAAGAAACTATTTTTTTTTGAATGTGGGTCAATCATGTGGCCTCCCTGATGTTAAGCCTCTGACTTTAACAATGCATTACCTTTTTTTATTTTTATTATATCTTAAAAAATTAACACACTCAAAAGACCCTTATGGGTTTTATCAGAGTGTATACAAACCTCCTTAGGTATAAATACATAATCTTACTCTGTAATTCAGTATCCTCCTCACCGCTTAAAATAGGTAAATATATAAATAAGTTAGGTAATTTAGGTAGGAACTAGTTATGTTTGTCGTACAAAAAACGTTGCATTCTGACTGAACCGATAAACCGGTTCCTCATAAACCGGTGATATCATAGGTCACGTCCACCTAGGACGCGCCCTATGAGGCATTGCACTGCGCCCGCCACACTGAGACATAAAGATAAAAAGTCTCATTTGTCTTTAATTTCACCGGCACCCATACCCTTCAAACCGGAACACAGCAATGCGAGCACTACTGCTTTAATAGAAATAAATTTTGCAGAAATAGATATGGAGGAAGTACTTCCCTGGACGAACTCTTTCACCAAAAAGCTCTACTACTACTGCTAAACTACTACCATTGGCATGGAATGAGAGCTGATAGCGCGTTCTTTTTTTTCCTGTGGCGACATCTAGGCGTGAATAGAGAAGTGAGCTTCGGAGCCCTACCTACATCGTGCGTGATAGACACAGATGTTCTTCCATAAACGTTCCGTTTTACAAGCTTTTATTTAACTTGACCTGTTTGTTACTAGGTGTGAGACAAATCTTTTGAACCAGATAACCTCGATGGTTTGAGCTGAAATTTTGTACACCTATCAAGTTCCGAAGACAATACAATGGTATGGTGACAGCGAGCTGATCTGATGATGGAGACGGAAGGTCGACAACGGAAATCCTCGATGGCTAATAGTAGACTGGCCGTGTTTCGGTTGATTTTGACCAGCTCACGGTTCCGCTTAATAATCTTACCATCATTTCATCATCATCAGTCGGATGTACACTTCATAAAAGATTGTTTTAGAAAATATTTTTTTCAACATAAAAACTTGTTCTATTACTAATGGAGCACTGAAACTAGACGTGGGTTTTTAAATGTTTACACAGGACATGATGTATCATAATATCGCAGGGGTATTCTACACATCTTGGCGAATAACTTTAATTCTACTACTTTTTTAATTTCTAAGTTTTTCATTCATGAAATGCCTCGTAAAAATCCTGAAGTTCCTCCAGAAATTCCCCAGAAACGTACCTAACACAACATGAAGCAGCCCTACGTAATAAGTTAACTTAATGTACCGTACGTAACGTCTTCATGTTCACTCTAGCCTTGAAGAGACCCAGACTATAGTTTTCAAGTAGTGTTTTTTTTTGCATTGATATACCTTGGTTTTACCACGATCTCACCTGTTGGTAAGTGACGATGTGGCCGAAGATGGAGCACAAAGGTCTAGTAGAAGGCACCTATTCACTCTAGCCTTGAAGAGACCCAGACTATAGTTTTCAAGTAGTGTTTTTTTTTTACATTGATAGACCTTTGTTTGACCACGATCTCACATGTCGATAAGTGACGATGTGGCCGAAGATGGAGCACAAAGGTCTAGTAGAAGGCACCTATTCACTCTAGCCTTGAAGAGACCCAGATTATAGTTTTCAGGAAAGACAGACGACGGTTGTGTATTCCACTCCTTGCCTTGTTCCTCCTATTGACCTATTATTGTCCTATAATCCTTTGTTATTGACTCCTTGCCTTGTTGAGCCCTAAAAACGTTGATGCCATCTAGCAGTGGAGTTTTACGTAGCTTCAATCCAGTTTGCACAATCTTGCAGCTGTTATTGACAACGTGTAGGAAGTAATATGAGGCGGCTTGTGCCACCCAAACTCTTCAAGGAAGTAAGCATCAGTTGAAATGAGTCGACGGATACCTACTGGCTACCAGCCGGTCATGTTTTATAGTCCCACCTGCCGGCAAGGTGTTGCGCGTGCGTAAACTTAATGTACACATTAGTTGTGTGTTCATTGTATATATTGAAAAAGGCCTTCTAACAGGGGCCCAATTCTACTATTTTTTAAAGAAACACCATTCTAATACTATGCAATTACAATACAATTACAATTGTCATAAAAATTGGTAGTCTGCTAAATTTCTGATTTTTCGAATTTTTACGAAGAAAGATTTTTCGATTGTTTCTAAATGGTCACAATTATAATGTAATTGAAAAACCATTGAAGTTAGTAGAATACTAAAAGTGTCAAGTATGAAACAATTCATTAACAATTTAAATACAATTGGATTAGTAGAATTTACTAACCCTGATGGTAAAAAACCGCATCAAAATCCGTTGCGTGGTATATGAGGAGTTAGCGGATATACAGACAAAACCGGAAAGCGACTTTGTTTTATACATAGGTACCTATGTAAGGATATTTAGAATTAAACTATTTTTCATATATACTGTGCATTTTACACTAAATGTTCTGCACTCAAGATTAATGGTAAATTTTTAATTCGAAACTGACTGATGTGACCTAAAATATTTTCCTAACAAATCATAGATCAGGTGTCCCATAAAGTTAGTTAATGGGGCATATTCGCAAAACTTCCAATTCACATAATGTACACCGCACTTTTTCTCAAAAAAAAACCCGCTTGGTTACGAAATGTGTCGCTTCAAGAAAAATTATCATAAATTCCTTCAGGGTAGGCAGCGCATCGACAATACCCTGGGTGTTGCCGGTGTCTATAAGCGACGGTGACCACATCACATCAGGTGGACAGTAAGCGAGTTTGCCGATTTATTTCATTAAAAAAAAAAAAAAAAAAACATTGTCGATTTGTGACATCAGGCACATGTTAATCTGCAATAATATTTTTAACTTACGATCTAAAAGGACTTGCATCGCAAATAGGTCTGCGTCGCAAGAGGTTGCGGGTTCGATTCCCGCCTCTGAACAAATATTTGTGCAATCTGCAGATATTTGTTCAGGGTGTTCTGGGTATTTTCTATGTATAATAAAAAATATCTATCTATTTAATGTATTGTATTAAGTATATCAGTTATCTAGTACCCATAACACAAGCTCTGCTTAGCTTGGGGCTAGATAATGTTGTGTGAACTTTCCAGCATTATTTATTTATTTATATAAGTAGGTACCAATGTATTCTTGTTTGTATTTACCAGGGTATCAAGTTATTCGTCCATCCGACCTCGATATGACAGAAATATGAAACTTGCTAAGTTAGCGAGTATGGATTTAGACCACACATTATTGTATTGAATTACAGGCATCATAATAAGGGGAAGAAAGTCCAAATTATACATATGGTAAGTTCATGTCTAGCTCTTATCTGAGTCCGTCCCTGAGGTATGGGAGCGGTACGGGAGGGGTGTTTTGTTACGTCAAAATGAAGCGTGGCTTCATGTCATCTGATAATTTGAGAGACGAAACACCTCTCGGCTCTCCCGTACCGTTCCCATACCTCACGGACTGACTCAGTTAAGCGCTAGAAAAGTAGTGAAGCCCAATAATCGTAATAAAAAAATCAAGCGAGCCTTACAGTAGCCGCATATGATGTGTAACATCTGACATCTGATCTTGGTAATAAGCAACATGGCTGTTAGGAACCTCTCGGAAAAATGTGCGCTTCCTGTAACACACATCCGTCCCTTTTCACGAAAACACTCCTACAGATTGCAAAAAAAGCGAAAAAGCGAAAGGAAAGATTGAAAGCGAGAGGAAAGATTCACTTCAATAACTAACAAAAAAAACCCGCAACGCAATGAAACTGCTGAACCGATTTTGATAAACCATCGCCAGAAAAACTGCATTCAAATAAAAAAAAACGCATTCAAATCGCATTCAACCTGTCCAATTAATTATCTAAACTTAATAGATAATCTATTTTTTTTTATAATACCTGTAACTAGTAGTTTTTTATTTTAGTTTTTATGTTTTTGTTTGGAGAAACGACGTTTCGCTTGAGGCGCAAAATTCAAATTTTATTGTGTTTTTGCTCATCACAGCTCATCAACACATTTTGAGATAGCGAAACCGGATTTTGCGAAAACTAGGAGACCACATATTTTGATTGAAAATGTCTCCAATCATGTCTCGCATGTCATTCAATGATTTTTACAGTGATTTTTTAACACGCTTTTATTAGCTTGGGTTGTATCTATGTATGTATGTATGTATGTAACTGAATCTTTGAGCATAATTTTCACCAATTTCCAGAAGTCTCATTAATTTGAAACTTTGCATAGAGAGAGAGAGAGAGAGAGAGAGAGAGAGAGAGAGATAAATCGAACTAAAAAATGAAAAATAAATAATATTTTAAAAAAATTAAAAAAACACGCTTTTATAGCTAACCGAACTAAAAAATAGAAAATAATTTTCAATGTCAAAGAGTTTATATACAGTAGTAGAAGATCGAACAATCAATCAGTTTTTTTATTTTATTTTTAAAGCTTGGGGTGCATTTTACTACTTTTCATAACTCTCCTCTCATAGATAGTTGCCAACAGAATAAGAAAACCACGCTTTTAAAAAAAAAAAAAATAACGATTGGTCGATCTTCTACTACTGTAATAGAAACTCTTTGAAATTGAAAATTATTTTCTATTTTTTAGTTCGGTTAGCTATAAAAGAGTGTTTTTTTTTTTATTTTTTAAATATTATTTTTTTGTTCATTTCCATTCGTAGCTAAACTAATGATAATAATTATGAGACACTTACAATCAAAATATGTGTTAGGTCTCCTAGTTTCCGCAAAATCAGGTTTCGCTACCTCATAATTTGTTGATGAGCTGTGAAGAGCAAAAAACACAATAAAATTTGAATTTCGCGCTTCAAGCGAAACGTTCTTCCTTAACGTCATTATATTACGAAAGAGCCCGATACCAGTATGAGCGAACTAATTAAAATACTCAATACTAGTCTGATATTGTTGCTTAGAAAGCAAAAACTTGGTCATCTCAAGACGGCATCCATTGCCACTGTAATCTCTTACATAAGTAGCGTCATCGGGAGGACGTTGTACCGGGCTCTGGCAAAAACTTGCATCTTTAGTCGTGTGACCATGCGGTTGGAAAAGTCGGTACTTACCAAGTGCTACTAAGCGTAATTTTAGTTTATAAGACGATTCAAAATAATAAAAATTATAAATAAATAATGCTGGACAGTTCACACAAAATTATCTAGCCCCCAAGCTAAGCAGAGCTTGTGTTATTGGTACTAGATAACTGATATACTAAATACAATACAATACATAGATAGATATTCTTTATGATACATAGAAAATACCCAGAACACCCTGAACAAATATCTGCGAACGTACAAATATTTGTTCCGAGGCGGGAATCGAAACCGCAACCTTCTGCGTCCCAGGCGAACTTCCGCCCGCCGCGCCACAGTGGTCGTCAAAATGAAATGACCCTTGTCAC
The DNA here is from genome assembly GCA_932527175.1 of Operophtera brumata. Lineage (NCBI taxonomy): Eukaryota > Metazoa > Arthropoda > Insecta > Lepidoptera > Geometridae > Operophtera > Operophtera brumata. The sequence continues at coordinate 34,034,712 of OW052227.1, read as the reverse complement.
TTCTTAAAATAAAATATTTTTGACTTTGTAGTCCTGTCTGTCTGTACACACTTATAACTTGATTGCGAGGACGCTGAGGGAGGTTTGCGGATCGCCCTCACCCAGAGGAAGATCTTCGATCACGATCTATGCCTGTTGAAACACCACCAACAGGTATCTTTATGTCTCAAGGTGGCGGGCGCAGTGCAATGCCACATAGGGTGCGCCCTAGGTGAACGGGACCTATGTGATAATGCACTGTTCATAGGCAGAGGGTACCGCTTAACATCAGGTGGGCCATCTGCTTGATCCGTCATTCCAAGTTGTAGGTATAAAAAAAAAGTTGTGACACTATTTCCCGTATTACATTAGTAAAGCGAAGGCGAAACCAACGCGTTCAGCCAGCGTCCTCAGTGGCGTGCACGGTGGCGATCAATGGTATGACAATGGATCGCCACCGTGCACGCCGCCGCGCCGGCGCGCGCGCGGCGCGGGCTGAACGCGTCGGTTTGGCCTTAGCTTTACTTGAGTTCTACGGGACTGATTAAAATATATTTTAGACTGGCGTGTAATTAATTTATCGAGGAAGTTTGAGCATGTAATAAATAGGTAGGTAAATTGGCTTTAGAAAAATTACGACTATACACCACGTAGGTATGTACATACTTTATTTATCACTTACTGATATTGCATTGACTATTTAGAAGTCAGATGATTTATATTTTCGATTAAGCAGCAAATATTTGTTTAAATACTGTTTTTCGTGATTTTCGTTCAATTTTCGGGGTGCGAGCTCTATTCTGTCACTTTACAACTTACCTAAACATTACTGAGTTAGATTAGTGACGTAATTTGGCTGTTATTTTCATATAAGGCCCAGGGTGCGCAAATAGATGGAGAGCGAAATCGTTAAACCTAGAGTTAACAAAAAGTGAAGTCCGTTATGTATCCCTCTGCGCAACATATACGCGCATCTTATACTGAACTGGACTGGAGTAAACTCTAGTCGCGCCTAGTAATCGGAGCTGACACACCATTTATTTTTGCAGACCCTGGGTAACTTTGTCCCGGTGCTATTTTGCTCCGAGAAATCCTAAAGGTGAAGGGAAACCCGTAAGCACAGAATAAATATTAGTACAGCCGTAAGTAAACTTTTTTTACAAACATGTTTTATTCCGCAAAATATTGAAATTCAAATTCTGAATAAACGTATATAGAAGTTCAGGATACTGTCTAATGCATGTACCTAAGTCCAACACAACTCGAAAAAAAACATGTTTTTGTGGTTCATTTCAATAGTTAGTTCATTTTTATCTAGATAGTTTTTTCACCTCCAAAAACCCCCATAAGTATAACAAATTTCATCGAAATCGTTAGGTACAGCCATTTTCGTTCAAGAACGTGATTGCTACAAAAATATAATTTTTGCTCATTTAATAGTATAGGATATAGGATAGGCTGAACAAGTGTAAAAGTGAAAAAATCAAATGATGTTTTAGAAAATCTAACATTAGGTACTTTAAAATGTCCATGCCAATGTTTTTTCGTGAAACACGTGAACAAAAACTACTACAACTTCTAAACACGATACTAGTAAAAACAAAAAAACAAAATACGCCTCGCGGTCTCCTTACGTGCACCTGTTTCATGGTCACCGCACCGCATATCAAGTCCAGTCGGACGCGTGTCCTAGAGGGTAGGTCTAAGAATGCCGCCTTATTCACCACGGGATAGCTGATTCTATAAGAAGTAGGTACGCAGAGCTTTCAGGCTTTTATGTGAGGAAAGCAAAGCAATATATGGCGGAGACTGAGATCCAAAGTCTCGAGCACCGCCGTAAACTATGCCTTTTCATCTTCTATAGGCTACATTTCGGGGAATATGCCCAGGGACTAAATGATAGAAATATCCAAAATAAGAGAAATCGTGAAATGTGTCCCCGTTAAGGTGGAAGCTCTCTTCATTTTTTTTTTGCCCGTTACAGTTTGTCAACACTTCTTCAGATAGCGAAAGTTGATTTCGCGAGAACTACGTTTTTTTTTATTTAGGGTATCGTAGCTAAACTGATGATATTTATGAGATACTATCAATTAAAACATGTGTGTTAAGTCTCCTAGTTCTCGCGAAATCAACTTTCGCTATCTGAAAAAGTGTTGATGAGGTGTAATGGGCAAATAACAATAAAAAAATATGTTTTCGAGACATCAAAAAGCGAGGCCAACCTTGACGGTTTTTTTTATTTTCTCGGGACTTTCTTCGGCAATTCATGCAGTACAAAAAAACATAGGTATTAACATACATAGGGCTGCTAAAAACATAACCCTTCCCTTTGGCTTTGCCGTAATCGGGTAAAAATTTACCTCATAACGATAAAACTTTACAGGTAATTATATCCCCATACAAATGTATGTTACTCTACCGTGAAATGCAACGTTTTACGCAGCTGTATGTACCTATGTACCTATGTAGGTCGCGCCCATAGCTGACAAAGTTAAAGAGAGACGCCTTCGATGGTACGGGCATGTACAGAGGCGCCCAGTTGACCATATGGTCAAGCTTGCCCTTGATCTGCCCACGACAAAATTAGGAGGCGGAAGACCACCTTCCACTTAGTTGACGACAGTCGAAAAAGACCTAAAAAAAGCTCAGCTTGACAAAGATTTCGCATAAGACCGTGCGAGGTGGAGAAAAAGGACAAGGAAGTAACCCCAAGTATATGGGAAAAAAACGGTCGAGGGATATATATATTTATATATATGTATGTAACTAATTACCGTATCATTATTATTCAGATTATTCTCACTCACTCAAATAGATAAGCATTCGAATTCGAAATAATAACAGCGCGATAAACCACAGTTGCGTAATGACTAGTTTGAGCCAGTCAGACGAATCTCAGTGTTGTGCCCAATACCACGTGTTCTCTGTTGTGTACTTGCTAGGTATCTAAACGGCTTAAAAGTGGCGTGAGTATTTGGTTATTACTTTATTTATTCTTCCAGTATTATACTAATTTCATTGGCTATTTTGTATAGAATTTTGTTTTGGAATGTTTATAAAGCCAAGTAGGTATTTGTTGCCTAATTCTTCTAGGTTTGTTCGCGTTGGGTTTGGTCAACAAATTAAACAAACAAACAAATTCCGTAGTAACTATGATCCAATCAATGACAAGTAATTTTAGTTTATAGACGATTCAAAATGATCCTTGTGATTTCAATGAATAAAATAACTTTTGACTTTGACAATAACTGAGCGCCTCAACACTACTCTTTGTTTTAGTAATTACCTACTCTATGCCGACTTCGTAACCTACAAATGCTTGTAGATTCGTATTTCTATACTGCTAAACTAACTGATTTAGAGTCTGTTCAGAAAGAGAGACGTCGTGGCCAAATTAGTTCACTAACGTTCCGATTTCTGGTTGATCACCTGGTTTTTTTCTGTCGGCATTTTGAATCATAAACTAAAGAAATAGTAACAGTTGTAAAAGGATCTAAATCGAACAGACGCGCTATTGTATTGCCCGCTAAACAAAAAAGGTAAATAAGGACAGCTGCGCCCTCAAATCCCAAGACGGGTCTCTTTCCGAACAGACTAAAAACCGTTTTTTTTAGCATAAATACTTCAATATCTACATCTCTACATAGCCGTAATTTTGACCATAAAAACTCGTAAATTGACATTTTTATCAGCTGCAATCGACTTGTAAACACAGATACACTTGACCGTGACATTTTATCACGCTCGCTTGAATTGTGTACTACGAATACCTAATATTAAGGTGGATGCTCTACCTTGTGGCACGTAATTATTATTTTTTGGTGTTTTTTGCGCATTACAGCTCATCAACACTTCTTCGGATAACGTGTGTGTTAAGTCTCCTAGTTCTCACCAAATTAACTTTTGCTTTCGCTTTCGCGTGTTGATGAGCTGTATTGAGCAAAAAACACCAAAAAATAATAATTTCGCGCCACAAACTAGAGCAGGTTGTCAAGAGTCAAATGGGCTTCTCATAAACGTATTTTTAACAAAATGTACACAATAAAAAATAAACTTAGAAAATATTTGCAACTCCATAAAAAAAACCTAAAAAGTCACCTAGTAGTAAGAATAATCATCAAACAAAGCCAAGCCGTGTTTGTTACCTGATTCTTCTAGGTGTGGTTGCGTTGGAACAGGAGTAGGTACCTAAATTTAGTTTCGATTTAATATGATCCTTGGTATTTCAATGAATAAAATACTTTTGGGTTTGACTTTGTTGTCTTTTTTAGGAAACTAATGGACGTGATAGTTATCGGCTGCGGCGCAGCGGGCGTGGCTGCTTTGAGGAAGCTCCACGATGCTGGACTGAAAGTGATGGGGTTAGAGGCGGCGGATAGAATCGGGGGCAGGATACACACTGTGGAATTCGGGGAGAACGCTGTTGATATTGGAGCAGCTTGGTAAGTGTGATTCGTAGCCTCTGTAAGACTGTTACCACACTGATTCTTTTACCATCAGTCACAAGGCCATTTTCAGGTCAACCATCATTCAACATGGACCCCTATCGAGAACAAAATTGTATTCTTACTTGATAAACGGAACAAACAGATGGCCCACCTGATGTTAAGCAGTAACTTCTGCCTATAACAATGCATTACCTAACAGTTCACGTCCACCTAGGACACGCCCAACGTGGCATTCTACTGCACCCAAAGATAAAAATATGTGCGTGTGATTTCCCCCGCACCCATGCCCTTCAAGCCAGAACAAAGCAATACGAGCAGTACTGCTTTGCGGCCGAAACCATTCAAAGTTGTGAATGAAAAGGCTCATTGAAACCTTTCACCACATCGATTATTTCTATGAACGGTAACCCTTTTTCAGGGCCACCTGAAGGGTGAAAAGAATCAGTGACACAAAGATCCAATCTTTATTTTTCAGGTGCCACGGCGAAAAAGATAACGTCGTTTTCGAACTAGCAAACCCCTTAGAACTCCTTGGCAGACCAGCTTCCGGCTACAGCTGGTACGTCCAATCCAATGGGACGTTAGTATTGGAAGACATTAGTGCAAAGATATCCAGTGCGATCAGTGAGGAAGTGAACAAAGCTGATAAGAAGACGGGGAAAGGAATTGCGGAGTGTGTTAGGAACGCGTAAGTGTACCTTGTACTGATGGCGTAATATTGCTGTCAAAATTACCATTTTTCCACCGTTATTTGGCTGCTTGGCAACTGCGGCATTTGTCCGAACCCAGCGTAGTAAAAAGACAGTGCTGCCTGTATTGATAGACATAAGCTTCTGAAAAAGTCTCGCCTTTGGGAACTATCGTCCCCAGTTCACTGTCTTGCTATTTATAACCATAACAGCCGTCAAATACCTGACGGCAAGATATAAGATGCTAGGAATCCCTACGATAAAGAATACCACACCCAACTAATCCGATAAGTTCCTCGATGGGTATTCTTCATTCCTTGTCACCGTGGGCCCTCTCTGAAGAAAACATTTCCAGAATTAGACCACCGAATTAGAAAACCAAGCAATATAGGACCGTCGACCAATATGACATTGTTTGGTTGAGCGATCATACCCAATAAAATCCGTGTACCCGTGTCCCTAACCCAAATTTTTCATCTTTTTGATTTCAGGTCCGCTACGAACCCAATTCTCAAAGAACACTCAGAAATTGCAAAATCCTTCATAGAAAACTACGAGCGTATGAACCACTTGGGAGGCCAAGACGACCCTAGCAAAGGAAAGTCGCTGCGAGGGTTGGAAGAGCACTGGGGGTGCGAAGGAGAGTTTATGCTGAACTGGAAAGGACGGGGTTATACGACGATACTCGACGTTTTACTGGTGAGTTTCTAGTACCTAGTTTAGTTAGGGCCTAAAGTAGAATTCTGGCCTTGAAATAACCTGTGACTGACTGTTGAAACAGTGAAAATATTCAGTTGCTTACATAAATCGAATCAAATCTTTGGGTGAAGGGAGATATCATTTTTTCGCAGAATCCATCAGCTATTCGAACAATTCCAATTTCAGAACAAGTACCCAGATCCAAGCAAAGCAGTCCCGCTTCAGATCCTACTAAACAAAGAAGTAGAGAACATCAGGTGGGGCAGCAGACGAAGCAGCCAGCCAGGGTTAGATGCCATGAACCCGCTGGTGCAGGTTAAATGTAAAGACGGGAGCCTCTTTATAGCCAAGAGCGTTATAGTCACTGTTTCTATTGGAGTTTTGCAGGAACGGTAAGTTGACTAATTTGCAACGCACTCTAAACCTGCTTTGGTTCATGACTTGCTATGTTTATTTTCAATGTTTTGCGCATTCATATGGCAGACATTTGCTCCCCTCAAGTACGTACCTACTGAATTAGAGCTAGATCTAGGTACTCATACACACGTAGCACGAACGGCAGTCGGGACTATCGCCAGAAATTGGTATTTATAAACCCAGTTTATTCCGATTACTCATTGTTAAATCTTTTCAGACACACTCAACTGTTCAACCCACCGCTCCCAGCGAACAAAGTGTCTACAATCAACAGCCTCCAACTAGCCGTGCTCGACAAAATCTATATCGAATTCACGAAACCCTGGTGGCCTAAGACCCCTTGCAGTTTCGTCATACTCTGGCGAGACGAAGACAAGGCCCAGTTTACACAAGACGAGAAATGGATCACTGATGTGTTTGCGCTAGATACAGTGCCACATCAGCCTAATTTGCTGCTAGCTTGGATATATGGAAAAGGAGCAGAGGAAATGGAGCATGTCAGTTTGGCAGGAATACATGCAGGAGTGAATAAGTTGTTGAATACTGTGTTGAGGAAGAATTTTGAAGTTGCGCCGATAAAAACTGTTGTCAGGTAAGATGGTGATCTAGCTGTCTCAGAATACTTGTATAACGTTTTTCGTAATATACTGACGAAAATTAAAGGGGTTATTTTGATGGCCATAATAACTAAGTTGGTCAAATCATAAAAAGCAAAATTCAATACTAATAATTTGTAAAAAATACTTTATTAAACTTCTGTTGCATAATGATTGCCATCTTACCGCCCATTCACCAAAGTGGAGGTTTGCAGAGGTGCCGTGCAAAAATAACTAATAGTATATCGATATTCCCAGATCTCTCCGCTCAGCTTTAGTGAAAGAGATCTCTTATTTTCTACAGCTCAATACCTGCGTAGTTCAAAGCAGTTAGTGCGTAGAGAAAGTATATAAGAAGCAAACCAAATTTTTTGTGGATTCCGGCCTTTCAATTTGGATGTCGAATTCAAGAATGTGGCCGTAATTTTTGTATTAAATTGATCAATTTAAACTTTGTTAATTTTCTTCTAATATTGATAACATCTAGTAGTTTGTATTTAATTTTAGTGTATTTTTTTTGGTTAGAGAAACCGCCTCTTGCATATTGCCGCAAGGCCCTGTATTAGCACTGCACTGTGCACTAATACTCTTAACGACTATTTCCAGATCACAATGGGCTTCGAACCCGCTCGCTCGAGGCGCGTACGCATACCGAAGCGTGGCGACAGAACAAAATGGCGGCGAAGGCGCCATCTTGCTCAGTGAGCCGTTATATCACGGAGACGAGTTCCCCGTGGTATGCTTCGCGGGGGAAGCCACGTCGCATCACAGGCACAGCGCGGTCCACGGGGCGGTGGAATCAGGGTTCAGGGAGGCCGAGAGATTGATTAAAAGTTTTAAAAAGTTTGGGGTCTAAATAGGATAATTTTACAGCAACAACATAATAAAATATAAACAATTATTAGTTATCCGAAGTAGCCGCCATGTTGGTTTGAACACGCTATGTAACAAAATGGCGTCTTGAAAATATTATTTTAAAATAAAGAATGGTAAAATTATTGCTTGTGTTGGAAACAGTAATTTTTTTATCAAAGTTTCATAAATATTATTGGAAAGTTGGATTAAATAACATGATTGTGAACCAAAAAAAAATTACATATATCTTGGCGGGCGAAAAGCCAACCAGAGACGTGAGAAGTGCGGGTTTGATTCCAGCTGTGGGACAATTGTTGCATGATCTGTGAATATTTGATCCTGGTCTGGGTGTTTCCTGTTACACACGACTCAAGGAATCCTAGTTTGTGGTCAATATCTTGTATATAATTGTTTAGACAAGACAAGGAATTAGGAGACACTATGATTACCTATCCTGGGGTTAGGACATTGTTATTATGGATGGATTATTGTTATGAATATTAAAATGTTGATTTATTAACCGACTGTTATTAACCACGGATACATGTACAGAACTCATTTTTGCTATGCGTAATTATATTTAACCACGATTTACAGAAAATAGTATCTAATCAAGAGTAGGTTTCTGATAGACGATAACTTTCAGAGTGAACAGGAATGTGTTTAAAACATCTAAATATAATATTTACACTTTTAAAATATATTATAAAACACTAATATAAAACTATTTCTAACTAAAATGATCTACATACTGTTAATGAAATAAAACTAATAATACAGAACAGTTCTAGTTCTAAAATAACTACCCAAAAACTACATCAGACTTAAATATCTCCGATTTGATAATGTTGCCTTTATCGTCCACATCACTTATAGTAATTTCATAGTTATTCTGTTCTTCCTGAGGTTCAATCTCCTTTTTCACATTAGCGTCACTCCCATTTAGTACAATTTCAAATTTAGTTGGTGTAGTATAAGTGGCTTCGCTGGTTTTCTGAAGGGTGAAGTCAAGGGTAGTAGCTGTGAGAGACTTTTTTGGGCCGCCATCTACAATCTTCTTGGAAACTTCTAGATATTCGTATCTAGTGGTGGTGAGTCGGTAGATTCCATCCTCGCTTATTTGATATCTGAAGAAAAACAGTAATCAAATTAAGTTTTTTTATAAAATTAGTGATCGGAATCGTGTGCTGATCAAAATGAGTCTAAACACGGCCAGTCTACTGTTATCCATCGAGGAGCTCCATTGTCCACCTTCCGTCTCCATCACCACATCAGCTCGCTGTCACCACAATATTGTATTGTCATTGGAACTTGACAGGTATGCAAGGTTCTAATTGAACTACCGAGATTTGACCAAAACAAATAATGTAACATAATACGTTTTTCGGGATCGGCCGAGAAAGCGTTGGCGGGACGATCTTGTGAATTTTGAGAAGGAGTGGTGGGAGACTGCCAAAGACAGGGACAAGTGGAAGAATTTGGGGGAGACCTTTGCCCAGCAGTGGGACAATATAAGCTAAGGACAAAAAAAAACAATAAATAAACATTGCAAGTTAACTAAAAAAGCTTGTACAATACCCAAAACCCTCTGTTATTGCAACACCCCCTGGCATACATATGTATATATTTGATTTATTATATTTTATTTATTTATAATACACAGGCAGGTCTCGGAGCTGATGCGTGTATATTTTAGACTTTATCAGTTCACTTTAAATGTTGGGCAATTCTATTTTTGAAAGAATTCACTGAGTGGGCACTGATCACTGAATCTGGTAACCGGTTCCAAGTGCGCACGACGCGATTGCGCAATGTGCATCCTCTGATTGCTGGTACTTGGCCCGCATTGCAGCTTCATCGAGTGTCCTCTGAGCCCTATATTATTGTTCATGGTATATAATAGTGTCTGTGATAAATCTGGTATACTGTATGATCTGCAAATATTTGTTGGGAGTCTGGGTCTTGTGATACCACGTTACTCGTAGTTGCTGATACTCGGTACACACGGAGTCCTAGTGTGGGATCAGAACTATGTATGTGACTGTTGGGTGTTAGGGATATTAAATTACCTAAATCTGCTGTATCCAAACGGCCACTGAGCTCCGTGGACTTTGACCAAGTGCGTGGTCAGCTCTGTTCCTCTGGAGTACACCTTCATCTGGTTCTTGGGGCAGATGTGGCAGCCGTACTTCTTAGGAGGCTTCTTCTTCACTTCTGGCTCGGATTGGTCCGAGAGCTCACCGTCGCTGTTTGCTGGATCGCGCTTCTTCCGCTTGCGTGTGTGCGTTTTTACGTGCTTCCTGAGATCCCATTTTGTTATGGCTCTGCGGATTAAATGGAATTACATGTTAATTTGTGAGTTTTTTTTACAAAAAACACTTTAGGCCTACCAGCGATACTACTGCGAAATTGAAGCCTCACTTTAGCAATACAAAAGTTAAAGCGGCTGATTCTGCGGCTGTATCTAGGGAGCGTCTCGTGCTCCCTAGATACAGCCGCGCACACATGTTTGTGATACTTAGTTGATATTGATAATGTTGTTTTCGTTTCGTTGTGGAAAAGCACACTGCAGCGACTCACCGAGGCATCACTAAAACTTCAATAGAACGACTCACTAGGGCATCCCTAAAGCGTCAAAAGAACGACAGTAGAGCGACTCAGTAGGGCATCAGTAAAGCGTCAATAGAACGACAGTAATAGAGAGACTTACTTGTATTCACACAGGTGGCACGCATGGTTCCTTGTGTCTTCGGGCGCGAGGTGCCTGTACCGGACATGGTGCGCGAGCGCAGCCGGGCCCTGCGCGGACATGTCGCACAGCGCGCATGCGTACATCGACACGTGCGAGCGCTGGTGCTGGTCCAGCAGGTACTGCGTGGCGCACTTCATGCCGCACATTGAGCACGTGAACGGCGAGTTCGGGTTTACATTCTGAAACGCAAATAAGTACCTACAGGTCGCGCAACGAGTAATGAGCGCTGACCTTCAATGCGCAGTAGTAAATTTTTGGGTGTGTTTAGCGGGGGGAGAGAGGCGCGACGGGAGAGGCGGCCAGCGCCGGCGCGCTATTGGCTGATCAGTCGACTTCGAGTCGAGTCGTACTCGCGTCTCGCGCTCCCTAGATACAGCCGCGCACACATGTTTTTGATACTTAGTTGATATTGATACTGTTATTTTCGTTTCGTGTGAAAAAGATGCCGAAAAAAAATGTGTTAACTAGGCAAGCCAGAAAATTGGTGTATGAGGTGAATAGTTTTATTAAAAAGGAGACAGATGAAAATCGACGATAATCGTTGAAAATAAAATACAAAAGATCATTAATAATTTAAAACAGGGTCAGAAAAGTACAGCACTTGCTACAGAAACGTCTGTAGGTAGTAGGTACACATGCGCAATCAACCCCACCACTTTCGCCGAACGCTCATTCCTCGTTATACAAGATTATTGTGTAATCGTGACGACCACTGCGGCGCTGGGGCGAATAGCCACGTAGGAGGTTGCGGGTTCGATTACCGCCTCGGAACAAATATTTGTACGATATTTGTTCAAGGTGTTCTGGGTATTTTCTATGTATAATACAAAATATCTATCTATGTAATGTTTTGTATTAAATATATCAGTTATCTAGTCCCCATAACACAAGCTCTGCTTAGCTTGGGGCTACATAATGTGGTATGAACTGTCCAGCAGTATTTATAAAAATAAAAACGCCCAAGTGCGAGTCGGACTCGCGCTCGAAGAGTTCCCGTACCAAATCACAATTGTTGTATGAGAGCATTTATTTTATTGTTTTTTAGTATCTGTTGTTATAGTGGCAACAGAAATACATCATCTGTGAAAATTTAAACAATCTAACTATCACGGTTCATGAGATACAGCCTGGTGACAGACTGACAGACAGACGGACGGACAGCGGAGTCTTAGGAATAGGGTCCCGTTTTACCCTTTGGGTACGAAGAAGAATCGGCTACCCACGTAGTCCTGGAATGTGTGGGGGTAGCAGCTCAACGAAAACAAATCCTCAACAACCCGAGGTCACTCCGCGTCCGCCAAGCCTGCGAAGACCCCAGGAAACTTTCGTGCTTCTGGACGGAGTTAGCCTGGCTAACTACCTAGTCAGACAACTCTCACGCATAATGGACCGCCCATAGAGTTCGAATGTGGAAACAGGAAGTTCTTTAACATTAACATTAACATTACCCTCTTTGGGTACGGAACGGTGTAGTAGCGCTCATTGGAATAATGCGTCATAGTAGATAATAATTACTAGAGTCGACATACCTGTCTCCTCAGATGGTCCATCAATTTCCTGTTGTTGCAGAAGTGCTGCCCGCAGTGGTAGCACGCTATCTGCCTCTCCCCCGTGTGGCTGCGGCAGTGCGTCGTGAGCAGCACCCGGCGCGGGAACGTCGCGCCACAGCCGGCCCACGAGCAAATATGCTTCTCGGAGTAGTATATGTGCTGCTTTACATGGTCGAAGAAGTCCTGGAATCAGGGTTGGAAATGTTTAAAACAATTTTTTAAAACACTGTGAAAAATGCATACTTGTTTAAAACATGTTTCAAAACATAAAAAAACATATGTTTTTCACATCTAATTTTATTTGATTAAATATTTTTTGTTTTTACGACGTTTTGAAGTGCGGGAAAATCACGATCTAAGAATCCGTTACATACCTACAAAAATACAGACCAATCTACTCAATGCGTGTTCAAAAAAAAAAAAAATATTGTAAAATGTGTTTCAAACATGTTTAAAACACTACAAAAAACACAAATGATAGAAATTGATTTGAAACATGTTTTTTTGATTGCAGATTAAAAACGGTGTATCGTTCTTTTTGTAAAAAAAAACATTTATTTTCCAACCCTGCCTGGAATTGTACAATACATAAGCCAGCTCTCAGAACTGACAAACGTTGGGGAATAAAGATTCTCGAGTGGCGACCACGAGACGACGCAGGGCTGCGTTCAGTGGGTACACTCAGTGTTGGTTGTCACCAGAGCGTATGAGTTGTTCCGTTCGGAGGCTCGGTTAGAGCGTTCGGTTAGCACAAGTAACCTTAGATGCATTATTTATTTATTTACTTATTCATAAAAAGGAACGCCAACAGAATGCGGATGCAATTATGCGGAAGCAGTAGTTGAATAATAGTGATTATGTACATAAAGTCCTATTTGTTCTCCTAATTACCTAAATGATTAATTAATAAATAAATAGGTACCTGTATGGAATTAAAAGTCTGTGTACACTCAGTCCACATACATTGATGATCACATAGCAGCGGTGGCAGTAAGTTTCTCCTGGTCGAGTCTTTCTTACATCGCAGCAGTTTCAGTGTAGCTCGGCCATTGAAGCCGATTGAGAGTAGCCTTGTGTGATATGCATGATAGTTCATATGGCGGACCATCTCTTGGAAGTCTGTTGTTTTGTGACCGCAGATGTCCCAGCCGCAGACATATTCACCTGAAAATAGAGTTGGTACAGTTGAGCCACGAGACGTGAGCACGGAATAGCGGAGCGGGGGCGGGCGAGTAGAAGAAAGAAAGAAAGAAAATTTGATTATTTTCCCCCAAGACAACGAAAAACCTAGTAGTATGCAACAAGTATTTATTTTTTATTTATTTTATTTATAAGCCGGAAGTTTCCCACTGCAGGGCAAAGGCCTCCCTTCCCTCTTTCCAAACATTTCTATCGTGAGCTATTTGTTGCCAGTCATTGTTGTGGGAGTCAAGCTCAACCCGCCATCGCCGTCTGGGTCTACCACGTGGCCGCCGCGCGTTCGGAACCCACTCTGTGGTTATCTAAGCCCAGACGTCCACGGGCATGCGGCTAACGTGTCCAGCCCAATCCCACTTTAGCTTTCCAGCTTTCAGAGCTACATCGGCTATTTGTGTTTGGGAGCGCAGTATCGTATTTCTAATGCGGTCTATAAGTCTGAGCACCGTATGTGAGGATGGGGAGAATGCACATGTCCATGAGCTTTCGCTTTAGGCTTAGTGGAAGGGGTCCCTTCATTATTTCCTTCATGGACCAATAGCTCTTCCAGGCGTTTTCTGTGCGTCGAGCAACCTCTTTATCTTGTGTTGCCTGGAAAGAGACTATTTGGCCCAGATAGATGTATTCATGGACATGTTCAATCTCTACACCCTCGACTTCTATTCTCCTCTGCGTGCTGTTGGTCATCACGTTTGTTTTCGCCATGTTCATGTGGAGTCCAACCTCGAAGCTTGCCCTGCTTAGTTGTTGAAGCATTACCTGTAGCTCTGTTGCTGATGAGGAAAACAGGACGATGTCATCGGCAAACCGGAGGTTTGATAACCTCTTATTGTCAATAACTGTTCAGGATGCTGATGAAGTGGACTGTAGATAGGATGGGGTGTTCAGGATGGATACTCAGCGACGATGCTGCTAGGAAGTAGGTATGGGTAGGAATGAGTAGGTACGATGGCGCCGTGCTGTTGCTGGTCGTGCTGCGGTCGCTGCTACGGGCTGGGACGTGGTGGGGCGCGGCTTGCTGGCCTTGCTGCTCGGGGGCACGCGGTGCTGGCTGCTCCGACGTCTCGACGTGCTGCGGCGCGGGGTGCTGAGCGGGGCGCGGTGCGGAGCGCGGGGAGCGTTGCGGGGCGCGGGGAGGGGTGTCGGGAGGGGTGCTTGCCTACCACTGGGAATTACTGGGAAGAGGAAAACACCATTTCTTGCAGACTTCTTCTGTTTATTCTTTCTTGATTTATACGAAGGAACTTGCTGACTGACTGAATGCGCAGATTCGCCAAATATATATACTAAAATTGCTAGGATTAAAAACCGCTTGTCATTGGTCAACCAATGGCAAGGCCGGACTTTTAAACAATCACAGGGCCTCAATTTCTCTATACATTTTCTTAACTATGTGGCAGCGTTACCGTTGGGAAAGTGGCTCTTATCTGTTATACTACCTATAGTTCTATTTATTTTTGCTGCTTATTTTTAAGACGCTCCTATCTAGGCTTGTTGTGTTTAGGTAAAATAATGCACGCCCTAACTACCTACTACAATACTTCTTGTTATTCTAACTTATGCTAATGCTTATGTCTTTATTTGCCTCATTAAATAACACTATTAGCTGCGTGGTTGGTCTGCGGGGTTCGCCGTCGTGCACAATAACAATGCCCTTATCTTCCCAGGAAGTCACTAGACTTTTGAAAACTTCCTCTAAAGTGGAGTTGAACGTTAATAGTGGAGCGGGGCGGGGCAGCGGGCGAGTAGCCAACGGTCGACGTCATTCGTCTGACGAGCACCAATCATGCGGTCCCTATGACACGTGACATTGTACCCAACTCATACGGTCACTATGACAAGTGACATTGTACCCAACTCGTGGTGCAAACTGTACAAGCTCAATCATTTAGCACCTCTTTGCCAGATCATTGGAAATGCTGGAATAATAGTTACCAATCCAAAAAGATGGACATCATAGACAACAACAAAAATTATTGAATAGCCTGATTAAAGAACTGCCAGATTGTAAAGCTGGGTTTTAGGGTTTTTTTTTATAAAAGTTTAGTAGTGCCTGTGACGGCTTTACTATTAAAACAGCACTTGTGCATTAGAATCAACATCATTGAGAATTTGAGAGCAACATATGGGGGGGGGGGAAGCAAGGCATACTGTTCAATATTCTTCAAGTCGCAGTTTTCACTACGTAAGTTAAAAGATTTCATCACAGGATATCTCCATTTATATGTTTTGGGTTCATGACTCAACAAAACATGTGTGACAATTTCAACTGGCTACCTC
Organism: Operophtera brumata; assembly: GCA_932527175.1. Lineage (NCBI taxonomy): Eukaryota > Metazoa > Arthropoda > Insecta > Lepidoptera > Geometridae > Operophtera > Operophtera brumata. Next base: position 34,019,250 of record OW052227.1, on the reverse strand, counting down.
TTGTCTGTCTTATGTATGATATACCTCTGTGAAATAAATAAATAAATAATGCTGGACAGTTCACACAACATTATCTAGCCCCAAGCTAACTAGAGCTTGTGTTATGGGTACTAGATAACTTTTTTTTATACTACGTGGATGACGGAACAAGCAAGAGGCCCACTTGATGTTAAGCGGTAACCTCTGCCTATGAACAGTGCATTACCTCATAGGTCACGTCCACCTAGGACGCACCCTATGTGGCATTGCACTGCGCCCGCCACCCTGAGACATAAAGATGAAAAGTCTCATGTGCCTGTAATTTCACCGGCACCCTTACCCTTCAAACCGGAACACAGCAATGCAAGCACTACTGCTTTGCGGCAGAAATAGGTATGGTGGTAGTACTTCCCCGGACGAACTCTTTCACAAAAAAGCTCTAGTACTACTAATACTACTAATACTTTGAACGCGCTTTTGACAAGGTTCCGCATCAACGTCTTCTACTAAAGCTGGAGCACTTTGGAATACGTGGGCCGCTACTCAAGTGGATTGAGAACTATCTTCTAGGCAGAACATTTCAAGTTCGTGTTGGCAATTGTCTGTCTCAGCAAAAACCTGTTGTAAGCGGTGTGCCACAGGGGTCTGTGCTCGCTCCCCACCTTTTTGGAATATTCATAACGGATCTAGCAGAACTCTTGGTCTCAGAGTGTGCCTTTTTTGCTGATGATGGAAAGTTCTTTGCCAACCCACTTATTAAATCAGGGCAGTTACAAGAAGATTTAATTCGCATACAAGACTGGACAAAGGATTGGATAATCAAACTAAACGCATCCAAATGCAACATTCTCCATTTAGGCAACAATAACCCCAGAGTCACTTACACACTGGATGGAAACATTTTGTCCCCAATCGGCCTTCAGCGAGATCTAGGGGTTAATATCTCATCTAATCTGAAGTGGGGAGAACACATTACTATCATAGTCAAGAAGGCGAATTCATTTCTGTATGTCATACGAAGGTCCTTTCTAGCAATGACTGTTGATGTTTTTCGCAAGATTTATAAAACGTATATAAGGCCACTACTGGAGTACGGATTTCAGATATGGCACCCCTACTTCAAAAAAGACATAGACCTTCTTGAAAGTGTCCAAAGGAGGGCCACTAAGATACCGCAGGCTCTACGTCGAAAATCCTATGAGGACAGATTACTCACACTACGTCTCACTACTCTTGAGGATAGACGCCTTCGAGGAGATCTTATCGAAACTTACAAGATTATGACCCATCATTACAACCTGCCAAACTTTCATGACATTTTTATTAAAAAGGAAGATCTAAGAAGATCCACACGTGGTCACCAGCTGAAGTTAAACCGTGACCCCGCCGTCTCACTTGCCGCTCATCACTTCTTCAGCAATAGAGTGGTTCACAATTGGAACGCGCTATCAGATGACGTCGTTACTGCTACTTCCGTCAATGCATTCAAAAATAAACTCGACATCTGGCTTCGAACAAATAAATCAGTGCTCAAAAAAATCTACCAAAACTAAGAGACAATATTTCGACTAAATTTTAAACTCTAATACTGTGACGTAGACACATCAGCGAAAGCTGCTCGTCTATAAATTAATAATAATAATAATAATAAGCCCCTCATAGCCCAACCCCACGTCCGAGCTGACCATCTAAGCCACGTGAGGGGCGGACACCTGCAACGAAATAACCTAACAGGTGACTAAAAAGGGCAATGGCAAACCCATCATGATGGAGCAAGGTGAAAATTGTACACGTATATGGCCGCTTCCCGGGGGTGATCGCCGGGGCACGTCTGGAGCCGATGCTGGACGTCACAGCATGCAAGCCATCGGTGGCGAGGGTAATGGGCGGCCCTCTGCCGGGGAACCCGAACAAGGTGAGTCCAACAGAAGATATAATCTACGACCACAGGTAAGAAGCCGGAGCACATCAGGAGCCGGCACTGCACGTCGCAGCAGGACGAGCAAAGACGAAGCTGAAAAACGACGGTTAGCTCCCATCGAGGAACGGAGCCAGAGCCGAACTGAGCGGGCTGAAGAGTTTCAAGAAGCCCAATCACCTCTATCCTCGCCTAGATCTCTTTTCCCAGCCCTTCCTTCTTCTCCACCTTCTTACTTAAACTTTATTTCCGAATCCTCTTCGCCTTCTCTTCCTTCACCAAAATCTTCACTGGCCGAGGACGTTGTGCAGTCGACACCAGTCGAAGTAGCTGCACCCGCCAAGGTTAAAACCCGTACGCGTAAAAAATGGACTGACGATATGAATGCCTTTGTCCTGCGTACTTATCTCAAACTTACAAAACTAGAAACCGACACCAGGTCGTATCTTACCGACCTTCACAGAGAATTTACTGAGAAATACCCCGATATGCAAGTAAGCAAGCAACGAGTAGGTGATCAACGTAGAGTGATAGTACGAAACAACTTGCTCAACACCAACACAGTGGATGAGATCCGAGCTGAAGTAGAGTTGTACTTAAACTCAAATCAACATGAAACACAAAACTCTACAAACACAACACAACCTACACATCTAGACAGCGGATGAAGTGGACAACGGAGCACAACGAAGCTATTATTAAAGAATATTATAAAATCACTCAGTTAGAAACTAATAAAACAGCTTATAGAAAACCTCTCCATCAAAGTTTCATCCTAAAATTTCCTCACCTTTCTCACATAAGTGAGCAAAGGATAGCAGATCAGAGGAGACTTATAATAGCAAACAAATTCACTGAGGAGGATAGACTTAACAGCATTAAGCTCGAGGTAACCAACGAATTAGGGTTAACCTCAATCAACACTACCAATACTATACAAGAAACAGACAACACATCTTATGACGTAGACAGTACATTAGTAACTGATTTTGAAACACAACCTACACCCCCAACAGAACGCCTAGATATAAACTTCCCACTTACAGAACCTGAGAGGATTTTAGAAATTGATGAAACTTTCAATCAGGCTTTACAGTATTTCAAGCAAACTGACCCTGTGAGGAGACCTTTTATACCCAAGCAAAAATCCACAAAGAAACTAGCCCAAATAGTGACCTACATTAACAAGACAAACTTGCCTGAATCTGTCGGTATTGATTCATCTTTCGATCATCTACAGACTGCAGTATATTGTGCAGCATGGACAACTGCTAAGATTAATGGAGCAAAGTTACTTATACCTCCCGAACAAGTAGGAAATCGACGACAACAGCACAAACCTCAGTGGCAAAAGCGTCTAGAACGGATAATTGACGATTTACGAAAAAAGATAGGTAGGTTAACACATTACATCAACGGGAACAGAAGTATAGGCCTCACTAAGCAAATAAACAACATTGTAGATAATTATAAAATACACACTATACATGAAGAGCCTAATAAAAGTCTAACAGATTTTCTAGATACTTTAAAACAAAAGCTTTCTGTGCTGAGCAGCCGGTTACGACGGTATAATACATGCACTTTGCGCAAGTCACAAAACAGTCATTTTCAAAATAATGAACGAAAATTTTATCAACACCTGTCCAAAACTACAAACAACATGTCAAGATTAAGATCTAATGAAGAAACTACACCTCATACTAGCACAGTAGATCCAACCGAACTGAGGCAATTTTGGGCCAATATATGGGAAACCCCTGATAGCCACAATAATAATGCTGAGTGGATTACTAACGAACAGATCAGCAGTTCCACATTTGAAGAAATGAAATACGACAACATTACAATTGAAGTATTTCAAAAGGTTCTAAAAGCAACTCACAATTGGAAATCACCAGGTTCCGATCATATACACAACTACTGGTACAAAAAATTCACACACATTCATCCATTCCTATACAATCACATAAATAACTTCATTGAAAACCCTGACACAATGCCGGCATATATCACAGCTGGAGTCACTTATATGATACCTAAAGATCTAAATAACACTAGTAACCCGGCCAAATACAGGCCAATAATATGTCTCCAAACTATATACAAGATCACAACAGCGTGTCTATCACAGCTAATATACCAACATATAGAAAGCAATAAGATATTAGCGGAGCAGCAGAAAGGTTGCAGGAAATTTAGTCAGGGTTGCAAGGAGCAGTTGGTTATAGATTCTGTAATTCTTAAGCAGGTGCAAAAGAAGAAGAAAGACCTTTATACTACGTATATCGATTACCAAAAGGCGTTTGATTCTGTACCGCACTCATGGCTCATAAACATTTTGGAGATGTATAAAGTCCACCCGCAGCTCGTTCTCTTTTTAGGTAATTCCATGAACAGATGGACAACACGCCTACGCGCACAAACATCTAGCAACCAAATTGAAACTGATCCCATTCAGATAAAACGAGGAATATTCCAAGGTGATGCTCTCAGTCCCTTATGGTTCTGTCTTGCTCTGAATCCACTTTCAAACATCTTAAACTCCTACAACATCGGTTATTCCCTACACAGCTTGGAAACACATACTGACGCAAACACAGACACACTAGAGTATAAACTAAGTCATCTCCTCTATATGGATGATATCAAACTGTACGGTTCTTCACAAGCAGATTTAGAGAATTTACTCCAACTCACAGAACAGTTTTCACGGGATATCGGAATGAAATTCGGAATAGATAAATGTAAGATAAATTCAATCAAATCAGGACAGAACCATCACCACAGCTTTGACATGCAAAGTGGTGAGACAATAACACCTCTTAACGAGAATGAGGCATACAAATACCTAGGTTATTATCAATCTAGACAATTACTATACAAGGAAATCAAAACTAAACTCACAATCAATTTTAAACACAGATTAAATTCAATTTTAAAAACACAACTTTGTTCGAAAAATATCGTAAAAGCCATCAATTCCTTTGCAATCCCCATACTGACGTACTCCTTTGGAGTTATAAACTGGACTAAGAAAGACTTAAAGGACCTACAACGCATAGTCAACGTTTTAATGACAAAAAATAGAAAACACCACCCAAGAGCTTGCGTACAAAGACAAGTCTTACCAAGATCAGAAGGAGGCAGAGGAATTATAGACATTCAAAATCTACATAACAGGCAAATAGCTACGTTAAGGGCATATTTTCATTCAAAATCAGAAACATCCATCTTACACACAAGAATAATACAAAATGATCAAAAACTAACACCGTTAAACCTACGTGACTCAAATACACAGAAGAACGAAGAACAGACTGATAGACAGACATTAATAAATGAATGGACTCTTAAATCTCTTCATGGAAGACATCGCCACGATCTGAGCCAACCTACCGTCGATAAGGAAGCATCGAACGAATGGCTCAATCAAGGGGAACTCTTCCCAGAGACTGAAGGGTTCATGATTGCCATCCAGGACCAGGTGATTGAGACACGTAACTACCAAAAACACATTATGAAGATCCGTAACTTACCAACAGAATTATGTCGCAGATGTCAGAGTTCTTCAGAAACCATCCAGCACATAACCGGGGCATGTAAAACAATTGCTATAATACGTAGATAGATATTGTTTATTATACATAGAAAATCGTACAAATATTTGTTCCGAGGCGGGAATCGAACCCGCAACCTTCTGTGTCGCAGCCGAACCATCACCCGCCGCGCCAGGAGGTCGTCATGTAATACAGATAGGCAAACAGCTAGACAGACAGATAGACAGACACACAACACACATAAGCAGCTAGTATAGGAATGGCGAACCTTTAATGATCTATGTCAGTTTTCCAATCTTGACTTAATAATAAACTGGAAAAAACTTAATACCATCAACTTAAAACTCTGCCATCACATACCAACAGGTGGGATCACAGTCAAACATTCTGAGCAACTAGACCTAGTATGATTTACCAGAATAAGAATACAAGCTGAACTGGAGTCATCGGACTAACGATTTCTAACCATGCAAACAACATGAATTTTTCCATGACGTGCCCAAATTATTTAATGGGTGCCACCAAGTGCATGCATGCCATTGGTTCGGCACCTCTGTGCTAGTGTATTATAATTGGGTCCCATTGGCACCCTTTGGGTACAGAACCCTTAAACAGGTATACACACATCCAGATAAATAATTTCCTTACGTGTTCCTTCCTCAATCTTTATAACATGTAAATCCTTTGCGTGTTCCTTGACGTGTTTCTGAAACTGTATGTAGTCACTGTAGACTATTCGACATGACTGCCATTCGCATTCCATGCTAAGTCTTTCCACTCTCAGACGGCGCAAAGGCTGAAAAAAGTTTGTCTTTGTATTTTTCACGGAAATAGTAACAGCATTGAGGGATACCTACTCAAAGTACTTTTCTACATGGAGGGTTATGAGGATGCCTTCAGCATGAAAATATCAATAGTCTATTGACCTTGTAACAGGAGGCGAGGGAAAAATTTGGTTTCCCGCGCATATTTTACGCATCTTACCACAGCCTTTGGTTCTTCGGTATTTTCTCCAATACCAGCCGGTACACTTGCTTCATCTTCAGCTGCGGCCAGTAAGAAATTCTTACGATCAGCGTTCATTTGAATAATAAACTGAATATCATTTTTGTTTCGCAATGACTTCTTTATTTGGCTGTTTTGTTTTTGGAGCCAGTCCATGCACCGAAGCACTTTTAATTTATTATTATCAGCTAAAGAAGTGGACGCATCTGTTAACTCATCCATTTCCAACCCTTACACTTAACTTTTCACCATTAGATAACAACAAATCACAACAAAACCAAACTCGAAAAATACAATTATTTTATTCATCTCTATTTGATTTTTGATTGACAAAAAAGTTATCACAGAATAGCAAACAAGCTGACGAATCTATGCCTCGATCTATGCTCAACACACAGACTAATAATTTGCATAGGCCAGGAAAGCACAACCTGGGAAAACCCACCCTTGGAATTAGCGACCATAATTAAACATGAATTCCAAGGGTGTGTATTCCTTGGTTGTGCATTCCACGGATGTGAAACAACGGTCACACGAGCGGCGCGCAGCGCGGCAAGCAGCCTGGCGTGTAGCCCGGCATGCAACCTGGAACGCGTGGCGCGGCACCGGCGCGGCGGTCCAAGCAAGCTGTTCACACGCATGGCGAGCACAGCGGACATCGATCTCGTGGCGGCTACATATGGATACACCTATTTCTATTGGAAAATAAATAAATCTGTGCTTCGGAGGGCACGTTAATATGTCGCTCCCGGCTGTTATTGATTAATAGCAGTCGATAAGCCATGTCAGAGGCCCTCGGGCGGCTTGACAAACTCTGACACCAGAGGCCAGCACTACCTCATATACGACACGAACGAACGATTGGAAAATAAAAATAAATGATCGACGACGAGTGGATATAAGAAGAGTTCGTAGAAGGTCATGAAGTCACATGTGATACTAACCGACCGAGCGCTTGTTAACAGGCACACGAGTGCAAATATTCATCCTTTGTAGTGTGTCGGACATATGTTTGCCATATGAACAGTGTTGCCGTACATTTTACATCCCTGGTTTAGACCCTGAGTCGGTGAAGCTCCTCGAGAACTACCAAGTGCTGTACGCCAGCGATGCCTTTTCCACGGAAACAATTTCAGCCGGAGAGGAGCTCTTATCAAAGGTTAGCGAAAACCGCAAGACAAAGTGGATCAACATGGTGGAGAACATTAACATGACAAGAAATAGTAAAAAAGTGTGGAAAACTCTTCGGCCATTGACAGGCGAACCTCCCACACCGACGAATCCAGGAAATGTTACTTACTGCAAACCAAGTAGCCCACCAACTTCTCATTAATGGCAAGACTCCCACCAGGCTGCCAAAATACCAGAGACTGGTAAAGAATCCACCAACTACGTCCGTAGAAATCTGTAAGCCGTTCAAATAATACCTAACCTGATGGCTTTAAAAAACCGGAAAGCCGCTGGACTGGATGACATCACTACAGAAAAATTAAAACATCTGGGCCCCCTTGCTGTATCTTGGCTTCTTTCGCTTTATAACTCCTGCTTATAACAAGTGAAAATTCCCAAATTGTGGCGTAAAGCTAAAGTAACTGCACTTCTGAAACCAGGAAAATCTCCAACAGACCCAAAAACTACCAACCGATCTCTCTCTTATGTCATACCTACAAATTGTTCGAAAGGCTTCTCCTAAACCGTCTTATACCCGTGATTGAGCCGAAATTGATTTCTGAACAAGCTGGATTCAGACCAGGAAAATCTGGGCCTGGACAAGTCCTCCGACTGACACAATACATTGAGGATGGGTATGAAGCTCAGAAAATGGCGTGGTCCTTGTCGATTTTTCTGCAGCGTATGACACCGTCAACATCAAGAGGTTACTGGCAAAATTATCTAACATAATAGATGACAATGGATTCATTCAAATACTTGCCGAGATGCTAAGAAACCGGCGCTTCCAAGTTCTACTAAATTCCGAAAAGAGTAGATGGAGAACCCAAAAAACCAAACATCAATTTTGAGACAAAAATTTAATAAAAATTTATGACTTATTACTTATGACTTATGACACTTCCCGCCATTTTCGAAAAGAGACGTTGTCTACTTTTATTTTATTTCTTTTCGTGTTTTCTTGAGTTATTTTGTGTTATTTTGGTGGCATTTTAACGAATGTAGCTCGTTTAAAAAGCACAAGTGTAGTGAAATGAAATGGAAGTGAACTGAGTGGCTTTAGAAATTGGTGGAAATTGACTACCAAAGTTTTAGTAAAATTGGCCACCGTTTTACTAAATCATGACTTGACTGTGACTTTGACGACTTGGAAGGAGTGTAACGTTGCAAAATATATTGAAAATACAATATAGCGATGATTTTTTAAGCTAGAATAAAAATAAAAATAAAACTTACTTGAAAATGGCAAATGCACAAGCCGTGCGGCGCCAATAATAAAGAAAAAAAAATCATCAATTTGACATGACTTGGTTGACATGACAGGTCAAATCAATCAATTTTGATTAAAAAATAAAAACGTGCTGAGGAAGGAAGGAACGAAGGAAGGCAACGCAAGCGACGAACGAAGCAAACGCGTGAAGTGCTCTGAAACAAGTGCGGTGTGTATTTACGGGCCGTAAATAACGGCGCGGCGGCAAGTCCCCACACGTTGCCTCCAGCGTCTTATCAATCATTAGCACATAAATAGTTCATCTCGGCGTTATCAGCGCACATAACGCGAATAACGGTCGTGAGGTTGATTGGACAGTGTCGATGAAATCAACACTAACCCTTGAAGAAGTAGTGAATAAAATAGAACACCAAGCCCTACCTCTGACTACCAGAATGCCGAACATCAAAGTCTTCAGCGGGAGCTCGCACCCTGATCTGGCGCAGAAGATCGTGGATCGGCTCGGTATCGACCTCGGAAAAGTCGTAACCAAGAAGTTTAGTAACATGGAAACGTGCGTCGAAATCGGAGAATCGGTGCGCGGTGAAGATGTTTACATCGTACAGAGCGGCAGCGGAGAGATCAACGATAATCTCATGGAGCTGTTAATCATGATAAATGCGTGTAAGATAGCGTCGGCGTCTCGCGTCACCGCGGTCATCCCGTGTTTCCCGTACGCTCGGCAGGACAAGAAGGACAAATCCCGCGCTCCAATTACCGCCAAGCTTGTCGCTAATATCCTCTCCGTCTCCGGCGCTGACCACATCATCACAATGGACCTCCATGCGTCCCAAATCCAAGGCTTCTTTGACATTCCTGTAGATAACCTCTTTGCAGAACCTGCTGTGTTGAAATGGATCAAAGAAAACATACCAGATTGGAAGACCAGTATTGTAGTGTCGCCTGATGCTGGAGGAGCTAAAAGAGTGACTTCTATTGCTGATAGGCTGAATGTGGAGTTTGCTTTGATCCACAAAGAGAGGAAGAAGGCTAATGAAGTAGCCTCAATGGTACTTGTTGGTGACGTGACAGACAGAACAGCCATCCTGGTTGATGACATGGCAGACACTTGTGGAACTATCTGTCATGCAGCTGAGAAATTGATTGAAGCAGGAGCGACCAAAGTTTATGGTATCCTAACCCATGGTATTTTCTCTGGACCGGCCATCTCTCGGATCAACAACTCGTGCTTAGAAGCTGTTGTTGTCACAAATACAATACCGCAAGAGAGGCACATGCAGGACTGTCCTAAGATACAATGTATCGATGTGTCCATGATGCTGGCGGAAGCTGTACGGCGCACCCATAACGGGGAATCAGTATCATACCTGTTCTCTAATGTTCCATACTAGATGTATTCCTATGTTAACTTAGGTTAAGTGTAACTTGATTGCTGCTTGTAATATGCAACCATAGCTACGTCCTCTGCAATGTTACAGCGATTGGTAGATCAATTCCCGGGCCTGCTAAAATCAAGCTTAACGTTGAACCTCAGTGATATTTTAAAATTTATACGAGTTGATTGACTCCATAGTGATAATTATAAAAATAGCAGTGATAACTAAGAAAAATAAAACTTGTTATTGTTTTTTAATCTTATGAAAACAGCACATCTTATTATCTTCCACTAACATTCAGAACAGAATTAGATCTGCTATGTTTTTGCTATGGTTAAAGTTTACATAAGTTTTATTTTGTTGTCACTAAACAAAAGACAGGATTAGCATGCTATTCCCTAAAATGTATGACTATAATCATGTAGATTTATGTTTATTTTCATTATAGTTCTAATTAGTTTGTAAGATCTTCAATGAATTATGTAGTACCTTCCAAATGATTACAGATAAAGTATGAACCTTGGATTGACATCAGGCATAATTTATTATCTTAATTAATTTCTGTGCTATTTAGATTCATCAATGAAATCATTATAAACTATATAATTAACGAAAAGCAATAAAAGCATAATTTGCCTGATAAAGCGGTACGCATTAAGAGATTTTCAAAATTTATAAAACTATTCTGTATATTTGGTCCATGTACCGCTACTTATGTAACAATAAACATAATTTCATAAGCTTTGGTTATCTTTCTTGAACTCTTCACAAATGATCTGGCTAAGTTGAGCCAGTCGGCTAAGGCATTTGAGTAGCTTGGTCTGTGAGGTACTGGCAGTTTAAAATAAAGGATATAATCTTTTGAAACTATCATGGTTATGTACATACTTTTCACTAGAAACGGGATATTTCCTTTGTTCTCCCGTGATCATGGCGCATGCAACTGTGCCAAAATATCGGGAACAATTTAAACTCATAGTAAATATCCTGTTTCTAGTGAAAAGTAAGGATATATTCATTAATTTATGTGTGAAGCAGTCCTAAGGCTGAATAAATTAACATTTTTTTGTTTGAATTGACACTGCTGCCGCTCAAAACCGGTATAAATCTATGGGTACATTGGTACATAGATACTACGCATATTAAATTACATAGTATGAGTGGCATAGTGGTATGTAGGTACATATATAGGTATGTACAGCAGTGGAATTAAAACTTTTGTCACCTTGGGGCTTAGATATTATCTAAGCCTTGGGGTCTGATAGTTCAGTGCAAAAACCATACTGGTTCTTATTGACCAACTTAATAAAAAAGTATTGTCAAAACTTAAGGAACTTTTGTAAACTCCAAAAATTGATTTTGTCAACAAAAAAAAAATAAGACACGCCTTTTTTTATCTAATGTTTAGAATGTCTTTACCAAACATTGTTCTGATTGATAAATAGTTTTACCCTACGAGAGGCCCCAAATTTCAAGTGCCTTGGGGCCAGAGTCTCATACGCAAATAACTGCTATGGCGGCCCAGCCCTTTGATATCCAGCCAAGCCAGCCCGTTAGAATATCTATTCGTCGGCCAGCATTAATGTGATGGGAGGGACCTCTTTCTGATCCTAAGGTCCTGGCTTCAAAGGCCAGGAAGGCTCCAAAACCCGACTCTCGGTGCACCGACATGTTAAAGCTTTCTGGAACTCAAGACCGCTCGTGTTAATCTGTATGGGGGAGGTGGTATCAGTGGACTTCTACAGGCTGGATGATGATGTTGGTAGGCAAGGCGCTGTCTGTGTGCCTGCCCTACTTAAGTAATTCGTAGGAATTTCTAAGACAATGGACTGTAACCAGAGTATAATAAACGTAATCTATTGTTTTGTACCTAACGTGTATAGGTAGGTAGGTACCTAGTGTATCGGTCAGGTGAATGCTTTGATTTTATGCTGTGTGAGTAGGCATCTACATATTCAGTGATTGGTGATCAAACAAAAACAGATCAATGAAGGAAAATTATAAAAACAACGTACTTTTCCTAGACCTGTTTACATAGCTGAAGTGGTCGTTATTTCTTACATCAGCATTCCCTATCAGTTTGAAAACTTGACCCGCAGGTCGTGATGTATAAATTGTTTGAAGGCGCGTCGTTTGTCAACATACTTATCAATACTAATCGTAGTCTGAATGTTGTTCTTGAATGCCAAAACGTCGGCTGATATTTACGATATAACGCCAGATATAAGTACCTACATACTTAGAGCAATGCCTAAATATGATACCTACTACTACCCCGGGCATTCAAAGCCTTCATGCATGGCCTCTCCGCCCTCGCTTAGGGTTACCCAGACCTATATCAAAGACTTCTACCTCAGTTTTAATAGAAGTCTTTGTATTACACGTGTTAGTTACCTACATAGGTACATAAATACACGCCTTTTTCCTCGAAAGTTAGGCAGCGAGCCTCAAAAGGCCTCTTTTCACTGTGGGTTGCACCATCGTTGGTATATAGAAGTGGGTGAGCTTATCGCCGCCTTGCTTCCGACGACTGACTCGGCTAACACTTTCTTCCAGTAAATAATACATTCCAGCACAAGTCTTGATAGTCCGGTGTAGGTACTATTATTTATTCCGTGGTTCGGGTAATCCCTTTGTCGGCTATTCCGACGTCCATGGGAGGAGACGGAGGGGTCTATTCTTACGCCGGACACGCAACGTGCAAATTGCACATAATACCTATTCGATTCGTGTCTCGTAAGTAGGTAAGTACATAACTTTCCGTAAATCAGTGTAATTAGGGTGATTTTTATAGGTATAGGTACCAACCCCTAAGTACCTACACAAACTAATTGTCTAATTTTTAGGAACATAACAACAAGATAAAGCTATATAATTACCAGTCAACAAATTATTAAATCGATTGTAATTTCTTGACGCAATGCGATAAATGTCTCGGCCCTGACGACCTCTGGGACCCCCTGTAGTTATCTGACTTATCTACCTACGTCACTTAAAATTGTGTTCAAAAAGAGAATGTTGCGTGCAACCCTTTTTGCCTACATACTCTATTTAGGTAGCACAAAGTCCGCAGGTAGCGCGGTTATAAACGAAGACCTCTGTGGCGCGGCGGGATAGGGTTCGCCTGCGACGCAGGAGGTTGCGGGTTCGATCCCCGCCTCTGAACAAATAATTATACGATCTACAGATATTTGTTCAGGGTGTTCTGGGTATTTTTTTAGGTATTCATTAGGATTTTAATGACATTGTAAACTGGATCAATGTTATCTACATCTACACTAATATTATAAAGAGGAAAGATTTGTATTTTTGTGTGTGTGTGTGTATGTTTGTAATGAATAAACTCAAAAACTACTGTGCTGATTTCAAAAATTCTTTCACCATTGGAATGCTACATTCACCCTGAGTGACATAGGCTACCAGGGGAGGGGATAGGGGCTGTTTTTCATCCTGAAACTACACGTGCGAAGCAGGGACGAGTCGCTAGTTATTAGTATAGTATATTAAAAATATCGAATACTAGTGGAATGCCCGCGTGTACTTTTCCATACAAACTTAAACACCCCAATGCACCCCTTGGGGGATGAATTTCTGGAATGTCTTTCTTAGTGCACCCCTAGACCACAAAAGGAACGTACTCTCCAAATTTCAGGTCTATCGGACTCACGGTTTAGGCTGTGCGTTGATATTCAGTCAGTCAGTCAGTCACGCTCACGCAATTTATGTATATTGTTAACTAATATATCAGCTATCTAATACTCATAACACAAGCTCTGCTTAGCTTTGGGCTAGCTAATGTGTGAACTTTCCAGCATTATTTAAAGAAAGACATCAATGATAATTTACTAGGCCGGCGTAGGGCTCTCTTTTGCAGATTTAGAATGCAAAGCATTGAGCGCCATCTATTGGTGAGTAGTCATAAAGTAACAACAGACAAATGCCAACAGATGGCTCTAGCTGTCATTACAATATCACAGATAAATTACACCTCAAATGCCAATGCGCCACACAATGAGCCAGGTTTATATTATTGTTGTGTCGGGATGTGTCGTGGCGCGCCAGAACGCAATCGTTTACGTTTTTTACCTATGACTAGATTCACATTAGTAGGTTGTGTTGTATTGTGGCACGGGAACCACACCACCGAACCATAACCACGAAGTGGCACGTAACCGATTGCGTTCTGGCGCGCCACGACACATCCCGACACAACAATATGAACCTAGCTAATATTATTTGATATTGCATATTGGCGAAATTGTTTGTAGCACTCCTCAGAAGCCATTATAAGAGGAAAAGTGTATGGAACACTAACGTCGTAATGAGCCCATCGTAAATAAAGTCTGCTGCTATGTCTAATTTAGAATGAAAATGGCGAAACTGAAAAACCTCCCGGATAGGTACTTCAAGTAACCTCAGGCACTGACGACTTCGAAATAATTTACGGATCGGATTTGCAGGGCGTAAGTCTCGCTCGCACATGTCTGTGTTTTTGTTTTGAAGAACAATGTAGGGCTAAAATCGGAAGGTCTGAATCATTTCTCGCGCGCACTGGTAAATAAAAGTAGTACATTTGGTAAGCTTATTTATTAGACTCAGTGATGAGCGTGTGCGGCCGCCTTCCTCATCTGTACGAGCACGTTTCCAAGCTCTTCACGCTTCCTCTTGGCGCGGATGTGTGTGCCGAGACGCCTTTTCAGGAATTTGAGTGCGCGCTTGTCCTTCGACACCTGAAAAACACAATAACAACAAATTTTAACTGCTGGGCACTGCTATATATATGTGCAGACAGCCTCTGCATAGGGAGTCTCAGTGAAGACTAATTAAGTTAGTCTTGGAACCACAGGGAGTAGCAGTTCAATGTGAATAAACCCTCAATAATGAACAACAATGTCTCAACAATGTCTGTTGACAATGTCTCCTCAATGTGAGACTGAGAACACTCTGTGAAGATACCCGAATACTTCTCTTCAGGAAGCTTCTGGACGGAGTTAGACTGGGTTGAGTCAATTATGATTTTTTTTCAACCAAACGGTGGATTTTGATTTTTTTTACTTCAATTTGCCACAAAAATAGAAAAGCAAATCTGTCGAGTCTTCAAATTTAACAAGTGACTTACACGAGCGTGTGGTATACGCTACACTGTTTATGGTAAAACCGAATTCCATACTAAAATCAATGTAGTCTACACCACACGCCCATGTATGTTGCTTGTTTTTCGGACTCTAGGTACATTAAAGTTGTGTTCAAGTACACAACATACACAATTTCAATTGGCCCGTCTGAGTGAACATTTGCATAAAGAGATAAAGGGATTCCCACATTTCCCACTACAATGACGTCGCGTCAGTGAAGTTTGGCATGTCCAGATACACATTGGAGCAGAGATGCAGTCCGTTTTACACAGGTTACAGTTTTATCATTGTTATTATTAATTGATCATTAGAACACTGCTACACAACATCTTATGAATACTAGTATCAGCCTTATATAGCTGCTAATCTCCCTGTGTATTGTTTTTAGCAGAAAACTCCCTGTTGCATGTGTAGTTCATCCAAATTTTATCAAAATCTGTTCAAGGAAGGATACAGACTAGTTTTTCAGTAACAAACATCTAATTATATTATATAGTTAGTTACTTAAGAGTAGGTATTTAATTTAATTATGTTAATCATTTAATCTCAACCTAAAATGATCCACAATAGCACTACCACCACTAGCATTATTTTTGCCCCATCCTGTATACTACTTATAAATGTGAAAGTTTAGATAGATAGATAGAAAATTCTTTAGTGCACAAGAAGTACATGTAGCACTCTACATTACACAAAGGTTAGCTGGAAGAAAATGCCTATGTACTTCTTGTGCACTAAAGAATTTTCTATCTATCTATCTAAACTTTCACATTTATAAGTAGTATACAGGGTGGGGCAAAAATACTTGGTTGGAAATAGAGTTGATTAAGACCAACTTGTTTTTTTTGACAAATGTCATTTTTAGGGTGAACCATACTTTTTTCAAAAATCAAAAAATGACAATATTTTTTTCTTCAAAATAAAACAGAAGATTCTTAAGAACAAAACCTTCTATCTATAAAAGAAAAGGTAGCTAACCTTAAGGGGCCAAAAATTTGTCCCAGCCCTGTATATTGAAGCCACTGGCAATAACTACTTGACTTGTTAACTTGTTGTTGACTTGACTTGTTGGTTGAACTTGTTTATTGACTTTAGAATAGTAATGCTTGCAAAATTACCTTCAGCAACTCCATAGCTCTCTTCTCATACTGAGCATGGCCAACGACCTCACGGACCAAGTCACGGACGAACTTGGAGTGTTTGGTTTGAGTCTGAAAACAAAAAAAACATACATTTTTATAGCTAGATCATCAGTATTAGAGAGTGGAAGGCAAATGGCAGGCCATATAGCACACTGAACTGTCAACTGCTGGGGAGTGTGCTGTAGCCCAAAGACACCCGTTCGATGGAGCAATGACATTGTAACCATTACAAGTAGTATAGTCTCAAAACTCGTTTGTCATGGCATTCTTTGGGGAGGACTATGTCCAGCGGTGGACTTCTAGAGGCTTATAATGATGACATAGGTAATCTACTAAGCAAAGTATGAACACTCGATTAACATTTGGAGTTATGTATTACGAATGGCTGTCAGTGCAGTGTTTACATGGATAGTATAAATTGGGTTTGAGAATTCAGTCAGTCGGTAGATAAGCTAATCTAGAACGAATAGTAGGCCGATCTAGAGAAGTCCGTAGTTAGGTACATGCGTCTGGATTGGCATGGATATTTATATTACAGCTATAACTTGGTCAGCCTGGTTATATCGTAAGAACTTAAAGAACTGCTAAAATAAGAATTAATGCAATGAACCAAGAAACCTAACAGTGTACGGAACAAATACACAAATACATAACCTAAACAATAAAAACATTGAACGAAACTTACACCCTTTAGCCTAGCAGGTCGGATTTTGATAGCTTTGTCGGTAATTCCCTTTCTACCAGCGGAAATTTTAGTGGTTTTGTGGCCTTTTCGCAGACCAACTGCGATCTCGAACCGAGGAGCCATGCTGAAAACACAATCACAGAAACCGTGAGCGATGAAATAAATACACGACACTTTTCTCACAAACAATTATATACACAATATGCGAGTAAAATTACTATAAATCTATAGATTACTTTGATAAATTTCAATTTATTTCGTAAAATTTATTTACGTACTTTTCGGATTGACAGTTCCGACCAAAGAGAATACTTTTTTCTTTTTCTTTTAGTGTTGTACCTTGTAAAAGTCAGACAGTAGTAAGACAGTTTAGTCGATTATAGATTACTAATTTGTTTATGATCGTTTCATCTAGGGGAGGTGCGTGTTTACGAGACCATGCCTCCAAGTTCTTATTCTTCTCTGCTTCTAAATAGCATCTGAGTAATACACCAAGCAAAAATTAGTCATGTCGTCTAGAAGAGTCTTCGTCAAAAGTATTATTCCAGTTATAAAAAGCAACGAATAAGGGCTTTTCATTTACGAATTAAAAAAAAAGTAGTTCAATTTGCCTCGAGGGCTCAAGATGGCGCTGACTCATGTATGCTCATGGAAGTCCATGAGTATTCTTGTCAAAATGAGGGGTTTTCACGGACGTATCAAATCATGCGCTAATAGATGGCGCTGCTAAAAGCGTACATTTCAAAATAAAGTGAAATGTCAACGTCAACAACGTAAATATAAGCACATAGTATTTATTTTAGAACTGGATATATTTTCACAAAATACAAATACAAACACATAGGTACATCGCTAGATAGAAATCGTATAAATCTTAATAAATCTAAAATCATAGTTTAAGACTGGTGTGAATTTATAAACGCAGTCAATGTGAGGCAGCGCTGCCTAACTATGAGTCTGAAGTCTGAAAATCTGCGGGCTGATCGGACCGTTTACGAGTCATGGTCACGGGCATGTCTCAGCCTTGTATTGTAGGCTATTGTGAAAACATAGGTATAGGTGTACCAGAATCTGATGGCAAAATAGGAAATTAAATTGTGTGGTAAGCAACACTGGGGGAATTGGATTAAAAGATCTTGATACTTTATTTTTTCTATAAGTATATCAATCATATAAAAAGTCATCATTATCATCATCATCATCATAATTTCAGCTGGAAGACGTCCACTGCTGAACATAGGCCTCCCCCATAGGTTTCCACCGTGAACGGTCCTGCGCAACTTGCATCCACCGGCCTTTGGCATTTAACAAGTACTTATTATTAAACATGATGATATTATTATATATCTTATTTGAATGAATATTGCATCTATTTATAATTTTACGCATGAAAAATAAAAAATCAATCAATCATTTATTTAATTTTTTTACTTTTAAAAGATCCTCATCCAGAACTAGAAAGTGACTCTAAGTACTCAATCTGCATTGGTTCTTCATAAGACGAAGAGGATTACGATGAAGATGACGAGGTGTTTATAATGAATCGTTCTTCTTGCATCTCAACTAATCTGTCTTGTTCGATGTAATCATTTTCAACTTTTATGACATGTTGGCAACATTTTTGCCATTCTTCTGCACCAATTTGTGAAAAAGCTTCTTCTGTCAGTGATTTTGTGTCACTTGCAGGTCGGTTCACATTTTTTACTATTCACATTTCACACTATCCAGGTTGATCTTTTTCTTTCCACCTTTCCTCTTCTTCCCGGGCGTACAAAATACACCACCATTAGATCGGCTTTCTTCAATAATTCGTCGTATAGTAGTAACAGAAACCCCTGTGAACAAGGCGTAATAAAGCAAACACTATAAAGAAATATAGTCATAATAAACTACCAAAACTAGTCTGTCCTACTCACCAGTCAACATATGCACGCGCTTTAAAATCGAAGATTCTGGTTGATCTTCATCAGTTTCTTCGCAATTTTTTTGATAAACATTTTAAACAATAGCTCTTGCTTGAGATCGAAGTGGTTTTTTCAACATTTATACGGAATTTTTAAGTATTTTCAACAAAACGACACGTGAGCTCAGAGATTTGACACAACTCGTACTTTGCCAAGACAGATGATAGTTTGGTATTGCCATATGAAAATCTTTATTTGTATTTTATTTTTTATGCCATGAGATTCTGGTATACCTATACCCACCGTTTTCCTAAGAATGAAATTCTTAAAACACAATGGATACAAGCAATAGAACATGTAAAACCTGGTTTGACCCTAAGGGCGCGCTCGTTAGTATGCTGAGCTCACTTCCGTATAACTGATTTTGCTGTAACACCATCATATTGGAAAAATTACCGTAAGTCAGGTGCACAGACTAATAGGTTACTACTCATCTAGGTAGATAGATAGATAAGTCTTTATTTGCAACTTCAGACACACACATACAAATAACAACAAAATTTACAGTGTACAAGTAAAAATAAACAATAAAATACAGTATACTAAAAAAAAAAACAATAATGCATACAAAATCCGAGTAAAATGTCTGTGTGTGCTGTAGTATGTCAAAAAGGCCATGGCTCAGCGAGATATTTTGCTCAAGAAGCAAAAACACTGATTTTCAGCCATACCCCATCGATAGCAAGCAGGACGAGTTTCAAAACAATGTGTAATGTGTACCTAGGCTACAAAGTGTTCGCGATTGTGCAGTAATTAAGGAGTCCTTATAATATTATCCTTATAATAGGTACCCAATATTATAAGCCTGAGCTAACATCTTACCTACCATTTTTCCTGTATTATTTCAACTTTTTCTGTAGACCGTGCTCGAAAATATTTGAAGAAAACTGCTGTACCTTCTGTTTTCTCTTGGAACAAAGCTTCTCGTGAACAAGAACAACCATCATCGATACAAGTTCACTTTCTTTTGATCCTACCGAAGTACAAGCAACTTATTCCCGAAATATGTAGGGTCTACCTAACTAACTATACAAAATAGAGATAGGTAGCTCAAGAACTCTAGAACCACACAAGACGTTTTCTAATTTAAATCTACACAGGCTGTGGCCGTGGTGATCTCAGGGCCGTGACAATCTCAGTCTAAGACTCATCCTGTGGGCGACCTCTGTGGGCGAAGTTTCACCTGCAACGCAGGAGGTTGCGGGTTCAATTCCCGCCCCGGAACAAATATTTGTACAATTTGCAGATATTTGTTCAGGGTGTTCTGGGTATTTTCTATGTATAATAAAAAATATCTATGTATGTAATGTATTGTATTAAGTTTATCAGTTATCTAGTACCCGTAACACAAGGTCTACTTAGCTTGGGGCTATAGATACCTAATGTTGTGTGTGAACTGTCCAGCATTAATGTTGTAAAAGGCGACTAAGGGATTACACCAGGGGATGGGTAGCAGCATCGACCTAAGTACTCAACACCAAAACTGCGATGACCAATCCGCCTGCGAATTATGACAAATCCCCCCTATTCGATGGGGGACGCCATCAGTGAACGTCTACCGCCTTACTGATGACCGCCTTATGAGGTACGTACTGCCTTGTTTGTTTTTTCGGGCAGAGTCCGTAGGCATGCAAAGGTCGTTGGGCAAATATATAACTAGAAGATTATAAAAACACCACGAAATCACTAGCGCAGCGCACACTCAAGAGTCAAGTCAAGAAGCAAACACAAACGAAGTAAGGCACTGACTCATGACTGACTGACTGGAGCGCAGACCAAGAGATGTACGACTGGAGGGAGAGTGGAGTGACTGAGGTCTGAGTGAGCATTTAGTCACTACGAAGTGAGTTATTGTGCCACAAACTTATCTGACCCGGTGGCCAAAACTGGAACTAAATGTCGGCATTTTGAATTGTCATTCTTCTGTCAAGTATATTGTATAATTATATAAGTATATAATTATACAATATATATATATATTATATATATAAGTATTGTAGTATATAAGTATTGTATAAGTATAATTTCATTTAGCAGCAACACTAAATTCGACAACAGCGACGCCGTCACCGGGTCAGATAAGTTTGTGAGACTGTACAGCATTACAGGTACGCGTACACTGCACAGATAATACATTTGTAAATTTTGACGTGTATACTTTTGTCAGCGCCATCTATCGAGCCAAATAGAACTACTTTTAATTTTTTTATTCGAAAATGAAAAGCCCTCATTAACAAATGCATTGTCTGTGCTTTTGTGTGATAGTAACATCTACTTCTTCTTCATATAATGGCTTTTGAGGAGTGCTCCAAACAATTTAGCCAATGTCAAATGATATAATTAATTATATTTATAAAGTTAAGTCGTCAAGAGTTTCCGTCAAGTCATAACCCAGTTAAAATAATGGCAGAGAAACTGAGTTTTAACAGGAAAAAATCCATCATTTCGAAAAGACACGCAATACACTAAACACACATGTTTTATTTATCAGAGTGACACCGGTTAAAATGCCACTAAAATTACACTAAATAACTCGAAAAAACACATTAAAATGTAATTAAATAAAATGACGAAGTTTCTTTCAAAAATGGCAGATTGAATCCCATAATATGAAGTGATTGCTATTATATATTCTGTGGTGATAGTAACAAAATACCATGAAAATATATCACTACGTTGTTGACTTTGACATTTCACTTTACTTTTTTTTCTCTTTATAATTGGCGCCGCACGGCTAGTGCATTTGCCATTTTCAAGTAAGTATCTGTATTTTCACTATATTGTATTTTCAATATATCTTGCAACGTACACTCCTTCCAAGTCGTCAAAGTCACAGTCGAGTCATGATTTAGTAAAACGGTGGCCAATTTTACTAAAGCTTTGGTAGTCAATTTCCACCAATTTCAAAAGTCACGCAATTCACTTCCATTTCATTTCACTACACTTGTGCTTTTTAAACGAGCTACATTAGTTAAAATGCCACCAAAATAACACAAAATAACTCAAGAAAACACTAGGAAAAGAAATAAAATAAAAGTAGACAAATCTCTTTTCGAAAATGGCGGGAAGAGTCGACATTTCACTTTATTTTGAAAACTAGGTTCAAAGCAGCGCCATCTATTAGCGCTTGATTTGAAACGTCAGTGAAAACCCCTAATTGGAACTATTATTTATTCTGTGGTGTAACATTGAAACTACATTCACTAACAAAAAACTTGAAAATGGCACATGCACAAGCCGTACGGCACCAATCCGAAGAGACACGCAATACACCACACATGTGCTATTTATCTAAGTTACACCGGTTAAAATCCCATCAAAACTACACGAAAAACGAAAAAATAAAAATTTACGACTTTCCTTTCTTTCAAAAATGGCAGATCGAGCCCCTGCCAAGTAAAGTTCAAGCCGCGTAAAAAGATAAAAAAAAATACTTTTGAAACTATCATGGTTATGTAAGTACATACTTTTCAATAGAAACTGGATATTTACTGGCAGTTAAAGTTGGGGTTTATAAGGGCTGACACCCAGTACCTCTGCAGAGGACTGTCGTACCTGCCAGCCAGTGCCCCGAGTATACTGTTGGGGCTACCCACCATTCTGCTTTTGACCGACGCAATCTTGTTGCGCATTACAGCGTGAAAGTCATTGACATGAGCATCAGCGAACATGCCAGACGCACTGCAGAATCTAGGTAACCCCATCATCGCTCTGAACAAGTTATTATAAAGGACGCGTAGGGCCCCAACTGCTTTTTTGGTATAAGAAACCCACAGGCTGCCGGTATAAAAGGATTGAACAAAAACCAATTGATTAAACAATTTTACCCTGACCTCCACTGAACAATGTGCAAACCTGCGGATTAGCACATTTCCACGAACCGCCACCGCCCTACACTCCCTTTCTATATCACAATTATCTTTTAAGTCAGCAGTGACCACATGTCCCAGATATTTAAATTTGGACACTGGCTAGTTCCCTACCGTCCAGATAAATGGGGGGTATGTAACTGAGAGGGTGACCGCCCGCCGAAAAAACCATCACCTCGCTCTTCTTGCTGTTATATTTGAGCCCCTGACTTTTGGCGTAGTCTTCGCAAACACGCAGCAGCCTCCTCAGCGCACACACCGAAGGGCTTAGCTGCACCATATCATCCGCGTAGCTTATGTTATTGATCATTTGACTATCAACGGAACACCCCACATGCATGCTACTAAGCCCACCGATGAGGTCGTTCACATACAAGCAGAAAAGTTTAGGAGATGTTAACCCCCCCCCCCCTGCCGAACTCCACATTCCAGCCTGTACGTGTCCGATACCTCACCCGCCCATCTCACGCAGTTATCCTGATGTGCATACCAGTGCCTAAACAAGCCAACAACCTCATATGGCACCCCAGTGACCGCCAACTTGTCCCACAGTATCCGATAAGACACCAGGTCAAACGCCTTTGATAAATCAAGAAAGCATCCAAACACTGGTGTTTTCCTCTTGGTGTAATACGTGACAGTCTCCTTTAGGGCAAAGATGGCACTCTCAGTAGACAGCCCTGCTCTAAAGCCAAATTGAGCACCATGCAGCTTCACATGTTTACCCAGTTGTTTATCAAGGAGACCATCAAATACCTTTGCCGTAACTGTAGCCAGAGATATTGGCCTGCAGTGGAAAACTTCTGGCTATAAATAAAAATAAATAAAATACTTATGCGTTATGACTTGACGGAGAGTCTCGACGACTTGACTATAAAAAATCTGGAGCCAAATATGCGCCAAATTGATGAAATTGTTTGGTACACTCCTCAGAAGCCATTCTTCTTCTTCTTTTTTTTGGCGTGTTCAGAAGCCATTATAAGAAGAAGAGAAGTGTTTAGATGTCACTGTCAAAAGTTTCGGGGTATGTCAGGCGTGGCGTCATCACACAGCTGATTGATGGTCTCGTTAGAGAGTATGTGAAATTGGGAGGTTTCCTCTAAATCCCTTTTATCCCTTGTATATACTCGCTTTATATGTATACTAGCTGTAACCCGCGACTTCGTACGCGTAATATTGTTTTATCCATAACTCTGCGTAATAGCACAGACTAATTATGTTTTACACTGTGGGAATAGTATGTTCTAGTTGTAGTAGTAGAATGTTTGGTTTTCCACTTGTGGTATCCTACCTATGCTAATTGTAAGTTAGCGCGCCTCCCCCGAACGTATGCACATTGCCCGCAACCGTCACAAGAATAATTTCTAAACCAGCATCCGATGGTCCGGTGCCCCTTTCCGCACCGCCAGCAAGGCTGCTCCACGCACTGCACATCGCCCGCGGGCGCGGCGGGAGCGCGTGCTCCCGCTGCGCTGGCGCCGCTGCCGACCCCTACGCGGCCCGCGTGCGCTGCGCCTCGTCCAGCCCCCCCTCCCCCCTTCACCCCCCAAATCAGGTGTCTTTGTGACTTGTAACTCTGATTTAATTGTAGTGAGCGCCATGAACTGTTCCACGCGTCGTAATATCACTTTTTACTCGAAATATCGAATTGTTCGGTTTTACCGATCGGCATTTTATTTTGATGCACAAAAACACAATAAATAAGCAAGTGGTGGTATTTTTTCGCGGTGTATCTCGTCGCCAGTGGGATTTACAGGTAGGATACCACATTATTATTATTTTATTAAATTAAGGGGTCCCATTTTAACCTTGAGGTCCTGGAATATTTTAATCTCAACAACGACACCGTGACACGACCTTTGAAACGACACCATACTCAAGGTTTTAAATTTAGGGGTCCCATTTTAACCTTGAGGTCCGTAAAATATATCACAACAACGACTCCGTCAAACGACATTTGAAACGACACCATACTTATGTTTTTCAATTTAGGGGTCACATTATAACGTTGAGGTTCTGAAAATATTTTAATCTCAACAACAACACGTGACACGACCTTTGAAACGACACCATAGTCAAGTTTTTTCAATTTGGGTGTCCCATTTTAATCTTGAGGTCCTGATAATGTTTTAATCTCAACAACGACACCGTGACACGCCCTTTGAAACGACACCATACTCAAGTTTTTCAGTTTAGGGGTCCCATTTTAACCTTGAGATCCTGAAAATATGTAATCTCAACAACAACACCGTCAAACGACCTTCTAAACGACACCAAACTCAAATTTTTCAATTTAGGGGTCCTATTTTAACCTTTAGGTCCTGAAAATATTTTGATCTTAATGACTTCACCGTGAAACAAACTTTGAAATTGCCGAAATACGCTGAAATCTCGCTAAAACCTAAAGTGTATTTATTTACAAAGAAAATGTTCCCATGCTTTTTTTCAGCAAAATTTCAGGTACTGCTGAAACTTATGTTGGCTATTTTTATTTAAGGAATTACCTTGTGAATTTTCTTGTTTCTACTACCAACGGTTTCCGAAATACGAAGCATTTTAGTTTTACATTAAAAGCCATTTTGGACCCCTTACAGGGTGAATTTTCAAAAATCCTTTCTTAGTACACCCCTACACCCAAAAAGGAATACATCCTTCAAATTTCATGTGTCTAGGTCCAGCGGTTTAGACTGTGCGTTGCAAAACGCAAAGTGTATACGTTAAAAGCCCTTTTTGAACCCCTAAGAGGGTGAATTTTCCAAATTCCTTTCTAAGTACACCTTTACACCCTAAAAGGAATACACTGTCCAAATTTCAAGTCTCTACGATCAGCGGTTTAGGCTGTGCGTTGTAAAAACTAAAGTTTTTTTATTTTTTTACATAGAAAACGATCCCTTTCCATTTTTCAGGAAAATTTCAGGAATCGCTGAAACACGTGTTTATTTATTTTATTTGAGGAATCTCTATGTAAAATTTCAAGGTTCTACTGCTAACGGTTTCTGAAATACAGAGCTTTTTTGTTGTATATTAAAAGCCCATTTTGGACCCCTTAGAGCGGGAGTATCGGAAATTCCTTTCTTAGTGCACCCGTAGACCACATAAGGAATGTACCCTCCAAATTTCAGGTCTCTAAGACTTACGGTTTAGGCTGTGCGTTGATTGTCAGTCAGTCAGTCAGTCAGTGAGTCAGTCAGTCACGCAACGATTTTATATATTTTGATGATTGTGTAAATTTATCAGTAACAACATAAAATTGTAAGATCATGTATGTTGTACCATGAAGGTTATATTGTACCTAATGCACTTTGCTCTAGGTGTAGAGTTTTGTCTAGTTGTTACCTAGCAATCATTATTGTCATGTCTGTCATCTTGTGTCTGCAGATGAAGTTAATTTTATTAATATGAAAAGTAAATAACTTTATTGTACCACTGTGTTTAAATGATATTATACTATCATCAAAAACAAGCTCAGCTAACAGGTTATGGGCCCAGGCGTGATCTGGTGTGATATCTGAGCGGAGAAGTATCTGATCTCAATTCCCAATATGGAACAAGCTGTTACAAGGAGCATTGAGAGATTGGCAGGCCAAGCTAATTATGGCACGTGGGCTTTCGCCATGGAAATGCTCCTGATCGATCTTGATCTGTGGGAGTGTGTGAGCGAGAAGTTCGTGGCAGACTCAGTGGAGGCTAAAAAGAAGGATGACAAAGCTAGGAGTAAGATCTGCCTCATGTGTAAGGAAAATATTTATCCTATGCTCATGCATCTCAAAACAGCGAGAGATACTTGGCAAGCGTTGCAAAAATCGTATGCGGACGGCGGGTTACTGCGACGGCTATATCTGTTGCGGAAGCTATTCAATGTCAAATTAACAATGTTTTCAACAATGGAGGAGTATCTCAATGATATCCAGACAACCAGCCAGTCATTACTTGGCATAAAGGCAGGTCTAGATGATGAATTTGTTGGGGTTATAATGCTAGCCGGTTTAACGGATGAATATAATCCTCTGGTAATGACGTTGGAGCATTCCGGTATGACGATTTCAACAGAGTCTGTACAGGCAGCGCTGCTCAAAGAAAGCTTAAGGAAAAGTAGTACAGTGAACACAGCTGAAGATGAGATAGCAACGGCAATGATGTCAAAATCCAAGAAGGGAGTTATATGCCATTTGTGTAAAAAGAAAGGGCATTATAAGTGGCAGTGCCAACGTCGTAAGACGGAAGACAAGACTGAAGACAACAATGGCACATCTTCAAATAAGAAGAAAGACAGTAAGGAGGCCTTGGGTCTAATGGCTCTATCTATGACAGTTGGTGAGGGCCATTGGGTCGTAGATTCCGGAGCTACATCACACATGACGTCCGACGTGCATATTCTTGAAGATAGACAAAACATTAGTTCTAAGTTAGTGACGACCGCGAACAATGATAAAATTGTGTCTAGTGAAAAAGGGGATGTGTATGTGATGGGGCGCTCTGTGAGGTTTGAGGATGTACTTATGCTTCCAGGTTTGACGACAAACTTGCTGTCGGTAAGTAAAATGTGTACTAAGGGTTACACTGTTGTTTTCGATGAGGCTTCTTGTAAGGTTTACCAAAAGGATTACGACGTAAAAGTAATTGGACAGCCAGTATTGACAGCACCACTGAAACAGGGGTTATATGTTTTAGATAAAGAAGCAGCGATGGTTCTGACGTGTCCTCCAGAAGATTCTTCTCGCGCCTCTTTCGATTTGTGGCACAGAAGACTAGGTCACCTGAGTGGAGCTCTGATGGTGAAGCTGAAAAGTTTGGCAGATGGTCTGACTTTTAGAGAGGTGAGCACGGAACCATGTGAAGGATGCTGTAAAGGGAAGGGGTGCGTCAAAATGATTCCAAAAGGTAAAAGCAAGAGAGCAAAAGACTTTCTTGAACTCGTGCATTCGGATTTAGCGGGCCCTATGGAGGTGGAATCCTGGGGTGGTAATAGATACTATCTGATTTTTGTGGATGACTTCAGCCGAAAAACATTTGGCTATTTGTTGAAATCCAAGACCGAAGTTTTTGCAAAATTCATGGAATTCAAGGCACTAGTTGAAAATTAGACGGGAAAGAAGATAAAGAAATTTCGTAGTGATAATGGCACTGAGTATACCAACAAAGAATTTCAAGGTTTCCTGAAGAAACATGGGATCCTACACCAGAGAACAGTACCCTACACTCCTCAACAGAATGGAGTGGCGGAACGTACAATACGCACCATAACTGAGAAGGCTAGATGCATGGTGCATGAGGCTGGTTTAGACAAGAAATTCTGGGGAGAAGCTGTTGGTTGTGCCATATATCTTAAGAACCGATCTCCAACAATGGCCCTCAAGGATAAAGTTCCAGAGGAGGTTTTCACAGGAGAGAGAGTTGATCTATCGAATCTGAAAATATTTGGATGTAGAGCTCAGGTTCTGGTAAAGGATCATAGTCGCAAGAAGTTTGATCCAAAGACAGTTCAAATGATAATGACTGGGTATTCGACTAATTCAAAGGCGTACCGATTTATCAATTTGGAGGATGATCCAATGAGGATTATCATCGCTCGGGATGCAACTTTCATGGAAAATGTTCCCGTGACTCCTAAAGAGAGAAAAGAAGCTGTCGTTCCTGATTCTAAAAGGGATGCTGTGGATATAGATTTACAGTATGACATTCCTGGAGTTAGTCGTTCCACTACTCAACCAGAGGTTCCAATGATTGCTGGTCCGGTTGCAGTGGAGGTTCCGGTGACTAGTTCGAATGTCAATGAAGAAGAATCTGGAAGTGCGTCTAGTTCAGCGTGGGCTAGTTCACCTACGAGATCTGATTCTGGAGATAATTTTTACGACTCTGTCGACTTAGAGAGTCCTGTGGCAGAGGATTTGCATAGTTCAGCTTCTGTCGACTTAGAGCGTCCTGTGGCAGAAGATTTGCAAAGTTCAAAACGTTACCCTGCTCGAAATAGGGTTCCGAAGCGGGATAAAGACATGGTATACAATTTCCATGTGTCAGATGATCCTGATCCTATTTCAGTTAAGGATGCCATGGAGCGTTCTGACAAGAAGTTTTGGGTGGAAGCGATGAAGGACGAGTTCAATTCCCTGAAGGTAAATGGAACCTGGGAATTGGTTGATCGACCATTAGACGCTAATGTTATCAAAACGAAATGGGTTTTCAAGTTGAAGGTTGGAGCTGATGGCAGCACCCAGCGCCACAAGGCCAGGCTGGTTGCTAAGGGTTATTCGCAAAAACCTGGAGAAGACTATTTTGAAACATTTGCACCGGTGGTCAAGATGTCGTCGATTCGTCTTCTACTAGCGCTGGCAGTTGAGAAAAACTTGAGCGTTCATCATATTGACGTTACCACCGCCTTTCTGAACTGAGATCTGCATGAAGAGATTTATATGGAACAGCCGCAATCTTTTGTTCAAGAGGGGAGTGAAGGCAAGGTTTGCAAATTGAAGAAAGCCATATATGGCCTCAAACAAGCTGCCAGGTGTTGGAACCAAAAGATTCATGAGCATATAGTAAAGATTCTCGGTCTAAATATGACCAGTGTGTCTACACAAAGATTAATGAAGGGATTTTCACTGTCATAGCTCTGTACGTGGATGATTTTTATATATTCACAAATAAAGCTGTTGAAGCCAGGACGGTGATAGATCAGGTTGGAAGATCCTTTAAGATAAAAGATTTGGGTGAGGCAAGAGAATGTCTTGGAGTCCGGATCGAGCGGAAGAGTGTTAGTGAAATCCGCTTGTCACAAAAGAAATACATTTCAAAAATCTTGGAGAAATATGGAATGTTGGACTGCAAACCAGTTAGTACACCAGTTGAAGTGAATCTTCGTCTGAAATCTGGTGAAAAGAATGACAACACGCAGTGTCAGGAAATGATCGGTTCACTAATGTACCTGGCATGTTGTACAAGACCAGATATATCGTATGCAGTTACGATGCTAAGTCAATTTAATAACTGCAATGATTCTACTCATATGGCGGCACTGAAACGAGTATTTAGGTATCTAAAAGGGACGGCGGAACTATCGCTGTGTTACAAAAAATGTGAGAAGCCTTTGGTTGCTTATGCAGATGCAGATTGGGGAAATGGGCCTGATGGGAAATCTTTCTCTGGTTATACCCTAGTTTTCGGTGGTGCTGCGGTATCTTGGCAGTCTATAAAACAGCGTTGTGTTTTGTTAAGTACTGCTGAAGCTGAGTACATCGCAATCTGTGAGGTCGCTAAGGAAGTGATATCAGTAAATGGTTTATATTCTGAACTAACTGACCGGCATAACACTGTTGTTACTATTTTTAGTGATAGTCAAAGTGCCAGTAAGCTAGTTTATACTCCTGCAATTGGAAAACGTTCTAAACATATAAACATAAGATATCATTTTGTAAGGGAGTTAGCAGAGCAAGGGGTAATTCGTATTGAATATTGTGAGACTACCCTTATGCCTGCTGATATGATGACAAAGGGAGTTGGTAAGCAGAAACATGTGTTCTGCACACAGCATAGTGGATTAAGTGGGGGTGTTGTACCATGAAGGTTATATTGTACCTAATGCACTTTGCTCTAGGTGTAGAGTTTTGTCTAGTTGTTACCTAGCAACCATTATTGTCATGTCTGTCATCTTGTGTCTGCAGATGAAGTTAATTTTATTAATATGAAAAGTAAATAACTTTATTGTACCACTGTGTTTAAATGATATTATACTATCATCAAAAACAAGCTCAGCTAACAATGTACAATATAAATGTATATTATGTGTATAGTTTTGTATGTATATTGATTGTGTGAATATTTTGTTTTGTTGTTATGTGTATTAGTTTTTTTTTCAGTTAAGTTTGAATCAATTTGTAATACTTAATCTCGTACGATTCTCCCTTTAAACCGTACCTTTATCTTTCCTCAAACTCCCAGCACTTTTTTGGTTTTATGTCAAGTTAATCACCTGTCATTGGCAAACTCTTGTGGCACCACTACCGGTCCGCTGAACACGCCAAAAAAAGAAGAAGAAGAAGAAGAAGAAATTGGGAGGGCCATTGCATTGATTTTTTAGATGTGGGGCAGCCAAGCCAGCCGATTTTGCGGGCTTTTGTTTTTGAGAAAGTTCTTGAAATTAGAATAATAATTATTATTAAAGATTTGATATCCCGTGCTTCGCTACTTGACCGCTGCCGCTGAATATTTTAAATACATACTGAGGTTAAATGAGGCAAAATCAGAACAAAACATAACCTCTAAATCGTGCAAACTATCTTAGCAAAATGGAAGTTGGAGCAGTGAAACAGGCTTTCAACAATGAGGTGACTACAAGAACTACATTTCAATTATTGTTTCTGTCGAGCCAAATACTTAGGACACCCGAAACTGTTCCATTAGCCACCGTGCACTTGTCACCAAGTTTATGGGCTGCTAAGCTTTCCCTGTAAGTGGGTAGGTTTACATTTTAGCTGAGATTTTTTGCCTGTTTATTACACAGTAGGTACATACAGAGGTGACGTTGACAAGGGATGGCGCGGGCACTTTGCCTTATAAATTTTGGGGCTACCTCGCGTCTGTGGATATGTCTTTGGATTAACTGGAAAAAACGTCTTCGCTTTTTCGTCTTCTCTACTGAACAGCGCCTTAACTTATTTAACAGTAAATTCTCCTCCATCAGTGTAGTACCACAGATAACTTTTCCACAAAGGGCAGCACTAAACATAGTATTAAATTCTCCTCGAGCAGCACTGTAAATGCGGCGATGATCTAAAAGGATATTAATAATTTATTATTTTCTTCTATGTAATTCCAGGTTATCCAATTGAAAAAGAACTTGAACCAGGCCAAGATTCAAGTGATACATAAGCTCACAAGAAAAGCCAAAACATTAACAGAAAAGAAAGCTCCGGATCATTTGAAAGAGAAAAATAAGAAGAAGGCTGAGTCGGCTGTCAAGGAGGTCTTGCTTATGAAGGTAGATATTAATGAGTGAAAAATATATCTGCAGAACATACCCTGGCCACATAAAATCTGGTAGTTTCCACCTACATCAAAAAATAATATACACACAAAATGAAATGGCAAAAATATAATTATCTAAATATGAATATGAACAGAACGCATCTAGATGGAATATGACTTGACCCCGTTGTATTTGGATAGTCTTCTACAGGTACCCTGACTGAGTTTGAATCCCAGGCAAGCATGCAGGAGTAATGTATGGGTAACTGTATGGATGTATGGGTGTCTTACCACACTCATACCAGCCCGCTCTTGATCAAAAAAGTATTATTTTTGATGATAGTAAACTCAGGTGCGATGGTAAGTGTTGATGCTGTCTAAATTAAGCACGCTTGCCTAGCTTACCTATTCACTCTCGTTATAAATATCCTAAACTATACTGTTCTGGATAAACGCCGGCAAAGAGTTCAAACACCTTAACAGTGCACATTGAGAAGGTATATTGGAATCACTTCAACCAAGAGAATAATTGTGGGATATTTATCATAATATATGGCTAATTTTTTCTTATTGTTCTGATTAAGTTCTCTTTTCTGTTACAGAAACTCAAACCAAGAGACATTGCAAGGTTTATAATAACCCACAAAGGAGAACTGAACAGTCATCTCAACAAACCTATAGTTGACAGCGACAAAGCATGTGCCAGATTACTGCTACACAAATCTCTGCAGCCAAAATACAAGATAATCAAGAACAAGTTTGGAGATATACCGATCAAAGACTTGCTGATGTCAAGGCAGGAGAGAAGAAAGCTTAAGAAGGAAGCTAAAGATGCACAAAAGAATAAGAAGAAGGGAAAAGAAGGAAAAGTGATTAATTCTCAAGGTGATTGGAATGTTGAAGAAGTAGAAATGGGTGATGATAGTAAAGAAATCAGTCAAAATGATGATACTTCTGATGATGATTCTGACGATGGAAATAAAGATGAAGATGTTTCTAATGATGGGAATCAAGATGATTGTGTTTCTAATGATGGGAATCAAGATGATCATGTTTCCAACGATGATAGTCAAGAAATTAGTGATGACGATATTCCTGTAACACGTCAAGTGGTCAATGATAGTGATGAATCCAGTGAAGGTGAACAAACTGGCGAAAATGATGATCACGATTCTATTATTGATTCAGATGATGAAAATATGGAGAAACAAGAAAATTCAGATGACAACCAAGGACAAAATAATGGTAGTGGTGACGAAATAGTCGATACAAGAAAATTAGTGGAAATTAAACCTGTCAAACAAACAAAGTCTCCTAAGACACCGAACTTCTTGATACCCAAGCCGGTTCAGCCAGTTACAGCTAACATTGATGTACTGTTAAAACCGAAACCAAAGAAAAAACCTGATAAAAAAGTTAAAGAACATAAAAACAAGAACTTGATTGAGAAAATGTTGAATCGTGCATTCAAAAAAGATGCTGATGGCAGTCAAATCGCAGAAAAAGTTGTAGATCCATTCTTTAAAACCGCTACAGGTGGGAGTTATATGTCAGTAGCCGAACCAAGGCAACCCGATGAAGTTAAAGAGGTTCATATGCAGGGTAACAGACAAGAGAGGAGAGCGGCCATGTTTGGACGTGCACCTAATAAACCTAGGAAATATGACAGACAAAACTTTAGAGCAGGCAATTCTGATAACAGAAGTGGTACTGAATCTAATGGGAAATTTAAGATTGAGGGCAATGATAGAAGAGCCAAATTTAATGATAGGAATTCTAAGTTTAATGATAGGAGCTCTAACTTCAATGATAATCATTCTAAGTTTATGGATAGGAATTCTACCTTTAATGATAGGAATACTAAGTTCAATGATAAGAATTTGAATAATAGTAAGATAACTGAACCTAAAGAAGAGAAACTACATCCTTCATGGGAAGCTAAGAAGAAGCAGTCAGGTATTCTACCATACAAAGGTAAAAAAATTGTTTTTGATGAAAGCTGATGCATGGAAAGCTGATGACAGATGATAGATTGGCTCTTCCCGCCTTTTTCGAAAAGAGACTTCTACTTTTATTTTATTTAACTTCCTAGTGTTTTTTTGAGTTTTTTTGTGTAATTTTGGTGGCAATTTAACCAATGTAGCTTTTCTATAGAGCATAAGTGTAGTGAAATGAAATGGAAGTGTATTGTGTGACTTTTCAAATTGGTGGAAATTGTCTTTCGAAGTTTTTGTAAAACGGCCACCATTTTACTAAAACGTGACTTGACTGTGACTTTAACGACTTTGAAGGATTGTAACGTTGCAAATTATATTGAAAATACAATAATAAATTATACTTCAAAATGGCAAATGCACAAGCTGAGCAACGCCAATATTAGAGAAAAAAAGGGAAAGAAAGTTGTTTGCTTGTTTTTGATGAAAATAAATTTCTGATTGTAAATTATTTATTTGTTTTCTTGCCTGGGGTTTATGAACCAACGTACATGTGTACGTGTATACAAAGCTACTATTTCACAAACCGGCAATGCTCCCACAGGCAGGCCTCCCACTCACCTGGTAGTAGTAGAGGTTTTTTGTGCAACAGTTTGTCCGGAGAAGTACTACCACCGTACCTATTTCTGTCGCAAAGCAGTAGTGCTCGTATTGCTGTGCTCCGGTTTGAAAGGTAAGTTTGCCGCTGAAATTACAGGCACATGAGACTTTTTATCTTTATGTGTCAGAGTGGCGGGCGCAGTGCAATGTCACATAGGGCGCGTCCCAGGTGGACGTGACCTCCGCGTCTTGGCAAACGTAGCGTGGGGCGCCCTCTGACTAGGTGGAGGGATGACCTACGAAAGGCGGCGGGCAGAAAGTGGATGAGAAGAGCCGAACACCGGGCTCAGTGGCGCGTATTGGGAGAGCCCTATGTCCAGCAGTGGACTGGTGTGGGCTGATGATGATGACGGTTCCTACCAGTTTTATCACCACATCAGTTCGATGGTACCACTTTTATCACAACCATTTATTTAAATCTACTTCGTCATAGTCCCTTGACTACCTATCATCGCTTCATCATTCTTCCATATAGTCCTCTCCATCCTAAGGTTGTCTGGAAGAAATCGCTATAAGCGATAAGACCGCCCATTGTACATTTCATTGTATTTCTGTTTGTTATTTGTGTACAATAAAGAGTTTATCTATCTATCTATCTACCCGTGAAATACTTATCATTGAGGAGTTCCGATGGCCAGCTAAGTATTCTTCATTAGTAATAGAAACTGATACTTTCTAAATGCAATGCTTGACTTGTTGCTGAAAATACCAAAATCGCTGCCTTTATAATGCATATGCATATATGTAATGTCTATAATATTTGAGGATTTCCCTCAATGACACTGGCTTTTGATACATTGTTTAACATTTTTTGATTAAATAAAAAACCTCTTTTTTTGAAGTCGATTAGAAATAAGTTTATTGTACCTACATCACGGCCGTGTGGTTGTTTGTTAAATATGCAGTATTGTACAGTAGCCTAAGTGGTTACATACGATTGTCCTAGCACTGTTATCGCTTCCATATCACTTACCGGCGACTCTAGCCTATTTCACGTAAAAAGCAGACGTAAGCGCCATCTATACCGGCAGTCCCGGAACAACAGGGGATGGGCACATCCTCAGATATTGTTCTGAGGGTCCGTACCTATGCTTGTTTCGTCATTCAAACAGTAGGTCCGTACCTATGCTTGTTTCGTCATTCAAACAGTAGGTCCGTACCTATGCTTGTTTCGTCATTCAAACAGTAGGTCCGTACCTATGCTTGTTTCGTCATTCAAACAGTAGGTCCGTACCTATGCTTGTTTCGTCATTCAAACAGTAGGTCCGTACCTATGCTTGTTTCGTCATTCAAACAGTAGGTCCGTACCTATGCTTGTTTCGTCATTCAAACAGTAGGTCCGTACCTATGCTTGTTTCGTCATTCAAACAGTAAAAAAAACGAGAACTATTAACTTTTCGTGTTTACTATTAAATTAAAGTTCATAAACTTACCGACGACCTCTGTGGCGCTGCGGGCGGCGGTTCGCCTCTGACGCAGGAGGTTGCGGGTTCGATTCCCGCCTCGGAACAAATATTTGTGCGATATGCAGATATTTTTAATTTCAGTTCAGTGTTCTGTGTATTTTCTATGAACCTACCTACTTATAATACAAAGTACCAATCTACCTATGTAAATGTTTTGTATTAAGTATACCTATCAGTTATCTAGTAGTACCCATAACACAGGCTCTGCTTAGCTTGGGGCTAGATAATGTTGTGTGAACTGTCTAGCATTATTTATTTATTTTATTTCCAACTTGCATCGAAATCGGACCAGCCGTTTCGGCGTGATTGAGTCCCAAACTCCCAAACATACAAACATCCAAACTTCGTAACTTTGCAGTTTTATGACACATGCGAGCTTAGAGAACGTTCTGTAAGGACGCAAGCAACGCTTTTGGCTTGCTTACAGTCGGCGGCAAGCGGCTTGCTATGTGAATGCGTCTCCATAAACCAATGGCGACTCCTAATGAAGCATTCCAGCACACGGCATACCTACCTACCTAGAACCTGCACCGCGATTTATAGTCGCACGGTGCGCGGTATATTGCGAATGCCACGATGTAGATGTTACCAATGCTGAATGCCTCGCGGTGATAACGCTGTGAGAAATGGGAAATTATGGTACTTAGGTAGGTACATATTATAATACTAGTGACCCGCCCCGGCTTCGCACGAAAAGCTATGCTGATGGGTAGACAGATGCAGCAGATTACCCCCCAGTGTGTTTAAAGTTTGAAGTAGAAACGAAAGAATTAATATTTTTCTGTAAGTATGTATCACATGTTTTTTATACAACACTATATTAACTTGAAAGAAAAAAAAACGACCAAGTGCGGTTCCGTACCATTGTCTATAAAAACGACAAAAAAACTCTGAGTACTTTGTAAGTAATCGTTCACTAGCCGTGGAATTTAGTAAAACAACGGCACTAC
The DNA here is from genome assembly GCA_932527175.1 of Operophtera brumata. Classification (NCBI taxonomy): domain Eukaryota; kingdom Metazoa; phylum Arthropoda; class Insecta; order Lepidoptera; family Geometridae; genus Operophtera; species Operophtera brumata. Next base: position 33,982,248 of record OW052227.1, on the reverse strand, counting down.
CTAGGTATGTAGTCCTTATGGCAATGCGTTGTCCAATTATCCAATAGGCTGTAGTCACAAATCACAACACAATAGGGAGAATTAATACGTACCTACTAGATCTGGGGACGTCGACAAGATGACGTACAGCGACCTGTCATCCACCCTGACACCCTGTGTGGTAGGTAATCGTACCTGGCGTAGGTACCTCTAAACCGCACATGCAACCAGAGTTGTATGCAGCTGAAAATTGCGGAAAACTTTGTTATTTTATTCCACATTTGAATTATGTAATATATCTCTATTACATTTAAATGCAATCTTGCTCCTAATAGTCAAGTAGGTACCTATAAATGTTAAGCAGCATTCCAATTCCACTTGACCAAGGCTCTACGATAGTTTTTACAAACCGCGGGACATTTTGCAAAAGTGTTTTGGTTTTCCCGCGGTATTGAGCAGTAACCTAACCAAAAAAAAAAAAAAAACTGTATACTGTACCTATAACTTAAATTAATACATAGCATTGAAATTACCGAGGCTTGGTATCATTTTAGAAAATTTACGACTTTACCTACACCACGTACTTTACTATTCTCCTGCTGAAGTTTCGTTGACCATTTAGAGGTCCTTCTTCATGAGCACCGACCGCGACCACGCTCGAAGGCCGTGAGACCTAGCTTGGCTCCGCCGCTCCGCACGCTCAACCCGTCTGGACTAGGGTTGCAAAAAAAGGGGTTTTTTTCTGGCTTTAAAAAAAACCGTGAAAAAAACAGTTTTTTTTCTGGAATATGTTTTTTTTCATAAGTACGGAATCTCTCATTTGTTTAGCATTTAATACTTTTAAACGATAGTTTTAGACTTTATTTTAACAACTTATACTCTGGTTTTATAAAAATAACATTAATGAAATCTGTAATGGTAGTTATCGCCATTTACTGTTGGCAACAGAAAATTCCGAAGAACCAAAAAATTCTGACGATGACAGAACTAGTGTTAGGACTAGCAGCAGTGATGCTGATAGTTTTTTAGAATAATTTTGTTACAACATACATAAAATGTACGTACCTAATTAATTAATCTTGATTAGTTTTAAGTTACTTACGTAAATAAACCATGAAAAACCGCTATTGTCGTATTATTTGTTGGTTTGAAAAAAAACCTTATTTAGAAAAAAAACAATGGTGCCAGGTTTTTTTTTCATGTTTTTTTTCATGAATTTGAAAGAAACATTTAGTTTTTTTTCTATTTGCAACCCTAGTCTGGACACTGGGGCAGGCATCGGGGGCGGCGGAGGAGAGGCAGTAACCCGTTATTCGTCGCTCGCGTACACACCGTGCTAATTGTGTCACTCTCCAGAACTACTTGCACACTGTCCCGATCCACACTCGTGAAGTTCAGTACCGGTCTCCAAGAGGGAGAAATTCGGCTTATCTCAATCGCCTCACGATCTTTCCGAGGGATGAAGAACTTTTCCCTGGCCAAAACCGAAGTCTTATCATACCGTATGTAATGAACCGAATCCTGGGTGAGAGCATGTTCCGCAACCGTGTCCAAGTTCTTTACACTTCGTATGTATTCCGTTAGTCTGGTAGCGATGTTGCGTCGAGTTTTTCCAATATAAAATAAATTATACATTTATAAGAAGTAAGAATTGTATTTCTTCCTACAAAATAAGTTTTGGGGGGCGCAAATAAAAAAAAACTCCATGGCAGTCTGAGCTTACGACGACACTGGGCTTTGCCATGACATCGGAGGGTAAGCGGCCCGTAAGCCGTAACTCCGACCCTTTGGAGATTTACATGTGGTGGAGTTAACTTATGTAAGTACCTTACTATGTGTGAAGAAACCATAGGTATCACATAAAAGGGTATTTACGGTGTAACTTATTCATGTATTCACCCGAAAGGCCCGAGGGCTCGGTAACAAAAACTTACAAATTTATTTTTGCTCGGAAATCGTTTGGCCTTTGACCGTTGCCCGTTTTTTTCTTACGTTGATACAATGGGCTAACGTTGCGGATCTAAATAAGGGATCACAACACAAGTCTGTTTTATTGGATTATATTACAGACCCTTGTTTTGATATTCCGCTTTCACTCTTGATGATTTTCGATAAGTTTTATTATTTCGAGTATTTTCTGTGTTAATTATGGTGTTCCCAATTAGCGGTTTAGCTAGTAGGAGCCTATATAGGTATACCTACCTATAGACTTTATTACTGTATCAATAATGACCACTTCAAAGCGTGATGTCTACGAAACTCGAACTGTAATGCAAACTGCTAAGGAGTGTAATACACTACCGTCATCTGTCTTTCCTGAAAACTATAATTTGGGTCTCTTCAAGGCTAGAGCGAATTAGGTGCCTTCTAGACCCTTGTGCTCCATCTTCGGCCACATCGTCACTTTCCAACAGGTGAGATCGTGGTCAAACAAAGGACTATAAAAGTAAAAAAAAAAAAAAAAAAAACCCCGAAATGTAACCTATAGAAGATCGAAAGGCATGCGACTTTACGGCGCGGCGGCTTTGCTAGAAACTCTGGGTCCTAGTCCCCGCCATATGTTGCTCTCCTATAAGCCTGAAAGCTCTGCGTTCGATCGAGTCCATACAAGACTGGACTTGCGCTTTGTACAAACTGAGCAGCTGTCCCGGTGTGAAGTAACGCTTTAGCTTATTCAGGATGCCCAACTTCATAGCAGCTATTTTTGCTATTGACTCAATATATGAGCCGAAGTTGAGAGTCGGCGTAAGTGAAACACCTAAGAGCTCAAGATAATCTCCAATATCTATAGGTGCATCATCACTTACCAACAGGTCAAAAAAAGGTCTATAAATGATAAAAAAATACTCAACTCTGCATCGAAAAAAAAAAACATGAAATCTCCATGATTTTAAATACCAATCTAACGACATCCCACGCGATAGGATATACATTTATTTTGAAAGCCCACTATGCAGATTTTTCCGTTGTCCCCCGCGGAGTGGACCCCTTCCCAGTGGGGTGGAGCACGATACTCCCCCCTATCTACATGAGAGACACGTAGGAACACTACGCGCGCCACCTCGGGGCCTAAACCATCATCGGCAACGTACGCCCGCGTGTCCGCTGCCTAGGCCCCAGTTATGGGGGCCACCCCATCCCTTCTCCACTCTAGGGCGAAAACATTCATTTTCAAATTATGATGTGCACAGGTTTACTACTTTCGACTATGTGCTCAAAGTGCAATATGTGACTATTCTTAAATTAACTATTTTTTTAGACTGAAGTACCTAGTTTTAGTCCATGATTAATAAAACTCAATAAAACTGTTAACATTATATATTTATTTTATTAGTACCTACCTCGTATGTAGGTACAAACACAAGTAACTACTTAGGTGTAGCTGGCGTCAAACTCCTGGGTCGGTGTGACCCTAACTAACCCTTTCACCTCCCCTCGACGTATATTTGAACCAACTAAGGAGTTGGAAGTTTAACAAGCCAGTATGAATGCTACTTTACAATAGCTGATGTACAATATCCCTGTAAGCCCGGGGGGGGGGGGGGGGGGGGGGGGGATCCTACACATCATAACGAATAACTTTTGTTCTATGACGTTTTAAATTTCCATGTTTTTCATTAATGAAATGCCTCGTAAAAATCTTGAAAGGACAAATCTATGGTACTGTCTAATGGTACAAGTGGTTCGGTGGCGAAATTCCTGCAGAAATGTACTTAACACAACATGAGGACGTTACGGTATGTTTAAGTACCTTATACTTAGGGCTTCCTCGTGTTGTGTTAGGTACATTTCTGGAGGAATATCAGGAGTTTCTGGAGGAATTTCAGGATTTTTACGAGGCATTTAATGAATGAAAAACTTCGCCTCCCCGGGCTTATAGGGATATTATGATTCCTTAATGTGACAGTTTTTAAAAAATATTTAATTATTTTTGTTATGTCAAATATTTTTGAGACTGACTCAACGACACCGTTTCTATTGCTCGACGAAGCTATACTACATACTCGTAGTTTTCAGTGAGAAGCAATGACTCGTCGCGAAGTAAGTCTGTCGCCTTCTCGCAAATGAAGGCGTGTGGTACGTCACACCAATAGTCGTCAAGGAGGCCATGCCTGTTCACAGTCCCACAGGATTGTCTGTTGGAGTTATCACCATGCCTCGGTAATCTGTTTGGTTCCCCTTTGACCCACGGAGCAAAACCAGCTTCTTCCACAGTTTGACCTGTAATCAAAAAATAATTTAATAGAAGATTTTTGTTTTTAATTTCTTGATGGTTTCCATATATTTAAGCTGTAATATACAGGGTATTTTATTTAAGATTGGTCGGTGAGGAGAGATCCTAAACGGTTAGAGACATCGCAAAATGCTGAAAGGACGTAGAAAAAAGGCATTCAAGGACTTTTTTTTTATTATAGATTGGAAATAGAAAAAAACTCGTTTTAAAAAAAAAAAAATTGCTTGGTTTTACGAAGGCTTGCAAGGGTAGATAAAATCATAAATAAAATGAAACAGTAGATCTATCTATCAATAGCTCATCCGTTGGCTCAACCGATGTAAATCCCTACCAGACGGTAGCATTCCTATGACAGTGACTGCATTGCCACGCTGGGTGGCAATACCAATGCGTTGAACCAGTGAGCAAGCTCTCGGGTCACGCGTTACTTCGACCAGACGCCCAGAGGTCGATGTCTGAATTAAATCAAGCAATTTACACGAACTTATAATAGTGTAGTGCAATAAGGATTTTTGTACGGACAATGAGGTTCACAAAGTGAAAGATCGGGTCGCTCATCTCTTTCAAACATCCGTGTTAGACTAGACCGTACGTTAGTGTCAATTGTTTGCTGAAATAATTTTGAAAACGCAAAGGGCTCCGTCCGGCACACCGCGATCCCAGTTTCTAAATTCTTTTTCACACCACCTGCTCGACAATGTCCAATTACATATCATGCAACCTCAAGATATAAAGTTGTATGAAACTCCCTAGGGCATAAAGTGATTTGAATTTGAACGTCAAATTCGTGTTGAAACTCGTGGAAAACTCTAAGTAAAAAAAGCCCAAAAAACGAAAACACTCGTAGCATTGTAAAGAGGTTTGTTCGCAAATCAAACTGGCCAGCATAAGCAGAACTAAAAAAAAAAAGAACGTTTACAAAGAACACAGACCAAGAGTGTACCGTACCTACTACAAAAAATGTGGAAACAAAAGACGGTGTTTGGTGCTGTGATTTTCAGTGAATTTTTATTGTCTCGCAGAAGGTGTGAAAAGTAGAGTATTTACCTCTGTAATAAAGCCTGTCTTCGTCTTGTGCAGCTTGAACCCCTCGCTTCACTCAGGACTCTATATAACTCCCTCGTTACGCTAAGGGTTCAATATGCCGCCCGCTACGTAAGACACTGCTTTATTCTCATAGCACCGAATAAATATTAGTGCACATAGTGCATAATATACTATAAATTTATTAAATAAACTGATTTGAATGTCTTACCATGGATAGTCCACCAAGAATTTTTGTGACCCCATGTGCGGAAGCCTATCGATGCAGAGAAACCGTACTCCACATGTAGATGAGGATGTTTCGCGAGGAGCTCCTTCAGCACCTGTGCTTCAGCCTCGCTGTTCATGATGGCGAGGTGTCCGCCCTCAGCCTGGCAGATCCGCATCGCAGTGGGCCACGTCTCCCCTTGGCTGTGGAACTTATAACAGCTCCCGGTCCTCTCATCCAAAGTGTATGCTGTAATGGAAAGTTTACCTAATTCTATTATAACTGCGAAATGTACGATACTCTAAGCATTATTTGAATGAAACCTTTTTCATTGGATTGCCGGAAGTGACGTAACTGGCAGATAGCCCCACGTCTGTGTCTATCTTAGAGCATTGCAGGCCTCCGTATCGATGGTGTCTATAACAACTGCTACGTCTGCTACGTTCTATGTCTACTTTATGAGTATGTATTGTTATATATATTAGCGTGTTTATATACTTATCTATTATTCTGTAATATTTTGTATAATGTGTTAGTTTATTTGTTGTTAGGTAATTTTTTCTTCTACATTTATATATGGGTACACCCCATCGAGCAACGCAGGCCTCCGTACCGGAGGGGAGACGCCTTAGAGCTGTCAACCGATACATATTTATTCAGAAATTTTTGGGGGGGGCTTCACGCACTCACTTACAGTTTGATGCACACTTTTGTAACCAGTCGTTCTATCGCTATAAACGCACACATCTATAAACAGCAACACATCAAATATCTTTATACACACATAGATGCTTTCTGTGTACAAACATCATGTTATGTCACAAAATTGACAGTAACACCCGTTCTAGGGACTTCCAGCACTCAAGTCGATAAATTAATAGTATCGATAACTTTTTGGTAGGAACTTACTTTGCCTACTGTATATATTCTGTGCTACCATCAAGGGTCATTGAAGGGATTTAAGGGCGGCTAGGTATGGGGGGAAGGGTTGAACGCTCTCTGTGAAGGAGGAGTTCCGGAGTAGTTATCGAGGATAACATACAGATCATTTTGTGGATCACTATGAAATTTTAGATTAGTAAAAGGTAGTAGTAGGCTGGAGAGAGAGGGGGTAAACGCGGAAACTTAGAGTATAGAGAAAAAATCAAGAAAATTTTGAGTACCCCAGGTACAACCACTAGCTCATGAGATAATTAGTTCTTGGGAAAATTTAATTAGAATTTTGTTCAAAGCATACATTAATTTCATAAAACTATGGGTCGGCAAGTCAAAAGAGACGAAAGGAAAGGAAAGGAAAAAACGCTTTACTTAGCTGCCGTCATCCTTCTAACCTACATAATCCATGTCGGTTCTGGCCACGAAATATACGATGTATTATATCTGTCAGTCACTGTTATTGTCAAAAACCAAAAATCATGGTCCTAAGTGCCAAAAAACTACATTAGTCATAAAAATGTAAAATAGTTTTTTTTTTAAATTTCAGGCATAATTATCCCACGTCACATGGGATCCTAGTGTGGGATCACAACTATGTAGATATGTGTTGGGTGTGTTAAGTTATGTTAATGTTAAACAATGGTAGGTAAAGTAATACTTAGCGCTTTATCTAATGAACAGAAAATCGCGTTGAAAAAATTATACCTAGCAATTTTTTTTTAAATTCTTTGGTCAATCAGAGAATAGGATTTGAATAGGAAAATCCCACGACACAGTACGGACACTCATGACACAACTTTTCTTGAAAATGAGTAAATGAGTTCAAACTGGGAAATGCTTTTGTTAATTTATAGTGATCACGTATCCCACAACCTAGGTAGGCATGCAACTTTTTACGAAAAACTATCACACCTCTAGATTTGTAATATCACATAGTAATTTAAATTCATGTCAAGATGTCGTTCCCCTCTGGCTATGCACAATTTCATTTGGGCATACGCGTTAGTAACACTGTTTTCGCCCAATCATTAGGGCGAGCGAAGCGAGTCCTCTACTATCCCATGCAATTTTGTGGTACACTTAACGAAAAAACTATCCGTTGTAATTTAGCATAGTAATTTAAATTCATGTCTTTGTTGAAATATAAATAATCACGGAAAAAAAAGCTTGCTAGCCCTCACCAAGCATGTTTTGCTTTTGCTAGTAATAAAATTGTATCATGATGGGCCGATTGCTCTGTCAGACTGAACCGATCGTGTGACGCATAGAGTAAAACAGTGTGACAGTGCTACAAATACTGAAATGCCGAATCGTTACATTTTCAGCTGTAAATCAAGGTCTGGAACATCGAATTTACGAAAAGATGGTGTTTTCTTTCACATTGTACCTAAGTGAATTTCATTATATACAGTGGTGGCCATATAATTAAGAACGCTGATATAAAGGGAAGATTTTTTCCAACTAAGATGCAAAACTAATTGTATGCATTTGTTTTTATTTCTCTCGGTATCGTAAAACATTTCCATATTACCACTGTATTCATTGATACACATGATTGGCTAAAAATCAATAGGCAAACTTTTTACACTACTTTTAAACAAAGTATTCCTTGTTACTGGCTGGTCACGTAATTAAGAACGCTAAGTAGTTTATACCTTTATTCAAATTTAAATAGAGAACACTCAGTCGGTTTGTTACTGTTTGTATAATTTTGGCGCCATTACGTGCTGTAAAAGATTAAAGGTGATTGCTTCTTTAGAAAAAACAATGGGAAAAAATAAAAGTTGTGTTAAAAGTAATAATAAAACTTCGCCGGAAGAATTGGTCTTATAAAAAGATAGCCGACCATCTGCAATGTTCAAAAACGATGGTTTTCCACGCTGTAAAGCATTTTGCTACGTATCAAACTACTTCGAATGTTCCACGTGTACCTAAACAGAGAAAAACAACTCCTCGAGATGACCGAACCATCGTTCGTATGGCAAAACAAAATCCTTTTAGAGGGTCCAATGAGCTTAGAAAAGAATATTTTGGTGAAAACAACCCTTCAGCAATCTCAGCACGCATTATTCGAAGACGTTTGGTGGAAGAAAAATTGCACGGTAGGATAGCAAGAAAGGTACCCATGTTAAAACTTTGCCACAGGCAAGCCCGGCTTGCATTTGCGAGAAAGTATGAAAACTGGACTGTGCAACAGTGGAAAAATGTACTTTTTTCTGACGAGACGAAAATAAACAGAGTATGTTCTGATGGAAAACGATATGTACGACGTCCCCCGAATACAGCATTCGACCCAAAGTACACGAAAGTTACATTAAAGCACGGTGGTGGAAATGTGAAAATTTGGGGTTGCTTTTCTGGACATGGTGTAGGACCTGTAAAGTTGATAGAAGGTAACATGGATCAGTTCCAATACAAAAATATACTGGAAGAAACAATGTTACCATACGCTGAAGACGTTCTACCGGTCATTTGGACATTCCAGCATGACAATGATCCAAAGCACACTGCACGCACCGTAAAGGAATTTCTTACAGCGCAATTAGTTTCTGTCTTAGACTGGCCTGCTAACAGTCCAGATCTAAATCCAATAGAGAATCTGTGGTTTGAAGTAAAGAAAAAGGTTTCAAATACAAAGTGTGGAAATTTGAGAGAGCTGTATGACGTTTTTTTAGAAGAATGGAACTCTATTTCTCTTGCGAAATGTCAAAAATTAATAGAGTCAATGCCTCGCCGGTGTAAAGCTGTAATTAAAAGCCATGGATATGCTATTAACTATTAATTTTAGTTAAATATTTATTAAATTTATTTTTATGTTTCCTGTGCTACATAATATTGTGATTTTTTAAATCTAAGTGTCATACAAAACAATTCCCGAGCCGTTAAATAAATCGTTCTTAATTATTTGTCCAGTTTCAGTACTATTTGAATGTGTTACTTTGATAAAATCAATAAAATGTGCAAAAAATAGTTAGTGATTTCATACATTATTCTTAAGTCAGGTTGCTCTATTAATGTGACTATTATATAACATAACTAGTTGCTTCTCAGAAGGTACACATCTCTGTGTATGATACGATTTAAATAAAAAACTTCTAGAACTTCAAATCGTTCTTAATTATATGACCACAACTGTATATATATTTATTTTTATTTTATTTTTTGATGCTGGACACAGTTCACACAAGATTATCCAGCCCCAAGCCAAGCACAGCTTGTGATATGGACTAGATAACTGATATCCCTAGTACAGTACATTACATAGATATTTATTTTGCATTAACATAGAAAATACCCAGAACACCCTGAACAAATATCTGAAGATCGTACAAATATTTGTTCTGAGGCAGGAATCAAACCCGCAACCTCCTGCGTCACAGGCGAACCTTCGTCCACCGCGCCACAGAGGTCGTCAACTTATGGCATAAAATGAATAATTTCAAATTAAAATCATAACAGTTACCTACCTTGTTACATACCAAAACCTTCATGGTGATTGGATTAACGGTTAGAAAGTTAGGTTAGGCTAGGCTATGGCTCCCGAATAATATAAATCAAATTTCAATAGCTTGTAAAACATATTAAACGAGCATTTATTTTATCGATAAAAAATCTACTTTATTATTGAGGCACATCACTAATTTAGTAGTATAAAGAAAACACGGGCAACTCACATACAGGAATTTTTGAGAAATAAAAAAAACTGTTAAATGAGCACAAAGCTATTTCACTGTGCATTGAGGCTGTTATTGTTAGCAGTTGCTTATTTAATAAAAAAAAAAATAGGTTTACCAACAGTCTACACATGTATGTCGGAGAGAGAAGTCATATGATGAATCTGGAGAATAGATCTACTGAGATTGAAGGCTTATAAACACCACGTGTACGGCTGCGAACAATCGTATTCTGTCGTGTCGCGCCACCCAAACGAATGCGCCCGAGTCTTGTTTACGCAAAGACGCAAAGCGATCGACGCTCGGATATAAAAGGAGCGTACGAAAGCGCCAGAGCTCATTATTACATCGGCGTTTGCAGAGTGCACACGATTTAATCAACAAAATACAAAATCAAGTTCAAAGTCAGTTTGAATAAAATCTTAGTGAAACCACTTTTGAATTTTCCTCATTTGCACGAGACCCACTGGAAAGCCCCTAAGTTGCCTTTTGCCGCTCGGAGGGATCTTGAGGATCCGACATGCATATATGAAGAGGTACAAACTATATACCTATCTTTAGCTACAGAAGAAACCAATGGGGGCTTTTCATTTTCTTTTATTTTAAATTCAATTTGGCTCAATTGATGGCCCTGACTCAACTGTGGTTGTCAAAATCAACAAATGCATCGTACCTATGTTATTTTGTGTGATAGTAACAAAATACCACGAAAATATATCACTTCGTTGTTGACTTTTACATTTCTTTACTTTTACAGTTAAGTACACAGCAGCGACATCTATTTTCAAGGGTTTATAGATGATTTGGTATGGCCGTGAAAACCCCTCATTATAGGCAAACACAACGTGCAAAGATTTTACAGTAACCTCATAATGGGCGATCAACGATTTTTTTAAAGCATCTTTATTTACTTTTACCTGAAAAGAGTAAAGTTATTTAAGTATGATCCATATTGCCGATTTTGATAAAATTAACCACGTAGTTTTATTCTTATTATAAACTAGAAGCAACCCGCGATTTCACTCGCATAAGTTTTGATCCTATGGGAACATCTAAATAAAATTTAAAACTATTCCAGTGGTCTAGCTATCTCCGTTCTAAATTTCATCCAATCCTTAGAAAATTTAGCATTTATAATATTACAAACATACACACATACTCACGCCTGTTTCCCAGAGAAGTAGGCAGAGACCATGAATTTCCACTTGCTACGATCCTGGCATACCTGTTTCGCTTCATTCACTCACATCACATTCTTCATATATGCTCATTGGTTAAGGGCGCTCTTAGCCTGGCCATTCTCCAGATCGACCCTGATCTATTCTGAATACCTTCACCGAGGTCTCCCCCTTCCAACTGTCCCATTCATGCTCATCTTATGAACTAGTTTCGTTAATCTACTATCATTCATCCTTTATATATACCCAAACCATCCAAGCATACCTTTCTCAATCCTTGTCACTATACACGTGCTCTTTCATTTTACAATGCTCTGTTAACACACAGTTTCTTATTCTCTCTCAAAGTCCACCATACATACTTCTCAAACCTCATCTTCACTGCATTTATTCTACTTTCATGTTTATTCTGCCTTAGCAACTTTCGCTACCACCAGATACATTAGTGTTGGCACTAACACCCCTCTATGCACATCCAGTCGTCGTGCCTTTTTGGATACGTTCCGGCTGATAATAAGGCGTTAAGTTCACTTGATTTCCAGAATTTACACTCATTTAAATATCATCTTCATGCTTGCCATCTCTTGTAATCAAAGTTCTCAAATGTACAAACTTTTTGATGTTACACTTGTTGTTAATAGTAGTGTGATTTAATTTTATTTCTTTAAATATAGTTTCACATGACACTTACGTTGACATATCATATAATACACCTCTGCGAGGTACATTTAATCCTTTTACCACACTGGTTCTTTCACCATTGGTCACAGGCCACTTTCAGGGACACTATATCTCAAGTTGGTCACTGAACCAAGAAAGAGCCTGTGACACGTAGTAGTAGTATTTAGTAGTTAACGGTTAGTTAGTGGTTACAAAGCCGTCAAATACGATACTCGTTAATGCCACATGTCACATAATGTCGAACGTGTTTAATAAATGGTATTTAGTAATCAAGGATATTAAGTAATCATCCACCTCTTGGCTTACTGACATTACACGTTATATACAGGTTTACGTCAGCAGAATACATCCTGACATGCACATTGATGTATTATACACATTTATATCTATTCTTTTGGTCACTTTTATGTCGCCCCTCTATCACACGCTTAAGTGGAGCTCGGTTTAAGAGTGGGCAGGGTAGTCGTAAGGGAATTGGCTTTCAGTACGAATAAATCAAGTAACTTGGGAGTGATTTTAGAGTAATGAATGACTAGTGTACTGAAGTGCAGTCGTAGTGAAGAGTGAATCAGTGTTTTTGAATAAAATATTCACGGTTTTTTTTGTTAAACCGTTCAGTTTTATTATTTTACCCCGAACACTAACTCAAAAATTACAAAATCTAAGATGGCCACTTTTGTTTTTATACGGCTTAATTTGACTTGGTCAATTTTTATGCAATAAATTATAATAATTTATTGAAATTCAGGTACATGTGAAAGGAAACACCATCTTCTTGTAAATTTGATGATCCAATCATTTTTTTACAGCATAAAACTGAACAACTCGGCGTTTTTCTTGGAGCACTATCTCCCACGCGAGTCGATTCAGTCTGACAGAGCAATCGGCGACAGCTAGTTTTTTATAAGCTGTATGCCCTCGAGGGCATTAAATTTAGAGGGGAACTACAGCGGGGAATGCCTTTGATGGCGTCTCCATTCCGTGTTGCTCGATGGTACACCCCAACCAATCTTCCATATGAGATTAGCTCCTCTCCATCTAAAGTTTGTCTGGAAGAGATCGCTTCTATAGCGATAACACCACCCATTGTACATTTAGTTTTTGTTTAATTGTTATGTGTATTTATTATTTTAACTAGTTTATAAGGAGTGCAATAAAGTATTTTCATTCATTCATTAATTCAACTGCTATATCTCGTAGCTTTGGTGTGTCCGAATTACACCAAGGGATGACCCACCAATCTGCCTGCCAAACATGGTGATTATGGAAAATCGATCCCTCCCATTGCATTCTATGGAGGACTCCTCGTGCAGCAGTGGATGGCTGATGGCAGCTGATGATGATATTCGTAGGTCACATCCACCTACAACATGTCCTACGTACCAGCCATTACATTACAACTTCAAGTCTCAACTTGAAGTTAATGTAAGGGCTGTAAATTCACCTTTCTAACTATGTCCAACATTACAACTTTAAGTCTTAACTTGAAGTTAATGTAAGGGCTGTAAATTCACCTTTCAAACTATGTCAAACATTACAACTTCAAGTCTCTACAAATGTGTGATAATGAAATGATTAATGTGCCTTGGCATGCAGATAGAACCTACCGTTGTCCACTGTCCCACATTCATTCATTATCTCTTCAGCTCCCGAAGCGTTTCTGTAGCAGATGTATGGCAAACTGACATTACACCTGAAAACTCCAAAGCCATCTTCGGAGAGAACCAAGCATTGCTGGTTATTGTTATAGTTGTTAGGTTCATTTAAACCCCATTCGATTGCCAGGTCTTCTAAGGGTATTCCTGAAAAAATAAGGCATGTATTGATTTATAAAAAATCAATACATTGGGATTTATAAAAAATTAAAGGGGGTAGCAAAAATAATAAGTTGGCGACTAATTGCGGAGACTAGTATAAAGTAGCAGCTAAGTATACAATCAATTTTCGGCTTTGTTTCAATATAAACTAGCATCGAGTTATTGTTTTGGCGACTGAATTAACTAATTAAGCGGAAACATGACAGCGGATAAAAAGTTGAAAATGGTCTACTCTAATTGTTCAATGATGGAGATTGCATATAAAATAAATCAAGGTCATAAAAAAATACTTTGTGCGACACTTTAAGAGCTTTATCAAAGCTGAAAATTGCATGTATAAATAATAATTTTGGTCTATAGTTTTATTTAGTGGCTCTTATTTTCTTTATGGCGGTGGAAGAAATAAAAGGCAGAAAAGTACATACGCAGAGAAAATGTTTTTATTTAAAGAAATTATTTAAAAAAATAAAGAAGTTTACTTTTATATAGTACCCATTTTAATATTTAAGCTGCCAGCAAATCAAAGCCCAAAATGCTTTTTTAGATGGAGACCTGTAGTTGCCACTAACATAAAGTTTGTTATCCTTCTGCTAATATTAGTCACCAAGTCATTATTTATAGTACCTTGCCTATGATTTCAGTAATCTTGTTTATTATTTCTGCTACCTTAAAGTAGCTGCCATTATTTGAATTTTAAAATATCCTTAGTTTAAAGCTCATTTAATATAAATGATTGCCAAAATAGTTTGCTGCTCTTTAATTTTTCTGTCGCCGCGAAAATAATAAGCCGTAATTTACTACTAAGCCTACGCTGCTACACTATCCTGTTAGTTCTTATTTCAATCAAATACTTATACAAAAATCTTATTTGGTAATGTGTTATTACCTACTGGAAGAAAGCGTTAGGTTTTGTTTCACAATACGTGAAACAAAGGCAAATACGTTTTTTTAAGTAAAGGTTTAAGTAGTTAAGTACTCAGCAAGTTAACTAATTATGGGTTATAAATCCTTTCGTTGACATTTAACTTACTGAGCAGATAAAGTGGTGATTAACAATACTGAGTGGTTGTGAAATGCAAATACTTGTTTACTGAGCAGTTATATTTGAAGAAGCTTACTTAGAACTTTACTTATTGATTGTGAAACAAAGCCTTTGTGACTAAGGCTTTGTTTTTTTTATAAGTTTTTTTTCTAGTTGCAATAATGTGGCAACTCAATAGTGACGTCGAATGGTGTTAGTCTCGTGGTAGTCTCGAAGTTTTCTTGGATCATGATTAAAACTTACGGCCACATATGTTGGTACAATTTGTTTAAATGTTTGAATAAAACTTAAGGCCACAGATGTTGGTACAATTTGTTCAAATGTTTGATTAAAACTTACGGCCACAGATGTTGGTACAATTTGTTTAAATGTTTGAATAAAACTTAAGGCCACAGATGTTGGTACAATTTGTTCAAATGTTTGATTAAAACTTACGGCCACAGATGTTGGTACAATTTGTTTAAATGTTTGAATAAAACTTAAGGCCACAGATGTTGGTACAATTTGTTCAAATGTTTGATTAAAACTTACGGCCACAGATGTTGGTATAATTTGTTCAAATGTTTGATTAAAACTTACGGCGACAGATGTTGGTATAATTTGTTCAAATGTTTGATTAAAACTTACGGCCACAGATGTTGGTACAATTTGTTCAAATGTTTGATTAGAACTTACGGCCACAGATGTTGGTACAATTTGTTCAAATGTTTGATTAAAACTTACGGCCTCAGATGTTGGTACAATTTGTTCAAATGTTTGATTAAAACTTACGGCCACAGATTTTGGTACAATTTGTTCAAATGTTTGATTAAAACTTATGGCAACAGATGTTGGTACAATTTGTTCAAATGTTTGATTAGAACTTGCGGCCACAGATGTTGGTACAATTTGTTCAATTGTTTGATTAAAACTTACGGCCACAGATGTTGGTACAATTTGTTCAAATGTTTGATTAAAACTTACGGCCACAGATGTTGGTACAATTTGTTCAAATGTTTGATTAAAACTTACGGCCACAGATGTTGGTACAATTTGTTCGAATGTTTGATTAGAACTTACGGCCACAGATGTTGGTATAATTTGTTCAAATGTTTGATTAAAACTTACGGGCACAGATTTTGGTACAATTTGTTTAAATGTTTGATTAAAACTTAAGGCCACAGATGTTGGTACAATTTGTTCAAATGTTTGATTATAAAACTGGTAAAACTAACCTTCTACGGAGGTGTACACGCCATCACTGAAAGTGGAATGCACTCCAGTGTGGATGTTCTCCAGCTTAGCTTCGACTTTAATGTCTTCTATGGTCCTCAAGATGCTCCCGTACAGGGGCGAAGCTAAAACCGCTCCTGTGAGAATGAACATTAATGTGTGTAGTTGTTAGTTCAGGCTTTAGAAATTCCCACCCTTCCTTACGTAACCAGCCCCGCAGACTCACCAATTCAAATTTGGCGCCTGTATCAAAAACTGGCCCTGTGAGTTGATGAACAAGCAAAGCATTCCAAGATGTCTACCTTATCATGTGAAGGTGTGTGTGCTCGGTAATAAAGTAGTGGTGGTAGTTTTTCTGTTTTTTTTTTTTCAATACAAGCTTTTATAAAATTTGTGATCGTAACCATGTGCTGATTAAAATGTGCCTAAACATGGCCAGTCTACTATCCATCGAGGAGTTCCGTTGTCCACCTTCCGTCTCCATCACCAGATCAGTTCGCTGTCACCATCATATTGTGTTGTCATCGGAACTTGACAGGTATGCCAAATTTCAGCTCAATCGGTTGAGTATAACTGCTTTCAAATTCAGTTGCAAAATTCCACCCGGACATACATTGCAAATTAATATAAAGCTTGTAAAAATCATCAAAAACATGTGAATAAGTGAAAGGACCTTAAACTTTACAAACGAGTCGTCAATATATTAGCTACTAGGTACTTCAGAACTCAAAAACACTGAAAATATAGTTAAAATACAAGCCGAGCGTCGATGCGTGAGTACCCAATTACCTACCAATTCCAAATTCTGAGTCTGTCGAAGAGAATCATTCAGAAGTGTTTTGAAGGCAAAACAGATGTTTTTGCGGTTGGTGTTGTTATTAAAGATGGCAACACATCAGCAAGTGACGTCCATTGCTGGACAAGGGGTCCCACATACAATAAAATAACAGAATTAACCATTAGTAGGTACTAATGTATATATTCTGTGGTACTATGGTTTAAATTTAAATTGTAATCGCAGTAGGTATGGTGTTGAGTTCCCGGGTGGATACTATGGACATTCATCTGGTGTAATCCCTTAGTCGGCTTTTACGGCATCCACGACAGGAGACGAACGGAGGGGGTCTATTCTTAAGCCAGATACACCATACAGAAAAATAAACACTATACCTACGTTTATTAACTCAAGTGGAACATTCATAACTTCGTCCACGTGGAGTTTTTTTCCATACAAACTTTAACACCCCCTGCATTAAATTTCAGAAATTTATTTCTTAGTGTACCCTAGACCACAAAAGGAATGTACCGGTCTGAAGCACGGCTTTGCGTTGATAGTCAATCAGTAAGTCAGTGAGTCCGTCAGTGAGTCAGTCAGTGAGTCAGTGAGGCAGTCATGAAACGGTTTGATATATATTATAGTAATTAAAAATAAAGCTATATTCTGTATAAAAGGACGACCTCTGTAGAGCGGTGGGCGAGTCGGCTGAAATGCGAGAGACATCTAAGCCGGCTACTCGCCCACCACGCCACAGAGCTCTATGCGGCAAGCCTCGTCAGCAGTGGACGTCTAATGGCTTATGACGACAGCTTCACCACAAACAGAACATCTCAAGAACACAGTTTGGGAAGAACCACATGCTTGCAGGGTTAAGCAGTAGTTTTGCGTTGGCTTACCTTCCGCGTAGCACTGCAGCCGCGCAGTGTGCCAGTCCACTGGCAAGCGGTGCAGCTTGAACCAGCCACTCGCCTCGGAGTAGTATGTGTAGTCACTTCTGAACGCATCTCCTCCTGTAATTTTTATTTTTTTATACTATTTTGAATGACTGATCAAGCAGATGGTCCACCTGATGTTAAGCGGTAGGTACCCTCTGCCTATGAACAGTGCAATATCACATAGGTCACGTCCACCTAGGACGCACCTTATGTGGCATTGCACTGCGCGCGCCACCCTGAGACATAATGATGAAAAGTCTCATGTGCCTGTAATTTCACCGGCACTCTTACCCTTTAAACCGGAACACTGCAACACTGCGAGTAGGTACTGCTGCTTTGCGGCAGAAATAGGTGCGGTGGTATTACTTCCCTGGACCAACTATTTCACAAAAAAGCTCTACTACTACTTAAAAAGAATCTCTATAATTACCAGCGAAGGTTTCTATTTAGAACTTAAGAAAAACAAGTTAATGAAACGGTAAAAACATCTCGCGTTTTGATAGAACTCAAGGATGATAGATAGATAGATATAAAATTCTTGACTGCACATAAAACAAATGAGTACAAAGGCGAAATTAAATATAGGATGATCGTGCAAATTACTACGAAGTATTTTAACTCCGAGTTACCTGGGTTGGAGCAAGTGGGATTTAGTTGCAAAATTAAGTACCTAACTAACCCTAATTTTAGACCTATAGCCTTTTCCCCGCGGCTTCGCAGGACTGTATAAAAAGCAGTCCCTCCTGCTCTCCTCCAAGTATCCATCCACACACCAAATATCCTCAAAATCTGCTCAACCGGAAACTACATACACACCACTATTCCAAATATACCATAAAAAAAACTGGATAATCAGTATTGGCTAATGATACAATCTACGCAAAAAAAGTAACCTAATAACAATTTCCAGGAATATCCATACAAAATGGGAACAATTGATCAAAACTATTGAATAGTGCATGCGCCATAGATTAGTACTAAGTTATTATTTACGCCAACTCAGCGCTTACTTCTTTACAAAGCACATGTTCGGCCGCACATGGAATACTGTTCTCATCTATGGCACGGGACTCCTAAGTACCAGCTGCTTCGCTTTGACTCCCTACAGAGAAGAGCCGTTAGATTGTCAACGACCCCAAGCTCTCCAGTTTACTAGAGCCGCTGAGCCTGCGTAGAGACATCAGCTCGCTCTGTGTGTTCTATCGACTCTACAATGGGGAGTGCTCTGAGGAGCTGTTCTATCTCATACCCGCTTCCAGGTTCTATCATCGCACTTCTCGAAAACTCAAGGGAGCTCATCCACACATCATCGACACGTGGGTATCTCGTACATGTCGCTTTACGAGATCTTTTCTTTCCCATACGTGCAAGTTTTGGAATGGGCTCCCCCCTGAGTTGTTACCGCCAAACTACAACATGAGCCGCTTAAAAAAATGTAAAAAGAGTCCTTCAGGGCAGGCAACGCATTGGCAATACCTCTGATGTTGCAGATGTCAAATAGGCGACGGTACCCGCTTACCATCAGGCGGGCCGTAAGCCAGTTTGTCGAGCCATTACATTAAAAAAAAACGAGTATTATATTATGTCCAAGAATTTATTCGGATTTTTTAAAGAAATCAAATGTCAATAACTTTTTAATTCCGTTCAAAAAATAAAAATTACGCAGATTGAATTTGTACCGAATACTTAACATCCAGTTTTTTATGGTATATGTAGAATAGTGGTGTGTACCTTTACAAGTATAATATTATTTTATCTGTGCCTATAGTATTATTTTAGGCGGACGGGCGGAAGCTGAAAATCATAGCACTCACGGATAATGTAGCTACCGGCTAATGTGAAATAATTTTCGAAATTGGAACAGAAGTTCTAGTTATTACCCACTACCACAGGATAAATAATAGTACAAGTTTGTACAACTACATACAAACTACCTCTTCATAAAACTAGTGTGTATATAGATTAGTATAGGCACAGATAAAATAATACTATACTAGTAGTATATAGGTACTATAGATAAAGAATTCTTATTAGTATACCTCGTTTACATGTAAATAATTAGAGGATCGTCTATAATATACATAATATTAAAATAAAAGAATAAGATATATACATACCCATACACAGTACACATAGGTGTACTAGGAAACAAAATGTCTTCAATTTTAAAATCATTTCGCTTCTGCACGACTGTTATTGTTGAACTGTTAACTTGGTGTCGATAATTATATTGAGACCCGCCACTTTTATAGCCTATATTTACCTATATTTTGAATAGATAAGAGTTTGTTATTGGGATTTCCAATTTATACTGGTGGATCCCAAAAAACGCGGTCAAGCGATAAGCAGAGGTATAGACAGGACCACAAAGATCATCTGAATCCTCACCTTATTCATTGGTTCGAGTTTTAAGGTCAGAGCAAGGAAATAAGCCTTCTAAATCATCCCTCCCTTGAAATAGCTTTTATTTAATAGATCTAGATCAAAGTGAAGGGAATTGTACCGCTAGCCCGCTTTTTTTACTGCATATGTCGGAAGAACTATGGGCGAAGGCCACGGCAGAATGGATCCCAAACAGACCACGGCCACGCGGAAGGCCTATACGGAGATGGCGGGATGAGCTAGACTCCTACTTGAAGGATTGGTCCCAAATAACCAACAATAGAGACGAATAGAAGGAAGGAAGGGGCCTTTGCCCTGCCGTGGGACACCACAGGCTCATAATAATAGTCTCACATTGTAAAAGGCAATGTCCTGACTGACTGACTGACCGAGTGACAATGCACAGCCTAAGCCGCTGTTCGTAGTGACTTGAAATTTGAAGGGTGTGTTTGTCTCGATGCAGAGGGTTGTACTAAGAAAGGAATTTTGAAAATTCGCACGCTAAGGGGTGTAAAATGGGGATCTAACGTAAAAAAAAAACGGTATTTCGGGAACCGTTAGTAGCAGAATCTTGAAATTTTACAAGGAGATTTCTAAAATAAAAATAGCAAACACGTGTTTCAGCGATACCTGAAATTATGATGAAAAAGAGCACGGGACCGATTTCTTTGTAAAAAAATATAGGTACACTTGACGTTTTAGCCAGATTTCAACTCATTTCGACGTAGTAAAAGGTAGTTTCACGGTATAGTTGTTAAGATTAAAATATTTTCAGGACCTCAAGGTTAAAATGGGACCCCTTATTTGAAAAACTTGATCGTGGTGTCGTTTCAAAAGTCGTGTCACGGCGTGGTTGTTGATGCTAAAGTTGTTGTCTGAACGCCGGAGAAGTTTTCTGTGTACGCGCGGACGTAGTCGCTTGCGGGTCATGTAGTAATATAATAAATGACAGAACAAGCAGTTGGCCCACCTGATGTTAAGCGGTAACTTCTGCCGTTAACAATGCCCATGCCAATGGTCACGTCTACCTAGGACGCGCCCTATGTGGCACAGGACTAAAATCTCTTCCTATCTTCAAAAAGCTATTGCTCAATCACTTTTTGTCTATCTCGCAAAGCTGTTCATTCTAGTAATATGTTCACATGTTTTATTTATTTATTTAGTATAATTTGTGTGGTTATATTATGTATTAATTGTATCCTATATTAATTATATTGGAAATCGTATTAAACCCTATTAATTATAATATAGTAATGTATAGTTTTAAACTGAATGAAAGTCATTGTATGGTGATATCGGTTCACGAAATGCCTATAACGAGCAGCTGTTTTTAAGTTTTTGATAAGAGACATAGATACAAGCCTTTTTCGTGTAGGCAAAGCCTCAATGGGCCTCTAAGGGATCTATCAGGAATAAAAAAATAATTAAAATAATCATTTTAAACTGATCTCTTGGTGACATGATTGATTAGGAACAAAATTATAGATATGAGGGATCGAACAGGACTAGGGATCGAACTCAAGGGATACATCAGGAAGTACTCCTCCATTCACCGTGGGTTTCACCATCGTGGGAATGTAGACGTGACAAGTGGTGAGCTTATCGCAGCCAGTGCTTCCCTGATTCATCGGCTAACACTTTCTTCCAGTAACACATTCTTTAATAAGCTAGCAGCCAGGACAAATCTTAAACCAACGAATTTTAACAAGTTCGGGTAATACCTTAGCCGGCTTTTACGACATCCACGTGAGGAGATGGAGGGGTCTATTCTCAGGCCGGACACACCACGGTAAATGATAAGAGTTCTTATAGTTTTACGACATCCACGTGAGGAGATGGAGGGGTCTATTCTCAGGCCGGACACACCACGGTAAATGATAAGAGTTCTTATAGTTTTACGACATCCACGTGAGGAGATGGAGGGGTCTATTCTCAGGCCGGACACACCACGGTAAATGATAAGAGTTCTTATAGTTTTCAAGAAGAAAATAAATTATGGTATTCTTAGTCTTTTTACCTCGTGAAGTTATAAAATCAATACATAATTTGAATTTATGTATTACTAGGAACTCGCCCCGGCTTCGCACAGGTAGTGTCGAGATCCCCCCTCCCTCTCGTCCCCCATAACCCTCCCCCCTTCCCAAACCCCATCTATCCACACACCAGATACAAAAATGTAAGGTATTTTTTTACACCTTGGGTTACATTATTGGAGGTTTAGTAAGGATACCTAATTTTTGGAAAATATATAATATAGCCTATGTCACCCGGCGATAGCGTAGCTTCCCAACAGTCAAATAATTTTTCAAATCGGTTTAGTAGTTTCGGAGCCTGTGCCATGCAAACAAACAAACATTAAAATCTTTCCACTTTATAATTAGTGTAGAAGATAGAGATATAGATATAGATAACTAAGATTGTATGTACTTATACGTATACTATTATTTATATATTTGATCTACACCACTAGCCTTTATCGTTCTCGTCAATTCCAGTACATCCCACGGTTGTCTGGAAGAGATCGCTCTCAGTGATAAGATCGCTCATTGTACTTCCATTCTTATTTTTGAATCTTTTTTAATGTGTTAATTTTATGTGGTGCCTGTATGGCGGACCAAGCAGATGGCCCACCTGATGTTAAGCGGTAACCGCTGCCTTTAACAATGCATTGCCTCATAGGTCACGAGTCACGTCCACCTAAGACCGCCCTATGTGGCGTTGCACTGCACTGCAATACCCAGAATACCCTGAACAAATATCTGCGATCGCAGAAATATTTGACGGAACAAGCAGATGGCCCGATGATAAGCGGTAACCTCTGCCCATAGGCAGAGGTTACCGCTTATCACTGTTCATAAACAGTGCATTATCACATAGGTCACGTCCACCTAGGACGCGCCCTATGTGCCATTGCACTGAACCCGCCACCCTGAGACATAAAGATGAAAAGTCTCATGTGCCTGTGATTTCACCGGCACCCATACCCTTCGGACCGGAACACAGCAATTTGAGCACTACTGCTTTGCGGCAGAAATAGGTATGGTGGTAGTACTTCACAAAAAATCTCTACTACTACTACTAAACCGCTACTGACCGCTCCATACAAAACGAAGTTTGATTCTTATTTCGATTATCAAATCAAATCAAACCAAATCAAATATATTTATTTCAGGCTTATTGCAAAATAACTTTTGAAACTATCATGGTTATGTACATAATTTTCACTAGAAACGGGATATTTACCGGGATATTTATTTATTTATTTATTTTATTTATTTATTTTATTTTTTATTTTTCAGTTCTCCCGTGATCATGGCGCATGCAACTGTGCCGAAATATCGGGAACATATAAAACTCAAAAATCATGGTAAATATCCCGTTTCTAGTGAAAATTATTGCAAAATGTACAATAAGCCCATATAAATAAATAAATAAAGAAATAATAAATAATGCTGGACAGTTCACACAACATTATCTAGCCCCAAGCTAAGCAGAGCTTGTGTTATGGGTACTAGATTACTTAATACAATATATTACATAGATATATATTTTTATTAAACATAGAAAATACCCAGAACACCCTGAAAAAATATCTGCGATCGCACAAACATTTGTTCCGAGGCGGGAATCGAACCCGCAACCTCCTGCGTCGCAGGCCAAGCTTCGCCCGCCGCGCCACAGAGGTCGTCAAGGTTGTAAGGAGGCCATAGCAACATAAATACCTTAAAAACGAACATACATATAAAAAAAACACTTTTAGACTTGCACACGTTTAGACGGCGACGCATAACGCACCTGCACGGTGTCTCGTGTCAGGCGTCCGAAGAATTATAATTAAGGTTGTTCGTCGTGGTCAGCTAGGCACAACAGCGTCAATAGATGGCGCTGTTTATTTATTTATTTATTTTATTTATTTATTTATTTTATTTAAAGGAGAACCAACAGCTTACATATATTAGAACACACATTAAGATAGCATTAGAGAGCCAATTAAAGGTTCTCACGAATAGAAACAGTGACGATACAATCATCACCATTATTAAATCATATAAAACTATACGGCAAAAACTAACGAATAAATGGATAATTTAACAGATTACATATACAGTGGAAAATAAGTTACAGTTTAAATAAACATAATAGATATAAAGTAGATATATTATACGGTCACTAAACATCGTCATCATCAGCTGCGAAGAATTCTCTGCTCAGCCGCAGTCTCGCTGAGGAGACGCTAGTGGCAAAGAGGTCAAAGTCTGCTTGCTTACTTAGTTTATTAAAGTTGTCACTTGCTCGCAATAAATATGCATTTTTTCTGTAATTGGTTGATACTATTGGCACATGCAATGGAGCTAAAAATCTGGTTTGAATAAGTGGAACATTTATGTTAATCTTATGTAAAATTTCAGGGCAATCAATGACATTACTCGTTAAATTTAATAAAAATACAATGTCAGCTATTTCACGTCTTTTGGAAAGCGGTAGAAGATGATTTTTTTTACAAAGATTATAATAGTCATCATGAGAATATGGAATCCGCAGACGATAACAGAGATACTTAAGAAACTTGGTCTGAAGCCGCTCAATTCTCGAAATGTACGTGTCATAGCAAGGGTTCCAGATCTGCGATGCGTATTCAAGGTTACTCCGAACAAATGTGCAATACAAGATTTTAAAAGTTTTAGCTCGTTTGAAGTCACGTGATGCGCGCATGATGAACCCAAGAGCTCTTGATGCTTTAGCGACAATGGACTCAATATGGTCATCGAAAAGAAGTTTAGAGTCGTGAATTATCCCAAGATCTCTGACTACACTGACTTTTTCAAGAAGTTGGCCTTTTAGCGTGTAAGATGTTTGAGTTATTAGTTTTTTACGGGTGAAAGTTACTACGGAACATTTACTAGGATTAAGATCAAGTTTATTGCGGGTACAATATAAGTCAAGGCGTACTAAGTCTGCTTGAAGGTTCTCAATGTCAAAAGTGGATTGAATGGTGCTAAATATTTTCATATCATCAGCGAAGCATAATAATTGGCTGTTAAGAAAACATTCAGAGATATCATTCACAAATATTAAGAAAAGTAAGGGCCCCAACAATGAACCTTGTGGGACCCCGCTGGGTATGCGAACCCATCCAGAGATGTAGTTATTGACCACAACCGCTTGAGACCTGTTGTCTATGTATGAAGAGAACCATCTGAGGAGATCACCTCGTATACCAATGAGTTCTAGTTTGGATAATAGGAGCCTGTGATCTATCCTATCGAAACATTTACTATAGTCCGTATAGACCACATCAACCTGTTTACCCGAGTTCATAGCGTCAGTTAAATAGTCATTAAAAAGGACCAGGTTGGAGACAGTTGAGCGGCCTCTCAGAAACCCATGTTGATTTGGTATAAAAATGGTACGCAACGCAGAGTAGACTTGATCATAGACGACCCTTTCAAAAACTTTTGCTATGATGCACAGTTTGGAAATCGGTCTGTAGTTAATAACCTCAGACTTAGAACCCTTCTTATGAACCGGTGTTATGAGGGCCGACTTCCAGATGTTAGGGAAAGTACATGCTGAGAGCGATTTCTGAAAGAGTAGGCTAATTGGTACGGCCAAGGTTTCGGCACAGTTTATAATAAATATGGGGCTCACGTGATCCGGACCAGCCGACTTAGATGGGTCTAGTTTCAAAAGATGCTTAGCAACGCTATCAACA
Organism: Operophtera brumata; assembly: GCA_932527175.1. Classification (NCBI taxonomy): domain Eukaryota; kingdom Metazoa; phylum Arthropoda; class Insecta; order Lepidoptera; family Geometridae; genus Operophtera; species Operophtera brumata. The sequence continues at coordinate 33,956,435 of OW052227.1, read as the reverse complement.
TCAATATAAATTCTACCTAAATCAGCAACTTGCGATGGTGGTGATTCATTAATACATGCAACATCAGGACTATTAGAGTCCTTGCATAGGAAAGTGGAGTAAAAATACTTAGAAAAAGAGTCACAGATTGATTCACCAGATGTAGCTACCGTGTCATGATACTTCATGCAATTAGGTATGCCACCTGACTTAGAACGTGATTTAATAAATGACCAGAACTGCTTTGGACTCTTTTCAATAGAGTTCTCTATCGTAGTCAAGTACTGCTCATAGCATCGGTCTTCTAACGTTTTAGCCCTATCACGTAACAGTTGCCAAATTTTAAAGTATTTTATATTCTAGAGACTAATATCTAAGACCTGTGGCTCAGATAAAATAATACTATACTCCTGTGGTTTGTCAGTTGTATAGAACCAGGCTAGCATGGGTTATAAGATTTCCATATCGCCTGGTTATTAGCCTTTTGATTCTAAATTTCTTCATATACAGTTGTGGTCATATAATTAAGAACGATTTGAAGTTCTAGAAGTTTTTATTTAAATCGTATCATGCACAGAGATGTGTACCTTCTGAGAAGCAACTAGTTATGTTATATAATAGTCACATTAATAGAGCAACCTGACTTAAGAATAAAGTATGAAATCGCTAACTATTTTTTGCACATTTTATTGATTTTATCAAAGTAACACATTCAAATAGTACTGAAACTGGACAAATAATTAAGAACGATTTATTTAACTGCTCGGGAATTGTTTTGTATGACACTTAGATTTAAAAAATCACAATATTATGTAGCACAGGAAACATAAAAATAAATTTAATAAATATTTAACTAAAATTAATAGTTAATAGCATATCCACGGCTTTTAATCACAGCTTTACACCGGCGAGGCATTGACTCTATTAATTTTTGACATTTCGCAAGAGAAATAGAGTACCATTCTTCTAAAAAAACGTCATACAGCTCTCTTAAATTTCCACACTTTGTATTTGAAACCTTTTTCTTTACTTCAAACCACAGATTCTCTATTGGGTTTAGATCTGGACTGTTAGCAGGCCAGTCTAAGACAGAAACTAATTGCGCTGTAAGAAATTCCTTTACGGTGCGTGCAGTGTGCTTTGGATCATTGTCATGCTGGAATGTCCAAATGACCGGTAGAACGTCTTCAGCGTATGGTAACATTGTTTCTTCCAGTATATTTTTGTATTGGAACTGATCCATGTTACCTTCTATCAACTTTACAGGTCCTACACCATGTCCAGAAAAGCAACCCCAAATTTTCACATTTCCACCACCGTGCTTTAATGAAACTTTCGTGTACTTTGGGTCGAATGCTGTATTCGGGGGACGTCGTACATATCGTTTTCCATCAAAACATACTCTGTTTATTTACGTCTCGTCAGAAAAAAGTACATTTTTCCACTGTTGCACAGTCCAGTTTTCATACTTTCTCGCAAATGCAAGCCGGGCTTGCCTATGGCAAAGTTTTAACATGGGTACCTTTCTTGCTATCCTACCGTGCAATTTTTCTTCTACCAAACGTCTTCGAATAGTGCGTGCTGAGATTGCTGAAGGGTTGTTTTCACCAAAATATTCTTTTCTAAGCTCATTGGACCCTTTAAAAGGATTTTGTTTTGCCATACGAACGATGTTTCGGTCATCTCGAGGAGTTGTTTTTCTCTGTTTAGGTACACGTGGAACATTCGAAGTAGTTTGATACGTAGCAAAATGCTTTACAGCGTGGAAAACCATCGTTTTTGAACATTGCAGATGGTTGGCTATCTTTTTATAAGACCAATTCTTCCGGCGAAATTTTATTATTACTTCCCTTGTAGATTTATCACAACTTTTATTTTTTCCCATTGTTTTTTCTAAAGAAGCAATCACCTTTAATCTTTTACAGCACGTAATGGCGCCAAAATTATACAAACAGTAACAAATCGACTGAGTGTTCTCTATTTAAATTTGAATAAAGGTATAAACTACTTAGCGTTCTTAATTACGTGACCAGCCAGTAATAAGGAATACTTTGTTTAAAAGTAGTGTAAAAAGTTTGCCTATTGATTTTTAGCCAATCATGTGTATCAATGAATACAGTGGTAATATGGAAATGTTTTACGATACCAAGAGAAATAAAAACAAATGCATACAATTAGTTTTGCATCTTAGTTGGAAAAAATCTTCCCTTTATATCAGCGTTCTTAATTATATGGCCACCACTGTATATGATGTCTTTTGAGCAGGTAGTCGTACTAAAATAAAAAAATAAATTAAAAAAACTTCAAGTCAGTGTGATTAAGATGCCAAATAGTTTTCTACCAAACTAACTAACTACGGGTCTAGATATTAGTGTATTGATCATGTATTTAAGAGGCTGCCAAGACTCAAATAGGCTTTTTAAAACGTATTTTTAGCAAAACCTACAAAGTTTAAGACAACCAAATATATTATGTTAATTTTCATCATATTTCCAAGAGAATGATCGAGCTTAAATCACGATTTTGACAAATTTTCTCGATTAAAAAATCGTGAACTTACCTCTGCAATGCGCTTATAACGTAAATATATATATTACCTATGAGCGTACCTTGATAAAATTAATAAGAGATAACAATTAATATTATTTTAGAGAGCATGGTCGGTTGATATTTTCGATTACGCAGCAAATGTTTTGTTTATTACCCTTTTGCGTGATTTTCGTTCACTTTTCGTAGCGCGAGCGGTGTTCTGTAGGCCTAGCACAGGTTGGTATCGAGTAGTTTGCTGCTAGCGTTTGAAACTATTGTATCATGTTTTGACCAATCAAATTAGCTAGATTTAAGCAACGCCCCCTTCGATAGTGAAATTCTCGATAGTTCGAAGCACGACTTTCTGACAGAGCTGGGTTTCGACTCCAAATCGATGACGTCTAAGTTTCGTGTAGTTTTGTGAATGAACGAACTGAAATTGTATAGAAAATGATAGCACAAGTTGCATTTTGATGTATCGAATCCTTGAATTCGATAGCTGGCTTTCGAATTGATTCTCACGGCCATTTTTACAGTGACATCGTCGTAAAAATAATTTGTGTAGAAATATTTTTATGTTTATTCGTTCTCAATATGATGAGAATGATGCTTTTCGCTGCAAGAAGTTCCACAGCAAACTATTAGCGGCTACTGACTAGCTGACGTTCGCGACTTCGTCCGCGCGTAGATTAGGTAGTACGTACCTCCTCCTTAGATAGATAGATAGATTAACTCTTTATTGTACACAAATAACACACAGAAACACAAAACATAACTCAATAACAAAAAAAAAAAACGGAAATGTACAATGGGCTGTCTTATCGCTTACAGCGATTTCTTCCAGACAACCTTAGGATGGAGAGGACTATATGGAAGAATGGACTACGCATTCTAAATAGATGATGGTACAAACATCAGCCTGTAGGTAGAAGTCCACAGCTGGACATAAGGATTCCCCCATAGAATGCCACAATGAACGTCCTGTGTCGCCTCCATGCAACGATGACCTGCCTATTGCCACTTCAACTTGCTAAGTTTTAGAGCTAGTCAGTGATCCCGGTTCTTCTACGGATAGGTATCTTCTTTTTGGATTCAGGTACGGAATCTCCGGGCATAGCTCTTTCCATAGCCCGCCGTGAGATTTTGAGCTTGTGTATGAGGCCAATAGTAGGCGATCATGTCTCAGTACCATAAGTCATCACTGGCAACATAAACCGATAACAGACTTTGACTTTGATCATGTTGAGGCTCTGTCTGTGATATGAAGATATAGCGTAGTTTCCTGAACGCTGCCCATCTGAGTTGGATTCGTCGACTAATCTCACCATCGGAGGTCCAACGCCTTCTTAGTTGAATGAATCGTTTACGCAAATAGACATAGAGCAACAACTAGCATAGTCAACAACTTTAACAAAACCCTCACAAACCCATACAACCCCATTTTAGACGGTATAGATAGAACAAAGGACTTCACTCAGGGTTTTTTTTTTTACCCCAGCTGTGGGACTTAGATAGTTTTCTCGGCTTCTAAACTGCCTATCCTACTTTATGCTATTTCATCAAAATAGTTGGACCAGTTTTTCTTGATATTTTGTACAGACAGACAGACAAAGTAACTAATAAAATATATACCTACGAACTTCGTAAAATTCTCGTAATTGAAACATACGCCATCTATAAATAGGCATACAAACCTGTCTCTGGTTGTACTATAATTTATTCTGTGCTTTTATTTGTAATGACCAATGATGTATTATACATTAGATACGCTATTCCGCGCTCAGAATGGTGACAAAAAAGTGAGGTAATTATCGCAAGTTCACTTAGTCGCTCTGTGAACTATGACGCACGCCACTACTAATAGATAAACCCAATACAAAAAGCCATCCCAATACAAAAATTATACGGCAACCACAAAAGGAGAGAAATGTATTTAATTAAATTTGTACGTATTACAAAATACTATTTAAATTTGTTTATTTAACAATTTATTTCATTAAAACCATTCGTTTGCGGCGTTGCTGCTCTGACACCTACACGAACGTGTTGGGTAATATACAATTCGCCGAGGTACGACAGAGAGACACGATCGCACGCGGCCGGCTGCGATATTAGGATAGAATGGTGTAGTTAGGACAGTCAATAATCACATCAACAATTTTGTTTAATAACACTTATTCTTATTGGATATCCTAATTATTTAAAATTATTCGGTTTTATTGTATAATATGTAGGTAGCTAGTACATACTACACTGACTCAAAATAATTTTATCAATGTATTTTGTCGATGCCTCCCCCATAAAATGCAATGGAGGGGATTTGCTAATCACTATGCTTAACAGGCGGATTGGTGATCGCAGTATTGGTCGACACCAATCAAATGGTACCCAGTTGGACGCTACTGCATAGACATATTATGTTTTATTCTTTCTCACAACAGGGTTTTCGTATAGCGCTGTGATTTTATGGTCTTTTTCGTCAATATAAAAACAAAGTAAGTAGCTATAGGTAGTACCTACATAAAACGCCACTTTCTCAGTGGAGTTTGAATGAGTGTAACATGTCTACTTGTATAGCATGTCTTTGGTAATGACAGCTTGATTGATTGTTGTACCTGCGACGTTCGGAATATACAGAAAGTTGTGTCAAAGGACAATACGGCCTCAGAAAATCTAACTTTAATACGAAAAGTTATTAACTCTAATAGCTAAAAATACTAAACTATAGTTTATGTACTATTTTACTCTATAATGTACCAAGTAAACTTCTAAAAATATAATTTAGTTATTTTTCGGAAGTTTACGATTCATGCGATTTATTACGATGTGTTAGGTTACGGAACACACCATGGACACATTTTCATTCTTCTAGTCGCATGTTGCCCGCACACTCTCGTAACTCACTCCGCGGTCGATACGCAAACAACAAAATCCTGTGCTGCCGCGAGCTTGCGAAATAGTATCGAAATCAATTCGCTACGTAAAAATTACGCAAACGAAACGATTCCGATAGTCAGCCTGTGCTTGCCCTACTGTCTCCTTATAACTTACCTGAACTTTACTGAGTTAGATAGTGACGGAATTTGGCTGTTGTCTGCCTCTTAATAATGTAGGCACTTAGAGGCCTCAAAAAACCTAAAAATAGAAAGCTTTTTGCCTTAAAATCCTTTACAGTGCAGGCTGTCCGTCTGTGGAATGCTTTGCCTGTTGCTATAAGGTGTGCTAAATCTCTCCCTGTTTTCAAGTCCATGGTCAAGGAACACTACTTGTTCTGTTGTCGCTGACTTTTTGCTTGTTCTTATCTTCATATTTTGTACAATGTAATCATATGTAAGTATAATATATTAAATATATATATATATATATATATATATATATATATATATATATATATATAATATGAAATTTATAATATGTACGTATATAAATTTCATATTATATTTCTTAATATATTTTATATATGTATATTATAGTAGGTATTTGTTTATTATTATTAGTATGTATGTATGTCGCTGCACATCAACGCATCTATATTTATTTATATAAGTACCTAGACCATTGATACCCCGTGTTGTTTTATACAGTCCTATCCATCCAACGGTTGTCTGGTAGAAATCGCTACTAAGCGATAAGACCGCCCATTTTACAACAGTGGGAAGGCCACATAGCCAGGATGAAAAATGACAAATGGACTAGAATAGTAACAATGTGGAAAGGTCCTACAGGTATGAGGAGACCAGACAGGCCAAATGCTAGATGGTCAGATGGGATACTAAATGGAGCTAAGACAAATAATTGGACCGAGCTGGGTTCAGACCGTGACCGCTGGAAAAAACTGGAGGAGGCCTTACCCGAGAGGGGTCCTTACCCAAATAATAATTTATGTAATTACATAATTAATATAATTTAATTTAAATAAATGGGCATTTAAAAATTGTAAATTTCTAATATAAAAAAAAAAATGTTATATGTGAAAATGTGAAATGTTTTGCATGCAATTTAGGGTTAAGGAATAAAAGGCTTTTTTATTTTATTTATTTTTATATGTATTTTATAGTAGGTATTTGTTTATTATTATTAGTATGTATGTATGTCGCTGCACATCAACGCATCTATATTTATTTATATAAGTACCTAGACCATTGATACCCCGTGTTAGTTTTATACAGTCCTATCCATCTAACGGTTGTCTGGTAGAAATCGCTACTAAGCGATAAGACCGCCCATTGTACAACATAGTTATTTTTAGTTTTATTATTTGTAAATTGTTTTGTATTATGGTGTGCAATAAAGTATTTTCTATCTATCTATTTACTTTGATGAGATAGTATCCAAAAAAGAAGCTATTGCGTATGGAGAGGGCTAAAGCGCCCCTTAGCTGTACACTCCTCTTTAATTTCTCTTTAGCCTACCTCACGGCTAGATTGTAATGTTATATAAGTTCTACAACCAATTTAATTAGCAGAACTCTTCTTTCTTCTTTTTTTATACTAATAATAAATAAATAAATAAATAAATATTGCTGGACAGTTCACACAACATTATCTAGCCCCAAGCTAAGCAGAGCTTGTGTACTGGATGCTAGATAATTGATATACTTAATACAATACATTACATAGATAGATATTTTTATTATACATAGAAAATACCCAGAACACCCTGAACAAATATCTGGGATCGCACAAATATTTGACGGAACAAGCAGATGGCCCTATGATAAGCGGTAACCTCTGCCTATAAACAGTACATTATCACATAGGTCACGTCCACCCAGGACGCGCCCTATGTGCCATTGCACTGAACCCGCCACCCTGAGACATAAAGATGAAAAGTCTCATGTGCCTGTAATTTCACCGGTAACCATACCCTTCCAACCGGAACACAGCAATGCGAGCACTATTGCTTTGCGGCAGAAATAGGTATCTTTTATTTTTTTTGGTAGACGAACTCTTTCATAAAAAAGCTCTTTTACTACTCTTCTTACTTACATAGTTGTGTCTAACGACCCTCTTTCAATTGATAGTCTTTTTCGAGTTTTTTTTTCTACCAAGGAAATATGTCTAAGGTTTTTTTTTTTAAAGAGGAGCTGCAGTACATGCTAGATGGCCTAGCTGACTCCTCTCAACAAGTTGGTCTCCGGATGAACATGGATAAAACCAAGGTTTTGTTAAATTGTCACATACACCCGGAACCAGTCGTCGTAAGAGGTAGTCCACTCGAAGTTGTTCATAATTACGTAAACCTCGGGAAAATATTGCAATTAGGTAGACAACTTTGAGAAGGAGGCCAAGAGGAGGAATCACTTGGACTGGGCAGCGTTCGGAAAACTACACCAAGTCTTCTCGTCGCCTTTTCCACAATGCCTGAAGACTAAAGTCTTCAATAAGTGTGTCCTACCAGTAATGACCTATGGTGCCGAGACGTGGACACTCACGGTAGGGCTAATCCACTAGTTTAAGGTTGTACAGCGAGCTATGGAACGGGCTATGCTCCGAAATGAGATTATCCGACAGAGAACTAAATTCAGTGACATATCCCACCGGATTAGCAAGCTGAAGTGGCAATGGGCTGGTCATATATGCCAAAGAACCGACAACCGTTGGGGTAAGCGAGTTCTTTAGTGGAGACCGCATCTTGGCAAACGTAGCGTGGGGCGCCCTCTGGCTAGGTGGAGCGATGACCTACGAAAGGCGGAAGGTCAGAAAGTCGATGAGAAGAGCAGAACACTGGGCTCCTCAGGCGGTTACAAATGTAGCCAGCCACTGAGAAAGCTCTCTCAGCTTCAACACTGGTCAACGTTATTGAAATAAATAAATAAATAATGCTGGACAGTTCACACAACATTATTTATATCTGAAATGAGGTGTTGGTACACGTAAGATGCCTTATATGCGTGGATAAATAATGGAAACTAAAAAATTCGAAACTACGAATTTGTGGCCACCAATTTCGAACTTAAAAAATGGTCAAAAAAGGCTATGAATTTCGAATTTACGAAACTTCGAAGTTTCGAAATGCACCCCCTAAGCGGTACCTTCACCTGTTCAGTACACATTGCAAACCTCCGGGCCAACATATTAACGGCAACATGTTATCGGTGAGCCAATGACCCAGATACTTAAAACGCGAGGTGATGTTTAGAGTGTTGCCGTTATTGGTCACACACTGAGAAAAAAATCATGGGCCGCCATACTTAAAAACCGTAGCAAAACAGGACAGCATTACGCTTGTAGCCGGCACCATGTTGTGTACGTAGCATTCATTAAGTAGCCGGCATACTTGCATCGAACTACGTTATTTACCGGACCATACTACGCACATAAGTAGCTGTCAGTACGTACCAGAAAAGACTAAAACCTATTAAAAGCATGGTGCTTCCTACGTGTGTAGATATGTTGCACAGGTACCGTACTGGGTCGGGTCTAGTACAAGCATGGTGCTTCCTACGTATGTAGATATGTTGCACAGCTACCGTACTGGGTCGGGTCTAGTAAAAGCATGGTGCTTCCTACGTATGTAGATATGTTGCACAGGTACCGTACTGGGTCGGGTCTAGTAAAAGCATGGTGCTTCCTACGTATGTAGATATGTTGCACAGTTACCGTACTGGGTTGGGTCTAGTAAAAGCATGGTGCTTCCTACGTATGTAGATATGTTGCACAGGTACCGTACTGGGTCGGATCTAGTAAAAGCATGGTGCTTCCTACGTATGTAGATATGTTGCACAGGTACCGTACTGGGTCGGGTCTAGTAAAAGCATGGTGCTTCCTACGTATGTAGATATGTTGCACAGGTACCGTACTCGGTCGGGTCTAGTAAAAGCATGGTGCTTCCTACGTATGTAGATATGTTGCACAGGTACCGTACTGGGTCGGGTCTAGTAACAGCATGGTGCTTCCTACGTATGTAGATATGTTGCACAGGTACCGTACTGGGTCGGGTCTAGTAAAAGCATGGTGCTTCCTACGTATGTAGATATGTTGCACAGGTACCGTACTGGGTCGGGTCTAGTAAAAGCATGGTGCTTCCTACGTATGTAGATATGTTGCACAGGTACCGTACTGGGTCGGGTCTAGTAAAAGCATGGTGCTTCCTACGTATGTAGATATGTTGCACAGTTACCGTACTGGGTTGGGTCTAGTAAAAGCATGGTGCTTCCTACGTATGTAGATATGTTGCACAGGTACCGTACTGGGTCGGATCTAGTAAAAGCATGGTGCTTCCTACGTATGTAGATATGTTGCACAGGTACCGTCCTGGGTCGGGTCTAGTAAAAGCATGGTGCTTCCTACGTATGTAGATATGTTGCACAGGTACCGTACTCGGTCGGGTCTAGTAAAAGCATGGTGCTTCCTACGTATGTAGATATGTTGCACAGGTACCGTACTGGGTCGGGTCTAGTAAAAGCATGGTGCTTCCTACGTAAGTAGATATGTTGCACAGGTACCGTAATAGGTCGGGTCTAGTAAAAGCATGGTGCTTCCTACGTATGTAGATATGTTGCACAGGTACCGTACTGGGTCGGGTCTAGTAAAAGCATGGTGCTTCCTACGTATGTAGATATGTTGCACAGATACCGTACTGGGTCGGGTCTAGTAAAAGCATGGTGCTTCCTACGTATGTAGATATGTTGCACAGGTACCTTACTGGGTCGGGTCTAGTAAAAGCATGGTGCTTCCTACGTATGTAGATATGTTGCACAGGTACCGTACTGGGTCGGGTCTAATAAAAGCATGGTGCTTCCTACGTATGTAGATATGTTGCACAGGTACCTTACTGGGTCGGGTCTAGTAAAAGCATGGTGCTTCCTACGTATGTAGATATGTTGCACAGGTACCGTACTGGGTCGGGTCTAGTAAAAGCAAGGTGCATCCTACACTGATTGCTTTTACTAGAACCGAGCCAGACAGCTGTGTGCAACAGTTCTACAGACGTTTGCACCATGTCCTACTAGACCCGAACCAGTATCATACCTGTGCAGCAAACAACAGCTCTACAATAAAAACATATAATGCACCATATATAGTTTACTAGACCTGAACTGTACTGTACATGCACAATATAGTATGTATGTAAATATGTAGGATACACAATTCTTTAAACAAATGTAATTTAATTGTTAGCCAAGGTTGTCCAGCATAAGGCACATAATTTGTCTGATTCAACTATATAAATACACAATGGCTACATCAGTACGGTACCTGGGCTTATCAATATACACAAAATACACCATTATTTACACAATCTTATCCAGTATAATACTAATCTAACAGCTAAACATTGTTTAAATATATCTTACTGTACTTAAAACATGTTACTATAAAAAGTGTTATTAATCTTTTCAAATAATATGGTACGCACTAGATATCTTCATCAGCTAACATGGATGGGTTTTGAAGATAAAAGAATACAAATTATGCAAATTTCCATTTATTCAACTAATACAGTCATTGATCAAAAAAGGACACCAATTAAACTTATGCAGTCATTAAACAAAATAGAACACTAATTAAACTTATGCAGTCATTAAAAAAATAGAACACTAATTAAACTTATGCAGTCATTAAACAAAATAGAACACTAATTAAACTTATGCAGTCATTAAACAAAATAGAACACTAATTAAACTTATGCAGTCATTAAAAAAATAGAACACTAATTAAACTTATGCACTAGGATAATACTTAGAGACCACAAAAATAAAGCTGGGTAGTGCCATCAGTAAAAAAAATCATCGCTGAGTATGTACTTATTTTATTAAAAGTCGGCTTAATACGATTGAAGTATATATTATGTATGTATACCAGTTTATTTAGAAATACTTACTATTTAAAATAGAATTCGTTGTAGGTATAGATAAAAACAAATGGCAAAAGTTATCGTTTTCCGTGCGTTTTCTATCCGTTCCTAAATACAGCTAACTGCATAACAGAGTTAGTAATTTCTAAATAAACTAGCGTACGTATAACCTCAATCGAATCAGGCTGATTTTTGACAAACTATGTATACAGGTTGTTTTTTATTAAATGGGACAGTATGGGGATATCCGAATCCATAAGAGACACGGGAAAACTGTCTTTGGAACCATTTGCTCATTTTGTATGAAAACGATTTTGACATAGTTATTTTTTGGTCAAGCGTGAGTTCTCCATAAAAATGAGTAGTTTTGATCAAAATTTTTTTGAATGCGTATTGACTCAATTTCATTTAAGGATTGTTTCATTGTATCGGAAGAAAAAATCTGAGCAGCGCAAGTTAGTAAATTTAATAAAATGTTTTATCATACAATTAGTAAGTAATGGTACATACGTTAGTAAAACTATCGCAAAAAAAAAAAAAAATGGCCTCCCTCTTTCTTTTTCCACGTACGGGTACGTTTCAGAATACCTCTAGTGACCTCAGACAAAGATGTTCTTATTAAAGTTTGACTAACTTCTACAACTCTGATTTTTATATCGAAATAGCTTCTTTACAGCAGTAACAAACGAATACCATCTTTTTTATTACTTTTTGTCACAAATAAGTCCCAGGTCAGTCATCAGACTGTTAACAACTTGGGTGTTCCTATCGTATTTGGTATGGATGTTGAAAAAACCTAATTGAATAAACAACCAAACATCCTCACACTCCTCCGGATAGCACGCCCCGGTTGACTGGAATATTTTGAACGTGCAGTCTACAGCTGTGATGAGTTTTGAAAAACTGTATATGGTGTCGTTAATAACAACATACGATACTCTTATTTTAGTACAGTCTTCCCCTACATATATGACGTAGGGTTGCATCGACCGTTGCTGTTTCGCCAATACTTCTCTGCACTCTATGATTGACGGCGTCACAGTAGTTTAATTACCGTATGTACCAGATTACTTACAAATTGTATGAGAAAACATTTTATTAAATTTGACTAACTTCTGCTACTCAGATTTTTTTCTTCCCGTACAATTTAACAATCCTTACATGAAACCGAGCCGATACGCATTAAACAAATTTTGGATCAAAACTACTCATTTTTATGGAGAACTCACGCTTGGCCAAAAAAATAACTATGCCAAAATAGTTTTCATACAAAATGAGCAAATGGTTCCAAAGACAGTTTTCCCGTATCTCTTATAGATTCGGATATCCCCATACTGTCCCATTTCAAAAAAACACCCTGTATACTCGGCGAGTTTATTTTACTGATGGGACGCCACTTAGGATACCTAATGTAGCCTCTTTCCCACTGCCCACTAAATTAATAGCGCCACCATAATTTAAAATCAAAATCAATATGTACTATAAACATTCACACGAATAGAACATTAGTTAAACTTACGCACTAGTTAATATAAATATTTAAGGTGAATGCTCACGTTTGCCGCGGGAGATTCAAATTTTTTGGTGTTTTTTGCCCATTACAGGACATCAACACTTCTTCTGATAGTGAAAGTTAAGTTCGCGACAACTAGGAGACTTAACACACATGTTTTAATTGACGGTATCTCATAAATATCATTAGTTTTGCTACAACACCCCTAAACAAAAAAAAAACACTGTAAAAATGTGTCTAGGGGTATCATAGCTAAACTGATGATATTTATGAGATACTATCAATTAGAACATGTGTGTTAAGTCTCCTAGTTCTCGCGAACTCAACTTTCGCTAACTGAAGAAGTGTTGATGAGCTGTAATGGGCAAAAAACACCAAAAAATTTGAATTTCGCGCTGCAAGCGTGCGCTTCCACCTTAAGGCCCTGCTCCCAGCAACAGCTATCTCGATTGCACATTCAAAAAAATAATGAAAATATAAAGTCCCTATGAAGGAATTTAAAAAACTGATTGGCCATTAGCTTTACAATAACATTGGAAACGTTCTAAAGTAATTTTCATGTTTATATGTTATAACTCGGTTATCATTTACAGGGCAAACCGAAATCTCAACACAAAAAGGACAAAGATTTACGCCATTTGGGCTAGTTTTTGTCACCACATTCACGCCGGGTTAATTTGGCGAAGGAGAACGAAAAAAACTGGAAAAAGTTTTTTTTTTTTCGATCTTCTCCGCCGAAATAAAACATATCAACATGAAAATTACTTTAAAACGTTTGCAATGTTATTGTAAAGATAATGGCCAATCAGTTTTTTTTATTCCTACTTAGTGACTTCATATTTACATAAAATTTGAAAATGTGCAATCGAGATAGCTGATATAATCGAGTTTTTTGTGGTATTCTATCTGTAATTACAGCGAACTATATTATACATTTAGTAGTTTCTAAATAAAGTAGCGTAGATAATTATATTGCAGCCGTATAAAGCCAAGTTTTCGTTGAAAAAAATGTGGAAAAGTTTATTGCAGTGTCGGAGTTGTTTTTTCGAAGATCAATCAGCTAAAGTACCCAGCACACTGTGGGGAATGGCCTACTTCAATAGTAGCACAATTGCCCTGAATATTGAGTTAAGGCTACATACTAGTCTATAGTCCAACGCAATGTAACATAACGTTTCAAGTTGGATAACAAGGTCATTGTAGCGGGTAAAGGTGAAATAAGATCATCGTAAGCATGTAACACACTGTCGTCCGTCTTTCGAACCTCGTAAGCAAAGAAATGATCATCGAAATCAATACATTCCAAGGAAAGACAGCGAAACATAACTTTGCCGTTGTTTGTTACATATATTTTTTTTACTTCAGCTAACACTGGCATATATGTTGACTCCGAAATATCCAATACTAAAACTGAAAATGACTTAAATTGTATACTGTTAATCATCACCCAAGATGATGAATAACAATTATCCGTGTTAATGTCTTGAGATTGGAAATTCAGCCGAACATCGAGAATTTCAGATGCTGTCACCCTTGTCAGCTTGCCAGTTGTCAATGGAGATAATGGTATATTCCTCAAAAACATGTCGTTTAATATTAACTGATGTTTAATAGCTATAGTTTTACAAATATTCACTCTACTCTGCGATGCTCTTGCTATAAATTTAGATACACGGTGCTTTGCTTCAAATCTCATTGTCCAGATTTGAGGCAGAGGACCAAATTTTTTTAGCATTTGTGGGTAATGTGTTAAAAAGTGGAATTTCGGTTTTAAGTGTGTATTACTCAACTGGCAATAGAGTTCATTTAGTTCAGCTACTAAAAATTGTACTTGATCAATAGAGTCATCGTGGATTCGGCGACTCAAAAGTTTGTCTAATAATTGTCTCAATTTTTTGAATAACAGCCAAACGTTATTTCCATCTGGGATGTTATATCCGACAATGAGGCCGAAATATCTGACTAACGTTAGCATTTCAGAAGCTGAACATTTTAATTTTATCGATGTCCCTTCTGCTGCTATCGCGTTAGATGGTGTTGAACTTGAATCTGGCCCATAATCAAAATGCCGTATTCTCGATGCCAAATTTTCTAAAGATAATTTTGTCTTTTCACTAAATCTGTTATAATGTATTGCATAACATACCGACAAACGCCCTCAAGGTAGTCATGTAAAACGTCCACCGCGACGTTTTCGAACAAATCAAAACCATCGAGAGCAAGCCACACACATTTTTCTTTAATACCCGTCTCATAAACATTGTTTAGCTGTAAATCGTTTGAATAGTTGTCCATATTTCTTAACAAATCGACGTTTTCGTACAACATTGATCGAATTTCATCCTTGTTAGCAGTACAAATTCTGCATGGTCGATTTGCCGAAAAACTCTCAACAAAACCCAACATGCCATTGAGACCTAAATTATCCCCAGTGACAACTGGCACGTGAAATTTTATTACTCCTTTATATTGTTTAGTCTCAACATATATACCATTTAGCTTTAAATCATTTAGCAAATCAAAAACTTTTTGAAAAGTAATGTTATTTCCAAAACTTGTTCTATCTGATGAATGAAACAGAGCCAAAATGAAAATATTTTTCAAGAGTGAAACATAATTAGGTGGAAGACATGGTATAGATACATATAATCCTCCTAATTTGTGAACTCCGGCGTGACTCCCTAAAGGGTTTCCAATCTCAAAATCGTCATAGTATATTATCAAAGGAAAATTCAGTTCTCCATCCCTTACATTTTGCATAATATTTTTCCATGCTGAACCCTGAACAATATTCTCAATACCAAAGGAATGTTTTCGCAAATTTTGCAAATAATCTAAAGTATCCGCCAATACATTGCCATGTGAAAAAAAAGATTTCAAATTATCTTTTAGTGGCATTATTTGTGCAGTACAATGTTTTGATACCAACACACGTCCTGTATTTTTTTTTTTAGTATCTCTTCGCTGTCCTATGACCACTTCTTGAGGCTCAACGTAGGTTCCTAATACTTTAAAATGATTGAAACGTTTATATTCTGTGTCAAAATTTTCAAATGTATGGCAATAAGCACGAACAGTTTCATTAATAGCCTCGCGTACGTTCGATGTTGTTTGGTGAGATGGTATCAATTCATGTAACTGGTGCACCAAAAGGCTTTCCGATTTAGACAAAAAAACTTGAACATTTTCTACGATCTCTTGCACAATTTTACGCGGGATTGTAGAACTAGCATACAAGGAAGATATAAAACTCGATGCATGAATTATATGCGTATCGTTTACTGATCTAATATTTTCAACTGGTACAACTTCTGTTGTTGACGATGATGGTGATACCAAGATGTCGATAGGAGTAACTACATCATTATTTTGTCGATCATACTGGTGATCTCGTGTTATATGTTTTTTAAATGAATCAACAGATAGATAATGGCGGAAACATCCTTGTTCGCCGCAGTGAAAATTTGAATTTGTTCCAGTTGATTTACAAAAATATCTTATATGTTTAATTAACAGAGATGGAGAAGTCGAAATAGCTTCTTTACAGTAGTAACAAACGAATACCATCTTTTTTAATAAAATTACGTTTTGTCACAAATAAGTCCCAGGTCAGTCATCAGACTGTTAACAACTTGGGTGTTCCTATCGTATTTGGTATGGATGTTGAAAAAACCTAATTGAATAAACAACCAAACATCCTCACACTCCTCCGGATAGCACGCCCCGGTTGACTGGAATATTTTGAACGTGCAGTCTACAGCTGTGATGAGTTTCGAAAAACTGTATATGGTGTCGTTAATAACAACATACGATACTCTTATTTTAGTACAGTCTTCCCCTACATATATGACGTAGGGTTGCATCGACCGTTGCTGTTTCGCCAATACTTCTCTGCGCTCTATGATTGACGGCGTTACATCAGCTTCAGATGCCACTTGATGTATAAAAGCAGATGTAATCTCAGAGCGTGAAAATTTAATGATGTCTCTACCTTTCCTCTTCCTCGCCGGTGAAATGTTGATGATGTAGGTTAGCAACACTAGGCAGACGTTCTTGATAGACTCCGGTTCGTCCTCTGAAAAAGAATACAGAGAGATATTTTACAAACAGGCTAGGATATACAAATTTGTGACCAGAAGGCATCGAAGTATGGGACAAAATTGAATTATGCTCATTTTGATACAACAAATGAGCGTTTTTAATTAAATGGTCATTTGTAGACGCCAATGCAAGGTGAAGTCAAGATTATTAGTATACTTTTAAAATATCGTTCAGACCAGCATACTGAACCAGTCGCAACACTGAAATCGTGCAAATTTTTTTTTCATACATTTGGAATGTTATGAAGATTTGTATGTAGCAACTGATTTTTGTTCGCAAGCAATAATTGCAGAGTTGCGACCATGGTGAAATGTTTCAGTTTGGTGGACAAAATTTTCATAAAAAGGATGCTAATGATTTCAAATTCACCATTCATATGTATGTCACAGGCCAGTGAGAGGCGAGCAATGGATTATATTAGACCGTGCTGGGCTGACTTCATTTCATACCGAGCATGAAGAAGCACGGACGGTACTCGGCCGCGCCTCTGAAGGTCTAATATAAATCATCCTTTACTGCTTCTCTTTCTTTCCAGTCCCTCACCAGACATCCAACGCTACAAATTGAGTGCATAGACTTAACAAGTAGATTTGAGTAGGTATACTCACCATTAATCAGAGCGATCAGGCTATGTATATTTGTCTTCAAATTTCTGTCACGGCTGTAGTCCGCTTTGCGTTTTGCGTAATGAATGATTTTTTGTTTGAGTAGTTCTATAGAGGAAAACAGACTGTTTTCCTTTTGCGGAAACAACTGGTTGAAGTCGTTCATAAGCTGCAGAAAACATATTTAAATTAAAGTCACACATAAATTACTCAAGAGTTACATTGTAATTCCGTCACGCTAGTCTGGGAGCAAAACAAACAAGTAATATTATAAAAAGAGAAACAAAATAACTGACTGTAAAATATCCTAAGCTACATTCGGGATACACATCAAAATCGGTCAAGCCGTTTAGGTTTCAGAGCGTGACAAAGAATAATAATAACATACATGTCATATACATATAGTATCACACACACCATTATGTACTTACATACTCTTATCATCCAGTGCAAGTCGTAAAAGCCGACTAAGGGAAAATGTATGAGTGCCCTCTGTGTTACTCTTTAAAAGTAGCATTAGACAGAACAAATGAATAATATTCTTCGTATTTACCAGGGTATATCCTTCAGGTTGTTTCAAAGCTGGGTACTTTAAATGTATTCCACCTTGCGGCCCGTCATATAACATATTCAACCTGAGCGTACTTGTCGCCGTCCAACTTTCTACAACTTTTATCCACGGCTCCACGTTGTTTCTTAAGAAAGACAGAGTGTCGTCGTAGTTGTCAGGTTCTGTGAATGAAAAAACAAGACTAAAACACCGAATATGCAGCTAATAAAATAACCAATCAAAAGCACTAGTTACCATTATTATCACTGTTTTCACTAGTGGTATCATTGGTTACTGATGTGGTTCTTGAAGAACCGGATGATTCCGAAAGTTGTCTGCGTGTATTGGCGAGTTCGCCACTCTGTCGCAGCTTCCTTCTTCTTGTTATATAAGTTTCGTAGAGCTTGCCACTTGCATTTTTTTTTGCTGCTCCATCTTTTCCAGATAGGTAAGCTGAATAATATACGACTATTGATTCCTTTGGAAATACCGCGACTATATCTGAAGCCAGTCTGTAGAATTCTTCCGTAGAGATTTTGAAGTTGCTGGGCTTATTTTCAATACAATGATTAATTACAATCTGGCTCAATTTTCTTCTCGACCCTTCCTTTAAAAGCCCTCCATCAGACTGTCCTTCCTTTATAAGAGCTCTCCCATCTAAACTTTCCTAAAAATAAAAAAACAACATTCGAGAAAGGTACATTGAGTGCCTAATTATAATACAACTATAGAGACTAACAGACTACAATATCAACACTAATATAAATAGGCTAAGAAAAATAGCAGTTATTTTTGTGTGGCTAGGCATAAATCTAAACCGGTATTTTACTGTAAAACGCCACTTGCTAAATGAATTAAATTAAATCCCCGAATACAGCGTGCAGCGATCTCGCTCGCGCAATTAATATTTTTTAGGACTACAGTTACTGTTGACTACTGTTGGGAATGAACCGAGGGCTGGGATGAGCGAAGAAGTTATGCTTTTGGACAACCTTTGCTTAGCAGTGGGTAGCTTTGCTTAGTAATGAAATAATTAAAACAGTTTTTGTTTAAGAAAACATACTAGCGAATTTCGCGGTTCTGTACATGAATACATCGGATATTTACGATCACGCGAGTTGACGACACTAAAAATAGGTAAAATCGGAAGGTGCCAACTCGCGGATTCAAGCGAGTTTCAGATTTTTCTAAGGCCATAAACTACAAAGTTACACAACTACAGATTGCTACGGAAAAATGATAATCTACACCGCACTACATAACCAAAAAGAAAATAATAAAAAAATTACACTCAGAATTTTTTTCACCTGAAACAAAAATGTTTAATAATTAGGTACTTAAAGATTCATATAAAAAATTAATATACAGGGTGTTTTTTTGAAATGGGACAATATTGTCAAAAAGCATCAAATTTTTTTAAATAAAAAAAACTCATTTTTATTGAGAACTCACGCTTGACCAAAAAATTAACTATGCCAAAATCGTTTTCATACAAAATGAGTAAATGGTTAAAAAGACAGTTTTCCCGTATCTCTTAATAATAATAATAAATATCGGATATCCCCATACTGTCCCATTTCAAAAAAACATCCTGTAAAAATTCTCACACAGTCATCTGCTTTCATTTTAAAAGAGCTATTCAACGATACCTCACATGATGGGGGTACAACACAAAAAAACACAATCCCTGTTTCACATGTAGGAGAGCCAACCCTCAAATACAACATTATATTTTTGAGTAATTGAAATCTACACTGAGTCTATAATCGTGGAAAATTTCATGGATTTACTTCCATAAATGTAGGAGTTAAGCTCGGGACGGACATGATGAAACTATAAGGGTCCTTGTAGTAGTACTATGAAACCATAGAAATCAGAGTGTCCTATTTTAACATTCTGTATAAAAAAACATAATATGATCTGTATAAATGCTTTTCCACCAGAGCTGTGTGGCATTGAGTTTCATATATTTGACAAAAGTAATGAAACTGAATGAAGTTTTCAGTCCTCACAAATACATATATGAAAACTTCGCTCTGTGCCTAAACCATCTAAACAAAAGTGGACAAATTGAAAAAAAAACACATTTAAGTTACTTACAGTATTTTGATTTTCTTGAGCAGAAGTAGCATCAGGTGCGTGTTCTACAGTGACACAATCTGATGTTTCAGATTCTGATGTACTCGTATTACATTTAGTTAATTTGCACACATCTTTATCAACATGTTTAGTTCTGGATACAGATGTGTCCTGAAACAACAAATAATCGAGTCTAATCAGTCCTCCATCACAAAAGAATGAAAATGCAGGAAACATCCCGAGAAAACAACTTTTCCTGTGGGATAAATAAAAACCTTTATTCGACTACAAGTAAGTACATGGCATGCTAATAGCCCCATATGGTACAGTCACATTTAATAAATCGTCGTTGGAAAGTGCTAGTTTTACTTGTGCACCCAGGTTTCCGTACCATTTACAATTTTATCCTACTTTCATTTGACTAGCTGGATAAATGCCATTTTGCATCAAAATGTGTAGTGTTTTTTTTTATGAAGTACTTTTTTGTAGCTAAATATTTCTTTGGCCTCATTACGCACTACTTAAATTTCAACTGTTATTATTATTTTTAATTCGTTTTTGCCTGGCTATATACACTCAAAAAGATACACAAAAACGGGAACTTACTGCTGTAGTGCAATCATGTTGCGTTTGAATTTTGATGTCGTTTATAATTTTTTTAAATTTCAAGCGGGGCCCAATTTTAGGAATCAGTTCTTTCAATTCACTGTCTCCCAGTAATAGAAGTGATTCATCATCTATGTTATTTTCTGAAACAGTTTATTAAATTAACTTACTCAGATATCTACTTCTTTATCAGCTACTGATTAATCCTAATAGATACCACATACAAGACAAAGGTTTAAGCCATTGGTGCAGGGTAAAGGATCGAACCGGATGTTGTTTGATTGTGAAGCGTACATGCTCCCGCTCAGCCACCATCGCTCTTAAGGCCTCCAGAGCCATCTGTTTTGCACATATTTTTAACATTTTTCAATATATCAAAAAAACTGAGTGGGCACATATTTTTAACATTTTTCAATATATCAAAAAAACTGAGTGGGAATCTAAAAAAACCGATTGGGCATTATCTTTAGAATAACATTGCAAATGATTTAAACTACCTATATTTCATGTTGATATTTTATAGGATGCTGGAGGAAATCGAAAAAAACTGGAATAAATAGTGTTTTAGATCTTCTCCATCAAAAAAAATCATATCAACATGAAAATTACTTTAAAACGTTTGCAATGTTATTCTGAAGATAATATCAAATCAGTTTTTTTTAATTCCTACTTAGTGATTTTATATCTTTAAAAATGTGCAAGCATGATAGCTGTGGCTGGGAACACGGCCTTAACATGCCTGTAGCTAAAACAAGTAGGTACGCTAAGTGTTGAGCATATCTGTAGTCTTGTATGTGGTGGTAATCTGTGTTATCAGCCATTAGACGCCCACTGCTGGTCATAGGCCTCTCCCAATGACCAGGCTTGTGCTTCCCTCATTATACGGATTCCTGTGACCTTCCCAGATTGTCGATCCACTGTGTTGGGGTCCTGCCCACTCTGCGTATGCCTTCATTCACCTGCAGATCTCGTCATTTCAGATTTTATCACGCAGTAAAACTCCAAGCATAGCCCTCTCCATCGCCGTCTGGATGACTCAGATATGCCCGGAAATATTATTATTGAGTTAAAAAACAAAAGACAGGCCGAGAAAGTTGTATGAAAATCTATAAATTATATTTACCATGGAAAGCTTCTATTATATTTTCTTCAACGCCTAATGAGCGGAGAGTTTGTACGTAGTTCATCGTACTACCTGTGTGATGGTAAGGCATTCAAGAATTACATACAATACAATACATTATTACTCTGCAACACAACTTTTTTGAATTGATAAATGCTTCATAGGATAATACATGTTGGAAAAAGCTACCTTATAAGTAAACATAAATCTTTCATTTTCCATTTATTTCTAAGTTTAACTAGCAACAATGAATTGTAAAAGTGACTCTTTGGGGCACAGCTTTACAGCTCGTTCATCATAAGATACCTAAGTACATCTTACGGTGAACGAGCTGTATAGATCTATACGAGTACCTAACCTACCTACCTAGTAAACAAGTTGAAGACTTATGGAAACGATTCCGCTGATTGATAGATTATCATAGCAATATTTGCCACCATTTCACCCGCAGATCAAGTAGGTAGGCAAGTATTGTACCTTCCGAAAGTTTTATAATTTTTACAACAGATTTTTGCAGCCTCTCACTGCAAAGGGTAGGGTTTAAGACCGGGTGTAAGTAGGTACATTACAATTACAAACAGTACAATTAAATTAACATAACCTACCTTGTTAGGTACTGTGCGAGTCCGGTCCGACCGACGACGCACGACGCGAGCATAGGTTTTGGGCTTTTCCCCAATGCACTTGCTGAGTTATTTTCTTTTTCACTGAATACCGGACCCAAAGAACATAGATATGTACTCACTCTCTACATCGGACTGGACCGACAGCTAACGCGGTAACGCCACACAAACTAATTTTTATTTTTAATTATAAGACGGGACGGAAGTAACACGGAAGCTCGACCGACTGACTGAACTGAGACGCCGGCGCCAGTGTTGCTGTGCTGCTAGCTAGATTTGGGGATACCGACACAAGAGAGAAAATTGCAATATTTGACCAAAAATACGGCAAAACTGACAAATCTTGCTAGAAATTTTTAAATAACACTTAATTACTGCTATCAAAGATATTTTAAAATAGAAAAACGGCTAACTACCACTGTTTTTCAAGTGAGTTTCTTCGCCCTTTTTTTCTATTTTAAAATGATTTCCAACCACGAAACTTTCAATTCAATTCAAAGATATTGCTTACATAATATTAGAAAATATGAATATAAATGCCAATTTGAACGAATATAATGACATTTTTATTAGGGTTCCTTATCCAAAGGGTGTCAACGGTCAACTATTACTAAGCTTACGCTGTCTGTCTGTCCTCGGCCCTGCCAATGAATTAATTAGAACATAAATAAGTTACGTGCAGTTTCGGTGCCATCGCTCAAAAAAAGGTATGTCCAAGAACCTTAAAAGTTCAGATATTTGACATTCACCAACATGCACTGGGCCAGCATGATAGATTATGGCATGTATGGCCCATCCTCTCTCTCTGAGAGAAGGCCCGTGTCCCAGCAGTGTTTATTTTACGTATTTTCTCTTTGCTCTAAACGGTGATACGAACAAGCGTCAAAGTCAAACTTGGCATGATTACACATTCTAAAGTAAAACAACACTGGCAGAATTTTGTGACAACAAGCCACAAAAGCCATAAATCAAGAAGTCAAGTCAAAGTAAAACAATATATAAAGAGGTATATAACAAAAAGTGGTGTGGTAAGGAACCTTCAGTTTGTGGCCCCACTCGCACTTGGCCGTTTTTTTTCTATTAAAAACACAATTCACTCGTCACTATGACTGTCCTTCAAATCATTTGATGATGAGCTAAGAGAACATATTAACATATTTTTGTCGGATCGAAATTCACACACCTGCCAAAATCTCAGGATCCTGCTAAATCTGGTCACACTGCGAGCGCAGCGGGACGCGGAGCGGAACGCGTCCGTCAACATATTTGGTCACGTGTCAAGTTTTATAATGATACGGAATACTTACTACAAGTAGCCAGAATACGCAGCAATCGTTGCATAAGTAACCAGACTATTTATTGGACGTATTACCCGGAACTGGCTACTTGTAATACTAGATAAAAAAGGCGCGAAACTTTGCTCACGTTTCAACTTAAAAGTTTAGGTTATAAGGATACAGAGTACTCAGTACAAGTAGCCAGTCTATGTATTGGAACTAGTTTACGAGCGTTATGATGCCAACTTGGTGTTCACAGCATGTTTTGAAAAAGTTCATAAGCACTTATAATAGGTACGCGTGAAACATAATCCTACTTCCTACTAATCCTACTAATATTATAAACGCGAAAGTTTGTTAGTATGGATGTTTGTTACTCTTTAACGTAAAAACAACTGAATGGATTTGAGTGACATTTGGAATGGAGATACTTTATGCCCTGGATTAACACATAGGCTACTTTCATGATCATCATCATCATCAATTTTCATCATCTTTCACGCGGGTGAAACCGCGGGGCGCAACTAGTATTATAAACGCGAAAGTTTGTGAGTATGGATGGATGTTTGTTACTCTTTCACGTAAAAACTACTGAATGGATTTGAGTGAAATTTGGAATGGAGATACTTTACGCCCTGGATTAACACATAGGCTACTTTTCATCATCATCATCATCATCAATTTTCATCATCTTTCACGCGGGTGAAACCGCGGGCGCAACTAGTTTATTATAAGTAACCAAAAACTTCCAAAATAATAACTACTAACTTGCCTATTTAATGTAAATAACAACTAATGATAGGTAGGTATAGAATCTGTGGCCCGATTGGCGCGTGGCCAAAGTCGATGATGGCTGTGCATGATGCTTGGCATGATGATAATTAATTATATAAGATAGGTATTATTACTATTCAGGAAGTAGGTAGATATGTGGTTTTACAAGTGGGTAGGTACCTACGTAAGAACCCATAATAAGTACACTCATTAACAAATTAAGTATAAAACAAAAAGATGCGGCATAAAAAAGATAGGCAGATGCGTAGGCATATAGCATGGGGTAGGTAGGTACTTTGGTAGGTACACCATGGAAATATATCCTCTTCAATTGAAAATATCGGGTTGGAGGCATGCTTTGAAGGAAATATGCGAGGGATATCTTCTACAAGCTCTGCCTTTCTAATTTTGCTGACGCGGCTTTGTAAAGTGGTGACTTTATGTAATAAATTATTACAAATACTTACTTAAAAAGTATTGAGTGACGAAATCTCGTATGATATACTTTCTGAAAAGGATGGGCTCGTTAACAGTACTACTATCTACAGAAAATCCGAGCCAGTCTTCGGGAATCCTTTGATCCCGTCGAAGATCTCCCGGACACCGAATTCAGGAGTAGGTACCTAGATAGGTACCGAGTGTGGAAGGATGCCTTCGCATAATATATTATCTACCTACCTAGTATTTTTATTAAATAAACACCCTAGGTAGGTACCTACCTACTACAAATTGAATTGACTAGGTATGTTTTTAAAATGAGACTACAATCATTTTGAACCTAACTTAGGGCACTCCAACATAAGTAAGTTTCAGATCTAGGAAATAATTTTAGCTTTTGTACCTACACATAAAATCATGAGACCACAAGAAAGCTTCTTATCACAGGTCATAGTAGGTATAGACAGGCCCTCGGTAGGTTGTTAGGTTTTTTAAACTATTTTATAGTAATTGTGCACATACAATCTTGATATCGGAAAGTCCTTTCTTTTGTTATGAGTTTTTGTCACTCCTACATGAGTAGAGTTAGGTTAAGTTAGATAATAACCACCAGAACTGACGTTATGCCCCCCACCCCTCAAAGTTAGAATCTGGGCTCAGAAGATAATTTCCTCGAAATAAATTCAACTAGTAGGTATTTTATTAAGTTTGATTGTTTTCTTGAATTTATCTCAAAAAGCAATATTGCTCGGTATTTGCGATAATTTTGATCGGCCCTGCAGTCCCATCACTTTGGTTAGCATTTCTAGTGCTACCTTGAATAGGCTAACGGCGCAGCGGTTGCATTTCCCGCGACCAGTGCTTTCTTCATAAATTTGTGAACTCGAATCCGTACAACAATTCAATGATGCGGAATCTACAGGGGGGTAATCTGTGGGTGTGAATGACTGAGCGAGAGAGGTTAGCGAAGTTTCTACGGGGTTATTAGCTAGTCACGTACTTAGTCATTATACACTCATCATCATGAATACAACAGTGTTTGGCCCGCGGCCTGTCACCTGTATTATGCCGCATTCCCACGGCCCGTCTAGAGACAGGCGTCTGAAACCCGAGCATAGAATAAATAATAGTATATATGAGGACGACGCGCCGCGCGCCACTGTGGTCCCACGGCGCGCGTCTGCCCGCTAGGGAATGCAACAACGGTGTCCTAAAGAATCGGGATTTACGGTACTTAGGAACCGGGATTTGTTTTTGATAACACAGTAGAGTCGAAAATGATAGACGAGAATTAATCATAAATATACTAAAACGATGTAGGTGCGTACTCTAGGTACTTAACTAATAGAAAATGTTTTACACAATTTTGTTTGGCCAGTGGAGTCAGCACGGCGATGCCTCCTTGATCAGACCATGGTGAATGGTCTACAAACGTAAAAGCATAATAAAAAGAGAATACTTACACAAACAACAAATAGGCATGATGACAATAACAAAAAAACCAGTGACATTATATATTTCAAAATAAAAATAGGTAAGTACATTTACTTACCTATTTTTATTCTTACCATTTAATCCCAAAACGTTTCCTTAGCTTCGCGAGGTTTTTATGATTTTTGGTAATCAGAACCCAGTCCAAGGCGTGACGTCATCGTAGTAACAAACGTGAGGCAAACGTACCGCACTGGTAATGCGGGCACACATTAAAAAATAGTTACTACCTAATAGCTTCTCGCTGAGAAAAACTTGTGCCTTCACCATAGACGTAGAATTTTTTCGCTAAATCTATGGCCTTCACAAGCAAACGCCATGCTTTGTGACATGACATAATTGCGAGCCTTTTAACGCAAAATTCAAAGTTGGTATAAAAAATGCAAAATGTTGCAACTAAATGATAGTTTTATACAGAAATAAGAGGATTTTTGGCAATAGTAAACACGTAGAGATCCACCAACTTATCTGCAGAATGAAAAGTATGTAGATGATATAAAAATGTAGGTAAATGGTTCTACAGATAAGTTGGTGGATCTATAAGTACATTATAAAATAAATTTTAAAACAGTCACCAGTCATCATGCCTATTCATAGAATATGGTCTACCCCTATATTTTACTATTATTTATTCTGTATAATGTACTCTGTGCTTAGGCTTGGGCGCACGATAAAGACATACTAGGCATGTTCTTTGGTTATTATTATAAGAAAAACACGCTAGCGAAAACGTCCACATTGTGTTAACACTTCAACACCTAGCTACACCCCCTTAGGGGATGAATTTAAAAATTCCTTTCATTGTGCACACCTAGACCACAAAAGGAATGTATCTTCCAAATTTCAGCTCTCTAGAGTTTAAGGTGTAGTCAGTCAGTCAGTCAGTCAGTCAGTCAGTCAGTCATGCAAAGATTCTATATACCTATATACTAGATGACCCGCTCGCGACTTCGTCCGCTTGTAGTCAGAAAACTTCCTCGGCGCGGTGTGCAGAGAACAACACCACGCCGTGAAACGACCTTAGAAACGCCACCACACACAAGTTTTTTAATTAAGGGGTCACATTATAACCTTGAGTTCCTGAAAATATTTTAATCTCAACAACGAAACCGTGAAACGACCTTTGAAACGACAACATACACAAGTTTTTCTTTTTAGGGGTCCCATTTTAACCTTGATATCCTGAAAATATTTTTTACTCAATGACTAAACCGTGAAACTAACTTTTAAATCATCTAAATACGCTGAAATCTGGCTAAAACGTTAAGTGTATTTATTTACAAAGAAAACGTTCCCATGGCTTTTTTTATTAGATTTTCAGGTACTGCTGAAACATATGTTTGCTATTTTTATTTAAGGAATCTAGCTGTGAATTTTCAAGTTTCTACTACGAAGCATTTTAGTTTTACATTAAAAGCCGTTTTGGACCCCCTACAGGGTGAATTTTCCAAAATCCTTTTTCAGTACACTCTTAAACCCAAAAAGGAATACATCTTCTAAATTTCATGTATCAAGGTCCAGCGGTTTAGGCTGTGCGTTGCAAAACGCAAAGTGTATACGTTAAAAGCCCTTTTTGGACCCCTAAGAGGGTGAATTTTCCAAATTCCTTTCTTAATCCACCTCTACACCCTAAAAGGAATACACTGTCCAAATTTCAAGTCTCAACGACCAGCGGCTTAGGCTGTGTGTTGTGAAAACTAAAGTTTTTTTTAATTTTTACGAATAAAACGTTCCCGTTCCGTTTTTCAGGAAAATTTCAGATACCGCTGAAACATGTGTTTGTTTATTTTAATGGAGAAATCTCCTTGTAAAATTTCAAGGTTCTACTACTAACGGTTTCGGAAATACGGAGTATTTTTATTTTAAGTTAAAACCCCATTTTGAACCCTTTAGGATATGAATTTCCAAAATTCCTGTTTTAGTACAACCCTTCACATTGATACAAATACACCCTCTAAATTTCAAGTCTCTACGACCAGCGGTTTAGGCTGTGCGTTGTCACTTGTCAGTCAGTCAGTCAGGACACTGCATTTTATATATATATATATATATATATATTGTTAACTACTATGTTTCAGACGCAGAACAAAATGCGATAAAATTCTAAAAGAAACGAATGAACCAGTATTTAGTTTGGAATTCCCGGTTCTTTAATGGACACGAAATACTACGATTTCGCGGTACTCTGGGTCCGGGATTTCCAGGGAGCATACATTACTGCCTACGACACTATCGTTCGCCACTATATAGGATTAGGTATTCAAATCGAAATATGTAGGTAATTACCTAGCTAGTTTTAGGTATGTAGGCGGGTGTTGTAAGTAGGTACTCGTATATAGTCTATAATAAGTAGTGTACGTACACATTAAAAAGTTTGCGATCACTTTGAAAATATTATGAAAACCTATAAATTGTATAAATTTGCTTAGATATTTGACGACCTCTGTGGCGCGGCGGGCGAAGGTTCGCCTGCGACGCAGGAGGTTGCGAGTTCGAATCCTGCCTCGGAACAAATATTTTGTGCGATCTGCAGGTATTTGTTCTGGGTAGTTTCTATGTAAAATAAATAAAATAAATAATAAAATAAAATAATTATCTTGCCCCAAGCTAAACAGAGCTTGTGTTATGGCCATAGATAACTGATATATTACAAAGATATATATTTTTTATTATACATCTAAAATACCCAGAACACACTGAACAAATATTTGCGATCGCACAAATATTTGTTCCGAGGCGGGAATCGAACCCGCAACCTCCTGCATCGCAGACCAAGCTATGCCCACCGCGCCATAGAGGTCGTCAAAAACAAAATAAAATAAAATATTATAAAATAAATAGGTAATGTAATAAAAAATATGTATATTTAACCCCCGACGCAAAAACGACGGGGTGTTATAAGTTTGACGTGTCTGTGTGTGTTCTGTGTGTGTATATGTGTGTGTGTGTGTGTGTGCGTGTGTAGGTGTGTGTATGTGTGTATCTGTGTGTGTGTCTGTGTGTGTGTCTGTGTATGTGTCTGTTTGTGGCATCGTAGCTCCCGAACGATGAATCGATTTAGATTTTTTTGATATGTAATGTATTGTATATCTAGTACCCATAACACAAGCTCTGCTTAGCTTGGGGCTAGATAATGTTGTGTGAACTTGTCCAGCATTATTATTATTTATTTATTTATATGTAGATGCTCTCTGGTGCTTGGGCAAAGTCTGGTTTCAGCTAGTGTTTAAACAAATAAAATTCTTCGAAACAAAATTCATTTATTTGTCCCCAAAAAAAATATTTGCAATATTAAAGTAACGAACTAGCAAAATCAAAGCGAAACAGCACATGCCTTTCGGAATAGTATAGGTACCTAGTAACCTACCAATTCTGGGATAACTGTAAGTACCTACACGGTGTACCTACCTTTCTACTCATAGTTGTATTATGTAAGTATGTAGCTTACTACATACATTGTCTACCTAGCTATTGCTAGTTGTAGGCTTGTAGGTAAGTACCTACCTATAGCCAGTTAGTGGTAAGTACCTAGCTAGTTGTAGGAAGGTACCTACTACGTAGTGAGGAATGCCCGCACTTGATGGACTGAGGAGAGTGTAAAAGGGCCATTTGCAAAAAAAGTGTAGGTACCTACATTTCACAAAGTACATGTCACAAGGTTTTTTTTAAATCTAAACTATCAGTAACCTCATTATTTCACTATCAAATTTACTTAGTTGAATCATTGTTTGATCCATTTAATTGTAAACAATAACTAAATATTGAACATAAGTAATAAATAATAATAAATAAATAAATAAATAATGCTGGACAGTTCACACAACATTATCTAGCCCCAAGCTAAGCAGAGCTTGTGTTATGGGTACTAGATAACTGAAATACTTAATACAATATATTACATAGATAGATATTTTTTATTATACATAGAAAATACCCAGAACACCCTGAACAAATATCTGCGATCGCACAAATATTTGTTCCGAGGCGGGAATCGAACCCGCAACCTCCTGCGTCGCAGGCCAAGCTTCGCCCGCCGCGATTTTTGAAGTTATAATACTATTGATAACTTCAAAAAATATGCCACAAAATCTCTCCATACAAATTATGCATGTCACAGCAAACTCATTGCAACAAAAAAATACTCTGGGGAAATTTCTAGCTAAAATATTTTTGGAAACTACATAATCTAAGCAATCTAATTTCATTTTTATGAAGACCTCTGTGGCGGGGCGGGTGAACCTTTGCCTGCGACGCCGGAGGTTGCGGGTTCGATTCCCGCTGGGTTCGATTGTTCTGGGTAATTTCTATACATAATAAACTAGTGGTTCGCCCCGAACTGAGACCTCGCGAATACACGCGATTCAGGTAGGTTACCTCATTTCTTTCGATAAAATATCTATGCAAATAAATAATTAAATAATACTGGACAGTTCACACAACATTATCTAGCTCCAAGCTAAGCAGAGCTTGTGTTATGGGTACTAATAACTGATATACTTAACACAATACATCAAGTAGATACTTTTTTTTTATTATACATAGAAAATATCCAGAACACCCTGAACAAATATCTGCAGATCACACAAATATTTGTTCCGAGGCGGGAATCGAACCCGTAAACTCCTGCGTCGCAGGCGAACCGTTGCCCGCCGCGCCACAGAGGTTGTCAATGTCCCTACGTGAGTACATCCACATAAAATGAATGTTCTTGTCGGTTCGATGAGTTAGACCTACAACGTCGTTAAAATTCTTAGAAACGGGAGGTCAACTATACTGGCTTTTGTTTTATGGAGTAGGTACAAGTTTCAAAATTCTTAAATTTTAGACTTTTCCCAGTATTCGCATCATAAAAGGTACAAACATACCAAATTTCTGCGTTGTAGGATTAGTGGAAGTACCCTAGAGGTTTTGTTTTTTTACGTTTTTAGATTTACCTTAACATCTAAAAAACTTCATAAGTAAGTTACAAAATTCAAAAAAATAGTTTTGAAATGTCGAGTAAGGGACTTTCATATGACATCCCATTTGATCTGATATTCTCACTTTTTTTTTACCCCCTCTTGGACTCCAATATCTCAACAACCCCCCGACCGATATAGCTAGTAACCTTACCAACAAATTGTACCAATACTATCTACCTCCCAATCAAACATGAAAATCGGATTAACGGTTCGGAAGTTATGCTCGGACAAACATACATACATACAAACAAACGCCGCTTCTTCCAAGTTGACTCAGAGAACTCGCTTCGCTCGTTCAAAAATATCTATCTATGTTATATATTGTATTAAGTATATCAGTTATCTAGTACCATTAACACAAGCTCTGCTTAGCTTGGGGCTAGATAATGTTGTCGCCCGCGGTTTCACCTGCGTTATTCTCCTTTAGAGTAGGTTTTGATCTATCTATATACCTACCAAATTTCATCAAAACCAAGACTAATAAACATAACTACTCCGCAAGCAGCCTGCTGCTTGCCTGGTGTTGTATTGGATAAATTCCAGTATTGAGGATACTATCCAGTAGGTATCCGACAAGCCGACTACTCTTGCAGCAGCATGTACATATACCAGGCAAGCAGCAGACTGCAGGAGTCTTCTAGTTGCAGAATGTCTGGAATACCCTTGAAAATACTGGATTGCTGTCGCCCCCATTTCACCGGAATTCCAGATATTCTGTTGCCATATTGCTCCTGCATGCAGTCCTGCATTCAGCACATGCATTTTGGAATATTATAGGTAGGGTACCTACCAATTCTGGGACACCTGTACACGGTGTACATACCTTTCTACTCATAGTTGTATTATGTATGTAGGTATGTAGCTTACTACATACATTGCCTACCTAGCTATAGCTAGTTGTAGGCTTGTAGGTAAGTACCTACCTATAGCCAGTTAGAGGTAAATACCCAGCTAGTTGTAGGTAGGTACTACGTAGTGTGGAATGCCCGTACTTGATGCACTGAAGAAAGTGTAAAAGGGCCATTTGCAAAAAAGTGTACCTACATTTCACAAAGGACTTACTGTCACAAGGTTTTTTTTTTAAATCTAAACTATCAGTAGGTAACCTCATTATTTCACTATCAACTTTACTTAGTTTAATCATTGTTTGATCCATTTAATTGTAAACAATAAGCAAATAATGAACTAAGTAGTACTTTGATAACTTCAAAAAATATGCCACAAAATCTCTCCATACAAATTGTGCATGTCACATCAAGGTCATTGCAACAAAGAAATACTCTGGGGATATGCTTACTGAAATATTTTTGGAAACTACATAATCTGAGCAATCTAATTTCATTTTTATGAAGACCTATGTGGCGAGGCGTACGTTCGCCTGCGACGCCGGAGGTAGCTGGTTCGATTTCCGCCTCGGAACAAATATTTGCGCGATCTGCAGATATTTGTTCAGGGTGTTCTGGGTATTTTCTATATATAATAAACTAGTGGTTCACCCCGAACTGAGACCTCGCGAATACACGCGATTCAGATAGGTTACCTCATTTATTTCGATAAAATATCTATGCAAATAAATAATTAATAAATAGTACTGGACAGTTCACACAACATTATCTAACCCCAAGCTAAGCAGGGCTTGTGTTATGGGTACTAGATAACTGATATACTTAATACAATACATTAAATAGATAGATATTTTTTATTATTCATAGAAAATATCCAGAACTAACTCCCTGAACAAATATCTGCACATCGCACAAATATTTGTTCCGAGGCGGGAATCGAACCCGCAACCTCCTGCGCCGCAGGCGAACCTTCGCCCGCCGCCACAGAGGTCGTCAATGTACATTAGTACGTACAGAGTACGTGAGTGCATCCACATAAAATGAACGTTCTTGTCGGTTTGAAGAGTTAGACCTACAACGTCGTTCAAATTCCTAGAAACGGTAGGTCAGCAATACTGGTTAATTTTTATGGAGTACCTACAAGTTTCGAACTACATAAGTTAAAAAATTATAAAAAATAGTTTTGAAATGTTGAAGCAAGGGACTTTCATATGACATCCCATTTGATCTTATAGTCTCACTTTTTTTTTTACCCCCTCTTGGACCCCAATGTCTCAACAACCCCCCGACCGATATACCTAGCTAGTAACCTTACCAACAAATACCAATACTATCTTCCCCCCAATCAAACATGAAGATCGGATTAACGGTTCGGAAGTTATGCTCGGACAAACATACATACAAACAAACACCGATTTTTCCAAGTTGATTCAGAGAACTCGCTTAGCTCGTTCAAAAATATCTATCTATGTAATATATTGTATTAAGTATATCAGTTATCTAGTACCTACCCATAACACAAGCTCTGCATAGCTTTGGGGCTAGATAATGTTGTGTAATTTAAACTGTCCAGCATTATTTATTTATTTATTTTATTTATAAACTAGCTGTCGCCCGCGGTTTCACCCGCGTTATTCTCCTTCTGAGTAGGTTTTGATCTATCTATATACCTTCCAAATTTCATTCAAATCTGTCCAGCAGTTTCAGCGTGAAGAAGTAACAAACGCACTACACACACACACACACAAACTTTCACATTTATAATATTAGTGGGATTTAACATCTGCGTATCGAATCAATGGATGGAGGCGGAAAAAGTTTAAACATTTCTGTGGCATTCTATGGAGAAGCCTGTTATCCATAAATTAACATCTATCAGCTGATGATGATGAAGTAAAAAATCCTCTCATTATGAGCAAGTCCTTATGTTTCCAGTTCGTCATAAGTTCGTTACGTTCAATTTAGTTTCCATTTATTAACATATACACTTTTTTTGCAAATGGCCCGGTTGGTTTTGGTTTTTTAACTAGGTACCTACCTACGTCAATGACGTATCAAGTAGATGGCCCACCTGATGTTAAGCGGTAACCTACCTCATAGGTCGCGTCCACCTAGGACGCGCCTTATGTGGCATTGCACTGTGCCCGCCACCCTGAGACATATAAAGATGAAAAATCTCATGTGTTTGTAATTCTACTAGGTACCTATATTGTATTTTGTTTTTTATATATTTACACGTTGTTTTTTTTTTGTTGTAACTTCACCTCCTCTCACGTTCTTTACAATCCTGTCCATCCAAAGGTTGCCTGGAAGAGATCGCTCTTAGCGATAAGGCCGCCCATTAAATCACCGTGAACTAGTTTGTAAGATAATATAAGTATGTTGTTATTTTATTTTTTAAGGTGATTACAATAAAGAGTTTTCTTCTATCTATCTATCTATCTATTTCACCGGAACCTAGCC
Source organism: Operophtera brumata (assembly GCA_932527175.1). Classification (NCBI taxonomy): domain Eukaryota; kingdom Metazoa; phylum Arthropoda; class Insecta; order Lepidoptera; family Geometridae; genus Operophtera; species Operophtera brumata. The sequence continues at coordinate 33,921,679 of OW052227.1, read as the reverse complement.
TTCAAACCGGAACACAGCAATGCGAGCACTACTGTATTGTGACAGAAACAGGTATGGAGGTAGAACCTACTTACCCAGACGAACTCTTTCACAAAAAAACTCTAGGTAACTAGGGACCACTAGTAACTACTAGGGTGGGTGCACCAGCCACACACCAGGCACCAGTAGTACACCATTTAAAACTTCAACCATAAATAATAAGCTTCTTTTAAATTTCCCACTACTTTTTTACTTTTACCTTTTTTTTTTTGTTGTTAAAACAGAATGAGACGCCATCTGCAGAAATTATAATGATTTTCATGTAACAATCACTCGTTCATTATTGCTATATTGTAACGGGGTAAATTGGGGAGGTGGGAGGACAAACCTCGCAGATGTAGCTCCCTTAGCTCAGCGGTTTCGCTACTAAATGTTTTTTTTATTATCTTGCGATTTAAGGATGTGTGAATTAAGTGGATATGAGACGTGGACTAGGTGTTTAGGCTTTAACAATTAAAACGAGTCTTTCTTCTGTAGGATTGACTTTATTCTTATCTTATTTCTTCGACCCTAAAAAAAACTACTGAGGTCCCTTCATACAGGGGGTGACACGCGCTTGTCCTGTTTGTTCATCTGAGAAGTTATTACAATTTCTGAACCCACCTCTATTTTTTTATAACAAAGATAAAAACTGGGGTCCTTTCCTTAGGGACGACACGCACTTGTCCTGTGTTTATCTGAGAGATTATTAAAATTTCTGACTTCACGCCTATTTTTTATAACAAAGATAGACACTGGGGTTCTTTTCCTTATGTTCATTTGGTTCTGGCGGCCATTACAATAAGCACGCGCATGAAGGTATGTTTTTTAATCTACTTAAATCTCGGGTTGTATCTATTGTTATGAGCTCTTATTGTTTTAATTCGTTAATATAATGTGTTTACTAATGGTATTGCATACTATTTTTGAAAAATATATCTGGTAAACTACTGGTGGTCGAGCTTTTTTAAAGATAATTGTTATTTAACTTTATACAAATTTAAGGTTAAGTTAATTGATTACTTTTTTATAGGAAACACTTCGGAAACTTACATTGTTCCAATAGTTGTCCAGTGGTTTAACTCTGGTAAAATCAGTACTATCAATTTGTTACAGTAGTTGACTATTTACATTTTCTTTTAAACTCATCAACCTTCTGAAAAGTTTTCTGTTGTTATTTTATAAGTGTAGTGTTTGTTGTGAAAGTATGATCTCTTAAAATTTAAAATTAATCTCTAATTAATTAATTAATCTTTCTAAGTGCCGAGTTATTAATTATAAATGTTGATTTCGTAATAATTATTTAATATTTCATTGATGACACGTGTTAAAATAAGATAATAAAAAAAACTACTCGTAAAGTAGCTTCTTTTCAATAAAAATACTAGTTTTATTACCTGGTCAATCATTGGTGCAATGCATGGTTAATAACAGGTACAAACTGGTCAACCTAAGGAACATAACACCTCGCGACGCATTTTTTTAGTGTAGGTAAACATTGTAGTTCAACTAGTAGATCTTTTTTGTGAAATAGTTCGTCCGGGGAAGTACTACCACCATACCTACTTCTGCCGCATAGCAGTAGTGCTCGCATTGCTGTGTTCTGGATTGAAGGGTATGGTTGCCGGTGAAATTAGAATTTGTTAAATGTGGTTACAAAATAAATATCTTTTTATCTTTTATCTACATTACAGGCACATGAGACTTTTCATCTTTATGTCTCAAGGTGGCGGGCGCAGTGCAATGCCATATAGGGTGCGTCCTAGGTGGATGTGACCTATGTGATAATGCACTGTTCATAGGCAGAGGGTACTGATGGCCATCTGCTTGATATGTCACTGAAAGTTTAAAAAAAAAATAGGATACAGACAGACACTTTAGTAGTAGTAGAGCTTTTTTGTGAAAGAGTTCGTCCGGGAAAGTACTACCACCATACCTACCTCTGCCGCATAGCAGTAGTGCTCGCATTGCTGTGTTCTGGACTGAAGGGTATGGTTGCCGGTGAAATTCGAATTTGTTATATGTGGTTACAAAATAAATATCTTTTTATCTCTCTCTATATTTTTTATCACTTTTACTTTTTTCCGAAACTATAAGAACTATGCTGTTGAAACTTGGTAAGTAGATTTTAGTAGATGTATTATGTGACCCGCATTAAGATTTTCACTTAAAAATAGTTTTTTTTTGCGAATAACTACTTAGAATAAGTTTACCATATATAGAACGCATTTGTGGTATCTATAGACAGGTGTTCAAAAATGATATTGAGGTTTTTAATATATTTTTTTTCTAAACTGAATAGTTTGCGCGAGAGTCACTTGTGAGAGACAAATGTGACATCCCCCCCCCCCTGTAACTTCTAAAATAAGAGAATGATAACACTAAAAAAAATATGATGTACATTACCATGTAAACTTCCACCGAAAATTGGTTTGATTGAGATCTGGTAAGTAGTAGTTTTTTTTTAATATACTAAAATTAAATATCGATCAAAGTTACAACGAACTACAATTTTATATTATGTTACTTGCTGCTACGGAACCCTTCATGGGCGAGCCCAACTCGCACTTGGCCGCTTTTTTTTATCTCTATTGAACTCGGCCTCGGGCTCAATCGTTCTTGAATGAATGGTAAAGTGAGGATTACTATTTATGACGTCTTAAAAAAAAACTTACTAGATCTCGTTCACACCAATTTTCGGTAGAACTTTACATGGTAATAATGTTTATCATATTTTTTTTTAGTTTTATCATTCTATTATTTTAGAAGTTACAGGGGGGGGGGGGGGGACACACATTTTACCACTTTGGATGTGTCTCTCGCGCAAACTATTCAGTTTAGAAAATAATTATATTAGAAACCTCAATATCATTTTTGAAGACCTATTCATAGAAACCCCACACGTATGGGTTTGATGAAAAAAAAAATGTTTCAGTTTTAAGTATGGGGAATCCCCAAAATTTATTGTTTTTTTTTTCTATTTTTGTTTGAAAATCTTAATGCGGTTCACAGAATACATCTACTAACCAAGTTTCTACAGCATAGTTGTTTTGACAAAACACAGCAGCATGTTTTTTTTCCCAATAATTACAGACTTTCAAGAGCGGATATCCAGAAAACTATAAAAAATATAGAAAAAAATTACGAAGTAAAACTTGTTTCAAATGTTAGCCTCATAGATAACATTAGCTGCTCTTTCATTCTGTATAGAGTGATAATTTTGCTAGGATGCATAATTTCCGAAATTTAATTGAAAAACCACACAATTGTTCCACAGATAAAATAATACTATAACTGTGCATAGCTCGTTTGAGGTTTTGCCGCCACGCGTTTCGAAACACGTGTTCAGTGCTGCCACCTCTGAGGCCGATCAGTCCTAAAAGCGCTTAAAAATAGCTCTAGATTCCGCTAGATTGCATAAACAAAAAATAGCGCTAGAATCTGCTGGCTTGCATGAACATAAAAAGGCAAACTAGTAGTAAGAAGTTTTTATTTATTTCAATAAAATTGTATTTATCATCTGAATTCTACTATAATCTTACTACATAAAGAATGCACATTGTAAACCAAATTACTCGGGGAATACCCTACCCTAAACATATGGAACGGAACGGAAGCTAAACGAATTGCGGTGTTGCTGCTTACTTCCTACTTTTTGCTGAGATTGCGACGTGACTACTACCAAGTTTGGTCTGCCATAAAAATGCGCTATATTTTCAGCTAGGAGATAATATTAAAATTTCAGCGCTAAGTGTCCCAAAAAAGCGCCAGATCTAACTCCGAAAGCGCTGAGGTGGCAGCACTGCACGTGTTTGGCTGTCGGTAAACTCAATAGGTACTTCACGTCGTCGGCGCGAGTCCGTCGCGCCGTCCGCGCCTTTGAAGTTTACCGACTCTCGATGGATTCGGCGCGCCGGCACGGGCGTGCACAGGCTTGCGTGGTCCCACGGCCCGTGGTCTGTGCCGGCGGGTACAAGAGTGCGGGGAGGGAGGGCGCGGACTCATGCTGATTGGACGATGACTACCAGACATCGGCAGGCGTCTGCCGACGGGGTGGTCCCACGGCGTGTTGCCTGTGACCTTGTGTCTGTGCCTGTGTGAAAACGGGCCGTGTAAATGCACCATTACGAAGCTACCTAAATACTACCGTGCGACTAAGCCGAAAGGAGGTTAACCAAGGTTAATCATGTACTCATCATCATAAACGTCAGCTAGTAATATCTATATAATATAAACACATTTATCACAATAAGTACGTCGCTGTCGCACATGTACAATGATTCGTCATATTTACTCACCGGGACCCTGTCTACGTATTGTACGTATATATATATAGCAAACTTGTGTACGGAAGCCGAGTACTTACGTAATGATGTTGGTTACGTTACACACGTAGATTCAACCTCCATTCAAGTACGTCGCACATGTACAATGATTCGTCATGTTTACTCACCAGCACCCTGTCTACGTATTATACGTATATAGCAAACTTGTGTACGGAACCCTATTACTTGCATAACGATGTTGCTTACGTTACACAAGTAGGTACAACCTCCATTCAAGTACGTCGCATATTTACAATCATTCGTCATATTTACTCATTGGGACCCTGTGTACGTATTATACGTATATAGCAATTTTGTGTGCGGAACCCTAGTACTTACATAACGATGTTGGTTACGTTACACAAGTAGGTGCAACCTCCATTCAAGTACGTCGCATATTTACAATGATTCGTCATATTAACTTATCGGGACGCAGTCTACGTTTTGTACGTATATAGCAAACTTGTATACGGAAGCTGAGTACTAACATAACGATGTTGGTTACGATACACAAGTAGGTTCAACCTCCATTCAAGTACGTCGCATATTTACAATGATTCGTCATGTTTACTCATTGGGATCCTGTCTACGTATTGTACGTATATAGCAAACATGTGTGCGGAAGCCGAGTACTTACGTAACGATGTTGGTTACGTTCCACAATTAGGTTCAACCTCCATTCAAGTACGTCGCATATTTACAATGATTCGTCATATTTACTCACCAGGACCCTGTCTACGTATTATACGTATATAGCAAACTTGTGTACGGAACCCTAGTACTTACATAACTATGTTGGTTACGTTACCCAAGTAGGTGCAATCTCCATTCAAGTACGTCGCATATTTACAATGATTCGTCATATTAACATATCGGGACCCGGTCTACGTATTATACGTATATAGCAAACTTGTGTACGGAACCCTGGTACTTACATAACGATGTTGGTTACGTTACACAAGTAGGTGCAACTTCCATTCAAGTACGTCGCATATTTACAATGATTCGTCATATTTACTTATCGCGACGCAGTCTACGTATTGTACGTATATAGCAAACTTGTGTACGGAAGCCGACTACTTACGTAACGATGTTGGTTACGTTCCACAATTAGGTTCAACCTCCATTCAAGTACGTCGCATATTTACAATGATTCGTCATATTTACTTATCGCGACGCAGTCTACGTATTGTACGTATATAGCAAACTTGTGTACGGAAGCCGACTACTTACGTAACGATGTTGGTTACGTTCCACAATTAGGTTCAACCTCCATTCAAGTACGTCGCATATTTACAATGATTCGTCATATTAACTTATCGGGACCCTGTCTACGTATTATACGTACATAGCGAACTTGTGTACGGAAGCCAAGTACTTACGTAATGATGTTGGTTACATTACACAAGTAGGTACGAGCTCCATTCAAGTACGTTGCATACTTATCGCTCATCACACGGACCTTTGAGGTAATGTACATAAATAAGTAGGTGAAACAGTTACAAGATTTTTCTCCGACTACCTATTTATACGTAGTTTACATGGTGTATTATACTTATAATGTTGCGGCATATCTTCATAAATATATTTCGTATAGCTACGGATATCAAGTGATGGGAGACATTCAAAAAGTAGGAGACGTACGTATAAAGTACGTTACTATGAAATCCGGGCAAGTACGTGTAATGTTGTTGTCTACTTACATTACGTATTTCTGCGATGACTACTTAATGTACGGACGGAACATCCTTCTTAAGTATGCGACTACATTATAAGTACAAATGTACAACGTCCTTATAGAACATGGTGTTGCTCCTAAACGCCACAGTACGCTGCACCATTATTAAGTATGCTACACCTGTTTTACGTACGCCGCACCCGTGGTAAGTAGTGAATTGTAAGCTCCTTACGTAAATAGCTCATTTAAGTAGCTTTTTTTTCTCAGTGCAGGTGGTATGTGAGAATATATTTTACTTCCCGATTTGAACAGCATCAACTCGCACTTTTTATTATTGTATTGGAGTCCATGGGTCACCGCAAAAGATTCACAAATGCCAATCAGTCTCCTAAGAGCGCTAATCGAAGGACTCAACAACACCATATTATCGTCAGCGTAACTGAAGTAGCTGAAGTGCTTATGAGCTAGCAGGTCCAGCCTCCACCAGGCAGGCCTCATCGGTCAACTACGGTTTTCCGCCACGAGTTGCGATAGAGTCAGGCAGAAGATCGCAACACGTATAAATACTTCGTGAAAATTTAAAATTTAGTCTATATTTAAAGTTTTCAAATCGCGTTTAAGACTGTCTTTGGTTCTAAGCGTTGGGCGTCCTATTACAATGATACGATGATAGTACGATGATAGTACAATTTGATTTGGTTGGTTACTTTTAGTAAATTATTCCTGATGAGAAATAGAGCCAATAGAGTACAACTTTTTTTTTTGAGAAATTTCAATAATCAGGCTAGCAGTAAGTTCCAATTGAAACAAATAAACAAAAAAACCTCTCTAACTACAACAGAAAATATACTTACCCTAAGAGTCTCATTAACTTGCCACAGCCTGTGTATGTATGTGTATATATATATACACACATACCTACATCTTTGATCAATTAATAGTATAAAATAAATGAACTGCAGGACAAGGGATCAATGTCGATAGGTATATGATTTGAATAGTATTGGAATTCCCACTGAGAGGTCATCTTCCTGATATGTATCAGCGGTGCTATAAAAAATTGGCAAAACCAAGTTAGCAATCTAAAACACTGATAAGCTTAATGTACTGGATTCGCCCCGACCCCTCGCCTCACTGATAATTATGAAGAACTTCCCAAAAATAATGCAGCCAAGCGCGTGTTGGATCTCGCACAATGAAGGGTTCCGAATTACGATGTAAGTACGGGTTAGTTACATATCCTTTCAATGATCGAACATATTTCGGAGTGTATGTTTTTAACAACCATTTGACACAGATGTAAGGTGTAATACGGATTTTGTATGGAGACACTGAAAAGCGCCTCTAGTGTACACTTTGTGAACCTCAATTTCCATACAAAAATCTATTTTACGCTGCACCATACGTCCGTGTTAATTTCTATTATTATTTCTATTTTTAAAACTTAGACTCGGCATTCAGATAAAAAAACGTAAACTTTTGCATTCTTTAATTGCATGTTATTGAACACCGAGGTCGCAATAGTTATTTCTGCAACAAGAGAGCAAAGTTGGTATTTGCTTCAAGTTTTCAGTGTTGCAGTGGGGATCACAAATTGAGGCACTTGCGGGTAGACTTAGTTCCGCTGCATATGCAGTTCGTACGATAAGGCAGCTTACTGATGAAGCTACAGCTAGGGTGCGTTCAGTGGGTACACTCTGAGTGTTGGTCGTCACCAGAGTGTACGGTTGTTCCGTTCACAGGCTCGGTTAGAGCGTTCGGTTAGCGTCACGTGACCCTAACCGAACAACCACCTCTGACAATTCTGACGTCTGTCAAAGTCAAATCATGTGCTTATCACCAAAGCGTATGGGTTGTTCCGTTCGGAGGCTCGGTTAGAGCGTTCGGTTAAAGTCACGTGACCCTAACTGAACAACCACCGTTTTGGGTGGGTGTTCGGTTGTTACGATTTTGACGTTAGATTGCTGTCAAAGTCAAGTCGATCCCACCCTTCCCCCCAAAAATCCTGTTCCATCCATAGATGGAGAAATATTTGATGTAAGCCCAACAAGTAATATAGTAACTACGAAAGCTCCAGATTCCACGAGAGGATTTTTTTATAAAGTGAAACAGGACTTGTTATCAGCTCCTGAATTACTTTGCTATTAAATGCTCTAAGACTTTGTTAATCAACCACGCTGTACCGATATTAATGAAATTACACCCACAGATATGTTCAGATGTCCAGTAGCGGTTTATGTTGGCTGATTGATGATGATGTTGCAAACATCGCCAATATTTTTTCTGTGAAATATAAAGGCTAGCTTTTGTCAAATTTGTCAGTACCTATCAAGGCTGGAAGGATCTTTGTTGTCAAGTGTACGTCGGATCACACGCATTCAGGGTTCCATACCAAATGTACCTTCTGGTACATTTGGTATGGAACCCTGAAAATTCTCGAAATGTTTCGAAAGTTTTTTGTATATATTGGGAAAATATAAATACACACTTAAATATGCTTTCAGCGATAATGCCGCACATTTTACTGTTTTTTTTTTGATATTACGTTTAAATATTGGTGTAGGTACAATAGGGTATTAGTAGTTATATCGATCTAAATACATAACAAGTACCATATTTACAAAACAAGTTCCTAGGTCAAATGCAAAATAAAAAAACTTGGTAACAAAATTTTGGAAAAAAACTGACGTTGTCGGCTTTATTTTCTATAACTATTGAAAATAAAAATAAACTCTACTTCATGAGATCTAAAAATGATAAACCACATGAAGAAAAAAAATGAAAAGCCAATGGGAAAAAAAGAGTTCAAATAAGGCTAATTGTTTCAGTAAAGAGGAAATAAACAATGCAGGTAATAAGACTCAACAAATCATTCTAATTCACTACACAGATACAATAACAATAAGGCTTTGGTTTTGTCGTTCATTCATTCATACCATCTACTAACTTCTTTGAAAAAAAGTGGAGCTGACAATGTTGAAATAGAGCTGAATTTAGCTCTAAATGAGCTAAATTGGCAACACCGGGTGAAAAAGTGTTTGTTTACATCAAAAATTTACAGTGGCATTGACATTCCGTGTCAATCCAAGTCGTTCAGAGCCTCAGAGCGTGGTTAAAAAAACAACTACACCCTTGGAGTGCACCCATTGAACGCACCCCTAGGCTAGTTTATTTTGGCTACTTCGATAGTGTTATGAATGGCATTATACTGCGGGGGAAAACAGCAGACATCCAAGCAAATTTTTGTTTTACAAAAACGGGCAATACGTGCCTTTTATAAAATGAACCCACGTGACTCCTTGAGGGAGCGTTTTAAGGAAATTAACATTCTCACGGTAATATCGCAATACATCTACGAAACCTTATTATATACACATAAACACTTAGATAGGTTTATGAAAAAAAGTGACATGCATTGTTTTAACACTAGAAATAAAAATAAACTGAATATTCCCAAATTTAGATTAAAAAAAGTAAGTGGGTCTTTTATGGGGAATTCTGCTCGGTTCTATAATAAACTTCCAGAAAGTGCTTCTAAACTTTCGATTCGAAGATTTAAATCCTACATAAAGAATAGTTTAGTTAAGAAAGCGTATTACACACTACATGACTATGTTAATGATAAAGCCGCGTGGCCTGATGTCGTTCTGCCCCTCGACACCTAATTTATCAATTTGCAATGTCTGTACCTGCATATAATTTATTATTTATGTGTTATTTATGAGTATATCAAGCGTAGAGTGTGCTGCCTTATGAACTTTTGCTGATTTTCTCTATCATCTTACTTTTGACTGCCTACCCTAAGTAAGGCTTTAAAGTTGATTTTACTTTTTTCTTTGAATCAGCTTGTACTTGTACTCGAGGCACCACACAGGCGCTCCCCACCTAGTAGTAAGAAGGATCATCAAAAGAAAACCAGACCGTGTTTGTTACCTGATTCTTCTAGGTCTGGTTGCGTTGGAACAGGAGTAAATGTAAATTTATTTTTTAAGACGATTTAAAATGGTCCTTGTGATTTCAATGAATAAAATACTTTTTGACTTTGACTTTTGACTTTGTTGAATCCCCAATAACCGAAGGATTCTAGGTTAGGATCTCTCGCTGCTCTCAGGATTCAAAGACACTAGAACAAATAATAATAAAAATAATAGTAACTATTATCATGATAAATTCATAAACCTTATTGGAGAAAGTGTCATAAGAATACGACCGGTTTAAAAAAAAACCTCTCTTGATTTTTTCGTATTGAAGTGAACAGAACAAAGACAAGTAAAATTTTACGAATATTGTAAGTAGAACCAAAATTTAAAAAAAAAAAAGCTCGAAGCAAAATCGAATACCGCACACTTGTCTTTAAACAGCGAAACATACCTTTTTGAGGTGCTGAGGTGAAAACACTTTTTCTTATTTCTTTGTCGGACTTCGGAACCCTAAAACGTAATTCCCCATTATCAGCTTCAGGAGCGTTTACAGCAGACTATATAAACTAGTCGTAACTCAATAACCGCAAACAGTTCAAATATAACTTCAAGTGAACACTACTGTCAATATGTTGGTGCATAAGACTACGTTTTTCATTCTTGTACACTTAAGTGTTCTGTGTATGGGTATGTATGAATTTACTTTTTATAAGTTTCTTATAGTATTAGAATATTATAAAATCTTAATTTGAGGTTTCACTTTCTTTCGTTACCTTTTGTGCTTTTTATATAGTTATCTAAGACCATAGGAATGGGGTTGTATGGGTTTGTGAGGCTTGTTAAGGTTTGTAGGGGATGATGTCGAAATATCTTACTTCGCAAATCGTGAATATTCACGGTGAGGCTTCACACTGCCCCGAAACTGTGCAAACAAGGTTGTTTGCGCAGTCCGCAAACAAACAGATTTGATAGTACTTTCAAATTCATTTATATTGGTGTGATTTATAGGAGATGTGTTCAGAAGTGACTACACATACTACCCCGAGGCGAGTGGCTGGTTCAAGCTGCACCGCGTGCCAGTAGACTGGCACACTGCACGGCTGCAGTGCTACGCGGAAGGTAAGCCAACGCAAAACTACTGCAAGCTTGTGGTTCGTCCCAAACTGAGATCTTGAGATGTTCTGTTTGTTGTGAAGCTGTCGTCATAAGCCATTAGACGTCCACCGCTAGACGAGGCTTGCCGCATATACCTCTGTGGCGTGGTGGGCGAATAGCCGGCTGCGATGCGAGAGGTTGCGTAATCCCGCTGCGGGACAAATGTTTGTATGATCTGCAAATACGTATTCTGAGTCTGGGTTCTGGGTGAGTTCTGGGTCTGGGTTGTGGTACCATGGGACTCGTAGTTTCTGATACCTACGACACGCGGCACAATGACCCTGGCACGAAGCCAGTCAAAAAAAAAGCTAACCACTCGGTAAATCTTTATTCTCAGGAGCGGTTTTAGCATCACCCCTGAACGAGGACATCTTGAAGGTCATTAAGGACATTATAGGTGAATCTAAGCCGGGAACCATCCACACTGGAGTGCACGCCACGTTCAGCAACGGCGTGTACACCTCCGTAGAAGGTTAGTTTTATCAAATTTACAATTTCAATGTCATCAAGAGGTATGAATGAGGTGTGGTGGTTTCTTATATTATTAGAATATTGTAAAATCTTAATTTGACGTTTCACTTTCTTTCGTTACCTTTTGTGCTTTTTATATGGTTATCTAAGGCCATAGAAATGGGGTTGTATGGGTTTGTGAGACTTGTTTTGGCTTGTAGGGGATGATGTCGAAATATCTTACTTCGCAAATCGTGAATATTCACGGTGAGGCTTCACGCTGCCCCGAACACCAGCTCATTCCGCAAACGAACAGATTAGATAGTACTTTCGAATTAATTTATATTGGTGTGATTTATAGGAGATGCGTTCAGAAGTGACTACATCGAGGCGAGTGGCTGGTTCAAGCTGCACCGCTCCTTCCTTAAATATACTCCTCTTGATATCCAAAACTCCCACTACAGCCAGTGTATATATAAAAATATAAGTGTATATACTAACTATGAAGCATTTTCCAGGTGTACCCCTAGATGACCTGGCAATAGAATGGGGTGCAAATGAACCAAACAACAACGGTGGTAAACAGGAATGCATGGCATTCTTCAACGATGGAATGGGAGATTTCAGCTGCCTTTTCAATTTCCCGTACATCTGCTACAGTAACTTCTCTGTGAGTGATCAGTTGACGGAATGCGGGACAGCGGATAAAGGCAAGTTTTTATTATCTTTGCTTCTACTATAAATAGTCATCACATTTATCATTTACGACTCCATATCATAGAAAATAAAATAAAATTTAGGGTGATAGTCACCCCAAATTCTGTCACTATCTAACTCAGATAATAAAAAAATACACGCAAAAAATACGTCTCGGTGAATTACAGCTCACTTGAAAATTGAGCTTTTATTTTATTTAGTTCGCTTGCAGCCCAGCCAATGTAAACACTTGTCAAAATGACGCAATGTGTATTCAAAAGTTGCAAAAATAATGCCCAAAAAAACAATTTAACGGCCGGAGTGTCTTACTTTCGGTAAGTATATGTAGAATGTTATATTTTAAGCTTTACACTAATAAATAATATCAAATTTTTATCAAAATTACCGATTTTAAACCACCGCTACAAATGTTTGGTCAAAGTTGGCGCAAAACTTTGTGTAACAGAACAGTTAGATGCATGGAGTAGATTTGTATTGTAATAATTAATTTGTTACCAGAACTTTAAAATTGGTCAATACTACTTTTGTGTCTGTTTGTTGGACTCTCATAAGATACTTAGCTTTCCTTTTTTTATTTTAGCTTTCCGAGCAATCCGTTTACGTGTGCAGAATGGATCTCGATTGTCGCCAGAGAAAGAAGAGATGACTTTTATAAGCCAGCTAAGAATTAGGTTATATGTTCGGATCACTTTGATAAATCGGATATATTCGGAAATACTAACCAACGTATTATAAATAAACTATACGTTGCAAAAAACTCATTGGTATGGGCCCGGATTTGAACCCTCTACCTCATGAACGTGAGGCGACCGTACTACCAACTAGGCTACCACGACTTCACTTCTACATATAAATAAATAAATAAAATAAATAATGCCGGACACATTTCACACAAAATTATCTAGCCCCAAGCTAAGCAGAGCTTGTGTTATGGATACAAGATAACTGATATACTTAATACAATACATTAAATAGATAGATATTTTTTATTATACGTAGATAATACCCAGAACACCCTGAATAAATATCTGCGATCGCACAAATATTTGTCCCGAGGCGGGAATCGAACCCGCAACCTCCTGCGTCGCAGGCCAACCTTCGCCCGCCGCGCCACAGAGGTCGTCAAATACATATACATAAACATACACATAAACATACACATAAACATACACATAAACATACACACAACAGAACGCTAACAAAACATAGATGCCCAAAACATTAGTTATTTGTTATGATGAAAGAGAGAGTGCAAAGTTGCTTTTTAACCGCGTGCTCAATTTTGATGAACGAGCAAGCGAAGGATACTAAAATTGAATATCGAGCGCAGCAAGTGATCAAAAATTAGAATCCTGAGCGTTAGCGAGGTGAAAAATCTTTGCACTCGAGTGCAACACGTAACTTTTCATCCCAAATCAGCAAATCCCAATCCCAAAAGTATACACCCCAAATACACCATGAAGGTTCCGAGTCTGTGTTTTTAACAAATTAAATAAGTTTGTATGATAAATTCAGCACCTTAGAGGTAGAAGTAAATAGGTTTAATGATGTTTTGAATTCACAAACTGTTCTTAATTCAATTTTACTTTATCCTCTAGCGAATCAAAACGGCTTTTACACTCCGATATCAAAAATAAAAAATACTCCTTCCGAGATTTATTATGTATGGGGGGATTTATTATGTATGTCCGAGATGGGGAGATGAAAAAATAATTTTAACTAAACTTTGCATATTATAAATTATTTAAGTGTTCAATGCGACTCCATACCTTCTGTAGTCAAATTTGAAAAACCAAGCAGATATGAAACCAAGGAGGTTTGAGTGACAGTTCTTAGTGGACAGAAGTAATTTATTGCTTTGCTCGTTTTTGTGACGAATGATCGTAAGTATAAGATAATATTTTGAAGATTTGCTACTTTATTGCTAGGTGTCATGGTAGTAATTAGGTTGAATTTAGAACTGTTTTAAAGCTTTTGTCTCGGTTCATTAGAAAACAAATGTAGCTGTCTACGTATATATCCTTGTACTATTATTTATTCTGTGTCGCGGACAGTTTTTAGCTTTGATTTTGTATGTGACAATCAACCTAGTAGTAGTATATTATATCGATGATAATATGTCATTTTAAGGCTGTCAGTATGTATGCCTATTTGTGGCCTCGTGCTCTTATTTTAATTAATGCGGTTTTTGAATGTAAGGTTGTGCTTGCGAGATGGTTCGTAGCTATGTTTGGTGGTTATTGTTGTATCTAGTTCCCGGAGCATCAGCTCGCTTCTTTGAAGGGAACTCTGGTATTATTGTAGTTTGAGCTCAGAATGTTCTTTTTCGACGACGGCTGGAACAAATCTGATTATGGCCAGTATCTAGGATGAACGGGATCTATGGGTACCTACTACTGAAGCTGAATCTTCAAGTTTGAGCTCAAATCCCATACCACTAATATCATAAAGATGTTTGGCTCTTTGTTACTCAATCACGCTAAAACGGCTTAACCGATTTTGGAGAAATTTGGTAGGTATACAGATAGATTATGACCCGGATTGACCTATAGGCTACTTTTTATCTCGATAAAATGCGAGCGAAACCGCGGGTGGACACTAGTCCCACTAACACCTTTTTTTCTTTTACATTGTTAGAACTTTGTTTGATCACGATCTCACCTGTTGGTTATTGACGATGTAGCCGAAGATGGAGCACAAAGGTCTAGAAGGCAGGTTTTGAAGGGAGGATCTTTGTGCTTTTTATTTTATTTTTGTTTTTTGATTCAGTCTAGCCTTGATGAACCCAGATTATAGTTTTCAGGAAAGACAGACGACGGTAGTGTATTCCACTCCTTAGCTGTAAATATCAAATAAAAACGACATTAGTTACTAGTTTTCCCTGGAAACGGGATATTTACCATTATTTTTGAGTTTGCAATGTCCCCGATATTTCGGCACAGTTGCATGCGCCATGATCACGGGAGAACTAACTAAAAGTCTTTGCGAGTAGATGTTATTGGCAGATACATCGATCTACCCTCAGTCTCACTCTTTTATTACGAACGGTACCACCACCATCGGTTTCATTGTCACACTTCACACCAACTCGACACACAACACTAACGGTATCCGGACGCGTAGCAGGTACCACACTTTTTTGATTCTTACACATTCTCACCACAGGCTTCCATACTCCAGATAATTGAAAACCATCTTCTCTATTGAAACTGTACTTAGTAATCTCAATTGCCTCTTGTACCATTCTTGGTATGTAATGTCACTCTGTTGAGATTACCTGCGGACTGTGTAGCTCGATGCAATGATTTGAGCCAGATTCCAAAAGGTGTTCTGCTATGGCTGACTTATGTATGTCCCTGTTCTTGACCGCTCGTATGTGCTCCTTAACCCGACACGCTATCGTACGTTTCGTTTGGCCAATGTACGAACTTCCACAGCTACAATCAATTTTATACACCCCTGGTTTTTCAAGTGGAAAACTGTCTTTTGGTGAACGCAAGTATTGCGACATTTTCTTTGAGGGAGTGAAGATAGTCTTTACGGAAAACTTTTGCAGGACTTTCGCAATTTTGTCCGTCACCCCCTTAACATGTGGCAGAAACGCTGGCTTACGTTCTACTCTGCATCTGTGGGGTCTCAACAATCATGGTAAATATCCCGTTTCTCCAGCACTACCTCATACGAAACGACGACGACGAGTGAAAATTATGTACATAACCATAATAGTTTCAAAAGTTATATTAGTTACAGCAGACTCAAGGTTTAATGATGACCAGCTTGATGAATGATCTGGGGTGCGACGTTGTGTTTCCATATGTTCCGTTTACCAATGAGGGGTTTTCACGGCGGTTTCACATCATGCTTTAAACCCTTGAAAATAGATGGCTCCAGCTCTGTACTTAACTGTCAAAATAAAGTGAAATGTCAAAGTCATCAACGTAGTGATATATTCATGGTAGAGTGCACGCAAGATAACTCTGCGCGCGACTGATGGCGTACTTAATGTTACCAACTTAACTAATATTTTTTCCTTCATTTAATAAAAATTATCTTTCGTTACTCAAACGGGCATTATGCGGGTGAAACCGCGAGGCATTGCTAGTATAATATAAAAATGGAAATTAAAAGCCCATGAAAACCTTGTAAGTCTTTTATTTAATACTTAGTAGTAATTATAAATTTGGTGTAACGATGGTCCTGCAGTGGATCAATGCCTTCCATTCGAACATCTTCATCAGAATCCATACTAGAGTCTTCATCAGACGAGTCGGATGTATCGCATACGCTAATGTTACATTAATAAAACACACATTAATAATACTGTTACATTAATTATAAATTTGACCATTTCCATATCATTTGTCTTCTATTTTTTTCTTTCGGTTCCTTGATTTAACCTGTGTCACAATTTTTGAAGATGAGGGTGCTGCTACATTACCTTCTTGAGTTATTTGGGTGACGGTGCGTTCGGAAACGCTTAACATAAAATAACAACTGCTCTAGATACATTAATAAAACATGATATTAATGACACGAGGAATACTACAAACGTATAACGAATGGAGAAAATGCGAGAAGTTTTGTTGTTATGGCAACCCTAAAAATTACCTGTCAAATATGCGACACGGGCCCTAACTTTAGAAAACGGTACCGTAGGCCCGTTATTATCACGTTCTTCTTCACAAGCACGTTTGACCTTCAAGATTATATCCCTGCAAGCACTTTTAATCACTTTTGGCATAATGATGGCGAATATTTACTTTGAAAATGAATAAAACTACGGAACTCGGCACAAACTCTTGACACCTGACATAAACGATAAAATGGCGGCACGCGATTAGTTCCAATTTCGGCCGCGCGCAGAGTTATCTTGCACGCACTCTATTTTGTTCCTATCACACAAAAGCACAGATAATGCAATTTGTTAATTTTGACAACTACATTTGAGTCAGCGCCATCTATCGAGCCAAATTGAACTACGTTTTTTTTCGAAAATGAAAAGCCCTTATTTTAATAGAATACAAAATTGTCGAGGTTTTTATTTTAATAAAACTATCTTGTCTTTTACAGCGTATACTTTAAATAAGGAGTTAGGACAGTGCTACAAATTTCACAATCAAGCAGAGACCTGGCCCCGCGCGATGAGGATCTGTGAGGCAGAGGGAGGACACCTCGCCATCATCAACAGTCAGGAAGAAATGATGTTCCTGAAAGAGCTCTTCGCGGAACATCCTAAACTGTTATACACAGACCACGTGAATTCAGTATCCTTGGGCTTCCGTAAATGGGGGAACACTAACTCTTGGTGGACTATCCATGGTAAGATACCTACGTACGTGTGCTGATATTCACCCAGCTGCTGGGAAGCATTCAACTGACGTGCCCCACCCAAACCCCACCCAATCCCATATGAGCATGGCTGTTTTGTCACCTACACCGGCAATACCAGCCAGGGAACGCAGCGTGGTGTTCCTAACATGGTCGGTTCTCTTATAACCCAAAATGCTGCGTTTCATTGCCCTCTGACAAATCTTGAGTCTGGACTTCTGGTAAATTAATTATTTCAGGTCAGGGTCTGGAAGAAGCTGGCTACGCTCAGTGGTCTGACGGCGAACCAAACGGTGCTCTGAGGTCTGGAATGGTTGGCAGACAAGCTTGTGGAACCATGTTCAGGAGTGGAAAGCTCGACGATAACTGGTGCGACGCAAACATTGCGTTTATTTGTGAGAAGTCTCCGTAATATTCAATTCGGAACGTAGAGGAAATTCAATTTTAAGTATAGTAATTTCCTACACTGAACTTATAAAGTTACATTGTCTTCGAACCACCTATGTAGTGTTATTTGTTTCAAATAATAATTTAAATTCTACTATGTTGTTTTAATTATTTTAATAACTTACAACGTCAGAAAGGAAAATAAAAAGAATGGTAAATAAGCAATTGCAAGAAAGGAACCTCTACGAGGTGCAATAAATCCTTCACCTCATTCGTTCTGTCACCATCATTCACTAGACACTTCTCAGGGATGGAAGACCGATGTTGTAGGTAGTAGTAGTAGTAGTACCTTTAGCTATGGTATTCGGGGTACCGTGAGTTGAGCCAATTCACTTCATATTTTGTGTCATCTAATTCTCGCGTTGCGTGATACGCGTTACATGCCGAACTTTACCGAGTGCAGATTTCTTACTGCCCAAATCGTGAATATTCATGGTGAGGCTTCACGCGGCCCCGAATACTAGATATATTTTAGAAAACGTACAATGTGCAGCCATATAAGAAGCCAGGGGGGTAAACATGAGCTCTTATTGCCATTCAGTTTAAAAACTATTTAGTACAAAATATTGGTTCGTCGTTGACATTCTTCATCGTTGAATGAGTTTAATCGTTGAAGTCTATAGACCCTCTACGACTGTGCCTTTAAATATAGTTGCGGAGATCACTGAACCAATATTTTTACTGAATAGTTTTTGAACTAAATGGCTATAAGAGCTCATGGTAATCCAGCAGGGCTAAGAAAGGCTGGCAGGAGCTGCTTGGACCCTGCTTTCCACCACAATTACAGGCACACGAGACTTTTCATCTTTATGTGTCAGGGTGACGGGCACAATGCAATGCATAGGGTGCGTCCTAGGTGGACGTGACCTAATGAAGCAATGCATTGTTTAAGGCAGAGGTTACCTCTTAAGGTGGTTGCTTTCGCTTGTGGCGCGAAATTCATTTTTTTTCGTGTTTTTACTGTAGTCCCTTTATTGACTATCTCGCTCTCTCAAATATCGCGATGTGGTCGGTGTTTAATCAACAGAGTCTATATTTTTCAGCTAAATAAAGTTTTTAACCATACTTACTAGAGGAAAGTCACTCCATGAGATTTATTTTTCTTCCCGGAGTGAATGAAGCATTTTTTATATACACAAGAAGGTATTTTGATGCGTTTTAGGTCTACACAAGCGTTCTCGACGATGTTCCAAGTGCGACTAAAGTTCGGGTGTGTCAGCAGACTCAGTTGAGTAGGCCCAGCTCAAAAAGATTGTCACTCGTCTCCCTCTTTTGAAACTGTCACTGCCTAACACACAAGTTTTAATTTATAGTATCATATATATATGATTAGTTTAGCTACGATTGTGCTTCAATGGTTTTTACAGTGGATTTTTGTTTCAAGCACATTCATAGCCAAACTAATAATATTTATGTGATACTTTAAATTAAAACTTGTGTGTTAGGTCATATAATTACCGCCAAAATAGTTTTCGCTATCTGAAGAAGTGTTGATGAGCTGTGGTGAGCAAAAAACACGAAAAAATTATAATTTCGCGCCTCAAGTGAAAGCGTGCGTACTAAGTCAGCTCGGTCAGCGTGTAAAATTACGTGTCAAAATAATATAAAATAATATACTTATAATATAATATAACCGTTGGGTTCTATGTACCTATTTAAGTAGGTAGGTACCATTTTTGATACTTATCTGAAGTAAGTAGTACGTTTTTATTTATTTTATCATGGAGTCCAGTCGGTCACGTTTGTAGAAATGGGATCACGTACTAAACGCATAATTACTAATTGTGAAAGCGCTTGTTAGATGCAAAGGGAGGTTTTAAAAAAGGAATATACGTCAGTAATCCTTTTTGCAAATTAAAACTCTAACGTGCTTTTTGATTTTTATCTGTGGCCAGTATTTATTTTTCAGTAAGTACAAACTTACCTATCAGTTATTGATGCGCCAAAAAAAAAGCAGGTTTTATTTGTAAACTTTATTCATAGCATATTTTGTAGGCCCACTAGATTACGGCAATGTATTCCTCTAATTTGTGGCGTTTAATGTTAAACATGTTGATTTGTTCCTTAAAATCTCTAGGTTCCTTATATAACAGAATAAATAATAGTACAAGTTCTTATAGTAGTTTTTTTTTATTATGTCAAAGGTCACACCAATTAAATGGGAGTATGAGCTTGGTCCGCGTTCGTGCTTCTGGAGGAGCTCGCGTGGTGGCTGAATGTAAAAAAAAAACCGAGATTCTATTCTCCACGACAAACTCTTTTTTGTGATTTGTTTGCAAGGAGTTTGTACTCTTTTTGATTAGTATGTGAAGTTAACCAAAGAGGTCAATAGCGTAATGTATGAAGAAGTTTCTGTGACTGGCCGATTAGGTTTTGGCAGCAATGCTAAAATTACTTGTGTTTTATTTACACTTGTGCCATGCTCTATAGGTAGAGCTGTTCTGTGGCCATGCTACTATAAAATTCTAATTATCCTGAGAATATTTACACAGTGTTTTGTTTTTTTGCATTGACAGGCGTTTCAAATTCTATCGAAAGAGACAAAACACGGTGTTACTATAATTCAAAAGATGAACTTGTAGCACGCTAAATCCAATTTCTAATGTCTGGTGGTTTTTATTTTTCTCATTGGTTTAGGTATTGATGAAAAATTATTTGTATTTTTGTGTACGGGTATAGGTGTAAAAATATGGGGTCAAAAAAAAAAACTCGGGTGATGTATATTGAATTCCTCACTACGCTCAGGATTCTACTTTAAAATCTTCGCTTCGGTCTGAATTCTAAGTAACGCCCTCGATGAACAAAGTATTACTTTGTCCCCTTGTAACACAAATAAGCGCCCTAGGTGTAACTATTCAAAAGATGATCTGCATTTGTTAATAGCACGCTAAATCCAATGTCTAATGTCCTGTGGTCTATTACGAGTTTCAAGTAGGTAGGTACTCGTAGCTTTTGCTTTTCTCATAAGTAGGTAGCGATTAAAAATACTGTGTAGGTATTACGGGTATTGGTGTATATTGGGGACTAAATATCTTTTACTCGGGTGATATTGAATTCCTCGCTACGCCAGGATTCTACTTTAGAATCTTCGCTTCGCCACGGAATAAATCTGAATTCAAAGATGAACATAATATTGTCCCCTTGTAACACAAATAACTATTATCTCGTATGCAGGCATATTATGAACTCTTATTTCTATTCAGTTCAAAAACTATTCAGTACAAAATATCGTTTCCGTGATATCCGCAACTATATTTAAAGGCACAGTCGCAGAGGGTCTATATACATCTGCGATTAAAGTTTTTTAATGACGGGGGATGTCAACGACGAACCGATATTTTGTACTGAATAGTATTTGAACTGAATGGGAATAAGAGCTCATAATATACCCGCTGATCGTAATTCTAACAGAGAAATAGGATATTCAACATTAATACATTCCTTAAGCAAGCTAGCAGCCAGAATAAATATTATACCAAGATATATCATTAGGGTTATTATTACCAAGACCCTTCTATCTCCTCCCGTGGATGTCGTAAAAGCCGACTAAGGGATTACCCGGACTTGTTTGTTTATTCCCGTTAGACGAGGTATAACTAATATTACCGCTGTAATTTAGAGACTATGAGGAACAAATCAACATATATCTTACTATACCCCACAGTGTGAGGTGAACCTATTCTCCGAACAGTAAAATTGTCTCCTTCCCTACCTACTCGTAACTTAGATTGGCAGTACATACATACTTATAACTTAGCCTAGTATAGACATTCTAAATTAAACTGAACTTCATGTTTATTAGGGTATTTTTATAATGCGTTGTTAATTTAGCTTGTGTGTCATTTCACCTGGTAGGTGATTGAATAAGTGGTACCTATGTGGTGGTTCACCTACCAGCTGAATTGACAGGTTATTATAAAAATATCCTGTAAACATGAAGTTAGACTGTCTTATCTATTTAATTTGCATGTTTTTACATGCAAATGGATGCACTTAATGTCGGCAGAACAAATTATAATGGAGAGACAATTTGTGTTAAATAGTGATCATTAGTCCTATGGTCACGCGTTAGAATATATAACAAACCAGAACCCGTGTCACACGTTAAAACTGTCACCACGCAAACTAGTCTCAATGAGAACAGTTTCACCCAGTCTGGCTGTGGTCGGCCGTGCGGCTAGTCGTATCGAACTCGAAAGATTTTCTTGTGAATATGTCGTCGTGTGTCGTTCCCACATGTAAAAATTCTGCTAGGCGTAAAAAGAAAAAGGATAGAATCACATTTCATGCGTAAGTTCATTTAAATATATTTTAGGGTTATATAATGAATTTTGGTTACTATTCATTACTGTAAATATATTTTAGGGTTATATAATGAATTTTGGTTACTATTCATTCTTTGGAAAAAAGTCAAGTCTTTTGTCATTATTGCCAACATCATCAAAACATTACCCCTACTGGTGGAAAGTATGCTATGCATACTTGTGGAGGCAATGTGTTTTGGCGACACAGCGCCTCGTACTAATAGCATCGTACGCACCTTCTGGTTTATTCTATATTCTAAGGGTCACGCTTACAATTACTTTACCTAGATGTGAGAAAATGTGTAACTATACAATCAAACATGACTTCATCCACGTTACATACAAGATTATAAAAACTAACTGTCTGCCACTGTCGGAAACTAGGTATGTACCTACATCTAAAATTACTGTTGGGGATTCCCATTATGATTAATATTCTATCTGAATATAGATTATGTTACGAGTTAAATCAGTTCTAAACTACACATTTCGTGATGTAAGTACGACTAACGGTCTTGAGCCGCCGCCAACCACCGACTACCCAACCTTAAGGTGGGGTATATATAACGCAAAATCACCAATTTTAGATTAGTTTTTTAGCTCTTTCTGGCAACACTCTCAAAATTTCATACTTAGACGAGGCTCGAAATGCTTGGCATAGTGCTTGCCCCAATACTACACTCCCCCAAATCTCTTTCGTCGCAACGGCAATGGGACGGGCCTCAGCTGACGCGGAATTGTCTGTTACAAACGTGCTCAAGCTCCACAGTGCGTGCTCAAAATTATTTCAGGGCATCTGGTCGAAGCGACGCGTGACCCGAGAGCTGGCTCTTATCTGCCTCAACGCATTAGTATTGCCATTCAGCGTGGCAATGGAGCCAGCATCTTAGGGACGCTTCCGTCTGGTAGTGGTCTGGATCAGTTGAGCTACCTTTAGATCGCTTGCAGCGGTCTTCAGGTAGCACAACTGTTTCATATGTATTTTGTACATACCTTGTATTATTCTTTCTATAAATAAATTTATATATGTTATTTAACTGACTAAATCAAGTACAATATTCAAATTAAAAATATGCATGGATACTAAATTATAATACCGAGGGAACACCAAGACAGATACACGATAGGACAACATTTTATCGATAAAAAAAACACAAAGTTACCTCTAACTTTTGGCTAGATTCTTTTGTTTGTCAATATGGTAAAAAATTGGATAAATAAAATCAATACAATAAAACGGAGGGATCACCCTAGGGGTTTTTAAAATTTCTATATCATAATAATTTATATTTATCTATATAAATTACCGAAGCTTTTTCGAGCGCCGCGTGGCGTTTTTTTTGTATGAAGGTTTCTGACTGGTGTTGGCGCAGTCCTAATAATTTAGTCGATTCATCGAGAGAGGGACTTCTGAACTGCGTCCGATTCGTGGTCACCACTCGAGAACCTTTATTCCCCAACAGTTGTCAGTTCTGCGATGGTCTACGCTACGATGGCGTACGGTTCTATATGGTCACTTCAGCTTGTTAATTCTGAGAGCTATGTGAGATTGCTGATCTTGGATCTTCTACATATCACCTCATTTCTTTCACGATCCACCGAGATAGTAGCGCCAAAACAGTATATAATTATATAATTTAAATAATCGTAGCTTGGTATCATTTTAGAAAAATTACGACTATATCCCACGTGCTTTTTACTATTCTCCTGCTGACGTTTCGTTGACTATTTAGTGGTCCTTCTTCATGAGCACCGACCGCGACCACGCTCGAAGGTCGTGAGATAGGAACTCAAAATTATCCGTAAGCACAGAATAAATAATGCCGAAAGTGAGTTTCCGTCTCACGGCCTTCGATCGTGGTCGCGGTCGGTGCTCATGAAGAAGGACCTCTAAATGCTCACCGAAACGTCAGCAGGAGAATTAAAGTATTTGGTGTGTAGACGTAATTTTTCTAAAATATATAAAATAGTATTGTTATCCTACATTTTGAAGTTAACACCTAATTTAATATATCACTAGCCTTTTATTTACAATTAACCTATTTGTGTCATACTGTACTTAGTAGTAATTGTTAGCGAGTATATAGATATAAGTTATTACTTATTAGTCAACCTAGCTTAGATAAATATGAATAGTCGACCTAGCTTAGATAAGTATATTTATTTATTACTCTACTTAAGTTTTAAATACATTTTAATATTTTAAAAAAAATTGTAATATTGTAAAAAAAAAAAAAAACCCACAAAAATTGTGGCAGTAGTCCAACGAGTCTCACACTAACTCCATTAATTTCAACTATTTTGTACAAATATATTTCATATCCAACAAAGCTTAAAAGGGCTAAGGTTGCTGACTGACGAACTTCAAATGCATATTAAGATGTACCGCATGTTTATAGCTTAAGAGACGACTTCGACTTCAACAGTCAAACAAACAAACAAACAGTCTTCGACTGCAGCTTGATAACATGCGTCTTAAGGTTCCAGTGAAATTTGTTAGTTAGCACCCTAAGGCATCATCCGCACTGAAAGACGTAGGACGTAAGAAGAGAAACGAGCATTGCGAAAGGGGCGCGCGGACGCGGCGTGGGCCTAACAGGAAAGGGCAAAGACGTAAGACAACGGACATACAGTGAGATTGCATTGTGCTAGCATGTCTTTCTTAGAAGACGAAGATGCAGTGGCTTTGCTACAACTTGTTAGTGTGCGAAGACAACGGAGTCGTATGGTACGTTTCACTAGAGCATATACTTTTTATAACAATGCTATAATATTGTCCTATGTAAGAAACTATTTTCCGAAGCAATCAACAAATTGGAAAAAACCTACCTGTCCAGAGAAAAGACACTAAGGATAAAAAAATGCATTTATTGGGCTCCTCCTGACAGAATTGAATGTTGAATTCCAAATCGTCACGTATTGTTTAGGGACACTCTGTGTACTAAAGAAAATTGTACGACGCTCAATGCTTGGCTTACGTCATATCCTGTAGCCATATAAAATGAATACAGGTGACATATACCTTCACCCTACGTCTTACGTCTTATGCCTCTTCCTGTGTGGATGATGCCTAGAGCGCCGAGTAAACGCCACGGTTTACTCAAAGCATCGCCGTTCATGGACGGTTCAGTATTTGAACTCTACTGGCACTGGGATGCGTATATCCTAACTCTGTGTATAAACTAGCGTTAAACGAGCTACGCCATATCAAATTGTGGTGTGGATCTGAATAATGTTATGACACCCAAAAAATATTGATGCTTAACTAACCTACGAAAAAAAACATTAATCATTAGTCACTAGGTCGGTTCTTAAATTTTATTTTGTCTAGGGGCTGACTCAATATAGATTTTGTACGACTGTGTGTGTTTTTGATAGTTCAGCGCAATATCTGTACTATTCTGCATCTGCTATGTGCTATGTGCTGCACTATTGTGGACTCGTACACAGAGTTTGGAAACACGCCCCGGGGTTCTCTAATGACAATGATTGATTGATTCTGATGACCACCAGAGTTACGCGTTACCGTTGCGTTAGCAATTTAGATGATTACTTTTTCTAACTAATGAAATCAGTCTATATTCAGAGTCTCGTTTTTATACTCTCTCCACTATCCTGTGCTTTTTCCTTCTTCTCATGAGGACGCTTCTTATCCTGGTCTTGAGCTTCTTGCAATGTGTCAGGCAGCTTCATATTGTTCGTCTCTGGTAGAGTCAGGACCAGGAACCCGGATATGGCAGCCATGATGCCGAATACAATCGTTGGCAAGTACTCGTAGAATCTCGCCTGTGAAAAGTCTTTTTCTATGAATAACTGGTCTATACATATTAGTTATGGTATAGTTTGTAAAATATAGCATGGGTCCCGTGACAGGTGTTATTTTGATCATTTTGGCAGTCATAAAGCTGTCCAAAAGTTTTGAAACTTAAAAATGGGAAAGTTTTACGTTATGAAGTTTAGTTTCCTCTTTTCAAGTTTCAAAACCATATTTTACAAAGTATAAGTAGGTTCAGTTTATAAAACAAAAACAATTTCTGGAAGAAAGTTTGTGAAAATCATGGAAAATAAACATTACTAACAACAATAACAAATTGGTACTGCTGTCTGTACCTAGTTTCATTCGGAAAGATGGCAAACATTGGTTTGGAAGCGTGTAGTCATATTGTGGACCTGCTATGGAATGTTATGATTTTTGAATAGTAAAATATGTTAGGGTTCAATACGAAAAAACCTATCAATCTACCAATATTTAGTTACTAGGTAGTATGTAAAATGTTTTTTTTATTCAGATATTACCTTGTGACCTTGTTGTCAGAAGTTTATTTAAAAAAATTCTTAAAGTGATCAGTGATCTAGATTGATTCTGGTAGGTTTTTCTACTATCTATTTCAGTTAGTTTGTCTCGGACACTGACTTAAAATATAATTTGTAAAACTGTCTAGCAAAGAGCTCAGCACTGTTCAGGGGCCAGGGCTATTCAGCACATGCTGGTGTTGGCCCATAACATACTTTGGATATACGCTGTCAAGAAAACTTAAGCAAGGAACCCATACAGAGATGTTTGTGTTGTACTACTAGGAAGTTGCACCAGTTTCTAGCTGAAAAAGAACCCTATGTTCTTACCAGTAAAGGTGTTTGTGGCGCAAACGCAGACCCAATCCTGCCTATCGTAGAACACATAGCAAGTAACGTTGTCCTGTAGTTAGTCGGGAACACTTCAGCGGCGAACACGTACAGAGAGTTGTATGCGAGGGTGATGAAGAACTTCCCTCCTAGGTAGAGGAGAATTGACCAGTTTCCAGCTGGAAATGAAAGGTTTTCACTTAGAGGCTCATATTCGAGAACTACTTTGTTTTTCGGGCCTATGTACCTATATGATTACACCAGGAGACTTAAAACACCTGAGAACACACCTGTTTTTAAAATAAACGTTTGGGTTACTAATCGCCATATAACATCCCCTCTGAAAATCAAAACGCTCGATTTTCCCCATTTTTTACCCTTCCGTACGTCCACCCCCACAATGCAAACCGGCAATGTAACATACCTCCGTCATCAGACACACGTGGGCATAGGTATACACTGCACTATTTTTGTAGTAGTAGAGCTTTTTTATGAATGAGTTCGTCCGGGGAACTACTACCACTATACCTATTTCTGCCGCAAAGCAGTGGTGCTCGCATTGCTGTGTTCCGGTTTGAAGGGTAAGGGTGCCGGTGAAATTACAGGCACATTAGACTTTTCATCTTTATGTCTCAGGGTGGCGGGCACAGTGCAATGCCACATAGGGCGCGTCCTAGGTGGACGTGAACTATGAGGTAATGCACTGTTCATAGGCAGAGGTTACCGCTTAACATCAGGTGGGCCATCTGCTCGTTCCGTCATTCAAGTGCCGCCGCCGTGTCCGTGCATCAATCGAGGTTCGCGCTGAAAATCAGCGCTGCAGGTAACTGCAGCATTATGCTGAGCGCGAACCTTTTTTGACAGTACTGTACACAGCTCTGTACTTACATATTATGTGTTTTTTTATTGATTCTGTGTGCAGTTTTGGTCAAAATAAATACCTTTCTTTCTTTCTGTCTTTCAAGTAGTATAAATAAAAAACTCTAGTTAAGAATATATTTACTGCCGTCAGACTTATTTTTTTTAAAGTCGCTTATTATGTATGCTTCCCCCCACTGGTGAAAGGGTATAACCATATAACCTTCTTTTCTTTCTACCATCTCATCTTCAAAACCCACTCACCCTGGGCTCCCTACTATTAGAAGGTGGTAAAAACTTCCAAGATTTTATTACATTGCAAGTGAAGCTAATAATAATAAAAGCGTGTTTTTATGTATTTCCATACATGTTTTTTTTAAACGTAGTACGATGGTCTGATTCAGCCACTCAACAATAATGTGTCACTTCATCAAACTTATTATCGGAACAAAACATTAAATTGAAAACAAAGTACGCAACTGATTGTGGAAAAAGAATTACACTTTATACAAATCACCATCGACGTAAATAAAATGAATGGACGGGCCTTAGGGAACGATAGTTTTGAAGCTTCTAAACAGACCTAGCTAGTACACTTCGCTTCAGTCAGTCTTTGTCACGGCAACGAGTGACAGCTATGCTGAAAAATACCAAAATTAGATACCTTGGTGATACAATGCCTTCCTGTGCTTTTCTGCAAGTGCAAACAACACAAGAAATACAAATAAAGCTTCAGGCATCGCATTTCATTCGTAAGTAAAGGTTTTGTAATATAATTTTCATCAATTGATAAAAAACTTATAAATTGTCGTGTAGTAGGAAAACTACATAAGTAACACATTTTGCGAAATCGACTTTATTGCATGGTTATGATGGCCCATACATGTCGATGGACACGTCTTGCTCTAGAGGACGAGCGACAAGGAGGACTACGCCCCAGGACATTATCTCAATGTTCCCCACTCTGAATGAAAGTTAACAGACACAAGTTTATACTCGTAGATAGTTTTAATTTTAGTCGACATACCTTTTTCTTTTTGATACTTAGAATTATTGTGTTCCACTAATTTATTTCATGTTATTGATTTTATAAGCATTAGTCGTATGATAAGTTTGTTATGTCACTTACTTTGAATTTAAAAGTCTGCTAAAATAATGTAGGTGTTTCAGTATTTTTCTAATATTCAGTCTTGATAAAAAGAAATGATTATGAAGACGACCTCTGTGGCGCGGCGGGCGAACGTTCGCCTGCGACGCAGGAGGTTGCGGGTTCGATTCCCGCCTCGGAACAAATACTTGTGCGATCCGCAGATATTTGTTCAGGGTGTTCTGGGTATTTTCTATATATTATAATAAAAAATATCTATCTATATTGATATTGTATTAAGTGTATCAGTTGTCTAGTACCCATAACACAAGCTCTGCTTAGGTTGGGGCTAGATAATGTTGTGTGAACTGTCCAGAAATATTTATTTATTTATTTATTTATTTATTATAAGTTGGTTTTATTTTAAAATGTATTTTAATATTATTTTAATCCACTTTACCCATGGATAGGATTGTCATATTCAAATAAGTAAATAATAGATCATTTCATGATTTCACTATTATGGGAAAATTAAATAATGGCACTTATCATTAGCTTTTTGAACCTCAGTGGAGATCATTGACGAAGGAAAACTAAACAATTGACATGCAAAAATAAATAACTGCATCAATTATTCAAAACTTTGGCGAGGGAAAAATACATAGTGTTTTTTTTTTCTCTTAATCAAAAGAACTAAAATGTATTATCATTAAATTCAAAAATAGATACAGTACCAATCTATAACATATCAAAACACGGACTGCAAAATTAGTTACTATAAAAAAGTTATTGCCATTTTTGACGCAATAAAACAGTAAATCGCGTTTTTCTCGCGATTTTGGTTCTGTTGTTGTTATTACTTATTTAGTTTTCCAACTACAGCGACGAAATATTTGACAAGACTTCACGCATGACGGATGGTCCGGTACAGACTGCAAAAAAATCTGATGCCTAAGGGGTATCGTATTGATTTAGAATTGTAATTTGCATTATTTACGTCAAAACATTGCTAAGCACGTCGCTTTAGGTAATTGCATATAATATGTAATGGCATGTTAATTAACCTTATAGCTTTCCAAAAGAAATCTAAGGTAAACAAAAATGGATAGAAGTCATAAGACGAGCAAGAACAGACGACTTTTGGAAGTGGAATACATTTTCCCGTATTTGCTCTGATAATTTTCTACACAATGAATTTAATACGCCAAAAAACGGTTAGTAGTAGTAGAGCTTTTTTGTGAAAGAGTTCGTCCGGGGAAGTACTACCACCATACCTGTTTCTGCCGCAAAGCAGTAGTGCTCGCATTGCTGTGTTCCGGTTTGAAGGGTAAGGGTGCCGATGAAATTACGGCCACATGGGACTTTTCATCTTTATGTTTCAGGGTGGCGGGCGCAGTGGAATGCCATATAGGGCGCGTCCTAGGTGGACGTGACCTGAGATAATGCACTGTTCATAGGCAGAGGGTACCACTTAACATCAGGTGGGCCATCTTCTTGATCTGTCATTCCAAGTAGTATAAAAAAACTCATTGTGCAAAAGTCTTAAAACTGCACTCTGCAGTTTCTTAAATACTGGAATTTTTATACATTTATGTTTCCGTACGATTTTTATGATATTTTCTTAGTTTATTGAGTGATGAAAAATATATTTTTCACAAATTGATTGAGCTGAAGACCTTAGGTGGACTTGCTTTTCTATTGATTTATATTGTGTATGTTTGAGAGCTGAAAAATAGATACGTAACTACATAAAACAGAAGGGAACCATGTATTTTTGTAAAAGCTTCATTCAATAATTGCATTTTTTTCGGCGATTTTTTTTACTATAAACCTACTGAAATAACTTTAGAAAACACATTGCATCTGTTAAAGTATTAAGTATTAAAAAAAAACAGTTTTTAAGAAGTTTAATAATTTAATTTCACCTAGTTTATTTACAAGACCGCCAGGAGTGGCGCTATAGAGAAGAGGCCTTTACTCAGCAGTGGCTGGATAGATAGATAGATAGATAGATAGTTTATTTGTTGACCGTACCCTAAATCCGAATTGTCTTATTTTTCACGGACGTTTTGTATGGGTAAGGCCAGTCCATTTATTTTACTTTGGTCGAAGCAAATCACCACAGTCAATCACCTCGCTTTGTTTAAGATCGAACATATACCTACGTACCTACGAAATTATCACAAAAACTCTATTATAGGTTCTTACTTATTCGATTTCCTTTTTGTTTATTATCCATCGGCACAGAATAAATAATAGTACAAATCGGTCTGAATGACCTTAGGATACAGAAGAAGTACCTAGTACATACATTCATGCCTTAGGAGCACCGCAGTTGTTTTTTCTTCTCTATATAATAATTGGTTTCGCACGGCTTGTGCATTTGGCATTTTCAAGTTTTTTCTTTGTAGCTCATTGGATAAAGGGTCGGCAACGCGCGTGTGATGCCTCTGGTATTGCAAGCGTCCATGGGCTACGGTATAATGCGCGTTATATAAAAAGAACGCTGGCGGTCATACTTCTTCATACGTTCCAGCGTTCTTTTTACATGACGCGTACTCTAACTGCTTACCAACAGGTGGGCCGTATGCTTGTTTGCAACCTTGGTAGTATAAAAAAGGGTGTATCCAAGGCATGCCATTACGGCTATCATTATCATCATCATCATCATCAGCCTGTGGAACTCCATTGCTGGATATATCCCCCTCATATAATGCCCATAGTCTTGAGCTGCCTCCATCCATTAACATCCTGGTCTATTGTGACAGGGTCTTCACTCACTGCTTTATCCGGTGCATGGTCGCAACTCGAGAACCTTTAATCCCCAACTTTAGTCGATTCTGCGAGATATGGCCTGCTTATTGCCTATTCAACTCGCTAATTCTGAGAGCTAAGCCGGTAAACCTGGTTCGGATTTCATCACATTGTGAAACTCCAAACACAACTCGCAGCGCGTATTTGAAACTTATATACCCGAGGTATGCATGTTTAAGGCGCGATAGGTTCTCAAATGTCTCTAGAATTTTAAAGTTTTTGATAAGAATTTTCATAGTTTTCTATGAAGAAAAAAATATATGATATTCTTGAGCTTTTTATCTAGTGAAATCAATAATTCAATACAACATTTGAATTACTTCACTCGATAAAAAAAAATAACAAAGATAACACTCCTTTTTAAAATTTAAATGCTATTTTTCACTCACTTCTCTCACGTTTTAATTTTTGAAACATTTGGTTACATGTTAGTTATTATTTGAGTTAGTGAATTCATCAACAAAATTAAACAAAACTTTGAACGACATTTTTATATAATTTTTTTATACATAAAAACACGGTATCAGAGCGTGCGCTCGCCTTCTTCGCCCCATACAAAAATGTTCGTTGAACCTATAGCGTCGATAACCTATAACGGGATGTTAACAATTTTGGAGACGTTGCGTTACATGCTCACTCAGGTTACAAACTTGATGTTAATACAGCAATTACTTGAGGATGTAATCTAAATAAATAATTGTCAAGAAACACGATTGGTGAAACTTTTCCCGACAGTTTTTTTTTTAAATTGGCGCTCCTAATACCCGTTTTAGGTCCCTTCTTCGATTAGAGAAATATTAAGCGTACATTTTTATACTATTCAGTAGGTAATCACATTACGTAGATTAATGGTAGAGTTTTTTTTGTATATTTGCTACTTTAGAAGCAAAACGAAGTTTTATCATTTGTCGATTACGTCGATTACTTCCACTCTGAGCTGAAGAAATCTATATATACCTCATCCCTTCCCGGGTTAAAGTGAGCAATAGCGCTGTCACTTTCTTGCAGCTATTGTTTTCGTGCTAGACACCGCCCATTCGGTATTTAAACATATCGCCTTAAACTAGTAATAAAAACTAACTAACCTGGTACAAATCCATAGTTGATCAATATTAGTGCAGTCATAAAGAAGGCAAATGCTATGACTTTCTTTCTTCCAAATCTGTCTAAGAAGATGAGCTTGCAGACATTGGCCGGCGCCTCTATCACTATCACTACTATATAGTTCACGTAGCTATTCCCCGAGAGTGCTATAGCGTTGATAGAGAGTCCATAGTAGACTAGAGTAGAAGAAATCCAGAGGAACGAGCAAGTGAACAGCCTTTTCCAAATCATAGGAGATTGTAGCACTTGGCTGAACGATGATCTTTCTTGCTCTTGCGAAAGGCACTTCCTCTTATCCCGTTGTGTCATTGCTTGCTTTTCTACCTGAGTGTAGTAGTCTTTTGGAACAGTAGCCCTGTTCATCTTCTCTTCTCTAACCAGCACGTTGACTCCTTCCTCGTATCTTCCTTTGCTGAACAGCCATCGGAAGCTCTCCGTAAGCGTCCAGATATAAATGAATCCCAGGACGGAAGGCGCGTAGATGATGAAGAGAAGGTATCGCCAGTTTTGCAGCCACCACGCAAGGAGCGTGACGCTTACTCCGCCCAGGATGAACATGCTGTTGAAGAGTAGACTGACGAATACTCTGCCTTTTGGTCCAACCAGTTCCAAGCCTGAGGAAATAGGGTACAATGAATAATAAGGCCCGTGGTTATACAATTTAACGACCTCTGTGGCGCGGCGGGCGACGGTCCGCCTGCGACGCAGGATGTTGCGGATTCGATTCCCGCCTCGGAACAAATATTTGTGCGATCTGCAGATATTTGTTCAGGGTGTTCTGGGTATTTCATATGTATAATAAAAAATATCTATCTACGTAATATATTGTGTTATCTAGTACCCATAACGCAAGCTCTGCTTAGCTTGGGGCTAGATGTTGTGTGAACTGTCCAGCATTATTTATTTACTTATCTATTTAATTATTCCTTGTCATGCATGAACTCCTAGGTTTGTGTTACCTACGTTTTAATTAAACTCTAGTAGTCGTTTTTGTATGTATATATATTTCCTAATATTTAGGCACTTATATTATTGTGTAGGTATTTATTATACATAGGTATATTAGTAATAGGTATGTTTTTACTTCATTGTATTCCGCTGTATTTTTATGTTGTTTTATCCTGTCCACCCAAAAGTTGTCTGGAAGTGATTTTAGCGATAAGACCGCACTATGTACGTTATTTTTATTGTTTTTGTTTTTTTACAGTTTAGTAATCAAAAGGTAAAAATGTAAAAATTATAGAATCTCTCTCTATTTATCTCTATTTATCTATTTTATATTTGAGCCACGAAATAACAAATACCTTATCTTTAGACAGGTCAACTGTTTCATTTAAATTTTTAATAATTTTGTGTTTACCTACCTACTTTATATTATTTTTAACTTCCTATGACATGGAATATTTTTGAGAGATAGGATGAGGAATAGTGTGATAAGAGAGCGTTGTGAAATTAAAGAAGACGTAGTGACTAGGATTGAGAAAGGTATTCTTAGATGGTTTGGGCATTTAGAAAGGATGGACGATAGTAGATTGACGAAACGGGTACATAAGACGAAAGTGAATGAAGCAGTGGGAAGGGGTAGACCTCGGCGAACGTATTCAGACCAGATCGGAGACTTTCTGGAAAAAGTCCAGATCAAGAGTACCCTTAACCGACGAGTATGTGTGAATAATGTGATGAGTGAATGAAGCAAAAGAGGTATGTCCGGTTCGTAGCAAGTGGAAATCCGTGGTCTCTGCCTACCCCTCCGGGAAACAGCCTTCAGCTTATGTATGTATGTATGACATGGAACCTTCAGGACAAGTGCTTGAAAGACTCACGCCCTTTCTCGCACTTGTCATGTTTCGCTGCACTAAACCTAGGTCTGGTGCAGCATATTCTGAGACAGGGACCTGTTTGACTCCACACAACACATAAAACCTATCAACTTTCCTACCAAAGTTTATAACAGTTTTTGTTTATTATTATTTTTGTTTCTCAAGATATTGTAGTACCTACCTTTATACTTAGTGGATTTTTGTTTTTGACTTCTTGTTTTATGTGTGTGTTGTGCGTGTGGAAAAATAAATTAACTTTCTTTCTTTCTTTCTTTCTTTATTAAATGATGTATGATTAGTTTTTATTCATTTTTATGTACGAATTGATTGATCGTTTATTATTTCGTTGCTGGTTAAAACCGCAAGCCAAATGCATCATAAAAAGTGTGCAGGTATACGAGAATCCCCTCTTTTTGCCCCTCCACAATTTAAGAGGAAAATAATGATCATTTAAATATCAGCTGGTGCATCTCGCGACCTCCATCTCAAAAACATAAAATAGTTAACTACTATCACGTATAGAAGCGGAACTCCGTTGTAAATCTACAGCACATGTGATATATCTAAACATCCGAAATTGTCTGATTGACGAGTCTGGTATTTCTGGTAAAACTGGAACGTTTTTTATTTATTTCAAACTAGCATCCGCCCGCGTCTTCAATCGCGTGGTACTAGGATATATTAGCCTACGTGTTAATCAAGGTCATAATAAATCTCTGTACCAAATATTATCGCAATTGGCTCAGCCGTCACGGCACAACATTATCGTTCTAATTTTATTGACGAATCATGAACAGCTTATTACGTTAACAATCATGTGCAAGTATATTGTTTTGTTATGTGACTTATGGAAATAGGTATATATATTACAAGCAGCGCCCCGCGGTTTCACCTGCGTAAATTTCGATCCCGTGAGAATATCGGGATCGTCGTCGTCGTTTCGTATGAGGTAGTGCTGGGCCTCTGGTGTCAGAGTGATATCAGGATAAAAATATGCCTATGTGTTATTCCGGGAGTCCAGTTATCTCCATTCCAAATTTCATCCAAATCCATCCAGTCGTTTTTACGTGAAAGAGTAACAAAGATACATCCATCCATACAAACTTTCGCGTTTATAATAAATAAATAAATAAATAAATAATGCTGGACAAGTTCACACAACATTATCTAGCCCCAAGCTAAGCCAGAGCTTGAGTTATGGGTACTAGTTAACTGATATACTTAATACAATACATTACATAGATAGATATTTTTTATTATACATAGAAAACACCCAGAACACCCTGAACAAATATCTGCAGATCGCACAAATATTTGTTCCGAGGCGGGAATCGAACCCGCAACCTCCTGCGTCGCAGGCAAACCATCGCCAGCCGCGCCACAGAGGTCGTCAATAATATTAGTAGGATATCAGTTTCTCATCAACATCATTATTTTCCTGCCCTTATCTCACATTATTACACGAGATGCGCGATGCTATGTTCGATTCTCGCTGCGGGACAAATGTTGGCATTCGTAGTTCCTGATGCCCACGACACAGGAATCCTAGTGTGGGAACATGCTTACCTGTTTTTGGTGAAGCATTCTATTCTACAGAAATTTTAGTGCGGGAGTTTCACTTCTATTACGTCTCTAGCCTTATTTCAGCTGTTTTTAAGTCTTGCATCACGCGATCCGCGCGGACAAGGTAAGAAAGCGACTAAAACAATGGTCTCCGGAAGTTCAGCAAAAACTACAATTAAGGTGGCCGATGAGCCGATGAAATGCGAAGGTTAGTTGGGTGACGTTTGGATAGTTTCACGCTTTTTGATGCAGTTTGATAAAAATAACTACATACACTGCGCCAACACCAGGCAGAAAAATGGGTTAGGTTCGTAAGGACTAGATTGCATAACGACTATAAAAGCAAAACGACTTAATTTCATAAGATAAATGTCTAATTGTGCAAACGTCTTAAAAGATTCATTAAAAAAAAAGGTTATTTTATTGAATACTACTGGAATGCCCGTGACTTCGTCCGCGTGTACTTTTTCATACAAACTTCAACACCCCTCCTGCACCCCATTTCTAGAATTCCTTTCTTAGTGCACCCGTAGACTACAAAAGGAACTTACCCTCCAAATTTCAGGTCTCTAGGACTTACGGTTTAGGCTGTGCGTTAATAGTCAGTCAGTCAGTCACGAACCATTTTATAAATATTGATCTCCTAAAATATTGATAATTTTACAAAACCCTTACAGTAAACCCTCGGGTTCGCTGTATTGATTTTATTTATCTAATTGTTTATCCAATATTAAGCACCATTTCAATAAACAATCGAATCTAGGCAAAAAGTAGACGTAACTTTAGTTTTTTTTTCTATCGAGAAAATCCCTATCGTGTGTCTGGAATAGTGATACTCGGAATAGTAATTTAGTATCCATGCATATTTTTAATTTGAATATTGTACTTAATTTGGTCTATTAAAATCAAATTTAAGATTAGGAATTTAGCGGCATACCCCTCCTTAATAAGCGGTAGTTCTCGTTTCGCCATGTTACATCTCGGCGAACTTTTTGGCTGAATTATGCTTTTGCTCTCGCTAAATAATTAATAGCATTTTTTTTTTCAATATATTACTCGGCAGACCTTGTAAGTCTTGTCCGATAATGTTACGAAATTAAATTATAAAAAATAAAACTTTATTTCAGACACACAGATCCATTATTTGGTTAGCACACACTTTATGATCTGACTTAAATTAACTGGAAACTAGAGCCAGTCCGAACGAAAACACGTAGTTTCTCATTAATTTAATAACTACAAGATCGGAGTATGCCACAAAATTCCTAATCGTAGATTTGATTTTTAACAGACTAAATCAAGCGTAATATTCAAATTAATAATATGCATGTGTACTACATTATAATTCCGAGGGATCACTGTACCAGAAACACGATCGGACAATATTTTATCGATAGAAAAAAAAAACAAAGATACCTCTAAATTTTGGCTAAATTCAATTGTTTATAATGAAAATGGTCATAAAATTAGTTAGATAAAATCGATACAACAAAGCCAAGGTTGTACTGTAGGGTTTTTGTAAAACTATCTATATTTTAAGAGATATCAATAAAAACGTTTTTTTCGAGCGACGCGAGGCGTTTTTTTGTCTGAAGATTTCTGTCTGGGGTTAGACATTTCGCGAGTATGTCCCACGGCCATGCTACATGGAAAACAAGTACTTTCCTTGTATTTTGTATCAGGAACTAAAAGTACCATGGCCCAGACCCGGAACAAACATTTGTCCCGCAACGGGGCAACTCTCACATCTCAGCCGGCTACTCAACCGCTGCGCTGAGGTCGTCGAAATAAAGCAAACAGCTTCCAAAGTTAGTTGGGAACGGGGTCCTTTAGTAAACTAAGGAAGTTTGTCTACCTATGCACTAACTATTCATGAAACTGTGCCACTACGCAACCTTTCCCTTCAAATAGATTCAAGGACCGAGTTACTATAACAATATTTGATTGAGGAAATTAGTTCTACACTTTATTTATGTAGGTACTCATTTTAATTTATTTTATTCGGTAAACCAACAGCGATTTATACAATATAAAATGTCTAAAATTAACAAACTTGTTTGTAAGATTCGTTGGTGTACGATTAGTCCTAGCTGCTAGCTTATCTATGGAATGTGTTTTATACTGGAAGAAAGCGTACCGTGGACAGCACCGTAGTAACCCGTAACCACCGTACTACGGTGCTACCGTACTACCGTAGCACCGTGGTAAGCGTAAGCGTTCAGTCGTTGGACGCAATGGTGGCGATGAGCTCACCACTTGTCACGACTGTTTCCCACGATGGTGCAATCCACGGTGAAAAGAGGTTCATTTTAGGCCTACCCTTTCGGGGGAAAATGCGTGTGTGTATATATGTATGTAAAATTAACAAAATTATGGCCATGCCAAGTCATTCTCGATAACTCGTTCTGCAGTTAAATATGTATTTAAATGAAAGTACCGCTAATTAACGTTACTTTTAATGGGATTTGGTATCGTTATTAAGCCATGTCGTACAGTACTCGGTGTTTCAGAGAAAGTTATGAAGAGGGCCTCGTAGTAGGCCTCTTTCGTAAATTAAACTGCACTTGTTGTATGTTAATCAAAATATATTCAGGAGCTTACATCAGCCATAATCAAAGAGCAAAACAAGATGTCCGTTCTAAACGGGATAAAGGAAGTTGTGCCTGTATTGGCTGTTTTGCCAACCTTACGATTTCCGTGTCATAGATAGGATACGCCACAGTCACCTTACTTGCAAATAAATGTTACCCTTTCAATTTTATGATCGACAAACACATTACAATTTGTTGAGTTTTATAAAACTTTTTCCATCACTTTCGTAGTGATTTGTATCAGTATCTGTTTTTTTTTATGTGTAACATCTTTCCTCTGACTTTCCTGCAATATGTGGGCGTGATTTCGTGAAAAAGGAAGGAAGTGTGCAACATGAAGCGCGCATTTTTCCTGGAGGTTGGTAGTATCAGAAATGCTGCTTATTAACCAAGGAGGTGAGATGTCAGAGATGTCGTCCCCGAATACGCGTACACTGGAACGCGCGGTCCATACCTGCAGTCACGCGTACACATTTAGACTACGCGCCAGTTGGCATGGATCGATTCACCTCGCGTTCAGACTCGCCGCAGTCCATACAAGTGTTGTACGCGTATCCATTTGTACGCGTGTTATAGCGTACCTTGATTACGCGTACATTGGAACTCGCAGTCCGTATGCGGCTTAAGCCTCGCTCGCAATATTATTATTTGATTATTTATACTTATGACATTCAGAGTTTAGATAAGTATGTAATTGTTATTGTACCATGATTGTTCCAAGTCTGCTAAAAGCGTTACAGTCAACCAGATTTTTTTGTTTGTTTCCTTATTATCTCAGTAATTTATGAACCGACCTGGAGGATACCTATACTTCCAGATTATTACCATTTTTATTAAAATCTGTTTCTGATGATGGGATCCATGACGGAACTCCTCAAATCTTATGGGTCTTATGTATTATCTTATCTTATGCATTCAGAAGGTATCATTTGGTGAAGTGGATAAATGATAAATGATTTATTGCTGTTAGATCTAGCTGGTAACATTACATTGGAGTTAAGGTCTTAATGTGCATCTCTAGTAAAATGTTGTTGGCCATGCCAGGCCACAGGCAACATTTTAAACAAGTAAAATAAAATTAACTAAGAAACACAGATGAAGTAGTACATGGATAGAGTGCCAAAATAGCCACTAATTTTATAGAGTGTTCCTTCTAACTCCTATCCTAGAAGATAGCTTGCTATCCTATGTTAGAGAGAAACAAATATATTGTCACACGACAGTCGTTTTTCCGTTCCGTACCCTGAATATTGGTAACATGAATGTACATCTTCCTAGATTGGTACCATGAATGTAGTAGCACAGAGTAAGGAATAATACTAACGTACAACAGAGAGACAATCTTAGTACTACGATCGTTGCCACGATAAGTCGCGCAAGAGCAGCGCCCGTGGCGCGCGCTCGGTACTAACGTACTAATATGCATTCTTACTTGTTTTTTTAACAGCGTACTAGATGGCGCTTCTCTCTTGCCTTCTTTACAGCGCACTAGATGATACTTGAGAAATCAAGCGTATTTCATCACATCATATCATAGAGTAACACGTTAGTATTCTTACTACTCTGTGGAGTAACTATCGAAATATTATCGAATAATACACTGCTCCGAAACATGGTTTTATTTCAACGCCATCTATGTGTTTCTTGACCAAACTTAGAACCTAAGAACCCAATCAAAATGTTTCGGTTAGAAATTGCTAGATGTCAGTAAAAACATTGAAAAAAAAAACTATTTTATAACGATTTTTGTTATTTTATTAGTTAAAATCACATAAAAAGTCTTCTAGAGGTACTATTTACGCAATGCCGTCAAATAAAGTGAAAAAATAATCTAATTAATGTGTTCAATATTCCTAGCGATACCAGTACTGCCATCTATCGATATTTTGTGTGAACTAATTCTAAAATGTATGGAATTAACCAGACCTGGTAGTAGTAATTGTGACATTTGGCCTGGTACGAGTTACACAAATAAAAACAGATAGATATATGCTTGTCTCATTCCAACACATGAATACTTCATATAAAAGAATGAGACTGGTATAATCGAATCAGTTGTTTGTTATAGCCTTAGTTCCATGTAGTACATCTTTCTAGCTAAGAAATGTCAAATAATAATAACAAGTAAAAAAAAACAAATAATATGAAATGTAAGTAACATTGAAATAGGTATCAAATAAATAAGATTGTCAAACATTACAATTTAACAATTAGAAATTAATTAATCGAGTAATAAACCTTTTCTTCTGAAATCTTCGTTAGTTTATTTTTAAATGCATCAAAACCACAGATCATAGAAAGAAATGTGATCTGTGATCAAAACTGTTTTCGGTACGTATTGAGAAAGGAATCTTGTTGTAAAGGATGGGCACCATGCCATAGAATAAATAGTAGTTTGTAGCCATGCAGAACACACTGTGCCGTAATAAGGCTGTTTTACATTCAGTGGAACTGACGAAGAAGACCACAGATTGCCATTGGAACTACTCAATGATAAGTATTTCAGGGGTGGTGATAAGGGTGATTTCACAATATCCGATTGAGCTGAAATTTGGCATACCTATCAAATTCCGATGACAATATAATATTATGGTGACAGCGAGCTGATCTGATGATGGAGATGAAAGAAAGAAAGAATATATATTTATTTGTATACATGAGCTACACAGAAACTCATAAGAAACTTAGACTAAGAAGAAACCGATACGAAGGTACGATGTGTAACTCAAGTAACAAAATGGCTCTGCCTCAGCATAAGTTAGTTGACTAGCAAGCTAGCAATCAACGCTGGTCTTCCGTCAGAACCACACGAAAGGAACTCTTTGATAGATTACAGTAGACTGGCCATGTTTAGGGTCATTTTGATCAGAACACGTTTCCGATTCTACAGCGATTGAAAAATTATGTACGGTATATAGTAGTACCATGAATGAACATCAGAAATTCATTGTCAAGGTTATTTATTTCCTACATCGTTATGGTTATTTACGTTTGATTTGCTGCGGCCTTCATGTTCCGCTCCATTTTCATAATTGTATACACCTGCTGCTAATTTTAGGCCTGGTGATTGACTTATGTGTCACAAACAATTAGTTAGGGTTAGGCTACCTAAATAAATGTGAACGAAAATTTGTCGGTAATGTGGCAAGTGACAGGTGATCACATACTGACGCATGTGTTGCTCTTGTTGTTGCTCTAGTGTAGCTCTAGTATGAAGTGTTGCTCTAGTGTTGTTTATTCTGGAGAGTCACTCTTAGGTAAGTGTTGTTCTAGTGTCACATGTTTGGAGTCTTGTTAGGGGTTCTTCTAGTAATACACTCTCCTGGATTGTCGCTCTTGCGTGTTGCGCTAATGTCCATCTAGCCTGGCATGGCTGGTCGTATATTGTCTCATTGTCACTCACGTCAGAAGTGTTGCTCTACGGTGTTTCTTACCTGTCACGCTAGTCTGGAGTGTCACTCTTAGTTGTTGTGTTGTGTCACTCTAGTATGAAGTGTTGCTATAGTGTTGTTTATTCTGGAGAGTCACTCTTACTCTAGTGTCACTATCGACTGGAGTGTTGCTGGGTGTTTTTATAGAAATACACTTGTCTGGAGTGTCGCCCTTGGGTATTGTTCCATTGTCAGAAGTGTCACTCTTGGGTGGTTTTCTAGTGTCACGCTAGTCTGGAGTGTCACTCTTAGTTGTTGTGTTGTGTCACTCTAGTATGAAGTGTTGCTATAGTGTTGTTTATTCTGGAGAGTCACTCTTACTCTAGTGTCACTATCGACTGGAGTGTTGCTGGGTGTTTTTATAGAAATACACTTGTCTGGAGTGTCGCCCTTGGGTATTGTTCCATTGTCAGAAGTGTCACTCTTGGGTGGTTTTCTAGTGTCACGCTAGTCTGGAGTGTCGCTCTTAGATGTTGTGTTGTGTCACTCTAGTATGAAGTGTTGCTCTAGTGTTGTTTATTCTGGA
Organism: Operophtera brumata; assembly: GCA_932527175.1. Lineage (NCBI taxonomy): Eukaryota > Metazoa > Arthropoda > Insecta > Lepidoptera > Geometridae > Operophtera > Operophtera brumata. The sequence goes on along the minus strand of OW052227.1, from coordinate 33,878,920 downwards.
GAATCACTCTTACTCTAGTGTCACTATCGTCTGGAGTGTTGCTGGGTGTTCTTATAGAAATACACTTGTCTGGAGTGTCGCTCTTGGGTATTGTTCCATTGTCACTCACGTCAGAAGTGTCACTCTTGGGTGTTTTTCTAGTGTCACGCTAGTCTGGAGTGTCGCTCTTAGTTGTTGTGTTGTGTCACTCTAGTGTTGTTCATTCTGGAGAGTAACTCTTACTCTAGTGTCACTATCGTCTAGAGTGTTGCTGGGTGTTCTTCTAGAAATAAACTTGTCTGGAGTGTCGCTCTTGGGTATTGTTCCATTGTCACTCACGACAGAAGTGTCGCTCTTGGGTGTTTCTCTAGTGTCACGCTAGTCTGGAGTGTCGCTGTTAGTTGTTGTGTTGTGTCACTCTAGTATGATAATATTATTATGTTGCTCTAGTGTTGCTTTATTCTGGACTCCTAGGTAATTGTTGTTCTAGGTTCATTCTCATTTGGGGTGTTGCCGAGTGTTCTTCTAGTAATACACTTGTCTGGAGTGTCGCTCTTAGTTGTTTCTCTCTAGAGGGTCACTATTGGCTGTAGCTTTAGTGTCTTCCTAGTGTGTCACTCTAACAAATGTGATGCGTAAGTTTAGTGTTGCCTATTGCTGTTTAGTGTTGTTATATTGTCGCTCATTGCTGGTATACGTAGGTTCGTTCTAGCGTGGCAGTCATAACATATTTACTAGTAATAATTGCAGCAGTAGGTACTCACCAAGCACAAAAGCCGCCGTATAAACACCAGCTCCAAAAGCCGGCTCCAGGAACTCGAAGATCACGAACATATCGTAACCAGTTGCCAAGGCGCGTATGAGACCAAACACCCCGTTCGCCACCATGGCAAACACCAGGGCTGGTAGTCGCCCAAACTTGTCGGAGATCAGGCCAGTGAGGGGGATTGAGACGAAGAAGCCGGCGTTGTGGACGGTTCCCACCAGGGAACGCTTCCAGTCTTGGCAACCGAGGTTGAACTGAAAGCAACGTTTCAATAGTTTGTTTAGTTTTTAGTGTAAATAAATAAAATAAATAATGCTGTACAGTTCACACAACGTTATTTAGCATCAAGCTAAGCAGAGCTTGTGTTATGGGTACTATTAGATAACTGATATACTTAAAACAATACATTACTTTAAACAATATCTGCAGATCGTACAAATATTTATTCCGAGGCGGGAATCGAACCCGCAACCTCCTGCGTCGCAGGCGAACCTTCGTCCGCTTAGCTTCGCTTAGTTTCGACTGCATTATATGAAAAGCTAGGCTCAATTGTCAGTTGGTTTGCGATTTATCAAAAAATTCCGGCTTCTAGGAAGTGAGTTGTTACTCGTATTACGACATGCCTACCTATATTTGTATTGTTTTAGCATAACTAGAATAGCTTACGCACTTATCACAAATGCAGAAAATAATTTTGAATACATTAGTTTTTTGTAAATTCCATTCTGTTTATTATCTATATTCTAATATTACTAGTGGTTCGCTCCGAACTAAGACCTAAGGCCGTAGACAAAGTAACAATCGAACAGCGATGTCGCTGGTAGAAAAGCCAAAATTTATAGAGATTGACGGACACCATCGAAATGTCAAGTGGTCTTTTGTATTGAATTACGACTGTAAAAATGGAATCGCTTCGAAGCGAATGCCACTTGGCTAGGCCGGCTTGCGTATACACGCGATTGAGTAGGTTACCTTATTTCTTTCGAAAAAATATACGTACGTGTGATTCAAAATGTTAAGACCAACAAATACAACAAACAAATGTTTTTATTCAGTAATAAAAGATACTTAATTTTAAACTATAATTGAAAACACCTTTTAAGTATAAAGGAATACTTGTGATAGGCGTTTTCGCTCTCCCGCATCTCTAAGTATACAATTTTAGGCTTAACATTTAAATACAAAAACATTGAGAAGAAAAATATGAACAAATTACGAACATAAAATAATTTATTATATATTTATTTTAATTTAATAACGTGGTTCAAATTCCAAGAAACGGGAGGTCAACAATATTTGTAATTGCTTACTTCCTCTAAACCAGTTTAAACAAAAGGTAAAAATATTCCTCGAAGGTCATCCATTTTACCAAACTAACGAGTACATGGGGTGTTCATTTTCCTATTTGCATGCGCAACAGGAGGTACTGTAAAAGTATCTGGGTACTGTAAGTTTATATGTGAACGTTAGGTATTTTCATGTTATATTTTTTGTGTTGTTGTGGGATTTTTATTCTTATTTAATATTCTTTAATTGTGTGCTATTTGTGTATAATAAGTGTTGACATGCCAATGTTATGTAATATAACGACATGGTAAACAACATGATAAATGAATATCTGAATATCTGAATTGTTTTATAGAGTACAAGTTTCGAAATTCTTCAATTTTAGACTTTTTCCAGTATTTGTGTCATAAAAGCTACAAGTGTTCCAAATTTCAGCGTTGTAGGATTAGTGGAAGTACCCTAGAGGTTTTGGTTTTTTACATTTTCGATTTACCCTAATATCTCTTAAACTACATAAGTAAAAAAATAAGGTATATAAAATTGTTTTGAAATAATGGCTTTCATATGACACCCCATTTAATATGATATTATTCCTGTTTTTTTTTACCCTCTCTTGGACCCGAATATCTCAACAACCCCCCGACCGATATTGCTCATAAGTTACCTTACCAACAAATTGTACCAATACTATCTACCCCCCAATCAAATTTCATGAAGATTGGATTAACGGTTCGGAAGTTATGCTCGGACATACATACATACATACATACATACATACATACATACATATATACATACATATAAACACTGATTATTCCAAGTTGACTCAGAGATCTCGCTTTGCTCGTTCAATAAAGAGGTAAATAAAATATACATTTATTACAGAAAGAATAATACAACTAATATAAGTACCTACCCAGGTATGTAAAAAAAATAAAAAAAATACAGATGATGCAGTTGTGCTAAGATCGCTGCTAATGATCTAAAGGTAGCTCAACTGATCCAAATCTCTACCAGACGGAAGCTTGTTGTTAGTAAGATTCGTTGAGGTTGGTATAATTGTCTATGATCTAAGAATAGACCCCTCCGTCTTCACCCGTGAATGTCGTGAAAGCCGACTAAGGGATAATCCGGACTTCTTAGTAAGATTCGTTGGTATATTAAGATTTGTCCTGAGCTGGCTACTAGATTACTATGGAATGTGTTATTACTGGAAGAAAACGTTAGTCGAGTCAGTCTTGGAAAGCAATGGCTGCGATGAGCTCACCACTTGTCACATCTATATCCCAAGATGGTGCAAACCACAGTGAATAGAGTAGAGACCCATTGAGGCTCTGCCTACTCTTTCGGGGGGAAAGGCGTGTGTCTATGTATGTATGTCATTAAGCTGATAGAGCCACACACGTAGGGAAAGGCCAATTTTTACCCATACCTACACGTATGGTCTTGTTTTTTAAGATTAAAACCCTATGGGTATATGGTGTTTTTTTTTTTTTTTTTTTTGTTCTTTATTACGTGTGTGTCGCTAAAGAAATAAAACTTTATTCTTTATGTACAATGTTTTATAGTTTTTTGTATCTCGACTCAATTTATCTCTTCCAAACATTGATATAATTAATTAGGCAATATCAATCAGATAACCGGAAACGTGACCTTATCAACTTTATGGAGTTGGTTACAGTTCACGGCTCTTTGTACGTCCTCACACAGCACACAAACGTTTTAGTAGTAGTAGAACTTTTTTGTGAAAGAGTTCGTCCGGGGAAGTACTACCACCATACCTATTTCTGCCGCAAAGCAGTAGTGCTCGCATTGCTGTGTTCCGGTTTGACGGGTAAGGGTGCCGGTGAAATTACGGGCACATGAGATTTTTCATCTTTATGTCTCAGGGTGACGGGCGCAGTGCAATGCCACATAGGGCGCGTCCTAGGCGGACGTGACCTATGAGGTAATGCACTGTTCATAGGCAGAGGTTACCGCTTAACATCAGGTGGGCAGTCAGCTTGTTCGTTCCGTCATTCAAGTAGTAAAAAAAAATTAAAAAAAAACTACACGGCTAGGTTTACCATACTTCCTGCATTTGAAAGACATTTTAAGCTTGAGTCTGTGCGGCCGGCTTTGGCCAAAGACAGGCATTTTTCAATACACGAGCACACCGGATTACCAAAACGTTTTCCTTCTCTTTTTGCTCCCAAAATGGTGAATGTTTGGCGGCTATTCTGCTTACTTGATTAAATTTTTCTAAATCTCTGCGTTTTTATGGCTCGCTTCGCTTGCAGGCAACCAGTGTTTAGCCCTCCGATCCACAAGTGAAGCTAAATTCAAATTAAGTTTTTTGCTCATCACAGCCGCTCTTCTTGAGAAACTGATTTTGAGAAAACTAGGAGACTTATATCATTTATTTTATTTATTTATTATGGAACTTTAACATAATTTACATGGTGTTTACTGTTGCTAGTTTAAGATATAATTTACATGCAATTCCAATTATAGATGAACACATCGTGCACTAAACACGATATTAAATACATTAAACGATAATCATAAAAATAAACGAGAAATATTTTGTTATGTAATCACGTTCCCGAAAACGGCTCTAACGATTTAGATGAAATTTCCTATATGACGGTTTTTGGGAGCGAAGAATCGGTCTCATCTATGGAAAAAATAGTATTTCCGAGGAAAAATTGTTTTTTAAAATTTAGTTTAAGAAATGATCTGCGAGGTCAGTTTTAGGATGGAGACCATATTTGCGAGTTTTTTTTTTATTTCCAATAACCTTGTGGGGCTCGGTCGCACCAGGAATGCAGCCGTCCCTAGTAAACGCAGAATAGAGTCAATTCACGTTTCCTCGATTATCAATTTCGCACACACTGCATTTGTAACTTTATCTCCATTGAGTAAAGTCGTCGTGGACGGAAGTTGCGACCAAATGCTCCAGAATGCTCGATAATTCTAGGGAAGATGAGCAGGTTTTCTCATGTCTCAATTTGTACGTCACACAATAAAGACAAAGTTCAAAATGCTATGTATGTGTGAGAATTTATTACCTTACGTGCCTATGTGAATTGACCCTTACGAGGGACGGCATCGTCGATTTTTGCGCCCTTTAATAGAACATCAGGGCTATGTTTAAACTTAGAAAGAAATATTCGTGAAGCGAATATGTACCTACAGTTTAATAATTGCTTTCGAAAAAAACCGACTTCGAAGCTAGAAATTAATCCCCAATTCAAGATTTTATAATATTAGTGATCGGAACCGTGTGCTGATATCAACGAGCCCCTAAACACGGCCAGTCTACTATTATCTATCGAGGAGTTCCGTTGTCCACCTTCCGTCTATATGATCAGATCAGTTCGCTGTCACCATCATATTGTATTGTCATCGGTATGCCAAATTTCACCTCAATCGGATATCGGATAGTCACCCTTATTGCCACCCCTGAAATACATATCATTGAGTAGTTCCAATGGCCATCTCTGGTCTTCTTCATCAGTTTAACTTCACCAAATGGCACTTTCTGAATGCATATGCTTCACTTGTTGCTGAAAATACTTAAATAGCTATATGTGTGCCTGTAATATTTGAGGAGTTCCCTCGATTCCTCATGGATCCCATCATCAGAACCAGATTTTGATGAAAATGGGACAAATCTGGAAGTATATAGTGTCAACAAAAAAAATAACATATCGTTTCAATGACGGAGATATGAGATAACAAACACAAAAAAAACACACGAATTGAGAACCTCCTTCTTTTATGTGAAGTCGGTTAAAAAGTAGCACGTTTTACTGCAAGGAATGCAATAATTAATGTTATCTAGGTGTAACTAAATGTTTAGGTACTTATTCTTAGTTACGCTACAACAAAAGTGATTACAAATTCCTACAGTTATTTCCTTTTAACGGTCGATTGCAAATTGAAACGAATGGTTAACAAAAGCTTTTCGGAAAAGGGCATCGAAGTGAGTAAAAGGGTAGCAATATTAAATAGGAAATCAATGCTTGGAATTCAACGTTCACATCAACGTAACCAAAGGTCACATCACAGGCAGTCACACCCACAGAAATATGAAGTTAAGAGAACTGGCGTGGTGTGTGTCAAATTGCTCAAACTCTTTCACTCGCAGTGTAGTGGGTTTATTGTTTAGTATTTTACAACGTTATTATTAAGTCAATAATATTAGTAACACAAAATTAGCAGGTCAATGCGCTTTTAAACAAGAAATATTGATCTTAATGACGTATATTTATAGAATAAATAGTGAAATGCCCGCGACTTCGTCCGCGTGTACTTTTCCATGCAAATTTCAACACCCCACTGTACCCCCTTAGGGGTTGAATTTCTGGAATTCCTTTCTTAGTGACCACAAGAGGAACAAACCCTCCAAATTTCAGGTCTCTAGGACTTACGGTTTAGGCTGTGCGTTGATAGTTAGTCAGTCAGTCACTCAGTCACGCAACGATTTTATATTATTGATTTAGTTGGAACTTCAGTGTGGTTCAATTCAATAATAAGTTAAACAGTTAGTAGTGAAAGTGTTCATTCGGAGAAATACTTCCACCTCGCATTGCTGTGTTCCAGTTTGAAGGGTGTGCGTGCCAGTGAACAGGCACATGCAACATCATGCACATGCATTTCATCTTTATGTCTCAGGGTACTGTGCCATTATGCCATTGGCGCGGCCTAGGTGGACGTGACCTATGTGGTAATGCATTGTTAAAGGCAGAGGTTACCGCTTAACATCAGGTGGGCCATGTGCTTGTTCCATCATAATAAAGTTAAACAAAAAGTAAAAAAAATAAGAAATTAACATTTTTTAACTTCGTGAATGAAGGAACAAGCATGTTGACCACCTGATGTTAAGTGGTAACCTCTGCCTTTAACAATGCATTACCTTATAGGTCACTTCCATCTAGGAAGCACCCTATGTGGTATTACACTGCACCCGCCACACCCTGAGACATAAAAATGAAAAGTCTCATGTGCCTGTAATTTCACCGGCACCAATACCTTTCAAACTTGAACACAACAATGCGAGCACTACTGCTTTGCGGCAGAAATAGGTATAGTGGTAGTACTACCCCGGACGAACTCTCTCACAAAAAAGCTCTACTACTACTGAAAAAACATTTTACGCAGCGTAAAACGTGGATATGTATGTAAGAGTAACAAGTAATTAATTTTGTAAAAATTAAAAAAACCCTCAACGCAATGAAACGGCTGAACCGATTTTGATCAAACATAGCTAAGAACACTACCGAAATTTTCACCTTTCAAAAAAAAAATAAAAAAACTAAATCGGTTCATCCGTTCGGGAGCTACGTTGTGACAGACATACACACACACACACACACACACATACAGACACGTCAAACTTATAACACCCCTTCGTTTTTGCGTCCGGGGTTAAAAACTAGTGCGGGGCAAAAAATGGCGACATCTGTTTTTATCTGTTTCAATACAAAACAGCCCAGGTATCAGTTGTCTTCACTTCACATTTCTATGCAGATACCTCATGCAGATTCATTCACACGAGATATGCAGAGAATAGATTACGATAAATTAGGTCTCGTAATACATTTTGAAATAACTTCGCCTACAATGTCTATACGAATAAATTAAATCTTTCTTTTCTACAGAATATGTCTCGAAAACCGCTATATTTGAATGCATAATAGCAGCTCAATTGATGTTTTAAATAATGATTCATTAAGAATTTGTTGAAAAAATGATTTTGTTAATAAGTTTTTATGAAACCTCATCTTCTCTTATATAAAAGGCAATGTCCTGTCTGACTGACTGACAGACCAAGTAACAACGCACAGGGTAAACTGCTGGTCGTAGAGACTTGAAAGAACGTGTTTGTCTCGATGCGTAGAGTTGTACTAAATAAATTTTGAAAATTCGCATCCTATAGGATCTAAAATGGAGTTCTAACTTTTTTTTAAATGCTCTGTGTTTCGTAGAAACTTTTTTTTGTATTTACTTTGATAGACCTTTGTTTGACCACGATCTCACCTGTTGGTAAGTGACGATGTGGCCGAAGATGGAGCACAAAGGTCTAGAAGGCACCTATTCACTCTAGCCTTGAAGAGACCCAGATTATAGTTTACAGGAAAGGCAGACGACGGTAGTGTATTCCACTCCTTAGCAGTTCGCATTATAAAGGTAGAACTGAAACGTTTAGTACGAATAGAGGTATGCTAATGAGGTAAGGGTGGTACCGAGCCGTACGCCTGCTCGTCCTATTATGAAAAGGAGATGGTGGGATCAGATCGTGAAGTTCCTGGGAAATGACGTGTGGTTCCCCGAAATGTAACTATAGAAGATCGAAACGCACGCAACTTTACGGCGGTGCTCGAGACTCTGGATCTTAGTACCTAGGAGTATCTTTGTTTCAATTGGGTTTGAAGGTTATTCTTAGGTTATTTTCATTTCCATCACATGACAAGGAAGAACATTAAAATCTAGACGCTTTAAATAATTATGTACCTAGGTAGTATTTATAAAGTAGTGGTAGTGAATAAATCTAATGCCAAAACCCATTTAATTCATATAATTTGGATAAATTGCGATTGCAAATTGTCGCCATAACAATCCAGCAATTATGTAGACCTACTTCAATTGTGTTAACCCAACTGAGGCGTGTGTTAACTTGACATGTAACCTATATTTGTGCGTTCTGTAGATATTTGTTCAAGGTGTTCTGGGTGTTTTCTATGTATAATAAAAAATATCTATCTATATAATGTATTATATTAAGTATATCAGTTATCTAGTACCCATAACACAAGTTCTGGCTTAGCTTGGGGCTAGATAATGTTGTGTGAAATTGTCCAGTATTATTTATTTATTTATCTATAACAATTATTTTCATTAATTTATTATTTATTCTCGCAGAACAGTGTAATAATCGCGCCATTATGATATCTTTCAAACCTTCATACGTAACGTATTTGGTTTTGGTTTAGATTTGGTGTAGCTGATGTTAAAACGGTACTGCGCTTTTTTCTGATTGATTGAAAGTTGACGTTACTATAATCTATTCTGTGCTATAACTTAAATGGGCCTCGCTTGAATTGGCCTGACACTATCAACATGGAAGATGATGACTACTCTCATATCGTAAAATTCGAATTATAATCTTCAAAACGATTTTATATTGACATACACAAAACCGAAATTTTAAAAAGGGTCATAATTATTATTAAAAAAAACTCTAACTAAATAATGCTATAAACATAGACTTTCGCACACACATTTCCAACACACTTGCTCATAAAGTGACTCTAATTTCACCGCAATTAGGAACATAATGACACCTGTAATCAAACTGTGACTTTTTCATTGCTATTATTCGCTAGCGAGTTATAGAGACAGTTGTACATTTACACAGAGTGTGTATTTCTGTTTTACACCTGTAATCAAACTGTGACTTTTTCATTGCTTTATTCACAAGTGAGTTATAGAGACAGTTGAACATTAACACAGAGTGTGTATTTTTGTTTTATTATTATTTTCTTCACAAGTGTGTTGAAAAACGTCGTATGATACACGTGTGTATTGATGATTACCGTCCTCGGCTATCTTAAGACCCTCACCTTTGATGCATTGTCTCTGTGAGTGCGTGCGTATTTACTTGTGGTATGTACTATTTTATTCTGTGTTATGAGCATGGTTTTTCGGCTTCACTTGTATCGTGCGCCGTGCTCTGTCTGAACTCCTTTATTTGCGTGAGTCAGAAGGCGGTTATCTCACCAGTCCGGTGGAGGGAGACGTGATTGCTAATCAGAGTGAACCTAATCACAACCTAATTACAATAACATGGAATTGGCAATAATACGGCAATAATATTATTAATCACAGTTGACTAATCGAACTGTGGATTTAATCAGATCAGACAGACTTTATAGAGATTGCAGCAAGGCGGTGGATGGATTGAATACCTCAAAAACTACATAAGTAATGAAAAAATCATTATAAATACCTAGCTTTGAAATGTCCAAGCAAAGCGCTTTCACATGACACCTCATTTGATCTGACTGCACGGAGGAATTTCCATTTCTGACTGTCAGACTTTTTTTTTACCCCCTGGATATCTCAAAAACCCCCTGACCGATATAACTCGTAACCTTACTAACAAAATTGTACCAATACTATAGTATATTTTATATATCTACCCCCTACCAAATTTCATGAAGATACCAAACGTAAAATTTATCATTTTTAACCCCTGACGCAAAAACTACGGGGTGTTATAAGTTTGACGTGTCTCTGTGTGTGTGTGTGTGTGTTTGCCTGTCGCCTCGTAGCTCCCGAACGGATGAACCTATTTTGAATTTATTTGTTTGAAAGGTGAATTTGTCGGGAGTGTTCAAAATCAAAATCGGTTCAGCCGTTTCATTGCGTTGAGGTTTTTTTTTAATTTTTACATAATTAATTACTTAATCACATTTAAGTCAGTTCGATTCCCAGACGAAGTTAGTAATTTTTAGAAAATCTTTGAAAGCGCAGTATTACTAACTTTTACAAATAAAATAAAGTCTCATTTGTGCAAAATATCCTATCTACAATATTTAAGGTACTTTCCCTTCATCTCGCATAGTCTTGGGACGTCCTATATAATGTCTATGGTGAAGTCATTAAGTGGAACTCACCTCCTGGACAATGGAATGCTGCTCTAAATACACGAAGGAGTCGCACTCTATCTCTGTCGACGTGTCGAAGTAGTGTGGGGAGCACTTGCTACTGTTGGAGACGAGGCTCATGTTGCTGAGTGGAGCGTAGCGGAGACACTTCGCCGGTACCCCCTCACTATCGTGGGGTATCGTGTAGTTGAGGACTGACGGGTCTACGTCACATTCTGGTACTGAACACCTGAAACGAATAAAAACACCTTTTAATAAGTGCTAGCCATATACCCCTCTGTTTTCTCCCGTGGATGTCGTAAAAGCCAACTAAGGGATTACCCGGACTTGTTTCTAAGATTCGTTGGTATAAGTTTTGTCTTGCCTGCTAGCTTATTTAAGGAATGCGTTATTACTAGAAGAAAGCGTTAGCAGAGTCAGTCGTGGGAAGCAATGGCGGCGATGACCTCACGTCACGTCTATTTCCCACGATGGTGCAACCCACAGTGAAAACAGGCACATTTGAGGCTCTGCCTACCCTTTCGGGGAAAAAGGCGAGTGTCTATGTATGCAGTATGTACCTATGTAGCCTTTTGCCCAAAGATTCGCACGCTTGTTGAAAAAGGTTGTTTTTGAGAAACGTAAACATCATTGAGAGTCTTGTGGTAAGGCCGCGTTGTTGCGTAGACGATGCTTAGCACTAATGTTCGTTTGCTTAAACAATAAGCACGCGCCTATAGCAAATATTATGACAGCTGGAAGGGATTGCGGCTAAATTGAAGGCTACAACGGGGTCGTAGTTAATAATAATACAACTCAGTAAAGTTCAGGTAAGTTAGAAAGTGATAGAATAGCGCAACGAAAATATTTGTTATGGCATTACCACATAGGTCACGTCCACCTAGGACGCGCCCTATGTGGCATTGCACTGCGCCCGCCACCCTGAGACATAAAGATGAAAAGTCTCATGTGCCTGTAATTTCACCAGTACCAAAAGAAAGAAGATCACGAAAAACTGTAGTTCTTCAACAATGTTCTCACGATGGTGCAACACACGGTGTAAAAGCCCATTGAGGCAAGGAAAAAGGCATGTGTGAATGTATGTTTTGCTGTACTACTAATTTTAAATCCTGTATTGCCCGTGAGAGGTTTTAGTGCATGTAGCTACATACATGAAGCTTACAAGAGGCAAAAAATATAATGAGCCAGCACACATACACAAGTAAGTATGCAGACCGGTTGTGCTGCGGTCCAGATTCCTTAATACTCGTCACAAAAAAGCCACAAGAATAAAGGCAAGGAGCAATGACCGTCTGACACAAGAACAAGGAGTGTGTAATTGTGATAGGGTTGATAAACTATTGTATCTATCAGTAATTGCAGTAATAGGGCGCTTTGTTAGAAGAGTCCGTCCGGTACCCGATCTATCTCTGGTATTCAAATAAACAGCAGCCCAATTCAATTGTGATAGGGTTGATAAACTATTGTATCTATCAGTAATTGCAGTAATAGGGCGCTTTGTTAGAAGAGTCCGTCCGGTACCCAATCTATCTCTGGTATTCAAATAAACAGCAGCCCAATTAAATTGTGATAGGGTTGATAAACTATTGTATCTATCAGTAATTGCAGTAATAGGGCGCTTTGTTAGCAGAGTCCGTCCGGTACCCAATCTATCTCTGGTATTCAAATAAACAGCAGCCCAATTCAATTGTGATAGGGTTGATAAACTATTGTATCTATCAGTAATTGCAGTAAAGGGCGCTTTGTTAGAAGAGTCCGTCCGGTACCCAATCTATCTCTGGTATTCAAATAAACAGAAGCCCAATTCTCTTAATTATTTTATGACCACACTGAATGTTGACCGAATCGGGACTGTATTGTGAATTGACTGAAAAATTGGTATTGGTAATTTATTATAATTATTTATTATTAAGTAAATTAATGCGAATACAAAATTGATAAGTTTCTGGCTGACCGGGCAAACATAGCTCAGGATCCAGATGTCTGAAGATTTAATTGATTCTCGCTCCCACATTTTTTTTCAGCAAAGGAATCTATGAAATATCTATAAAATGGCGAAAGTGCTTAGATATCAATGGTTCATACTTTGGTTGAAATATTTGAATAATATTCAAATATTTCAGAAACATCAAGTACATAATTAGACACATTTTACTGCCTTACAAACTAGTAACATATTTTTATGTAAGTAGAGGCCTAAACATCCCAATCACAACCAATATCTAAACATTAAGCTCTTTATCAAATAAAATGAATATAAATTCTGCGACCAGTAGACCACGTGAACCTAATACCACAGAATAAATATTAGTACCTAATACGTTTAAAAGTCATAGTATATATAAAAAAACCTTTATGGTCATAGTAGAAATTGTAGTACTTAACTTTTGAAACTATCATTATGTACTTAATTTTCACTAGAAACACTACACTACACACACACTACACTATACACTACAATACAATACAATACAATACACTACACTACACTAGTTTGGGATATTTACCATGATTTTTGAGTTTTAAATGATCCCGATATTTCGGAACAGTTGCATGCGACGGGATCACGGGAGAACTAATTACAGTCCCACCAACTTATCTGTACAATGAAATGTATGTAGAAGATAGAAAAATGTAGGTAAATGGTTCTACAGATAAGTTGGTGGATCTATAAAGTCTTTGCGAGTGATGAACGATGGTAGTGGTATCGTTCGTAATGAAAGAGCGAGGAAGAGGGTAGATCGATATATCTGTTAGTTCTCCCGTGATCTGTGGCCGTGATCATAGCGCATACAACTGTGCCGAAATATCGGGAACATTTAACCGCTTGGCGTGCACATTTGTCGGCCGACACACTATTTTCCGCATACCTTGGAATCCTACATGTGTCGGCCGACACAGTCCATAGAGGGTTTATTATATTGTCTATCAATCATTATTTAGGAACCGGATGCTAGATATTGCAACACTATTCCATAGAGGCATGATGGTAGACTGACAAAGAGGCAATAACCACTTTTTACGATTAAAGTTAAGTTAGTAAAAAAAAAAAAAACGATCGACATCGGCCGCCATTTTGTTGCCGCGGTCAACATCAGTTTTTATGAAATAAAGAAAATTGTGTGTTTTCTGGTTATTTGAGTGTAAATGACTGCAAAAATAGTGTTTTTTAGGATATAGACCATGTGTTAGCGCCACTTGTATGGGCATTCCTTTATTTTTCTACCCGCCTTATTTTCACATTTCTTGCATCTATCTCTGTCTTGCTTATAACTGCCGCATATTGGCATCTCCGCATCGTATGCCTGTCTGCGATCACGCCTTGTCGATTCAGGACGTTTCGCGCTCTTTTGTTTCCAATTTTGGGAAAACACCATTATTTTCAACGAATACTACGTTACAATCACGCGGTAAGCTTCCTGCCGCGCCGCGTCCGTACTGCATCCGCGCCGCGTCTACCGCTATCGAAGGCCGCAACTAACTCCTCAACGAGAAGACTAAAGAAAGAACAGCCGTGAAGAAGCGCCGGACACCTACTCACCTACTCGGACAGCCTACCAAAGGCAGAAGAACGTACCCCGGACTGGATACCACTGAGCTGTATCGAGGTGGTCGTAGCTTGCATATAGTGCAGTGCTTTCAAGCAGCAGACGAAGGTCAGTCTTGTTAATTCCTTACTCTCGCGAGTGGAGTCGCGTGTGACTATATGGTTTAGTTACCGCGCCGACACATTATTTGGTCCTTAGAGCCTGGGTCCCTATCTCCTAGGAATTAACCAGATTTCATACAGAACTATCTGTTCATAGCTTCCCTTATTTCATACCGAAACCCGCTGCGTAATTAATTATTTTGAATTCTCACAAAAGTGTAGCGTAATTTCTACATTATTCCGCCATTTATATTTCACTTCCCAAGTCGTAACTTCGTTGTACCTACCTTACGTTCGTTGTAATTGTAACTCATTCAGCTTAGAGCCACAAATTCTTCGCTTAATATATCTACCTACGTATAGATAAATATTCATTATTTCATTCAACGTCCCAGTAGGTAGTTTGTTCCTTGTTCTGCGAACGATTGTCAATTGGGTACCTACCTACTTAGTAGCATAGGTACATGTGTTTTCGCTCAGGCTTGCATTTGATTGCGCTTATGAGTTACGCCAATATAACAAATTACATTACATACCTGTCATTGTTACCATCGACGTAAATAAAATGAATGGACGGGCCTTAGGGAACGATAGTTTTGAAACTTCTAAACAGACCTAGCTAGTATACTTTGCTTCAGTCAGTCTTTGTCACGGCAACGAGTGACAGCTATGCTGAAAAATACCAAAATTAGATACCTTGGTAATACAATGCCTTCCTGTGCTTTTCTGCAAGTGCAAACAACACAAGAAATACAAATAAAGGTTCAGGCATCGCATTTAATTCGAAAGTAAAGGTTTTGTAATATAATTTTCATCAATTGATAAAAAGCTTATAAATCGTCGTGTGGTAGGAAAATTACATAACTAACACATTTTCCGAAATCGACTTTATTGCATAGTTATGATGGCCCATACATGTCGATGGACACGTCTTGCTCTAGAGGACGAGCGACAAGGAGGACTACGCCCCAGGACATTATCTCAATGTTCCCCACTCTGAATGAAAGTTAACAGACACAAGTTTATACTCGTAGATAGTTTTAATTTTAGTCGACATACCTTTTTCTTTTTGATACTTAGAATTATTGTGTTCCACAATTTTTTTTCATTTTGTTGATTTTATAAGCATTAGTCGTATGATAAGTTTGTTATGTCACTTACTTTGAATTTATAAGTCTGCTAAAATAATGTAGGTGTTTCAGTAGTTTTCTAATATTCAGTCTTGATAAAAAGAAATGATTATAAGTTGGTTTTATTTTAAAATGTATTTTAATATTATATAAATCTATACCCATGGATAGGATTGACATATTCAAATAAGTAAATAATAGATCATTTAAATTATTCAAAACTTTGGCGAGGGAAAAATACATAGTCGTTTTTTTATTTTTTTCTCTTAATCAAAAGAACTAAAATGTATTATCATTAAATTCGAAAATAGATACAGTACCAATCTATAACATATCAAAACACGGACTGAACAATTAGTTACGATAAAAAAGTTATTGCCATTTTTGACGCAATAAAACCGTAAATCGCGTTTTTCTCGCGATGTTGGTTTTGTTGTTGTTATTACTTATTTAGTTTTCCAACTACAGCGACGAAATATTTGACAAGACTTCACGCATGACGGATGGTCCGGTACAGACTGCAAAAAAATCTGATGCCTAAGGGGTATCGTATTGATTTAGAATTGTAATTTGCATTATTTACGTCAAAACATTTCTAAGCACGTCGCTTTAGGTAATTGCATATAATATGTAATGGCATGTTAATTAACCTTATAGCTTTCCAAAAAAAAACTAAGGTAAATAAAAATGGATAGAAGTCATAAGACGAGCAAGAACAGACGACTTTTGGAAGTGGAATACATTTTCCCGTATTTGCTCTGATCATTTTCTACACAATGAATTCTATACGCCAAAAAACGGTTAGTAGAAGTAGAGCTTTTTTGTGAAAGAGTTCGTCCGGGGAAGTACTACCACCATACCTGTTTCTGCCGCAAAGCAGTAGTGCTCGCATTGCTGTGTTCCGGTTTGAAGGGTAAGGGTGCCGATGAAATTACGGCCACATGGGACTTTTCATCTTTATGTTTCAGGGTGGCGGGCGCAGTGGAATGCCACATAGGGCGCGTCCTAGGTGGACGTGACCTGAGGCAATGCACTGTTCATAGGCAGAGGGTACCACTTAACATCAGGTGGGCCATCTTCTTGATCTGTCATTCCAAGTAGTATAAAAAAACTCATTGTGCAAAATTCTTATAACTGCACTCTGCAGTTTCTTAAATGCTGGAATTTTTATACATTTATGTTTCCGTACGATTTTTATGATATTTTCTTAGTTTATTGAGTGATGAAAAATATATTTTTCACAAATTAACTGAGCTGAAGACCTTAGGTGGACTTGCTTTTCTATTGATTTATATTGTGTATGTTTGAGAGCTGAAAAATAGATACGTAACTACATAAAACAGAAGGGAACCATGTATTTTTGTAAAAGTTTCATTCAATAATTGCATTTTTTCGGCGATTTTTTGTACTATAAACCTACTGAAATAACTTTAGAAAACACATTGCATCTGTTAAAGTATTAAAAAAATACAGTTTTTAAGAAGTTCAATAATTTAATTTCACCTAGTTTATTTAAAAGACCGCCAGGAGTGGCGCTATAGAGAAGAGGCCTTTACTCAGCAGTGGCTGGATAGATAGATAGATAGATAGATAGTTTATTTGTTGACCGTACCCTAAATCCGAATTGTCTTATTTTTCACGGACGTTTTGTATGGGTAAGGCCAGTCCATTTATTTTACTTTGGTCGAAGATTGTTACAAGCGCAGGAATTCGCGCGTAGATGTTCACGTTTAATGTTGCAGGGACTATTATAATTCATTTATTTCCTGAATTGTCTAGTTCACAAATAAATAAATAAATTTTAAAATGACAAGTCGTGGTAAGGACAATGTGGAATCTGCGGATGTCATAGCGCTTGAACCCGCAGAAATAACACGTCTTACATTAATCGGTAGACGTGATGTTATGTTTTCACGTTTGCAGGAGGTATACAATCAATCCTTAAGCGCCTTCACTGATGATGCCTGTAAAGATTTGTTTTTGTGTGGCATGATTTCGTTAGAACGCTTACGCTCGGAATTTAATGATCTCGTTGATAAACTTAATATCACAGAACTGTCACTAGATCCTGCCTACAAGGTAAATTACCAATCTATAAGTGCATTTGATGATATGTATTGCCGATGGAAGTTTGTATTCGATAAGCTTAACGTAGTTGGTCAGTCAGGGAAATTGTCGGTTTCTGAAGTTTTACCGCAACGCAAGTTTGTTAAATTACCTAAGCTCGAGTTAATGGAATTTAGTGGTGAACCAATTAAATGGCCAATCTTTTACGAGTCATTCAGACAAACTATTCACGAAAATCCTGAGCTGTCTGATCATGAGCGCGTGCAATATTTGATCAACAAGCTTTCGGGCCGTGCGCTTTCTGCATGCTCCGGAATAGTACCGAACGCTGATAATTACCGTACTATATGGAGCACACTTGTTGACATGTATGAAGACAAGCGCAACCTCGCCGCGGCTTATCTAGATCAGATGCTCGACTGTAAGTTAGCGAACAGTGCAACTTCCAAGAATTTAGCTTCATTTCTCGATAAGTTCTGTACCGCTGTGTCTAGTTTGAAATCACTCAAACTTGATAACTTATCTTATTTCATGCTCTTACATATCGCTTTGAAGAAAATAGACTCCAGCACCGCTCGCTCATTTGAAATGCACCACCGAGACACGTCTATGCCAACCTACGATGATTTGGTTAAATATATTCGCGAGCAGAGTAAAATTCTAGATCGTACTGCGACTTCTTACAATCGTAGTACTAATGATAATACTAGGTCTACACATGCCTTAACCGCCACTAGCCCCGTGTGCCCGCGTTGTAAACAAAACGATCATTATACTTTGTACAAATGCCCGGAATTTATTGATTGTTCAATAGAAGAGCGGTTCAACTTTATTAAGGATCAAGGTGGTTGTTCTAACTGCTTAAGCGTGACCCATAGTAATTCCGCTTGTAATTCGAAGTTTACTTGCCGTTTCTGTGCATGTGAACACCACTCTATGTTGTGTCGAAAAAATACACTTTCGCATAACGACTTGCCCCGCTCTCATGCTAACATAGAACAGCGTGCGCCCGCGCCGCAGTACCGCGCCCCTGCGCGCCCCGCTGCCGCACGCGACGCTGCCCCAGCGTACGCTACTTCTGAATCCGACCCTGTCAATCAGTTGACGGAGCCAGGCGCTCGTGCGATGCAACAAAATGTATCGCTTTGCAATACGCGACCGATTTCGTCTTCGAATAGCACCTGTTTATTAGGGCCGGTGCAAGTTTACGCGACTGATTTAAATGGTCATAGACATGTAGTGCGGGCTTTAATTGACACAGGTTCACAAAGTAACTTTATTACTTCAAAATGTTGCAGAAAAATAAAATCAACATTTACAAAAGTGACCAACATGTTTGTTAAGGGTATTGGCTCAGCTCCTAATCCAGTTAAGGGGGTGACATCGTTGGTTTTAAATTCTAGATTAAATAATAATTTTATTTCTCTAGACGCGTACGTAATCGATCGTATTACCGATAACATGCCCACCGAAAAGATAGACTTATCGCTGCTATCATATTTAAACCGCTTACAGCTAGCAGATGATAGTTTCTCATCGCCATCGGAGATTGATATTCTTATTGGGGCACCGCTTTTCTCTCAAGTCTTGTTATCAGGCCGCGCCGCTGGCCCTCCTGGTGCACCCACCACTCTCGAAACCATTTTTGGTTTTATTGTAATTGGAAATGCTCCCATTGCATACGCTCACACCACCGCTACTACAGCAACCAGACCTGCTTATTCTGGTCCTACGAACATTGTTTTGTGCTCCTTTATGGAGGAACCTTGTCTAGATACAATTTTGCAAAAGTTCTGGCAAGTCGAAGAGGTGGAATGCACACCTGTTTTAAGCCCAGCAGCTCACGAAGCTGAAGAGCTTTTCAAGAAGAACGTGTCACGTGACCGTTCGGGTCGCTATTCTGTAGCTTTACCTTTTTCTAGCGATCCCACCGCTCTTGGCAATTCTTATTATGCCGCTAAAAAACGCTTCATGTATTTAGAGCGCAAGCTTTCATCTTCAGATGTTTTACGGATGGAATATGATGCTATCATTACAGAATATTTACAGAAGGGTTACATATCGCTCCTGGAAAACGACGATCACCTTTCCGGTTATTATATACCACACCACGCAGTAGCCAGGTTAGATAAGACTACCACCAAATGGCGCATGGTGATGGACGCAAGCTCAAAAACGGATTCAGGGTTGGCCCTTAACGACATCTTACATGCAGGAGAAAATTTGCAAAACGATTTATTTTTGATACTGTTGGACTTCCGCTTATATAAAACCGCTTTTACTTCTGACATTAAGCAGATGTATTTAAGAATTATGACTAATGAGGGTGACCGCAAATTCCAAAAATTCTTGTATCGCTTCGACGCTTCTTTACCCCTCGATATCTATCGATTCAACGTCGTATGCTTCGGATTGCGCAGCAGCCCTTTTTTGGCAATCAGAGTACTTCGTCAGCTCTGCGAAGATGAGAGCATCCGCTTTCCGCTTGCTTCCTCCGTAATAAAGCGGAATGCATTTATGGATGACGTTTGCTTTTCTATGCCGACTGTACCGGGAAGCTTGAAACTCAGAGATGATCTCCGCGAGTTGCTCAAGGCCGAGGGCTTTGAGCTCGTAAAATGGGCAAGTAATTCGGCTGAGATCACTGAATCTTTACCAGTGTCTGACCGTCATACCGCCAATATACAATTCGAAGACCCTGACTCAAAGTTAAAGGTCTTGGGGTTACAGTGGTCCCCCGTTTGCGACGATTTCATGTTTTCAGTTAACGTGGAAAATCGTCTTGTTACTAAACGTAACATGCTGTCATTGATTGCCCGGCAATACGACGTTCTCGGGCTCATAGCTCCCGTAGTTTTGTACGCAAAATTAATTTTGCAGAGGCTCCATCTGATAAATTTGGATTGGGACGAACAACCGCCACTAGACATTGTCAATCTTTGGAAAAACTATACCCGCGAACTTCCGTTTATCCAAGAACTGCGATTCGGGCGCCATCTGGGAGTGTATGAGACCTCAAGGGTTATAATTGTAGCCTTTGCTGATGCCAGCGAGAAAGCATACGGCGCAGTTGTTTATATGCGGACGCAACTTGACGACGATTCGGTACCGCTCACTCATCTAATCTGTGCTAAATCCAAGGTAGCTCCCCTTAAAACAATTTATATAGCACGCCTGGAACTAAGTGCATGCTTACTTATGTCAAAATTAGTGCGTCGCGTTATCGACACTTTCGAAAAGCGTCATGTTATTGATGGTGTCTTATGTTTCACCGACTCGATGGTTGCTTTACAATGGCTTACTGCATCACCGCATAGATTTAAAACGTTTGTCGCAACGCGCATAACTAAGACAATTGCCGCAATCCCCGCTCATAAATTTTACCACGTACCTGGCACGCAGAATCCAAGTGATTGTATTTCACGAGGACTGACCCCCTCGCAGCTACGGGATCACCCGCTCTGGTTTTCCGGACCGGCTTGGTTGTGTCATAATATCGAAGAATGGCCAATTACGGCTTCAGAACCCGCGAAGTCTGATCTTGAGTTACCAGAAGCTAAGAAAATTGTTTCACTTCCTGCATTAACCGAGAAGGAAAATATATACAACCCGCTTCTTGATTTATCGTCTCGCGTCTCTACTTGGTTGATACTGCTGCGCACAGTGGTGTATGTGTATCGTTTCATTAAAAAACTGGCTCATTCTAATACGTTTACCGCTGATAACCTTAGCTTCGCTGAGATGCAGATTCTAAAGGCTTTACAACAATCTTATTTTGCTGACGAGTTAAACAATCTTAATTCAAATCACTACTGTTCACGTGCTATTCAAAAACTAATGCCTTTCATCGATGCGGACGGGCTTTTGAGAGTGGGTGGTCGACTGCGTAATGCGGACTTGAACTTCGATCAGCAGCACCCTATTCTATTGCCTCGTAAAGATAACATAGTAGAAATGCTAATTTTACATCATCACCGTAAAAATTGCCATACCGGTCCGATTGCTTTGATGTCAATTCTTAGACAGAAATATTGGATTCTCTCTTGCCGTAACATTGTCCGCTCAGTTATTCATAAATGCAACTGCTGCTTTAAGGTTAAACCAAAACCAACCTTCCCGCTAATGGGTGATTTACCTGCTTGCAGAGTTAATGAGGCAAAGGCATTTACGCACACCGCAGTGGACTACGCCGGTCCTATTTCTATTATTCCGTTCAGAAAACGTGGAGTCCGCTCGATCAAGGCTTATCTTTGTATTTTCGTTTGCATGGTGGTACGTGCAGTTCACGTTGAGCTGGCTACGGATCTTAGCACTAACTGTTTTCTATCCGCTTTCAAACGCTTTCTGTCACGCCGGGGTGCAGTATCGGTTATGTATTCCGATAACGGAAGGAACTTTATTGGAGCTAAAAATGCTTTATCAGACGTGTATAGGCTACTGAACTCCGATGAGTTTAACGAGTCATTCTCTTGTGAGCTATCCAACAATCAAATAGATTGGAAACTTAACCCACCGAGAAGTCCACATTTCGGCGGTAATTACGAGATCTACGTGAAGGAATTTAAGGCGCATCTTCATCGAGTAATTGGTTCACAGCTATTAACTTACGAAGAAATGCTAACAGTTCTTACGCAAATAGAGAGTGTAATAAATTCGCGTCCGCTAACTTTATTGAGTGAGGATTCTTCCGAACTCACCGCTTTGACACCCGCACACTTCCTTATGTCTACACCGCTTAACCACTTGCCCGCTTGTAAGGTGAACGATGAACCGCCAAATTTACTGAAACGCTACGCTTTGTTGGACCAAATGGTTCAGTCGTTCGCAAAACGATGGAAACAAGAATATCTACACTTACTTCAATATAGAGGGAAGTGGAATACACCCTCAACGCCCATAACACTAGATTCCGTAGTTCTCATCATTACAGATAATCTTCCCCCACTTTCTTGGCCCCTAGGGGTCATCGTTGCCCTCTACCTTGGCAAGGACAACATCTGTAGAGTTGTCTCTGTTAAAACGGCTACAGGCATTTATAAGCGCCCTGTCGTGCGTCTTTGTGTTTTATCTACACAATAGGTACCTTTTTTTTGCACCCGGTTAGTATCCTATTTATGACAACTAATTATTTTACCGCATATTCTCCCGCATATACTGCCGCAATCTTTCACATATTCTTACCGCATATTCTCTCGCGTACCTATTATTACTACAGCATTATTATTTCCCGCTACTTCTCTTTAAAAACCAATGGTTTTTAGGCCGGGGGCAATGTTAGCGCCACTTGTATGGGCATTCCTTTATTTTTCTACCCGCCTTATTTTCACATTTCTTGCATCTATCTCTGTCTTGCTTATAACTGCCGCATATTGGCATCTCCGCATCGTATGCCTGTCTGCGATCACGCCTTGTCGATTCAGGACGTTTCGCGCTCTTTTGTTTCCAATTTTGGGAAAACACCATTATTTTCAACGAATACTACGTTACAATCACGCGGTAAGCTTCCTGCCGCGCCGCGTCCGTACCGCATCCGCGCCGCGTCTACCGCTATCGAAGGCCGCAACTAACTCCTCAACGAGAAGACTAAAGAAAGAACAGCCGTGAAGAAGCGCTACCAGGCTTGGTCACCTACTCGGACGGCCTACCAAAGGCAGAAGAACGTACCCCGGACTGGATACCACTGAGCTGTATCGAGGTGGTCGTAGCTTGCATATAGTGCAGTGCTTTCAAGCAGCAGACGAAGGTCAGTCTTGTTAATTCCTTACTCCCGCGAGTGGAGTCGCGTGTGACTATACAGTTTAGTTACCGCGCCGACACACCATGTGTTATTGCCAATAAACTACTAGAAAGTGCTTTATGAAGATGTTTCTTGTGATCTCAAAGTTAGTGGTCAGTTTTCGCTGACAAAGTATCCGTAGTGAGGAAATGTTTTTTTTTTTTTTTCGACAAAACGGTAAATTTTTATAAAATAGTTGCCTATAAATAAACCTATAGGAAATTTCAAGAGGATTCTTGTAGTGATATTAGTTTTATGATCCCTCCATTCATTAGGCCACATTTAACGATTTAGTGATGAGTCCTCCATACCCCATTTTTTATAGTGACTCCCTCGCGACTCAAAGGATAGGACACAAGCGAAATCGCGCGACTTGACCGGTTAAAACTCAAAAATCATGGTAAATAGCTCGTTTCTAGTGAAAATTGATGTAGACGTATTTATAGCACCGGACGCGATATAAATGCAAAGGGCTTTGCACGCTTTAATTATGCCTATCTTGGGAAGATTACGTGTTACAAAGTCTTGTTTTATGGTATGCTCCAAGGATCTACGGGATGCTGGGATGCTTTAGTAAGTAGGGTTATTAGCAAAGGTTTTCAGACCGGTTGCAAGTAAATTCTTTGAGTATGGAGGAATGTAAGGTAATATTCCAGGCGCCATCCTTAGTAAAAAAAGGTCATGCTCGCTTAAGTGAAGCCCAATCATCTTATGCTGAAGTAGGTACGAGTATAAGTATTTTATCAAAGTAACTACGAGTAAGCAGAAGATTAACTGCGACTTTGACAAAGATATATATTATAAGAATAACTATAAGTAGATATAAAAGATGTTATAAACAAAGTGGAACCGAAACAACAGTACATCCATCTTGGACATATAATAACATATAACATAGGTACCACAAAAAAATAGGTAGGTTATATATAAATAAATTCAGTTATTATGAATTATAAACTCGATAGTAATTTATCTGTCTGTTTGATACCTTTGGAGTAGGATAGAGTTATATATTTTATACTAGCTCAATAACCGTGCCTTGCTATGCATCACATCACAAAAAAACTAACACTTACTCACCCCTTTTTACCCCTAATTAAGGGTTATATAAAAAAACCCTGATATATGTGTTCAATTATTATGTATTTTAAGTACCCATACTTGTACTATTATTTATTCTGTGCCCATACCAAGTTTAAAGCAAAAGTAACCACGCGATAAAAAGTTCCCATACAAATTTGAACACCCCATAACACCCGTTTTTGTGGGTAGTTGGGGGAAATATATTTTACATTTTTATTATTTGTATTGAAGCATTTTAGGCAAAGTTTCACGTTTGTAAGTTCTAGAAATACGGTTTTTCATATGATGATTTTCCACCCGTTGAATTTACAAAAATCACTTCTTAGTGGGTGGTTCTGCTATAAAAGAAACCTACGCTCCAAGTTTCAGCTTTCTAGGTCCAGGGGTTTTGGCTCGGCGATGATGAATCAATAAGTCAGTCAGTCAGTCTTAAATGAGTGCTTGTTTCAACCCAATAACTTTCAACCCATTTAGGTACCTATTTAGGGTTGGGTTTAGAATCGTTTGGCAGGAGGAGGAGGGTGGGAGTAGGGGGAGAGGAAGGGGAGGGGTACCCCTTTGCCCCTGGTAACAGTCCCATAACAAGGTAACTTATAGTTTTCGAGAAAAAAAATAAAGAAATTTTTAAGGTTAAGTATGAAATTTTTGAATTGGAAGTGTCAGATGTTACGGGAGTCATCGCCAACTTGCAGGGAGGGTGCAGGAAATTCCAGCCTCTGCCCCTTTGTCCAGGAAACTTGTGCTTTTAAAGAAAAATAATAAAGAAAATTTTACAAAATCGGAACGTAAAATAATAATATTAATGATTTAATTTTTGTTTAATTTATGAGTATGGTACCTCTATCTGTAGAGAAGGGATGTTGAAAGAAATAAGAGAGATCCTTTTGAGGAATTAATTAATGTTATAAATTATGGATTTTTTATTGTTGACTGACTGTGTGACTCGACACAGAGCACCCCGACAATAGTTGGTTAGGTCCGAAAAGAGTGGCAGACCCGATACGGAGCACCCCGACTCCACGTGGTACTGTGCGTCACGCCCCTAGAGTGTATATAAAAACGCGGAGCCAGTAGCTCGCGTGGGAGATCTTGAGTGGAGCAAGCCCGCGAGGCCGAGCGGAGTGAAGGGGGGAGCTGGCGAGCGAAGCGAGCCGGTGACCTCCGTAGCGTAGCAAAGGTCGAGTGGGTGAAGCGACACTCAAGGGCGACCTCGCGAGAGTACTGGCGGGAGCACATACCGGAGTCCGACATTTAAAATATCCATACTTAACAAAAAAAAAAACTTTATTTTTTTCTCGAAAACTGTAAGTTACCTTTGCATAGGAGTGGTACCAGGGGCGAGGGGGTACAAATCCCCCACTCCCCCCCCCTCTCCCATCCTCCTCCTGCCAAACGATTGTAAAGTTTTACCAAAATCTCATACTTAACCTCAAA
The DNA here is from genome assembly GCA_932527175.1 of Operophtera brumata. Taxonomy (NCBI): domain Eukaryota; kingdom Metazoa; phylum Arthropoda; class Insecta; order Lepidoptera; family Geometridae; genus Operophtera; species Operophtera brumata. The sequence continues at coordinate 33,853,095 of OW052227.1, read as the reverse complement.
ATTTTCTTTATTTTTTTTCTCGAAAACTATAAGTTACCTTGTTATGGGATTGGTACCAGGGGTGAGGGGGTACCCCTCCCCCTCCACCACCCCCCATCTCCCCCTCCTCCTCCTGCCAAACGATTCTAAATTTTTACCCCTATTTATATCGTTTGAACTTATAGTTTACTAAATTGATATTCTTGTTTCATCTGACACTTAATTATTTCAAGTTTCTATTGTATATTATTATTACCCTTTAGGTAGGTAATAAGTAGGTATTTTTCCTTTTAATAAGTTAAACTTACCTACTTACTAAAACATGTTTTGTCCCAAGTTGATAAATACTCGAAGAGCAATAAAACTGTTTTGGATAAAGATTAATATTAAGTATTGGAAGGAGTGAAGAGAGACGCGTTTTTAATTATATCTTTGAGAATAACTTTGAAGGCGTTCAAGTTTCGGTCACATTTCGTTATGGTCACGTTTTATTTGGTAGGTACATACCTAATCACATCTCTGCCGTATTAACGAATATAACAATCTGCGTCTCTGTGTTGTATCATAGATTAGAGTTAGACAATAGTTACTACGTTTTATTTATTGACAGTTTAACAGAATATCATTTTATATGTATGAAATCGAATAGGTAGGCTGTGGATTTCAGTGGGCTGATAAAGATGACATCTAAAACTTTACGTTGACTATTTTGTGTTACTAGAAGATTACGAGAGTTGGGATTCAGAATGTGCAGGCAACATAGGTAGGTAGGTAAACTCAAAGCCTACTTTATAAGTGCTCACAGATTCTCATTCTTATTACCTCCGCCTAAAGTGCAACATTCAACCACTGCAGTGAAGTACCGTTCACGGGTTAAACCCACAGAGAGATCTCTGCTAAAACCGTAATACGTGCCACGAATTTTGCATTTTTATTTCAATGTGAACGATGAAACATTTTTAATCAGAGTCAGAGTCAGTGCAGAGTTGGGAAGCAATTGCGGCGATGACCTCACCATTTGTCACGTCTATTTCCCACGATGGTGTAGGCCCATTTGAGGCGCTTCCTACCCTCTCGGGGAAAAAGGCGTGTGTCTTGTATGTATGTATGTGTTTTTATAGTTCCGTATCTCTAATGAACCAACGGGACCGTTATACGATAACTCTTGTCTTGTCTGTCATAAACGTGACCGGTGGTGAGCTCATCACCGCTTTTGCTTTCCCACTAAAAACTCTGCTAATAAAACATTCATAATAGGCTAACAGCCAAGACAATTCTTTTACCAACGGAAATTGACCAACAAAGACACTAAGTAATCAATAAAAAAACACGTTTAAGAAATAAAGAAAGATATATTAAGAAATAAATAATACGTAAATAAATAAATAATGCTGGACAGTTCACACAACATTATCTGGCTCTAAGCTAAGCAGAGCTTGTGTTATGGGTACCATATAACTTATATACTTAATACAATACATTTACATAGATAGATATTTTTATTATACATAATAAAATACCCAGAACACGCTGAACAAATATCTGCAGATCGTACAAATATTTGTTCCGAGGCGGGAATTGAACCCGCAACCTCCTGTGTCGCAGGCGAACCTTCGCCTGCCGCGCCACAGAGGTCGTCAATGAAATTATTTTGACCAAAACTGTACACAGCAACTGTAAAAATAACACACACACACACTTAGGTAGGTACTGCGTAGATGTGCTGTGTATATAGGACCGACAAAAAAGGTTCATGCTCAGCATAATGTGGCATAATGCTGCAGTTACAGTGCTGATTATTTCAGCGCGAATCTCGATTGACGCACGGACACGGCACGGCGCGGCGGCGCGCGCAATACCTAGTTTCAAGAAATAAGTTTTTTTGTGAAAAATATATTTTTCAATACAAGCTTTTATAAAATAAGTGATCGTAGCCGTGGGCTGATCAAAATGAGTCTAAACACGGCCAGTCTACTTTTATCCCTCAAGGAGTTCCGAGTTCCTTCCGTCTCCATCATCAGATCAGCTCGCTGTCACCATAATATTGCATTGTCATTGGAACTTGACAGGTTTGCAAAATATCATCTCAATCGGTTGAGGATAACTGCTTTAAAATTCAGTTGCAAGATTCCACCTGGACATACATTGCAAGTTAATTAAAAACATGAAAAAGGTAGTTTTAACAGTAAACAAGGACTCTTTCCGCCATTTTTAGGGTTCCGTAGCCAAATGGCAACAAACGGAACCCTTATGGATTCGTCATATCTGTATGTCTGTCTGTTTGTCCGTCCGTATGTCACAGCCACTTTTTTCCGAAACTAAAAGAACTAGTACGAGTAAGTACCATGCTGTTGAAACTTGGTAAGTAGATGTATTCTGTGAACTGAAAATGAAAAGAATATGATGTATATACCTTGTATACTTGCACCGAAAATTAGTTTGAACGAGATCTAGTAAGTAGTTTTATTAATACACTATTATTAAAACATCGATCAAAGTTACAACGAAGTAAGTACAAGAACTTTTATATTATGTTACTTGTTTTTTTTTTTTTTTTTTTTATTATACTACCAAGGTAGCAAACAAGCTTACGGCCCACCTGTTGGTAAGCGGTTACCGTAGCCTATGAACGCCTGCAATACCAGAGGCATCACACGCGCGTTGCCGACCCTTTAAAAATTTCCAAACACCCCTTTTGAAGAACCCCATACTGTAGTCGCTCAGGAAAACCTCAGCAGGTAGATCATTCCACAACCTGAGCGTTCGCGGCAGGAAGTTTCTCTGAAACCGCACAGTCCGAGACCACCCTGGCTCTAAGGTGTGCGAATGAATCCTCTGCCGATGGCGAGCGGTGCGGTGAAAAAAGGTTGCTGTAGGTATCATGTCAAACAATTCCTCGGAACAAAACCCATTATACAAACGGTAGAACACGCAGGGAGAGGCAAAGTCTCTCCTCAGACTTAAGGGCTCAATACCGTTCGTGAGCTTGGGATTCTCGACAATTCTCATTGCACGCCTTTGAACCGAGTCAAAAGGTCCAAGATGGACGGAACCCTTCATGGGCGAGTCCGACTCGCACTTGGCAGCTTTTTATACACTGTTTTCAGTGAATAAAATAAGCTTTTTACAGGGGAAATGGTGTAAAAATAGATTCTTATATCATAGTGAATGTTTTGTTATATCTTATTATATCTTAAAGATCCGATAGCTGGTTACGTACGACACCTGTTGTATCATTATTTCACATTTACTTAGTATATTAAGTCCGCAGTCTCAGATATCCGATATGTTTGGGTTATGGGAACAGCTACAAAGGCACAGCTGTGTTGTGGCTCGTGGTTTGTCATTCAGATAGATATGCGTTTGATTATAAATTTATAACTATTTATTTCCGTTAAGGTTCCCACGTACTACGTAAGGATCCACGTAGTACTAGTAGAGCTTTTTTGTGAAAGAGTTCGTCCGGGGAAGTACTACTACCATACCTATTTCTGCCGCAAAGCAGTAGTGCTCGCATTGCTGTGTTCCGGTTTGAAGGGTAATGGTGCCGGTGAAATTGCAGGCACATGAGACTTCATATTTATGTCTCAAGGTGGCGGGCGCAGTGCAATGCCTACAATGACGTGACCTTTGTGCTAATGCACTGTTCATAGGCATGGGCCATCTGCTTGATCCGTCATTCCAAGTAGTTTAAAAAAATAAAACAAAACGTCGAACTTTTCGGCTGAATTACGGTAAAAAAACTGGTTCAATGGTAAAAAAATCTAGAACAAGACGAACTTTGATACCTCGATGAGGCCTCCCCCATAGAAGGCAAAGAGGGGATTTGCCACAATCACCACGCTTGGCAGGTTGATGGCTGATCGCAGTATTGATGATGCTCAGGTGGATGCTGCTGCCCATCCACTGGTATAAACCTTTAGTCGGCTTTTACGACATCCACGAGAGTAGACGGAAAGGTCTAATCTCAGGCCGAATAAACCACAGTATTTATTACCATGTTATACCTAAAATTGAAGAAACATCTTATCTTCTGTACATCAAAATGAATCCCTGTTTCCCTTGGTCACGGCATCACACGTGAACGGCTTAGACCGATTTCACTAATTCTTTTTTTGTTGTGTTAGTTATTGTAAGAAGATGGTTTTTATATACGTTTTTTTTTAAATCCGGTTACCGGGACCACGCGAAAGACGTTGCAACTAGTTGCAAGCGGGCCGCTAGTAATAAGTAAAACATTATTTAGATTTCTAAAAACTATTTTTTGATTATTATTATTTTGTATTCTTAGCAGTTATAGTTAGATTTACATTTCATAATATGTATATACGATTTGTTTAGGTAATGGCCCTGGATACATAATAGTACAGGTAATAATGGGACACAAGCATGGTGTGTATCATGTGTCGTGCTATGTCATTCAGGAGGCATTACCGGGAGCTATTTACAAAATAAACTAATTTATAGCTTCTATAATACTCGTCGTAATATCGGTAAGCATTAGGATAGAGAAAAAGCTTTTTTAAGACAAATACATGGTTCATAAAGCTTGCATTTCATAATTTTCTTGACCATATCCCAATAATACAATAATACAGGGGTTCCCAAACTAATTTTATCTACTGCACACTTTGAGAATAAATTATTTTTTAGCGCCCCTATTTTATCACCTACTTAAAAACAACTATAACTTCAAATTAAATTAATTATTATGAGCTAATATAAGCGGAGACTAAATATGCACACATCGAGTTATTTAACAAAAATTTGTATAACTTGATTGCCCGCGGTGTATTATATACAAAAATGACCTATGAAAAAAATATGTATGTATGTATTATAATACTTTTATTTGCAAATCAAAGGTAGGGACATGACAAAGGTAGTAAGTCAGTACAGCCATGGTCCTGCTGAATAACATCCAAAAATAGGGCCGCGGCCCGACTCACCACGGTCCGACTGGACAGGCTCAAAATACCTAACGGAAAGGCCTGACTGGCCAGGCATCCATTCGAGCGGTGCAAGACAATGGATGGTAATGTCAGAAAGAAAAGTGTTTTGCTTGTTTAAATATTTGTATATTATGTGTCATTTACGCATTTGTAATTATTCTAAAAGGTGTTGCGTGTGGCACCGGCTCTAGGTGTAATTAAGCCACCATGCTCTTACTCAACAAGTATTGAGTAGTAGCTGTCGCCCGCGGTTTCATCCGCGGTTCGTTTAGAAAGGAACTGAATTTCGGCATAAAAATTATTATTCCGTGTTTTGAGTGTTTCTTGTTTCTACCTAATAATTTTCTACCCATTTAGGTACTGTATCGTTTCAACCCATTTTACCTAAATTTCTTACATACATACTTAGACACACGCCTTTTTCCCCCAAAGGGTAGGCAGAGCCTCAAATGGGCCTCTTTTCACTGTGGTTTGCACCATCGTGGGAAATAGATGTGACTAGTGGTGAGCTCATCGCCGCCATTGCATCCCACGACTGACTCTGCTATCTCTTTCTTACAGTAATAACACATTCCTTAATTCAGGTTTTAAACCATCGGTGTATACGTATCAAAATTGAAGTAGCCGTTTTAGCTAGAAAGCACGGCAAACATTCTACCATAATCATCACTTATTTCACTATTATATTAGTAGGTACAGCTACTAGTGAAAGTGCCCGGCGAGGAAATATCACCATAACGATTTCCGCCAACAAGCAGTAAGGCTCTATTCACACCGAGGTGGCAGCGGCGCGCAGCGGCCGGCAGCGCCCGCGCGGCATCAGCCTTTATCAATCGGTACGGTATTACTAGTAGTAGAGCTTCTTTTAGAAAGAGTTCGTTCCAGGAAGTACCATATCAATTTATGCCGCAAGGCAGTAGTGCTCGCCTTGCTGTGTTCCGGTTTAAAGGGTGCCAAAAAAGAAAAAGAAAAAATATTGTTTATTTTCCCCCAAAGAGGACACAACACACACATAACAAATAAAAAAAAAAAAAAAAAAATCTAGTACTAAGGACAACTGGTATACAAAAATACAATGAAATAAAAACTAAAATAAAAATAAAAACTAGTAGTATCTTGATGTCTCAGGGTGGCGGGTGCAGACTGCAGTGTAATGCTACATGGGCTGCGTCCACGGTTTTACTATTATTTATTCTGTGGTCCTAGGTGGACGTGACCTGTGAGGCATTGTTAAGGCAGTGGGTAAAAAGCTTGTTTAGTCACCCGGGCAGTAAAAAAAAACATTCAATACACAAGGAGGCCATTAGCGGCCGCGAGATTTTTTCGAGCCCTTCAAGCGATTCGTTGTTATTAAGGAATGAGGATAAAGTTTAAAATTCTGTGTATCTGAAATGGTCGCCGCTGCTCTGCCGGCCGCTGCAACCTTGGTGTGAATTGATCCTAATGCTCGCATTGATGCTTTCCTGTTTGAAGGATATGGTTACTGGAGAAATTACAGGAATATGACACTTATTATCTTTACATCTCTCATATTCGGTAAGTAGGTCCTTATTACCCCCAAATGGGGCTTGTAGGTGACCAATTAGCGCTCTAGGGTAATAATGTAAATAGTAAAGCCCTAGGGCGGTAAGTAATAAAAAAAAAACTTCACTCTTTAAAAAAGTTCGCGTACGTCTAACCATCATACTGGCAATAGACATCATGCATTCAGCTCAATGACAAAAGAGGTCGCTTCGCTTCGTATGAGTATAATAGTCATCAATTTTAAATATCGAACGGCGAAGCTCAATTTCGTTTTTAAAAAAAATAATTTTAAAAATGATGTAAAAAGGCGGGAATAGAAAACTTTTACTTTAAATATCGTTTGTTTTTGGGATTTTTTTATAATTACGTGCTAATTAGGAAAAAAACATGAGTTCTGCAAGTGATGAAGATATAAGCTGCACTCCCGATTCAATGAAAATGGAAGCTGAAGCAGCAATTAACAATATTTTGCCTGACAGTTCTAAAGAGAGATATTTGAAAACTTACGACGAGTTCATGAAGTGGCGAAAAGAAAAACGAGTAAAGTCTTTATCTGAGACTGTATTCTTAACATACTTTAGTGAGCTATCAAAAAAGCTGCAGCCGTCTAGTTTGTGGTGCATTTATTCAATGTTAAAAGCAACTATGAGTACTAAACACGACATCAATATCAAGAACTTTTCAAAATTATCATCTTTTCTAAAAAGACAATAAGCTGGGCACAAAAGCAAAAAGTCAAAGGCTTTAACAGCGCAAGACGTGAAAACATTTATAAATGAAGCCCCTGATGACATATATTTAGCTGTTAAGGTACGTAAAATAATAAATCACATAATGGTAATACTTCATCATTTTTTCTACTTACCTCACAATCGAGATGTAAAGCAGAGTAGTTAGCTCGGGTGTAAGCATCAATGCACCCTCGAACTATAGGCGCCCTTGCTGCGCTCGTGCACCTAAATATCTCGGGCTGCAATTGATGCCTTACAGCCCTTGGCTACTAATCTACTATTAACTCAAGGTAGCGCCGTGCAATTCAGTTAGGTCTTATACAGCATAATTCAAATAATTATAAAAGGAAAAGATTATAAATACAGGCAAAGAAGTAGCAAAAAAAAAAGAGCGAGGTTCTCAATTCGTCGGAATCCTTTATTTTTGAACGTTGAGGGGTAAGGGTGCCGGTGAAATTACAGGCACATGAGACTTTTCATCTTTATTTCTCAGGGTGGCGGGCGCAGTGCAATGCCACATAGGGCGCGTTCTAGGTGGACGTGACCTATGAGGTAATGTACTGTTCATAGGCAGAGGTTACCGCTTAACATCAGGTGGGCCATTTGCTTGATCCGTCATTCAAGTAGTATTAAAAAAAAAAACAAGTAGTTTTGTTTTGTTTAGTTTAGCATACACGTTTTGTTTAGTTTAGCATACACGTTTTGTTTAGTTTAGCATACACGTTTTGTTTAGTTTAGCATACACGTTTTGTTTAGTTTAGCATACACGTTTTGTTTAGTTTAGCATACACGTTTTGTTTAGTTTAGCATACACGTTTTGTTTAGTTTAGCATACACGTTTTGTTTAGTTTAGCATACACGTTTTGTTTAGTTTAGCATACACGTTTTGTTTAGTTTAGCATACACGTTTTGTTTAGTTTAGCATACACGTTTTGTTTAGTTTAGCATACACGTTTTGTTTAGTTTAGCATACACGTTTTGTTTAGTTTAGCATACACGTTTTGTTTAGTTTAGCATACACGTTTTGTTTAGTTTAGCATACACGTTTTGTTTAGTTTAGCATACACGTTTTGTTTAGTTTAGCATACACGTTTTGTTTAGTTTAGCATACACGTTTTGTTTAGTTTAGCATACACGTTTTGTTTTGTTAACTAATGGTCTACTTATATCCTTGACCTTTTACTACTTTAATTATCATATTAAATATCTACTTATAGATAAAGTTAATTTTATAAAATACAAGGGGAATGCCCGCGACTTCGTCCACGTGGAGTTGTTTCGTACAAACATTCACACCCGCTGCACCCCTTAGGGGTTGAATATTGCGAATACCTTTCTAGTCTTTTTTAGTGCTTCTTTCATTCAAAAAAACACATTTAAATTTGAGCACCCGTTCCGGAGTGATGTGACAACAAAGAAACATATACATGGTAAGCGGTTACCGTAGCCTATGGACGCCTGCAATACCAGATGCCGAACCTTTAACAATTTCCAAACACTCCTTTTGAAGAACCCCATACTGTAGTCACTTGGGACAACCTCAGGTATTTGCGTCTGGGAGTCATCATCTCATGCTCGTGAGCTGATGATGAAAGGCACAGCACTCCTTATCGATTTGGAGTTAGGAGACAGTCCTTAGTTAGGAGATACTACTGAAATTCAGACAAAAATGCGCATATTACTTATTATTGAAGGAGTCAGTTGTTTTATTTTTGTAAAAATGTATATTTGTTCTTACAAATATACATTTTTCAGATTTTTCATAAACATACATGACATATCTTTATGTCATGTATGTTTATGAAAAATCTGAAAATTGATTAAAACTGCAAGGCTGTTATTCGCTATGACCATAGGAGTTTACTTGACAATAACATGTGACGTCACAATGTATTCTGAATTCCACGCAGATGTCGTAACGAGCCCGCGTTATGTCACGTTTGGTCATAGCGAATAAGGGGCAGGTTTTGTCAAGTAATCTGCTTATCTAGAAGTACTAACAGCTACCTCGTTTTAACTGGGTATAAATCATGTCACACCGATAAGAAGTCTTACTACTAGGTACTAGGTACTACTAGCTCATACTACTACTACTTTGTGTCGCTGGTTTCTTCTTGGGCACCCTGCGTTAGGTCAATGACCAGCTTGAGGTATGGTTACATTCAAGGGTATGTGATGAATAGTGAAAGAAACATTGTGACGAAGTAATAAGAATAAAACTTAAGTAAGTTTTACATACATACATACATAGACACACGCCTTTTTCCCCGAAAGGGCAAAAAGGCAGAGCCTCAAATGGGCCTCTTTTCACAGTGGGTTGCACCATCGTGGAATATAGACGTGACAAGTGATGAGCTCATCACCGCCATTGCTTCCCACGACTGACATGGCTAACGCTCTCTTCCAGTAATAACACATTCCATAATAAAACCTACTTTTTCTTATTATAATACTATTAATTACTCGGGCTTATTATTTATTATTGGCTATTTATTTATTATTAATAATAGCAGACAGGACAAATCTTATACCAACGAATCTTACTAACAAGTCCGCGTAGAAGTCTTAATTACCTAGTTTTGACGTAGGTACATAATGTAGTTAAGTAGTAAAATTCACAATTTATTTTAAAAATAATTGTAAGCGATAATTTTATGATAATTGTGGGAAAATAATGTAATACAATACTAAAACCCTGGTTTTCCAATAAATTCTACCGTCATATGATTGCCGTAACCTTAGTCACGGCAAACGCCAAGAAAAAGGTCCAAAATTAAATAGGTTTCTTGTTGAAAATTTAGGTACAAGCTTTTATAATATTAGTGATCAGAACCATGAGCTGATCAAAATAAGCCCAAACACAGCCAGGCTTCTAATAATTATCGAGGAGTTCCGTTGTCCACCTTCCGATGAGGGATGGGGAATCATCAGAACTCGCTGTCACCATAATATTGTATTGGGGTGCGTTCAGTAGGTACACTCTGAGTGTTGGTTGTCACCAGAGTGTACGGTTGTTCCGTTCACAGGCTCGGTTAGAGCGTTCGGTTAGCGTCACGTGACCCTAACCGAACAACCACCTCTGACAATTCTGACGCCTGTCAAAGTCAAATCATGTGCTTGTCACCAAAGCGTATGGGTTGTTCCGTTCTGAGGCTCGGTTAGAGCGTTCGGTTAGCGTCACGTGACCCTAACTGAACAACCACCGTTTTGGGTGGGTGTTCGGTTGTTACGATTTTGACGTTAGATTGCTGTCAAAGTCAAGTCGATCCCACCCTTCCTCCCCAAAAATCCTGTTCCATCCATAGATGGAGAAATATTTTATGTAAGCCCAACAAGTAATATAGTAACTGCGAAAGTTCCAGATTCCACGAGAGGATTTTTTTATAAAGTGAAACAGGACTTGTTATCAGCTCCTGAATTACTTTGCTATTAAATGCTCTAAGACTTTGTTAATCAATCACGCTGTACCGGTATTAATGAAATTACATCCACACATATGTTCAGATGTCCAGTAGCGGTTTATGTTGGCTGATTGATGATGATGTTGCAAACATCGCCAATATTTTTTCTGTGTAATATCAAGGCTAGCTTTTGTCAAATTTGTCAGTACCTATCAAGGCTGGAAGGATCTTTGTTGTCAAGTGCACGTCGGATCACACGCATTCAGGGTTCCGTACCAAATGTACCAGAAAATTCTCGAAATGTTTCGAAAGTTTTTTGTATATATTGGTAAAATATAAATACACACTTAAATATGCTTTCAGCGATAATGCCGCACATTTTACGGTTTTTTTTATATTACGTTTAATTCTTGGTGTAGGTACAATAGAGTGTTAGTAGTTATATCGATCTAAATACATAACAAGTACCATATTTACAAAACAAGTTCCTAGGTCAAATGCAAAATAAAAAAACTTGGTAACAAAATTTTGGAAAAAAACTGACTTTGGCGGCTTTATTTTCTATAACTATTGAAAATAAAAATAAACTCTACTTCATGAGATCTAAAAATGATAAATCACATGAAAAAAAAAATGAAAAGCCAATGAGAAAAAAAGAGTTCAAATAAGGCTAATTGTTTCAGTAAAGAGGAGCTAAATAAACAATGCAGGTAATAAGATTCAACAAATCATTCTAATTCACAACACAGATACAATAACAATAAGGCTTTGGTTTTGTCGTTCATTCATTCATACTATCTACTACCTTCTTTGAAAAAAAGTGGAGCTTAAACAGAGCTGAATTTAGCTCTAAAAGAGCTAAATTGGCAACACCGGGTGAAAAAGCGTTTGTTTACATCAAAAATTGACAGTGTCATTGACATTCTGTGTCAATCCAAGTCGTTCAGAGCCTCAGAGCGTGGTTAAAAAAACAACTACACCCTTGGAGTGTACCCATTGAACGCACCCTTGTTATCGAAACTTGACAGGTATGCCAAATATCAGCCCAATCGGATGCCAGCATACATACATACATAGACACACGCCTTTTTTCCCGGAAGAAAAAATAATAAATAAATCAATATTGCTGGACAGTTCACACAACATTATCTAGCCCCAAGCTAAGCAGAGCTTGTGTTATGGGTACTAGACAACTGATATACTTAATACAATATATTACAATTAGATAGATAGATATTTTTTATTATATCTAGAAAATACCCAGAACACACTGAATAAATATCTGCGGTTCGCACAAATATTTGTTCGAGGCGGGAATCGAACCCGCAACATCCTGCTTCGCAGGCGAACCTAGGTAGGAAGGTAGGGAAGGAGGAAGGTAGGCAGAGCCTCAATGGGCATCTTTTCATAGTGGGTCGGACCATCGTGGAATATAGACGTGACAATTGGTGAGCTCTTCCCACGACTGACTCGGCTAGCGCTTTCTTCCATTATTAATATATTCCCTATTAAGCTAGCAGCCAGGACAAATCTAATACAAATGAATCTTATTAACAAGGGTAAGTGGTTGAAAAATGGATTACTGGTTTTGAAACTTGTCATTTTATTGACTTTTATAATTATATTGTATCTTGTTATTGTTTATTTTGACCTGTAACTAACTATGGTTATCAATAAATGCACTATATATGTAACATAATCAAAATTTAACAAAACCCGACTATTTTCAGTGTTTGAATACTAGTAAATTCATAATAATAAAACTACATTGAAATCGGAGCACCCATCGCACCCTGCATTCTATTCAGCGTATGCTGGCCAGCATCAGAAGCTGAAAGCTGCGGGAAGAAGACATGTTATGTCATCTTAATTTGACGTTCAAGTTGGAGGTTCTGTTTTCTAGGTTGTATTTTTGAGTTGATAAATAAATAATAAAATAAATAATGCTGGACAGTTCACACAACATTATATGGCCTCGAGCTAAGCAGAGCTTGTGTTATGGGTACTAGATAACTGATATTCTTAATACAATACATTACGTAGATAGTTATTTTTTATTATACTTAGAAAATTCCCAGGACACCCTGAACAAATATCTGCAGATCGCACAAATATTTGTTCTGAGGCGGGAATCGAACCCGCAACCTCCTGCGTCACAGGCGAACCCTCGCCCGCCGCGCCACAGAGGTCGTCAAAATGAATAAAACACAATATGGATAAATAAAATCGATTCATTGATGGATTGATGATAAATATTATCGTTTGTAAAATTTTGATTAGTCGTTGTTAAAATTCATTGTTAAAATCGACTAGTCATTGATAATATGTATTACGGCATAATATAACGGTCGCCGCTTCTTTTGGAAACCAGAGTTTTACCTATAAATTGGTTATACCTATTAAAGCAATTGTTTTTTTTTCGTGTGAACCTATTTCTTTTAGTGGTTCAAAGTCCTAACTCATAAAAAATATACCGTGTATGGACCAACAATGATTTCTACTGAATTTGTTTTCGTAGATCAAATTACTTAACAGAATATAGAATGGATTTATTTAATACAAGTTTACGTCCATATTGTTTTATACTTTTATACTACTTGAACGACGGAACAAGCTGATGGCCCACCTGATGCTAAGCGGTACCCTCTGCCTATGAACAGTGCATTATCTCATAGGTCACGTCCAACTAGGACGCGCCCTATGTGGCATTGCACTGCGCCCGCCACGCTGAGACATAAAGATAGAAAGTCTCATGTGCCTGTAATTTCACAGGCACCCATACCCTTCAAACCGGAACACAGCAATGCGGGCAGAAATAGGTATGGCGGTAGTACTTCCCCGGAGGATTTTTTTCACATAAATGTTCTAGGTACTACTTACATGAGTGCCGCGTTGTAAGTTTTTATGATATGGCGGTAAGTCCTGCCGTAATTGGTCCTGGCCCCGGTCAGTTGCGCTTCTACGTATAACCTAACGGTTGCTCGGGTAGCCACTAGAAACACGTGTAGAATATGGAATTGCTCCCCCGTATAATGCCACGTTGAACGGTCATGAGCCGCTTCTATGCACCGACTTCCTTCGACCTTTATAACGTCGCTGAGACACTTCAATAACAAAATCGTCAAGGGATCTATTAGTAATTTTAAAGTGGCCTAAAAATTTCATGGTTCTATTAGTAAGATTAAAGTCCACAGGATAATAATAATCCAAGGGATCTGTTAGTGACTCCTCCATCTAAGAGCGGGCCTTCTTACACTGCGCTATTGCTTGGTTATTATATTTTACTATTCGTAAAAAGTTAAAGTAGTTCGTAGTTAGTCGTATTAAAGTTAGTAGGTAATTACTTTTTGCCATCTCGCAAAGCTGTTAATTCTAGTAATATGATCAGATGTTTTATTTAGTGTATTTTGTGTTGTTATATTATGTATTTAAAGTTAGATTGTATGTATACCTATACTTTTATTTATTTATTTGTCCACACCACCGTCCTTTATCGTTCTCGTCAATTCCAGTCCATCCCAAGGTCGTCTGGAAGAGATCGCTCTCAGCGATAAGACCGCCCATTGTACTTCCATACTTATGTTTTGATTGTTTTGAATGTGTTAAGCAATAAAGTGTTATCTTATCTTATCTTAGGTTATCAAAAATATAATAAAAAGATACATTTTCTGACTGTACTCACCTTATGGTTATGGACCTTTGTCCATAGATGCGATATTATATGCATGAAGTTGATTTATCGAGAACAATGGGTTTGTGGACATATTTGATAATACTAACATGCGATAACACCCCAACAGTCACATACATAGTCCCACACTACTCCACCTCACCCACTATGTCGTGGGTATCAGGAACTCCGAATACCATGGTACCACACACAGACCCATAACACATATTTGCATACAAACAATTTTGTTCCGCAGTGGAATCGAACCCCAACTTCTTCCGTCTCAGCCGGCTGCTCGCGCCACAGAGCTCGTCAAAGACAAGACGGGATATGGATAGCAATCTCTGATGTAAACATTTGCATCCCGGAAATACGTCATTAACACATTAGAAGACTATATGTAAGATATTGTTACCGGCTTAATTTGTTATGGCAATAATTGTATTTATCATAGGATTAGATGTACCATAGTAATGAATCAAGTTCGGTAGCTGCGTACTTGCACACAGATTAGAACTTATTTCCTAGAGTAGCGTTTCTCAATCTTTTTTGGTGACGGAACCCTTTTGGATAGCGAAATACTTAATGGAACCCTACAATAAAACAATAGTTTTTAAAAGTGTATTTTTTATTAATAAGCATAATAAAAGTACCATGTAACAATTACTTATTACTTACCTACATAACAAGTATAATAAGAAAGATAATGGATAAGAAAAAAAAACTAACTAATGGGAGGTATAAAACTGTTTCTTATTTTTCATCAATTGGTTGATATCAGGTTTGATAGAGGACAGTTGAAGTCTCATATCAGGTTCAGAACGGTAGACCAGATAGTTTTTTTTTTTCTAAATTCTTGTGGACCCCTACTAGGTTATCGCGGAACCCTAGGGTTCCGCAGAACACACTTTGAGTATGGCTGTCCTAGAGTCAACAGAATGCTGGTTAACACGGTAAAACCGCTATTAGCGTTAATTTAGTACAAATACCTCTATCACTGAGAGAGTTGCCAACTTCAATGTTTCAGAGAAAGCTGAGATACGTTTTATCTGATAAATGTTATTTATACGGTAAATGAATTTATGACCGATATTTTCATGATAATTTTACGATTTTATTTATAAACGATAATTTTCTTGACAAGACTGATGAAATTTCTTAATAATTTTATTCTCATTTTTGTTATTTATATGAAATGTTTAATTAATTTAATTTTCTGTGTTGTTGTAGGTATTCCTATTGCTACCTACTATTATTTTTAATACAAATTATTTTAAACTAAATAAGAAACATTAAACATTGAAACATTGAATCCAACGTTATAACTGTAATATGTTTTTAACATGTAATTCAGCAAATAAATGTACCTAGACAAAACTCGAAACTCGAGTCGGGTGTTTGACTCGGAACAAGTACCTACGTGAGTTATTACCGGTTTTTTCAATTATAAATGTACCTACTTTGACTTTAGGTCCGAACTGATCTATCCAAACTTAACACGAGTTAAACTAAAGTTTTTTTGTTTGAGTACTAGTTTTCAAACAAAGAATGCGCTAAAACTCATTTTAACTAGAGAAATATGTTTATTGTGGCGCCCTCTGGCGAGTTAACACCTATCTAAGAACCATCCGGTAAATCACAACCTTTTACAGAAAACTAAAATCTAAAACAGTCAAACCGTTTTGTTCTAAATGGGAACATTCATTTGCACACACAAACACACAAATAACCTCATACCCTAAATGCAGACACCTTCTTCATTTAGTCGGGTAAAAAATTACTGCAGTAAAAAAATTGTAGTAGGTTTTTTTAGGTGATGCTAATCTTTCCCTCTTTTTGTCACAGAGCAAGAAAAATGAGAGCGTAGACTAAGGTCAGGTTGGGCACCTAAAGTACCTAGGTATTTATAATTAAATTTTATTGTACAATGATTGAATGACACCATTGACCGAGCGAAAGAAACGGGCGAAGCGTCCTTGCAACAACCGGCAAAATTTGCTTTCATCTGTCCGGATGTATGTTGGTACCTTGGTACTCGCGTACAGGTAGTATTTTTCAATTAAACTAGACGAAACTTATTATTACTTATTCTGTGACGAAACTATATATACGGGTTCTAAAATTTCATAGAACTTTTTGTCGCCTGCGATATTTAATTGAAGGGGAATTTCTCCCAAAAAGGGGGAAGTTAGCTGCGGCGCCATTTACCGGCCGATTTTGATAATATTTGGCAGGAAGATTTGGTAGGCAATTCTTTTTTTAGGATTATGGATTCGTCATGTCTGTCTGTCTGTCTGTCTGTCTGTCCGTGTATGTCACAGCCATTTTTTTCCGAAACTATAAGAGCTATGCTGATGAAACTTGTAGATGTATTCTGTGAACCGCATTATCAT
This sequence comes from Operophtera brumata, assembly GCA_932527175.1. Lineage (NCBI taxonomy): Eukaryota > Metazoa > Arthropoda > Insecta > Lepidoptera > Geometridae > Operophtera > Operophtera brumata. Next base: position 33,836,445 of record OW052227.1, on the reverse strand, counting down.
TTTTACACAAAAATAGAAAAAAAAATAAAAAAAATTGGGGTTCCCCATACTTGAACTGAAACTCAAAATTTTGTTTTTCATCAAACCTATACGTCCACCTATGGATAGGTCTTCAAAAATGATATTGAGGTTTCTGATATAACTTTTTTCTAAACTGAATAGTTTGCGCGAGAGACACTTGCAAAGTGGTAAAATGTGTGCCCCCCCCCTTTTATATTATGTTACTTTGCTGCTACGGAACCCTTCATGGGCGAGTCTGACTCGCGCTTGGCCGCTTTTTTTTATGAAACCAGTAGACAAACTAGCTTACGGCCCACCTGATGTAAAGTGGTCACCGTCGCTTATAGACACTGGCAACACCGGGTCGATGCTCTGCCTACCCTGAAGACCCGAAGGAATTTATGAATTTTTTTCTTGAAGCGGCACTTATCGTAACCATGCGGGAAAACCTCAGATGGAAGCTCATTCTATTGTTTGTAGGTATGGGAGCTGTAGGTAGTAGGTAGGTATTCTAAACAAGATTTTTTAATATGAGCAGTATCGGACAAGATGTTGTCTAGATCAACATTCTGATTTTTTTCAAAGTCTTAAAAAGTGAGTGTTATCGAAAAGTGATGTTAATAAATAAATAATAAATAAATAAATATAAAAATTGCCTACATGGTTTCTTTGTTTGATCATTATGGATCAACATAATATATATGCATAATATAAAAAAAAGTTTGTGCTTGCGAGGTCTGCTGTTTGCAGAACTACTATCAGCATCAGCATAATCAGAAGTCCTCTGCTGGACATAGTATTTTCCCCCATAAAAAGACACCAATAATGCTTTCGTGCTGCCTCAATCCACTGACTTCCTGTGACTTTTAAATGTCTTAAATGTCTGGGACTTCCTACACTGCGTCGTCCGGTTAGTGGTCCCCCCACTCGAGAACCCCACCCCCCACCAAACCACTACGGCTTGCTGAACTGACAGCCACACCCTTGTGGCTGTCAGTTCAGCAAGCCGTAGTTATGGCCTGCCCATTGCCACTTGCTAATTTGAAAGCCTTATAGATAAACTTACCTGTACTTTAGATCCATAGTTTCAAAATTGTACACAGACGAATACATTCCAGACAAAAACACAGGAAACAAAATTAATATATAACTGAAGACATTGAACCTCCCGAACGGTCCCAAAATTTTCAAAATGTCATCCACAGTCACTTCTTCTTCACTTTGCTTTTTTTCTGGATCCATTTTTGAACGGCCAAAAAGCAAGTTGTAACAAATTTGTTGAATATAACGTAATTTGATTGTTGAACGAGACGCGTGCGCAACAGCGGTCAGCGGACCGATAGTGCGCGCAATACTGACGACATAACGCTTTTATCGTTGATTTTAAAATAAGCAGAGTTGGTTTACGATAAAAAATGCATTGGAAGTAAGTAATAGGGGTTTTACCTAACTACGGCATAGCTAAAACGAAGGATTATGTTTTTAGCAGTCTATGCATATTTGTATTTACGTATGTTCTTCCGTAGCGCCTAAACTAATTTGGATGAATCAGGGTGTCATAAGATCCGAGTGACATAGACTACATTTTATACGAACAAAATCTATACGACGGATGTTACACCCAGGTAAAGTGGGGGGTCTCTGTATTTTTTTTTGCTATCGTGTCCTGTGTGTTTTTAATGAAAGAGGAAAAAAAATCTGAGTTCATTGAGATTTTTATTAACATTTAGCATTAACATATTTATTTTATTAATAAGCCGGAAGTTTCCCTCTGCAAGGCAAAGGCCTCCCTTCCCTCTTTCCAATAATTTATATCCTGAGCTATTTGTGGCCAGTCCTTGTTGTGGGAGTCAGTCAAGCTCATCCCGCCATCGCCGTCCGGGTCTACCGTGGCCGCCGCGCGTCGAAACCCGACTATTATTATTTATTCTGTGGTAGAACATAATTGGAAGTAATTGGAACTTACCAACTTATATTAAGACCTTTCATAATGATATTATGTTGAAGAAAATAGAATTATCGTTATCTTTATCTTTATATTTATATTTATCTTTATCTTTATCTTTAGTCCAGAGGTGCATCGGCATTCGGCTAACGTGTCCAGCCCAGTCCCACTTTAGATTTCCAGCTCTCAGAGCTACATCAGCTATAATTTGCTTTACAAAAATATTGTACTTAAATGCATAAGTACTTATCTAATGTTGCCGGAGTTGGGTTAGAGTTTTATAAGATTTTACTTGTTATCAAGTATATTTTAACTTTTGAGTAGAAGTTCATGGCTCCGTCAGTGGACGGTTGCACCACGAGGCCACACGATAGTAGATCCACAAAAAAATACTGCATATTAAAAATATGAAACCCGTGATGGTTCCGGTCTTAGATAGACCCCTTCGTCTTCTCCCGTGGATGTCGTAAGAGCTGACTTATTGACTACACCAGGGGATGGGTAGTAGTTTCCTGCAAATATTGCGATCACCAATCTGCCTGTCAAGCGTGGTGATTATGGCAAACCCTCCACTGTATTCTATATGGGAAGCCCCGTCCAGCAGTGGATGTGTGGATGATTGACTACCGTCGTCTGTCTTTCCTGAAAACTATAATCTGGGTCTCTTCAAGGCTAGAGTGAATAGGTGCCTTCTAGACCTTTGTGCTCCATCTTCGGCCACATCGTCACTTTCCAACAGGTGAGATCGTGGTCAAACAAAGGTCTATCAAAGTTAAAAAAAAAAAAAAAAAAAAAAAAACCACTGATGGTGATTTTATGTTTTATTGAATGCTGATGGAGTATTGATAATTTGTTTCTCAGAATGCTTGGGGAATAAAACATAGCTAAGAGTGTGGTGGTATTACCTCCTGGGCGCTGTTTACTAGGTTCTTCTTACATTGCCAAGTGGTAAAGCACAATGAAAAAGGTGGTGGATTATTAGTAGAAATTAGAAGGCTGATATATTCGTCGAAATTAGAAGGCTACCAGGCTTTACTCCGGATCATGAAGCGTGTACAGTCTATGTCAGGGTTTCTTCTACGAAGTCGCTGTCCACTTTCATTTCAAAAATCCCACGAACCCTTTTCACATGGAATTATAGGAATGAAAACAAGGGATTTCAAAATACTTATTACTTAGGTAGGACTGGGCAGAGTCCAACAACGTAACTTGTATTACGAGTACAGTCAGTTAGTGAGAAAGTAACTGCCGAATAGTTCTTGACAACGCAACGCACATGTCGTCTTTCACATCCGATCGAGTACAATCCACTGAGAACCAAAACCCGCGCAGACATCATCATCAACCGTTAGAAGACCACTGTTGGACGAGGCATCACCCACAGACTGCAATGGGACGAAGTACCATAATTACCAAGCTTAGCAGGAGTATTGGCGAACGCAGTATTGTTATTCAGAACTCGGGTGGATGCTACTGCCCATCCCTTTTTTTTATGAAACCGGTAGACTAACTTGCTTACGGGCCACCTGATGTAAAGTGGTCACCGTCGCTTAAAGACACCGACAACACCAGTATTGTCGATGCGCTACCTACCCTAAAGGAATTTATCCCATTAGGAATTATTTTAGGAATCCCTCTTGTAATCTCTTATTTGCAGAGTTATCAATACAAATTATCAATATATATAAAATCATTGCGTGTCTGACTGACTAACTGACTGACTATCAACGTATAGCCTAAACTTAAAATTTGACTTGGCTTGAAATTTGGAGGGTACCTACGTTCTCTTTGTGGTCTAGGGAATTCCAGAAATTCAACCCCTAAGGGGGTGCAGCAGGGTGTTTAAGGTTGTATGGAAAAGCAGACGCGGACGAAGTCGCGGCCATTCCACTAGTTATCCATATAAATACCGTTTGTCAAGCTAGCCATGGACCTCAGCACTCATGCATGTACCCCAGGTTAAGAAACCCTGGTCTAGACTCTACATATAGACGCACACACTATTAAAATACCGTTTGTCAAGCTAGCCATGGACCTCAGCACTCATGCATGTACCCCAGGTTAAGAAACCCTGGTCTAGACTCTACATATAGACGCACACACTATTCAAATACCGTTTGTCAAGCTAGCCATGGACCTCAGCACTCATGCATGTACCCCAGGTTAAGAAACCCTGGTCTAGACTCTACATATAGACGCACACACTATTCAAATACCGTTTGTCAAGCTAGCCATGGACCTCAGCACTCATGCATGTACCCCAGGTTAAGAAACCCTGGTCTAGACTCTACATATAGACGCACACACTATTCAAACAGCTCTACAAATATGGTATAGTATTGTTTTATCTAAGACATATTTATGAGATATTAATCAGAATCCAGGAAAGTGAAACCTTTTCTGACGTTACTTTGAGTATCAATTTACCCACCTGCATTAATTATTTGAAAGCAGCTGAATCAACATTGTGACTGGTTAATATTCACAATAATTATAGAGACGTCAAATCAAATATGAAGAAGTCAATGCAAAGTATTGATGTTATTGAGCGGTAATTAATCTATACGAGTATATATCAAACAAAGTCGTGTTAGTTAAACCACTTATAACTCAAGAACGGGTGAACCGATTTGGCTGAAAATTGGTGGGGAGGTAGCTTAGAACCAGGAGATTGACATAGGGGGGAGGGGTAGGAGGGGGGAGGGTTCACCGGGGGCTACCCGTGCGAAGCCGGGGCGAGTCGCTAGTACTTAATAAAGCTACCATGGAATAACGCAACCACGAAATAACGTAAACACGAAATAACTCCACCAAGAAATAACGCAATGACGAATAAGCTATTATTAAGCTCTTAATATCCTGTTTGTCATTTTGTTGTCGTGTGTTTTTTGTATATTCACAAAAAAACTTATTTTTTCTTTCTTTCATCCCACTTATAAGCCAATTTATATCTGCGGGGCCTCGCTCTCATGGTAACGGTATTAAAAACCGGCCAAGTGCGAGTTGGACTCGCGCACGAAGGGTCATTACCACTATATATAAATACGGCAAAAAATCACGGTTTTTGTATCGGAGCCCCCTTAAATATTTGTTTTATTTTAATTTGATTATTTCTTTTAAATTTTATATAAATAAGTAAATGTTCTGTGAATATTTCAAGCGTCTACCTGTTATCAATATCGAGCAAAAACGAGCAAAAAAATCACGTTTGTTGGATGGGAGCTCCTTTTTTTTTTGTTTTTTGTATTTTTTGTTATAGCGGCTACAGCAATACATCATCTGTGAAAATTTCAACCGTCTTACTATCACGGTTCGTGAGATACAGCCTGTTGACAGACGAACAGGTAAACTGACAGACAGACCGACAGACGGGCAGCGTTTTTTTTTTTTTTTCATATGTTTATTTCAGACTACAATACTTTATAGTAAAAATAAGTCAGTGTCCATATTTCGAGTAAAATCATAATTCAAAATAAATTTAAAATCAAAAATTTAAATAAATTAGAAAAAATTCTATTTAAATTTTTAATTAACATACGTTCCCGTTTTACCCTTTGGGTACGGAACCCTAAAAATTAGTCTTTGTGTCATCGAAATCGGATCAGCCGTTAAAACCTGTGTTAGAATGTTTATTGTTCTAGTCATCATCACCATCATCTTAAGCTTATAGAAGTCCACTGTAGGTCATTGACCTCTCCCACAGACAGCCATGATGATCGGTCTTGGGCTACTCGAGAAACATTATTCCAACGGTTGTCAGTTCTTCGAGCTAAGTATATGACTTACCCAAATAGTCAGGGCCGGACTTAGAGACCCAGAGACCCTAGGCACTAGACATTTAGTCCCCATACAAATTATTAAATATATCTCAAAACAGAATGAAGCAAAATACATTTATTTGTCCCCAGAACCCACATGACATTTAAAAAACAAGTTGGTACAATTTTCATAGGAAATTAAAGTTTAAAAAACAAAAATGCCACTTATGCGTCATGCTTGTTGTCTGGGGTCAAAAAGGTCCATCTCTATTCTGTAACCACGTGAGCGAGTGAAAGTGTAAGCTATCTGGTTGGGCCCCTAGGCTAGCTGGGCCCCTAGGTTGGGCCCGCAGGCGAGGGTGCGGGTTCGAGTCTCGCTGGAACGAAATTTTTGGGTTACATTTATATTTAATGTTATCCATAAGGTGTGGTTTATATTTGAAAAATAATAAACTGTAATCGTATTGACCTGACTGACCTTGATTGACGAGACCTAACCCAAGATCTGAATGTGATCAGCGTTGAGGTGACCTTACTACGAGTATATTCCTGGCGAAACCTAAAAAAACTATCGTTCCAGTCTAGCTAGCAGGTAAAACAAATCGACCTTCCAAAATAATATTCAACAGCATTTATTTATGTATTTAACTGACATTAATGTATTCAAATTGGGTTTCATGTTAATATGTCTGGTATGCGCTACGAATATAATATTAATTCATGAATTTATTTGTTTTTTTGCGTCACGAACGTGTTGGTACTACTTATATATCACTAGACCGGGATGCAATACCAATACCTGTAATTTCGGAGGATTCCTGCCATAAAATCGGTAGTACTCTTTTTTTTTTGGGACTCCTTTTCCATAGTCAAATAGTGTTTTTATCTGAAAAGTTGTTAGGTAGTTTTGATTTCTACCATTTTTTTGTGCTTTATCAGAATCTGAGGTACCTACCGGACTTTCTTGCGTTTTCCTGTCGATGGACCAGCTTATCTATGTATGTGTATTGTCACAGATAAAATAATACTATAGGCATTGTTTAAGCTGAGTCACACAATAAATAATGAGTTTAGTTTTCAGTGGTGGTTTATAGGTTTTTTTTAAATTCAAGCCAGCTTAGCCAGCTGACTAGTAAAAAAAAAACAGCCAAGTGCGAGTTGGACTCGCGCACGAAGTGTTCCGTACCATTATCTATAAAACGGAAAAAACACGTTTGTTGTATGGAAGCCGCCTTAAATATTTATTTTATTGATTTTTAGTATTTGTTGTTATAGCGGCGACAGAAATACATCATCTGTGACGATTTCAGCTGTCTAACTATCACAGACGGACAGACAGACGAACCCTACCAATTTTTCGGTAGATCTACTGAATTTGAAGATAATCTGCCGAAATACTAATATGTGTTCTAAAACTACCAATTTTTTGGTTTCCTTAAGTACTATCTATTAAGGTACTAGAAATGGTATTTTATTAGTTTTTACAGTGCCGTACCCAAAGCGTAAAACGGGACCCTATTACTAACAGCGTGTTAGTAATAGGGTCGTTAGTTAGTGGCAGGGTTTGTTTTAGCAACACTGACGACGACGCCAGGATGCGTGGATCCAAACTCTGTGTATGATTCAACACCGGCAAGTACCTACTGAATAGTTAAGTACATAGTTAAGTCTTAATTCTGTTTTGAGTCAGAACCGATATCCGATTGAGCTGGATTTTGGCATACCTGTCAAGTGCCGATGATAATACCATATACTCGTAGTGACAGTGCTGAGCTAACAGTAGACTGGCCGTATTTAGGCTCATTTTGATTAGCTCACGGTTCTGCTCATTGATTTAATCATCATCATCATCATCATCATCGTTATCAACAGAGCACACCAAACAGTCAAAACAGTCGGGACAGTCAAACCAGCGTCCTTAGGACTGTGGCGGAGGGTCTGACGTCTCCGCTCTGGAAGTGTCTTCTGGGGAGAGTGTGAAGGAAGCTATACGTACATACATACATACATAGACACAAGCCTTTTTCCCCGAAGGGGTAGGCACAGCCTCAGTGGGCCTCCTTTCACAGTGGGTTGCACCATCGTGGAATATAGACGTGACAAGTGGTGAGCTCATCGCCACCATTGCTTCCTACGACTGACTCGGTTAACACTTTCTTCCAGTAATAACACATTCCATAATAAGCTAGTAGCCCGGATAAATCTTATACCAACGAATGTTATGAATGGACTTGTGGATAAGATTCGTTGGTATAAGATTTATCCTGGCTTGTCTTATTATTATTCTGAATTTGTAATCCCTTCGTCGGCTTTTACAACAACCACGGGAGGGGACGGAAGGGTATATTCTTAGGCTGGACACACCACATTTCTCGAATCTAATCCTTAAGTTATGGATCCTTGAGTATCTTAAAGGATTCGGCAAACAAACAACAAGTTAATGTTATAGAATTGAAACTATCGTGGTTGGGAATCATATTAAAAAAGTAAGTAAGTTAAGTTAATGTTATACAAATTTATAACAAATTTAAAGCTATTTCCTTCATTAATAGTTTTTTGCACATTTGTTTGCATAATAAAAGTCAGCAATTTTTAAGTTTTTAAATTTTTAAGATAAGGTATATATGTAAGTTATCTGGAATAAATGATTAGATATTATTATCAATCGGATATCTACACTTCTAAAAACTAAAACGATTTTAAAACCAGTTGGTAGAGGAGATGTTTCCTTCATTATGTTGTCCGGGCATAATATATGTTAGGTATTTTTTTAAATAATCCGAGAGAGTCCAGTCTGGACTGAGGAAAGGGGGCAAAACGTAATTTTCAAAACAAAGATTTAAAGCTCGCTTGACATGGTCCCCAAACACACGAAAAACGACATTTATTCATCGACTTCCCTCGACCGCCACAAAGTCATCGGTCTTGCATTAAAGTGTTTATTTTTATTTTTTATACTACATGAATTACGGAACAAGCAGATGGCCCATCTGATGTTAAGCAGTAACCTCTGCCTATGAACAGTGCATTCACCTAGGACGCACCCTATGTGGCATTGCACTGCGCCCGCCACCCTGAGACATAAAGATGAAAAGTCTCATGTGCCTGTAATTTCACTGGCACCCTTACCCTTCAAACCGGAACACAGCAATGGGAGCACTACTGCTTTACGGCAGAAATAGGTATGATGGTCGTACTTCCCCGGTCGAACTCTTTCATAAAAAAGCTCTACTACTACTCAAAGTGCTATTGATATATTAACGGGCCTATTGTGGCAAGAAAATTATCTGTGTTGCACTACCGGGATTTGAACTAACGACCTTTGGGATTATAATAATTATTCATCCCCGTTAGTCCCGTCGTATAATTGTCAGTTTAAACCTTTTCCAGTAGGAGTCAGGAAAGCCGCTTCCATGATTGTCTTCCAAGTCCAAACTGTACCAATACGAGTACTTTTTGTCATTGCAAAATGTCCAACAAAAATGAGCGCTTATGTTATTTATTGAATTAATAAAATAATAAATAATGCTGGACAAGTTCACACAACATTATCTAGCCCCAAGCTAAGCCACAACTTGTGTTATGGGTACTAGTTAACTGATATACTTAATACAATACATTACATAGATAGATATTTTTTATTATACATAGGAAACACCCAGAACACCCTGAACAAAATATCTGCAGATTGCACAAATATTTGTTCCGACGCGGGAATCGAACCCACAACCTCCTGCGTCGCAGGCGAACCTTTGCCAGCGGCACCATAGAGGTCATCGTGAATTATTTTTATATATTATTTTATTTTAGGTATGAGAAAGAATAATACAAGGTATGTACAAAATACATATGAAACAGTTGTGCTACCTGAAGACCGCTGCAAGCGATCTAAAGGTAGCTCAACTGATCCAAATCACTACCAGACGGAAGCGTCACTAAGATGCTGGCTGCATTGCCACGCTGAATGGCAATACTCATGCGTTGAGCCAGATAAGAGCCAGCTCTCGGGTCACGCGTCGCTTCGACCAGATGCCCTGAAAGAATTTTGAAAACGCGAAGGGCCGCGGAACCCCGCGGACTCAGAGTCTCGACCCCGAAAGGCTCAAATAAGTAAGCTCTGTCGAGAATTCCATATTTGCGTCTTTTGAGGTCCTCAGCCGAATCTGCTGCCGCACCGGCCCTAACTGATGTCCCGGACAGATGAGATGGCGCAAGGGTATCAACGCATGTAGCGTCCCACACCAAAGGCCTACCCTTCTCCCACGGAACAAGAGTCATGCCGTCAGGCCGCTTACCATGGTCACGTAGCAGACCATTCGGTTCTAGAACGGCTGGAATGTTAACGCTGGTAAGGGCCCGGCGAATGATATCATTAAGGCTAGCGTGGCAGAAAGATAAGATAACATCATAATTTAAATTAATTATGTTAATAATTGAATCTCCACCTATATTCACAATAGCACTCTACATTATACAAAGGTTAGCTGGAAGAAAGTTAAGTTCGCCTATGTACTGCTTTTTTGTATTGTGCAATAAATAATTTTCTAAAGCTATCTATCTATTTCTGTCCGGGCCTTATTAGACATCCACTGTTGGACGCAGCCTCCCCGTAGAATGCCATGGGGGGATTTGCCATAATGACGAAGCTTGGCTGGAGGATTGGTGATTTGCAGTACTGGTGTTGAGTATTCAGGTAAATGCTGCTGCATATCCCGTTCTATAATCCCTTAGTCGGTTTCCACGACATCCACGGGAGGACAAGGACTGACTTTTTTATTTAGTTTTTTTTTATACCAGATACTTGGAATGACGGATCAAGCAGATAGCCCACTCATGTAAGTGGTACACTGTGCTTATGAACAGTGCATTACCTCACAGGTCACATCCACCTAGGGCGCACCCTATGTGGCATTGCACTTTGCCCGCCACCCTGAGACGTAAAGATGAAAAGTCTCATGTGCATGTAATTTCACCGGCACCCTTACCCTTCAAACCAGAACACAGCAATGCGAGTACTACTGCTTTGCGGCAGAAATATTCTTATACTGGAAGCACCATGGCACATTTAACAATAATTATAAGACAATCATACATACATATCCACACATGCATAGAAACACGCCTTTTTCTCTGAAAGGGTAGGCAGAGCTTTACATAGGCCTCTTCACCGTGGGTTGCACCATAATGGGATATAGACGTGACAAGTGGTGAGTTCATCGCCGCCATTGCTTCCCAAGACTGACTCTGCTAACGGTTTCTTTCAGTAATAATACATTCCTAGCAGCCAGGACAAATACCATCGAATCTTACAAACAAGTCCGGGTAATCCCTCAGTCGGCTTTTACGACATCCACGGGAGGAGATGGAGGGGTCTGTTCTTGGGCCGGACATACCACGGATAAAGAAACGCCCAACATACACACAAATACGGCATGCATAGTCCTAATCCGTTAATCAGAATCAGAAAATACATGGTACTTACTACCTTGACCTTGCAAAAGTTGTCCCACTGCGGGCATCGAACCCGAACCTCTCACTCTTACTTTTGACTGCCTAACTAAGGCTTTTAAGTTGGTTTTCCTTTTTGCTTTGAATCAGCTTCCACTTTTTCTCAAGTCACCACACAGGCGCTCCCCACCTAGTAGTAAGAAGGATCATCAAAATAAAAACCGACCGTGTTTGTTGCCTGATTCTTCTAGGTCTGGTCGCGTTGGAACAGGAGTAAATTTATTTTTTAAGACGATTCAAAATGATCCTTGTTGTTTCAATGAATATTTTTTTTTTGACTTTGTCTTTGACTTTGATTTTCACGGGTGCTTCACGTGTCAGTTACTTACCAGCCCCGGCACCGACGAGGTCATTTTTCTATAGGTAGTTAGAAAACTGCATCGTATAAGGTTTACCACAACAATGTGTGCATTGTGAACTGCACCTACAGTGCCTGACTCTTGCTTTGCACAAAAAAGAAAGAGATACGTCTTATTGTTCAATAAGAACAGGTAATTTGTAGTAGTTTTCGTTGTGAGAAAGTCCATCCGCCATACCAATTATTTCTGCCGCCAAGCAGTAATAGAGCTGCTGTGCCCTAAAGCCTAATTCTGGTAATACAAAATAGGTAAAATATGAAAGTCAGAAGTCAAAAAGTATTTTATTCATTGAAATCACAAGGATCATTTTGAATCGTCTTAAAAAATAAATTTACATTTACTCCTGTTCCAACACAACTAGACCTAGAAGAATCAGGCAACAAACACGGTCTGTTTTTTTTTGATGATCCTTCTTACTACTTCTTACTACGCCTGTGTGGTGCCTCGAGAACAAATGGAAGCTGATTCAAAGAAAAAAGGAAAACCAACTTAATACTCAATACTCAATACTCAATATATTTATTGCTTTCACATGGTTAACATAATAGTTCTTACATATACTTAGGTAGACTCGCACATGAACCGTTTTTAGGGCATAGCAATGGAGAGTTAGACCGAGGTTCTCGGGCCCCTTTCGTAGGTAAGTATTATTATTATTATTTGTATCAAGTTATATTTATTGGTATTATTAATGTCAGCTGATTATTTATTTTTATTGATTTTATAATTTTTAACGTCAGTTGGTTTATATTTATTTACATATATGTGCCTAGCCCGCCTACTCTAAAAAATCTTTAATATTATAATAGCATTTATCCAATAAGAAGGACTAGAGTGTTTTTATAAATAGTTGATCCCTTTTTATGTCTTTTATTTGTAACGGAAGCTTATTATACATTTTTATTGACATTGCGTATGGTCCGTTGCTGTTTTAGATGTGATTGTGGTTGAACGATTTTGTTTTTACCCGGTCTCAGTGCATATCTTCTAGGAAGATCATCAAGTTATAAGTGGGGATATTTACGGACAAATTTACTTACTTCTAAAATGTATATAGACGTCAACGTTAGTAACTTTCTTTTATATTTTTTATTTTTATATTTATTTTTTTCTTTTATTTTTATGTTTGCTAGGATACGAACGCGCTTAAAAACCTTAGGTAGGCAGTCAAAAGTAAGATGCTAGAGAGAATCAGCAAAAGTTCATAAGGCAGCACACTCTACGCTTGATATACTCATAAATAACACATCAATAATAAATTATGTGTAGTTAAAGACATTACAAATTGACAAATTACATAGGTGTCGAGGGGCAGAGCGACATTGAGACATAGTTTATGCTACGATTTAGTGTCGATGACATATATGTCACAAGTCGTATTGTGATACTGACAAACCAACACGGAAATGTGACCGAAGCGAGAACGTTTCAAAGTTGTTCTGAGAATTTTGGTTCTCTACGCGTATGTCACTCTTACAAATTATATATTTTATTCTCACATATTTTTCTGCCTTGCCTCAAACAAAACAACACGCATATAATTGATAGAGATATGATATGATATCTATAATATGATAGAATACATTCAAAAGTATGTTTAAAAATATAGTTAATAATTATGTAATTAACTAAACCATATTAACCTGGAAGTTATTGAAAGACGCATATTTACTTATGGAATTATCCTACTCTAATAAAATAAATAAATAAAAAATAAACAATGCTGGACAGTTCACACAAAATTATCTAGCCCCAAGCTAAGCAGAGCTTGTTATATGGGTACTTGATAACTAATATACATACAATACATTACATAGATAGATATTTTTTTATTATGCATAGAAAATACCCAGAGCACCCTGATCTGCAGATCGCACAAATATCTGTTCCGAGGCGGAAATCGAACCCGCAACCTCCTGCGTCGCAGGCGAACCATCGCCCGCCGCGCCACAGAGGTCGTCAAACGCAATCTATGGTGGCGAGGTCGTAATCTATGGTTTTCATGAATCGAAAGAAGAATAGTTGTTATTGCATTTTTTTTTAGTCAATTCACATTACAGTGACTCGGTCAACTTTCAGTGTGGTTATAAAATGATTAAGAGAATTTACCATAAATATATTCTGTGCCATAAAGTAAATTACGTATGACACTTTCATCTTTCCTTGAGTTTATATTGAAAGTTTGCAACGTTGTACCGAGGAGAGTAGCTTGCACTCGGGGCTCGGTCACGTGATCACATGGGATGATGACACAGTCGTGCGATGTGGCGAGGAACTACTCGGGGGACTGATTGAAGACTGTGGGAGAAAGAAGATGATACTTTTCATCTTTTTGTCTTAGGCACGTAATATCAATAGCAGTTTAAGCTATAAAGGTGGTTGCTTTTCATACTAATGTACCTGACCAAATATGGGCGAACATAGTATAATTTTACACTGAAATTACTGTTGTTGTATATTGGTCATTATTTGCGACGAATCACATTTGGTTGAAGAAAACATTGGATTAATAGCGAAAATAACATCGAAACTTCACCATTGCGATGTCATTTTCGCTATTATTCCAGTGTTTTCTTCAACCAAATAAGATTTCCGCAAATAAGGACCACTAAAAAAGGCAACAACAGTCATTTCAGTGTAAAATTATACTCTGGTCGCCCATATTTGGTTAATTACATCTGTATGGAAAAGCAAATATTTGTCCACTGACATAAATAATTTAAACTTAGAACTATTGATATTATGGTAACCTACATCTTACGCTGTACAAAACAGAGTTCAGCCGAATACTGTTGTCTAAAATGTGCCATAGGAACAGCCATGAACTGTGTAGGTATATGTTAATGGTAAATAACTATGGTGGTCGTGATTTAATCTATCGTTATTAATAATAATCGACATAGATACGATCTGTGGTAAACTTTATCTCACAATAACGAGCCATTGTAAGAAAAACTACAATTGGTGTAGATTCTAAGCAAATCAAATCAAATCACCGTGCTAATGTGAGAAAATATATTACTTATGTGATATAAAATTGCCAATACAAAGTATTTCCTGTACCTTGGCATACAAATATTCATAAATAAATAAAAAATAAATTAATAATGCTGGACAGTTCACACAACATTATCTAGCTCCAAGCTAAGCAGAGCTTGGTCTTCTATATCAGGTATTAGATAACCTGTAAATACTTAAATACATTACAAAGATAGTCATTTTTTATTAAGTATACATAGAAAATACCCAGAACACCCTGAACAAATATAATATCTGCAGATGATACAAATATTTTTTCCGAGGCAGGAATCGTACCCGCAACCTCCTGCGTCGCAGGCGAACCTTCGCCCGCCGTGCGACAGAGGTAGTCAAACGAAACGTCAACACGAGGTGCAAGTGGGCACCTTGGTGGGGCAGAGTGGAAATACCCCACCCATATAGGTCTGATTTGTCGATATCGTATGTTATATCTATCGACAAGCTCTATTCTAGTAGCAAACACACAATGCGCGCTTTCATTCGGCGCCGTACGCGACTTGTGTTGTGAGTTTTCCGTGTTTTATTCCGTTGACGTGCGCCCGCCAGATATCAGATACTTATTGCACTTCCCAGAACGTGCTAGAGAGTTGCCACTTATCGATAAAAATATCGATGAAATATCACTGCATTATCGACAACTTCAACAATGCCAACATGTTACTACAACAGCACTATGAGTGGAACTGGGGGCTTTGTATAAGAATTTAACACATGGTACTCGAAACTAAATGAAGTGTCGTTTCCTTCAATACAATAACAGACAGCGTCCTTTGTTTTCTCCTCGTTTTCGCTAAGGGCGCGACAAGTAAGTGATAGTAGGTATATAGTTTCGAATACCTACTATCAAATTATCGTACTAAGCCCTCAGTTGTTTACTCTACTGGCAGGTGGTGTGACATGGTGACGTGAGATTTCCACGACACTTTTGTGCGGACACCGAAGTCTCACCATTTCGTTCCCCCGAATAACATTTTTATCGTTTAGGTAACAAAGCCCTAAAAAGCGCAGTCTTCTTCAGATAAGTGTATAGGTCTTTAAAATTGCACACCCATTTAATTACGTGAAAATAATATATTAATTTTAGTCAAATTTCGGCTACTCTCCATTTACTTTTATTCTCCTGTTGATGTTCGTTGGCCATTTAGTTTTAGAACTTCCGGTCGGGGTTCCCGTCCGACCTTCGACTGTGGTCGCAGGCTGTGCTCATGAAAAAGGGTCCCTAAATGGTCAACGAAACGTCCAGGAGAATAGTAAAGTAGGCATAGTAAGTAGGTAGTAGGGTAGTAAATTATGTTAAGTATATTGTCAAATTATCAATAAATTGTTAACATCTGTTTATATCTGTATGTTGCATAGTCGTATTTTTTAAAAATGATACCACTATAATTTCGATTCTAAAATACTCATTATTCTGTGAGCACAAGGATCATGTTGAAACGTCAAGCTTGTGTAAATTCACAGACTAAATAATAGTACAAGTAGTGCCAAGTAAAAGAGTTGGATTCAGTTTTATCTCTACTATTCTATTTCACTCCTATTTCAATCGATTTTTCGTTCGAGATTTTTCATTTTAAATTTTTAATTCGCAATTTTTTATTCGACATTTCTCTAATATATCATTCAAGATTTATCATTCGAGATTTATTCGTTCGAGATTTATCATTCGTGATTATTCGTTCGACATTTTTCATTAAATATTTTTCATTCAAGATTTTTCGTTCGAGACTTTTCATTCGAGATTTTTCGTTCAACATTTTTCATTCGAGATTTTTCATTGAAGATTTTTCGTTCGAGATTTTTCGTTCGAGATTTTTCATTCGAGATTTTTCGTTCGACATTTTTCAATCGAGATTTTTCATTAAATATTTTTCTTTTAAGGTTTTTAATCGAGATATTTCATTCGCGATTTTTCATTAAATATTTTTCAATCAAGAGTTTTCTTTTTTGGATTTTTGCTCGCGTTTTTCTTCAAAATAATTTCTTCAAAGTTTTTATTGACTATCCTATAGATATTTATTATTTTTACGCTGACTGTACTTCATTAACAAAATCGACAAGGGATCCAACGGGAATTTGAAAGTTGACTACAAATGTTAATGGATCAAACAGGACGATCAAAGTCCAATGGATCAATCTCAATGGATCAAACAGGAACAACTCACTATTTCTTCCGCACTGCAGACTCTAGGTATATTTACTTGGTAAGTTATACGTATAACCGAAAACCGTTTACGCCAAAACTATTCGATTTATTTGCACACACTGTTAATATCTCTCAATAAGGATCCATAAACCTATCGTCCATTCGTTGAGGCATTCTATAAGGCCATGACCTATGTCCAGTAGTGGACCAAGCTGGTTGATGATGATGTTGATTTATCGATAACGCCGGCTGGCTATGTCCAAGCACTACAGTCTCTATTCTCAACGAGAGCTCTTTGTGGGATTGAAACTTTTTGACTCTGAGGGATTGTTATCCACAAAGTAGCTCCGGATATGCGCTCCAGCTCTCAAGTGCTTGGCCACGGTAATACATACATAGATACACGCGTTTGTCCCCGAAAGGGTAGGCAGAGCCTCAAATGAGCCTCTTTTCACTGTGGGTTGCACCATCGTGGGGAATAGACGTGACAAGGGCCACCGTTGCCATTGCTTCCCACGACTGATTCAGATAACACTTTGTAACAACACATTCCTTAATAAGCTAGCAGCCAGGACAAATCTTATACCAACAAATCCTAAAACAAGTCTGGGTAATCCCTTTGTTGGCTCTTACGACATCCACGGGAGGAGGTGGAGGGGTCTGTTCTTGGGCCGGACACACTACGGTGATGAAAAATAACAGATTTTGAGTAAATCGTGGAGTGGATATCTTTACTCTTCTTATGATAATAGGACCTATTATTTATTAACAGTTTATTACCTAATATTTTACAAACCGAATAACAAGGGTCGAGCTGAGTTCGCCCCCTGGTCCCAGATAAACGAGCCCTGCCCGAGAACACGCTTTTTTGTATAACAGTTCGTCCGGGCTACCACCATCACTATTTTTGCCGCAAAGCAGCAGTACTTGCATTACTGAGTTCTGGTTTGAAGGCTCCCGGAGAAATTACAATACTGCACATGAAACTTTTCATATTTGTATCTCAGGGTGACGGGCGCAGTGCATTGCCACATAGGGCGCGTCCTAGTTGGACGTGGCTTGTGTACAAACCACGTTTTTGTGTGGCTTTGTGACGTCAAGAATCCAATCAAGTAAGAGACCTTGGGTTGCTGGTAGATGGAACTATGAGCTTCGAAGAACATATCAAGTCAAAAACGTCTAAATGTTACTCTGCACTTAGATCCCTTTACAAATTTAGACCTCATTTGAGTGTTCCAGTTAGATTACGGCTCGCTTTGTACTTGGCATCTTTAACGTATTTTAATTGTGATAGTGTATTGATAATTGATTCAATGTCATCCTACCATAACAACATAATTGTTAATATAGAACCACCCCCTTCTTTTCTTATCTTATCTGAATGTACTTGTCTAAATACCACCATTACCTGGTACCATTAGCTTAACATTTTGTGTTTGAATATTAGCTTGTGTGGGTACCTAAGCTTATTAGGTACCTAGTATCTATCTGTTACGAGTTCTCGGTGGTTGTCCTGCTGTTCCTTGTTTTTTCAATCATTGTTACATAGTTTCTCTTTTGTTTGGGAACAGCAGATAGCTACCGAGTATCATGTCTGCTGTGACGACAGCAGCATTCTAAGGCGAGGCTGAAAAACAGCGTGGCTGAGCCCTCGACCTTTTCTCTTACACTATACTAAATATGTTATTTTTATACCTATATATCCTTTGTTATTTTTTAGTTTAGTGTAAAGAATAAATGCCCTTTTATTTATTTATTTATTTTATTTAATGTTTTTTTATAGACAGAGGTTATAGCGGTGGACCATCATGCTCGTTCCGTCATTCATTCAAATTAAAAATGGAGGTGTGCATACTGCAAATACTTTTTGTTAGTAGTAGAGCTTTTTTGTGTAAGAGTACGTCCGGGGAAGTACTATTACCATACCTATTTCTGCCGCAAAGCATAGTGCTCGCATTGCTGAGTTCCAGTTTGAAGGGTATGGTGCCGGTGAAATTACAGGCACATGAGACTTCATATTTATGTCACATGGTGGCAGCCACATACGGTGCGTCCTAGGTGGATGTGACCTATGAGGCAATTTCAGTATCGGGATAAGATGAGCATTTTTGTGGGTAAAATCACGCTCTTCCGACGGCTCCGTTCACTAGGATCCACAATCAAGCTCCACATTTGGATCCGTGGGTACATTTTCCGTCTCTTAGATCCACATGACATGGACACACTGTGATTTTTTCTTCATCGGACTACATGCATCCTTTATTTTTCTACTGGTAGGAAATTATTGCTAAATGACAAAGAACCATGAATGAAAAGTGGAATAATTAATTTTGCATGGTTCTTTATCGAGATTACTGCCTGAATGAAAAGTTGATAAATAATTTTGAACGGATCTTTATCGTGTTATAAGTGATAAATAAAAGAATTTAAAAAAGTATTCTTTAGGTATAAGTTTATCGACCCTGTACCATCCTGTACTTGGTAACCTTGATCGTGCCCTGCGCATACACTAAATGTTATTAAGGTTTTTTAAATGTATTTTCCTGTTTTTCTGTAAGTAATTGTTTGTGTTACTATTTAACTGAGCGGTAATTAATAGCATTTTGAGCGGAAATAAAATTTGAGTGGTAAACCATTTTTTTGCGTCTGGCACTCCCCGGATGCGGCACGCTTTGCTCGACACGCTCTAGAGTTGTTGATATTACCTAGTATATCATCGTCATCATGTAGAAGTCCACTGCTGGGCATAGACCTCCTCCATAGAATTTTATTTTATTTAATTTATTTTATTTTGTCCATTTTGGAAAACTAGGTACCCAAACAACATCAGTGTAAAATGGAGGGCCAAATACAAGTTTCCACACATAGTAATGCCACGACAAACGGTCTTGGGCCGCCTCGATCCACTTACTTCCTGTAATCTTTACAATGTCATCGGTCCATCAAGAGGGTCCATCGTACACTGCGTCATCCGGGTCATGATCGTCACTCGAGATCTAGATAATGTTCGGGGTTATAATTTTTATTTTATAACTCTACTTTGATAATTATGGAACAATATTTAACGCTCAAAATCAAAATAATGTAATGCTTAATTGGATTTTATTTCCCAACAATATGTTCAATGCTCACTTTATTAGTTTATCGTGCTTTTTCAGTGTCAGTATATGTGTTATGTTTCTTACTGTGTAGAGTTTGTCCAATAAACATTTTCTGAGAGTAAGTGCTTGGTTCTTTTTGCGTACCTACTTACAATTTTCTGACAGCGATCGATTGAGTCGTAATAATAAGGTAATAATCATCAGTAAGGTTGAATAATATATACCTCTAAAGAATGTGGTGAGGTCATGCTGAATGTTTTGTTCGAAAATATATATTTATCTCATTTTTAACCATAATAATTACCAACCTTGATTGATGTGATGGTGTATGGACCGGTGCTTGACGTAGGTATTGCGTTTTATTTAATTTTTTGTCGATAGTTAATAAACAAGACCTTCTAATTATATGGTTGAAGGCCGCACGTATATATACAGGGCGTCCCAAGACTATGTCATGCAGGGAGAGTACCTTAAATATTGTAGATAGGGTATTTTTGGGAAAGGAGACTTGATTTTATATTTTAAAGTTAGTATTACTCGAAGATTTTCTAAAAATTAATTGCATCGTCCGGGAATTGAAGCGTCTTAAATGAAAAATTAAAATTAAAATGATTAATTTTTCATTATTCCTTTGTTTTAAGATACCATGTTACTCAAGAGTATTTTTTTTGACCATTCTTTCGATTGACATTATAAAACAACGCAGTGTTTTTTTTTCACATTTAAGTCTGTTCGATTCCCAGACGAAGCAAGTAATTTTTAGAAAATCTTTGAATGCACCAATACTAACTTTAAAAAAAAATAAAGGCTTCTTACCGCGAAATATCCTATATACAATATACTTTTCCTTTACAAGGTACTTTTCCTAAATGTCGCATAGTCTTGGGACGCCCTGTTGGTATATTGACATCTCAGGGTGAAGAACAAAATTAGATTGTTACTACGGCGTATAGTATTATTTTATCTGTGCTATGGCATAATTTCGCTTGTGGCGCGAAATTCAAATTTTGTTGTATTTTTTGCTAATCACAGCTTATCAACACATCTTGAGATAGCGAAACCTGATTTTGCGAAACCTAGGAGTATAACGCACATGTTTTGATTAAAAGTGTCTCATAGTTTAGCTACGAATGACATTCAACGATTTTACGGTTACTTTTTGATCATTGACATTCGTAGATAAAATAAAATAGATAAATAATAAAATAATGCTGGACAGTTCACACAACATTATCTGGCCCCAAGCTAAGCAGAGCTTGTGTTATGGGTACTAGATATCTGATTTACTTAATACAATTACATTACATAGATAAATATGAACGACCTACTTATATGTTTAATGTACTACTTATAAGATAAATGTTTTTCTCATGTAAGTGACATAATGTCTTTTTGAGAATTTTTAAACTGTTTTTTTTTATTATACATAGGAAATAAACAGAACACCTTGAATAAATATCTGCAGATCTTACAAATATTTGTTCCAAGGCGGGAATCGAACCCACAACCTCCTGCATCGCAGGCAAACCTGCGCCCGCCGCGCCACAGAGCTTCGTCAATGATAAATAATGATATTTATGAGACACTTTTAATCAAAACATGTGTGTTAGATCTCCTAGTTTTCCCAAAATTAAGTTTCGGTATCTCAAGATGTGCAAGTGATTAGCAAAAAACGCAATAAAATTTAAATTTCGCGCCTCAAGCAAAACGTTCCACCTTGAATCTGCAATCAAAGTTATTTATTTTAATATTAAGAATGCGGGCCTTAAACCAGTTTGCGCATTTTTTAACAGTTACTGACCCTGTAGTGTATTGCACACAGCAATATGCAGACGCAACTTCAGCTAAGTCTTGAAGCTTCGAATCTAGCTTAGTCCAAACTGCTATGCGATGATATCAGAAACAGATTTACTTAATATGAGTTTTATAGATAAGGGAAGGATTTTACGTTGAAAGTTCGTGTTGTGGTTTAACATACGGAACGTACTTCTAGCTAGATGGATCACTTCTGAAACGATATTAAACCTCATATTTTTAGCCGACTGCCCAGAGGGTTATGTATTTCGGGTGCATGTATGTATGTTTGTATGCCAGTTCCACATTCAAATAAATATTTTTTGTTTCACCATGTTATATGATGTTGACTTTTTTTCATAATCTTGTAGGTCTTTAAAATAAGTAAATTCAGATCGTGATAATTAAACCAGTAATAATATATTTATTTAAGCAATTAGTGAATAACGGTCCGATTTAAAGCGAGGGCCATATATGAATCACGTGCAAGTGAAGGATTCTAACGACTGGATCACGTGGTGAGTGATTTATTAGCGAGTGGTTCTAGTGTTAGAATCCTGAGTGATTCATGGCCCTCGATGTAAATCCGTTTTATTCAAGAGTTGCATACTATACTTTATACCATGACT
The DNA here is from genome assembly GCA_932527175.1 of Operophtera brumata. Classification (NCBI taxonomy): domain Eukaryota; kingdom Metazoa; phylum Arthropoda; class Insecta; order Lepidoptera; family Geometridae; genus Operophtera; species Operophtera brumata. The sequence continues at coordinate 33,814,169 of OW052227.1, read as the reverse complement.
ACGAAAATTAAAGATTTAAGCAAAACTTATTTAATTCATGAAGAAAAAAGGAAGGTTAAAATAATTAAAATGCATTAAATTCAAACACCAAATTAGTGATTAAAAGTGCTTTTTTATTTGCTGTTGTACAGCGCGAAGCGCCTAAAACCATTATTCACGTAAACATCTAAAATCAAAGAATTTCCTATTTTTTTAACCCCCGACGCAAAAACGACGTTTTGTTATAAGTTTGACGTGTTTCTCTGTGTGTTTGTGTGTGTCTGTCTGTGGCATCGTAGCTCCCGAACGGATGAACCGATTTTGATTTTGTTTTTTTTGTTTCAATGGTAAATTAGTCGGGAGTGTTCTTGGCTATGTTTGATCAAAATCGGTTCAGCCGTTTCATTGCGATAAGGTTTTTTTTTAAATTTTTACAAAATTAATTATTTGTTCCTTTAAAATAGATACCAATTTTGTAGTAAAATAGGCCTTGTATATGTGTTATTTGTGTCAAATAAATGTTTTTATATTCTATTCTATTAGATAATATTTTTTGTTATATCACAGATCCACTTCTTCAAAGATTGTGTCTACATTGTCAGGCGAGTGTTTGGTCTTCATTCACAGAGTGACATGATAGGCTCATGTCTTTCAATCACACAAAGAGCCTTTATGCACCTCGGTTCAACTCGTAGTGCGGGGAAAATAGGTAAGGGTGAATATCGATAATAAACAGACAACACTTTCACGTTCCTGCTAAGGGTTAACAAGTCCACCTGTCGACTCTTTCAGCCATATTCAATGAGAGACGTCGTCTTGTTTAATTTATTTAATTTCCTAGTGTTTTTTTGAGTTATTTTGTGTAATTTTGGTGGCATTTTAACCAATGTAGCTCATCTATACAGGGCGTCCCAAGACTATGCATCATGAAGGGAAAGTACCTTAAATATTGTAGATTTTATTTTTAAAATACGGGGATATTTTTTTTTACATTTTAGTCGGTTCGATTCCCAGACGTAGGAAGTAATTTTTAGAAAATCTTTGAATGCAGTATTACTAACTTTTAATAATAAAATAAAGTCTCGTTTCAGCGAGATATCCTACCTACAATATTTAAGGTACTTTCCCTTCATGTCGCATAGTCTTGGGACGCCCTGTAGAGCACAAGTGTAGTAAAATGAAATGGAAGTGTATTACGTAACTTTTCAAGTTGGTGGAAATAGTCTGCCAAAGTTTTTGTAAAATGTCCACCGTTTTACTTAAACATGACTTGACGACTTGGAAGGATTGAAACGTTGCAAATTATATTGAAAATCCAATAATTATACTTGTGGCAAATGCACAAGCAGTGCGTGCGACACCAATTATATACATAAGAAAAACCGGCCAAGTGCGAGTCAGACTAGCGCACCGAGGGTTCCGTACAAACCTGTAGGTATATAAGTAAAAGTTATGGTACTCTTATTTCTACTTAATCGAACTTACAAAAGTTGAACAACAAAAGGGCCTTTATTTCTTACACTATCACAAAGGTTATAGGTATAGGTATAATAATTTAAAGATAAAGGGTAAGAGAAAAGGTTGAGGGGTCAGCCACGCTGTTTGTCAACTCGCCTCAGAATGCTGTTGTCATCAAGCAGCCATGATATTCGGAAGCTATCCGCTGTTACTAAGCGACAAAATTATATATTTTACCCATTCTAAGTTTCGTTTTACTTTTAAGGCTAAGCTCAGAAAGTAATAAATTGCATTATAAAATCCTTTGGGCATCCTTGTGGTCAATAATCTACCTCTTATTTTTACCTGTTGAAATTATACTGCTGGTATAAAATCAGAGAATTCCTTTCTATAGTGTGAGATAAATCTTATATGAACTACCAAGTTCTTATAGATTTTAAACTATCGTCGTTGGGAATCATTTTGGCTTACCACTGTTTTTCGAACTCAGTTTCACTGTTGAACTCAGTCTTGAAACGTCAGCAAAACGACGAAAAACAGTGGTAATAAGCTGTTCATTTAAAACTAAGTTCTTAGTACGTACAAAATAGAACAAAGTCGTAAAACAAGTAATGAGGCGTGATTTTGATCAGTGGTCGTCAAAGTGCGGCCCGCAACCAGTTTTGTGCACTCCCTTCACTTCATCGAACATCGTGAAAAGCAGGAGTACATTCAATTTAAGAGAAACGTGCCTAGAAACTACAAATGCTTACGAGACTGCGCACAATTTACAACATATCTCTGTGAAGCTTCATTTACGAAAATGAACTTCTAAAAAACTTAATATCGCAATCATCTTTCTACTTATTTAGAAGCCGCAATTTTTAGAACATGTATATAGAATGTGCAGCCCCGGTGTTACCCCACATTATCCTACGCGGCCCATGACCAGCAAAGTGTGACGACCGCTGATTTAGATAGTCCATAATTATGCAGGGAATTGGGGGGTGGAATTAGAAACCCACTATTTTCTTCGACAATTACATAGGTATCTATTTGAACTTCACATCTTATGTTTATAGCTTCTGGGGATAATTCTCACAATTATGCAAATGTAATAATACTTCACAGACATAATGAAAAAATAATAGATTTGAAATGCGTAGGTCTGATAAGTAGTTGGTAAAATGATAAATGATTTATTTCTGTTAGATCCAGGTGGTAACATTTGTTGGTGTTAAGGTCTTAATGTGCATCTCTAGTCTGCCATGTCTGGCCTACAACATTGTATGCAAGCAAAAAACTAAATTAATTAATAAATTTCAAACAATAATAATAAAAAGTACAAACAAATAATATGAAATATAAATGACATTGAAATTGGTAGAAATAAATAAGATTGTTTAACATTAAAATTTGTCAATTAGAAATTCATTAATCGAGTAATAAACCTTTTCTAATTTTAAAATGAAATTAGTTGTTCTTGGAACAGCAAGTACCTAATAAATGTAAGACAAGTGCAAGTAAACTTAAAGCATCTCTATCTCATCATCATCTCATTTCTCAGAACCTGTTGTTGCAAGCTGAAATATTAAGATGAAAACAAGCGGTTGCCTGCTGATTATGGGTAACCGTTGCCTATTATGGTTTCAACATCACCTTTAACATACTTGCCAATCAAGCCGGTAATAACTTGAATTGCATTGCTATGATAGCTGTGAGAACTAAGCTCGAGGAATTTATGAATAATTAATTATGTAGGTTCTCTGAGGGATACAATCTGCAACGAAGTTATCCGACAGAGAACTAAGGTCATCGACATAGCTCAGAGAATAAGCAAGCTGAAATGGCAATGGGCTAGGCATATATCCTGAAGAACCGACAACCGCTGGGGTAAACGTGTTCTAGAGTGGAGACCACGTCTTGGTAAACGTAGTGTGGGGCACCCCCTAGCTAGGTGGAGCGACGATCTGCGTAAGGCGGCTGGTAGAAAGTGGATGGGAAAAGCTGGAAATCGGTTTAAATGGCGAGCATTGGGAGAGGCCTATGTCCAGCAGTGGACTGATACAGGTTGATGATGATGATGAATTATGTAGGTTCTTAAGATGGAGAATACTGAAAAGGAAAGCAGGTGTTTGCTGTGCTAGTAAACTATGCTTTGTCAAAAATAAATGCGAAAGTTTGTGAGTGTGTGTGTGTGCGTGTGAAGAAGTAACAAAACTTCTTCACGCTGAAACGGCTCGACGGATTTGGATGAAATTCGGAATGGAGATAGCTTGACTCCCGGAATAACACAAAGGCACATTTTAATCCCGATATTCCCACGGGATCGAGACCTATGCGGGTAACATCGCGGGGCGCTGCTAGTTACGTAAAAACTTGATACAAAGTACGCCAGCTTCAGGCTTCAAAATGATCTTTATGATTTCAGTAAATAGAACTCTATTGACTTTGACAACATTTAAATTGCATAATGTAATCGCTTGGGTAAGTTTGTCTTTTACTCATGTTGTTAAATTTTCGCACTGGCTAGAAAGTTTTACCGCTTGTCATTAGGTATTTTAATAGTACTTTATGAAACTGTTATAGTAGGGGTTGAAAGCTCGGTTTTTAATAGTTTAACACCAGTGTTTTAATACCTAGTTATATGTGCAGTTTCATACACTACTTTATCTCAACACATGCAATAAAACTTATTTTTGACCAACAATGCACATGAAACATAATATCGTAAATGGCGTCAAATGAATACCTAAGCGTAAAAAAACAAAAACCATTCTACCGCACATGCCCTGAAGCGCGTGTAGCCATAGACCATAGACTATGTCACGAGTACAGTTGCTCGTGACTCACGAGAATGAGTAAAAATGACATAAAACCTCCTCGGTCTAGCCGTAGTGTATTTTAATGGTAAAAAGTTATTTTAAAGCATTATTCTTTTAGGAAAACAATGTTTTAAAGTATTTTGTTCATATTACAGGCGACAAGACGCCCGCGCGGCAGCCCACCACGGAGATGGCGTGACGAGTTGGATGTGCACCTACCAGACTGGCCCACTGCACCAAGGGACTGAGAGAACTGGAAAAAACGGAGGGAGGCCTTTGCCATGCAGTGGGACAATATGGGATGAACATGAAAATAAATAATAAATAACATAAATTATAGGCGAAGGTGATTATAAGGTTTTAAGGTGGTATATATGTGATATATGGTGATGTTATCAAAACCATCAGTTTAGCTACGATACACCTAAACACATTTAAGTATACAGTTTTTTTTTGTTAGGGGTATCGTAGCTTAACTGATGATATTTATGAGATACTGTCAATTAAAACATGTGTGTTATGTCTCCTAGTCCTCGCGAAATCAACTTTCTCTTTCTGAAGAAGTGTTGATAAACTGTAATGGGCTATAAACACCAAAAAAAAAACACACCTCAAGCGAGAGCATCCACCTTAATCAGGATTTTACGATGTGAATGTAAATTATATTGACATGTTTTTTTATCGATACCGTCCCATCTCTAGAAGACGATTTGGAGAAGTGCAATATTTTCGGGGTCTCGCGACGAGTGTCCCGAACAAAGGGCCGAGTGCGGCGGAACCGTGGTTTTGTTGCGTCTCCATAAACCACTCCGCCTCGAGGGGACGTGGAAACAAGAATATGGCGATACGGTTTCAAAATAAAACGGCCAAGTGCGAGTGAAACTCATGCTCTGGGGGTTCCAATCCGATAAGTATTTCGAAATGGTTAGCGCCCTCTTAAGCTAAGTCCAAAACAAAGCGTTCAGCCCGCGTCCTCAGTGGCGTGCACGATTGCGATCAATGTAAGACAATGGATCGCCACTGAGCACGCCACCGCGGACGTGGGCTGAACGCGTTGAGCACGCCACCGCGGACGTGGGCTGAACGCGTTGAGCACGCCACCGCGGACGTGGGCTGAACGCGTTGAGCACGCCACCGCGGACGTGGGCTGAACGCGTTGTTTTGGCCTTAGCTTTTAAGTTACAGCTACTTTTTCCTACAAGCTATTTTAGGGGTAAAATATCTAAATTCCGCAATTTAAGACTTTCCTTTATTTGCGTAACAAAGCCTCCTAGTATTCCTTATTTTAGAATTGTGAATTTGTAAGGTTATTGAAAGTGGCCGAGGTTTTTTATTTAGGATATTTCAAACAAAAAAAAAAAAAACTAGCGAACTGTGGCTATGATGTCACTGCGACCAAATGCTAAATGTGATCGCCACTTTTCCATACTAAAATTAGCCATTCGTAGTTATTGCGTTGAGTTAGAAGCTTGATTGTTTAGGTCACTATAACCTCACATTCTGAGTTCAAAATGTGTCTGAACCAAAAGAGAAACAAAACGAATAAAGATAAACAATTCTGACAAGTTCTGCTTGATTGGCCACATTTGATGGACTACAATGTGAACCGCCAGTGTAATTTGATGGAATAGAATAATAATAATTAAAAAAAACAATTAGAAGATGTTTTTGTGACTACATCTAATTACTTCCATACTTTTGCTAAAAATCACCTAATTTGCCTGTACTAGAATGTGTCCGGAGCGTAATCTAAGTAATGAACAAAATGGTACTCTTTGCTGTTTAAATAGAAATAGTAATAAAAACAAGCATTTTGTGGTCAGGCATGTACTTACAACACCTGTTGTCAGGCATGTACTTACAACACCTGTTGTCAGGCATGTACTTACAACACCTGTTGTCAGGCATGTACTTACAACACCTGTTGTCAGGCATGTACTTACAACACCTGTTGTCAGGCATGTACTTACAACACCTGTTGTCAGGCATGTACTTACAACACCTGCTGTTACATCTGAGTGAAAATCTTCTACCACTATGTATTCCAAAACAAGTTCACCTTTTCAGGTAAGTACGTGATAAAATCGGAAATGAGGAGATCTCTAGGGAAGCCTATGTACATCAGTACACTTCTAGTCTGATGATGAAATAGCCGGAGGTATCAACCAGTTAAATAATGCTGTACATATTCAAGAAAAAAGTATTTTTTTATCCAAATCCCCGACATAGCAATATAGTTAATTGAAAAGGTAAAGGTAATATCGCTCGCAAAACCTTCGTTAAAAAAAAATGGTTCCCGAGTGGCGAAACGGACCGGATGATGCAGTGTAGGAAGCCCACACTTAAATAACCTTAGTAATAATACCTTAATTAATTTAGTAGTAGTAGAGCTTCTTTATGAAAGAGTTTGTCCGGGGAAGTACTACTACCATACCTATTTCTGCCGCAAAGTAGTAGTGTTCGCATTGCTGTGTTCCGGTTTGAAGGGTAAGGGTGCCGGTGAAATTACAGGCACATGAGACTTTCATCTTTATGTCTCAGGGTGGCGGGCGCAGTGCAATGCCACATAGGGTGCATCCTAGGTGGGCGTGACCTGTGAGGTAATGCACTGTTCATAGGCAGGGGATACCACTTAATATCGGGTGGGCCATCTGCTTGACCCGTCATTCCAAGTAGTATAAAAAAAAACTAATATTAAAACATGATTGCCATCTTCTATTGAAGGTTTTTTTCGTAACTTCTTGTAATAACATATCACACTGACTTCCCAGAGCGCCGCTCTCTGTAGGCCGTTTTCACACTCCAAAAAATGCAGTTTGTGGCATCCTCGCCTTAATGAGAAACTTGGAATTTCGCAAAATGGCGGCCGTTTGCACTTTTGCTTGTGTTTCTTACAACACATCATTTTTTGTCTACTTCTTACACGTTTCCATTACCCATTATCATTAAACGTAAAATAGAGGCACACATGCATTTTTTTCAAGTTAATATTTTTTGTAAGTCTAACGTGGACCAAGAGAACATTAAGAGCCTATTTTAATTTCATTACAATTATGTTTGTTTGGTTCGTTGTTCTATGTATTTCCATAAAACTTATGAGTACCTATCATCGATATTTTAACAAAACACCAGGAGAAACCAGGATGTGGCCCTGATAAGCTTGTATCCGATGGTGAAAATAACAGTGTGGTGAAAGGAGTCGGTACGCCTGATTGATTGATTGATTGAAAATAAGTTTAAAAAAAATATGTTTTTCAAAACAAGCTTTTTAAAATTAGTGATCGGAGACTTGAGTTGATAAAAATGAACCCACACAAGGCTACGATTAATCATTGAGGAGTTCCGTTTTCCATCATTAGAACAGCTCGCTGTCATCTTTTTATTATATTGTCATCTGAACTTGACAGGTATGCAAAATTTCATCTCAATCGTTTAAGGATAACTGCTTTAAAATTCAGTTGCAAGATTTGACCCAAACATACATACTCACATACAAACATTTGAAGTCAAATAAAAGCTTGTAAAAACGAAGTAAGGTAAATAAAAGCTTACAGAAAAAAAAACTTTTAATATTTGCTCCTAAATAACACATTGCGGTTTCCTCGACATCGGACGCTTTCTGGAACTTTCCAAACCGAAGCTCTCGTCCGTACAAAGTTCAACACGTACGCCCTCTGTAGGGCTGCCTGCGGATTCACATTTGTTTAAACTTTTTCAAAGCTTTTCAGTTTGAGTTCCCAGTTTACTATCGAGCTATTTTGAAATACCGTCGCCTGAGACTGCATTATTCGGCCGTGACGTCATATTTATTCGGTGGTGACGTGTCTGTTTGGCCTAATAATAGACCGTTCCGTCTCCTCCCGTGGATGTCGTACAAGCCCAAGGCAACTAAAGGATTACACCAGGGTATGGGCAGCAGCATCCGGCTGAGTACTTATCAATAATACTGCGATCAACAATCCACCTGCCAAGCTGCATGTTTTGCCTCAAAGCAGTAGTGCTCGCATTGCTGTATTCCGGTTTGAAGGCTATGGTTGCCGGTGAAATTACAGGTAGGTACATGAGACTTTCATCTTTATACGGGCGGAGTGCAATGCCACATAGGGCGCGTCCTAGGTGGACGTGACCTATGAGGCAATGCGTTAATACCACTTAACATCTGCTAGTTCTGTCATTTACAAAGTTAAAAAAAAAGCGTGGTGCTATGCCAAACGTGGTGCAAATCTCCCCATTGCATTGATGGCCTCGTCCAGCTGTGGACATATAAAGGGACTCTATAGGTACCTATATGTGATTTGTAATTCAAGGTAAAAAAAATGCTGTGAGCTTTATAGGGTTGTTATAAAACACTCACCACTTTACAATTCCATGCTTCAAATCCATGTTAGGAATATTCTTCAGAATTCTAAGTCAATACAATGTTCTTTGTAATATTCATAACGTGATTTCGAAGCATGGGATTGTAAAGTGGTGAGTGATATAGAACAACCAAAAAAGATAAGGTACTTATGTCGGAATAAAAACCTGTATGAATAAGCTTTTTGTGAAAAAATATATTTTTCAATACAAGTTTTTATAAAATTAGTGATCGTAACCGTGTGATGATCGAAATGAGCCTAAACACGGCCAGTCTACAACGGGTAGACGGGTAGTCTCTTGCTTGTTCCGTCATCCAAACAGTATAAAACAAAAAAAAAAACCTCGAGGAGTCCCGTTGTCCACGTTCCACCTCCATCATCAGATCAGTTTGCTGTCACCATCATATTGTATTGTCATCGGAACTTGACAGGTATGCCAAATTTCAGCTCAATCAGTTGAGGATAACTGCTTTAAAATTCATTTGCACGATTCCACAAGGACAAACATATTCCACCCGAACATAGGCACCTACATTGCAAGTAAATATAAAGCTTGTAAAAAAGTTTATGTCGAAATAAACACCTGTATAAAAAGATGAATTTTGGTTTCATAGACTGGCAACCCCTGAAGCAGTGCACAGATACACATTGCGGTAAAATACTATATACCTACGTGTGCGTGAACTTTTCCAGTGGTTACTCTGGTTTGCCGGTTAGAGAGAGAATCCGTTTGGAGCAAGAATACGAGTGAGTGTTTGTTATACTTCGAGTAGGTTTTGGTGTTTATATTTATTTGTTACATATTGAATTCGGTTTAACTTTTTTAGCCAAATATTATAACATACTAGATGATACGTTTTACCGTTGGGGTAAGCGAGTTCTTGAGTGGAGATCGCGTCTTGGCAAACGTAGCGTGGGGCGCCCTTTGGCTGGGTGGAGCGATTACCTACGAAAGCCGGCGGCAGAATGTGGATGAGAAGAGCCGAACACCGGGCTCAGTGGCGCGTATTGGGAGAGGCCTATGTCCAGCAGTGGACTAGTGTGGGCTGATGATGATGATGATGATGACATGATGCGCGTGGTGTGTCCGGCCTAAGAATATACCCCTCCGCCTCCTCCCGTGGATGTCGTAAAAGCCAACTAAGGGATTACCCGGACTTGTTGATAATATTCGTTGGTATATTGGTATATATATATAACTCTATAACTGGTTGCTAGCTTATTATAGAATGTTTTATTAATGGAAGAAAGCGTTAGCTGAGTCAGTCGTGGGAAGTAATAGCGGCGATGAGCTCACTACTTGTCACGTCTGTATTCCACGATGGTGCACCCACTGTGAAAAGAGGCCGTATGTCATCCTCTTGGAACGGTTTTTGACAGTGTACGTATTGGCTGTTTATGATGGCATGGACACCCCCAATTATTGACTAGCTATTAATATAAGCATTAGCTACACCACGTCGCTAGAGCAAAGGATGGGCGAAGGAGGGAGCGTATCCTGCACTGGTGCCCTCGAGACGCGACACGAACACGAGGTAGACCGAGGAGAGGGTGGTGCGATGACATGCTAGAGGTTGCATGTAGAGGACCTGGACTCGACTCGCTCAGGATCGTAAAGATTGGAATTGCATGGAGGAGGCCTACACTCATTTTTGGGTGCCCAAGTAATAGTTTTATAATAGTACCTACCTACCTGGATAGAATAATAACATTTGAATACTGTTATTGAAAAGTGGAATGAATTTTATATAAAATTGGAAAATAAATATAACGCTTTATTTTTTTATTCTATATAGATTAGGGTAAGTAAGGGGGGTAGGGGCGAAACCACTATCTCACCCCCCCTAGCCAACCTCACCTGCACGACAGCGGCGACTCTCGAGTCACCGCGGTGCCCCCTGCTGAACAACGAACGAGGCTCTGGCGACCGATCATGGCGGTATAACCATACCCCTGGTCAGATACTTGACTAGAAGAGGCGTAGTCGGCCTTGAGGATAAAACACCCACTAAAAAGCACCCCCACCAACCCGCATTAGACAAGCGTGGTGGAGAACCCTGTCTAAACCCCTTCCTTCATGACAATACAACACAAACCCACGCCCCAAGTGCCCGGGAGCTCCGGCAGTTGCGTTGCCGATGACAGTAGGCAAGCGCACGCTGGGGCTAGGTGTGGTAAGAATCACCGGGTGAGGTCTCTCAACTGTCAAACGACCCAAGCTAGTAAAAAGGATTTTGATAAACTTAATGTTTTAACATTTTATGTTAAGACTTTATGAACTGAAGAACGTTTAATTGAATTAGAGAATGCCCTTAAACACGTCAATTGGGATATTGTTGGCCTTGCTGAAGTTCAACGAGATGGAGAGAATACATTAGAAAGAAATGATAGCATATTTTACCACAAGGGATATGGAAGTCAGTATGGAGTAGGATTTTTAATTGCAAAGATGTGGAAGAACAATATCATTAAATTTGTTGGGTACACAGATAGGATTGCACTTCTTAAATTTCGCATCGGAGAGAAAAAAAGTACTGACAGTCATACAGGTTTACGCACCAACATCCACTCATCCCAACGAAGAAATTGAAGAGATGTACGATATCCTTAACAAGGCTTGTGATGAGCATAGGGGGACATGGACTTTAGTCATAGGTGACTTTAACGCTAAAGTTGGCCCGCGTAACACCTTGGACATTCTTGGGGCCACACGAACTAGGAGTCAGAAATGAACGCGAATCGCGTCTTCTGGAGTTTGTTTTTGGCCAAAATTTGACTCTAAGTAACAGCTTTTTCTCAAAAAAGCAACATCGCCGTTGGACCTGGTTCTCTACTGATGGCTTTACTAAGAACGAGATAGTTTTTTGCCTCTCCTCAAGTAATCAAATAATCCAAAATGTCGAAACCCTTAATAGATTTAAATTTAGCTCTGATCATCGACCATTACGTACCACAATAACTCTCAATATGAATATTTACCGAACCAAAATGATCAAGAATACAATTAGAAAATTAGACAAACTTACTCTCATTACAAACAAAGAAAAATTTAACATAGAACTTCAAAATTGTTTCAGTCATTTAAACATAGATCACCCCGATAATACAGAGAACCAATATAATAATATCAAGGAATGCATTAAGCAGGCTAGCCGGAAAATCAAAACACTTAAATTCAAAACTCCGAAGCTAACAAACGCTTCTCTCAAACTTATTGAGGAGAGGCAGAAAATAACTCGTAATTCAGTGGAGTACAGAGATTTCGATAAAAAGGTAAAAAGGAACATCCGAAAAGACCTCAGAGCCTATAACATCTATCTTGTCCAATCTGCTCTAGACAAGAATCGATCCTTAAAATCAGCCATGCGTGGTAGAGAACCTGGAAGGTCCACAATAACCTGCTTAAAAGATCCTCACGGCATGAAGCAAGGTGATAGGGATAAGCTGATTCAAATCTGTACGCAATTTTATAAGAACTTATACTCCGAAAATTAGTCTCCACAAAAACACTCCCTTGATTATGCATGCTCTGACATAATAGAACCAATCACTGGATACGAAGCTGATAGAGCAATAGCGAGCATGAAATACAATAGGAGTCCTGGTGATGACGGTATTACTACTGAAGCACTAAAAATTGGAGAACAAGTTTTACTACCACACATTACTAATCTGTACAACACAATTTTATATACCGGGACCTTTCCACGTGACTTCTGTCACTCTAACATTATTCTCTTATTCAAAAAGGGAGATAAGACTGACATCGGCAACTACCGCCCTATCAGTCTTATTTCACACTTGTACAAAGTCTTTATAAAAATAATTGAAAATAGGATTTCTGGCCAGCTGGACATGAAACAACCCCCTGAACAAGCAGGCTTCCGTCGTGGCCTCTCCACTACCGACCACCTCCATTCGCTCAATCAATTAATTGAAAAACACCAAGAGTTTAAAATCCCGCTATACTTAGCTTTTGTAGATTATTCGAAGGCTTTTGACAATCTCAAACACTCTGAAATATTCAAATCACTTCATAAACAAGAAATAGATCCAACACACATTCATCTTTTGCAACAAGTTTACCTTAACAGCACTGCATCTATCCACATTCATAAAAACGGGCCATCCTTCCAAATCCAAAAAGGAGTCAAGCAAGGCGACCCGCTATCTCCAAAGCTATTCACATCCACTCTCGAAGAATTTTTCCAAAGCTTAGCAGCCAGCTGGGAAAGTAAGGGCATTATCGTCGGCGAAAAGAGGTTAACTAATCTTCGATTTGCCGATGATATTGTCTTATTTTCCTCAACAGGCTGAGCTAGAGACGATGCTCCAAGACCTGAGCAGGGCAAACCTCGAGGTGGGACTTTCAATGAATATGAATAAAACGAAGGCGATGACGAATGGCACAGAGAGGAAGATAGAGGTTGAGGGTGGTGAGATAGAATATGTCCATGAGTATATATATTTGGGCCAATTAGGCTCTTTTCAGGCGAGACAAGAACAAGAGGTTGCTCGACGCACAGAAAATGCCTGGAAGAGCTATTGGTCCATGAAAGATCTAATGAAAGGACCGCTCCCACTCTCTTTAAAGCGGAAACTCATGGACATGTGCATTCTCCCCATCCTCACCTACGGTGCGCAAACCTGGTCGCTAACGAATATTCAAAAGTCCTCTCTCGGGGTATGCCAACGAGCTATGGAGCGTAGTATCCTAGGAGTAAACCTCACGGACCGAATAAGGAACTCGAAAATACGCTCTGAAACACAGATAGCTGACGTCGCTCAAAAAGCTGCAAAGCTTAAGTGGGACTGGGCTGGACATGTGTGCCGTATGTCAGAAGAACTATGGGCAAAGCGCATGACAGATTGGATCCCAAACAGACGACGGCCACGTGGAAGGCCCAGACGGAGATGGCGGGATGAGCTAGACTCCTACTTGAAGGATTGGTGCCAAATAGCCAACAATAGAGACAAATGGAAGGAGGGAAGGGAGGCCTTTGCCCTGCAGTGGGACACCACAGGCTCATAATAATAATAATACCGGCTTCTTGAAGCCGAGATGAAATTAACCATAAACAGAAAAATAATAATAATATATAGATTAGCATATTGAAGACAGCGTAGAGTTCTTCGAAAATCCCAGATTCCCATCAGTGGGACATTGTTTGTTCGCAACCAGTCCGTTCTATATTGACTTTTCAAAGTTTCCTAACTCTTGTAATTAATCATTGGAGACCATCAACGTCACTCCTTGCATACTTAAGTAGTTACACGAGCTTGGTTAAATATCTCGAGTTAGTTTTGGTTGGAACCGCTGAGAAATTTACAGGCGTGTTTTCATTACCTATTGGTATTGAAACTCATTTATGGCGGGGAATACCGCAAAATTCCAAATCGCACATTTGAGTTTTAACTGAATCGTCTAAATCGAGTACAATATTCAAATAAAAAATGTGCATGGATACCTACTACAACCCGTTCACCGTAAGATGTTACCTGCCTTGGTTGGCAACTAACCAAGGCTTCTGCCATCTTACCGTGAACGTGAATACAAAAAACAATATTTTGTCAATATTTTCTCGATATAATCTAAATAGGTCGAAATCTCAAAGTTACCTCTAACTTTTGCCTAGATTCGATTGTTTTTCAATAATGTGCATATTATTTGGTTCAAAAATTAGATAAATATAATCAATACAATAAAGCCGGGACTTTACTGTAGAGGTTTTGTAAAACTATCTAATCTAGATATTTTACGAGAGATTTTTTCGAACGGCGCGAGGCGTTTTTGTATGTGTTGATTGAACCTGTGGTTGGCGCAGCCCACTGAAAAACGTTTTAGATTGAAAGCTATTTCGTAAAAAAATGAGTTTGGTGTGTATTATGTATGACAGTATTATTTGTGGCCAAAAAATTGTGTGTACGTACAAACATCAAAAGAGTACCTACTCACCTAAAAACGTTGTTAGAATTGTCTGTTATTTATTAAAACACTAATGGCCGTCCGCAGCTTCGCTCACGTTTTACCAAGTTAAAAAGTAGCCTATAGCTCAATCCAGGTCACAATCTATTTGTGTAATAAATTTAATTGGAATAGGTTCAGCCGTTTCGGAGTGTCAATCACTCCGAAACATCAAAACATCGGAACTTTGACATTTATGATAATAGTGGGATTGGTGTTCATTATGATTGTTTGTCGAATTATGTTAAGAACTAACTCATTTTATTTAGACCTAACTCAGCTGAGCATTTTTTGCAAGCTCTTATTTAACATGCAATGTTTTTGATGTAATGTATGTTTGTCTGGGTGGAATCCGGGTGAAATCTTGCAACTAAATTTTAAAGCAGTTATCCTCAACCGCTTGAGCTGAAATTTGGAATCCTGTCAAGTTCCGTTGACAATACAATATAATCGTGACGGCGAGCTGATCTGATGATCGAGACGGAAGATGGGCAACGGAACTCCTCGATGAATAATAATAGACTATTTAGGCTCATTTTGATCAGCACACGGTTACGATCACTAATTTTATAAAGGCTTGCATAGAAAAATATATTTTTCACAAAAAACTTATTTTCAACAATAAGGATCTTGGCAAAGTATGTTGTTATCTCCGGCGACACACCTATATTGGTACTCTTAAATGGTTTGCCAGATTTCATAAAACAATTAAAATGGTAAGAAAATTATAACTAAATCACCAGATTAAAAAACTTTATTGCAAAAACTGTAAGTAAATTAAACAATGAAGTACTTCAGTACAAATTGAGAAGTAATGATACCGGAATTCTAAATTCGCCTTGCATTGCGCTGTAAAAATGCATGAATATTTTCAAACACATGGTCCAAATAACATCACACGAGCTTATACATAAAAGTAAATGATTCTATTGATTTTCATTATTGTGTAATACAAAATTATAGTTATGTGAATGTAAAAATGTACAAGTAATTGTTGCCTGCAGCTCCACATGATTACAATAAGAAAACCTTCTAGCGGTCTGTATTATTATTATCGTCACAGTTAAACAATAGAGACTGCAAAATAATTATCAAAGTTGATCACACAGAGCTGTAGACGATAAAAGGAGTAAATAATAATTTGAAATCATATTTTTAGAATGTGTTATGCTAATATGATAATATGAATTAAAGGAAATTCATGAATGTGATGTGTTTTTCAATACCCCGCCACTTTTAACTATTAGTAGGTAGATCTGGACGATAATTTATTGTTTTTGGTCCCAAACACTTACAACTAATTTCACAATACAAAGAGCTACGCTAGCAAGGAATCAGTTGTCGTTCCAAATCATCTAGAAGCATTTAGTAGATTTTGGCCCTACTATAATAAGTAAATTCTTGTACCTAAGTAAAATTATCTACAATTTAATACGGAGCATTAACAATCCTTTCATCACACTTTTTAGGGTCACTGACCCTAACGTCATGTGATGATGTGACCAAGACAGAAACAGTGACACGAGTTAGTAAAGTATAGATCTGCTCTACCTCATACAACTGCACATTTTTGATGTAGGCAGTACATGCCCCTAATATCGGCCAGCCCCTAATACCAACATTCATTTTGGTCTATTTTCTTATAGAACTAACATTATTCATGTTATGCCACCAAAAGGTTTGAAACCTAATCGAGCCACCCCAACATAATCGGTGAGTGAAACTCAACCCTTCTACAAAATCAATGAATAATTTACAGAAGTTATTTTAATACATTTTTACTTGATAATAACGGTATATATTTGTCAGTATTGCCAAATTTTAAATGTTATTACACTGAATATTTATTGACAATTAAAATGACAAAAGGCTGGTATGAGGGGCAAAGCTGGTATTGAACAACTGAGTCTGGCTGAACACTAATTGATGTACCAATTTAAGTAGGTAGTTAAAAATGACATAGGGCTTGGAGCAACAATTGATTTCTGCAATACACAAAATGCATAATTTATAGATATTGTGTTAAACTAACTAAAATACTGTATAAGTAAGTGTCGCGGATGGTATCTACAGTTGTAAGTACCTATTGCTAATTGTAAGTATTAAATTAAGTAGGAATTAAGTGCAATTATATTTTTTCTCAGTACAATAAATAGTAAAAAGATCATAATTATAAACACAGTAAGTACCTATGCACCTAGAGATATGAACAGCTCTGTTGTATTTGGCACTCGAATACGAATGCCAAACTATAATTAAATTATATCTTACTAGGTCCCATAATGTCATAAGTATGCTTCTGTATTCGAACATTTTAATAAATTAACAGTTGGGTAGACAATTAAATTCGGACTTAAGTAACGATCTTAATTATTTGAGACTTTGTTACAATACATTAAATAAATAGTTTTAACACAGAACATCGAACAGAGAAAGTGATTTCACTAGATAAAAAATAAAGCAACTTTTATAAATTATCTAAAAGGATTTTCAAAAACAATGATTTTCTGTGTTTTTTAACATGCTTATTTTATCAGTGTATTCATAAAATCTACCAAAAACGTAGTTATCTATTTATATTTTTGCAAACCACACAGACAAATGCTTTATAACAGTTAAAACACAGTGTCATCACGATTGTCATTTAGATAAAAAGTAAATAAGAAAGTTGTCGTAAATCCTGAAATATTCAAGCTAACCCATCTTTAAAAAACTACATAAGGTACTAAAGGTTTATTTTTATTTATTTTGAGATAAATCTCGTATGATAATAGCAGTAAGTGCATAGGTATGTTAGACGTAACTTAAACAAATTTATCAAAACAAAATACTTAAATTAAGATTTTTAAAGTATGAACTAGTCGCTTTAAATATTAAAGCTCTCCTAAATCAATCAAAATGTAGTGAAAATTTTAATAATGCAAGAATTTGTTTAATTGTTTCTTGTAAGTAGGTAATCTACATTTTAAAACATTTCCATTTAAAAACCATTTCAAATGATACGTTTTTTTATTGAGAAAACCACGTAACTGGTATAAGGGCCCACCTGGTTAAGAACCTAAGATCTCGTCCACCTAGACTAGACCACGCCCTAGCTGGAATTGCAATACGCGCCCGCGATCCTGAGACATAAATATGAAAAGTCTCGTGTGCCTGAAATTTCAACGGCACCCATACCCTTCAAACTTGAACACAGAAATGCAAGCGTTAAACCTGTAACATATTATCGGACGCGACAGAAGTCATGTCTGTCAATGGCGACATATGTGATGTGCATAGTCGTGTCGGTTGCTGTATGCCATGCAGCCATTCTTCAGACTTCCAGCCGCTAAAAGCAAGGTAGTCATATAGCATGTAAGATAATTTCTGAAAGAGGTCGTTCACCGTAAGATTGCACCTGCGTTATACTCTTAGTCTATGTCCGTGCCTTGGGAGTAGTGACAACCATAGAAAATTTTATACTCCTTGGCATGTGCAATCTTACGGTGAATGGTCTCTACTGTATTAACAGCTTAGTCCATAGTCATCATATATTCAGCTACAAGCCTTCGATTCCGTGATGCTTACATTAACCAGATACTTATAGACCGTTCACCGTATGATGTACCTTGCGTTATACTCTTAGTCTGTGTCCCCTTGGGAATAGTGCCAACCATAGAAAAATAAATACTCCATGGCAGGAGCCATCTTACGGTGAACGGTCTGTAGCGATTTTTGCATGCGTCCTATAACATGTTCCCGTCTTTAGGCGGCAGATATAAATCAATGTTGTAGTAAAGCGTCACATAGCAGATTTTATTTTTAAAAAACTAGTCGCTATGCAAGACAAGCCAGCCATGCACAAAATACCTAGTCAATTTCTTACTGCTGTCCTCATTAGTACAGTAAAACTAATACATAAGATACGTGGTTTAGCCACGGTGTAGTTTAGGTTAATTTTACGTTTATTCTCCCTTTGCCATTTAAGAAACAAAAGGCAGGAAAGGGAGTACTCGTAATCCACATTTATTAAAATTGTGGGTAAGGTGGTAAGGACTTTCTTCCTTTATTAGAAAAAAGCAGTAAGCTATTTGTAGAAAATGTTTAAAAAGTGCGGCATTAGAGTCTAGTTTGGGGTAAAACCCCCTGTTCTCTAAATTAAAAGTAACTTAGATTGTGGACTACTTACAAACTTATAATCAGGTTGACTTCATTAAATATGTAATTCAATAAACGAACAAGTGCCAGTGAGACTCGCTCCCCGAAGGTTCAGTACTATTAGCTCAGAGTAATAGCGTCTTTTTCTATAAAGGGTTAAACTTTTTTCCTATAAACCTGACCATCCCATTCAAGGGGTAAAAGATCCGATTATATAGGTTTCCGCTTCTTCCTCTTTATATAAGGAATCCTTAAGAGTAGGTATATTTACATGAAATTGAGGAAGTACTTATTATTCGTACTATTCTGTTGAGAAGAGTCATTTTGCTGGAGTAGCGTTGACGACACTTCACGTTCGTTTAACTTGTCAACAGTCACAGGAACTTTCAAAATGGGGAATAGGGGGCAGTTAAGGCTAGTCTAGTTTGGGTTTTCAGTTTTGCTCCTCATCCTGGACAGTTTCTCCGCCTCCTCGATGGTGTCCGGGAGGCGCACGTTCCTTGTCTCGGGCAGCATGAGCACCAGCATGCTCGATATGATGCACATGGCTCCGAAGATCACGGTGGGCATGGATTTGTGGTACAGCGTCTGGAAGGAAATTCGATTTTATCTATTTCTGTCATACATAGGTACATACATGCATATGTACGTGTTTTTTCCCCGAAGGGGTAGGCAGAGCCTCAATAGGCCTCTTTTCACAGTAGTTTGCACTATCGTCAAATATAGACATGACAAGTAGTAAGCTCATCGCCGCCATTGCTTCCCACTACTGACTCGGCTAACGCTTTCTTCCAGTAATAACACATTCCATAATAAGCTAGCAGCAGGATAAATCTAATACCTTATATTATCTATTCTTATCAACAAGTTCGGGTAATCCCTTAGTCGGCGTTTACGACATCCACGGGAGGAGACGGAGGGATCTACTCTTAGGCCGGACAAAAAGACGCTAAAAAACAATAACGTGATTTCTGACATTAAATGGATTTTATAATAATTTGAGCCTTTGCGTATGAGGTCAAAAGATAGTGAACTCTTTTAATATCTTATCAGCCATTTCGACCATAATGTTATATTTCTATGAAATGTAATTTACACTGTCGGAACGCTTCCTAAATAATTATTTTTATCTGAGCTTATTTCCTGCGAAAAGTTAACTCATGTCAGATACATTGTTAGAGAATCGTTGAAAATATGTAGTAATCATAGTTGATAACAAAAATCATTTTCGTCAAAAGAAATAAATCTGTAGGTGGTTGTGAGTTTAGCTTTCTAAAGAATTAATTTAATTTAGGGAAAAGTTGGAAAAAAAAGACTGCTGTTCTGTTGTAGGTTTTAACTTTGTCGGGATATATACTTTTGTTAATACCAAGGGACTAAAAAACTAGAGAGTTCATTATTCAATAAAAAAGCTTGGGTAGTTAACTAGAGAGGGGTTTGATTTACCTCTGCCCTGCCTACACCTTCGAGGTAAAAGGCTTATATCTATGTATGTATGTAAGTATGATTGCTGTTGTCGTTTTTGTTCTTAGGGGAGGCCGTTGTCCAGTGGACTTCCTCAGGCTAAAGATGTTGATGTTGATAGCCAACGTAAGCAACTTGCAGAATCCCGCTGGTGGACATATGACTGCCCCGTAATATGCCACGATGACTAGTCTTGAGCCACCTTACACGGCTCGCCGTCTCCATCCACCGACTTCCTACGACCTCTAAAATAATGTCGTCCTTCTCCATCTTCATCCGTCTTTTTGCCCTAATGTTTGGTCATATTAGTAGCACTCAGAAATGTAAGAAATGTCAGAAATGTAGAAGTAGGCATGTTGTTTGCTGGCTTGCACTGCACGTTCTGCATTTTATTTCTCTCTTTGTGGTTCAAAACGATTTTATCCTCGTCCAACAACATAAAATAAATAAACAAACACCAGTTAACCATAGACAGGTACGGGTACACTGCGTCGTCCGATTCATTGCTACTCCACAGAAACTTTATTCCATAGCGGTTCAGTGTTGGTGAAATCAAGCAATTCAAACTCACCAATAGCGGAGTGACCGGTGCGATCAGCGAGCCGATCCTGCCGGCGGTTGAGCAGAAGCTGATCAGCGTCTGCCGCATGTTAGTCGGGAACACCTCGGACACGTAGATGTACACCGAGGAGTAGGCCAGGGTCACGCTCCACTTGCCGACCAGGTAGAGGGGGATGGACCAATAGTCAGCTGTGCAGACCAAACGGTATCTGTTAGGGAAAATGTCACATGTATGCGCCTTACGGCAGCCAAGATACATTTTGGAAGGAAAAAAGTTGTGACATTTTGGTACTTAAACTACTATAAAAACTACTACTACTACTACTACTAAAACTACTACTACTACTTACTAGATAAATAAATAGTACCTAGGTACTGAACAGGTACTCAAGTTGCCTCAGAAACACATGTAAATAGTACCTAGGTACTGAACAGGTGCTCAAGTTGCCTCAGAAACACATATAAATAGTACCTAGGTACTGAACAGGTACTCAAGTTGCCTCAGAAACACATATAAACCTTTAGGAGGCTAAGCCATTAACCTTCTACGAAAGATGATTTGATTTTATAGCTGCGGTGTCAGGTTGTGTGGTGGATTGACTCATACAAGTTACTATATATCTTGTATGTAACGGCTATACAATCTATAGACAATTATATATGCATCATTACTAACAACATCTATAAATAAGTACCTACCTACAAAAACGCAAGCTTATCACGTATGAGTTTCGGAAATAATAATATCGTGAGACAAAAAGTTTTAAGGAATTTCGCATCATAAAAGTGTTAAAATTTCGTGAAAGTACTAAATTACTTCTCCAAACTGGTTTTTCACCATCGGACTTTCACAAGAACCTTTTCCAGGCCGCCGTACCTGAGCGGTCACTGACCTTAAGCAGGGTTACCAAGAAGGAACAAGTGACACGACCAAGAAAAAGTTGAAACTAATCTACATCTTTTTAAACCCATAGCAAAATGAGTTTCTACATGGTACTTTGTTTAGAATAATAAGATTAACAAAGTATGTAGATAGTGAATAATCATTATCATCAACGGAGGGACGTCCACTGATGAACGAGGCCTATTTGATGTAACCCTCGCGGATCAGATGGATTGGAGATCGCTGTATGTTGAGTACTCATTTGGATAGTGCCCATCCCCTAATAGGCCTTTTTTTAAGTCATCCATGCGAGGAGACGGAGGGGACTATTCCTAGGCCGGACTTATCCTAAAAGATGGTGAATATACCTATCTAAGATCTTGTTTTCGCAATCCAATGCTGTAAATAGATTTACCAGATAGAGTTTTGTAAATTTCCGCTGAAGACGCCCAAAAATATTATATTTCCACAACTTTTACCCAGATATACTGAAACCATGTATTTCTTATATACTTACCAATTGACGAAAACACCTGCTCAATGACGTTTGAAAGTGGTAGACTGAAAATTACCGTCATTGAATTGCTCGGTCCCTAATGAAAGACTCTCTGCAGCAGCATCTTTGAAGACCGCCACTTCGCCCAAAATATCTCTGCTGATTAATTTACTCCATTGGCTCTCTAGAGACCCTACCTCAACTCGGTCACTAACCAAACACAGGGTGACCAAGAAAGAGGCAGTGGCACAACGAAAGAAAGAAAGAAGTTACTCCATTTTGGCACAAAAAAACTTTACCAATTTTCTTAGTAAAAATCCTCAAGCTGTTAGTTTCCCCAACATTTAATTTTAACCCTAACCAATAATTGGGAAGAAACCCGCATTCTGGAGACCCTGGCTTTATCTAGTTTCTTCTCAGATAAGAAATCTAATTGATAGAGCGCTCTATCAGACTACGAACACTATCTCTGTAACAATACTACGATACGACAGACGTGACTAGTGAATTCTTTATCACAACTCTCGATGACACGCGGTTCCAGTTTCACAACACAACATCTAGGTCGTGACGTAACCAAATATTTACCCAAATGCAGCAGAGCTATGGAAAAGTTTGACCGATTACAAAAAGGTGGAAAGGCATTGAAAATTTTGAATGGCTGATGCGATTGAACATTTGCATTCGTAATATGAGCTTATACGTCGATCAGCCAAAGCTTATTCGATCGTTGATCAATCAGGTGATGTGATGTTTCATGGATACTAGTTTTTTTTATACTACTTGTAATGACGGATCAAGCAGATGGCCAACCTGATGTTAAGCGGTAGGTACCCTCTGCCTATGAACAGTGCATTATAATATAGATCACGTCCATCTAGGACGAACCCTATGTGGCATTGCACTGCGCCCGCCACACTGCGACATAAAGATGAAAAGTCTCATGTGCCTGTTACTTCACCGGCAACCATACCCTTCAAACCTTAACACAGCAATGCGAGCACTACTGCTTTGCGGCAGAAAGCAGTAAGTATGGTGGCAGTACTTCCCCGGACGAACTCTTTCACTAAAATCTCTACTAGGTACTACTTATTATTATAATACGAAGATTATTGTCATAGGTATGACAATGAATCAAATAGTATCCACGAAATACCACATCACCCGATTGATCAACGATCGATTGTGAGATAGCAATGGCTGAGCGATGGATACATAGGTCATCGACCAATCATGGATTGACAATCGATCGATGTTTGATCATCGATATAGATTCACCGTCGTTCGATCAGTGATTGACCATAAAAGCTTTCGTGAATATTATTGTTATAAAAACGGGATTTTTTCAGATACCGTTAGGTGTGGGCACCGACAGGTTTCGAGTCGAATGAGTTGAATCAAGGTGAGTGAACGAGAAAACTCCCTCCGCGACCCTTTTAACAAAATTGATTGAGCATCGATATATACCTACCTCCGATGCAAAAAGAGGGGTGTTATACGTTTGACCGCTATAAGTGTGCGTGTCTGTCTGTATGTGCTACCCCGTAGCTCTTAAACGGGTGAACCTATTTGAAAGCGGTTTTTTTTAATTTGATGGCAGGTTTTCTAGCGATGGTTCATGGGAACATGTTTTACCAAAATTAGTTCAGCAGTCTCATAGCGTTGGGGGGTTTTTCTGAATAAAATTAACTTGTTATGTATGAAGCATAGAAGAAATAAATATTGTAGATTTATGACAACTACAGGTACCGGATCACTCAGACACAATAAAAATAACACAGGTAACCTGACCTAGGAGTCTAGAAAACTAATTAAAATATGTCTTACAGCATACCTACTGCATCAATGTCACAAATTGGCGTCGAGCTCAGCAGTTTTACATTACGTTACGTAAATAATCAAAGCATACAAATTAAGCTATTTATGGAAACGCTAATGCAGCATTAACGTAGTAAACAAACGTTACCTAGATAGTATTGGGAACTTGGTCATAATGTTGGTCATTCACTCATTGGCCTTGAGGTCGTTAACGTGTATTATATTCATATTCATTCATATTCATTCATATTCGTGTACTGCTCGTGCCATGTTAAGATTTTTAAGACACGTTCATTAAAAACCGGCCAAGTGCGAGTCGAACTTGCGCACGAAGGGTTCCATACTATTATCTATAAAAACGGCAAAAAAACACGTTTGTTGTATGGGAGCCCCCTTAAATATTGATTTTATTCTGTTTTTAACCCCGCGCCGACGCAAAAACGACGGGGTGTTATAAGTTTGACGTGTCTGTCTGTGTGTGTGTATGTGTGTGTATGTGTGTGTGTGTGTGCATGTGTGTGTATGTGTGTGTGTGTGTGTGTGTGTGTCTGTGGCATCGTAGCTCACGAACGGATGAACCGATTTAGTTTTTTTTTGTTTAAAAGGTGAATTTGTCGGGAGTGGTCTTAGCTATGTTTGATCAAAATCGGTTTAGCCGTTTCATTGAGTTGAAGGTTTTTTTAATTTTTACAAAACTAATTACTTGTTTAGTATTTGTTGTTATAGCGGCAACATAAATAAAATACATCATCTGTGAAGATTTCAACTGTCTTACTATCACGGTTCATGAGATACAGCTTAGTGACAGACGGAGGGACAGCAGTTCTTAGTATTAGGGTCCCGTTTTACCCTTTGGGTACGGAACCTTAATAAATCTGTTATGTACTTATTCTGATGTACGTAATAACTAGCAATAATAAATAGTGCAGGAATCCAATTTTAGCGCTAGTACGAATAGATAAATGTGGAAGTAAATTACAAGGTTGAAAATACAAAAGCATATCGCAATGGTTTAGGTACATACATGAATACGCATGTTTACTGTAATAGGGTATCTATCATTGCCATAATTTACGATCATTGTGGGTTCTATATATAGGCACTCAGAGCAAGACTTTATAGACTTCAAATGACTTTATAGATTTATCGAGTTTAATAAAGTTGAGAGATAGAATAAGGAGTAGTGTGATAAGAGACCGTTATGAAATTAAAGAAGACGTCCAGTGACAACATAGAGAATGAAAACAATTTGTCTGGCGCCATTCAAAGAGTGACTAGGATTGAGAAAGGTATGCTTAGATGGTTTGGGCATTTAAAAAGGATGGACGATAGTAGAGTGACGGAACGGGTACATAAGACGAGCGTGAATGGGACAGTGGGAAGAGGAAGACCTCGGCAAACGTATTCAGACCAGATAGACGTTCAGACGATCAGAGAGAAAAAGGCCAGGTCAAGAGTACCCTAAACCGACGAGCATGTATGAAGAATGTGATGAGAGTGAATGAAGCAAAAGAGGTATGTCAGGATCGTAGCAAGTGAAAATCCGTGGTGTCTGCCTACCCTTTCGGGAAACAGGCGTGAGTTTATGTATATATGTATGTATGTATCGAGTTTAATAACATACTCTTCCTTGTTATGTAGTCTTAAAAGTTGAGTCTTTTAAAGTGTTGGTATATATTATTAATAATATATATACCAATTCTTTTTTGGTTTGCAACCATGTTTTCAATCAGAGGTTAATATTACATAACTATATTAACTATGTATGTCGGACGAAATCGACATCTTCATACAAGATCTGGAGGCCAATTCTCGGATTGTAGAGATTATCTCTATATTAGAGATAATGTCGAAGCATGAATGTCTACACAAAATGTCACAATAACCATCAAATCGTATTATTCGATTTGAATGATTTTTGTCGACTTATGTCTATTTGTGACATCACGGGAATAGCAAATTAAGATTTTATTCGACATTCGCCATCTCGAACATCGAATTCGACATGTGTCGAATTCGAGTTAAACTCTAAAGCACGAGAATTGCCCTCCTGTCCGAGTTTTGAAAAAACTGACAGAACCTGTATAAAATTGACAAGTTCAAAATTATGTCTACAATCCGGTATTCGACTCCCAGCTATGTTGTATGTACCTACCTACCTATTTCAAAAGACTGATTTTATTTTACAAATACTACAAGTTTTGTTATCAATTTTCTCATCTCCAGTGCCTTCTGTGGGTCCACTTATGGTCCAGCGACATCTAGGAAGTAGGTTGTTTACGTTTTTTTGTCGGAGTTTACGCGTACAAACCAATGAATGTTGAATAGAAGCTTTGCTAGGGTTAATGCTGTCTTGTAAATGCATTTACTTACAACTATGTCAAAGCGCTTGATCTACTTAAAAACCGTGATCTAAAGATCAACTGATCCAAATCACTACCAGATTAAAGCCATAATGCCAATGTTGGCTGCCTTGCCACGCTGAATGACAATAGTAACACGTTGAGCCAAATAAGAGCCAGCTCTCGGCTCTCACAAAACTTCAACCACGCCCTGAATGAATTTTGAATGAATTTTCTACAACTCTATATTTGGAACAAATGAAGCAATGGCGGCGATGAGCTCTGCACTTGTCACGTCTATATCCCACTATGGTGCAACCCACTGTGAAAAGTGGCCCATTAAGGCTCTTCCTATCCCTTTGGGGATAGAGGCGTGTGTCTATGTATGTATGTATGTAATGGAACAAAGCAAAGGTACTAAGATCACTGTAAAACTAAATGCATGTGTGATCATTATTATAGAAACCTAATAATGTTTTCATCATTGTGTGGTTAGTTTTTATAATAATCAGTGATCAGGTTAAGTGGTTTCCATATGAGCACGTTAATTGACGGCTTATGAAGGTTATTTTGCACATTAAAAATGTTGTTTATTTTTTTGAGTTGTCGAGACAAATAAAACATTATTTGTTTAAAGACCAAAGGAGTAAGATATCAGAGGCAAAGGCAATTAAGATTATTTAACCTACCTAACATAACGTATACATCGATGATATAAAAAGAACTTAGAAGAACTATCAGATTTTGAAGGTGAAAATAAGATTATTTTAAAGTTACAAAAAGGATACTCACATCTTGGTAAGAAAGCAAACAGCAAACTCATGGTCGCACACAGCACATAGGTCGTCACTAATGTCTTCTTCCTCCCATACTTGTCCAGCACAATCACCACAACAATGTACGCCGGTATCTCCACCAGGGTCACTAGCATGAAGCTAACATACTTATTGCTGCTCAAAGATACAGCATTTATGGATAATCCATAGTAAACAAGAGAACACGTCATCCATAGGAACGAGCATATCATCAACCGTTTCCAGATGATCGATGATCTTACAGCTTTGTAAAATTGTGATTTCTTATCCGTCGTCTGGTTCTCCGGTTTCAATAACGGATCTCCCAATGCATCCAGGTCTAAGACTCTCGGGTCTAGGTGATTGATTTTGGCTGCTTTTTTTAAGACAGTGATGGCCTCATCTCGCCGTCCTTTGCTGAGAAGCCATCGTGCGCTCTCGTTCATGAACCAGACGTAAACAACGACGACAGTCGCCGGGCAGTAGAGTATGAGGATGTAGGTTCGCCAGTTTTCGACGCACCAAGCCAGCAGGGCAATGAGAACCACTCCGATCACAAAGGTCATGTTGCACATAGCCGAGACAATGACCCGCTGCTTGAGGCCAACCAACTCGACAACTAAAACAAGGAGAGTAAAATTTAAGTTTGTTTTAAAGCTAGGTAACTAATCCTTTAAAACACGTGGTAAGTGAGAAATTCCCGTTTTTATAAAATTAACACGTAAGACATGAAAATGTGATGATTATAATAATAAAGAACATAATCATTAGGACCGTTGATAACAATGATTACAATACAGGTCAAACTAATAAGGTTTGATGATGTATTTATTGATTTTGGTTCTAGCAAAAAATATTATTAAGATTATTTTTACTTATTGCCTTTGAAGAACAAGCCAATAAATAAAATAATCTATTCACGTGTGCACTAACATGATTCAGGCGTTGTTTAGATTTTCTAGAACATTCTACGAGTATAATATTCAATTGTATGCAGAATATATTATTGATAATATTATGAAGACATATGATTTTTTATCATGATCCATTTTTTGCTGTTTGAACTGGATTAAATCTATCCTTCAGACATTTAAAGTCCAGTCTGAAGATCGTAAAAAAAGCATCTTCTGATGTACTAACCTACCTTAAGTAAGGATTTATTTAAACCTTTTTATAGTAGGTAATGGACTAACCTGAAGATGTTCTGTTTTCTTCAAATTATTTTTTTCAAACTCACGGCTATCTGAAAGTCTGTTTTTGTCATAAAAAACTGATATTTTTATTCTTGCAATTTGATTTATTATTAATTAGTAAAAGTTGATGACAAATATAAACTTTGGTACCTAACATAATTTTTGGTTCAACTCTCTATTTCCCTACACTATGTGATCCTCAGATAAAAATTACACTTCAAGTAAGAGCCAGGCTTAGCATCAACACCCAAGATAAACGGTTTTTAAACAGAATAATAGAGAAAATTGTAATTTGGATAAAGAGAGGCAACATTTTGATTGTCGCGAGCATGACGATCTTAAAAGAGATTCTATGTTATTGCTTTGCGACAAAAGTCTTACTTAAGAGCAGTCAATCCCAGTACTTTCGATAAAAACGCTGGTGCTCACCTCGTACGTGATTATGAAGTTGTAACAATTTTTTCGTCTGATTTTTTGTACAAATATGTATCTTGAAGAATATATCTACGTACGTGATGTTTTTTTGTTTTTTTTGGTTTACCTCTAAGTTCTGTATAAGCCTTCAAAAATCAGCTTATTTGCACAATTTTACCTGAACTTTGGATGTTCATAATTTACTTATAAACTGTAAAAGTAAAAAAAAGGCTTATCAGGTATCTTGCCCATGTTGTCTAAAATTACAATTACAAGCATTTTATTCACAAACTTGTAAGACTTTCTCAATAAAACGTACGTGCTGGAACAAGTTTTAGAATATTTTGCGCGTTTATTGCCGTTTCGCAAGTAAGTAGCGGAATTTTCCGAATTCCAACCACAGGATCTGGCACTAGCTCTCATTTTACACAGTGCCTCTCTTTCAAAAATTTAATTGTACGAACGTACAAGTTTTTAATTCAAATCGAATTGGGGCCCCTTAAGTCGCTGAGTGAGACGAACATATTGAGGTGGTTGAGGTAAGTATTTCTCAACATTGTAGACGGCAGTTTTATCTTTCCAGCCGGCCCAGCCAAGTGGCATTCGCTTCGAAGCGATTCCATTTTTACAGTCGTCATTCAATACAAAAGACCACGTGGCATTTCGATAGCATACGTCAATCTCATACATTTTTGGCTTTTCTACAAGCGACATCGCTATTCGATTGTTACTTTGTCTACGGCCTCTTGTTAGAGAAGACATGGAAACCGTCATGCTAAGCCTGCGCTGTGATAAGATAGGGTATTACTTACTGAAAACATACGCCGAAGGGTACAGCCCGCCTCCAAACCCAGCCTCCAAGAAATGCAGCGACACATACGTCAAGTAACCCGGCGCAAACGCCCTCGCAAACCCGAATATGAAGCTGGCGGCCGACGCAAACCCAACGGCCCACTTCCTCCCGAACCGATCAGATATGGCGCCAGTGAACAGCATGGCTAGGAACATTCCGGAGTTGTGGATAGTGCCAACCAGTGCGCGCTTCCATTCTTGACAGCCTAAGTTGAACTGTAAAATAAATTGGGCTGTCATAATGTCTACCTATAGTTTTTTTTCTATTCTGGCGCGCAGTGGTCGCGTATTGAGACCTTCACCTTACGCCTCGGTCGCTTGCGTCGGCCTAGCTATACCATTTAGGTACCTACTGCTTATTGAGTGAATCAGTCAGTGCCACATCTAACTCTTTTCTAAGGTTCTGTACCCAAGGGGTGCTAACAGGACCCTATATAACTAAGCCTACGCTACCGTTCGTCTGTCTGATAGATAGATAGAAAAGGTAGGTTAGGTAGGTATGTGGTGTTGTGGCGTGATCATGAACCCTATGAGAATAACGAAAATTTACTCAAGTCACTTAAGTCACAGAATAAATAATTTAAGGTAAGTTTGTTCAACCATCAATTATCCCTCACACTAATCACTAAACACTCGCACAAGCGCTAATCAAAGTGTAAACACTGTTAAGTGTTTTAGTAGTGGTAGAGCTTTTTTGAGGGTTCGTCCGGGGAAGTATTACATCCATAACTATTTCTGCCGCAAAGCAGTAATGCTCGCATTACAGGGTATGGGTGCCGGTGAAATTACAGGCACATGAGACTATTCACCTTTATGTCTCAGGGTAGCGGGCGCAGTGTAATGCCACATAGTGTAATGCCATCCTAGGTGGACGTGACCTGTGAGGTAATGCATTGTTAAAGGCAGAGGTTACCACTTAAGATGGCTGGATCCTTATCTGCTTGTTCCGTCATGCAGTCACAAGCAGAGTAAAAAAAAAAAAAACTTACAGTTTGTGCTCGCTTTACCAACTGTTCGCAGAACTACTAGTATTGAAGTAACTTTCAGTATGATATTTTATTATTTATTTAATCTTTTTATAACACACACATACTCTCTGAGCTGATGCGTGTATATCTTAGTCCTTATCAGTGCACTTTAAATGTTCGTCAAGTCTATTTTTGAAAGAATTCACTGAGAGGGCACTGATCACTGAGTCTGGTAGCCGGTTCCAAGTGCCCACGAAGCGATTGGGCAATATTTGCATCCTCGGATTGCTGTTACTTGGCCCGCATTGCAGCTTCAGCGAGTGTCCTCTAAGTCCTATATTATTGTTGATATATAGTGTCTGTGATAAATCTGGTACACTGTAGTGGTTGTTTAGGATCTTGTAGGTCTCTATTAGGTCTCCACGCTCTCTACGTTGCTGGGTAGTTAATCCAGGGTCGTGATTTGTTGCTATATTGCTTACCTCTTTAACCAAAGACTGTTCATTTTCATAAACGTAGCTATCACAAGATATCGTCGTATTGCTGAACTCGGCCGCGACACACTGCTCCACAGTGGAGTTATTGACGGACGCATATCGCTCGCAGCTCGCCGGCCTGTCTTTCTCCACGTCAGTAGGTATGGCGTATTTCAGCCACGAAGTGTCATTGAACCTCTGTTCGCAACCGGCTACCTCGCATCTGGAACAAATAGTCATTTTGGTATGACGATAAGCGTATAGGTAGAGATAAGGCTGTCTCCGGGTTTCATGAAGCGGATCTGTTTCGTATCGTATTGTTTACAAATTGAATAAAGTAGTACGTAAAATAGGTCACGCACATTGTAGGGTTCCGTACTTGCCCGTCACAATATGCGGACTTAGAAGGGGGGCTTTCCTATTTTACACAACTAACAATTATCTTAGTAATTTTCAATGGTATTTGTAATGATTTTTTACATCGCCAAGTACATTTTTTATAAGTTGTTTTTTTATGTTTTATTTTTATTTAATGGCTTGACAAACTGGCTTGCGGCCCGCCTGATGGTAAGCTGTTACCGTCGCCTATTGACAACTGCAACACCAGAGGCATTGCCAATGCGTTGCCTGCCCTGGAGGACTCTTGTTACATTTTTTTTGAAGCGGCTCATGTTGTAGTTTATCGGAAACACCTCAGAAGGGAGCTCATTCTACAACTTTTACGTATGCGGGAGAAAAATCTCATAAAGCGAGCAGCACAAGATACCCACATGTCGATGATGCTGAGCTCCCTTGCGTTGTCGAGAAGTGCGAATATTATTCGTTAAATTGTGAAGCCTACTTAGCTGTGATAGTTTTCCTTTTAACTGCCGAGAATTTTTTCACATATCCAAAACAACCGTCTGGCAGGGGAAAGGAAATCCCCCAACGCTTATCGGTTCTATTACGAGCTATATAGCTAGATATAGGCTACCCATTGTCCCATAAACTTACTAATTCTGAGAGCTATGTCGGTGATCTTGTTCTACTAATGACCTCATACGTTACTTAAACAAAACAAAAACCGGCCAAGTGCGAGCAGGACTCGCGCATGAAGGGTTCCGTACCATTATCTATAAAAACGGCAAAACAATCATGTCTGTTGTATGGGAGCCCCCCTTAAATATTTGTTTTATTTTAATTATGTTTTTATTTTTAAAGTGAATATATAACAAAATCAAGCATCTACCTGTTGCCGTTGTCAATATCGAGCAAAAACCAGCAAAAAAACACGTTTGTTGTATGGGAGCCCCCTTTAATATTTATTTTATTCTGTTTTTTAGTACTTGTTGTTATAGCGCCAACATAAATACATCCTCTGTGAAAATTTAAACTGTCTAACTATCACGGTTCATGAGATACAGCCTGGTGACAAACAGACAGACAGACGGACAACCGAGCCTTAGTAATAGAGTTCCGTTTTACCCTTTGGGTACGCAATCCTAAAAATGAGGCTTATTATGTCCTTGAAAGCTTTTAACAAGCTCTTGATACTTTGTATAAAGTGCATTAGCCATCCCCATCAACATATTGATCGAGCCAACGCAGATAACAAAAGATAACCGATAACACAGTAATCAACCTCTAAGGCGCTGTCTCCACGAGCGAGAGAATCGCGGCGATATTATCGTCGTGCAATGTCTATGAACGCGTCTCCACACGGCGATGTTATCGCGGCGATAATTGTGCGCGCGAGCGCGGACTCGTCCCGATTCTCTCGCTCGTGGAGACAGCGCCTATGTGGCTTTATCTCGCTTTGATAAAGAGATTCATACATATTGTAATTAGCTTATAGACAGGACCGAACCAACAACCGTAAGCCGCAGTAAACGTCACAGAAAAGCAGTGGATGGCGGCGGTTAAAGGTCGTTTATCGTGGCATTCCTCGGAGTGACGATCTCTGCGGCGCGGCGGGCGAAGGTTTGTCTGCGACGTAGGAGGTTGCAGGTTCGATTCCCGCCTCGGAACAAATATTTGTACGATCTGCAGATATTTGTTCAGGGTGTTCTGGGTATTTTCTGTGTATAATCAACAATATCTATCTATGTAATGTATTGTATTATGTATATCAGTTATCCAGTATCCATAACACAAGCTCTGCTTAGCTTGGGGCTAGATAATGTTGTGTGAACTGTCCAGCATTATTTATTTTATTTATTATTTATATTCTATCTATTATATCTAGCAGTTGTTGATGATGATGATGATTTGGCTGGTTAAAGGGTTCATTCAACGAAAAACTCTCAAAAAATTTGAGTAACAAGTAATTAAATTTCCAAAAAATAAAAAACCCTCAAGGCAATGAAAAGGCTGAACCGATTTTGATCAAACAAAAAAAAACTAAATCGGTTCATCTGTTCGGGAGCTACGATACCACAGACAGACACACACACACACACCCACAGACACGTCAAACTTATAACACGCCTTCGATTTTGCGTCGGTGGTTAAAAATAGACAAAAACGATACAGTGAACATTTGGGACTCTACATTTAACTTTAAAAATCTCTACTCATTTATGTACAGTAAAGATATAAAAGCTTTTTCGGATTGGCCCAAATTCGATCATATAAAATTTAGACGATCGAATTTGGGTCAAGGATTTAGACTCTAAATCCTTTAACAGCATTGTTTTCGTTGTTTCATGATACCGCTCGTGGTTCGTGCGTGATCCGTGAGGCGTATTGGGATAGGCTCACTGCTAAAAATAGATGATATACAATTAAACAAAATCTCATGCCCTGTTATCGAAGGCAGAAAGGTATTCCTCTTAAATTTAATTGGAGCAAACTTTTAACATTGACATTGCATGGCACACACATATAAAACTTCTTTAACGATCGTTTGTTAAAGTGTACACCTTGTTCTCACGTTTCAGTCCTAAAGATAATCAGAAAAAAAAATATTTAAAAAAAAAAACGGCCAAGTGCGAGTAAGACTCGCGCACGAAGGGTTCCGTACCAATTATCTATAAAAACGGCAAAAAAAAAACATGACTGTTGTATAGGAGCCCCCTTAAATATTTATTTTATTTTGTTTTTTAGTATTTGTTGATAAAGTGGCAACAGAAATGAATAATTTGTGAAAATTTCAACTATCTTAATATCACGTTTCATGAGATACAG
Organism: Operophtera brumata; assembly: GCA_932527175.1. Taxonomy (NCBI): domain Eukaryota; kingdom Metazoa; phylum Arthropoda; class Insecta; order Lepidoptera; family Geometridae; genus Operophtera; species Operophtera brumata. Next base: position 33,780,042 of record OW052227.1, on the reverse strand, counting down.
CCTGGTGAGAAGCGGACAGACGGACAGCATAGTCTTAGTAATAGCGTCCCGTTTTACCCATAGGGTACGGAACCCTAAAAAGCTACCGTACAGCCGTATTATTTTCATATTCATTGAGAATTGGGAACGATGATCATAATCGATATTAATGACTGCATTAAGCCTGTAAACACCGGTTATTGAATTTACATTATATATGGAGCCAATAATGTTCAGGACAATATTTTATGGAGTGTATTCCTGTGTAGGTACATAATGTTACCGAATTGTCGATATTGAAAAACTTTTTATCCGTACTTTCTGCGCGTTTTCATGTTAAAGAAAACAAACGCTTGACTTAATTAAGAACTGTCACGTAGCAGATGAGTAGCCGGCTGAGACGCGAGAGGTGTGGGTTCGAATCCCGCCTGCGAGGAACAAATATTTACATGATCTGCAAATATTTGGTCCGGTGTTCATAGGTACCATGGTACTCGTAGTTCCTGATACACACGACGCAGGGAATCCTTGTATGGAATAGTATTATGTATGTTAGGTGTAATGTTACTTTTGCCTACTGCTACTTCGCTTCTGACGAGTGCTTTTAACAATTTAGCCAAGGTCAAGTGAAATATAAGTTTATTTTTATAGTCAAGTCGTCAAGAGTCTCCGTCAAGCCATTCGGTTTAAATGGTGGCAGATAAACCGAGTTTTTACCGGAGAAAATCCACCATTTCGAAAAGACACGCATTAAAAATTTAACTACATCACACATGTGCTGTTTATCCAAGTTAAAATGCCACCAAAAATACACGAAATAACTCTGAAAAACACATTAAAATGTAATTAAATACCGACGTTTCTTTAAAAAATGGCAGATTAAAACTCTACTTTTGCCTACAAATATACAAAACTGGCAGCGCCCCACGGCTTGACCCGCGTAAGTCTCGATCTCATGGGAATATCGGGATAAAAATGTGCCTATGTGTTATTCCGGGAGTCCAGTTATCTCCATTCCAAATTTCATACAAATCCGTCCAGCCGTTTCAGCGTGAAGAGGTAACAAACACACTAACACACAAACTTTCGCCTTTATAATATTATATAGTTTGATAAGATAACCATCAGCTGACGGTCAGGGAGATGCAATGACTTATTAGTTCAGCATTCAGATACAAAGGCGGAAAATTGAATGAATAGCCGGATACGCGTAGCTTGTCGAATCCAGTTAGGATAATGAATAGACGAGAAGGGTGTCGAATTGAATAAACATTAGTGCTTATTGTTTGTCCGAATCATACATTCATGCCGTTTGAAATAACAGTTTGTAAGAACAAAGCTTGGAACCAAAATAGACTAATGCCACAGTAACTAGTTACAATAGTATATTCTGTGAAGTGGTTATCTTTTCTGTGTCAGTGGGAACGACACGCCTTCCAATAGCGTGGGTTTGAAGACCGGTAGCGTGCGCATATTTAGTATTCTTTGCAAGTAGTATGGCTATGTCAAACAGACATAGCTCTCAGAATTAGCAAATTGAAATGGGTAGACCACGTACATAGCTCGCAGAAACGACAACCGCTGTGGAATCAGGGTCTTGAGTGGCGGTTGACGTAATGTAGGATAACCCGTAACTTGATGTGGTGACAACATCGGATAAAAGTAGCGAGAACTGTGCATGGAGGCGGCTCAAGCCGTTCGTCGTGAGTCGTGGCACTCCCATGGGGGAGGCATGATGTCTAGCAGTGGACGATATGATGAGTGTGCATATTTGCGTTTGTAGTCCTACAAATTCACACGTTCACTGCAGAGGTTACAAAAAATTGTGGATAATTTTTGAGATATCCTGCGATCATTTGCACCGATTGATGTTCCGAAGCACGTGTAATGTGATCAAGTTTCAAAGTACTCGTTTCTATGGATGCGTGCATATGCCCTACGTATTGCTCGCTGTATGTATGCACGTATAAAACCTAGAACTTCAGAAATAGAGTTCTGACTAGTTATCGAGTCGCGTTTTCGAAGTGTATCTCTAGCATAACGGCTCTTCTACTATTTAGCTTCTTCCAGCAGATAATAAGTGGCACACGCGGGACTACGCTTAATTCTCAGAAATATAACTAAATTTACAAAAATGATGTACTAAAAATATCTCCCAAAATCTTCGCTTCAATTTGCGCTTGCTTTTTGCTATATATAGTTACCAGCAAGTATCAACTTAAGTAGGTATTTGACAGATAGTATCGTATTATCTTTTATCTCACTTTAGTAAGCCCGAAATGAAACGGTGCATCCACATGTTTAGCAAACCAAGGCAAACCTCTACAAACACAATCTTCTGTATAAGGAGTTTGCGTAAGTTTGTTGCGTTTGCGGTGGTTTGTCGCCGATCCGTCAGTGTCGCTTTTAGTGCACAAATCAAAGAGAGTTTGCTTCAAACGTTTGCGATGTATCTTTCATCCTTAGTATATATACCAGGCGACGACGAAGGACGTGTTGTTGAAAACGGAGACAAACCACCGCAAACGCAAACACCCTATTCACGCGTGTGTTTGTAGAGGTTTGCCAAACATGTGGAGGCACCTTTACAGGTTATTTTGAAGTATTAAAATAATAAGTATTTTGTGAAAAAAAAAAACAATAAAACCTTTTATATAATTAGTGATCGTAACCGTGTGTTAATCAAAATGAGCCTTAACACGGCCAAATTACTATTATCCATCGAGGAGTTCCGTTGTCTACCTTCCGTCATCATCAGATCAGCTCGCTGTTACCATAAATATTGTATTGTCATTGGAACTTGACAGGTACATTCTGCCAAATTTCAGCTCAATCGGTTGAGGATAGCTGCTTTAAAATTCAGTTGCAAGATTCCACCCGGATTCCACCCAGAAAAACAATGCAAGTTAAATAAAAGCTTGTAAAAAGACAATCTCACCTGTAAGCTTGTTCCTGAGCCTCGAAAATGAATCCACACTCAAAAAAGCTGCTCAATAATATCGGGTACAGCAGTAGCACGAAATTCAATAAGTTGTATTTTCCGTGGGGTCCCAGGGACTCCAACACGGAGTCTAGATTGATTTCTTTCTTGGTCTCCTCCATCCTCAAAGGGGCTTCGGTAAAAGTTTGTTCGTACTCTGAAATAGATTGAAAAGTTTTACTTTGAAATTGTGGACAGTGACTGTGGACGGTAGCATTTTTAACAAGGTTTTTACAGTGTTCAACGATTAAGTTTAGTTTGCGATAACACCACTTGAACCACTTTTTGTTTGTAATACAGCTTTTTTGTGAAAGATTTTGTCCGGGGAAGTAGGTACTACCACTGTACTTATTTCTGCCGCAAAGCCTAGTGCTCGCATTACTGTGTTCCGGTTTGAAGAGTATATGTGCCGGTGAAATCACAGACACATGAGTTTTTCCATTTTTATGTCTCAGGGTGGCGGGCGCAGTGCAATGCCACATAGAGCGCGTACTTCGTGGGCATGTCCTATGAGATAATGCACTGTTCATAAGCAGAGGGTACCGCTTAACATCAGGTGGGCCATCTGCTTGTCCCACCATCTAAAGTTGTATAAAAAATACAACGCTTACTGACCAGACCGTTACTTCGTCTGTTACTTCGCATTCTCGATGACCCGACCTCCATTTAGGAGTAGTTTTAGAAAACCATTATAGGTATTGTTGAAGCTCTTTCCAAGTTTAAAGAGTGCTGTGGTGAGTCCGGCCTAAGAATAGAACCCTCCATCTCCTCCCGTGGATGTTGTAAAAGCCGGATAAGGGATTACCCGGGCTTGATTACCGGATTGCAGATATTTGTTCAGGGTGTTCTGGGTATTTTCTATGTATAATAAAAAATATCTATCTATGTAATATATTGTATTAAGTATATCAGTTATCTGTCTGATACCACAAGCTCTGCTTAGCTTGGGACTAGATAATGTTGTGTGAACTGTCCAGCATTATTTATTTATTTATTTGTTGATATTAAAATTTGTCCTGGCTGATAGCTTACTATGGAATATGTTATTACTGGAAGAAAGTGTTATCAGAGTCAGTCGTGGGAAGCAATGGCAGCGATGAGCTTACCACTTGTCACGTCTAGGTATATTCACACGATGGCGAAACCTACGATAAAGAGTCCCTGTTCACCCTTTAAAAGGCGTGTGTCTGTTTATGTATGTTTAGGAGTAATACCAAGTTGCAAGTTTATGAGCCCAGGGGTTAATATGGTTTTTATAATAACGTTATTTTATGAATTTAGAGAAATTCCTTCTTCTATCTTTTCGTTATAAAATAAAGCTGCCTACAGTAAAAAATTCAAGTTTCTACCTTCAAGTATTAAACTGTGCGAAGGGAATCTTAGAACCTGTTCTGTCATAATTATAGAAAGTCAATATAAGAACCGGCTATGCTTTAAAATAAAACAGAGGCTTAGTTCTGCGAATACTGTCTGAACCTTACTTCACATGTCTATGGTTGGGTACGTATTTTGATTATATATCCAGCCAGACAATTTTAATAATTCTCTAAGGGTACGTATCAAAATTTATTAATTCAAAATACATAGGTACACTTACAATTCATAGATAAGTGGAATATAAAAATTATTTATTTTTACCATTAGGTTTTCTAAATTTATGGATTTTGAACTTATTTATACTAAACGTATGTATTTTGAATTTATGCATTTTGATACGCACCCCTATATGGTTAGGCGCTGACAACAACCAAACTCTGTCATTATCTTACTCATTCAGTTTCAGGTAAGTTAGAAAGTGACGCAATATCACCTGCAAAACGAAAATTGACCGATAATCACGAAAACTATATTTTCACAAATATTTGCTGCGTAATCAAATATACAAATATATTAAATAATATTATTTACTAGTGCGTTGCCCGCGACTTCATCCAAGTAGAACTTCAACAGCCGACTGCGCCCTCTTATAGGGATGTTTTTTTTATGTGTAACATCTTTCCTGCAAGCTATGGAAGTGATTTCGTGAAAAGGGATGGAAGTGTGTAACAGGAAGCGCGCATTTTTACGAGAGGATGGTATTATCAGCCATGTTCTTCGTTGAAAATTTGTCATCGAAGGCCATGTTGCTTATTACTAAGGAGATGAGACGTCAGATGTTACACATATGCGACTACTGTGTAAGGCTCGCTTGTTGTTTTAGTGCATCCTAAACTATACTAACGTCTGGATAGAGTGTTTGTGTGGGTACTACAAAATAAATGGAGCCTCCAAATTTCTGGTCTCTACGACTTTGGTTTAGGCTGTGCGTTGATAGTCAGTCAGTCATCTAGTAAGTCACGCAACGATTTTATATTTATACATTGAATCTAATTAATTTTATCACCTAAGTTGATAACTGATATTTACGTTAGAAGCGCATTGTAAAGTTTAATTTTACGATTTTCTTATCGCGAAAACTTATCGAAATCGTATTTTGTACTATTGTATGCTCTTGGAAATATGATGAAGATTAACATATATTTTTATGCAGCTATAAAAGATGTAGAATTTGGTTAAAATACGTTTAAAGCTAGGTTCATATTATTGTGTCGGGGTGTGTCGTGGCGCGCCAGAACGAAATTGGTTACGTTTATTACCTACGACTAGATTCACATTAGTAGGTTGTGTTGTGGTGTGGCGCGTACTACTACTGTCGCGGTGACAATCGGTCGACCCTCGGTCGCGCCAGAGAGGTGGTGGGGGATCTGTCGCGTCACAATACGCCACATCAATGTGAATCTGTCATTACGACGCGTAATCGCGAGGAATGCAGTTCATTCCGTAGCAAGATATTGAATTTTTTGGTTCGTTCTTCTTTATAAAAATGTCCGATGAACTTATCGTCTTCGTATGGCAATATAGAGTACTCTTTGACACTAAATGTAAAGAATATAATGTAATAATTATATACACGTATTCACACCACAACTCTCACATGATGAATGATCTGAAAATGCGCCATATTGCGACACAACACAACACATCAGTATGAACACTCCGCGACACAACAGAAGGCGCCCCAACACTAGGCTATTTGACTCTTGTCAGGGTCCTAATAAGCCCATAAGGTTGCATCACTGCCGTGGCTGGCAAGTCTTGTATATAATTTTTCTCAAACACACTTTATTCTATTAGTTTCGTTTCGTATGAGGTAGTGCTGGCCTCTGGTGTCGGAGTTTGTCAAGCCGCCCGAGGGCCTCTGCCATGGCTTATCGACTGCTATTAATCAATAACAGCCTTAACGTGCCCTCCGAAGCACTTTATTCTATTCAACATGAACGATCATCATCATCTTAATCATCTCATCAATCTCAATATTTTAAGAGTTCAACCGTGGAAGTACTACTACCATACCTATTTCTGCCGCAAAGCATAGTGCTCGCATTGCTGTGTTCCGGTTTGAAGGGTAGGTATGGGTGCCGGTGAAATTACAGGCACATAAGACTTTTCATTATGTCTCAGGTTGCAATGTCCATAGGGTTCGTCCTAGGTGGACGTGACCTATGTGATAATGCACTGTTCATAGGCAGAGGATACTGCTTAACATCAATTCATCACCCTGATCGTTCATTCCAAGTTGTATATTAAAAAAAAACTTCCAGATTTGTATACTAACGATGTCTAGGCTGGCAATGTCGATTTGTCACGAAGAAGGTTCTCGAAAATATGTAGGTATACAGTTCCAAGCAATGTTTGAGAAAATAAAACAGTGAATGAATACGATTTGATTTGCAAAAACTGTGACGTCTGATTATACGTCCTTGAGGGTTTCCTGTGCCCTCAATGAGGCCATTCATTCACGAATGTATCTAAGTACAATAAGAGACAACGGCCAAATTCCGTCGCTATTTAACTCAGTAAAGTTCAGGTAAGTAAGAAAGTGATAGAATCGCAACGAAAAGTGAAGAAAACAGTACATTACAAATTTAAACAAATATTTGCTGCGCAATCGAAAAAATAAATTAATCTACTATTCCCTCTAAAATAATATTATTTGTTACTCTCATTAACTGTCCTATTTTTACTCTTGACGGCCTCTTAAGGCTGCGCCGACCCCAGGCAGAAATGTTCATACAATAAAAACGTCTCGATCCGCTCGAAAAACCCCGGTTTACTTGAATATCTCTAAAAATATAAACAATAACTAAATCACTATAGTACCTACACCCTCGGCTTTATTATTTGATTTATCTCATTTTTGATCCAACAATATGTCCATATTGAGAAACAATCGAAACAATATGTCCATATTGAGAAACAATCGAAACAATATGTCCATATTGAGAAACAATCGAAACAATATGTCCATATTGAGAAACAATCGAAACAATATGTCCATATTGAGAAACAATCGAAACAATATGTCCATATTGAGAAACAATCGAAACAATATGTCCATATTGAGAAACAATCGAAACAATATGTCCATATTGAGAAACAATCGAAACAATATGTCCATATTGAGAAACAATCGAAACAATATGTCCATATTGAGAAACAATCGAAACAATATGTCCATATTGAGAAACAATCGAAACAATATGTCCATATTGAGAAACAATCGAAACAATATGTCCATATTGAGAAACAATCGAAACAATATGTCCATATTGAGAAACAATCGAAACAATATGTCCATATTGAGAAACAATCGAAACAATATGTCCATATTGAGAAACAATCGAAACAATATGTCCATATTGAGAAACAATCGAAACAATATGTCCATATTGAGAAACAATCGAAACAATATGTCCATATTGAGAAACAATCGAAACAATATGTCCATATTGAGAAACAATCGAAACAATATGTCCATATTGAGAAACAATCGAAACAATATGTCCATATTGAGAAACAATCGAAACAATATGTCCATATTGAGAAACAATCGAAACAATATGTCCATATTGAGAAACAATCGAAACAATATGTCCATATTGAGAAACAATCGAAACAATATGTCCATATTGAGAAACAATCGAAACAATATGTCCATATTGAGAAACAATCGAAACAATATGTCCATATTGAGAAACAATCGAAACAATATGTCCATATTGAGAAACAATCGAAACAATATGTCCATATTGAGAAACAATCGAAACAATATGTCCATATTGAGAAACAATCGAAACAATATGTCCATATTGAGAAACAATCGAAACTAGCCAAAAGTTAGAGGTAACTTTGTGTTTTTTTTCTATCGAGAAAATAATAAATAAATAATGCTGGACAGTTCACACAACATTATCTAGCCCCAAGCTAAGCAGAGCTTGTGAAATGGGTACTAGGTAACTGATATACTTTGCACAATACACAATAGATAGATATTTTTTTATTATACATAGAAAATACCCAGAACACCCTGAACAAATATCTGCAGAACGCATGAATATTTGTTCCGAGGCGGGAATCGAACTCGCAACCTCCTGCGTCGCAGGAAAATATTGTCCTGTTATTATATAAAATATTATCGTGTTTTTGGTAAAGTGTTCCCTTGGAATTACAATGTAGTTTCATGCATATTTTCTATTTGAGCATTGTAGGTACTAAATTTAGTGCACTTAAAAATCAAATCTAGGATTTATTTGGAATATTGCTCCACAGCATACTCCGCATACACACCTCACAATAAATTTAACAACCGCAGCTATGTTGACAGCAATCATTTGCTTATTATCACACAAACACAACAATGCTGTTTCGATCATAACATCCTCTGTGAGATGTATCATGGTGGTCTTTGTATCATCTGAGATACCTACCTATATACATACACGGAAGCTACCAGATAACAAAAACACTCGCCTGTCTTAATAACAAAAGGAACATTATTACTACTCTGCTCGAATATCATTTTAAATTATTAGATCTATTTCTTTGTTCTGTTCCAAATAATTAATCTTGTTAAATTCATAATATATAGGATATAGGTCACTGATGTATGTAGTTTTGTACTAATACATAGTAAGTACATAAAGCGTTTTAATTATAGCTAAGACGTTTCAAACAAAGGAACTAAAATAAAGTGGTGTGTGTAGTGCTGGAATAATGTAGGTACCTACTGAGGAAATATCTGTTAATATTTTATTAAACCTTCAATGGCTTTCATTGTTTACTACTAATTTAATGACTCAATGAGCGCAGACTTCAGAATAAACGCATATTATTAGCTGCATTTACGTACAAACTGGTTTAAGTGTTTCAGTTGCATCTATTTGAAAATTGTATGGATGTTTCTTAGTACGTAGGTAGGTATACTAGGATAAAGATTACAGTCACCATAATATTAAAAAAAAACTAATACCTCATCAATATCATCAACCTGCAGAAGATCACTACTGGACTGCCTGGGTCAGAAACGCAACGATTTTTATAAAAGCTTGTATTGAAAAAAAAAATAGTGATCGTAACCGTGTGCTGATCAAAATGAGCCTAAACACGGCCTGTCCAACGGAACACAATGGGTGGACAATGGAACTCCTCGAGGAATAATAGTTACTATTATCCCTTACTATTTATTATCCATCGAGGAGTTCCATTGTCCACCTTCCGTCTCCATCATCAGATCAGCTCGCTGTTACCATAATATTGCATTATCATCGGAACTTGACAGGTATGCAAAATATAATCTCAATTGGTTGAGTGAGGATAACTGCTTTAAAATTCAGTTGAGTTTAGTTTAAGATTCCACCCGGACAAACATACATACATTGCAAATTAAATAAAGGCTTGTAAAAAAAAGCGTTAACATGACGTCGATGCATTTAAACGAAGATGGTGGGAGCCAGCAAATAATAGGAACAGTTGGAATAATTAGGGAAGGGAGAACTTAGCCTGGGACAAGACAGATTATGAAAAGGCGGAAAACGTAAGCAATTAATTACCAAGATAAACGGAGCCAATCGTCTTAACTCCTAATTGACTGAATTAAAAGGTACTTCGTCTATTAGCGAACATTAGTCCTGGTTAATTAATTTAACCTCTTAATCTTATAATGGGAATTAATCTTATACCAGCTCAGACTGGTCAACAGCTGGGCTATTCCAACCAGATGTAATGGTTTTTTATAAACACCTGTGTCTGCATCTACTTTTATAAGAAATTAATTGAGCAAGAATAAATGCAGTGGACATGAGAGCTTGTATGTGTGGTGTAACTTTGAGAGATAGAATGAGGAATAGTGCGATAAGAGAGCGTGAAGACGTAGTGAGAGGTAGGGTATGCTTAGATGGTTTGGGCATTTAGAAAGGATGGACAATTTGTAGATTGACGAAACGGGTACATAAGACGAGTGTGAATAGGGCATTGGGCAGGGGAAGACCTTGGCTAACGTATTCAGACCAGACCGGAGACTTTCTGGAAAAACGCCAGGTCAAGAGTACCCTTAACCGACGAGCATGTACGTCGAATGTGATGAGAGTGAATGAAACAAAAGAAGTGGTTCAGGATCGTAGCAAGTGGAAATCCGTGGCCTCTTGCCTACCCCTCCGGGAAACAGGCGTGAGTTAATGTATGTATGTTAATTGAGCAACGTTTTTAGCCAAGTGGATATGGATTCATGTTCTCAAAAAACCGATAGTGATATTTCGGTGAGGTTCTGTGAGGTTTCGACAGATCCATGCAGTCACACGGTAAGAAAATATTGTGTTTCTAAGTTCTAGTCAATTCAAGAAGAGCTCGGCCGTTTATATGGTAATTGAAGTACCTAAAGGCTGAAAGATATTGTCAGCTGCTCACTGCATACCAACACCAGTATTCCATTGAATCAGCAGGACTAGAGCCAAGATTATGAACTTGCGTGCGTCATCAGTATGAACATGACTGTTCATTTCGTTTAGCCTCATTGTCCTACATAAGGGTAAAATGACATTCTTGCTTTCATGTCCTTCCTTCACTCTATGTCATTTAACTATTGTATTCTATGACTTATTTCTAAATGGATGTTGTATATCTAGTGTCAAGTGGACAAGGTTGAACTTATGACTATATATATTCTAGACATCATTTAAATCTTTGCTGCTGGAAATCCAGCATTTGAGTGGGAGCCCAATTCCATCATGTAGAAGATACTTCCAGCTATCATTGATAATAATATATCTATGGATGACGCACTTGCTGGCAGCAGATTAGAAAAGTTCAACCCTGGCTGCTGCGCAGTCCAGTATCATTTGAGGAGGTAACTCCATGCCATCATATAGACATAGAATACAAATAGCTATTATTGAAGATAGATTAAAAAGAGGGGTGTTAAAGTTCTAGGCCAGTGAGTGTCTGTCTGTCTGCATAACATGTTTCTTTCCTGCCACGTAGCTCCAGAAAAGCTGCTATATTTTTGTAATGATTAAATGTGGTGTTTTCAAATGTTTAGCTATGTTTGGTGGAAATTGCTAAAGCCGTTTCAACAGCTTTAACATTTGTTTAAAGGGAATTCGGGCATGTAATTTCTGTACCTTCCGTTTTTCAGGGCCCGTAAGCTAGTTTGCCTATTCGTTTCATAAAAAAAATTTAAAAATATGTTTTAACATCATGCTCCAGGTTCTGATTATGACCAGCACAGGATGAATAGGATCTGGAGGGTTGGGGTACGGGTGCACCGATTTCTAAGTGGTTTTATTTGTATGAAAACTTGTGTTGGAATACTGATAGAATTCGAAGGATTTAGATTTTTAAAATTAACTGGTTTCTTAGGCTGGAATACTGTAAAAATGTTAGATTCTAGCTATGCCAAAAATACCTAATGAGGACTCTCCTATCACAATTAAACTTGTGATTCATTAATAGTGAGCGCCTTGTAGCTATGGATACCTACATACAGATTAGCTGTTGCATACTGGATCGGTGAGTGGCCGGAGGTTCATCTAAGTCTATTTCTAACTTAGTGAAACAAAGCGACTATTATGTTTTCCAAGTTGTATGGCTGCAGTTTGAGTGTTGAGTGTTTCTTTTTTATCAGAGGACGATCAGACGCACGGCTCGGTACCATCCTTACTTCATTAGTATACCCTCTATTCGTACTAAACGTTTCAGTTCTATCTTTATAATGCGAACTGCTAAAGAGTGGAATACACTACCGTCGTCTGTCTTTCCTGAAAACTATAATCTGGGTCTCTTCAAAGGCTAGAGTGAATAGGTGCCTTCTAAACCTTTGTGCTCCATATTAGGCCACATCTTCACTTAACAACAGGTGAGATCGTGTTCAAACAAAGATCTTTCAAGGACCTATAGAACCCTACCAAACGATGCCAAAGATGATGATGATGATGATGTCTAATTACTATGGTCAAGAACACTTCATTGGTCAATGATGTATGGATCAATATGTATGATCCATACATATTGATGGATCATACATATCATATATATCATATATCATTATGACATATATTATGTCTATATATTTCATATAGCATACTATATATCATTCGCTGAACGCATCAGTGGTGCAATAAACTCTGGTAATCTTTTATCAATGTTTGAGTATGGTGATAATGAATCATTGTTACTATCAGTGAGAGAGTAGGTAAAAGGAGGAATCGACAAAGTCATAAGTCAAGTTCGTGTCAATGAACTTTTGAATGAGATTGATAGGATCTTGATTTCATTTTTGTTAGACATTTATTTAAATCCGGTCTTTATCCTGACTAAGAACATTCAAGCTATTTTTAACATAAGACAAAATGAGGCATATTTGTGGTATGCCAATTTAATTATATATTATTGCCGCGCCTCGGAAAATCAGGCGTAGATTCTCAAACTTGTCTAGCGTTGTACGCAGCGTCCGACATGGTTGATGGTGATTCAAATCTCAAAGAATAAGTGTTATGTAAAAAACACTTGAAACGTTTACAAAATGTACACCTGACTAATGATGATGATGATGAAATTAGTAAAAAAAACCGTGAGCTGATCAAAAAGAGCCCAAACACGGCTAGTCTACTAACTATCGAGGAGTTCCGTTGTCCACCTTCCGTCTCCATCATCAGATCAGCTCGCTTCACCATAATATTGTATTGTCATCGGAACTTGACAGGTATGCAAAATTTCAGCTCAATCAGTTAAAAAACTGTAATATGATTCAACTTGCAATATGTGTCCGTCAAATCTTGCAACTGAATTTGAACCAGTTAGCCTCGTTCGATTGAGCTGAAATTTTGGATATGGATATGGATATGGATTTTCGTACCAACGATGAAGCCAGCCTATAAAGGCAAGGTCGATTTGTATCGAGAAAGGGCCTCGATAAAATTTATGAAGATCCAAGCAGTATCAGGAATACGAGTATTATTTGTCCACTATTCGTCCACCACTGGAAATTCTTGGTTTCGAATAACGATTGCCTTGCTATTTTACACTAAAATTTTACTCTAAGAAGTTTCTCGAAAAATAAATGATCCATATTTGTTTCCTTGTATTGTGTTATTCCTAGAATTTTCATTGTGAGCTACGCTGACAATACCAAGTACCTGATGCGCAGTGAGGCATGCTTCCTCGCTGAGCCTCGGCAAGGTCAGGATCTGATTACACGCCGTCGTATCACACAGTTATGTATAATGAAAGGAGAAATGCAAGTTGAATGAAATTAAAAAAAAAGAATACATCGAGAAAGATATATTAGGTCTTTGCCTATGAAATTGCCGTTTTGTATGGAATAAGTGAAAGTACTTATTTTTTTAAACTTTTTTATTTCTGTTATTCAAAGTAATTTACCCATGCAATCGACGCATCATCTTTGCCAACGCATTGGAAGTTTATTGATGCCATCTTGTGAAAATCAGCTGGACGGGAGGCAACAAACTCTTCAATGGCATTTTGTACTGCCTCTCGGGAATTGAATTTTTTACCCACTAAAAAGTTGTCTAAATTTTGGAAAAAGTAATAGTTGGTAGGTGCAAGGTCTGGTGAGTATGGCGGATGAGGGAAAGCTTCCAACCCCAGCTCTTGCAGCTTGGAGACTGCCTGTTGTGCAGTATGGGGTCGCGCGTTGTCGTGAAGGAGCAGAGGGGACGACCGATTGACCAAAGCTGGTTGCCGATGTGCAAGCTTCTCCATCATTGGGGTTGTGCGTTCGTTTGTACGTCTCTCCGTAAACGTTTGTGATGTTACGTGCCGTTTGTTTCACGTTGGTGCCACGACGGAACTCATATTCCATAACTACACGAATTTTTTAAGTAATAATTATGACGAATTTTTTTCAAATGTAATGAAAATACAACGCTAATCAATAAACAAAAACTGAGTTTGTAAAAAGAATGTCATGTTTTAAAACAAAATTAATTTGAATTTAGAATACAAAGCCATTCCAAAGTTTTTTTCAATTTAAATGACCAGTACTGAAGAACGGCAATTTCATAGGTAAAGACCTATTATAAAGGAAAATGTGCTTTCTAGTTTTAAGTCTTTACTAACGAAATGAAATTGTCTGCATACATGCATAGGTATGTTTTTATAATTAGCTTAATAATTAATAAATATTGTGTATTATTGGAAATATTTTGTATTATTAGAAACTAATTTATTTAAAATCTCGTGATATTTTTTTCCTATAATAGAATACTATCTACAAATACAAATAGTATAAAAAAACAAAGTTAAAAATATATATGAAAACGTGAAACCACCGACCGCGGAGCAAGGCCCAAATGTTCGGAGGATAGGGCTGCAGAGAGAGGAACCTCCTGACAATGCGTGCCGAGTCCAGGGGTACCGCCTTCTGAATCTGACCCTTGATCCAACCCTTTAGCGAGAGCCTCGTAAGGTATTGGTCGATGCTCTTCGCTATCAGTCCATTTACTGAAACGACTATCGGGACAATAATCGCAACTACTTGTTTTTTTTTTAGTCAGGATTTACGAAGATTAGCCAATATTCTACTACGAATACAAAGCAATTAGTTACACGTGTGTTATTGCTTAGCAGATGGAATAAATAATGCATTCTGTATATTTGGACGCTGTACGAGTAGACTGCAGTAGTACCTGTAGTAGGTACCTAGCTGTTTTAGTGTGACCGCGTGGCCACAGGCGCCACTAAGAATATAATGTGGGCGCCATGCCATGCCACCTCGTTCAAGGAGTAAGGAGTCACACGGCGTGACTCATCTATTGAGAATTTGTCTAAATGAAGGTCGGTACGGTGCGGGTTCGACTACCACTGGCTCAAAATTATTAGCAAAATTGAGCCGAGTTCACCAACATAATCATTGATTACGTAACCTCAAGTTAAGTTAAGTTAAGAATTAATCAAAAGTTATCAAATGGTATCTCATTACTTTGTGAAGATGGCAATATTTCCGCTTATATGGTTTTATAGGTACCTGAACGATATCAAATAATGGTAGGGTAATATTAGAGTGCTATAATACTACAAAATATAATGCCTATTTTGTCAATGCTTCGAGCGTAACGTAAATGTATTTTTTAATTAGCATCTTTTCTATTGTCCTGTCAATCTGTGATTCATTCGATTATGAGTGCTTCTTGTTTCTACCCAACAGTTTTCTACCCATTTAGGTATTTTTAAATTTAAACATAACAGTTTCAAGTTTTCAGTGAAAGGAAAATAATGGCAAACGAAAATTCTTTCAATCACTGCAAAATCATCTATTACATTATCCTATTTTCTATGTATAATAAAAAATATCTATCTATGTATTGTATCATATTAAGTATATCAGTTATCTAGTACCCATAACACAAGCTCTGGCTTAGCTTGGGGCTAGATAATGTTGTGTGAAGTTGTCCAGCATTATTTATTTATTTATTTATTCAGAGACAAGTTCAAAGCGTCGTGCATTTTTATTTTGTACAGCACAATTTCACGTCACGGAGCATTAAACCAATGAATAAACTAGATAGATAGATAGATTAACTCTTTATTGTACACAAATAACACACAGAAACACAAAACATAACTCAATAACAAAAAAATAACAAAAATGTACAATGGGCGGTCTTATCGCTTATAGCGATTTCTTCCAGACAACCTTAGGATGGAGAGGACTATATGGAAGAATGGGACAGTGGTGTTATCACCTTGACAAATACACATATCATTAAATATATACAAACCTACATTATAATACATAAAAATAAATACATAATAATATAAACACAACATAAAAGCAGACAAGAACAATGAAAACTCAACAGGACGAAGATGACGATTGGAGATAAAACAGTTTGACACGATCTTTAAAAGAATGCAACGACGGAGCAAGCCGAATCGACAACGGTAATGAGTTCCACAGCCGAACAGCTTGCACCGTAAAAGAGTCAGTGTAGAAAGAGCTGTGATGAATGGGGAACTTTAGAGCTAGATTTTCTGATGAACGAAGAGAATGAGGGTTAGAACAATGGAGAAACTCAAAGCGCTCCTTCAGATACGGTGGAGCAGAAGGATTAAACAATATATTATGGAGAAGAGAGAGGATATGAGTATTCCGGCGAAGGCGAATGGGAAGCCACTTGAGCTTAGCGCGGAACTGGGAAACATGGTCATATTTACGAAGACCGAATATGAACCTTATTGCAAAATTTTGAAGGCGCTCAAGCTTGTTAAATTGATCTTCTGTGAGATCAAGGTAACATATATCGGCATAGTCGAGAATGGGAAGCAAGAGAGACTGTGCCAGCGCAACTTTAGTGGCAGTCGGTAAGAAGTTACGAAGCCTTCTAAGGGAAGCCGCAGACGCAAATATTTTATTACTCACCGATTGCAGTTGAGGACCCCATGACAAATTTTGATCAAATATTACACCTAAATTTCTCACATTTTTACTAAATTTTACCAAAGTTCCATTGAAAACAACTGAAGGAATTAACGCCATATCTATCTTGGACATCATGCGACTGCTGCCTATCACCATAGCCTGAGTCTTGCTGGGATTAACTTTAAGGCCAAACAACTTACTCCACTCCACAATTTTACGCAAGTCCTCGTTAACAGTATCTATGGCGGCAGAAACACTTTGATGCGGGGCTTGGCAATAAATCTGTAAATCGTCTGCATAAAGGTGGTAGGAAGAAGACAAATTGTGAGAAATAGAATTAATGAAGATTGCGAACAGAAGAGGGGATAGGACGCCGCCTTGAGGAACACCAGCAGTCATGCAGCTCCAAGATGAAAATGATTCATCAAGACGCACACGCTGCCGACGTCCGAAGAGATAGCTATGAAACCAGCGAATCACTGGCGGAGAAACGTTAAGGGAGAGTAGCAAACCTAGAAGAATATCGAAGTCAACGGTATTAAAGGCGTAACTAGGTACTAGGTTTAAGCTAATCAGTTGATTACAGTTAGGTAATCTATGGTTATAAGCAGTATTAAAACAAATATTTGCTACGTAATCGAAATTATAAACCAACTATGCCCTTCAAAATAATATTATTTGACTCTGTTATTAATTTTATCGATGTACGTTGATAGATAATAGATATTATATACGTATCGATACGTACGTGTACGATAGATATTTACGTAACGTAGGTAGTCTTTCGAAATCAAATTATTATTACTTTTGAAGAGTCATGGTAAATATCCCGTTTCTAGTGAAAATTATTAAATTATTATTTTTAAAGTTTTAAATTTAAATCTCTGTAGAGTAGCATTTAAGATTTTTAAATAGTTTTAGTTAATCAAACCTAACTTCTTACTTATTCTTATAATTATCACGAAAGCACGATGGGCTACGAATAGTTTAAAGAAAAATCAACTAACAATCTCCGGTAATAAGACTCGTTTTGATTTTTAGCAAATTTGAATAGGCCCTTTATGGTAAACTCAAGCAAATAATTCAAAACTGGAAAGCTGATGTTCGTGTCTCAAATATTACAAGATAACCCACATCTTAAAACTGGAAAAACTACATGGTTTCACTAATTTCTACCTATAAATCCTTGACCTCGAATTGCGGTGGATATATTCGTACCTGCGTAGTAACTGACACATATAGGTATCATTTGAGTCCTTTCATGCTTATTTTTGGGATTCTTCAAAGCTGTTTTCTGAGGTTCAATCAAAGGTTTTTGATTTAAAAGCTATTCTAAACAAACGAATTCTATGGGTATATTTAGTTTGTATTAGAATTTCATCGATTCCTGTACTAAACACACTCATGGCACGTGATCAATTGATTTGATTCAATGATTCTCAATGTGCGGTTCTTTATTCATTGCATTGTGAATTATTCATATATTATATATATCATAGAATAGGTAACAAATGCTAAAAATATAAATGTTAGGTATTATTTATTTAATTTATTTCCTTTTGCCAATTGTATTTATCTACTGAAATCCGGCCATTCAGTATAATGTGGTAGCATACATTTACAAGAAGGAATAAAAACTTGTTGAATATATTTCATGTAATATGTATTTTGTATGTAATACTTAACTTTCTCTTTTTGGTGGTCCAAATATATAAATCAATCTGAATGACTCTTGGCTATCTTTAGATCATTTGCAATGGTCTATAGATAGAAAAACTCGTATTTTTTTGATTTATACATATACTTACAACTACTATACGTACCAACTCGTATTAGGTACATTGTATTAGTTGTATTATAATTTATATTCGAAATGAGAATATTAGCAATATGAGGTAGTATATATGCGTGTAGAACTCTACAACAGCAAAAATACACTTCCGGTTCTTTCTAAAGGTCAAGTCAACATGTAGGAACTAGTTCCAAGCGTGTATAGTCTATGTACAGTGTATGTATGTATATTTGTGTACTCATTCTGTGTCATACCTAGAGTCAGAAGTTCATTAACATTACCTATTCTAGTTACGAACGCATGATAAAAATACAATGTAATCAAATTATTTTTTAAGTGCTACACTGTTGCCGATTAGAGGTCAAAATGCGGGTTCAAGTTCCACTGGAACGGCATTTTTAGGTCACATTTAAAATTGATACAATATTATAATATTAATTACCTAAATTATATTTTTGCGATTGTTAAACATAAAATTTGAAACGATTTATCTTGTAACTACTTCATTCCAAGCTTTTTATTAACTTGCAATGTATGTCCGGGTGGAATATGTTTGTCCGGGTGGAATCTTGCAAGTTATCCTCAACGGATTGAGCTGAAATTTGGCATACCTGTCAAGTTCCGATGACAATACAATATGATGGTGACAGCGAGCTGATCTGATGATGGAGACGGAAGGTGGCTCTTCGATGGATAATAGTAGACTGCCCGTGTTTAAGCTCATTTTGATCAGCACACGGTTATGATCACTAATTTTATAAAAGCTTGTATTGAAAAAACAATTTTTCACAAAAAACTTATTATTTTTATTTCTGTCGTTTTGAATGCTTTACAGCTTCTATTGTTGCAGTTGAACTAAAGGTGATTCGTTAAATCAATTAATAAATGGCCAATTACTATTATAAACATTATGTTATTTGGATACTATGGCCTTTTCACTGACCCCACATCGCCTTGGACACATTTTTGATACCGTATAGGCCGTGTGTGGCGTCTCAGTGCAGAGGGCAAATGCTTAGCTGACGCTGCTTAAATCATCTACGTTGATGCTGTAAGGCCCATGGTGGTGGCCTTTTCACGAGACGTAGAATTATTTTTGTTACACACACCATATTTTTACTAAAGAATGGCTGTCATCAAAAAGATATGTAAACAGAAAATCATTTATAGTTGCGATATCATTAATAATGTGAGTACTGTAGTTCCTGATCCCTTGGCTATGAACCTGTGGACTTTGCTCAGCTTGGAGTTAACACATTGATACATTGATTGCACTTGCATAATGTAAACTAGTATAAATATAATGTAACGACCTACGAGTATCTTCAAGTCTAGTAACAATGTAGTTTGAATAACAATGAACTATCTCCCAAAGTTCCCCCTTATCTTTGACTATCGAAGTTGATACCAAATTAATTACGTGCTGTAGTTGTGAAAGTTATTAGTTATCAAAATGAACACCTAAATCAATAAAAAAACGAGCGAGTCTTACAGTAGTCGCATAGATGTGTAACATCTGATCTGTGAGACATCTCACCTCTTTGGTCAGCCGTGTGTGGCACACTCCCTACAAGTACTCGGCGGACTCGTCTAGACGGGTCAATCAATATAGGGGGCTACCGCGCGCCAACCGGATCACACGTTATTTAGTTCGGTACTCACTCACGCGCCGTGTCGTGTCGTCCGTCAACTAAAATCTTGTACTATTATTTATTCTGTGCTTTGGTAAGAAGCAACACGGCTGATAGTACCAACCTCTTGGAAAAGTCCGCACTTCCTGTTACACACTTCCGTCCCTTTCAGGAAATCATTCCCACAGATTGCAGGAAAGCGAGAGGAAAGATGTTAGGTTAGGGTCAATAAAGTTTTGTCGTTTTTTATTTCGAAGGATTTAAATTTAAATTCTTACCATAACCCTGATCAGCGTAAACTAGTATTTTATATTCACGATTAAATCATGAAGTATCTTAAAAACTGGATCTTATCTGGTTCAACGTTTTGGCATTGCCATTCAGCGTGGAAATTTCGCCAGCGTCACAGGAACGCTTCCGTCTGGTAGAGATTTGGATCAGTTGAGCTTTCTTTAGATCTTGCAACGGTCTTTAGATAGGTAGCTCTACGGTTACAATTGTATTTTTGATAGGCCTTCGCAATATTCATTCGTGACTGTCACGTTTTTAATCATTTGCAATAATTTTTGTCGAAAAGACGAAAATCGCCGAGACGCATTACATGTACTAGATTGAAGGAACAAGATGGCAGATGGCCCATCATGTTAAACGGTACCACATAGGTCACGTCCACCTAGGACCACTTAATAAATAATAGTACAAGTAGGACGCACCCTACGTGGCATTGCACTGCGTCCGCCATCCTGAGACAAAGATGAAAGTCTCATGTGTCTGTAATTTCATGAATTAGTTTATAATAACGAATTTAGTTGTATATCTGTGAATAAGTCCTTTTTAGAATTCCGTAGTCATAAAGACAAGGAATTCTTATCTTCGCCATAAATACGTCCGCGTGCGCGTGGCCCGACACATAGGTACTTCACCACAATATTGTTTATTGTTTTAATAATTATAAAATAAAGTTTTTTACAAAGCACATTATTTAAAGTTTTTTTCAAAGCCATTAAGAATTCCGTAGGTAGGTATTGTAGACAAGGACTCGATTGATGTCTTAAAATTTTACTGATATGATCGACAAAGAGTATCCACAATCAGCGGCAATTAAATATACTTGTAAAGTAAATTATCATTCTAACAATAAATTCATTCTAAGTGCCAATAACGCTGGAGTATGTAATTGAGCGAGTTCATTTGAATATGGCTTAGTGATAGGAATACAAAGTTGGGTTTAACAGGGTTTTGGATTTTATTGCTCGTGCGGTCGCGTTTGCGACTTCATCTGCAACTAATTTTTGAAAGTACCATAAATATTTCATAATTATTTCAATTCCGATTTTTAGAACCTTTGGTTTGAGCTCAAAGTTTATATTTTCAACGACAAGTCTAGAGTTCGGGCTCCAGGGTCTGATGATGACCAGCATAGGATGAACAAGATCTAGGGTACTAATGAAGCTGAATCTTCAAGTGTGAGTTTGAAAAAACGCTTTGTAGAAGATACCGATTGAGGGGTTTACACAGCCGTCTCGAATCATGATTTCTATGTTGAAAATAGATGGCGCTGCACTGTGGATAAACTGTCCAAAGAAAGTTTTTGTGACATACTTAGTGACTTTGACAAACAACCAAAAATAAACCAGCTACAGATCCACCAACTTATCTGTAGAACCATTTACCTTAATTTTTCTACATACTTTTAATTCAACATATAAGTTGGTGGATCCACAGAATATATATGTGGACCTCTAAGATTTGTTGACAGAGGATTTTGAGTCAGCGCCATCTATCAAGCCAGTTGGAACAACATTATTACTTTTTAATCTGAGAAGAAAAGCCGTCATTTTGATGGAACACTGAAAATAGTAGAGTTTTTTTAAGTTTACTTGTTACATTAACTAAATCAAGTAAAATATTCAGATTAAAATTAAGATTCAAGATATTTATTTGCATTGATACTACATTATAATTTAGAAGAGGGCTGACTCTAATCTAAAACACTGTTGGCAACCACTCTTTGCATGACCCCCAACCCAGCCTCGTTCTGGCTTTCTTTACATCTTTTGTTCGGTGTTTTGTTTTTCAAATAAGTCTTGTATAAACCATTCAACTTTGGAGTGGTTTTCTTTTATATTACCAAAATGACGTATTTCTAGACGAGTCCTAAGCCTTACCTAATCCTACAAATTAGGTCCTCAGCAAACACAGCAGAACAATATTAACTCTATAGAATGAAATAACAAGATTCTTCAAATCTTCGACTAGTTTCGTTTTGTTTTCAACATGATAATGATGTTATTTTGTGCAAAATTTGATAAATCACAATCAATAAATCATAGTCAATGTCACAATTTTAGATTTGATTGAGACCAGTCAGCTCGAATGATAATTGTAAGATATTTAAAAAAAAACGGTGTTGGTAGTTTTTGTCTGAAGATTTCTTGTTTGTTCTAGGCAATTACGGACCAATGTTTTTCTCATCAAAGTTTACAATAAGAACCTAAAGTTTTTGACTATAAGGTCATCTCGTTCTGAAAGTCAATGAGGTTATTTAACTTAGTGATCCGAGTGCAAAAAGCACCAATTAGGTGGGTACAGTGTTTTTAGTAGAGGTCGGTTATTTTATCGGTGTTCTAATCTGGGTATCACGATCACGACACGACGAATTGTTTTCAACGACGTTAGTAAAATACTGAATATAACAAGGTGTGATTTTTAAACAGCTTCAAAAATGGAGGTTGTCTATGCTTTGGACTTTTTATCATAATTAACTTATTATTAATTAAATACCTTATTACGTAAGTTGTTAAAGCGTTGTTAAGGTTTAAGGTGGTTGCTTTCGCTTGTGGCGCGAAATTCAATTTTTTTCGTGTTTTTTGCTCATTACAGCTCATCAACAGTTCTTCAGATAGCGAAAACTATGTTTCCGGTAATAATATGACCCAACACACAAGTTTTAATTTATAGTATCACATAAATATAATTAGTTAGGTACAGGAAGGTCTTCAGAGCTTACTGCTTAGGCTGTTGGTTGATAGTCAGTCAGTCAACGATTATATTGATAAAATAAGTAGGAGTTGGCGGGATGAACATGAGATGGACTGGCAAACGGTAGGACAGGATAGTGATAATATTTAGAATAGAGGTGACCCAATGGGTCGCTCTGCTGCTTGATCTTGGTGGAAAAAATGTGCTGATCATAATATTATAACCAACAATAAACTAGCCAAATTAAAAAATATTTTTCAAACAAAATAGGAGGAAAACAGCAGGTATATCACAAGGTTCCAAATTGCACAAAAAAACAAGCAGCGTTCATAATGAATCCGACTCGTGTAACGCGTTACGGTAAATGAACAACTGGAAATACCTAATCAATATCAGCAATACATCACGGATGGCTTGGAACAACGAGACCATTTTGTTAGGGCTGCACGTTGCACACTCAGGTCAAGTTCAAGGGGAATCCATGTTTATTGTCGGGTGCATAGAGATCAAATATGCCTAACTGATTACATCGGAAACAAGGAGCATTGCATTAAACATACACAAAAGATTTTGACTTAGAAGACTTCTCTTCATCTATTCACTTCTCTCACATGTTCTCACAACTTTGAAAACGACCAATTATTGTATTAAACCATCAAAATTGTATCATTAATGAAACACATATTCATAATTCCATAGCCAGTGGTGCGACCTTGAGTGCCTCACTTAATCTACTCAAATCAAATCCTTATTATAATTAAAAGCGGTCATTCGTCAAACATAAGATTACTAACATCACAAGTTTACTTTTGACACAAACTTATATAGTGATATTTTCATAATTTATTGGCATATCAATGAACAATGTGAAGAAGTTAGGTTTTTAAAATTATTTTGATGACCTTGTATGAAGTATATAGGTATGTCTTGACAATATGAATAGAAAACGTTCGCGTATGTCTCGAACCTTGAATTAATTACGCTAGGGAAATAAATAACCACTATTATTCTTTGTCTTAATACTTCATCTTCAATGTCAGTAATTATGGGATTGTTGTTTTATTTATGTAGGTGTTAATTATTTTCAGTAGTTTGTAGTTCAGTTTCACTTATCTTCGATGTTTAATCAGAAATATACCATAGAATAAATAATATTACAATATATACATAGCATAAAAAATTAACTGCCATCAATTAATTACCATGAATACCCTAAGCTTAGAAAATGGGATTTAACGTAGCAGATAGTTTCACCTCCATAAACAAAATCATGTTTTTATCAAAATCTATTTATGGACGTTTCCGAACGATTTAATACTGACATATTGATAAACAAACATACGAGAATACTGAGATATAATATTAAACTATTCCAATTTGAGCACCGATCGAAAATATAAATTGGTGCTCAAAATGAAATAGGATCGGTGATTTTCAAATCGGTGATGTTCAAATCGGTGCTCAAAATGGAATGCCTCTAATAAAATACTTATTGAAATAGGTAAAATAAAATGAGTAGTTTCTATTATGATTAAACTAACTCACGGATGATAGAAAGTTCTCAAGGAGTGCAGATAATACTATATCCGCACGACGATTTCCCAAGATCCTACTAGGGCGCTGTCAGAGTCGAGTTTGTCGCAATGTAAATGGCCATGTTTGGAATAGGTACTTATAGTAAATCCATCTGATCTAGCCCTTAGATCATTTATCACCGAAAGCATTCCAAATAAAACAGAGGCACAGATAAAATAATACTATTCTACAGAGGTAAGTTATGACACAATTTGATTCTAAAATATTTGTTTTAACTGGTTTTAACTAATTACTGGTTTTGATGCTAAATTTTTGAGCCTGTTTTCAAAGGGGTAGACAGAGACCACATATTTCTACTTGCTACGATCCTAACATACCTACGTCTTTTGCTTCATTCACTCTCATCATATTTTTCATACATGCTGGCCTTTTTCCAGAACGTCTACGATCTGGTTTGAATACGTTCGCTGAGGTCTTCTCCTTCCCACTGTGCCATTCACGCTCGTCTTATTTACCCGTTTCGTCAATCTTCTATCATCCATCCTTTCTAAATGCCCAAACCATATAAGCATACCTTTCTCAATCCTATAGTATTCTTTTATTTCACAATGCTCTTCTTCTTCTTATTCGTTTCTTGTTTTTCTTTTGCTTTTTTTTTCTATGTCTCACCACTCATACTTCTTAAAGCTCTCATCTCCATTTCATTTATTCTACTTTCATGTTTCTTCTGCTATACCAAACTTTTACTATATAATATTGTAGACAAAATCTCAAAATTCATCACTCACTCACAAGCGTTTTCATACATTTCAGTAAAGATTTTCCGTAGTCGGGTTTTAGTTTTTAAAACTTTTATTTTGTTTCAAGTTTAAACCACACTTATGGATTAAATTTTAATTTAAATGTGATCCCATAATTCCGTTCCCACGGGACTCGAACCAGTTATAACATCCCTCTGTTTGTGTCACAGGTTAAGGCGATAAAATACCCTGAACTGCAATAAAGACCAAAACAAACGGATAATCCAAATAATATAAAAAATATACAGCGGACGTCTAATATAATCCAAAGTATTTCTTAATGAAAAAAAGTTTATTTTACTCTAAAAATACAAAACAATCCTACTGCTTCAAAACGCCTGAAGCTATTTGAATGATTCTTTCACAATAATAAAGACAATTTATAGGTTTATAAAACGTATGTTTAGATTTTTTGAAATAATCAGTTACTTGAGACAGTTGCGGTTTTTGGTGATTTTCGTTCACGTTTTGTTTTGCATGCTCTATTCTGCCCCTTTCTCACTTACCTGAATTTTACTGAGTTAAATAGTGACAGAATTTGGGGTGACTAATCACTTTAATGAGTATTAAAAAGAAGTGCATCACTGTCGTAACATAGTGTGACGGGCGCAGGTATAGACGGTGACAATGGAGTGGGTCTTTAGCACTGCTTTAGAATAACTCATCGATTGGTCTCAGGGTTCAGTAACCGACAGCTGCCGGCTCGCAGACCGATTAATATGATTAATTCTCGAGAAATATAGGTAGGCAGTAGTTCTGCGAATAGTAGACGTCGCGAGCACAAACTTTTAATGTTTACATCGAACCTTCTTACGGTTTTAACAAAATGATAAAGTTAGTTAAGTTACGTATTTCACACAGATTAATTTCAAAAAACCTCACGAGAATAATTTACAATTGTAAACCGACTGCCTTTATGAGGATTTTAAAGATGCATAATCTACATATATCTTGACAACCTCTTCTTTGATTTTGATTGTTTTTTCTTCCATGTTTTTTGGGGCGCTGAATCAGAATCCGAGGTATGGTAACAAAATTTCGTGACGAAAAGTTAAAAAAATTCAATTAAAGGTTTTAAAAAAACTGGCGGAGTTTTGCTTATGTCTCGGTTTTTTTTATATAGGCACGTTATTTTAAAAAATAAAGTTCATAATTTTTCAGTAAATTTTATAACACAGATTTATTTATCCGACGAACCGTGGGGCTCAAGCAGCAATTGAAAGTTGGCGTTTCTCGGTTGTCCCCGTAAACACGCAATTTATTTTTAATGGCTTTCAATTAGGAATTTCCTCCTAGGTTTCTGCATTATACCTTATTAAGATCGTTAAATGACAACATACACGCAATTTTTGAAAAAAAAAAAAAATTTTAAAATTATTGAATTTCGTTTCGTTTCGTTTCGTATGAGGTAGTGCTGGCCTCTGGAATGAATGAATTGAATGAACTCCAAGATTTATAAATTCAATTGCAAAATAGTTGAAATTCCAATATTTTGAAAAGAACATTACATATTATTAAATAACATTATTAGGTATTACGTACACGACGGACAGAAATAAGCACTGAATAAAAAAATATGTGTTTTTGAAAAAAAAAGCCTTTACCTACTGACTCAACAACATAGTAATATCCTTCGACCAAAGTAAAATCAACCAACAAACAACCCGGAAAACGCCAATTTTCAATTGGTGCTTGAGCCCGAACGGTTTGTCGGAGAAAGAAACTTATGTAATAAACTGTGTTGTAAATTTTACGACCTTTAATTTTGTGAACGAAAATATACACAGAGTTAATTGTTTCCGAGTTATAAGCAAAACTCTGGAAGTTTTTTTTTACCTTTTTCTGCATGTTTTTTATTTTACGTCTCGAAATTTTGTTAGCAAACGTCAGATTCGGAATTAGCATCCCAAAAACATATAGAAGGGAAGAAATCAAAACTACCCTACAACTTTCCACCTAAAAACACAATTTGACTGGACTATTTGAGAAGTTTAAGTAAACAGTTAGACAACGTGTCAAAAATATTACCTAGCTGTAAAACCTTTCATTTCCTTGTTGATTCAATATGAGCTAAAGGAAGACGCACAATGGACAGTAATCAAAACAATTGGACCGTTATTGGTTCAAGTAAGTAGTCTAATGCCACTGAAAAGACTACGGTTCTACAACTCTTGTATCGTCAATATGAAAGTTTGTATAGTATGGTTCATCTTTCTAGTCGATAGTCGAAATTATTTGTTAATTTTAAGACCACCACTGTTTACGTGCATATAAATTTAAATATTTAAATTTAGCGAATACTTACAGCACTGCAGTAATACCACGGAAAAAAGGAATACAGTACGTATTCTCTGTTCTCTGAATAATACCATGACCTATTTCATGATACGCCGGTGAGTCCTCTCTAACCTCAAAGTTGTCACGTGTGCACTGTTACTTTTAAAAATTGTGTTGGAAATGTTTCAGTTTATAATTTTCTTTTTTAATATCGAAACCGGCCGGCGAATCGCGTGTTGTGCGCACGGAGTATCGTACGGTATGACCGCATTAGAAGACTGGCCGCGCCGACGACGAGGCGACGCTAACATGTGCCGACGTCATTTTTATCGCGCCACGCGCTTACGCCGACACATATCGCCATGCAAAACATTTTCTCCCACAGCTTACATTACTAGCTAGCATTTTAACGCATGTCAGATAGTCTCAATCAAAGCCGCATTGTATGTTGTCTGTATTTTTTGTTTCTTGTCGTATTTGATAGGAATGATGTCGGTTAGAGAATGCGCTTAGGTGCAATTTGTATGCGTTCTTTGAGATAATCTTGAATACAATACAGTTGTTTATTTACCTAGAATCGGTGATAGTCTGTCACGATTTGCTATGTGGTGAGCATTAACCTTACCTAATGGTTTGTTTATTAGTTTGTAAACGTAAGTAGGTAGGTACCTACCTAGATAATTAATAGATTATCTAACCTAGATTTTGTGCGTGCAAAGATAAGGGTTTTAACTCTATTTTGAAGTTAGTACTTATTCATACCTACTATGTGTAAACTATTTGCTATAGGATAAGATATGAAATTACGAATGTAGCTCATAATATTGTTTTTAACCCCCGACGCAAAGAGGGGTAGTTATTATAAGTTTGACCGCTACGTGTGTGTGTGTGTCTGTCTGTCTGTGGCACCGTAACTATTAAACAAGCGATCGGATTTGAATGCGGTTTATTTATTTGAAAAAAGTTTTTCTAGCGATGTCAAAATAAGTTCAGCTGTTTGATTGAATTAGGGGCCTTGGGGGTTTACAATTTTTAAATTACGTCTTGTAGTTTTAAAGCTTTCAGACTACAGCGCCACCTACTGGGTCCCTCCTGAATCGAATGGATAGCTTACCCACTGATTTGGAGACCACAAAAGCAACATACCGAAAAAAAACAAGGATATCAAACATGTCAGTGAGAAATCTCTCTGATTTTAATCGATAAATGCCGATTATGGCCATAATTGTTAATCTGAACCTAGTTACTAGTATAGTATTATTTTATCTGTGACCTAGTGAAGATTCTTCACTCACTTTTGGCATGAGTTAAACGTGATTAGTCCTCTGCACTGTGCTACAGTAGTTCGACGATCCCGATAACCAACATCTGTCAAAAAGTACACGCCATAATCAACCCTATCTAGTATACATACAAGGTTAAAAGTGAGTAAGATTGATGAGGGGCTATAAATAGTGTGGGAGCTATACTTTTTATCGCTAATGTTGAACAAGTTATCTTGTGACGCATGATTTAGTAAAACTAATTAAAACTGTTCTATTAAAAAAATTCTAATCAAGAACTTTTTGGCATTCATGATTCATTCGTCGACCCGAAAAAAATCAGCAGACACGAGTTCATTGAATGATTTTTATCGAAAATAAAGCATATAAACTTTATTCCAAACTACCTACATACTTACGTACATATTGTGTAGTAGGTAGGTATAACCTAGATATCTAATTACATGTAGTCAAATGATTACCATGTAAAACCACCAATATGTTTAATTTTGTCTAATTCTATCGATAAACAAAAGAAGAAGAATTTGTAGGTGTATTTGTAAACTTAAAAGCAAATATACCTTCAGTACAGTAAATTTATTTTCGCAATTAAATACATGAACACATCCCTAAAATATGATCATCTCAAATCTGAACCTCTCTAATATCGAGAACCAAAAACACTCAAAAATCATGGTAAATATCCCGTTAATAGTGAAAATTACATGTCTTAAAGTTTTGTATGTCTGTACTTATTTGTCTGTGTTTACTTTTAAGGCCGAAAAATTTGATGACTGTAAAATAGTTATTCATTAACTAACTCAGCGCCTTACAAGTATTTGTAGCAATCTTCAAAGTGCGATATTGTTAAAATTAGTCAGGATATACTTTATCTGTGCCGTGCAGATCTTTCTCTTCTTTACACGTTCTTTTATTATCGATAATCTTGCCTTGAAGATATAATATTGCTTGTATGTTTGTAATTAGTTACTTATACATGAACGTACCTATCGCAGTTTTAAGGTAGTAAGGTAGATATTTGCCAAATTATTTTGATAGATATTGCAATTCAATCATTTATTTCTTGTAAGTAATTTACAAATATAGCGAAGGTAAATACACATTTTTACACTGTCATAATGTAAAAAATAGACATAGCGGTTACAGTGGTAGTAGTGCACAAAAACATAATAAAATGAGTACGAGTTTTGATAGTTTTCGAAGCTATATGAAGTTTCGTTTCCTTCCTTACATTTACTTGCAGCGCCCCTAGCGGAAACGAGGAGAAAACTAAGGACGCTGTCAGTAAATGTATTGAAGGAAACGAAACTTCATATAGTTTCGAATACTATCAAATTCTCGTATTAACCCCAGTACAGACCGTTCACCGTAAGTTGGCACCTGCCATGGAGTATTTACAGATGCCATTTTACGATGAACGAGCCGGACCGTTCACCGTAAGTTGGCACCTGCCATAGAGTATTTACAGATGCCATCTTACGGTGAACGAGCCGGACCGTTCACCGTAAGTTGGCACCTGCCATGTAGTATTTACAGGTGCCATCGTATGGTGAACGAGCCGGACCGTTCACCGTAAGTTGGCACCTGCCATGGAGTCTCTACAGGTGCCATCTTACGGTGAACGAGCTGTACCTAGGTAATCATCAAGTAGATGGTACAATAAAAAAAACAGTCTTAACACCATGGACTTGTAAGTCCATGCTTAACACCGAGCTCCCAGGCCCTTATGTCATCGATGTAATCTTTTATTTTGTAGTAAGCCTTTTTTAATAAGACAGTCTTCAGAGTTTTCTTAAATTTATGTTCAGAAAGTCTAACAATGTGGTCAGGTAGGTAATTCATAAAAAAAACTTAGATTTTTGTCCTATGAACAGTCCAGCATTACTTATTTATATATATATATATATATATATTAGTGTGGGATTAGGACCATGTATGTCACTGTTGGGTGTTATGTTTTGTGTATGTTATGTTAAGGCAATATGTTAAAATGTTGGAGTCGTTGCGTTACACGCTCACTCAATAACGGTACAGTTTACAAACTTAATATTAACATAGTAATGTACTTCAGGATGCAATCTAAAAAAATTAAGAACAGAAACACGATTGGTAAACCTTTTCTAGAAATATTTATTTTTTGAAATTGTACCCGTTTTAGCTCCCCGTCCTTCGATAAGTTATATAATTAAGCGTTTTTTTTTTACTTTAGATGACTGAGCAAGCAGTATTGTATACTATTCAGTTTAAGGAATTGCATTACTTATAAGGATTAAGAAGGATTATTTATATATTATTTAGGAGCATTAGGATTTATTTTTATATATGCTACTTTAGAAGCAAAACAAAGTCTTAAAATTTGTCGCTTACGTTAGTTACTTCCGATCGGCAGAAATCTATACCTCATCTCTTTCCAGGTTCAAGTGAGAAATAGCGCTGTCACTTTCTTCCAGCTATTGTTTTCTTGCTAGACTCCGCCCATTCGATATTTTAACATATCGCCTTAAGTTATTTTGTGCGATTTTAATAAGACTATGGCTTAGTACAAATTGTATGTACGACGATTTGTTATGTCTTCGAAAAGTACTCGTATAACACCAAGCTTCACTTTTATTGTTTTTATACTGTTCACAAATATACACTTCTTTGTATTTCTTTTACATATTACTTAACTTGTATTCATATTACTGCTTATTTAAAGACCATATGGTTCAGCATACAAAATACATAAATGGAAAGACAAACATAACATCTGTTTTTTTATTGACTAATAATGACTTCGTAGGTATGAATATTTTTTTAACATGCATCGATTTGTGAAGCTAATTCCACGCATAATATAAATGTCAAAGGTTTGGATGTTGGTATGTTTGTTACCCAATCAATTTCGTATCTTTTTTTTTAACTTCGTTCATGATGTATCAAGCAGATGGCCCACCTGATGTTAAGCGGTAACATCTGCCTTTAACTAATACATTACCACATAGGTCACTTCCACTTAGGACGCCGCCTCTGTGGCATTGCACTGCGCCTACCACCCTGAGATGTGCCTGAAATTTCACCGTCACCCATACCCTTCAAACCGGAACAAGCAATGCGAGCACTACTGCTTTACGAAAATAATTAGCAGAAATAGGTACGGTGGTATTACTTCCCAGGACGAACTCTTTCACAAAAAAGCTCTACTAAACACACCTATTATTTATTGTTATTTATTTTAATGTTTTAAAATAGCGTAGCGTAGCACCTGGATTGAGCTATAGGCTACTTTATAGGTAGCCGCAAGCGGATACTAGTAAATAATATAATAGGAGGTTCAGAAGCAATTACATTTTGTATTTGGCACATAAACACGTTTTACTGTTATTATTAATATTATACAAATATTTCGTAAATCTATTCGAGTTTAGTATCATAACTTATGGTTGATCAACGCTCTGCTTTTTGCCCCTTGATAGCATTTCAGCTTCTTCGATGGTGTCCGGCAGAGGTACGTTGATGGTTTCTGGCAGGGTGAAGACTAGGAGGCCAGCCATGATGGCCAGTGTACCGAAGAATATAGACGGCAGGTTGTCGTAATAAAGCGCCTGGAAAGTAAACGAGAAATGTTTTTAAATGATCAGAAGCTGAACTTTTCAGTATAAATTTAATCATTACAAAGTCTCTTCTTCGATATAAATTTTGTGAAAAATATATTTTCCGATATACATAGGGTAAGTGGTGGAATGCTTTAATCATATCTTTATTTTTTTAACGTTCTCACAGAATAAATTCGACTTCGAAAGAAAAGAAAAACTTTTAGGCATGTTGATAAAAGTGCCATAAAAATTAGTTTTTTCTAGCTTTTCCAAAAAATATCTGAGCACCTAAGTGAGATCTTCACAAAAAAAGATATGATTAGAGCATTACAACAAAGGACTCAAGCACAATCAAAATTAAGGTGTTAAAATGACACGAATATGTAAGAAAAAAGTGAATACTGAGATAAATGCTGAAATGAAGGGAATTCAAGAAAAAAACACATTGTGCCGATCACTAGATCGATAGATAGATTAGGGAAGAGAGATAAATTCAGAAATAGATTTCTCGAAATCAAAATTTATTTTTTTGAGTCAATATAGCATTCGAAAAGAAATCAATCCAAAAATCCTTACCAACAAAGGCGTCAATGGAGCCAAAGTAGACCCTATCCTGCCAGTAGATGAACAGATTGCCAGCAGTGACTGCCGGACATTCGTAGGGAACACTTCGGACACGTAGATGTACACCGAACTGTAGGCGGTTGTGATCGAGAACTTGCCGGAGAGGTAGATTATGAGAGACCACCAGGGATGACCTAATCGAACATAAATCACAAAAATAATTTTAAACTATGTTTAAACATATATCCGTCAAATGCATATTATGAAACCTGCACTGTGAATAAAATAAATCAAGTGATGATCATACAAATATTAGAAACGTCAGAGAAATCGAAATTACTATATCTCCTACAATGGCGACACAATTTACTATGACGGTTAATTTAGAGCTTACTCTATATAATAATGCAGACACGTTTTCTTTCAATAATCTATTCAATAAGCATGCTGAAATTGGCTTTCTCATCTAATCAGCCTAATTTATAACTAGATTAGATTATCTGACATCCCAATTACCCATCCAGCGTTGACTCGAAGTTCATTCATTTATTCATCCAATGTTTACTAAACAAGCTCCTACTTCTCCCTCTTTCGCAACTTCAAGTTTTCAGAAGCTGCAATATTATTTATGTTTTATCTATTGCCTTCGAATGAGCGAGAGTGCTTCTAAGTCGACTTAACTTGAATATTTCATTAATTTAGTCTGTTATTTAAACAGTGCTTACTAAATAAACAGCGGTCTCGCAAAATTCAAAGTAACGTCGTCAACTCGTAACTTTGGATTATCCGACTCATCTTTTGTATCGACAAATTATGTTTGATTTCGAGACTTCGCCAGATGTTATTCTGAACAAAGTTTGATAAATTGTTTCGTTAGCTTGCGAATTATAATTTCAGTTTGCGTACTGATAAATGTTACGGTAAACTTGACGCAAGCAAGTTTATCATTGTGTTTGGAGAAGCACTTATCAATAATTTATTTTACAAATAAGATATTTAGAGCCTCACCTTTTGGAAGGAATGATAAGCTAATGCAGAGAATTGCGCTCAAGAAGTAAGTTATGATCATAACCTTTTTTCTCCCATATCTGTCCAGTACAACCAGACATGCTAAATTTGCAGGAATCTCTATAAAGGCTACCAGCATAAAGTTTATGTATTTATTTCCAGCCAATGACACTGAGTTAATTGAGAGACCGTAGTAAACAAAAGTGCACGTGATCCACAAAAATGAGCACACGACTAGTCTTTTTCTTATTATGCTTGATCTTATCACTTGCATGATAACTGAAGGTTTATTCTCTTGTATCGCTTCTTTAGGCCCTGTTAATTCTGCATTATCAGGCTTTTCAGTATCTTGCAGTGGTGCTAAATCGTGTGGTGCTAGCATAACGTCATTCATCTTTGCTGCTCTCTCCAGGATAGCAATGGCTTCATCATTTCGTCCTTTGCTGAGAAGCCATCTTACACTTTCGTTCAAGATCCAGAGGTAAGAGAAAACGAGACATGCTGGTGCATATATGATCCTGAGAAGCGTCCTCCAGTCTTGTAGGATCCACGACAGGCCTGATAGTGACATGAGACCGAATACAAAGACCACGTTGATAAGTGTGTTGCCGAATACTCTGCCCTTGGGGCCTACTAATTCCATGGCTGCAAAAATAGAACAATTAAGTTAATACATCGATTATGATGATAATAGAAGGAAATTAAGAGCAACCTAACTTTTTTGTGTCAGAGTAAGTAACAACACCCAACAGTCACATGCATAGGCCTGATCCCATACTAGGATTTCCTGTGTCGAGAGTATAAGGAACTACGGACACCATGCTACCACAACACACAGACCCGGAACTAATATTTTCACATCATGCAAACATTTATCTCGCAGCAAGGATCAAACTAGCACATCACTATGGCACAGCATTATGGCTGTGCTGGTCTCGGCCTGAGAATACGGCTCCTCCAACACCTCCCGTGGATATCGTAAAAGGCGACTAAGGGATTTCGTCACGGAAAGAGCAGCTTCCATCTATTTTACACAATAGTCCGACCACCAATCCTCCTGTCAAGTGTGTTGACTATGGAAAATCCCCCCTATTCTATAGGGGAGACTTCATCCAGCAGTTCTACTGACTCATGAAGAGGAAGAAGTAAGCGAACATAGTGGGGTACAAATATTATGACGAGAAGCCACGATTAGGTATGCATCATTGGGGAATGAAGTGAGCTTTTCATTTTTATGTTTTAGGGTGGTGGGCGCAGTGGAATGCCACATAAAGTGCGTCCTAGGTATGGACGTAACCTATGTGATAATGCACTGTTCTCAGGCAGAGGATAACGCTTAATATCAGATGGGAAATCTGCGTGATCCGTCGATCCAAGTTGTATAAAAAAAGAGCTGATCAAAATTTCAGTGTGTGAAGGATCAAAATGTTTGCTACACATACGCAACATATTAACACAGATTTCCTTACCCAAAACAAAGGCTGTACTGTATGCTCCAGCTCCGAAGCCAGCTTCCAGGAACTCAAAGGCTACCATCATGTAGTAGTTTACGGAAAAGGATCGTAGGAAGCCGAATATACAGTTCATTAGCGAGGCTATAGACAGCGCCACCTTGCGGCCGAACCTGTCCGAGACGAAGCCCGTGAGTGGCAGCGACAGGAATAACCCGGCGTTGTGGAACGTGCCAATTAGCGTCCTCTTCCCGTCTTGACAGCCTAGGTTGAACTGAAACAATCTAAAAAGGTCAAGCAACAAACAATTTGGGTGAGGTAGTGTTTCTGGCCCAAGAATAGGCCCCTCCGTATCCTTCCATGGATGTCGAAAAGCCAACTAAGGGATTACACCAGGGATAGGCAGCAGCATCCGCCTGAGTAATCAACACCAATCTCTTAATTACCCATAGTTCTCTCGATAGCCCATTACGTAACTTTGAGCTTTTATTTATTATTTGTTTATTTACCCGGACTTGTTGATAAGATTCGCTGCTAGCTTATTGAAATGAAATGAAATGGTTTATTCGCTTCAAATATGGTTAAAAAAGTTCTTACAAGTAATTTATGTTCACATGTTTCACCAAAAACATCGGCATGCAAATTTTAAAATTCTTAATAGGTAGGTACCTAATTTATTAAAATTCTAATTTCATCAATTGACTATTATTTAACTACCTACATATAATTTTAGCAAATGTTATCAATTAAATTAAACAATAACAACATCACAAATAATCACTATAATACAACCACAGTACAGATAGTCTTAGTCACTATTAAGAAATTCGCTAACACTGTAAAAGGCTCTGTCAACTATGTATTATGGAATGTGTTATTACTGGAAGAAAGCGTTAGCCGAGTCAGTCGTGGGAAGCTTTGGTGGCGATGAGCTCACCACTTGTCACGTCTATATTCCACGATGGTGCAACCCACTGTGAAAAGACCCATTGAGGCTCTGCCTACCCCTTCGGGGAAAAAGGCGTGTGTCTATGTATGCATGTATTTATTTATTTAAAACTTGCTCACAAAACCAATATTGCTAGGAGGACTTAATGCTAAAAACATTATCTGCCAGTCATCCTGGACGTGCAGAAAGGTGGTGAGGTATGCCTTACAAACAAGGTATTGAAAAAAAAACTTTTTGATTTTTCATGTGGCCAATAGTTAGCGCCACGTCTCAGTACGACTGAGCGAGTGTGTAAATTTTAACCAGGACCAGTGTGGTGAAAAGTTTCAGTGAACGCTGTATACTCACATCTATCACTGCTGAATCTTGATCACTATATACAAACGATGAACACGTCTCAGTTCTTGAAGTATTAAATAGTTCTGTACTACATATTGTATTGTTGTCTAAAACTATGCCGTCTCTGTACGAGTATTGACTACATTTTGAAAGTCCCTTCTTACCCTGAGGGATTGCATACTGTGTCCATATTATACTATCGTTTAGGATAGTTTCACATGCACTTATTTCGCATCTGAAACAAAAGCAAAACATAATATTGTACGTTAGTATTATTCCTTACTCTGTGATAATACTTTGTTGCGAAAAACCAGCCTCCTAAAGGTTGAAAATTCCAACTAAAAGTGAGACAGACACAGCTAGTGGGACAAACGGGAATTTGATAAAGAAATAAAATTAATTCAGCTCAAGGGCTGTGGTGTGTGCGGCCTAAAAATGGCCCTCTGTCTCCTTCCGTTGATGTCACAAAGACATCCCGACTAAGAGATTACACAAGGGGATGTGTAGCTAAAAAAAATAACTAGAAAATTAAAAAATAATTATAACTTTCGTCAAATTATTTATCTTTATATTTCTTTAGTTTTTTTAAATCAAATTAAAGGGCTCATTAAAGCAAACACTTTTCTTTTTTGTATAGTTTTAAAATACTTTGCTTAATAGATATTAAATAAAATATACGAAAATTGACCATCCCCCAATTTAAAAAATAAAATATTTAAAATATTTGAAATCCATCCCCATTGCCCTATATCGTTGAAAATATCCAGGCTAAGATTTAAAAAAAAAACACTCTCTCTACTCAACTCTGACTCACACTTGACCTTTTTTTTTACATCACATAGGTACAATGCCATGTGCAATCAGATGATAAGAATGAAAGTGATATAGTCGTGGTCGGTCAATGATCTATAGCTGTAAGAATAACACCTTCACGATTTGATAAGATATCTATAAAACTACGTTTATTTTTAAATTATATTTGTACTAAGAATACATTCGTTAACAGAAATAATAATACAACTAAAATAAATAGGTATGTACAAAATTTAAAAATACAAATGAAAGAGTTAAGCTATCTGAAGACCGTTGCAAGCGATCTAAAGGTAGCTCAACTGATCCAAACTGATCCAATCTACCCTATATAGTCCCATAAATAGCCTTGAATCAACACAAGTATCCCCTGTGTCGTGTATATATGAAACTAAGAGTACTATAGTACCTTTTTTTTTTTTTTTTTTTTTTTTTTGTGACGAGGTGAAAATCTGCTACCAGATACCCTACCACATTGAGGGTGTGGTAGGGTTATGTGAGGTTCACGGACTCGTGGACTCACTAAAAACACCCCGGTGGCCGGCCTCGATGCATGTCAAGGGGCTCCGGGATCTCCATACGGAACGCACCGGTGCCCCTCTCGCATTTGCCTGTGGAGCACAGTCCCGGGAATAACACCCATAGTTACGCCCGGCACCTATATAGGTGCTCACAGCGACAACTTGCCACAAGTTGCCGCCGCCTTCCCGGGATCCGCATACAGGCAGCCAGAGCCCTCACTCCAACCACCCGCGGACCCGAAAAGGCCCCTGCTCGGCAGGGGCTACCGCTCACTCCCTCACGAGGGAGGGAGAGGCGGCGTGGGGTGGCCGTTGCGAACACCCCGCCGCCGCCTCCTTCTCCGAGCGGGATCGGCCCTCTCCCGATCTCGCTCGGCGGCCTCTTTCTGAACCATTACGGTCTCACAGAAAGAGGCCACAGCCTTCCAAGCTGCCTCGTCTGCCAGCATAGCCGCTACTACGCCTGGCAACGAGAGGTTCTGCCCGATCCTTGCGACCAGGATCCGCCGTTCCGCGCACCACGCTGAGCACTCCTCCAGCGTGTGCTGTGCTGAATCCCGATCCCATCCACAATGATGGCATTGCGGTGTCGGTTCGCGTCCAATCCTATTCAGGTACTCACCAAAGCAGCCATGCCCGGTGAGTACCTGGGTGAGTCGATAGGTGACAAAACCTACTTCTCTCCCTAGCCAGGCTTCAAGGTTTGGCTGAATTGCGCCAACAACACGCTGGCGCGAGTTTTGCGGCTCCTCGAGCCGCTCGCGCCACCTCCTGAGCACACGTTGGCGCTCCTCAAACCGCACTTCAGCAGGCGCAATTCCGCTCCCGTCATCCAATCGGAGACGAACGTACACACGTGCGTCCATCTCCGCCAAGATGTCGAGAGGTGGGAAGCGCGCCAAGATAGTTGCCGCCTCAAACGATATCGTTCGATATCCTCGTGCTATGCGAATAGCAATAGGACGCTGCAAGCTATTAAACATAGCTCTGCAGCGCCTAACACCCGTCAGTCTTTTTGACCACACGGGTGCTCCGTAGAGTGCCATCGATCGCACGACTCCCGCGTAGAGGCGACGAACCCCTTCCCTAGGTCCCCCGAGATTGGGCAGCAGTCTGTGCAGAGCACCTACTACCCTCATGATTCTGGAGACGGAGCGGCTGAAATGCTCCTCGAAGCCCCAGCGACTGTCCAAGATAAGGCCAAGGTATTTCAAGTATTGCCCCACCTGGACATCTACGTCACCCACGCGAACCGACACGCTCGGTAGCTCCCTTCCCCTAGGTAACTTGTGGAACCATATCGCTTCGGTTTTATGAGGCGCTATCCTCAGACCCAGCTCGTGAATTTTATCCACCACACAAGCCATCCCAAGCTCGGCAAGTTCCTTGGTCCCGTCGAAGGAGTCCCCTTCAGATAACACAAGAGTGTCGTCCGCGTAGCAGACAACGTGAATGCCGACGGGGAGATCGACGCGCAGGACCGCATCGTATGCGAGGTTCCACAAAAGTGGCCCCAAAACAGACCCCTGTGGAACCCCGTAACTCATCTCCCTCCGGTGCAATGTACCGTCCCTGCCCAGATACTGCACACATCTGTCGCGCAGGTAGGCACCAACAATGCGTTGCAAGTAAGGGGGCACTCCGTGATGTACGAGTGCTGCCCTGATCGCCCTCCAGGGCAAGGAGTTAAACGCGTTGACGATATCCAAGGACACCGCCAACATCTTCCGGCCCTGAGACACTACCTGGTCCGACAGAGAACGGACGCGAAGAATCGCATCCACTGTCGAACGGCCATGTCGGAAACCAAACTGGTCCTCCGACAGGTTGGGGCCTACCCGCCAAAGATGAGTGCATAGACGCTCGGCAATTATTCTCTCAAATAATTTGCCGGCCTCGTCCAGCAGGCAAATGGGACGGTACGCAGAAGGAGAATCTGCGTCCCTGCCATCCTTCTTCAAGAGGACCAACTTCGCCTCCTTCCAGCCCCTGGGGAACACACCAAACCGGAAACAGCTATCAAATAACTGCCTCATTTTTTCTCCTAGACCAGCGGAAAGAGCCAACACCCAAGCCCGACCTGGTATTCCGTCAGGGCCTGGTGCGGTATTACGAGCCCTGAGGCGCTTAACGGCTCGCACCAA
Source organism: Operophtera brumata (assembly GCA_932527175.1). NCBI lineage: Eukaryota > Metazoa > Arthropoda > Insecta > Lepidoptera > Geometridae > Operophtera > Operophtera brumata. Next base: position 33,739,668 of record OW052227.1, on the reverse strand, counting down.
CTCCTCTTCTGTCACCTCCAGATCATCAGACCGTGAAGTCATCTCCAATGTTGACCCAGGGGGTGAGGGAATATCCTGAACCCGAGGAAAAAGTGCATCAACCACACTCCCCACGAATGTTGGGTCCAGGGTTTCCGTCAGTGGAGGAACCCATGGGCGCAGTTTACCCAGTACCGTCTTGTACGGGCGCCCCCATGGATCCCTATTCAGTCCTTCTAGGAGTTCACTCCAGGACCGAGACCTAGCGTCAGCAATGGCGATTTGGAGCGCTTTAGTAGCGCCTCGGTATACCTCGTAGGCTCTTTCCGTCTCTTCGGCAGTGGCTCGCCGTCTTCTCCGGGCTCTGGTGTATAGGCGTCGGGAACGCAGGCAGGCCTCGCGCAGCCGCGCTATCTCCTCCGACCACCAATACACCACCCTGCGCTTGGTTGTTCTAGTTCGGGGCATCGAGACATCGCAAATCGACGTCATCGTCTCCCGGAACCAGGCTGCCTCCCTCTCAGGATCGGGCAGATCCTCTTCGGCGTGGCCTTCTGGCCAGGCCGCGACAATGGCGGCGGCTTCTAACAGATCCCTGTCAAGCCGCTTGAGGGCCCATCGTCGCGGCGGGCTGCTACTACGGCGGGTCACATTGCCAGGACGGTGGAGGGCCACTTCGAAAACGATATGGCGATGATCAGATAGTGTGACCATCTCCTCCGCTACTCTCCATCCCGAAACCATGTGTGTGGCAGAAGGTGTCGCCCATGAAAGATCAACGATCGACTCACCCTGCCACCGTACACATGTGTTAACGGACCCCCGATTGAGTAATCGGAGGTCAATACCTGCTGCCCATTCTACAATGGAGACTCCTCTTGGGTTATCACGGGGGCTTCCCCACTCACGCGAATGAGCGTTGAAGTCGCCCATGATGAGCACAGGACGGGGTAGGCACCTGCGTATGCAGTTTCCCACCTCGTCCAAGTACGCCTCGTAAGCGGCGAGGGTGCAGTTGGGGGAGATGTAACAGCCCACAACGGCTATGTGACCCCACTCCGTGGCCACGAATCCCTGTCCCTTCCCAATAAGGGCACAGGGGGGGTCACCTACGCCACCACTCCAGTAAATCGCGACGGAGTCCCCGTCATCCCCGAACCAGCGAGGATGGATCGGGACTCGATATGGCTCCGACACTACGGCAAGTGCAATTGACCACTGCGCGAGGGTTTGCAAGAGAAGATCTTGCGCACCTCGGCAGTGGTTCAGATTGCACTGGAGGACTCTATTGGTGTGATCCATTAAGAGGCCTCCATAGCCTCCTGGGGCGGGCCTTGGCCCGATTGAACGACCACCTCTGCTGGGGTCGTTTTACTTCCGGATTCCAAGTCTGGAGGAGCTGACTTCCTCTTGCTCTTTCTAGGTGGGGAGCACCGCTTGCTACCCATCCTGTGGTCAGCCTTGCAGCCCAGGTCAGAGCAGAGCGGACACCTTCGCGGACGCGTGCATTTGCTAGCCAGATGGCCTGGTTCGCCGCACGCGTAGCACAAGTTTCCACGGTCAACTGTGCTCTGACACATACTGCGCACGTGTCCGTACTCAAGGCACCGGAAGCACTGCAACGGCCGCGAGGTCAGATAATCGACCCGAGCCGAAACCCACCCGACGACGACGTGTTTTGCCGCGGCTAGCTTGCGCACTGCTACTAGCGGACATCGGACCCATACCGTGCCCAGAGCAGTGGGTAGACGGCGAATGTCACCCACCCGCACATCATCGACCGAGCAGCTCCCAGCCTTAGCAACTGCGGCTGCCACCTCCTCAGGTGTGACGCTGTCGTCTAAATCCTTCAGCCTCAGTTCAGCCATCTTCACAGGGCGCACGATTCGCACGCCCATGTCTGCTAGGGCTACGCGCATACGTTCGGCCAACGCGTCAGCTTTAGGGCCGCAGTCGGGTCCAGATACCTCCATTATGAGTGCCCCAGTTATCGCTTTCTTGGAGCGGACAGTGTCCACTCCAACGTCTGATAACTTGATGCGCTGCTTAGCGGCCGCCATCACTGAAGCGAGGGTAACTTCCGAATCCTTCGGAATAGTCACCGTAATTGCTGCAGAGTTCGGCAGCCGCGTAGGTTCCGGCTTTTTGCCAGCTTTGGTGACAACCTTGGAGTCGGCTTTGAGACCGGGTATCACTGCTGGCACATCCTTCTTATTTTTCGAGGTTTTCTTCGCCTTCTTCTTCTTCACTACGGTAGCCCATGAAGATGTAGAAGCCAATGGCATCTGCACCTCAGTTAACCGTGACTGCACTGCAGGCAGGGTTGCCACCATCGCAGGCAGCGATAGACGCTTGCCCTTTGCCTTGCCCTTAACAGAAGGCCCCTTCGATGAAGGTCCAGGCACTGACGAGCCAACACTGCCCAGGGCCGGAGAGAACTGGGCTATATTTGCCGCAGCCAACTTCCGATCCATGAGAGCGCCAATGCGCTCCATGAACTGGCCTTCCCAATCAATGCCACCAACAGCAGGTGGTGACGCCGCCTGTTTGGTCACGCTGACAGCGCTAGCCTGGGAATTGGCCTGCTTATGGATTGATTCCGTCAGCTTCTCCACCTTCGTGGAAAGGTCAGCCATCTGGGCACGCAGTTCAGCATTCTCACGCTCCAAGCGCTCCACATTAGCATCCGTAGACGTGCGCTGTGCCAGCTCTATAACAGCAGCCTGGACCTTCCTTACTGCGAGCCGAAGGCCATGGACGTAGTCACCTCTCAGATTTTTGGATTTATCCGCCATCTTTTCAATAGTCTCCAGCTGAACTTTAATACAGGTACCAAGCTCCTTAGTTGGTTGCGCCTCCATTTCCTTTCCCAGATCATCAATCTTCGGTAGCTTTAATTTCGTCTTAGAAGACGAAGGCGGTACCGATGGGTCGAACACATCATCCTCAATCGTATCCTTTAGATACATAGTGCGCTTGGACCCCTCAATATCTGTCGCGCCTTTATCTGGCTTCCTGGTCCGCTTTTGAGCAACTCTGCGCATTTGCGAAGTTGTCGAAACACACGAGGAGACGGACATGTTTGAACAGTCCGACTCCTCACCTCCATCACTCGCCGTATTTGTCGGCATCTTTGGTTTCGCAAAGATTTCCGTCCCAGCTCCATCAAACGCTGCCGCAGCAGCCATCTTCCGCGCCGTAGCACGAGAAGACCTTCTAACGTCTTGACTATTGTTGCCCCCCCCAGAATACGAGGGGCAGAGTGCCGGAGCACTGAGGGATTCTCCAACCTCTTGGAGGTTGGTACCCTCCTGGGGTACAGTATTTTCACAATTAGCCATTTCATCAGAATCCTTTTTTAAGGGGTGAGGTCCCCTTGTTAGCGCCCTAGTGGCCGGGTTCCCCCCGACCATACCGTGCGTGTGAGCCCGGACCAGCAACGCAGCTCCCACTCACAACTGCTATGTGCATTCATTTGAACACACAATACGGCTGCGCATGGGATGTAGCAGAACAGATCCGGTCTCACACGCACAATACTCCCATCGGCAGGCGCCAAAACCATATCTTGGGATTTGGCTCACCTCACATGGCGGCTCATTTAAGCACGCCCAAGCTACTCCGTGGCTCGCTAAAGCGAGCTCACCTATCCAGCGGAGATGGTACTCCTTGCCTCCGCTAGGCTCCATCCACTACGCCCTCTGCTAAATCAGAGGGACGTGTGGAGGAGCTTCTCCCGGGTTCCTCTTGGCTTCACCGTGACAAACAACGCCACGGTTACTGAGCCCCCCCGCCCCGGCAAGGCGGGAACCCTCGGGGGGGACTATAGTACCTACTATAATACCCAGACTCGGAACAAATATTTGCAGATCATAAAATTTGTGCCCAAGTTGGAATTGGACCCGCAACCTCACACATCTCAGCCGGCTACTCGCTTGCCGCGCTACATAGGTCGTGATTGACTCTGTGATACACGGTATCGTATTGGATATATTTGTACCTACAACAAGACCTACCAGACGTAGGTCTACCATGAGTTGTCATAGTTAAATCGTCTTACTCTCTGTAGTAATAATGTAGCATAGACGTCTGTCTTTGTAACTCATAGTAGGTACCATTGCGCATTCTATGGAAATGAAAAGGGCAAACTATAGTCGTTGCAGTGTAGTTTAAAACACGTGACCGAATCAAACTCAGCATTTTAGTACCCCAAGTATCCGCTAGAGCCGCGGTAGAAGTGTTCATACTTTGTAACTACAGTCGATATCGAGTACAGATTGTGTAAATTAATGGTAGTCCTACTGTTCCCAATTCAAGAAAACCTTCTACAGATCATTACTTGGAGTTTCAGCCCATACAAAGTACACAGTGACACGTGGCCCGTGGCACACGCCACGCGACTGATACCCTGGGTAGTAGCGTGATCGTACAGACGTGATCTTTTATCAAGGCTCTCCTTATCATCTACTATTCAGTTCATTGTTTCCAAAGCTTATGATAAGGGAATAGTGACCCAGAGGCCACGAAAACGGGGCCACGAGGTGACGAAAGGCCTTGGCAGACCAATAGCTAGGACACCATCAAGATAAAGATTCACTGAACTCAGGACAACCCATAAACCACTTAGTTTAAAAACTATTCAGTACATAGTATCAGTTAGTCGTTGACATTCCTCATTGACATTGTTGATTTCCTCATTCGTCATTTACAACCTCTGTGGCGCGGCGTGCGAAAGTTCGCCTGCGACGCAGGAGTCTACGGGTTCGATTCCCGCCTCGTAACAAATATTTGTACGATCTGCAGATCTGCACAGGGTGTTCTGGGTATTTTATATGCATAATAAAAAATATCATCTATGTAATGTACTTATTGTAAGTTATCTAGTTACCCATAACACAAGCTCTGTTTAGCTTGGGGCTAGATAATGTTGTGTGAACGGTCCAGCATTACTATTATTTATTATTGGTACCGTGGTATTTGTCATCAGCCTACAAAAGTCCACTGCTGGACATAGAACCCCGCATTGAATGCAACTACGAATGGTCCTGAGCCGCCTCCATCCACCGCCTTCGTGCAACCTCCATAAAGTCGTTGCTCCACCGAGAGGGGGGGCTTTCCTCTTCTGCGTCGGCCGGTTATCAATTCTGCGAGCTTTTTATGGCGTGCCCATTACCACTTGTAGCTCTTTCCATATCCTGCTAATATTAAGCACGAAAAAGTATATAAGTAAGTAACTTTGACTACAAGATTACAAAGAAAACAAGATCTTCTTAGAATATATAGGTACCTGTATACCTAGTACTCAGTGAATCCAGTTAGCTCAAGTACTAGCGCTGGTATAATCTTGACATTAGGCGCTCGAATAATAATCCGGCTTAGCCTATATCTGCTGCCTACGTGACTATTAAGCAGGAAATTGCAGTGTGAGGACACTAGTGATGCCTGGATATCCGTATCATACATCTGCATCCGTATCCGTATTCCGTATCAATAAAAATGAAGTTGAAAGGGGAGAAGACACTTATGGCCCCCCTTCTAGTAAATTTAATACACTTTATGACACACCGACTCCATAACACTTTAAATAACGACGTTTCTTTTGAAAAATGACGGAAGATGTCTCAAAATGGGCTTATTCCCGATGTCCACGATATCTTGTCCACGTCAACGTGGACAACGGGAAGTAAAAAAAAACCCCCCCGTTGTCCACGTTAGCTGTAATCCCTTCCCGTTGTCCAACATTGGACTCTTATTATTGTAGTCTCTAAATATTAATGAAGAAAAAATAATTCTATCAGCACGAGCAGTAGATAATACAAACGGGTAGAGTACTAACTGAATGGAATAATGAGGAGTTTTTCTAGTGTCATTTTAGCATTATTTATCTCTCACTAGATGGCGTTGGCGATAGTTTTGATAACAGTAAATATTTCAAAATACGTATCTTTAAGCAAGGATCCTTTCATCCAGACGTACAAAATAACATGAACGGTTCTGGTTTTATTTTGGTAATAACGTTAAAAATATGCGCAATTTGGGCCCTGTTCTGTTGTGTTGGAGATTAGATCAATTTGATTTGACAGCATATACGCTATTGGCGTACAAATCTCAAATTCAATGCACGAGAAAACTGACGGGCTTTCAACGCCATTGGTGCCAATGTCATTGATAGGAGTGTGATAAGTTTCAAGATTCATATCATCCGCATTCACGTATTTATCTGCATAATCCAATACCATTATTAGTCAGGAGTTCGAACCATAGCCTGTACGAGGTTAGACGCTCTGTCTTTATGAGGAAAACAAAGACTATTTGAGGTTAGTGTATCTGTGGTCCTACATAATGAAGTACCTTCTTCAAGCTGGTAATACGTCATATAATATCTCATTGGTTTGTTGGTCGTACTCAATACATTTTGATGAATGCTATAATCATTGATCTATTATAATACCTCATTGGCTAGAATTTGAGACGATGTGTTTTTGCACTCTAAATTACAGGGTATTAGAAACTTAGCTATACCAATCAATTCAATCGTGAAGAAATAAAGCAGTGTTTTAATGGTGATAATGCAGCATATTACACACGGGTGCTTTTTACTTTATCTTATTGCACTGGTCTATTCCCGTTGTCCACTATTTGGGTAAAATAATTTATTTCTTCCAGTCCTATAAAAAAGGTTACAAGCAAGGAATTTAGAATAAAATGATGTCGAGTTTTTACGAAGAAAACTTAAAAACAAATTGTACAAAATTGATTGAAATTATTATAAACTGTTTAATTTAAGTGTTTTAATATTTTATTTACTGTAAAAACTTCCAAAGGCAAGTATGTTCGACAATACCTTAGCCAATTTTCTTACAATTAAAAATTTCTTCTTTATTTCTTTAACAGTTAATGTTTACGTCCCGTAAAAAAGTTTGCATGCAAGGAGTTTCATAAAATGAGAATAAATTCATGTCGACTTTATACCAAGAAAAACTAATTTTTAAGATAGGTATTTGGCGGGATATTATTTAACTTTTTCCTCGCTAGTGTGTTAAAAAACGTCGTATGAAACGCGTGACCATTCAGTCTCGGCACAGAATAAATAATAGTACCTACGTCTCAAAAAAAAAACACCGACGCAAAAACGACGGGGTGTTATCAGTTTGACGTGTCTGTGTGTGTGTGTGTGTGTGTGTGTGTGTGTATATGTATGTGTGTCTGTGTACATAACATCATGTGGCATCGTAGCTCCCGAACGGATGAAACGTTTTTTTTTTTTTTTTTTTTGAAACTTGAATTAGTCGTGAGTGTTCTTAGCTATGTTTCATCAAAATCGGTTCAGCCTTTTCATTGCATTGAGGGTTTTTTTTAATTTTACGAAAACTTATTATTTCGGTATTGTGTAGTATATAAAGTATGCCAATATAAACTCGTTTTAAAGTTTATAATTCGATTTTTATGATATGAGAGTAGATAAAGTATATTTATTGAGTGACGCAACGATTAGGTATACAGTTCGTTTACCTTCTAGAGATAATACACTATTCAATAGTGTTTACAATGTTAATTATAATAACAGTTACCTCACCTTATAAACTGACTTTTATTATACAGTTAAGATGGCCAAGTGCGTGTCGCGTGCGGGCTCCGAAGTCTACCGTACTCAGCTTTATCTATACAACTTTTCATTAAAATGTATCTTTAAACGACATAAACAGAGGGTACTTTGCACATTTATTACTGATATTTTAAATAGTTTTCTCAAAAATGTGAGCGGAAGTGGACATGCTCTACATAATGTTGATAAACATATATTTTTTCCATGATTTTCCAATGAAGATTTCAGAGAAAAAAGGTTACGAATAAACCCCAATTCATATCGCTATCTACACCTTAACAATGCTAGGTCCCTTCCATCTAGGACGCATCCTATGCGGATCCTTGCGGACTTCGGAACTTGCAATTTCGTTTGTATATCAAGAACAACACACCTGAATTTTTTGCATCTTAAAACTAAATTTATATAAATTATTTATTCTTATTTATATTAATGAAATGAAATGAAATGAAATGATTTATTTGCGTGAAGTATAAGTAGCTCGCAAAAATACCACTCGCATAGATAAATTATACCTTTTTTTTCTTTTTTGTTATACTACTTGGTATGACAGGTCAAGCAGCCCACCTGATGTTAAGGTACCCTATGCCTATGAACAGTGCCTCTTCATACAGGTCACGTCCACCTAGGACGCACCCTATGTGGCAATGCACTGCGCCCGCCATCCTGAGACAAAGATGAAAAGTCTCATGGGCCCGTAATTTCACCGGCACCCTTACCCTTCAAACCGGAACACAGCAATGCGAGCTCTACTGCTTTGCGGCAGTAATAGGTATGGTGGTAGTACTTACCCGGACGAACTCCTTTACAAAAAAGCTCTACTACTACTGAACTATCCTACTATTATTATCAATGTAAAAGTTTGTATGTGTGTTTGTTAATCATGCATGACATAATGATTGAACCATTGATGTTGACATTTGATGTTTGGTACATAGATTACTAGCGACTCGCCCCGACTTCGCAAGAGTAGCCCCCAGTGAACCCCCCCCCCCTCTCCCTCCTACCCCCCCTATATCAATCTCCTGCTTCTAAGCTACCTCCCCACCAATTTTCATCGGTTCACCCGTTCTTGAGTTATAAGTGGTGTAACTAACACGACTTTGTTTTTTATATACAGTTGTGGTCATATAATTAAGAACGATTTGAAGTTCTAGAAGTTTTTTATTTAAATCGTATCATACACAGAGATGTGTACCTTCTGAGAAGCAACTAGTTATGTTATATAATAGTCACATTAATAGAGCAACCTGACTTAAGAATAAAGTATGAAATCGCTAACTATTTTTTGCACATTTTATTGATTTTATCAAAGTAACACATTCAAATAGTACTGAAACTGGACAAATAATTAAGAACGATTTATTTAACTGTTTGGGAATTGTTTTGTATGACACTTAGATTTAAAAAATCACAATATTATGTAGCACAGGAATCATAAAAGAAATTTAATAAATATTTAACTAAAATTAATAGTTAATAGCATATCCACGGCTTTTAATTACAGCTTTACACCGGCGATGCATTGACTCTATTAATTTTTGACATTTCGCAAGAGAAATAGAGTTCCATTCTTCTAAAAAAAACGTCATACAGCTCTCTTAAATTTCCACACTTTGTATTTGAAACCTTTTTCTTTACTTCAAACCACAGATTCTCTATTGGGTTTAGATCTGGACTGTTAGCAGGCCAGTCTAAGACAGAAACTAATTGCGCTGTAAGAAATTCCTTTATATACGGTGCGTGCCGTGTGCTTTGGATCATTGTCATGCTGGAATGTCCAAATGACCGGTAGAACGTCTTCAGCGTATGGTAACATTGTTTCTTCCAGTATATTTTTGTATTGGAACTGATCCATGTCACCTTCTATCAACTTTACAGGTCCTACACCATGTCCAGAAAAGCAACCCCAAATTTTCACATTTCCACCACCGTGCTTTAATGTAACTTTCGTGTACTTTGGGTCGAATTCTGTATTCGGGGGACGTCGTACGTATCGTTTTCCATCAGAACATACTCTGTTTATTTTCGTCTCGTCAGAAAAAAGTACATTTTTCCACTGTTGCACAGTCCAGTTTTCATACTTTCTCGCAAATGCAAGCCGGGCTTGCCTGTGGCAAAGTTTTAACATGGGTACCTTTCTTGCTATCCTACCGTGCAATTTTTCTTCTACCAAACGTCTTCGAATAGTGCGTGCTGAGATTGCTGAAGGGTTGTTTTCACCAAAATATTCTTTTCTAAGCTCATTGGACCCTTTAAAAGGATTTTGTTTTGCCATACGAACGATGTTTCAGTCATCTCGAGGAGTTGTTTTTCTCTGTTTAGGTACACGTGGAACATTCGAAGTAGTTTGATACGTAGCAAAATGCTTTACAGCGTGGAAAACCATCGTTTTTGAACATTGCAGATGGTCGGCTATCTTTTTATAAGACCAATTCTTCCGGCGAAGTTTTATTATTACTTCCCTTGTAGATTTATCACAACTTTTATTTTTTCCCATTGTTTTTTCTAAAGAAGCAATCACCTTTAATCTTTTACAGCACGTAATGGCGCCAAAATTATACAAACAGTAACAAATCGACTGAGTGTTCTCTATTTAAATTTGAATAAAGGTATAAACTACTTAGCGTTCTTAATTACGTGACCAGCCAGTAATAAGGAATACTTTGTTTAAAAGTAGTGTAAAAAGTTTGCCTATTGGTTTTTAGCCAATCATGTGTATCAATGAATACAGTGGTAATATGGGAATGTTTTACGATACCGAGAGAAATAAAAACAAATGCATACAATTAGTTTTGCATCTTAGTTGGAAAAAATCTTCCCTTTATATCAGCGTTCTTAATTATATGGCCACCACTGTATATAGATGGACTTGATTGAGATATAGGTTACGTTTTATTTTGATATGAGGCGAGCGAAGCCAACAGGCACTGTACCAGACTCACGCGTATTTTTGCCCATGAAATAGGTTACTCCACTGTGCTACTTTGAATAAGTTCAAGGTCAGACAGCCTCATTGAGCTCCCTCGTGAGATCTCCACCCTTGAATGTCCACGCATGCGCATATGATGAGAAGTGGCGTGATTTCTGCAGACCAATAGGAACCGAGAAATGTATGAAAGAGTATTAGATAAACGACAAATGCAAACGACTCAATCCACAATTTTTGAAATGAAACCTCGTAATTTTATGTTATTATAATTTTACTGTGTTATTTAGAGTTTTATCGTGTTATTTTGTGCCCATTTTAACAGGTATAACTTAGATAAAGAACACGTGTGTGTGTGGTGTACTTAAATATGAGTGCATTGTGGTTTTTCGGATGGGTAGATTTTGCCCGCCAAAAACGTAGTTATTTCTTCAACTGTTTGACTTGACGGAGGGGCTGACAGTTTCACCTAATTTTAAAACAACACTTGACATTGATTATACTATCATATATTCTGTGACATTGGCAAAATTAAAGAATTTTCTCTGAAGCCAATAAGTAGGTAATATTTAGTGTCGGTGTGCGTGTATATACAATATTTTAACTAAAATCAGGTGTATGTGAGCCATAAGTATGCATAAATATCGGGAAACAAAGGTATAATTCATTATTAGTTATATTTACCTGTAGTCAACATCAGAGGCTTCAAACACAAACACAGATCCGTACATTCCCGCCAAGTACACAGGGACCAGAAGGAGTGCATAGTTCACTATGTTGTACTTCCCAAAGGGCCCCAACTGCTCAAGTATAACATCCAATCCCACGACAGGAGTTTCCTTACTCATACTGTTTTATTCAGTCTTAATAGAAACACGTAAGATATATATTAGAAAAATATCCCGAAAATATCACACGTTTTTGGCTGTCGCGAAATAGTCAGCTGACGTTTTCTACGCATGCGTAAAACAACCGAAGTTTTTCTGACGAAACTTCTGCATTAAACTTTTTTTTAAACGACTTTAAAACAAGGAGGATTGTAGAGTACTACACGCAATAAAAGTCTGTACTCGATCGCGCCTCAACACAAACAAAAATAAATAAAACAGTCTGACTCGTATATATTAGCCATATTGAACTCATGATTGTAAGAAAGGGAGGGAGATATTTACGCTACCTGTATTTCTGCTCGTGTGATAAGGACGAAAATAATTCGCGTAACGATATAACGGTAAGCCACCAACTATTAAATGTGTCTTATCTATTTATTTTAAAGAATGGATATAGGTCACTAGATGAATACTGTGCTTCGCTATGGTGAAATATTATATTATTACTATATTTCTATTATGTGGCGCCTTCTGCTCGTCACCTACTATGTAAAATTTCATCAAGATCGGTCCAGTCGTTTAGTCGTGAAGAGGTAACAAACGACAGTCAGAGCTACTTTCAAATTTATATTACCTAGTGTGAAGAGTGATATGATTAGTAAAACTATTACTACTTATATCATATTCACATAACATAACACCCAAGAACAGTCACAAACATAGTCCTGATCCCACACTAGGATTCCCGGTGTCGTGGGTATCAGAAGCTACGAGTACCATGATACCATAAAACCCAGACCCGGCACAATTTTTTACAGATCATACAAACATTTGTCCCGCAGCGGAAATCGAACCCCCAACCTTTTGCATCTCAGCCGGCTACTCGCCCGACGCGCTACAGAGGTCGTCAAAAATGGACTTAACACATTGTTGAATTAAAATCTCTCTGTTGGTTACCGGGACATTATTATCAACTTATTAGCAACGATCTTGCTGTATTGTACCTAGTTATTGTTGTTGCTAGCCCACACTTTCCCACAGCTGGGCAAACCTCTGTGGCGTGGAGGTAGCCGGTAGAGGTAGAGGTGTGGTAGCCGGTTGAGATGCGAGATGTTGTGGGATCGATACCCGCTACGGGATAAATGTTTGTATGATCTGCAAATATTTGTTAAGGGTCTGGGTGTTATAGTACCATGGTACTCATAGTTCCTGCTAGGTACCCACATAGACTGCAAAAAGAACTAACAAGTCAGTTTTCGACAAACTGCAGGTTAAAACCAGACTCTCCACTATTTGCTACCAACGAATCTTGAGTTACTTTGGTCACATCACACCGCTACAACCAGGTAACCTAGCTAAACTAATTGGTGGTGGTTGGGAAGATAGAGGAGAAAAGACCTCGTGGGCTATCACCTAGCCGCTAGTCTGACCAAGTCAAGGCATTAACAGGCCTCCCCCTGTCACTACCGGCCGAAGACAGGCTGGCATGGAAGCAGCTCGTCAATTCCTCTACCAAAGTTTTTCACGACCTTCTGTAATGAAGAAAACGACAAAAAAGAAGATGCTCGGCGCAAAGAACCGTGGCTCCACCTACAGGAAAAGTTGCAGTTCTTCAAGCCTGTTAGAGTTAGTTTAGGTAAATCACGAGAGGTGTCACTTATTTTGTTATTTTTGTTTTATTTTGTGTGCATGAGTTAGTCTGAAGCACCTCTACTAATCCAATAACCCTACTTATATAATGTAGGAAACATTGTACCTTTGACGTGTAAAATCTGATTTTTTTACCAATAAAATACTATTGACTATTCGCTACGCGTAGACAGTATAATTTTCGGTAGTGTTCGTAGACGGTTTCACAGAAGAATGTAGACAGTTTGTAGCACGGAATCGTAGAAAGCACGAAATTTATTCATCCATGTTTCACGGCTTGTTAATTTGTAACTTTCAAGTACTTAATTTTTCATTTTCATTAGTGTATTTTCAATATACATAATTTGCAAGTGTAACTCCTTCCAAGTCGTCAAACTCAAAGTTGATTCATGTTTTAGTAAAACGGTGGCCGTTTTACTAAAACTTTGGTAGACAATTTCCACCAATTCGAAAAGTCACGCAATTCACTTCCATTTCATTTCACTACACTTGTGCTCTACGAGCTACAGTAGCGAGGCCAAACTTGATGAAACTGATGCAAGGAAATGACGTAGGAAATTACAAATATAACATACAAAGAATGTAATACACACTGGCTCTGACACACTGAGCCTCATTGCGCCAAAAAAGTTATCAATAAAGAAACTACAAGCAGCGCCCCGCGGTTTCACCCGCGTAAGTCTAGATCCCGTAAGAATATCGAGATAAAAATGTGCCTATGTGTTATTGCGGGAGTCCAGTTATCTCTTTTCCAAATTTCATCCAAATCCATCCAGTAGTTTTTACGTGAAAGAGCAACAAACATCCATCCATCCATCCATACTTACAAACTTTCGCGTTTATAATATTAGTAGGAGTAGGATGAACTATTTATAATTGTTCTTAAAAGTGAGCGAAAATCAATAAACACAAAACTTATGTTATTGATTTTCGCTCACTTTTCGTTTCGCGGGCGCTATTCTGTCACTATTCACTGTCTCAATCTCAGAAGGATTCAATAGAGTACCTCCAAAGAATGGTTGAAGTGTAAAACAACATCTTGAATGTAAAATACAACAAGCGACACATGTTTCGTCTGAGTCGCTGGCTGTCATGATAATTGGAAGTGGCCATTGAAAGGAAGTATCAGGAACGATCATCCAGTTTAGCTCAACTGAGTTAATAATAACTAGGCGTTGTCTTCCGCATAAATCTTCTAAAGTGCTGTGTCAAGCACCTCTATGTTGAAGGTTCCCATGTAGTTGAACTTTTAGGCTGAAAAACGCTTCAAATCTCGCTATTTCCTTTTAAATCTAGCTCACTATGAGCCTTGATATGTCTCCGCTCCGATTATATACCTTTACAACATGTTGACTTGTAGTAAGAAATTAAATGGAAACTGGAGCAAGACGGAACGAATAAACGTAGGTACTTAGTTTCTTATTAATTTAAAAACTACAAGTCAGATCTTAATAACATTTTATAGTTTTTTTTAGGTAAAGATTCAAAGATTCAAAAGATTCAAAGATATTTATTTGCAGAAAACATGTGTAAAAAAGATGACAAAAGTATAATAGTGAAACAACATGCTTGACCGGTTACGGTATGCAAATTAGGTAGAGAGGTGGCATGCGTATAATCTAAACATGCAAAAATTTAACAATTAATTATAATTTATCATTTAAAAATTCGTCAAAACTATAATAACACTTTGTATTTAACATTTTTTTAAGTTTTAATTTAAACATTTGTACATTCATCTCTCTATATAGTCTAGGTAATTTATTATAGATTTTGGTAGCAACACCAACAATACTTTTCTGCATTAGTGCTGTTTTTACAGGTTGTGTTCTTAACATAGTATTATCTCGCCTGTTTCGACTAACAAAATCAGATAGCCGGGGGAACAGATGGGGATTGTTTTTTACAAATAGAGCTACTTCTAATATGTAGAGGGACGGAAGTGTCAGAATTTTGTGCTTTGAAAATAATGGTCTACAGCTATCAGTGATTTTTATTCTATACATGGATCTAAAACATCTTTTTTGCAGCCTAAAAATAATATCTTTATTGGTAGAGTTGCCCCAAAATATTAATCCATATCGTAGGACAGGCTCTACCATACCGTAATATGCAGTCAATAAGGCATCTGTATAAACTGTTGATGACAGTTTATGCAGGGCAAATGCTAGACTACTAACACGCTTCCTTAGACCTTCCAAATGTGTTTTCCAATTGAGTTTTTTGTCAATGATTAGTCCTAAGAATCGTGCAGTATCCACTTGATTAATTATATTATTATTCCACGATGGTGCGACCCACTGTGAAAAGCGGCCCATTGAGGCTCTGCCTACCCCTTCGGGGAAAAAGGCGTGTGTCTATGTATGTATGTATGTATTATTATTAAATCTTATATTCATGTCAGATGGGTTTAGGGATCTTTGGTCAAAATGCATAATCATAGTCTTACTTAAATTAATTTTTAAATTATTATTATCAAGCCATTTTATAACTGATTCAATTGATTTATTTACGTCGGTTTCATAAGAATTAATGTCATTGCAAGAAATTGTTATTGTGCTATCATCAGCAAATAATGTCATGGGATTAGTTGTTGCTCTTGGCAGATCATTAATATATATAATAAATAGCAGCGGACCCAGCACACTGCCTTGTGGTACGCCGTATTTAGCATATCGTATTTTTGATTTGTGTATAACTTCAAGTTTGGTTTTAGTCTCTATTCTCGATATCTCTGTGATTTGCTTTCTGTCACTAAGATAGGATTTAAGTAAGTCTAACACGTTTCCTCTAATTCCATAACATATTATGATCCACATAGTCAAAAGCCTGTGTCATGTCACAAAATATACTACAGATAGGAGTTTTCGTGTCAACTTTAGAAATTATATGGTAAAAGAAGTCATAGATAGCCATGTTTATTGTTTTCTTTTCACGAAAACCTTTTTGCCCTTCACACAGAATATTGTTTTTTTCAAAGTATGTGTTTATTTCGGCGTAGTAATATTTTTCAAATATTTTTGAAAATATGGAAATGAGAGCAATGGGCCTATAAAACTCCATCAGTTCTCTGTTATCTTTTTTAAAAACTGGTTTGACTATCGTTGTTTTTAGGTCATCTGGGTATTGCCCTGTTTCTATACTAAGATTTATTAAGTAACTAAGATGAGGTCTTATAGCTTCATTAACTGTTTTAATTATTTTAGTATTAACACCATCAAATCCTGAACTGTTAGTATTTTTCAGAGTTTTTATTATTTTATAAACATGTTGTGGCAGACAGGGTGCTAAGCACATGGATTTTTCTTGCCTATTAATGTTCGCTGTCACGTTCTTACCTATCCCTGGTATCGGTTTTACCTTATCTATAAAGTAATCGTTAAAGATATTTGCAATATCTTCTGGATTTGTTATGTCTGTATTATTATGCTTTATTTTTGTTATAGGGTCTTTCGGTATATTAGGTCGACATTTATTGATAAGTTGCCAAGTTGTTTTAGATTTGTTGTTTGATGTCAATATTCTGTGGTTATTTTGGGCTTGTTTTGTAAGTGAAATAATTTTTTTAAACCTTTTTGTATAATTAATATATATTAATCTATTGGATTTTGTCGGCTTAGACCTGTAATTCCAAAGAAGATTCCTTTTTCGTTTACTACAACTTCGAATACCGCGTGATACCCATTTCGGTTGTCTAAATACTTTAATTAATATATACTTTTTCGGGAAGCATAACTCATAAAACAACGTAAATGTTTCGATAAACTCCCGGTATGCTACAGAGGAGCTTTGGGCGCCGTACATGCAAGAAATTGAGAGACCTTCTAAACATAACTTGAACTTTTTTATATTATCTGTGTTATAATCTCGAACTTCCTTACGCCAATATGTAAGATTAAGGATTTTTTTAGCTGGGAGTTTAATAATTTGTGCTGTATGATCGGATAGGCCAAGTTCTAACACTTCAGTCTTACAAGTCGTTTTGTAGTTATGCGCGATGTTATCAATACAAGATTTGCTGATCAAACGAGTTGGCTGTTTTAAAGCTAGTTTCAGGTTATAATTCAATAATAAGCATTCAAACTCTCGTGTAATATTGTTGCTTTTTAGAATATCTATGTTAAAATCGCCGGTTATTATAATATTATTTATATTTAAGTTTGTTACATATATTAGCAATTTTTCCAATTTATTGAAGAAAATATTTAAATTACTATGCTTAGGAACTCTATAAATACATATTATTACAATTTTATAATCAGTTAACTGAACAGCACAACATTCAAATACATTAGTTACAGATAACTTTTTAATCTCTAATATTTCTTTCCAATTGTGTTTTTTACTTACTTAATATACATGCCCCGCCCCTTTTACTATCACATCTACAAAAGCATGTAGCTAGGGAGTAGTTATCTATATCTAGGAATGGTTCGGATCCCTGCTTCATAAAATGTTCAGTGATGCATAAGACATCAATGTGAATTTTTTGATCGATGAGTTCTTGTAAATATATTATTAGCGTGTCGCTCTTACTGAGCAGACCTGCTTTATTTTGATGCATTATATGTAGATGTTTAGTCTCGAAAAAACGTGGAATACTCCGTGTCATCAGGGGTAAATTGCAGTTGATTTAGACCAGTTACATGGTGTTTCTGAAAAGTATTCATGTAATTTCCCAAATTCTTGAGAATCGATCGCATTCCCAAGTTATTTATTTTTCCCGAGTGCCTGTTAAACATAGTGTAATCATATCTTAAGTTTTCATTCGAGTCGAATAGATACGCATGCTCATGTGTAGTAATGTCGAGGTAGAGCAGGTTGTTGAAGTTCTCTATCCTCCAGTTGTACATATCTCTCAGCTCACCATATTTATATGTAGGTAGACATATAATTAAGTTAACCAACAGATTTACAAAATGTATAATCGAAATAGCATAATACAAAACAATACGACCAAAAAAAGGGTTACACGAATACGACAAAAATTTAAGAAACTAACAAAAAAATGCTAAGACTTAAAAAGGTTCATCGTGCACTAGATTTTTGAAAAAATGTACTTATAACTCACCAAAATAAGTGAGTAAATTAAATAAATAAATTAAGTTAGTAAATTTATTATTGTAAGGTATACTTAGTTAATAATCTTGCAAAGCCAAGTTCGCTACTAAAATAAATTACAATCTGGTGGTCTTTCGAATGCCGGGCAATTATCAATTATTTTTTCTCCTCAAAATATGTGTCTGCGCGTTTCCACGTGCTAAAACGATGAAGGAAAACAATGGGAAGAGTTCTAGAAGCAAAACTTCGAAGGCACGCGACATCCAACCCGCATGGTATGGCGTTGTGCAAACAAACACATTCACTCTCGTCAAGATAATAGGCCCCGAGTCCTCGCGGTGGGGCTGATTTAAGACTTTAAAAAAAAAACTTTAACTGAAAATGATAAGTACTAACTTATTTTAAATTTTTGATCCTTTAACTATTTGATTTAAGATATGATTATGAAAGAAAAAAACGTATTATTGTTTCTGTAAATAGAGGCAATTTATTTATTTTATATTTATAGAAATAATAATACAACTAATACAAATAGGCAAGTACAAAATAAAAAAAATAAAAATATGAAACAGCTGTGCTACCTGAAGCCCACTGCTAACGATCTAAAGGTAGCTCAAATGATCCAAATCACTACCAGACAGAAATGTCCCTAAGACGCTGGCTGCATTGCCACGCTGAATGGCAATACTAAATGCGTTGAGCCAGATAAGAGCCAGCTCTCGGGTCACGCGTCACTTCGACCAGACGCCCTGAAATAACTAAATAAATGTAAATAAATGTATACTTTAGTATAAATTTAGTCTATGTTATAACAAACGTGGTGGATATCTTATCAAATCGTGAAGGTGTTATTCTTACAGCTAGATCATTGACCGACCACAACTCTTCACTTTCATTCTTATCATCTGATTGCAAATGGCATTGTTTGATACCTAAATAAGAAAAATAAAACGGTCAAGTGCGTGTCCGACTCGCGTGGAGAGGGTTCCGTACAAGTAGGCTACCATAGTAAGCCTAGACCAATTGAAATAATTAGTCCTCGGTGAAATTAAGCAATATAGGCAGAAGTTATCCTACAATGTTGGTACCTTTTGAGGTACCTACGAAACCCTAAATGAGTGCTGTGGTGTGTCCCGGGTGCTGTGGTGTATCCGGGCTAAGAATATACCCCTCCGTCTCTACCCGTGGATGCCGTAAAAGCTGACTGAGGAATTACCTACACCAGAGGATAGGCAGCAGCATCCACTTTAGTTATGTATATTACCTTAAAATTATCCTATTGACACATGCGCCCAAGTTTTCCCATAAAGTCAAACCATGGAGGTATAATAGTATGGAGTGAGTGCTAAAATAGCATAGAGTGTTCATTCTTACTCCTATCTTAGAAGATAGCTTGCTATCCTATGTTAGAGAGAAACAAATATATTGTCACACGACAGTCGTTTTTCCGTTCCGTACTCTGAATATTGGCACCATGCATATACATCTTCCTAGATTGTTACCATGAATGTAGTAGTAGTTTGACATTTGACCTGGTACGACTTACACAAATATGAACAGATAGATATATGCTTGTCTCATTCCAACACATGAATACATTCATATAAAAGAATGAGACTGGTATAATCGATACCGTTTCGTTTTTAGCCTTAGTTCCATGCCTTTAGTCCATCTTCCTAGAGTCAAACCAATCCACCATGTTTGTTCAGTCATCATAATCAATTCTCAGTTTGCTCGCCCGCATCACGTGTTTGTTGAGCAAATGTGTACCTATTGCCACAGAGTTACAGGATGTACAAACTTTACATGTGGTTTAAACTTGAAAGATATAAGGAAATGTTGTTTTTAAATGACTCGGGCCCGTAATAACTATTTCTTCTTATTCTACATCGTATTCTTCATTACTGAAGGTCGTGCGCGTCTTGAAAGGATTTAGTAGAGATGCTGATAAGCTAGCGGGCTTGTCTTAGGGCAGCGGTGATAGGGAGGCCAGTGAGTGCCTTGACTTGATCAGACCAGCGACTAGGTGATCGGCCGCGCGGTCTTTTTCCATCCACTTTTCCCAATACAACCAGTTTTTCAAGGTTATCTTGCTGTCTTCGGGCTATGCGTGCACAATAAGTGAGAACTCGCTGGTAGCAGATGGTGGAGAGTCTGGTCTTGATGGCTGGTCAAGTATCGGCTCATTGGTTATTTTTGCCGTCCACGGGATGCGCAACATTCTTCTCCAACACCACATCTAAAAAGTGTCTATCTTTTTCCTATCCTCCACTCGGATCGTCCAAGATTCGGAGCCATACAGAAATATTGAGAAGACCAATTCGGACGAGTCTCTTTTTAGTTGCGTTGGAGA
The DNA here is from genome assembly GCA_932527175.1 of Operophtera brumata. Taxonomy (NCBI): domain Eukaryota; kingdom Metazoa; phylum Arthropoda; class Insecta; order Lepidoptera; family Geometridae; genus Operophtera; species Operophtera brumata. Next base: position 33,719,260 of record OW052227.1, on the reverse strand, counting down.
CCTTTCTGTCCTGCCATATTCTTATGAGCTTACTCATTGCAGCCTTTTTATTTTACTTTGGTCAAAGGCAGCCTTGGTAATTTGTGTGCGACGTGGAATCTCCTTTTCGCATCCTCCTTGGTCACTTATCATGGATCCAAGGTACAGCTCGTTCACCGTAAGATGGCACCTGCCTAGTGCATGTGTTTAATTTAAATAATCTATCTATCTATCCGCTGAAAGGCAAATACAATTACAGCAATTAGTTACAAGCAAGGATCCCTCAATCCAGACGTACGAAATAACGGAACGGTTCTGGTTTTGTTTTGGTAATAAAGTTAAAATTAGCGCGGTTGGGGCCTCGACAATAAACGAGAAATGAACTTTAATTTGAATTTTTTTACGACCTCTGTGGCGCGGCCTTCTAAGGTTCGCCTGCGACGCAGCAGGTTGCGGGTTCGATTCCCACCTCGGAACAAATATTTGTACGTTCTGCAAATATTTGATCAGGGTGTTCTGGGTATTTTCTATGTGTAATAAAAAATATCTACAATGTAATGTAATAAATAATGTATGTAATGTATGTGTGTAATGTATGTAATGTTTACATTCAGTTATCTAGTCCTTTTCATCATAGGACGAGCAGGCCCACGGCTCGGTACCACCCTTAAATCATTAGTATACCCTCTATTCGTACTAAACGTTTCAGTTCTACCCTTACAAAGCGAACTGCTAAGGTGTGGAATACACTACCGTCGTCTGTCTTTCCTGAGAATCTGGGTCTCTTCAAGACTAGCCTTCAAGACCTTTGTGCTCCATCTTCGGCCACATCGTCACTAACCAACATGTGAGATCGTGGTCAAACAAAAGTCTAACAATGTAAAAAAAAAAAAACCTAGACTCTGCTTAGCTTGGGACTAGATAATGTTGTGTGAACTTTGTCCAGCATTATTTTTAATTGCGACAACACAAGCGAAAACAGTCTCATCATTGGTCACGTTGTATGTAGGTAACTAGCCATCCGTGACGTATTATATCGATTTGTTATTTCAGTCGTTTACTTATCGAAATGCGGTATATGAGTCGGATTAATATTATGTGCTGCATATTTGTGCGATTTTAATCGGTCATTTTTCTGTAGTTTTCCTCTTACATACCTACGTACAAAGACACGCCATTTTCCTCTAAACTGTAGGCAGAGCTTCAATGGACCTACTTTCAATAAGGGTTGCACCATAGTGGAAATATAGACGTGACATGTGGTGAGCTCATAGCCACCATTGCTCCCCACGACTGACTCGTCTAATTCAACTTTAATGCTTTCTTCCAGCAGTGAGACATTCCTTAGTAAGCAAGCAGCCAGGACAAATCTTATACCAAAGGAATCTTACTAACAAGTCCGGATAATACCTTAGTCGGCTCTTACGACATCCACGCGAGGAGATGGAGGGGTTTCTTATCTTCTTATAATGGCTTCTGAGGAGTGCTCCAAACAATTTCGCCAAGGTTTATTTTCAGGCCAGATACACCACGGCACCTATGTTATTTTTAAGTGGCTTATGTGGAATATTCCCAAAAATTTAGCCAATGCCAATTTCAAGTAATTAATAATAAATTCAAGTGATGACCAAGGTTAAGATGGTGGCAGTGAAACCAAAATTTTGAAGGACAACCAAAATCCGCCATTCCGAAAAGACACGCAAAGCACTTCTATCTATCTAGACCACACATGTGATCTATAAATATGCCACCAAAAATCACGATATAACTTTAAAAAACACAAAAAGAAATTAGATTTAAAAAAAAAAAGTTACTTTTATGACGGAACAAGCAGATGCCCCACCTGATGTTAAGCGGTAACCTCTGCCTATGAACAGTGCATTACCTCATAGGTCACGTCCACCTAGGACGCGCCCTATGTGGCATCTTGCACTGCGCCCGCCACTTTGAGACATAAAGATGAAAAGTCTCATGTGCCTGTAATTTCACCGGCACCCTTACCCTTCAAACTGGAACACAGCAATGCGAGCACTACTGCTTTGGGGCAGAAATAGGTAACGAGGTACTACTTCCCCGGACGAACTTTTTCACAAAATAACTCTACTACTACTAAAATTTTGCTAATAAGTGCAGATAAAACCTTAGTCGCCTTTTACGACATCCACACGAGGAGATGGAGGGGTTTCTTATCTTCTTATCTTCGTATAATGGCTTCTGAGGAATGCCCCAAAAAATCGCCGATGTTTATTTTCAGACCAGATACACAACGGCACCTATGTTTTTTTGAAGTGGCTTGTGTGGAATATTCCTAACAATTTAGCCAATGCCAATGTCAAGTAATCTATACAAAGTGTGGGGAATTTTTTTGGCCCCTTAAGGGTAGCTACCTTTTATTTTGTAGTTAGAAGGTTTTGTTCTTTGAAACCTTCTATTTTATTTTGAAGAAAATAATATTGCCATTTTTAGTTTTTTGAAAAAAAGTACTTTTCGCCCAAAAAATTACAATCGTCAAAAAAACAAGTTGGTCTTAATCGACTATATTTTCAACCAGGAACACTTTTCCCAAAGTAACATACCAAATCAAATCGTTAGTTTTAGCAATAATTAAAAAAAAACAATTCTTATACATTTTTCTAAGAAGCGCCATTCGCCGCAACAAAGTCTGCATGCCAGTCGAACACGGAAAGCAATTTGTTCTAAATTCAAATTATGTATTGATATTTGTTATTAAACCTTATTGGTAGAATAATATACCACCTCTTTGAATGACAATACCGCCAGAAAAAATTGGCGGGAAATATTTGTTTAAAATTTTAAATCCAAAATTTCTCTAACGAATCAATAGCTTAAGGTGATTATAGCCTCGAACGACCTTGGGCATCTGGGCGGAGCCTAGGAAATGTTGCATCCAGACCCCGCACCACACGCCACGCATAAAAATTGGCACAATATTCGGAAACAATGAAGAATCGCAGCGAGCGGCGCGCGCGGAAGCGGGCGCGCCGGCCGCGGCGTGGAGCGCGGTGCGCTAGTCATGAGACCGCGGCGCGCGGCGGGCGGCAGCCGCGGTTTGGCACGAGGTGCTAGTAATGCAGTCATATCTGTTGTCTAGTTTGTTGTGTTTCAGAACACGCGCACTTTTGATTTTGAGCATCGGATATTATGCGCTATTGCTATAGTATACCTATGCCTGCCGGCATTGTTGATTTTTCTTAGCTTTGTTTGTTAGACCTGTCTACTAGACCTAGTATGGTAGATAATTAAATAGATGACACACGCCTTTTTCCCCGAAAGTGTAGGCAGAGCCCATAAATATAAACATAAAAGTACTATTATCTATCGGGGAGGTCCGGTGGCTCCATCATCAGATCAGCTCGCTGTCACCTTCATATTTTATTGTCATCGGAAGTTGACAGGTATGCCAAATTTCAGCTCAATCATTTGAGGATAATAGGATAGATAGGATCTTACACTAGGATCACGTGTCGTGGGTATCAGGAACTACGAGTACCATGGCACCACAACACATAGACCCAGAATAAAATATTTGCAGATCATACAAACTGTACTTGAATGACGGAATAAGCAGATGGGCCACCTGATGTTAAGCGGTAACCTCTGCCTTTAACAACGCATTACCACATTGGTCACACCCACCTAGGACGCACCCTATGTGGCATTGCACTGCGCCCGCCACCCTGAGAGTTGAGACATAAAGATGAAAAGTCTCATTTGACTGTAATTTCACCGGCACCTATATACCCTTCAAACCGGAACACATCAATGCGAGCACTACTGCTTTGCGGCAGAAATATGTATAGACGTAGTACTACTCCGGACGAACTCTTCCACAAAAAAGCTCTACTACTACTTAAATCATTTGTCCCGCAGCGGGAATCGAACCCGCAACTTCACACACTTATCTTCTCTTTAACTAAGACACCGCAAGTACACCTTACTTGCAGGTCTTGGCAGTAATATGATAATTGTTATCCGAGAACGGTTCGGTTATCTCAAAATGTTAAACCACGTCATAAACTTTTCAAGTGTCTAAAACATTGATAACGATGCGGTTGCAATCTTAGAGTAGGTAACAATAATGTCCGGGCACGGGTGCTTCGGTGAGTATCTCAGTAGGATCGGACGCGAACCGACACCACAATGCCACCATTGTGGGTGGGACTTGGATTCCGCGCAGCATACGTTGGAGCAGTGCTCAGCGTGGTGCGTGGAGTGCGGAATCCTGGTTAACAGGATCGGGCAGGATCTCTCTCTCTGCCAAGCGTAGTTGAGGCTATGCTGGCAGATGAGACATCTTGGAAGGCAGTGGCCTCTTTCTGTGAGACCGTCATGGTTCGGAAAGAGGCCGCCGAGCGAGATCGGGAGAGGGCCGATCCCGCTCGGAGAAGGAGGCAGCGGTGGGGCGTTGGCAACGGCCGCCCCGCGCTGCCTGTCCCCCAGTAATGGGTGTGTGCGGTAGCCCCTGCCGAGCAGGGGCCTTTTTGGGTCCGCAGGTGGTTGGAGTGAGGGCTCTGGCTGCCTGTATGCGGATCCCGGGAAGGCAGCGACAACTTGTGGCAAGTAGTCGCTGTGAGCACCAGCAAGGGTGTTGGGCGTGACTTTGGAAGTCATGCCCGGGACTGTGCTCTACAGGCAAATGTGAGAGGGGCACCGGTGCATTCCGTATGGAGATCCCGGAGCCCCTTGACATGCATCGAGGCCGGCCACCGTGGTGTTTTTAGTGAGTCCACGAGTCCGTGCACCTCACATAACCCTACCACACCCTCAATGTGGTAGGGTATCAGTTAGCAGATTTTCACCTCGTCACAAAAAAAAAAAAGTTACAATAATGTACAGAGGAGGAATGAAAACGTTTGTCACCTTAGCATTTAGGTCTATTTTTGATTGTTCACTTCAAAAAGCATACTGTTTTTGAACAACTTAATAAAAAAAACCTTTGGTCAAAACTTAAACAAGCAACTGATCAAAGGTGGCAAAGAACATGGGCAACTCCCCATTTATTGTTTGACCCTTTTTTGACTAGACTTAGTTCCGCTGCATATGCAGTTCGTACGATAAGGCAGCTTACTGATGAAGCTACAGCTAGGCTAGTTTATTTTGGCTACTTCCATAGTGTTATGTCATATGGCATCATTCTGTGGGGGAAAGCAGCAGACATCCAAGCAATATTTGTACAAAAACGGGCAATACGTGCCATTTACAAAATGAAGCCACGTGACTCCTTGAGGGAGCGTTTTAAGGAAATTAACATTCTCACCGTAATATCGCAATACATCTACGAAACCTTATTATATACACATAAACACTTAGATAGATTTATGAAAAAAAAGTGACGTGCATTGTTTTAACACGAGAAATAAAAATAAACTGAGTATTCCCAAATTTAGATTAAAAAAAGTAAGTGGGTCTTTTATGGGGAATTCTGTTCGGTTCTATAATAAACTTCCAGAAAGTGCTTCTAAACTTTCGATTCGAAGATTTAAATCTTACATAAAGAATAATTTAATTAAGAAAGCGTATTACACACTACATGACTATGTTAATGATAAAGCCGCGTGGCCTGATGTCGCTCTGCCCCTCGACACCTAATTTGTCAATTTGCAATGTCTGTACCTGCATATAATTTATTACTGAAAGAAAGAAAGAAAGAAAGAAAGAAAGAAAGAAAGAAAACTGATGTGTTATTTATGTGTATATCAAGCGTAGTGTGTGCTGCCTTATGAACTTTTGCTGATTCTCTCTATCATCTTACTTTTGACTGCCTACCTAAGTAAGGCTTTTAATTTGGTTTTCCTTTTTTCCTTGAATCAGCTTCAACTTGTTCTCGAGGCACCACACAGGCGCTCTCCACCTAGTAGTAAGAAGGATCATCAAAAGAAAAACAGACCGTGTTTGTTGCCTGATTCTTCTAGGTCTGGTTGCGTTGGAACAGGAGTAACTGTAAATTTATTTTTTAAGACGATTCAAAATGATCCTTGTGATTTCAATGAATAAAATACTTTTGACTTTGACTTTGACTTTGACTTTGACTAACGTAACTAACAGTTGGGTATTGATAATATATGTTATGATAATGATATTACAGGCACATGAGACTTTTCATCTTTATGTCTCAGGGTGGCGGGCGCCGTACAATGCCACATAGGGCGCGTCCTAGGTGGACGTGACCTATGAGGTAATGCACTGTTCATAGGCAGAGGTTACCGCTTAACATCAGGTGGGCCATCAGCTTGTACCGTCATTCAAGTTCTTAGTATTAAAAAAAAAAAAAGTTACGTTAGAAATTATTACTGGAACAAAGCGTTGGCCGAGTCAGTCGTAGGAAACAATGGCAGCGATCAGCTCACTACTCGTCACGTCTATATCCAACGATGGTTTTTTTTTAGTAGTAGTAGAGCTTTTTTGTGAAAGAGTTCGTCCGGGGAAGTACTACCACCATACCTATTTCTGCCGCAAAGCAGTAGTGCTCGCATTGCTGTGTTCCGGTTTGAAGGGTAAGGGTGCCGGTGAAATTACAGGCACATGAGACTTGTCATCTTTGTCTCAGAGTGGCGGGCGCAGTGCAATGCCACAAAGGGTGCGTCCTAGGTGGACGTGACCTATGAGGTAATGCACTGTTCATAGGCAGAGGTTACCGCTTAACATCAGGTGGGCCATCTGCTCGTTCCGTCATTCAAGTAGTATAAAAAAAAAAATATGGTGCAAGCCACTTTGAAAAGAGGCCTATTGAGGCTCGCCTAAAACCCTTCGGTTTTGCCCTTCGGGGAAAAATGCGTGTGTCTATGTAAGTAAGCAAACATGATTAATGAGAACAGGTTACTTGGTAGTGTTCATAAGCGGGTGACCCGCTGAGGGCCAGGTCTAGGTAACTGAAGGCAGCGTTGGCAGCTGCCCACGGGATGTAGTCTTACCTGGTAGTGTTCATACGCGGGTGAGCTGCTGAGGGCCAGGTCTTGGTAACTGAAGGCAGCGTTGGCAGCTGCGCACGGGATGTAGTCTTACCTGGTAGTGTTCATACGTGGGTGAGCCGCTGAGGGCCAGGTCTAGGTAACTGAAGGCAGCGTTGGCAGCTGCCCACGGGATGTAGTCTTACCTGGTAGTGTTCATACGTGGGTGAGCCGCTGAGGGCCAGGTCTAGGTAACTGAAGGCAGCGTTGGCAGCTGCCCACGGGATGTAGTCTTACCTGGTAGTGTTCATACGTGGGTGAGCCGCTGAGTGCCAGGTCTAGGTAGCTGAAGGCAGCGTTGGCAGCTGCCCACGGGATGTAGTCTTACCTGGTAGTGTTCATACGTGGGTGAGTACTTACATACCTAGTAGTTTTATTGGTTCGTAACGGTTTATTTCTAAAAACCCAACCAGGAAAACACGAAATGAATGAAAAATCTTGAACATTAATTCGCGAATGAAAAATCTCGGATGAAAAATCTCGAATAAAAATCACGAAATAAAAATCTCGAATGAAAAATCTCGACTCAAAAATCTCGAATGAAAAATGTCGACTGAAAAACCTCGAATGAAAAATATCGAACATTAAATCTCGAATAAAAAATCTCGAACGGAAAATCTCGAATGAAAAATATCGAATGTAAAACCTCGAATGAAAAATCTTGACTGATAATCTCGAATAAAAACGTCGAATAATAAATCTCGAATGAAAAATCTCGAATAAAAAACATGAATGAAAAATCTTGACTAAAAAAAAGTTAAACGAAAAATCTATGCGACACAAAAAAACGGTAGTTATATGAAATCACAATTACACTTCATAAAAGGTAAATTAAGTACCTAGTTAGGTATCGAAACACAATCTTCACGACCTCTGTGGCGCGGCGGTCGAACGTTCGCCTGCGACGCCGGAGGTTGCGGGTTCGATTCCCGCCTTGGAACAAATATTTGTGCGATCTGCAGATATTTGTTCAGGGTGTTCTGGGTATTTTCTATGTATAATAAAAAATATCTATCTATTTTATATATTGTATTAAGTATATTAGTTATCTAATACCCATAACACAAGCTCTGCTTAGCTTGGGGCTAGATAATGTTGTGTAAACTGTCCAGCATTATTTATTATTATTATTTATTTATTTAATCACCAAAGTAATTATTTCACACATACTTCTTAGTATTTTCGCCCGCAGTAACTCATTCATCTGTGGTAATATCACTTTAGCCAAAACCGCTGGACTTAGAGACTTGAATCTTGCAGGGTGTATTATTTTTAGGGCAAGATTTTGCATTCGAGATTTTGCATTCGAGGTTTTTCATTCGAATTTTTTCATTCGGGCTTTTAAATTCGAGATTTTTCATTTAAGATTTTTCATTCGAGGTTTTTCATTCGATATTTTTCATTCGAGATTTTTCACCCGAGATTTTCCGTTCGAGATTTTTCATTTAAGATTTTTCATTCGAGTTTTTATTGAAGATTTTTCATTCGAGATTTTTAATTCGAGAGTTTTCATTCGAGATTTTTCGTTCAAGATTTTTCATTCGAGATTTTTCATTCGAGATTTTATATTCGAGATTTTTCATCCGAGATTTTTCATTCGAGAGTTTTCATTCGAGATTTTTCAATAGAGATTTTTCATATACGTACTTATTCTAATTGTAGATAACATAACATAGCACCCAACAGTCACATACATAGACACAAGACATCCCTTTGTTGTGTGTATCAGAAACTACGAGTACCATGGTACCATAACACCTAGACCCGGAACAAATATTTGCAGATCATACGAACATTTTTCCCGCAGCGGGAATCAAACCCGCAACCTTTCGCATCTCAGCCGGCTACTCGCCCGACGCGCTACAGCTACAGAGGTCGTCAAAGATAAGAAACAAACAAGCGTCCTCGCGCAAACAAGATGTCTAAACGAAAACGATCAATATTTACATCGTTTTGTTCAAGGAACACAAAACACAACTAAAAAACTACGATGAGTACACTAACTGCTATCGTGTCTTATTGTGCCCGAACCAGTCGGTGGCACTCACAGGAGCGGAGCAAAAAAGTGACGCGGGTACCCCGTGCGAACGCTTGGGCCGGACTGAGGTCCGCGGCCGAACCGCCCCGTGGCAGCTCGTTTCACAGTTTTTGTTTTATTGTTTCAAAATGATAATTATTTTTGAAAATGTAAACATATCATATGTAAAGTCTGTAAATTGTCTATAATATTGTGAAAGAATCATTAAAATAGCTACAGGCGTTTGGAAGGAGTAGGAATTCTTGCGTAAATTATAGGGGACAATGTTTTATTTTTTCCTGTCAAAAGCAACACCAATTTAAATAATCTAAACATATAGTTCTATTCTTGACAATATTATACTTATTAACTGATTTTTTTTAATTTATTTGGGCCATTATTGTAGGAGTAGTAGGCTTTCGAAATAGGTCAATTTTGAGTTTCGGCAAAACTAATCGTCTTAAAGCTTATTTTCAAAATAACTGTCGTGTTGCACCAGCGTTAGAAGCATTTCGTAGAGAAACTGAAGAAATACCAGTACCTACCAGACAAGAAAGTTATCAGCACGATCTCCCGACCCCTTGCGATTTTTTTGTATGGGGTTACCTGAAAGATAAGGTATACGCTGGGCATTTCGAAAGTCCCGCCGAACTGAAAGACGGCATTCTAAGTGCATTGCAAAATATGCATTACATGAAGGTAAGGGCTGCTACGCAAAGTGTGTTAACGCGTGCCAATCTGTGTAGTCAAGTAAATGGTCTACACTTTGAACATATCAGGAATTTAATATTTACTTATTTTTTATTTTTATTAAAAAGCAATTTATTTACTTACCAAACAAGTATTTTTTTTATTTAAACTCAATAAAATAGTGTGTTTTGCTACTAACAAGTTACTAGGTAGGTATGTTTCTTATTTTGGTCCGGAGACATATTTACGTATAAACCATCGTCGTTAGAGGGAACATGGGTAGGGACATAAGCCTTCAAAATTACCCTACCAACTTAAAAAGTAGTTACATACGAATTTAAATTAAGAACCATTGAATGAGTGACATTGTTGTTTTCACCTACTCGTTTTGTCAAAGCAAATGTATGGGAATGGTTTTTTTAATTATTGCCAAAACTTACGATTTCATTTGGTATGTTACTTTGGGAAAAGTGGTCCTGGTTGGAAATAGAGTCGATTAAGACCAACTTGTTATTTTTTTGACAAATTGAATTTTTTGGTTTAACCGATATTTTTTTCAAAAATCTAAAAATGGTAATATTTTTTCTTCAAAATAATATAGAAGGTTCCTAAGAACAAAACCTTCTTACTACCCACAAAAATTTGCCCCACCTGTATATAAAACAAAGTCGTGTTAGTTACACCACTCGAGATCGGCTGGACCGATGTTAGTTATCTCTTTTTTGGTGGATTCTTCTCCGCTCCGAATAGCAGAATACCTATGTAATAAAATATAGGGCAGGGGCGGGGGTCTTTTTCACCGGGGGCTACCCGTGCGAAGCCGGGGCGAGTCGCTAGTTAATAATAAATCAAGTGATGACCAAGGCACTGAACCAAAAAAGCTGATTTTTCTGAATTTTTTTGAAGGACAACCATATTCCGCCATTCTGAAAAGACACGCATTACACTTCTATCTAGACCACACGTGTGCTCTATAAATATGCCACCAAAAAATCACGATATAACTTTACAAACACAAAATGAAATTAGATAAAAACGTTACTTTCAAAAATGGTGGATAAAAGTCCATGTACACTATTTAATACCGACTAAACTGTGTAGGTCCAGATAAGTTGTAACATTTTTAAATTCACTGCTGAGTCCTTCATTAGAACAATATACGAACAGGAAATATATATTAATCCACTCATTCTGGATTGGTCTATCACATGACTATATATCTCGTTGGGTATCACAAAGGTCAATTAAGACTGGTAGTACGTACTTGTGCCATGGGAACATCAACTACATAATTAAAAGTATTAATAGATATACCATCATTCCATCAGTTCAAGGTCGCTCAGCGTGCTATGGAACGAACTAAGCTCGGGAGTTTCTCTCTGGGATAAAATCCGCAACGATGTTATCCGAAAGAGAACTAAGGTCATCGACATAGCTCAGAGAATCAAGCTGAAGTAGCAATGGGCTGGGCATATATGCCGAAGAACCTACAACCATCACTGCCGCTGGGGTAAACGTGTTCTAGAACGGAAACCACGTCTTGGTAAGTGTATTGTGGGCTGGCTACTGGCTAGGTAGAGCGAATTCAAGGGCGTTCCACTATATTCCACTAATACCATAAATTATCAAAGTTACGATGTTTGGATGTTTGGATAAGTTTATCGGGTAATCCCTTAGTCGGCTTTTAAGACACCAAAATACGTACGGAACGGACGGAGACGATTTGTTTAAAAAAATAAATACTAACAAAAAATATTGAATTCTTAGGCAGGACACACTCAAACCGAAATTTGAAAATAAACCCTTCAATCGGAATGCATTTTCCACTGAACTAGGTACTAATACTTGACTTGTTTTTATCAGACTAGGAACATCGGTAAGTGAATTTATTGTAGACTTACAAAGCAAGCATTTATCAGACAGGTTTGAGAGTGTCGTCCGTCGGTCGAGCAAGCCGAAACAGTGCAAGCCACAGCTCACCTAACAGTTTGTATTAACAGCGGACAAAGGAAGATTATCTGGAGCCACGAATGGCGCCGACTGACGGACCGCAGCTGACGGCAGCTGATAGGGGTAGCTACCTGAGGCCGACACGCAGATATCGAGATCGTGATGCCTTACTTACTTTTCAGTGCTTTTGAGTTTAATTTTGAAAGTCACGAAAAGTAGGTACCTTCCTATTGAAAATATTGTAACACCTATCAGAAGCGCTCGTTACAAAGAATATATTTTTTATACTGTTATGATGATGGATGAATATGAATATGAATAAAAATAATAACACGCATTGACCTGCAAACCTTGGGTTAACTATCGCCTTAATCTATTGTTGATATTTTTCAATTCATGTTCTCAATATTTTGTATTAGGTACCCATGTAAAACATAGGTAGGTACCTAATAAGTTGTTCAGAGTTGTTGCAATAGTGGGAATTTCAATTTCCATATTATTTGATTTGGTACTGTCGTATACAACATATTTTTTTTTTGTATACTACCTGCTTGAATGACGGAACAAGCAGATGGCCCACCTGATGTTAAGCGGTAACCTCTGCCTATGAACAGTGCATTACTTCATAGGTCACGTCCACCTAGGACGCACCCTATGTGGCATTGCACTGCGCCCGCCACCCTGAGACATACAGATGAAAAGCCTCATGTGCCTGTAATTTCACTGGCACCCTTACCCTATACCCTATATATACCTATGACCGCTAGCAAAGATCATTTTAGAATTGTTATCTGGTTTTTTTATTATTATTTTATCAAGTAATTATTACTGGCGTCGCACGGCTTGTGGTTTTACCATTTTCAAGTTATTTGATTTAACAATTGATCTTAGAGTCATTATCATCATCAAAAATCCCAAATATTAAGTCTCAAATAAAAAATCGCGAATGAGAAATCTCGGTTAAAAAATCTAAGTAACTTAGCTAGCCGTTGCTATTTCGAAAGTACATTTTGCTCAGGCACACTAGATTTTGGGTATGTAGGTAGGTAGGTACCTATCTATACACCTGTTATTTATGCCATATAATAGAGTAATGAAACGCAATGATTTGTTCCTTAGAGTCTCTAGCACAGTGGTTACATTAGTTAACCTTCGTTTGATGGAAGACAGAAAAATACGACGTCGAGACATGAGTGAGTGTCACTCACACATCTCATTAATCTACAAGCTTACCTACTAATATCGATAGATATAGTGAAATAATCGCTCTTAGTGTGATTTATGAAAATATTTTAAAATCAAATCAAATCAATTATTTGGTTTAAATAGGGTTAAAAGTTCTTAAAATGAATCCAAACAGTAGGTACCATTCTATTTTACCATTTTAGGTAGGTAGGTATGCAAATTACAGGTTGGTATAAACACACATTATTGGTTCCAAGATTATTAATTAAACACACACATTATATTAATAAAGGAATAATTTGCAATTAAATACACATGTCAGCAATAATAATACCTAAAGAGCAAAAGGGAAGTCAAATTTTCTACAACAGTGGTTTCGAGGGGCATGTGCCCTCATTTGCGTGTTCTAAGTGAATAGAGACTTGATTGTGCGCGCTACGTAGAGAATTCTGGATTCGTCGATATACGCATGGCATGGATACACGGGCCGCGCCTGGTAAACAGGGCTTGTAACGACGCCGCGAGGAATCAGGCACAAGGTGCCGAGGTGGGGTCAAGGCTTGGCGCGCTGTGACCCCGCTGGAATGAGCAATAAATCCCCCAAGTAAATTGCGTTCATTCAAGGGACCAGGATTTAAGGTAGCTCCCTGATCCAATGCACTACTGTACTGTGTAGAAACGGACTCCCCCGAATGATACTTATTCGCAATTGTATAGGTGCTACCTGGCCGAAAAACTTCTTAAGCGCGATCTAGGATTCCGATATAAAAACTATAAAAATAAGATCAAATACTGGATAATTCCTAATTGTTTTTAAACAGATCATAAACAAATAATTTAATATATTTGGCAATACAGCTTTCTGTTAAATAAATCAACAAATAACAAAGTTGATTTTAGAGGAGCATGAGACGGAGGATACAAAACGAATATGAAAGACAAGGACAACAACATTTTAAATGTTAAATTATTGTCACTCTGTCGCCATCTAGTAGCTGGCGGTGGCACTTAAAATAATAACGCTGGTGGAATGCAGATGAATAATAAAAGGTAGCGAGTAGTAAATACCTACTATAGTTTGTTTGCCCTTGATTTTAGCACGTAGTGCGCTGCTACAAGTGCATTTAGAAATAGCCTACTATTTTAATGATAGTCGAGTTGTTTCGTTGCGAGGAACATTACATTATTCATTCACACATTTGAAATTATCATACATTTGTAAGTAGGTTTAATTTTTCTAAACTAAGTTCCCGCCACAGGATTGCCTTGTGTGGTTACATGGCTTATGATGAAAGACCTATAACGGTCTACAGATGGTCAGCAGTACAATTATATAGTAATTATTAAACAATTTTAGAAAAATTATAGAATTGTTGTAAACTAGCCATATTTACGAACATAATCTGTATCTGTGATCGAAGAACATAATACTCTCTTTAGTCCTTATTCTGAGGTTAGGGGTCTTCCAGTCTATTAATTGACAAGCAGTTCCAAATTAGAATAAAATCTAAAAGACAAAACACGGTATAAATATTTCAAGGATTTTCCTCGGTTATTAGTAGCACGTTCTGTGTTGACCTAATAAAGTTCACCTTTTAATCCAATAAAATTTAGGGTGAAGATAATTTGCTTAGTAGGTACCTATAGTTTTAACCTAAAGTCTCTAACAACAGTTTTTTATTTTCTTATTTTTTATGAAACCAGTAGACAAACTAGCTTACGGCCCCATGGCACCCGATGTAAAGTGGTCACCGTTGCTCATAGACACCGGCAACATCGGGGGTATTGTCGATGCGCTGCCTACCCTAAAGGAATTTATGAAATTTTTCTTGAAGCGGCACATATCGTAACTAAGCGGAAAAACCTCAACGGGAAAACAGTTGTTGAAGACTAGTAATTTACTGGCAAAATTTGCTTTCATCTGTCTGTATGTTGGTACCTACTCGCTATCGAGTATGTTGTTGGTACTGTATGCTGTATGTTGGTACCCGCGTACAGATGGCTTATAAGTTACAGTTGTGTAATTTGAAACCACTCGAATTACAAAAACCGAATTGGAACTCGAATTTATGTCATTTTTGTATGCATAAAATGATAAGCGCCCCTAGTGGACTTGTTGAGAAACTCAAACCAACTCATAATATATTTTGTGAACATACATACGTGTACTAATTAGTTTGTTGTGTGTCACTTTTTTTGTTTTATTTTTCTTAAGTGTACAATAAAGATCTATCTATCTATACATCAAAATAAATTTCAACTCGAAAAACTTAGACAAACCTGTTGAGGGTCACCCTCTGTCGTATTTTTTAATTAATCTTGACGAAACTTTAAACAGGTTCTACAATTTCATAGAATTTTTTGCCGTCGCCGGTTTATTATTGCTGTTTTCCCCAAAATGGGAAGTTTACTGCGGCGCATATTTGGCAGACACATTCGGCACTCAATTCTAAACGAGAATTTCGAATATAAGCTAACGGTCAAGAGGTTGTCAAGACCTCTACTGTTCGCAGAATTACTAGTTATAGTCTTCGACCAAAGAAATACCAAAGGTTATAGTAACTCCCATTTGTTTTATAGGCCTGTTATGTAATACAACTGTATAAACTTTTTTATCCTTGTATCTAGCGGTCTGCTCGCAATTTTGCGTGCCCCCGTAGTTCCTATCTGATCCTGTTTTGTTTTAGAGTTTTATCGCTACCTGCAAAGTGGTTTGGTAATGCATGAAGGACAAAGAAGGAGAGAAACAAGCATTATTTATTTTCAATATACATTTTGGTTGCCGCAACTTGGAAAGCGAGTACCTATATTTCAAAAAACCTATAAGTAAAACTCATAATTGTATTTTAACATATTTTCACCTATATATATTTTCATATCCCATCTTAATAAAAATAAATCCTACGTTCGCAGACACCGGACTTTTCACAAAATCGACTTCCAAATTCAATATCAATGTAAAATCACAGAATATATGAGGTAAAATATGCAATGTAAAATAACACGTTGTCTTAATATTGAAATTGGCATGGATGAGCACGGATTAACTTGTTAATCGAAACTTTTAAAACCTTTAAATGTTTTAAAGTGTATCCTTTTTGGGATTGAATTTCGTGAAATCATTTTATTCACCGAATTTCAACAAGCCAAAAAGAACATTCATGCCAATTTCGAGTTTGTATAGGCTTTATTGTTAGTTACACTGTGTTTTGTTTTTTTGCATTGGCAGGCAGTTTCTAGTTCGATCAAAAGAGACAAAACATGGTGTAACTATTCCAAGGAAATTCCGCGTTTATTTATAGCACGGAAAGAGATCTGAGCATACGTAAGTCAGTCACAGTGGTGTCTCAAAGCCTACAGTAAAATTGCCTTGTAAAATTTTCGTTTTAGGCGACTGCGCCGACCCAAGGCAGAATTTCATACAAAAAAATAAACGCCTCACGCCACATGAAAAAGCGGTTTTTATTGAATATCTCGTAAAATATAGATAATATTACAAAACCCCTGCAGTAAACCCTCGGCTTTGTTGCACTGAAATTTTATTTATCTAATTTCTTACCCAATAATATGCACCATTTTAATAAACAATCGAATCTAGCCTTAAAACTATTCGTAACTCTTGTTAGTAATTTTGCGTTATACCCCACCTTAGAGCTTCGAATTTATCCCCCAGCAACAATAAACATCTTGGAGTTTTTATATCGGCAAAAAATAGAACAAGAAAGGCTATATAATTTCCAAGTTTACGATTGTATAACAATAAATAGAAATAAAATATAACAAGGAAGTCTAATAAAGCTGGAAAAGAGTGTGATGTTCTTGAAACGAAACAGATAACATTGCTGGGAGTTGTATGAAGTGGCCGCAATATCGTGCTTGTTACTGTGGCTAGTTAGAAAGGAAACAAAATAGTGTTGGGTCCCTAAATTCCAGCTTGTTAGTCATAATAAAAGTCAATGAAGGGTTTTTTTTATAATTGGCGCCGCACGGCTTGTGCATTTACCATTTTCAAGTATAATTATTGTATTTTCTTCACAGTAAAGTCATGTTTTTGTATAACGGTGGCGGTTTTACTAAAACTTTGGTCGACAATTTGCACCAATTTGAAATGTCGCGCAATACACTTCCATTTCATTTAACTTGGTAGGTACCTACACTTGTGCTTTATAGACAGGCTATCTTGGAAATGCCCAGAAATGCCACCAAAATAACAAAAACTGATTCAAAGAAGGAAAATAAATCAAACAAGAGTAGACGACGTTTCTTTTCAAAAATGGCGGAAAGAAGGAGTACCTGCAAAGAAGGTTTTTTTTTCACGGCCCACTCTACAATGATTTAAGTGTTGGAAATAGATAGCGCTGCCCTGTGGTTACACTGACATACAAAAGTTTAGCTTTGTGACGTAGTGATAAACAAAAAACAAAACTAAACCAGCTAAGAATTTTTGACAATGGATTCTGAGTTAGCGCCATCTATCGAGCTAGTTGGAACTACTTTTTTGCTGCTGAAGAAGGAACAGATTGCTCATCTCATAGTCTCATACATACATACATAACTGATCCCGTTGCGAAACAAATTTTTGTACGATCTGCAGATATTTGTTCCGGGTCTGGTTGTTGTGGTACCATGGTGCTTGTAGTTCCTGATACACATGACACAGAGAATCCTAGTGTGGGATCAGAGACCTTAGACAACATTTTAATAGCGATGACGCTAGTAGAAATGCCAATAATGTATGAGATTGACGTAAGCTATCGAAATTGTCGAATATTTCCTGTTAGATCCCCTGAAAATGATCCTGTGGACTTTGATCGTCCTTTTCGATCACTTAGCATTTTTAGGCAACTTTCAAATTCCTTATGACACGTGGTCAATTGTATTTGTAATATCTACGACTGTAGAAATGGAATCGCTTCGAAGCGAATGCTGTTTGACTAGGCCGGCAAGACTATGTGACAGTTGGGTGTTATGTCTCCAGATTGTTAAATTGTTCGTGGTGCCACATCTTTTTAAATTGTGATCATATTATAGTGATCCATATTTTATAGTAGGTAATAGAACAAAACCATTTTAGTATTTTTTTTACGTTATCAATCAAGATATTTGCCAACAATTTCAATAAGAGTACACAATTTTTTACATCTTCTTGAGATAAGCTCAGATGGAATTTTTCTTACCACACTTGAACGCTTAAAATTCCGTAAAACCAGCAACCAGAGATTTTGTTTTTAGATAACCTAAATAGAGAAAACGTAATAGGCTCTCTGATAAGACTGTTAAGTACGTAGAGTAATCAAGTGTTTGTAAAAGAAGAGAATTTGGATACGAAATTTTAAATTTGGTCGTTTCTATCGGCACCCTTCGATATCAAGACAATATACATTTTTACACCACCTAGAATGTGAAACAAAAGACGGTGTTTGGTACTGTGCATCGATATAATATACTAGTAGTAGATGCAAGGTCAGCGCAAAAAATACGTCTCGGTGAATTACAGCTCACTTGAAAATTGAGCTTTTATTTTATTTAGTTCGCTTGCAGCCCAGCCAATGTAAACACGTGTCAAAATGACGCAATGTGTATTCAAAAGTTGCAAAAATAATGCCCGTAAAAACAATTTAACGGCCGGAGTGTCTTACTTTCGGTAAGTATATGTAGAATGTTATATTTTAAGCTTTACACTAATAAATAATATCAAATTTTTATCAAAATTACCGATTTTAAACCACCGCTACAAATGTTTGGTCAAAGTTGGCGCAAAACTTTGTGTAACAGAACAGTTAGATGCATGGAGTAGATTTGTATTGTAATAATTAATTTGTTACCAGAACTTTAAACTTTTGTGTCTCTTTGTTGGACTCTCATAAGATACTTAGCTTTCCTTTTTTTATTTTAGCTTTCCGAGCAATCCGTTTACTTGTGCAGAATGTATCTCGATTGTCGCCAGAGAAAGAAGAGATGACTTTTATAAGCCAGCTAAGAATTAGGTTATATGTTCGGATCACTTTGATAAATCGGATATATCCGGAAATACTAACCGACGTATTATACATAAACTATACGTTGCAAACAACTCATTGGTATGGGCCCGGATTTGAACCCTCTACCTCATGAACGTGAGGCGACCGTACTACCAACTAGGCTACCACGACTTCACTTCTACATATAAATAAATAAATAAAATAAATAATGCCGGACACATTTCACACAACATTATCTAGCCCCAAGCTAAGCAGAGCTTGTGTTATGGGTACTAGATAACTGATATACTTAATACAATATATTAAATAGATAGATATTTTGTATTATACGTAGAAAATACCCAGAACACCCTGAACAAATATCTGCGATCGCACAAATATTTGTCCTGAGGCGGGAATCGAACCCGCAACCTCCTGCGTCGCAGGCCAACCTTCGCCCGCCGCGCCACAGATGTCGTCAAATACATATACATAAACATGCACATAAACATACACACAACAGAACAAAACATAGATGCCCAAAACATTAGTTATTTGTTATGATGAAAGAGAGAGTGCAAAGTTGCTTTTTAACCGCGTGCTCAATTTTGATGAACGAGCAAGCGAAGGATACTTAAATTGAATGACGAGCGCAACAAGTGATCAACAATTAGAATCCTGAGCGTTAGCGAGGTGAAAAATCTTTGCACTCGAGTGCAACACGTAACTTTTCATCCCAAATCAGCAAATCCCAATCCCAAAAGTATACACCCCAAATACACCATGAAGGTTCCGAGTCTGTGTTTTTAACAAATTAAATAAGGTTGTATGATAAATTCAGCACCATAGAGGTAGCAGTAAATAGGTTTAATGATGTTTTGAATTCACAAACTGTTCTAAATTCAATTTTACTTTATCCTCTAGCGAATCAAAACGGCTTTTACACTCAGATATCAAAAAGAAAAATACTCCTTCCGAGATTTATTATGTTTGGGGGGATTTATTATGTATGTCCGAGATGGGGGGGATGAAAAAATAATGTTAACTAAACTTTGCATATTATAAATTATTTAAGTGTTCAATGCGACTCCATACCTTCTGTAGTCAAATTTGAAAAACCAAGCAGATATGAAACCAAGGAGGTTTGAGTGACAGTTCTTAGTGGACAGTAGTAATTTATTGCTTTGCTCGTTTTTGTGACGAATGATCGTAAGTATAAGATAATATTTTGAAGATTTGCTACTTTATTGCTAGGTGTCATGGTAGTAATTAGGTTGAATTTAGAACTGTTTTAAAGCTTTTGTCTCGGTTCATTAGAAAACAAATGTAGCTGTCTACGTATATATCCTTGTACTATTATTTATTCTGTGACGCGGACAGCTTTTAGCTTTGATTTTGTATGTGACAATCAATCTAGTAGTAGTATATTATATCGATGGTGCTGTGATTTTCAGTGACTTTTTATTGTCTCGCAGAAGGTGTAAAAAGCGGCCAAGTGCGAGTCAGACTCGCCCATGAAGGGTTCCGTAGCAGCAAGTAACATAATATAAAAGTTCTTGAATGGATTACGATTTATGACGTATTAAAAAAAAACTACTTACTAGATCTCGTTCTTAAACCAATTTTCGTTGGAAGTTTACATGGTAATGAACATCATATTTTTTTTAGTTTTATCTTTCTCTTATTTTAGAAGTTACCGGGGGGGGGGGGGGGGGGGGGGGACGACACACTTTTTACCACTTTGGAAGTGTCTCTCGCGCAAACTATTCAGTTTAGAAAAAAAAAAATTAGAAACCTCAATATAATTTTTAAAGACCTATCCATAGATACCCCAGGTATGGGTATGATGAAAAAAGGTTTTTTGAGTTTCAGTTCTAAGTATGGGGAACCCCAAAAATTTATTGTTTTTTTTCTATTTTCGTTTGAAAATATTATTTCGGTTCACAGAATACATCTACTTACCAAGTTTCAACAGCATAGCTCTTATAGTTTCGGAAAAAAGTGGCTGTGACATACACGGACAGACAGACAGACAGACATGACGGATCCATAAGGGTTCCGTAGTTTTTGTTACGGAACCCTAAAAAGTAGAGTATGCTCTTCTGGAATAAAGCCAGTCATCGTCTTGGGCAGCTTGAACCCCTCGCTTCACTCAGGACTCTATATAACTAGAGTCCCTCGTTACGCTCAATGATGCCCAACGTAAGACACTGCTTTATTCTCTTAGTGCATAAGCTACTAATAAATACTTACAACTTATTACTTGTAATAATCTTAATAATGCAGCTTTCAATATATCTAAATGTGAACAGCAGCACAGATAAAACAATACTATACTAGAATATCTTTACTTCCCCATACCTTCAAGCTGTAGAATAAGCTATCACATGCGGTTTTCCCGCTTAGTTACATTTTATTACTAACCAGCACGGCTATTGTCTAACTAATCGGTGTAAATTACCAGTTTGCTGTTCGTTGCGCTGCGTGTTTTAGCTTTTTTACAAAAGCGAAAATATTTAAAACACACAGCGCAATGAACAGAGAGGGTGACAAGTTGCTGACTTGGTATTGATGTTGGGAGTACAATGCAGTAAATCACTCAGAACCGTTATCAGCACCCACCACGCGTCAGCACGATAATGCGTACTATTGCCTAATCTGAGGTGCAATGTAATAGTAATTAGGTACATTTTACCTCAGACAAATAGAGATGAAGCATGACTCGAAATTTGAGTAGTTCCTGTTCGTTGGTGGCAGGGATTTACATTACAAAACATATGAAAGTGATATTTGGTAACCTGATTCTTCATATCACTGACTTTTTTTTAGTAGCATTTCACGATTGGTAAACGTTTGTAGCAGAGAAAAAAATATCAAAGACACCTCTTATAAAATAGAGATTTTCATTTGACAGGAAAACGGGACCAATACATTTTCTTGGTAGATGTATCCAAACACACACTTCAATATTAAAGTAGGATTTTTTTATAATTAATCTTAGTGTCCGGACTTAGCGTTACGACCTTATTACCTACGAAATCCTATACTTTTGTAAAGGAATTCAGGAAGCCAGTATTCTATAAGATAAGATAAGATAAGAAAATGTTTTTTTTTATAACTTAATGTAACATAGTATTATCCGTAGTTGAGACCACCTTTTAAGTATAAAATACCTGTGCTAGGTGACCGTATGCTCTTCCGTATCATAGATTTAGTTTTGTTACAAATATTTTTTTTTTACATCTACTTATATTAAAAAGTAAACGTAAGACAAATTTAATTAAAACAAAAATAAGAAAAATTTGGTACCTATGTGTGTATACGTGTGTGTGAGTGTGTCTGTGTGTACATGTAGGTGTGAATGTGTTGTATTTTAGACGGGTATGCGTAGTTGATCGTTCTTAGGTATGTTGGTGTGAGCATATGTATAGTATTGTTATTCTATAGCGTATATTTTCTATATTTTAGTACATAATCTTTTATCTCGTTTACTAATAAAAAAGACTACATAAAATCTTGCAAGGAAGTATTAGAATTAGCAGTAACAATAATTATTGGCGTCATTTACACTGAACAAGCGATCCCTCACAGATGGTAGGTTAATTTTACGCGCAATTTGCTTTATTGGGGCCGAATTCTTATCGCCGGGTGTTATTGATCAATCGGATAAATTAATGTTTTGGCAAATGGGACGGATGTTAAGATTAAGCTGAACTTTTTTTTATGGCTAGAAGTGATGAGAGTTTTTAAGATCATAATATGAATTATTGAAGTGAATATGATGATACTAGCCACACTTAGAGCATTGCAGGCCTCCGTACTTCCGTGTTGCTCGATGTAGCCGCATTATGCGAAGTTAACAACATACCCACCATCTTAGAGAAGTTTCAATCTGGTAGTTTTTTTTATATTATAATATTACAAAAAAGCATTCGGCCCGCCTGATGTAGAGCAATCACGGCTGCCTATGATGAACGTCTGAGGGGAAGGCAGCAGCATCCTAATAACCATTTAAGGCTACGCCAAGCCAAGGCAGATGTCTTCATTAAAAAAACGCCCCGCACCGTTC
Organism: Operophtera brumata; assembly: GCA_932527175.1. Lineage (NCBI taxonomy): Eukaryota > Metazoa > Arthropoda > Insecta > Lepidoptera > Geometridae > Operophtera > Operophtera brumata. The sequence continues at coordinate 33,696,442 of OW052227.1, read as the reverse complement.
CAAAAAGCGGTTTTTATTGAATATCTCGTAAAATATTTATAATTTTACAAAACTCCTACAGTAAACCCTCGGCTTTCTTGTATTGATTTTATTTATATAGTTTTATTTCCTAATAATTTGTCCCATTTTAATAAACAATCGAATCTAGGCAAAAATTAGTCGTAGCTTTGGTTTTTTTTTCTATCGAGAAAATATTGTCCAATCGTGTTTCTAGTACAGTGATCCCTCGGAATTAAAAATCCATTCATATTTTTCGTTTGAATATTGTACTTGATTTAGTCTGTTAAAAATCAAATCTATAAGATGAGGAATTTTGCAGCATACCCCACTGCCTGCCAAGCGTGGTGATTATGGCAAATCCCCCCAATATGGTAAACACTATTCGTTGTGGCCATCCGGAGGCCTGCAATGCTCTACGGTTGTGGCATTCTATGGAAGAGGCTTGTTGAGGATGGATGTATGGAGATTTATTGGTAGTAGAGCTTTTTAGTGAAAATAGGAAGAGGTTCGTCCGGGGAAGTACTACTACCATACATATATCTACCGCAAAACAGTAGTGCTCGCATTGCTGTATTCCAATACAATTGCTGTAGTAAAATAAGAAATAAGTATATAAGAGGGAGTTCCAAAATTGCACCGGTGAAATTTGAAAGGAAATCATTTAGCTTGGTATGGGCACAGATCGTCGTCGTTTCGTAGGAGGCAGTGCTGGCCTCTGGTGTCAGAGTTTGTCAAGCCGTCCTAGGGCCTCTGACATGGCTTATTGACTGCTATTAATCAATAACAGCCGGGACCGACAGCTTAACGTGCCCTCCGAAGCACAGAGCGATGGGAATACACACATAACTTAAAAAAGTCATTGGTGCGGAGCCTAGGATCGAACCCGGTATCGTTGGATTCTGAGTTGCACTATTGAACCGTTAGGCTACCATTCTCTATGTTATGAGAAGGGATGAAACGCATGTAACTAAGAAAGTTATGAATATGAATATTAGTGAATGGAAGGGAAGAAGAAGACCTTAGAAAAGATGGAATCCATCCATCAGCGTGAGAGATGATTATGATTGAGAAGGGAGGGAATGATGAGGTGACGGCTGACAGGGGAGAGTGGAAGAAAGACGTACTGCACCGACCCCAAATAAATTGCCAAAAGGGCAAGACAATGATGATGACTCATTTAAAGTTTAAATCCAAACCAATTACGCTCCAGAAATATTTGATTATCTTTCTCAATGTTATGGTTTGGACTCTACACTCACTTACAAAGCTTACTCAATTACTCACCGAATTAGCTCCTCCAGTGGATGTCAACACGGTGACCCCCTGGGACCTGCCATGCTATTCATCCAATCATAACCATCGCTTTCTTCAAAACTGAGTTTATCGTATCTGGATGATGGTACAGGAGAGGATGAAAGGGGATTTTCTGATTTAAAAATACTCATTGTAACATTTTGCTGTATTGATTTGGATATAAACTTTTCGAAATATGTATTGTTAGCAATACATATTTCTGTGGCGTGTCCGGCCTAAGAATATACCCCTCTGTCTCCTCACGTGGATGTCGTAAAAGCCGACCCGGACCCGTTCGTAAGATTGTTGGTATAAGGTTTGTCCTGGCGGAATGTGTTATTTACTGGAAGAAAGCGTTAGCCAAGTCAGTCATGGGAATTATGTTCATTACAGATTCGGTACATTCATTAAGTACTCAAATAAATATCGAAATTTCACCCTTGTTTGTTTGTAAAATCTCCACGCTGACGAAGTCACGGGCGTTCCACTAGCAATATAATTAGTCTGGATTCTGTTCCATAAATCAGAACCTACGAAATTCCTGTACACTCCATGTGCTTTGATTAAATTCCAACACACACACACACACACCACATTATGTTGGTATGTACCTGTTAGGACAATCACTAGAAATTTGAATAGGTAGCCAGAATAGGGCAGATCTCGGTAGATCTCTGTAGCATACAATAGGGGCCTATCATCTTCAGTGTGCATGGAACTTGAGCGATATTAGAGTCTATGCACATGACGTATTTAACAGCGAATATATAGCGAATAATTGTATCAAATGCGCGTTGATCATAGACATCATTTACTAGAGCGTAAGGACAGGGCTGACGAAATTATAAAATGACTGCCAATTTTTAGGGTTCCGTACCCAAAGGGTAAAACGGGACCCTATTACTAAGACTCCGCTGTCCGTCCGTCTGTTCGTCTGTCACCAGGCTGTATCTCATGAACTGTGAGAACACTGAACAGTTGAAATTTTCACAGATGATGTACATATTTCTGTTGCCGCTATAACAAAAAATACTAAAAAAACAGAATAAAATAAATATTTAAGGGGATCCCATACAACAAACGTGATTTTTTTGCTCGTTTCTGCTCGATATTGTTAACTGAAAAAGATAGACGCTTGCAGTATTTACAGAATATTTAGTTACATATTTACTTTAAAAAATAAATAATTAAATTAAAATAAAACCAAGATTTAAGGGGGGCTCCCATACAACAAACGTGTAGTTTTTTGTCATTTTTATAGATAATGGTACAGAACCCTCCGTGCGCGAGTCTGACTCGCACTTGTCCGGTTTGTTATTGAAGACCAGCGTTGCATTTCTAGAATCTAATCTACCCGGTAGGAACGCAACAGTACCTATGTGTTATTGTATTGTTGTGTACAGATTGTATGAATAAAAGTATTTTGAATTTATCTGCTTTTTTTTCTAGATATTCATGGCCACGAAACATGACTATAATACGTATTTCCAGTTCAATTCAATAATGTGTTTTTTTTGTGAGTGTTCAATTTCAACATTGAAATTCCTGACATCATCAAACCGAAACCATTGGCACAAACTTTGTAAAAGTAATTTTCTTGAAAGGATCCAAAATAATTTTATTTTGAATGTCCAGCATTTTATGTTCGATTATTTTAAGAGAAAAATATAATTTAGCACCTTCGGTACGAAATATCGCATTTCAATCTTTATTAATTGATACCACTCAAATAAATTGAAGAATTTATGAATAAATCGAGTCGCGCGAAATATTGAAATCTCGTTTCTACCTCTGGGAAAAAACTCATTACTTCAATGTAGGTGCTCATTAACGAATATTTGTTTTTTTTCATTTGCAACTGGGACTTCACTAATTACTGAAGACTTGCTGCATCGGTACCTTCACTTGACTGATATCAATACAACTGGGACTTCACTAAGTACTGAAGACTTGCTGCATCGGTACCTTCACTTGACTGATATCAAGATAAATGTAGTCTATTTAATTTTTAGGGTTCCATGTGGATGTGGACCTGGGAGCACGTGGTCAAAAGGGTAATGTGCCTAAAGTGGAAATGGGCAGGACACATACAAAGAAGAAAGCAAAATAGATGGCCCCACATTATTGCTAACTGGATATCCTTAAACATAAAAAGGAAAAGAGGAAGACCATTCATAAGGCGGAATGGTGACATCATTGAGGTAGCTGGGAAACTCTGGTCGAGAAGAGCAAGAGTTAGGGAAGATTGGCGATCCTTGGAGGAGGCTTATACCGCCAAGCGCGGTCTATACTTAAAAAGTAGTAAATTTTGTAACGTGTATTTTTTATTTATAAATGTATATTTTTGTGTAGAAATAAAGCACTTTTTATTTTATTTACTTTGACTAACTCTCACCTATCAGTCGTCCAGAAACAACGCACTATGAAATGGTGTCTGGACTGAACCTGCAAGCCATCCATTTGAAGAAACCTCCAATTAGTGCAGGACATTCACACTGGCAGGATCACAGACAGGCGTAATTGCGGGAGGAGGAGTTTGTAAAGGACTGAGCCGGGCATTTGTCACGAACTGCGGGTTAGACGTATTGAACGTGACGAGACCGCTATTATGTTTAGTTTTTTATGAGTACAATGAATACAATGTTTCAATCAATCAATCATTCATTTATTTTGCGAAACATGGGTACAAAAACAGATAATATTGACAGGTACGAGCCATGATCAGCTTTACAGCTAGCAAAGTTAGAATACTTATTAAAGGCTAACCTATCTTAAAGCATCAAATAAAATTTAAAAGTTATATCCTTACAAGTTACATGGTAAGTCACAAATTCAAAATAACATCACACTAATTACCGTCAGTTTTTTTTTTTGTCTAACTTTATATACAGCAGCTAAGTAATCATGTTGTAATATATGAATACTTAATAGTACATTATGGTTAAAGTGTGTAATGTTGGTGATTACCGCTAAGGCGCCATTGAGACCAGAGCCGTTGGGTGTGGGTCTTAAGAGAGCCGAGGACGGTAATTATCAATACACACGTGTATCATACAACGTTCATACGATGACACTTGTGAAGAAAATAATAATAAAACTGAAATACACACTCTGTGTAAATGTTCAACTGTCTCTATAACTCACTAGTGAATAATAGCAATGAAAAAGTCACAGTTTGATTACAGATTTAAAACAGAAATACACACTCTGTTATCAACTGTCTTTATAAATCACTTGTGAATAATAGCAATGAAAAAGTCAGTTTGATTACAGGTGTCATTATGTGTTAATTACGGTGAAATTAGAGACACTTTATGAGCAAGTGTGTTGAAAAATAAATTATTGTTATTAATCTCTTTAGTTTTTTTGAAGTTTGAACAAAATCAGAAAAAACAAATGTTGTGTTTTTTTCTTTATAATTAGCGTCTCACGGCTTGTGCATTTCCCATTTTCAAGTAAAATTGTATTTTAAATATAATTTGCAACATTACATTCCTTACAAGTCGTCAAAATCACAGTCGTCATGTTTTAGTTAAACGGTGGCCGCCAAAAATTTTAAATGGCACCAAAATTACATAAAATTAAAAAATAAAAACATTAAGAAATTTTTGAATTGAAACTATCGTGGTTGGGAATCATATTAAAAGATAAACGGCTAATTACGACTATTTTTCGTCAGTTTGCTGACGTTTCATGTATTCGCCGGCCCACCTTCGAACGCGGTCGCGGGCGGTGCTCATGATGAAGAGGCTTCTGAACTCAGTCTCGAAACGTCAGCAAAGTGACGAAAAATAGTGGTAATTAGCCGTTTATCTTTTAATACTAAGAAATTTAATTAAATATGTAAAGTAAACGACATCCCTTTCGAAAATGCCGGAAAATGACAAAATAAAAGTTATTAAACGTGATGTCAAATTGAATTCTACTGGTTCAGTTTGTTTAAGTCATCAATTGGTTAAGTTTTAATGCCTTTTAATCTGTTTCTGTAGCAACATCAGCTCTCGCTTAACTAGTCTGAGAGACAGTGATATTTTCCCCACTTTTTAGGCTTGCGTACATCTGATGAAAAAAACGGAACCTCAATAGGATCACTCTTGTGTCTCTGTATCTGTCACCTACTCGATGAAAAAAGTTGAAACTTGGTACTAACGACCGTGACCCGAATCCGTACTCAAGGCGTAAATAAAGGAATTCGATTATTGGGGAACAATTTAGAAACATAAACCTTTGTTCGTGTTCATAATCATCTTACGTATTTCACGAAAAGGCTGGCTCGTTATGGATGCAATTCATTTTTTACAGTCTAAAAAGATATGGTTTAAATTACCTTTTCCCGCTTGGTTACGACATGTGTCGCTTCAAGAAAAATGTTCATAAATTCCTTCAGGGTAGGCAGCGCATCGACAATACCCCCGGTATCTATAAGCGACGGTGACCACTTTACATCAGGTGGGCCGTAAGCTAGTTTGCCTAATAGTATCATAAAAAAAAACGGACTTGTTGATTATTCGTTGGTATAAGATTTATCCTGGCTGCTAGCTTATTATGGAATGTGTTATTAAGAAAGCGTTAGCCGAGTCAGTCGTGGGAAGCAATGGCGGTGATGAGAGTCACCTCTTATCACGTCTATATTCCAAGATGGTGCAACCCACTGTGAAAAGAGGCCCATTGAGGCTCTGCCTACCCCGCTTCGGGGATTAAGGCGTGTGTCTTTGTGTGTATGTATGTATATTAAAGTAAGTAGACTTAAAGTAGCTCAGCGAGCTATGGAAAGGGCTATGCTCTGAGTGTTGTATTGTATTTATTCATTCTTCCATAGACATTGTCACATGTACTTAGATGAGTCATCAACACAAATAATATTACCTTATAGAGTGCCGTGGTTGTCCGGCCTAAGAATATACCCCTCCGTCTCCTCCCGTGAATATCGTAAAAGTTGACTAAGGGATTACCCGGGTTTGTTGATAAGATCCGTTGGTATAAGATTTGTCCTGGCTGCTAGCCTATTATGGAATGTATTATTACTAGGAGAAAGCGTGAAGTCAGTCGTGGGAAGCATTGGCAGCGATGAGCTCACCACTTGTCACGTCTATATTCCAGGATGGTGCAACCCTCTAAGCTGTGAAAAGAGGTCCATTGAGGCTCTGCCTACCCCTTCGTGGAGAAAGGCGTGTGTCTATGAACACACACAAGTCTAAATCACATTTGGTAACCATAATGATTCTCAAAATATTTCAGCAAAATTGTGTTCATATTCATATTCATATTCATATTCATATATTTATCCAATCTGTAGGATCTCAGGGAATACTTAGTTACGACAATTCATTTACACATCAATGTACATTATAGCAAAATATAGAATAAAAAAAAAAACATGTTGATAATAGATGCAGCTGTATAGGGGCTTTGTCATATTATCACAACGAAAATAAAATAAAATAGTAGAACAATGACAAATTTTAAGCGGCTGTATAAAGGCCTTGTCAATAAAATTAATAAAATTAAAACAAAGGTAAGCAGCTGTACAGGGGCTTTGTCAAAACTTAAGCTACCTTATTCCTCGTCATCCCAAGCTTCTGTGTCAGCTAAGTAGTCACCAGTTGTGTAATATGCCTTTTTTATCAGATTATCTTTAATACATCTCTTAAATCCCTTTTCTGTTAGATCCACTATATGTTTAGGTAGTTTGTTGTAGAAGCACACCGAATTTCCTATAAGGAAGGATCCGAAACGAGGGTATCCGATAGAGAACTAAAGTTCTCGACATAGCCCAGAAGATTAGCAAGCTGAAGTAGCAGTGGGCCATGCCTGCCAAAGAACCGATAACCGGTGGAGTAAACGAGTTCTTGAGTGGAGACCGAGTCTTGGCAAACGTAGTGTAGGGCACCCTCTGGTTAGATGGAGCGACGACTTGCACGGGGTGGCTGGCAGAAACTGGATGAGGAGAGCCGAAGACCGGGCTCAGTGGCGCGCCATGGCAGAGGATCTATGTCCTGCTGTGGACTGCAGTAAGTTGCTGATAATATCTAATAGTATAGTAGTATCGTTGCTTCTACTGAAACCCCTTCATGTTTTCAGCAGTCACAAAGTATATTTATAAAAAAAATAGCATTGGAGAATGTCTACAATACTATTAGATTATTATTGCTTCTATGTCTAGACCTATGTCCGGCAGTGGACTACAATTAGGTATGATGACGATGATCATGATGATGATGCTGAAAGAAATTATGAGAAAATAAATAATTTAATAAATAATGCTAGAAAGTTCACACAACACTTTCTAGCCCCAAACTAAGCAAAGCTTGTGTTATGGATACTAGATAACTGATATACTTATATATTACATTAAATATTTGTTTAATTGATTATTTATTAATTATTTATTCACTGCCCATATTGTCATTCATTTCATAAATAGATATATTTTATTATACTTAGAAAAATACCCAGAACACCCTAAACAAATATCTGCAGATCGTACAAATATTTGTTCCGAGACGGGAATCGAAACCGCAACCTCCTGCGTCACAGGCCAAACTTCGCCCGCCGTGCCACAGAGGTCATCAAATAGAACATGTCTTGTCTCGGAAATAATAGATGTTAAGTTATTTAAAAACATACGGTACTCATAATAATCAGGGAAAAACCTAAACGAAATGTGGAGATTCCCACAGCCCACAGAATATAGCGGCAGATGATAATCGGCGTTACTTTAGACATAAGCAAATGGTCACTCTAACTCTTGGACCACAAGTACTTAGCTCATAATAATGTGATTATTGTACTTCTCTGAAATGATGTTTTATCTCCACAGCCGGGCCAGCTCGCGAATTTCGATTAAACCTTCAAACGTTTCTGGTACATTTATTCTGAAGTTAGTTTCAAATCGAGTTCGCAAGTTTATCATTTGTCCCTACTATTGAATTTATCGATTATTTTGCTAAGTACTTAAATGAAAAAATTAAGTTTGGCATGGATCTTTCATTTTGTTCTGAGTATGTTTCTGAGGTTGCCGTAGTGTAGCCCAAGAATATACCTCTCCATCTCCTCCAATAGATGTCGTAAACGTCATTTAAAAAAAAAAAAAAATGTGGCAAAGTCAAGTGATACGAGGCCGCCACTATCGAAAAGCGTGGCCACCTATTAAATATTTTGCTGCAATCGGTTTAAACATGGTTGTACACGGACCTGACGAAATTGTAAGAATAAGGTAAGGTTGACTAACCTTCGCTTCGCTGACGACATTGTTCTCTTCTCCTCGACAGCATCCGAACTACAGTCCTTGCTTGAAGATTTGAGCAATATAAGTCTTGAGGTTGGATTGAAAATGAACATGTCAAAGACCAAAGTAATGACCAACAGTACCAAACATCAAATATCAGTCAACGGTGAAGAAATGCACTATGTCCAAGATTACATCTATCTCGGCCAGATAGTTTCCTTCCAGGCGGGCAGGCAGGATAGAAAAATTGCAAGACGCAATGAAAACGCCTGGAGGAGTTATTGGTCGATGAAAGAGCTGATGAAGGGAAACCTTCCCATAGTACTATAGTAGATTGTATCATAAGGGAGCAACATAATATTTTAACGGCGAGGGCGCTTTTTTGAATCCAGAGCGAAGTGAGGGATCCTAGAGTAGAATCCCGAGCGTAGCGAGGGATTCTCTAGTAGAATCCTGAACGTAGCGAGGGATTCAAAGTACGTCGCCCGAGCCAAAAATATATGTTGCGCCCGTGTGATACACTCTGCTTTTCATCACCCACTATGAGAAAATAAAAGGCGCCTCATATGTTATTGTAATATTATTATTTAATAAAACAAATGGTTGTTTTTTTGTGTTTTTTTTGTTGTATTTGTGCTTTTGTGTTTTTTTTGGGTGTTTTTTTGTGTTTTGTGTTTTTTGTGTGTATTGTGCTTTTTTTGTGTTTTTTTTGTATTGTGTTTTTTGTGTTCTGTTTTTTTGTGTGTTTTATGTTTTTTGTGTTTTTTTTTGTTTTTGTGTTTTGTGTTTTTTGTGTGTTTTGTATTTTTTGTGTTTTTTTATGTGTTTTTGTGTTTATGTGTTTTTTTTGTGTTTTGTGTTTTTTGTGTTTTTGTGTTTTGTGTTTTTTTGTGTTTTTGTGTTTTTTTGTGTTTTGGGTTTTTTTGTTTTGGGTTTTGGGCCGTCGTACCAGCCAGTATTTATTCAAACAATATTTGCGTTCGAATTATTTGGCGCTGGTTCCAAATTCAATAAGTGCGCCGCAATTATCTTTGCCGCGCACTTTTTGAATTAGGAACTTAATAAGTGCGCCGCAAAACTCATTACTGCCCGCTAAAAGTTTCTCATAGAAAACACCACCGTTGGGTGCACTTAAAGGCGAACCCAGTCGTCCTTTTCGAACAGATGGGATGAAAAAGCTAATTATGGACATGTGCACCCTTCGCGTTCTCACTTATGGCTCGCAAACTTGGTCTTTGACAAATTTTAATAAATCCAAACTAATGGTTTGCCAGCGGGCGATGGAGCGCAGTATTCTGGGAGTTAAATTAACCGACCGTATTCGAAACAATACGCTCCAAAACTAAGATCGCCGACGTAGGAGACAAAACCACCCAGCTGAAGTGGAATGAATGAATGAATGAAAATACTTTATTGCACACCTTACAAACTAGTTAAAAACAAGACATAAAAATTAAACAAAAAAAAACTAAATGTACAATGGGCGGTCTTATCGCTAAAGAGCGATCTCTTCCAGACAACCTTTGGATGGAGAGGAGCTGGAGCTGTTGGTGGAATTGGGCTGGACATGTCTGTCGCATGCCTGATGAGCTGTGGGCCAAAATAACCACTTTGTGGAGCCCTAACACAGCGAGACGGTGTCGCGGCAGACCACGCAGGAGAAGGCGCGATGAAATATACACTTTTAACACAGATTGGCAAACAATAGCACAGGATCGTAGTGACTGGAGGATATGGGGGGAGGCCCTTGCCCAACAATGGGATGATTCAGGCTAACAGTAACAGTATGTTTACGTCCGCTACTTTCCTTTTCATGGAACTTCATATCATCTCTATTGGATTTAGGTCACAGTGATACGCTGGCAGTCTTTAGCATTTGTGACCATGTTGTGCAAATAAGGTATAAATTTCATACACAGGATGAGAAAAAAAAACAACTATTTCGGGAATTTATTTAATAATCATCTGGTAACACTGATCTGTATCAGCAGCACATTACAACCATTGACAGCGAAGTGACGTTTTCAATAGTTTCCATTTTGGCCGTTCTACAGATAAGTTGATGGCACTATAAGACCATGGAAATAGTTTGTACACTAAGTCCATGCTCACGACATACGCTATGGTTCCCAAATGAAATAAATACATAAATCTGTCAAAGTTTCATGGTACAGACCGTTCACCGTAAGTTGGCACCTGCCATGTAGTATTTACAGGTGCCATCTTACGGTGAACGAGCTGTAGCTTACACTGCGTTTTTCTTTCGTGTTTCGTTTCGCTTTGAAGTTACGGATCAACAAGAAGAGTCGTAGTTTTTTATCGAATGTGTTGTCTACAATGTACCTACTTCTAAAATATAAATCTACTCCATATAATCGAGCTTGGTTAAAGGCTCATTTCCATCTCACAAAGTACTCGAAACACGATCTACGAGAACTCATAGTAGCTGTATCGTCAAGAAGTTAAAGAGTCGTCTCTGCGGGACAAGTCGTCCCGGCGGGAATACGTGACGCATTTAAATCTTTAAGGCATCGATTATGTCCCGTAGGAAAGAGCTCTCTGTTTCAGAGGAAATTTGTGTAGATTGTTTCGTTTTGTCGATTACTTTGGAATAGGTAGGTTGTATAGATGTTTAATAAAATGGGTTAAACCGTTATAAAAGGGTCGTTTCACTCCTTTTGTAAACAACAGATCTAGATAATTTGTAATCTACATTGATAGAATTAGTCAAATAACAGGACATAATGTAGGGAAATATTGATGATTAATTTAGATTTATTTACTCTGCAAAACTATAGGTATCATCGTACATCTTACATGATGGCGGTCGAGACCGGAAGGGGAGAACAAAGACAAAACAGTTTATATTCTCAAAAATACTGGTGATGTCCTATGACAAAAATCTTCATACAAAAAAACGCATCGCTCCGCTCAAAAAAGTAGTTTTTATTGAATATCTCGTAAAATATAGATAATTTTTGTAAACCCCATACTAAACTTATTTAACAGTAATCCCTCGGCCTAATTGTACCTACTGATTTTATGTATCAATTTTTTAACTAATAATATGCACCATTTTATTAAACAATTGAATCTAGGCAAAATATAGACATAACTTTGTTTTTTTTTCTATCCAGAAAATATTGTCGCATCGTGTTTTTGGTACAGTGCTTCTTCGGAATTATAATTTAGTATCCATGCATATTTTTAATTTGAATATTGTACTAGATTTAGTTAAAAATTAAATCTAAAATTAATAATTTGGCGCCATACCCCACTTTAACAACAATATCTGTTAGTTCCGTCATACTAGGTACTATTTATAATTTTATCTGATGTTGTATTTTTATGTTAGTGACATTTAATCTTGTACCTATCGGACCCAAGTAGATGTATATAATTATTATGTACTTTATTCCTATATTATGTTGCTATTTTCCGACACAATTTTACATTGTTTGCGAAATAAATGAAATGAATGAAACAAGTACCAAAAAAAAAACTGCTTTTGACATGACAATCCACCTGCCAAACGTGGTGATTATGGCATATCCCCCATCGCATTATATGGGGAGGCCTCGTCCAGCAATGGACGTCTTGCTGCTTATGGTTTTGATGATACTAATAATTGTAACTAGAGATCCACCAACTTATCTGTAGAATGAAATGCATGTATATGATAGAGAAATGTGGGTAAATGGTTCTACAGATATGTTGGTGGATTTATATGACAGTACCCACAATCATTAATTAAACCTCCCATAAAACTTCGTACCTGTGTATATTCCACAAAAAACTAGTCATAGTCAGCAAAAAAATACCGAACAGCTGACTTAGAGCTTTTCACATACCGAAAATGGCGGGGAAAATGGCGTTAAACCTGGCCCGCTAACGAAGCTCTTTGTAACACCTGCCTGGTCGTGAATTTAGGAAATACAGGACGTACTTTACCGTGAGAGCTCGACTATAATGTGTTTATTTGCGAAAGTATTTAGGGGATGTTTTTTTCTTTATTTTGTCTAATACATTTACATGTATAAGAAAGCTTACAGAAAACTTCACTGTGTAATTGAAATAACCTTAAGCCCAAAGTTTTCCACAAACGGGCAGTGTAACGAATGTTTAGCCTAAGCTTCTTATTTTTTTTGGCAACAGATTTTTTCATCATCTTTTATTGCTTTTAAGAGATTGATCCAATCTAAAAAAACAAAAAAAAAATAGAACTGTTTTCCACGGAACGCACGTGATATTTAAGCTATATAGGTTACAACGAGTGGTTTGCCCGGAACTGAGACCTCGCGAATACACGCGATTTAGGTAGGTTACCTTATTTTTTTCGAAAAAGTATACGTAGATTTACGTAAATATACGTGAGTAGTTGTCATAAAAGCTACAAACATACCAAATTTCAGCGTTTTAGGATTATTGGAATTACCCTAGAGGTTACATTTTCGATTTACCCTAGTATCTCAAAAAACACATAAGTGAAAAAATTATAAAAAAAAAGTTTTGAAATGTCGAAGCAAGGGGCTTTTATATGATATCCAATTTGATCTGATATTCTCACCTTTTTTAACCCCTCTTGGACCACAATATCTCAACAACCCCTCGACCGATATTGCTCATAACCTTATACCAGTTTAAGCGCTGACTCCTGCCTATGCCATAATCTCCAACCCACGGATGATATCAGATATCTAGGTGTCACCATAGACAAAAATTTGACTTGGGTAGATCAGATTAGAAACTTATCTGGGCGTACAAGAAAATTAATATATGTCTTTAAACAACTTAGACACGTATTAAATTTCAAATCACTAATCAATGTTTATCAGTGTCTTGCTCAATCTATACTTACCTACTGTAATTCGGCTTGGGGAGTCGCAGCTAGAACCCATTTTATTAAAATAGAAAGAGCGCAGAGAGCGCTCCTGAAAGTAATGACTTTTAAATCTAGGCGATATTCCACGGTTTTGCTTTACAAAGAATGCTCTGTGCTCACTGTTAGGCAGCTTTTCATAAAGGCAGTGATAGCAAAACAGCATTCATTAGTTAATGAAGAAGTTTTGGAAAAACTAAAATCACAACGGAGGCAAGATAAAATTTTTAAACTTTCTAATACACGCACAAATTTTGGTAGAAAATCTCTTGCTATTATTGGACCGCGTATGTATAACCAGATTTGCAAAGATATCACCATAGCAACTCTAAACTATAACCAACTGAAAAAGAACATGACTACCTACCTACTTAATCTAAACTATGACGATACTGAGAATATATTGAATTTTATTGAATAATACTATACCCACACACCCATATTATATAAACAAAAATATTATTTATTATATTTAAGAAAACACATTCACACTACACAATTATATATATTCCTACTCACTCATTCACTCAACTCACACCACACAACGTTTACACACACATTCATTACACCCATTTGGCATCAAAACTCCTTGGATCCTACTCTTACTTATTTTTATTTTATTTAGTTTAATTTTTAGCATTAACATTGTGTCTATTGCATTTCTTTCTAGTCTAACATCAGAACTTTAAAACATGCAAATAATTTAACTGATGGAGAGTCCGTGGCGAATCCCTATGACCCCACCTTACAGGCTTTACAGACCTAGTGTGGGGAATAGAGCCTAACCTATGGTCATTTCAAGTTTTTATATTTTTTTTTGTTACAATACACATTTAACTGTTAAGAAATGTTCCACGTATATACTGTTTAAGATAATAAACGATTACTTTACTTTACTTTACCAACAAATTGTACTCATACTAATCTATTGTACCCCCCAATAAAATTTCATGAAGATCGGATTAATGGTTCGGAAGTTATGCTTGGACAAACATACATACATACATACAAACCCTGATTCTTCCAAGTTGACTCAGAGAACTCGCTTCACTCGTTCAATAAACCACTAAACAAGCCGGCTTGGAAACCTATGTTGGACGCGAACGAACGCACAGACTATAGACGTTCTGAAAACTGTTGATCTAATCTCCAAATAAATGACCCCAATTTCCATGAAACTTGGTACACAGATGGATTATGACCTTGATTGTGCTAAAGGCTTCTTTTATTCTGATAAAACGCAAGCGATCCGCGGGCAGAAACCTTGTCTTCAATATAAAAGATATGCAATCTTTAAAAAATAAAAATATATCGTATGAAAATCCTTTAATTTGATGCTCCAAAGAACGCTTGGAGGTATCAACGCCTCCATGAGGCAAACGCTCGATTTGAATCGAATTCAATTCGATTTAAACTATTGCTGCTATTGAACTTTCGAAGGAAAGTTAAATAAGGCATTATCAACCGTAAGTACAATTAAAGTTACCTAGTACATAACAATCATCATCATCAGCCTGTAGAAATCCATTCCTGGACACATGCCTCTCACATAGAATGCTACAATGACCTGTCTTGAGCCGCCACCCATATCCTGCCAGTCCATGGTCACCTCGAGAATCTTTATTCCTCAATGGTTTTAGGTTAACTCTCAACTTTGGCTCCTACATCGAGTCTAAGGCAAAAACAGCTGCCATGAACTTAGGCATTCTGAATTAGGTAAAGCGTTACTTCACACCAGGACAGCTTCTCAGTTTATATAAAGCACAAGTCCGGGCTGGTTCTATTCATATGAAACGTTTCAGTTATACCTTTATAATAGAAACTGCTAAGGAGTGGAATACACTACCGTCGTCTGTCTTTCCTGAAAACTATAATCTGGGTCTCTTTAACACTAGAGTGAATAGGTGCCTTCTAGACCGTTGTGCTCCATCTTCGGCCACACGATGCATTGTCACTTACCAACGGGTGAGATCATGGTCAAATAAAGGCCTATCAAAGTTAAAACACTTTATAAAAAAAGGTTCTGTGAGCTATAAGGCCGGCCCATGCCACTTCAACTTGCTAATTCTGAGATCTATATGAAAAAGATGAAATGAAATGAATGTTCATGAATGAAATGTTGGTGATCTTGGTTCTACTACGGATCTCCTTGTTTCAGATTCTACGTCTTCTATTCATCATTGATTTTATTTACCATCGCCGGTGAAGATGGTCTAGTAAGCTTACATTTATTTAAATGCCGATAAAATAGTGTATTCAACGGTTGTAGCGGCCTTGTTGGAGCCAATTTAACTCACAAATTCATTGTCAATGAACGTGCAATATCAAGCAATGTCTGTCAACTATGTGCAGATATTTCAGAATTGGGTATATTGCCATATGGGCAACTTTTACTGCGCTATGCTATTTCAAAGTAGGAATGTCATTTTGAGGAAGGGTGCCTGATTCCTTCGACCAAAGTATTGGTAGCCTGATTCTCGTTTTTTCAAATGGTCACATATTTTTTTTTTGACATATTTGACATCAACGTAGGCTTTAGATTCATAGTTAATACGGCAGATGTGCTCACAGACTAATAAGAGCCCCCTTAAATAATTATTTAAATCTGTTTTTCAGTATTTGTTGTTATAGCAGCAACAGAAATACATCATCTGTGAAAATTTCTACTGTCTAACTATCACGGTTCATGAGATACAGCCTGGTGACACTTGACAGGAGGACAGACAGACAGACGAATAGTGGAGCCTTAGTAATAGGGTACCGTTTTACCCTTTAGGTACGGAACCCTAAACACTGACCCCTATCCCTCTCCTGCTACTACCCCCTGCATTCATCCACACTCCGAATACCAACACAGACAAACAGACGGACAAAACTGAAATAAAAAAAACTGTTTCGGCCTCAATATCGTTTAAGGAAAATACCATAATTAGAATATAAAAAAAGTACATATTCGGCCCAGTTAGTTCATATGGTAAATAAAGATATGGTACGAAAAGCCTAAATAAATAGAATATAGGTACAATAAAAAGAAGATACTATCCCTCGGAGATCGTATCTATGCAAACTTCGGGCATTAAGACTATCTATCTCGACCATCTGACAACTAGAAAGTTTGATAACAGAGAAAAAGGGTTACACGTAGAACTGGAAGGTTGCTGACTTGTTTTATGGACAACTTTTGAAGTAAATTAAATGTTACGTGAATGAATTTGGGTAATATCATTATTTTTCATGCTGTGAAAGCCTCCTCAAAGGACGCAGTCTAAATGCTTTCACCACACTGGTTTTCTGAGTGACGCGAAAGATGAAGATGAGTAACAAAGATATTTAGGATAATGAGAATGTTAGTACCTACACAATGGTACAAAAATCAATCAATCAATCAATCATTTATTTTGCGAAACATGGGTACATAAGATGATAATAACAATAAAAAGATACAGGCCATGATCAGCTTTACAGCATTGCATGCCGTAAAGCTGATCATGGCTTAAAAAAAAATAAGTACATCGTTACAAGTTAAAAGATAAATCACAGATTCACAATAATTCAAATGTCATAAAAAATTACAATAATATAATATACTCAAACGCTAAGGCAGTTAATAAATTAATAATCAATAAAATTGCGTCTCTAAAAATCATTAAGATATTCATTGATACTATAGTAAACCTTTTGCAAAAGAAAATATTTTAATTTCATTTTAATATATTAATTGTACATATTTCTAAAATGTCAGTAGGCAGATTATTAAAAATACGCGGTGCCATGCAAAAAACATTATTGTTGAACATTGCAGACTTGCTCGGTGGGCAGCATATTTTATTTTCCTGACGTTTACTTTTAAACTTACTAAACAAGAACATATTGCTTCTAACAAATAAAGCCATCTCATAAATGTATATGCAAGGTAATGTTAAAATATTTAATTGACAAAAATATGGTCTGCAACTGTCGGTTTGTTTAAGTTTACAAATAGACCTGATGCATTTTTTTTGAGCTTTAAACACTGTTTCTTTGCCATCTGAATTACCCCAGAAAATAACACCATACCTCAGAATAGATGCCGCATAACCGTGATATGCAGTGACAACTGTTGAAATGTTTGCAACTTTAGAGAGCATATAAAGTGCATAGGATTGTTGACTAAGTTTTAAACATAAGGTTAAAAACAACGCGAAATCTAGCTTTCGTTTCGTTTCGTATGAGGTAGTGCTGGCTTCAATCTAGCTTTAAAGCTCAACGTAGCAGAGTCTATTCTAAAAGAGAAGCGTCATGGCCAAATTGTGACCTAACGTTTTATTTAACTATTTCTTTAGTCTAGGATTCAAACAGTCGGCATTTTGAATTTTATACTAAATAAATAGTAACAGTTGCAAAATAATCAAAATGGAACAGACGCGGTATTGTATTGCCGCTAAACAAAAAAGGTAAATAAGCACAGCTGCGCCTTCCAATCCCACGACGCTTCTCTTTTTGAACAGACTCTAATCTTCGGCACGTTCGCTGCTACAAAACACACACGTTTGCGATAATTAAATCCGCAGCCGACGTGTTAAAATAATGCAACAAAAAAGTATTTGATATAAATCAAACTATGCTATAGCTTATTTCAATGTTTTCATCTCAACCAAAAATACGTAAACTAAAACATCTTTTTTTATGCATCTTGGTATGACGGATCAAGCAGATGGCCCATCTGATGTTAACCGGTACCCTCTGCCTATGAACTGTGCATTATCACATAGGTCACGCCCACCTAGGACGCACCCTATATGGCATTGCACCGCGCCCGCCACCCTGAGATATAAAAATGAAAAGTCTCAGTGCCTGTAATTTCAACGGCAACCATACTCTTCAAACTGGAACACAGCAATGCGAGCACCACTACTTTGCGGCAGAAATAGGTATGGTGGTGGTACTGTCCCGGACGAACTCTTTCCCAAAATGGCTCTACTACTACTAAAACATCCAACATCTTTAAAATAATAACGTTCTAAGTTCCACAAAAATACTTGCACATTTGGAATCACGCGCTTCATACAACCACTAATAGATGGCGCTACCAGTCGCCAAAGTTATTAAATTATAACAAAGCTGATTAGAATCACAACCTTTATCCTTACAATTTTATGACAAAAAGAAGGACTCAGGAACCAAACGTAAGTAGTTATAATAATTGTATAGTGACCTGATTTACATTCTGCTTTTATCTCGTAGCAAGCAGTCCGCTACGAGCCGTCGTAGCGCTCGTACGGTTCTACAGTACCTCTACGCCGCCCAAACAAATAAAAATAACACTGTGAAAACACCGGCGAATTGTACAAACACTCAAATAACAGGTAAATAACAGCACTTATGGACAATTTAACAGCAATTGACTCGCCGGTCTGACGAAAAGTTGTTGAGTGAAGTGAGACCCAAAGTAGTGAAAAGGAAATTGTGCTGAAATATTACTTCCGTTTCAAATCGACATGATTTGTGCGGAAGAAAAATATTGACGTCTCCGCTGAAGGTAAGCAGTTTTCATAAAATGTTAATGAAGCTACGAGGAGTTTGTTATTATTTTGCTTGTGTATTTTCATATATTGTACTGTCAGTATAATTAGTTCGGTTTCATTTTGCTCGTGTATATAGTTCTATAATAAAAACCTCTGGTATACAATAGTTGATTACGAAGAGATTATACATATTTTTTTTATTTAAAAAAAGGCTCTTTATTGCTTATGCGATGATGCCGCCCTGGTAACAACATGAAGAAAAATTTACAATACAATTATTAGGTACATATCCTCTATCAACTAACTTATAGACTTGTGACTTGTGTGTATGTTAATTAATTTTAATTTATGGAAAATAAACGCTTATTATTTATGAAGATAAGTAGTATCAATACTCATTATAAACAAAGTGTGTAGCCGGCTGCGATACGAGTAGTTGCGGGTTCGTTTTCCGCTACGGGACAAATCTTTGTTTGATCTGCAAATATTTGTTGCGGGTCTGGGTGTTGTGGTACCATTTTACTCGTAGTTTCTGATACCCACGACACGGGGGCTCCTAGTGTAGGATCCGGACTATATAAATGTGACTGTTGTTATGTTATGTCTATCTGTTTCTCCGCTTGGTTCTTCTTTATAATTGTACCATGGTTCTTCTAACCTACGCAACGGATTTTGATGATGTTTTCACTATCATTTAGAGAGATTTGACCGGTTTATATGTTTACTAGCTTTTACCCGAGGATTCGCTCACGATGATTTAAAAAAAAAACTTTATTTTTATGACTCTTAAAAACATGTGTGTTAAATTTCATGATGATTGGCTGAATAGTTTAGACGTGAAAGCGTAACAAACAAACAAACTCACTTTCGCATATATATTATTAAAAAGTTAGGATTACTTTCGTGCGAAACCGGGGTGGAGCGCTAGTTTTATAATAGACGTAATTTCTGAGACCCGTGGCAGATTTCATTCAACAGGATGGCAGACTCTTACGTTTTTCTGTTTTCATAATATCTATAATATATAATTTACTTATAAACATGCTTTTCCGTTAAAGGTTGTAAAATTGTTTTTTTAACCGACTTCAAAAAAAGGAGGTGGTTCTCAAGTCATGTTTTTTTTTGTTACAATATTTTATACTTGGATCCTTTAGGTAGTATTATTGCTAACATTTCTGCACCTGGCATTCACTACAATGATTTCAACAATTTATGGAGAACTAGTGGCCGCCCGTTGCTTCGCTCATGTTTTTCCAGAATAATATTTAGCTTATAGCTCAATCCAGGTCACAAACTATCTATGCACCGAATTTCATCGTAATCGGTCCAGCCGATTCGGCGTGATTGAATCACAAACATTGTCACATTGACATTTAAAACAAAGTCATGTTAGTTACACCACTTATAACTCAAGAACGGGTGAACCGATTTGGCTTAAAATTGGTGGGTAGGTAGCTTAGAACCAGGAGATTGACATAGGGGGGGGTGGTAGGAGGGGGGGGGGGTCACCGGGGGCTACCCGTGCGAAGCCGGGGCGAGTCGCTAGTTTATTATATAAGTGGGATGCCAGGTGTAGAAAGTTTTAAGAGTCCTAGACGTAGGTATTGCATTATTAAATACCACGGCTAGATAGGTACACGTATTTACACTTAGAAGAAGAGAAAGGGGTACTTTAAAATCTATATTCCAGGCAATGCTTAGCCACTTTTTTATTTATGAGGTATTTTTCTGTTTCAAAAGGCTAAACTAGCATGAGACAACTAATGTAATATTTTTAAGTATATACACAGTGTACAGTATTTAGTGTATTAGGCTGTGTTGTGTCCGACCTAAGAATAGACCCCTCCGTCTCCTCCTGTGGATGTCGTAAAAGCCGACTAAGGGATTACCCAGACTTGTTGATAAGATTCGTTGGTATAAGATTGGTCCTGGCTGCTAGCTTAATATGGAATGTGTTATTACTGGACGGAAGCGTTAGCCAAGTCAGTAGTGGGAAGCAATGGCGGCGATGAGCGCACCACTTGTCTCGTCTATATTCCACGATGGTACAACTCACTGTGAAAAAAGGCCCATTGAGGCTCTGCCTACCTCTTCGGGGAAAAAGGCGTATATGTAGACACACACAGCACTCATTTGCGGCGCTCACTACATTACACATTATAAAGGTCTCAAGAAAACGGTGGGTGGAGGCGGCTTAAGACCGTTCGATGTGGCAATCTATGGGGAACTCTATGAACAGCCGTGGACTTCTCTTGGATTATGATAATAATTATGATATATTAAAATAAATTGAATTGCCTAAAATTTCAGTAAAAATGTGCTTTCATATTCCCTAATTTATGAAAACCAATAATCCTTTAATCGGATTTATAATAATAATAGGCTTACCCAAAAATCATGCAAAAATCCTAAATAATAAATGACTACAAGCGTTATTTTAATGATGATTATCGTACATATTTAAAAAGTGATTACAGTAATAATTAAACTTTTTGGCTGTAGAACACAGTTTGTTTCATCTGACTGACACTTGTTTTTACATTGTGGCGTCATTTTAGATATAACGTTACTACATTTCCTTGGATTTAACTCGTGATCTTAGTATTATTTTTTACGATTTTAAGAGTGGATTCGACCACTGATGTGTTTTCAGATCAGCATATCACCATCCTGATTCTAGCCATTCCCTGGTGTAATCTCTCTTTTGTAGGAGACGGCGGGATCTATTCTAGGCCGAACATACCACGGCACTGATTATATAGTAGTTAAGTAACACATTTTCAGCTTGTATGTACTCGTAAATGTTATTATAACGGAGTTTAAAATCCTGAGTAAAAAAAAAACAAACCAGCAATGACAAAAAGAGGCAAATTTATTCTTTAAAAACCCAGCAAAAATACAGCAACTTGATTAAAAAATATTTACTTCGACTACAAACGGATGTTCCCCTTTCAATGTTAAAATTAGGTTTTTTTTTCCGAAGAACCTCTTTGAATGTAATTACTCTATTGGGTCGGATGAAAGGTTTTTTGCTTTGGATTTGGCACCAGTCACGTAGAAAGCGGGTAGCCGGCACTTGTCTTGATAAAAACTTGTAAGCGCATCACTCATCGACAATGCCGAGGTATTTCCGGTGTATATAAGCGACGGTTACCATGATAAGCTAAGATGGTTTGTAAAAATGTTTCACAAAAAAAAGAAGACTATTTACTGTTAACGAACAAATAGCATACACTAATAAAAAGAAGAAGAAAGCCATTATTTTTGAAGCCTTGGTCACGTAGAACAGTCAAATCGTTCAAGTTTTACAACCTTTTTAACCCCCGACGCAAAAACGACGGGGTGTTATAAGTTTGACGTGTCTGTGTGTATGTGTGTGTGTGTGTGTGTGTGTGTGTGTGTGTGTGTGTCTGTGGCATCGTAGCTCCCGAACGGATGAACCTATTTTGTTTTTTTTTTGTTTGAAAGGTGAATTTGTCGGTAGTGTTCTTAGCTATGTTTGATCAAAATCGGTTCAGCCGTTTCATTGCGTTGAGGTTTTTTTTAATTTTAACAAAATTAATTACATGTATTTAATTTGATATCCTGTCTGTCTGTCAACCTTGCAACTGATTTTGAATCCAGTTCCATCAACACGATTGACCTAAAATTGTGCATACCTGTCCTTGCAAAAGCTTTCATTTGTTCGGATGAGGGAAGTTTGCTGTGGCACCATTTACCGGCTGATTTTGATGACACGTATTTGGCAGAAACATTCAATACTCAATTTTAAAGTCACCGTCAAGAGAAGCTATAAACAGTAACTTCCATCTGAGTATTACATGAATACTGCGATCACAAATCCGGCAGCAAAGCGTTGGAATTATGGCAAATCCCCCCTATTCTATTGGGAAGCCTTGCATGGCAATGTACGTCTACCGGAACAGGAAACGGGTTTTTGGCAATCTGCTTTCGACGAGAATGTAGCCATTGGCTTTATAATGGGTCTAGTCAGGTAGACTTCGATACACAGGTAATAAAAGGGTTCTGAATGGTCGTTCGTGGCTGCAATAAAACCAAATATATATTTATATAGTACCTCTGAGGATAATATATACGAGTATAGTAGAATTTTATACTATAACTTTATGCTCATGGCCATGAAAGATGAATTCTCCGCCGTACTTTTATGGTTATCATTAGTAGCTGGACTAGGTCTCCTGCATTATATGCGATGGGGGGAGGGGACATAATCACACACTTGGCAAGTGGATTGCTGAATTCTTTTGTCATTCAAATAAGAAGAAACTAAAAAAAAAAAACGTCGCGATGAAACGGCTGAACCGATTTTGATAAAACATGTCAAAGACCCATCGCTAGAAAAACTGCTTTCAAATAGAAACACATTCAAATCGGTTTACCCGCTTAAGAGCTACAGTGCCACAGACATACATAGCGGTCAAACTTATAACACCCCTCTTTTTGCGCCGGGGGTTAAAAACAATATTTTATAAAAATGGTCGCAAATTTGTCCAAATCGTGAGATTTTACGAGAAATCGTCACAACAATATTAGAATAGGGATACAGTTTGGATTTTTGTTATTAAATCCAATATTCAGTAGCTTGGGCGATTTTCGGGTTTTCTTTCATCGAGCGGGTTTTCTTCTGACTTCCGTATTATTCGTATTTTCGACTCGTAAACGCCGATATTTTCAGAAAAATATATTTTTTAACATTGCTTTGTGCATTTAATAGCCTGTCGGTCTATTATTCACAGTGTAAATAAAATCTATAAATTTGGCATAATTTGTGAAATTAACGTAAGTAAATTGTAAGTGACGTAGTGTCGTCTATTAGGATTGAGAAAGGTATGCTTAGATGGTTTGAGCATTTAGAAAGGTTGGACGATAGTGGATTGACGTAACGGATACATAAGACGAGCGTGGACAGGACAGTGGGAAGGGGAAGACCTCGGCGAACGTATTCAGACCAAATCGAAGACGTTCTGGAACAAAGCCAGGTCAAGAGTACCCTTAACTGACGAGCATGTATGAAGAATGTGATGAGAGTGAATGAAGCAAAAGAGGTGTGTCAGGATCGTAGCAAGTGGAAATCCGTGGTATCTGCCTACCCCTCCGGGAAATAGGCGTGAGCTTATGTACATACATAAGCTCACGCCACTTCCGCATATGTATGGCATAATTTAGTCGTCTCAAAAATTTTGAGTTTTATAGAACCATAAAAGGAAAAGTAGTACATATAATACATATATACATACTTAGAAGCAATTTCGTAGTGCGCTAACATTATTATCATTCCTTTGATATCTGAGTACGGTAGAGACAAAAACGTTGGGCGAAAGACGGAAAGAAATGGGGTTCGCTTCCCACGCGAGTTAGCGTAGGATTATCAAAATAAAAGCTATAATCTAAAAGTGTTTTGCCCTAAAATATATATTTAAAAACAATTTTTTATTGTGTTAGTGATTGGGATCGTGAGCTGATCAAAAAGGACCCAACCACTGCCAAGCTACGACATTATTGCGTCAGTATATTTTAATATTTAGTCAGACACGATTGTTAGTGAAATAAATAACAAAATAAATAAAAATAAATAAATAATCCTAGACAGTTCACACAACATTATCCAGCACCAAGCTAAGCAGAGTTTGTGTTATGCGGACTGGATAACTGATATACTTAATACAACACATTATATAGATAGATATTTTTTATTATACATAAAAGCAACTGAAACTTAACAGAATTGAGAATCGATACCATTATCATATATAAGCAAGCATGTAGTTTCCTTGGAACATTATCGAGACTGTAAATTGTCCATTCGATCGGATCTGGTGCATTAAACAATTTGTGCCGTTCAGGTCCCATTAGCCGTTTATTTACTTAGTCGATAGTGAATAATATTGGTGCAGTCTGTGTTCTATAGATATGAATATTTATAAGCTCACGGCTGTTACTCAGGGGGGTAAGCAGATACCATGTATTTCCACTTGCTATGATCTTGACATACTTAATTTGCTTCATTCACTCTCATCATATTCTTCATACATGCTCATAAGTTCAGGATTACCTTAACCTGACCTTTCTCTAGAACGTCTCCAATCTGCTCTGAACACATTCACAGAGGTCTTCCTCTTCCGAATGTTCCATTCGCACTCGCCTTATGTACATACATGTTTCGTCAATCTTATTTCATCCATCCTCTATCCAGAATCTCGTCCCATCTGCATATCTTTTTCAATCCACGTCTTCATCATCTTCATTCGACACGCTCTCTTATCACACCGTTCCTTATATACTCTATCTCTCTATCCACACATACTTCTCAAAGATCTCCACTGTATTTATGCTACCTTTATGTTTCATGGTATGTATGTATATGTATATTGTAATATTTTAAGTAGTTTTTACAAGTTTATGTTGTTAGTTAATAGATAGGTATTTGTCTTTAATTATTTTTTCACTTCTTTGTACCTATAATATACATACCCCCCGGCCATTCTTCCTAACTTATAAATTTATCTCGATCCAAAGATTGTCTGGAAGAAATCGCTGCAAAGCGATAAGACCGCCACTTGTTCGTTTAATTATATTGTTAAGTTTTGTTTCTTTTTGTTCGTATTATTATTTACTAGCAGTGCCCCGCGGTTTCAACCGCGTAAGTCTCGATCCCGTGGGAGTATCGGGATGAAAATGTGCCTATGTGTTATTCCGGGAGACCAGTTATCTTCATTCCAAATTTCACGCAAATCCGTCCAGCCGTTTCAGCGTGAAGAAGTAACAAACACACTACACACACACACACAAACTTTCGCCTTGATTAGTGTGATTAAGGTGTACAATCAAGTATTTTCTATCTATCTATCTATCTATCTATCTATCCTATGCCTTACCCAAATTTCACTATCAGACATCATACATACATACATAGATACACGCCTTTTTCCCCCAAAGGGTAGGCAGAGCCTCTAATTGTCCTCTTTTCACAGTAGGTTACACAATCTTGGGATATAGACGTGACAAGCTCATCGCCACCATTGCTTCCCACGAATGACTCTGCTAACTCTTTTTTCCAGTAATAATACATTCCTTAAACAAGCTAGCAGCCAGGACAAATCTTATACCTACGAATCTTAATACCGGGTATTCAGAGATCAGCGTCGTTCGAATGCATATAATTTTATCGAAAATAAAATCTCTGTGAATATTCTCATACTCCATAACACGTAACACAAACTGTAACTACTCCAGTAACTGCAGTTAACTCATAATCTATCAAGCCTAGGGTTGCTAGAATAGAGCAGAAAAAACCGGACTCAAAAATGACGATTTCACAATGAAAGTCTCAAATTCTCTGATGCTTATTTCAGGGCTCGTTTAATAGAATCCGCTAGATGTCCAGTAAATTATTAAGAAGCGTAGTCGATAATTGCTGAGACAGTAGTGAACATGAGATACACTGTATAAAGTGGCAGATGGACGAATGACACGTTGGAAGGCGGCTCAAGGCTATTTATGGTGGCATTTTTACAAGCTTTATTTAACTTGCTATGTGTCCGGGTAATTCTTGAAACTGAATTTTAAAGCAGTTATCCTCAACCAATTGAGCAATAATTTAGCATACCTGTCAAGTTCCGATGACAATACAATATGATGGTAACAGCGAGCTGATTTGATGATGGAGACGGAACTCCTCGATGGATAATAGTAGACTGGCCGTGTTTAGGCTCATTTTGATCAGCACACGGTTACGATCACTAATTTTATTAAAGCGTGTATTGAAAAATATATTTGTCACAAAAAACTTACATACGAGTAGTTCGCCTGAACGCGACGCGATGTCTTTGTATTCTTGATTTGTTTCCTTTTTAAATGATCTAGTTATGACACAGATTTTTGGGGACCCCTTGGACCACCGTAGCTTAAAAACCACAGTCCCGATCAAGCTCATGTTCGAACTATAAATTATATTCACGTTACCTACCTATAAAGTTTCATAAAGATTGTCAACGGTTCTTCAGTAATCATCGAATGAATAAAATACTTTTGGCTTTGACTTTAAATGGGGGCACAGAATAAATAATAGTACAAGTGGAGGTCCATCAAATACTAGTGATGTTATTCATAAAGCTAATTAAAGTCGGAAAAGTGAAATCCCTGCTCTCTCGGAACATGACTACGGAAAGTTTAGCTTCAATCAACGGCTTAATCCGTGATTAACTGCGCTAAATCCCCTTTGTATTATAATATTCAATCACGGAACGCCGCACGCGATAACGGGTGGTACAGCGTAATGCTTCGCTACTTTGGGGATGAGTTGATATCATGGTGATAGGCTCTGTATACAATGTCTGTCTCTTAGGTAGACTCTAGGCTACCAACATCGTATACCATTTTATCCTTGACAGATACAAGGGCATTAAAAAATATAGTACTCTACGGGCAGATTTTTGTAGCCTTTCTTCTTCTTTCGTGTCGATGTCTCACTCAAAGCCATTTTGACCAATAGCTTGCCACACCCACGGCATTGTCGGCGCAGGTCATTAAATCTTCCACCGTCCAGGAGTCAGGGCAGGATGGGTATACAAGGGCGTGTGGCATGGTTTGGGACTGGGCACCACAGTCGCATTGGGTCGCGGAGGCTGCAATCATACCCCACTTGCTGAGATTACACCTCCAGCGGCTGACTTGAGTGCGCAGTCTGTTAAGGGTTGTAGGCCTTTAATTAGAATAGAATAGAAAATACTGTATTATACAACAAAAAAAACTAAGTACCTACAATGGGCGATCTGTTAATTTATTTATTTAAAACTTTTATACAAAACCAAGGTAAATCTGAGAAGTGCTCTGAAAAGTAAATGCTCTTACGTATTGCTGCTATACTCGCAAGTTGGCTGTGGTTCGAAACAACCATTTTAGTTTTGTGTTTTGGTATCATAAAACAGCATATTGCACTAGGCATAATCTTCGACTAGACGCGTGACAAATAGGATATAAGATAGAAAGTAGGATTAATGAACACAATTAACAGGCTCCTGTAACTTTTCATAGACACACGCCTTTTTTCCCAAAAGGACAGGCAGAGCCTCAATGAGCCTCTTTTTAGCGTGAAAATATAGACGTGACAAGTGGTGAGTTTATCGCTGGCATTACTTCCCTAAGGCTTACTTGGCTAACGCTTTCTTCCAGTAAAATACATAGCCAGGACAAATCATAAACCAACGAATCTTACTACCAAGGTAAGATGTCCTAGAGTGGCGGTCGCAGTGCAATGCTGCCTAGGGCGCGTCCTAGGTGGACGTGACCTATGAAGTAATGCATCGCTATAGGCTTCGTTTGCTTGCTCTGACAATAAATTAAATTTAAATAACCCTTGCTTTTTTCCCGTTATATTTTTTCACATATAACTACGCCAAAAAATGGAAGGTACCTTCATTAATAAAAAATACTGTGATCCGTACAAGTGAGCATTTTTCGATGAATAAATGCCTATCTCCGGCAAAGACGAATTGTTACGACGTGACGCGACAAAATTCGCGGGGACAACTGAAAAATAGCATCATAATAAATTGGAATTATGTAATGGACTGGGTTTCGATATTTTTTACTGAGAAGTTATCGATGATTGACTGTAATAAATAAAAAGATAATATTTTGTAATATTTACGAAGATGGACTTACTCCGATGGTGGGGAGAGTAGGTACCTACTACAAATAAAGAAGTCACCACAACGAATGCGGGGCCAGACTAAGCTGTGTCAGTGTTTGTGTGTTATCTGTGTAACACGAAAACAAGCATAGAAAACTGGCGTCACTTAGATATACCTAAAATTTGTCTGAGGCATCAAACGTCCCAGCAAACCCCATTTTAGTGACGACGCTCTTGTGTCACGACGCAGTCGGGATGCTGTTGGACCATAATCGGATCGCAACGGAACTGCAGTTGAACTGCGGCTGAACTGGAGCTGCAGGGCCGCGTTTAATCTAGCAATTATTTAATCCCAGTAGAAATTGGTTCACCGACAGGATAGCTTTCCTCTTTTTACCTATATTTTCACTCTCAACGATTACCAGTTTAGCGTGCTATATGGCCTGCCCATTGTCACTTCAACTTGCTAATTCTGGGAACTACATAATCTTCGTTCTTCTAAAGCTCTCCTAATTTCTAATTTAATCACATAGTGAAACTTCGAGCATAGCGCTCTCCATAGATCGCTGCATAAGCTTAGGTGATTAAAATATTTGCGGTAAAAATGTGTTTTTTTTATTCCAAAATGTTCTCTAAGCAACGTTTTTACAATTTCGGTTGATTTATAAGCTCATCAACATTCTTTATTTCCGTAAAACAATAAAAAAACCTCTAATTAAAACCCGGAATCCAATTCAAATAAACTTCTAAACCGAAAAAACCGGAAACTCCATAAAAATGTGAGTATTAAAACGTACTGAAATAAATAATTTAGTACGCTTCCCCTTCCCCTGATAAAACTTTCATGAAATGCTGAACGAATGGTTTAGATCCCGTTCTGTTTACGTAAGTATATCTGAGATATACTGTTTGTTATGGCTGAGCTTTGGATTTAGATGTGTTAAATGAGTTTACTATAGAAATACAACGCGAACTGCAAGGTGAGGAATATACAACCGTCGTTTTTTTAAATACAACTTTGAATGACGGATCAAGCTGATGGCCCACCTGATGTTAAGCGGTACCCTCTGCCTATGAACAGTCATTATCAGATAGGTACGTCCACTTAGGACACGACCTATGTGGCATTGCACCGCGCCTGCCACCCTGAGACATAAACATGAAAAGTATCATGTGCCTGTAATTTCACCGGCAACCATACCCTTCAAACCGGAACACAGAAATGCAAGCACTACTGCTTTGCAGCAGAAATAAGTATGGTGGTAGTACTTCCCCAGACGAAGTTTTTCACAAATAAGCTCTACTACTACTAACTTCGTCTGTCTTTCCTGAAATCTATAATCTGGGTCTCTTCAAGGCTAGAGTGAAGAGGTGCCTTCTAGACCTTTGTGCTCCGTCTTCGGTCATATCGTCACTTACCAACAGATGAGATCGTGGTCATACAAAGGGACTAAAAAAAACATTTGACGACCTCTATGGCGTGGCGGGCGAGTAGCCGGCTGAGATGCGAGAGGGTGCCCGGCTTAATTTCCGCTGCGGGTTTTTTTTTGTATGATTTGCAATTGATTACTAGGATTCCTTGTGTCGAGGGTATCAGGAACGAAGAGTACCATGGTATGGTACCACAACACCTAGACCCGGAACAAATATTTGCAGATCATACAAACATTTGCCAATAAATAAATAAATAAATAATGCTGGACAGTTCACACAACATTATCTAGCCCCAAGTTAAGCAGAGCTTGTGTTATGGGTACTAGACAACTGATATACTTAATACAATATATTACATAGATGGATATTTTTTATTATGCATAGAAAACACCCAGAACACCCTGAACAAATATCTGCGATCGCACATATATTTGTTCCGAGGCGGGAATCGAACCCGCAACCTCCTGCGTCGCAGGCCAAGCTTCGCCCGCCGCGCCACAGAGGTCGTCAATCTCAACCCCGCAACCTCTTGTATCTCAGCCTGCCGCCGCGCCACATAGGTCGTCAAATACGAAATGTGTGTACGTATATATATGTATGTATTTAATCTACTCTCCGACCTCCAGTTATGCATCGTTTTCATTCTGGTCTATGTTGTTATAATTATGTTGGATGGCACTTGAGTCGGGTTCGATATAAAATTCCAATTACTGGCCATCGTTAGAATATAAATTTCCGATATTCTTCGGAATAATCTGGACCCTGATTTATGGATGCTAGAAGTGCCGTCTATTAGCATTATGACCATTACTTTTGAGATCTACCGAACGCAGAAGCCAATTATTTGCCTTGGTCGTGATATATACTGCTGTGACGTTTCCCCCTCCTTACCTAGTATCGGTCTAGATACCGTCTAGACCCTAGTGGAGCAATTGAACGTTCCTCCCCTCTCTCTCTCTCTCAGTAGACTGCTGACCTTAGCTCACCAGAACAGAGCTGGTCATGAATTGGCCTGAACAGAACGGTTTACTTACAACTTGCTTTTTAGCTTAGAATAGAAACGGATATATATATTTCTCTGTATTTGGACCAGTCTGGTATTACTTGAAATTGATATGTTTAAGGAAGTGTGTGTCCGCTAGTCATGTGTTTAGTAACAAGGTTCAATTCTGTCCGGATTGAGTCTTTTGAGTCCGTAATTGGTTTTGTGAATTGTTGATCTTTATAAAAAACCCATCCTTCTAGAGATTAGAACCGGACTTCTGCTGTATATGCACTCTAACGAAAGTCTATGAACCTTTGAGAGCTAGATCGATCAATATCGGGCCCCCAGGGTTCTAGACTTGACTTTTATGGATACTTGCTGGTGATTATCGAGCTGTACCTCAGCCAGGTTTCTATGGACCGCTATCAGTTCTGTGTGATCGACTCCTCCGCCTGATGACCTCTATGGTGAACGGTTCGACATGGCACCAGGTCCTAAGTCAGCATCTGTGGATTCTTCAGGACAAGCTTGTTCCTGGTCCTATGCGTGGTTAAGACAACTCGTGTCTGCAGTAGCTGATCTTGATGTTGTTGTAAAACGGAGGCCTCCGATATTAGATCGCTTAGATATTTATATAGCGCTTGTAACCACCTTCGCTTATAGCG
The DNA here is from genome assembly GCA_932527175.1 of Operophtera brumata. Taxonomy (NCBI): domain Eukaryota; kingdom Metazoa; phylum Arthropoda; class Insecta; order Lepidoptera; family Geometridae; genus Operophtera; species Operophtera brumata. The sequence goes on along the minus strand of OW052227.1, from coordinate 33,664,802 downwards.
GGAATTCGTTGTGCAAACAATCAGAGCCTATTTAAGGATTAAATATATTGTTAATTAATTAGCATATTCATGACTTACGTTCAGCATCTGCTCTCTCGGGATCCAGGCTAAAATTACTTATTCTTAGCTGTTGTATGCACTATCTGAGTGCTAAATGTATTTCATAAGCCTGCCTAAGTATTTAGGGTTTTATCTGAGCAAAATCAAACCGTGTGATATTAAATTCAGTATTGGAATATTTTAATCATTCAAGCACACACACACAAATCAATGAAATACAGTAAGACGAGTCAATCCCGCATACAGGTTTGGCTTGTAGGGAATTAAATCTAAGACAAGCCTCTATATTGCATTATTAAAATGCGGTTAATAATACCACCGCTGATGCGATATGTTAGTTATCTTTCATAATACCTAGCATTACGCGAAATAGCTAACATATCCAGCTTTCCCTCAACTGAAAACAGATTACTCGCCTCAGGTAACTAAGGACACCAATATGCCATTAATTACCCTACCACTACTAACCGGATTTTACTGGTGGGAGAATCTTTAGCGTTAAGTAGCTATTTTTGCTACGGCCCTTAATAAATTAGGCTCTGAACAAAAGGACACGTCTTTATAGACGAAATCTGCAATATAGAGGTATATATATGTCTGAAATACACGCACAAATTGAGATATATTACTAACCCAAATGATCTGATCACATTTTTATATGGAGGTTAATCAGGGCACATATATGATGCCAATATTTACTGAGATTTAATAGGTCATTAGGTCATTTGGATTTCAGAGTTGGACAGTAAAACTTAGCTTTTTAATGTTCTTGAAGGCTAGCCACTTGATTCTATTATTATAAACACTGTCTTCTCTGAGACTTAAACACTTCTTTAGTTACGACCCCGTCAAACGAAACTGATTTCTAATACACTCCACCGTGCTCAGCGAAACTAAACTCCCTCATTCCGCAGTTCAAAACTCAATGAATGCGCTCCCCGTCGCAAGGCTATTTTTTTCATTCTAACGGCATTCATTCTAAGTAGCGTAACACGCCCCACTGCTGTTACGCCATTGGTCCATTGTACATCTTCTGGGTGACACGTGATTGGTACATCTTGTCGTCACCATTGCGTAAGAGACGCAACTTTTCGCGCCAAATTCAAACTCAGCGTGCGGGCTCGCAAGCCTCGCATGATGTCGCTCCGCTTTTTGGCGCCAACTGTCGCGTTCGCGCGCATTTCAGGTTGAGATATAGTCCATTGTTTCAATCTCGGTCTCCCAACATGAAAAACAAGTAAAGTACAGTGTATGTGTATCCGCAGATTTCAGTGTCCATTCGCTGAAACGCTACACAAATTAGACTCATATCTAGTTATAACTGAAATGCAGAATCTAGTTATTTCCTAGGTTCGTAAGGTGTTATTCGATAAGTGATCTAGTCATGTCTAGACGTCTCCTTTCATGACGAAATAACTTATCTCAACTAATTACTCGAGATTTCTACAGATCAGTTATAACCAAGGTACCAAAATTCCCCAAGCACACGCATTTTATGCAAGGAAGGTTTTTTTCTCCATCACCCATTGTCAGGACATCTGCTTGCCCCATCTGTGACTGTGAACAAATCCTAAAACCATTGTCGCTCATCCAAGAATCCTAAAATAACAGCTTTCTATATTGGACACATAGAATTTTAATATCCTGGGAACTTTAAATTCTATTGAATATACAGGAAGCAATCAACTCCCTTTGTTTCACTTCGGACAATAAGAAACGAAATCTTGCTGTGATATAAAAAAAAAATATTAAACAGATGTTTTGGGACACGGGTCCATCACACTTCGAACGGTATGTAGACGTCATATATAAATAATACTATACTAGGTAGACGTGCAAGATTTACATAAATACATGCATACATAGACACACGCATTTTTCCCCGAAAGGGTAGCAAAGCCTCAAGCCTAAAGTCTTTTCACAGTGGCTTGCATAATCGTGGGATATAGACATGACAACTGGTGAGCTCATCACAGCCATTGCTTCCCAATACTGGCTAACGCTTTCTTCCAGTAATAACACATTCCTTAAATAAGCTGCAGCCAGGACAAATCTTTTACCATCGAAATAAAACTAATGTTTATTTTTTAGCTAAGAACTAAAAATTTAACATAACGTCGAGCAAGCTTTAACTTTTATGTAATTTTTAGGGTTCCGTAACCAAAGGGTAAAACAGGACCCTAGCCTGTCACCAGGCTGTATCTCATGAAACTTGATAGTAAGACAGTTGAAATTTTCACACATGATTTGTTTATGTTGCCGCTATAACAACAAGTACTAAAAAACAGAATAAAATAAATATTTAAGGGGGCTCCCATACAACAAACGAGTTATTTTTGCCGTTTTTATTGATACTGGTACGGAACCCTTCGTGCGCGAGACCAACTCGCACTTGGCCAGTTTTTGACTATACTTTTGCGGTATATAACATTTTCACCACCCGTACTGTGATAATATAGCGCTGTGTGACTGAAGACGTTCCTACATTAGGTTTTCAGCTTATAACCTGTGTGCCAGACTGATTCCTCTGAAATAATTCCTTTGTCGAATCACTCGTCACATCCAGCCGCCCAGAATCCATGTCGTTGAAAGTGGGACTCTAACGAGGCAGAATGTATGCGCATACATTTGGGCGCGATTCAATGGAACAACGTTACGGTTAGATTTGTGTATTGCCTGAAGTTGCTTTGTGATTCGTTTTGATGCTGAAGTGTTGATGGCGCTGAATGGGGTCAAAATATACCTTCTTATTCTTATTGACGACCTCTGCAGCGCGGCGGGCGTAGGTTCGCCTGCGTTGCAGGAGGTTGCAGGTTCGATTCCCGCCTCGGAACAAAATATTTGTGCGATCTGCAGATATTTGTTCAGGGTGTTCTGGGTATTTTCTATGTATAATAAAAAAAAACTATGTAATGTATTGTATTAAGTATATCAGTTATCTAGTACACATAACACAAGCTCTGCTTAGCTTGGGGCTAGTTAATGTTGTGTGAATTGTCTAGCATAATCTTTTATTTATTTATTTATATTCGGGCCGGGACTGGCCCTAAGAGGTAACACCACTGAAAGAGTTTTGTGAACGCGCTGGTACCGCTCCCATGGTGTTACCCCTTGCGCCCAGTCCCGACCCGAATAAGAAGGTATAGGTATCTTATTATTCTTTATTTCTTCTTGTTCGACGAGAAGCGAGACCGGAGAGCTGGACTTTCATCATAGTCATCATCATCATCAGCCTGTATCAGTCCACTGCTGGAGGCCTCTCCCAATGCGCGCCATTTAGACATATTTCCAGCTCTTCCCACCCTCTTTCTACTAGTCGCCTTATGCAGATCGTCGCTCCATCTCGCCAGGGGGCGCCCCACACTACATTTACAGACGTGGTCTCCACTCTAGAACACGTTTACCCCAGCGGTTGTCGGTTCTTCGGTTTATATGCCCAGCCCCTTGCCATTTCAGCTTGCTAATTCTCTGAGCTATGGCGATGATCTTATGATGATAATGAGCTGGACTTTAATCATAATCATTTATTTGACCAATTAGGTTTTACAGATAAAGAGCCCTGTCTCCCGGAAAAGCGTAAGCTGTGGCACAGGAAACAGGTCCTCTCCCAATTATAATAAATCAATTTTTTTAACATTTTAATTTTGAGGAAAATGTGTAGTATATGTGAGTGTGAATGTTAGGGTGTATTATATTAGTGTAGTGTGTGGGTGTGTTGTGTGTGTTGTGTGGGCGTGGCGTGTGTGAAAAGTGAGGGTGAATGTGTGTGCAAGGCTCTCTCTTAATATTGCAATTCAGCGTGGTAATGCTGCCAGCATCTTAGGGGCACTGCTGCCTGGTAGTAATATGGATCGTTAGATCGTTTGCAACAGTATTTTGATAACTCAAGTGTTTCAAATGATTTTCTTCATACATACATAGACATACGCCTATTTCACCGAAAGATTCGGCAGAGCCTCTTTTCACCGTGGGTTGCACCGTGGTAATAAAGACGTAACAAGTGGTGAACTAATCGCTGCCATTGCTTCCCACGACTGACTCGGCTAACGTTTTCCTTCAGTAATATAAGCTAGCAGCCAGTACAAATTTTATACGTATCTTACTAACAAGTCCGGGTAATCCCTTAGTCGACTTTTAAGATATCCACGAGAAGAGATGGTGATGTCTAATCTAAGTAGGCTGGAAACAGCACACATATTTTTTTATTGTGATAGGTATAGTGGTGCCTGCTTATATTATTTGTAGTATTATTTCTGTAAATAAAGATCACTAACTTTGTTATTTAGGAACGTGTCTTTTCCTCGCATAGCTGCAGCTAATTTTATCCTTGTCTGTTGTTTAAGGGAGAGAAAACTTTAATTAACTTTTGTGTTCAGTAAACTTGCTTAAATAACATTCCATGAACAGATCGTAAGCCTACTTGATTCCCCTACACAGATTAAATAATAGTTGCTCCCTATTACGTGTCAAATAACAGAATTTTGTATCGCATTGGATGACATTTTTTTTCTTTCTCCTATACTTCATAAGCTTAGTAACTTGTTGTAACCCACGGTTAAAAGAGGCCCATTTAAGGCTCTGCCAACCCTTTCGGGGGAAAAAGCGCGTGTCTATTTACGTATGTATAAGCTTAGTGCTAAAAAAGTGATAAAAAGCACAGAAAAAAAATATCATTTCGCTTCTTATTCAATATTTAAACACACTTAAGGACTTATATGTGACCACATGGTCAACTGAGCCCACTGTCCGTTCAGCCCACGGGCCAAATACCTAACACTTACCTAACGTTTAACGCGCCTCAACCGAAATATCATCTTCATTATCTGTGACCACTCTCAAACATTAGCTCTGTAGAGAACTACAGCTATGAGAGATAACTAAACAGACCGCTCCGGTGCAACTGGACCATACCGAAAAATCAAAGTATTAGAATAGAATAGAATATTCTTTATTGCACAAAACAAACAATGTACACAGGCGAACTTAATGCTAAAATGCATTCTCTACCAGCTAACCTTTGTGTATTGTGGATACATTTATGTAGGTGGTGCACAAAAACCGTAATAAGGAGAAGAAAAAAAGTCCTTTGAGTAAGTATATCAATACAAGATATGTAAGTAACATAATATAATAGTAACATAGTATTTAAAGCTTATTCAAAGTTATTTCATCTCTATCACGCAGATACGTGTAATAAAATGTATCAGGCTTATAACTTCAATCTATTTTGGGATAATTTATTATTACTTTTAGGTTTCAGTACTCATAAGTATACTTAATATTTGTATTAAACATAAAAGAAGCTTTAATAATAATAATGGCTGAAGCTCAGATTATAACGTATATAATTGGAAATATTTTAGGTGTTTTATTAGGTTTCGGCTTAGAATTTGAACTTGTTCCATTTGAAAAACTATGGATGAATATTATAAATAAAGCAGAATTAGCTCGTTGAATATATATGAACATAGAATGGTATATAAAAAAGGTTACCGTTAATTTTTTTGCTAACTCTTGACGCTCCCGCTTCTTTATCAGTCTTTTGGGGGAGACCTGGACATAACTCTCCCCCCCAAAAAATACCACGACACTTTGTTAGTAGTACCTAGAGCTTATTTATGTTATTTTTGTATACTACTGGGTAAGCAAACAAGCATAGGGGCCCACCAGTGAAAAGAGTTACCGTAGCCTATAGACGCTATTCGCAAACCCCATACTGTAGGCTCTATATAAAACGCCTTAACCTATTTATGCCGCAAAACAGGTAGTGCTCGCATTGCTGTGGTCCGTTGTAAAGGGTAGGTTCCGTTGAAATTACAGGCACATGACACTCCCAAGCTTAGCAAGTGCAGTGCTGCCACGTGAGGTAATAGGCAGAGGATACTTTAGATATATTTGGCCGCGAAAAATAGTATTTAGCCGCCTTCATCCACCGATCTCCCGCGTCTTCTACAATGTCATCGTTTCATCGACGTTATGTTTTAACACTGTGCTAATGAGTCTATAGGACGTCAATTTAGGATCCCTATTAAACGCACCATAATAATATATGTCCTCCATGCGGTATCTGTCTGTTTCTTCATGTGTCACCATGTATCTCTGTGTCTTTCCTCCATATGTCTCCGAAGGGTCCTCAAGTTTATCGGCCACATTACCAATATCATATCATATCATATCATTTTTTATTTCGGTTTCACACCATATTATGCCACCAATGCATGTGTTTGTTGCGTCTTCACGTTGAAACGGCTCGACGGATTTAGATGAAATTTGGAATGGAGATAGCTTGACTCCTGGAATTACATATGCTTAGGCACATTTTTATCCCGATATTCCCACGGGATCGACACCTATGCGGGTAACACCGCGGAGTGCAGCTAGTCTGTTGCAAAGCAGTAGTGCTCGCATTGCTGTGTTCCGGTTTGAAGGGTAAGGGTGCCGGTGAAATTACAGGCACATGAGACTTTTCATCTTTATGTCTCAGGGTGGCGGGCGCAGTGCACTGCCACATAGGGCGCGTCCTAGGTGGACGTGACCTATGGGGTAATGCACTGTTCATAGGCAGAGGTTACCGCTTAGCATCAGGTGGGCCATCTGCTTGTTCCGTCATTCAGTAGTACCCGTATAAACAAAAAAAATATGCTAAATATCTTAGTTAATAATCATTATCATAGTTTTGTTTATGTGTAGGTAATTAGTTTTTATGTATTTCTTACTTGTTTTTTTGTTGATGTGTTCTTTGTGTATAGTTGCAAAAAAACGTTTTCTTTCATTCTTTTTTTTCTTTCAATGTGAGGTAGTACAGACTCTAAAGGTGGTTGCTTTTTCATACTAACGTATTTTACGAAATATGGGCGAACAGAGTATAATTTAACACTGAAATGTCTGTTGTTGGTTTTTATATTGGTCATTATTTGCGGCAAACCATAATTGGCTGAAGAAAACACTGGATTAAATAACAAAAATAACATCGAAATGACTTGTATGGACTACAATTTTTATGTTATTTTCGCTATTTATACTCTGTTTTATTCAACAAAATATGATTTGCCGCAAATAATGACCAATATTAAAGCCAACAACAGTCATTTAGGTGTAAAATTATACTCTGTTCGCCCATATTTGGTAAAATATGTTAGTATGAAAAAGCAACCACCTTAAGACATCCACTGATGGACGAGGCCCCAGGCACCAATCTTGGCCGGCGGATTGGTGATCTACGACCTCTGTGGTGTGGCGGCCGAGTAGCCGGCTGAGATGCAAGAGGTTGTGAATTCAATTCCCGCTGTGGAAAAACGTTTGTATCATCTACAAATATTTGTTCTGGGTCTGGGTGTTGTGGTTATTGAATGAAGTGTCCAAATTCTAAACTGAACAAAACGGTGACAAATTACCACCAACCGTAGTGTGCACTAGCACATACGGGCACGCACCCGCTAATATTTCATGTGATTCGTGATTTATGTCCCGTCCCGCTACAATTGGACAAACAAATTGATTCCATATTTCTTTGTATACAAGTTTTGCAAACATTTCTGTTATCGGTCTTCTATCCATTTTGCAGATCGGTGCTCTGTATTTGCTGTTTGAAACTTTGTACTATTGCTTCGTACGATTGAGTTTTGGTTCTTAGAAATTATGTCTGGATTTCTGTTATAAGACCAGCTTGAAGTGATGACCCTTAAAAGTCATGTATATTTTTAAATTGAATATTGTACGTTATTTAGTCGGTTAAAATTCCAGTTAAATCTAAAATTGGTAATTTTGCTTTATACCCCACTTTAAGTACGGACGGACAGACAGAAAGACAGACGGACAGATGATCATGGCTTTATGGTTTCCTTGTCGGACTTCGTACTTCTAAAACGGAGTGACAACTGTAGAGATTTTTAACCCCCGACGCAAAAACGACGGGATGTTATAAGTTTGACGTGTCTGTGTCTGTGATCGTCCCGATCGGGAGCTACGATGCCACAGCCAGACACACACACACACACAGACACAAACACAAACAATTTGTTTTTTTGAAAGGTGAATTTGTCGGGAGTGTTCTTAGCTATGTTTGATCAAAATCGGTTCAGCCCTTTCATTGCGTTGAGGGATTTTTTAATTTTTACAAAATTAATTACTTGATTTAACGGTACGTGAAAATTTCCCGTTTTTATAATATAATTAATTACTTGTTACAAATCGAATGATGGCTATAAGATTTTCCCGTTCTGTGATGCCACGACAATAACGTTGATGTCTGTAGTTTAACTCAATGGCCACGACACAGTGGGGTCCTAAATGGCTGTGAAAACTATGAAATATCAGTGAAATATCCTACTATATATGCAGGTGTGACGTGCCAGCGCAAATGCAAGCAATTCCGTACTATTGTGATTTGTCACGCACGGTATCCGCACCGTGCAAATGTACAGATATATATGCAGCCGCCCGCGATGGGTATGTGTTTATTTACCCACACCGATATTGTTGTTGGCTAAAACCTAAAATAGACCTTACCAGTATGAACATACACAATATCTTCTTTTTTTTTTACTGCTTGTATGACGGAATATGCAGATGGCCCACCTGATGATAAGCGGTAACCTTTGCTTATGAACAGTGCATTCTCACATAGGTCACGTCCACCTAGAACGCGCCCTATGTGGCATTGCACTGTGCCCACCACCCTGATACATAAAGATGAAAAGTCTCATGTGCCTGTAATTTCACCGGCACCCATACCCTTCAAACCGGAACACAGCAATCTAAGCACTACTAGTTTGCGGCAGAAATAGGTATGGTGGTAGTACTTCCCCGGATGAACTCTTTCACAAAAAAGCTCTACTACTACTAAATCAATCAATCAATCAATCAATCCAATATCAATGCCTTACCATTGGTTAGTTAGCAACAATTTTTGTAAGAAAAGGTGCTTTGTTTTTGTCTTGCTTTCATAGTCATAGTCATAGTCATAGTAATTTATTGATAACAAAAACGGTTACAAGTCAAATATACATAAATCCATAAATCGTACATAAGTACATCACAAAATTTACATCACAATACAATACATTATAACAATTTGAAATTTAATATGTCAATACCATTACAATTAATAATCGTATAAAAAAATTATAATAATAATAGGTAATGTCAAATAATTAATTAATGTCAGAAAAATAATAAAATATTAATTTACATTAATTTTAAATAAATCTTGATATTGATAGATCGTCTGCGCTACAAGCCATGTTTTTAATTTATTTTTGAAAGATAGCGTCGAACTCGAGCTTCTGACACTTTCAGGCAGTGCGTTGTAGACCGCGGGAGCCATCACATGCACTAACTTGGACGACTTAGTGAGTCGCCTGCGTACCGCACTCAGCTTGTGTGCGTTCCGTGTGTTGTACCTGTGCCCATCCCCAAGTTTCACAAACGACGCCAGGTTGTTCCTGGCATACATAGCTGTATGAAGAATCACCAGAGCGGGAACGGTATACCTACCGTATTTCATTGCACTGAGGATACCTCCTCAGTGCAATGAAATATGGTCTGGCAGATGTGTCCCGAGAAACCCGAACTATGGCCCTCACTGCTCTTTTTTGCATCCTGAAGACGCGCTCCCAGTCGGCAGCGCGCCCCCAGAGCTCAACCCCATACTGCAGGAGTGAGTGGACTGATGCCAAATAGCAGCTTCGGATCATGGGCAGGGGCAGGATCGCGGAGACGCGCCACAAAGCAAAGCACGCGCGGCCCACCCTCTCACATACGCTATCTATGTGGTTCTGCCAGGTGAGACCGCTATCCACCTGGAATCCCAGAAAAGTTGAATGGCTTACTTGTTCAATCTTTGCCTCAGAGCCTCAAATGGACCTCGTTTCACGTGGGTTGCACCTCGTGCGAAATAGACGTGACAAGTGGTGAGCTCATTGCCGCCATCGCTTCCCACGACTGCCTCAGCTAACGCACCAGTAAACACAGTAAACCACACAGTAATAACTCATTCCTTAAATAAGTTAGCAGCCAGGACAAATCTTATACCAACGAATCTTACAAACAAGTCCGGGTAAAAAGGTAAAGGATCTATGAAATCACACTTATTAACTAACTACATAATTGCTCAATTGACTAGGGGCGTTTTCTTCTTTTAATTAACTCGAATTACACACTGAACTAACACTTCCGTCCCTTTTCATGAAATCACTCCCACAGTTTGCAGTTCTATAGATTATCTAAGCTTGCAGGAAAGCGAGAAGAAAGGCATTACCTACACATAAACAAGTAATTAAAAATTTACCCCACGGACCCCACTCTAGGTCCGTGGAATTCCGGGGCCCTTCACGTTTTCAAAGTTCTTAAAATTTCAGGGCATCTGGTCGAAGCGACGCGTGACCCGAGAGCTGGCTCTTATCTGGCTCAACGCATTAGTATTGCCATTCAGCGTGGCAATGCAACCAGCATCTTAGGGACGCTTCTGTCTGGTAGTGATTTGGATCAGTTGAGCTACCTTTAGATCGCTTGCAACGGTCTTCAGGTAGTACAACTGTTTCATATGTATTTTGTACATACCTTATATTATTCTTTCTGTAAATAAATGTATTAGTTTATTAAAAAATAAAAAACACTCAACGCAATGAAACGGCTCAACCGATTTTGATAAAACATAGCTAAGGACACACCCGATAAATTCACCTTTCAAACAAAAAAAAAAAAACGAAACCGGTTCATCCGTTCGGGAGCTACGATGCCTCAAACAGACACACACACACACACGCAGACACGTCAAACTTATAACACCCCGTCGTTTTTGCGTCGGGGGTTAAAAACTAGAACGCATTTGAACACGACGTGAACAATTCATTCAGATTTCAAATCTCGATACACGCTGCTGACCAATTTAGCGATTTATCCGTACGCATATTGTAGCCCAACGGCTGTACGATAAAACAAAATAGTAGCAAAAAAAATAGTTATTCATTAAATCCATGTTACAGATCAAATCAGAGCACACAGTATCGTCCAAAAACGTAGATGTTATCTACTGATAAATGTGCGTTAGACCGCATTAACACAAGACAAAGATGAAATGAAATATTAAGGGAACATAGATCATAGACATTACATCTAGTTTTATGACGTCTGTGGCTTGGCAGGCGAGTAGCCGGCTGTGATGTGAAAGGTTGCGGGATCGATTCTGGCTACAAACAAATGTTTGTATGGTCTGCAAATATTTGGTACCTACTCTATTTCCAGATATCCACGACACAGGGGATCCTATTGTGTGATATGTATGTGACTGTTGAGTGATACGTCCGTCACTTTGTAACTCATTAAAGTTCAACGAATGACAATTATATTTTTTTTTCAGTACATAACATTGACTCCTATAGGAGGAGAAACCTCGGAATAAGACCAATCAGGTGCTTTGTAAAGTATCTAGAGTCTATAAACGAATTAGGCCGAGGGTAATCGTTTTCGTAAGCAAATTAAATGATCTATCATAATATTTCTTTTGATTAACAGTTCAAATAACGAAAGGTTACAATGTCTTTAAACTGATACCCTAACTTTTTATCGCATCAACCGTCGCGTCGCCTTGTACAAGTAAAGTGATGGATTATGAAAATTCCTTTAATATCTGCTGGCGTAAAATACCCGAACTCCGAACTTCGCTATCGACTTAGCAAGGAAATGAAATTCACTTTGGCCTAATGAAAATTCTTTGAGTGTAAGCCGAAATTCGACTTGTGCATATTTTAAGAACCCCACTTCACTATTAGTGCGCGGTTAACTTCTTGTTTCAATCATTTATTCATCAATCGTAAAAGCATCTTTGAAGACCTTTCCTTAATTTGATGTAGAGTTTATAAGCCAAGAAGTTTGACAGACAATGAAAGAATGGTTTTGCTGTTTATAAAAATAACTCATTTATTAAAAAATAATGGGATTTTATCACACTAATATTATAAATGCGAAAGTTTGTGAGTGTGTGTGTTTGTTATTTCTTCACGCTGAAACCGCGGGACGGATTTGGATGTAATTTGGAATGGAGATAACTGGACTCCTGGAATAACACATAGGCACATTTTTATCCCGATATTCCCATGGGATCGAGACTTACGCGGGTGAAACCCGGGGGGCGCTGCTAGTAAATAATATCTGGTGCGACTGAGATTCACTCGGTTTTACGAAAAAACAAAAAAAAAATACACACAAAAAGTGGTTTAATATAGATATTATTATTTTCAAAATCGAGCATGTAACTGCCATACGATTAACATCACTTTTCGATACATCTCTGCATTATTTCAGACTATAGGTCCTAAGTGGTCCTAAAAATACTGTATGTCTAGACAACCTCTTTACCAATTTTGCTCATATTCTAAATTCTTGTTTAGAAATTACTACCGAACTTTTCTGCGAAATATTTTCAAAATCGGCCGGTAAATGGCGGGGCAGCAAACTTCCTCTCCTTTTTGGGCGAAATACCCCTTCCACCAAAAATATATGATATTTTAGAATCTGTATATCAAGTATCGTCAAGATTAGTTGAAAAATATAACCTGTAGGTACGCGAATACCAAAATACATACAAACAGACAGATGAAAGCATTTTTCCAGTTGTAGCAAGGACGCTTCGCTCGCTCGGTCAACAAATTAGAGTTTCTCATAAAGATGAGTACAAGAGCATTTACTTTTAAGATCATCGAGCCGCTCTAATGTGTCACCCTCACGAAACAAAAATTTCGACGCTTTGTTAAAACTTGATTTTACAAACCAAAGAGTTAATTTGTGTAACATTTAATCGAGCAAAGACAACGTGCTCCGCGGCATGAGGTGCGCGAGCGAGATGTAAAATGGAATGGAATGTTACAGGTAAATGCTCACTTGCCTTGAGCATTACATCGAACATAGCGTCGAGCATTCGCAGGAACGTTACATTACACGGAAATGCTTGGGAAAATGTTCCAGTGTATACTCACCTTAACAGACATAAAACAACATTGTTCGTGCAAAATCTGTGACTTTTTTATGTTCAGCCGTCACTGCAATGTTTTACAGTCAAATGTAAGATGTACCTCTTATATCATAAATTCATGCCAACGCACATCCGCCGCGTTTTACTTACCTATCGTACGTAAAGAACCATCCTCACAAACAATCAATTATAGCCCATATTCCCCAGTAATAACATTGGAAATACTTCCTCATTCCGTGCTCTATTGAGTGAAAGAAATATTTTGGAGCGAAAATACCGAGACAGCTAGGTGAAGTGGGTAAAAGTCGTAAACGCTTACAAAGACTTGGTGAAATATTAATATTCCAAGAGCAACAACCCTAACAGCGTAGGGCAGGCACTGCCAATGGGAATAAACTCTACAGGGGCATTGTGAAATACAACTTGAAGTTTGAGTTTCTGTTAATTGAATTCCGTTAGAGAAAGCTGTCTTGTGAAGTAGCCGAAAGTTGTGCATTTTGTTTAAAGTTAGAATAATATATTGGGTACGCTAAAGATAATTTATTTGCAATTTCAAGTCCAGTGAGATTTGACTGAAATTTATTTTGAAATCCATTTCTCGCAAAACATGAAAACAATTATTTTACGACAGCGAGTTACAATTTTACATCGATATTTAGACTATTTGGTAAATCTGAACAGTTATTTAACTTCATCGTTATATCTTTGATCTTATTTCTCAAGAACCCACTTACCTACTTTGGTTGTGTGTCTATATCCAGACAGTGAGTCAGTTAGTCACGCACAAAGAAAACAACATTTTGTTTTAAATTAAAAAAAAAAACCCTGTGGATCCATTCCCAACTCGACTAGTACCTAATTTGAAAAACGCATCCAATAGGTAAATAACTGTTGCATGCATTTCAGTGAAAAATTATACTCTGTTCGCCCATAATGAGGGGTTTTCACGGCCGTTTCACATCAAGCCTTGGAAATGGATGGCACCAGCTCTGTACTTAACTGTCAAAATAAAGTAAAATGTCAAAGTCAGCGACGTAGAAATATTTTCTTGGTATTTTGATACTATCACCACAGAATATATAATAGTACAAGTACTATCACACAAAAGCACAGACAATGCATTTGTTAATTTTGACAACCATAGTTGAGTCAGCGCCATCTATCGAGCAAAATCGAACAACTTTTTTAAAAAATTCTAAAATGAAAAGCCCTCATTGGTAAGATACGGTAATATGAAACACCCACATTAATAAAACATGTTAAATATGTACGTAAAAGCAACTAGTTCAAAGTAATATGTAAGTCTGCAGCTTATCTCAGTTAGCTCAAGCTTAAAGTTACACTGGAAGCGTTTAGTAGACTTTCTCTGAGCCATTTTAAAGCCACAAGCTACGAGTTATTTGATATAGAGGATGCTGGATGACTATTAATAACGTGACTTCGGGTTTTATGTACCTTAATACTAAGTTGTCGAAGAAGTACATTGCGTGTTTTTTTTATACTAATTGGAATGACGGGTCAAGCTGATGGCCCACCTGATATTAAGCGGTACCCTCTGCCTATAAACAGTGCATTATCAGCCACCCTGAGACATAAAGATGAAAAGTCTCATGTGCCAGTAATATCACCGGCAACCACACCCTTCAAACCAGAACACAGCAATGCGAGCACTACTGCTTTGCGGCATAAATAGGTAAGGTGGTAGTACTTCCCCGGACGAACTCTTTCGCAAAAAAGCTCTACTACTACTAAATTGTGTTGCCATTGATGATTAATGGTCACTAACTAATTGACCTCATGCACAAGCTCAAACTCACGCAGCGGGCTATGAAGTGAGCTATGTGCGGAGTTTCACAACGTGATAAAATTGTAAGCAACGAGATCAGTAGAAGCACCGATGTCACCTATGTAGCTCTTAGAATTTGCTAGATGAAGTGGCAATGGGTAGGCCATATGCTCACATAACTAACAACCGTTGGGGCAAAGGTTCTCAAGTGGCGACCACAAACGAAGCGACGCAGTGTACAAGGTCTCGATGGACCGATGGCATCTTAAAGATCGCAGGAAGTCGTTGAATGGAGGCGGCTCAAAACCATTTGAAGTGGCATTCTATGGGGAGCCCTATGTCCAGCAGCATTGGAATCTAAGGCTGATAATGATGATCTTGAAGAAAGTTTGCTAGTGGCAAAGACAAACGGAGTAGGGTGGCAATGCATTAAGAAGGCTTATCCATTTACGAATTAAAAAAAGTTGTTCTATTTGGCTCGATAGATGGCGCTGACTCATCTGTGTTTGTCAAAATAAAAAAAATGAATTATCTGTGCGGTGTACACGTACCTATACCTTAATTCGTATTGATGTTAGGTAGTATATTCTTTGATCGAAGACGTTAACTGAACGATTTTTAACTGGCGATTTGTTTTATGTGATGGTAACAAAATACCACGAAAATATATCTCCACGTTGATGACGTTGACATTTCAATTTATTTTGACAGTTAAGTACAGAGTAGCGTCATCTATTTTCAAGGCTGTGCATGATTTGAAACGGCCGTGAAAACTCCTAATTGCAGTGGCAATATTATTCATCTTCACTACACCCTGACAGCAGTATAAACTTGCCAGTGGTCTGTGGTGTGTAGTCAGCTTGCTTATGTGAAATTCAAATTTACAGGCCCTTACAGCTCATCAACACTTTTTCAGATAGCAAAAGTTGATTTCGCGAGAACTAGGGGACTTAACACACATGTTTTAATTAATAGTATTTCATAAATATCATCAGTTTAGCTACGATACACGAAACAAAAAAAAACACTGTAAGAATGTATTTCCGGGGTATCGTAGCTAAACTGATGATATTTACGAGATAGAATAGAATAGAATAGAATAGAATAGTTTTTATTTCATAACTTAAGGATACATTACATAGTGCTTATATAGGTACTTAAGGTTAAAACAACTATTGAGAATTAGGGTAGGCACTATGAGGTTTAGTAACCTACCTCCCGTGCTAGTTTAAAACTGTGTTACGGCGAGGTAGCTCTTATCTCCCCATGCATACAGTTAATTAGATCTAATGAATGCATTAAATTAAGAAAATAATTAAAATAAACATACATAATGAAGGATAATAATAATAGGTATTAACTATATTGTAATTAAATACAATAAAGTTTTAAATAAACGTACTAATAAAACCAACATAACATAGTTAGACTAACATGCAAAATCCAAAACACCAAAATACAAATAGACGCCAAAAGAATTATAGATAGGTACTATCAATTAAAATATGTGTGTTAGGTATCCTAGTTCTCGCGAAATCAACTTTCGCTATCTGCATAAGTTTTCATGAGCTGTAATGGGCAAAAAAAAATTTAAAACAATAATAATTTCGCGCCACAAGCGAGAGCACCCACCTTAAAACTAGACACACCTAATCCTCCCAACTTTAAGTCTGATTTATTTTTCCCCTTACTGGTATTTATTTATATCTAAGCCTGGACAAAGTGGAAATAAATCTAGTCCTCCAACCGCAGACTAGACTGCAGGAATTTCAATAAATTAGACAACAATCGTCCCAGTCACGCGAGCTTTAAGGAATCAGAAATGGGTTCCATTAAACAAAGAAGGTTTAAATAGCTTGGTTTTTGTGTCCTAACGTTTAGAATTAGACAACCAAAAAAAAAGTCCGTGAAAGCAGCTTTTGTGACATGCTATGAATACTTTTTACAATTTCACACTGTTTTTTTTAAAGATGTCATCTTCGGACCCTTTTCAAGGGGCTAATTTTACGAACAGGTAATCGCATTCGGTTAAGTACGATTTTACCAAACATTGCGTAGTGTGGTTAGAATAATACTGGTCTTGGAAACATAGAGAAATTTGTTATATATAGAAACTTGGAAACAAGCTAATATATGCTGCGCAATGTATTGCGAAGTGTTGATCAAATGTATTGTCATTTCTTTAGACAACAGGAGGGCTGGTCATAGAATTAACGCACTGTCCACGAAAGAAACAGTGACACGACAAAGAAACGAAATATTGAAGCTGATGCACATTGTGGCTCCCTCTGTATACAATAATCTTCCCGTGAGTATACAAAAATTACGACGCAGTCCTTTAAGAATAAGCTAAAACGGTGGTTAGTTGAACTAGCACCGTATGAATTTAATTTTCATGACATTGTATAATCCTTATTTGACATTGACTATATTGTTTTCTTTAATTGATAATAATTTGACATATTGTACCATCATTTGACATTATATTTTGCAATACCATCAGGTATTTAAATGAATCAATGTTCATAATAGTAATAAATGTTAGCTCATTAAATGTACGACCAGTTTTAAAAGTAAAAACTGACATCTAATAATTTTTAACCAATAAATAACTATATTTTTTTTTTTTACTATGTGAATTTCAGACCAAGCAGATGACCCACCTGATGTTGTGCGATAACCTCTGCCTTTAACAGTGCATTACCTAATAGGTCACGTCCATCTAGGACGCACCCTATGTGGCATTGCACTGCGCCCGCCACCCTGAGACATAAAGATGAAAAGTCTCATGTGCCTGTAATTTCACCGGCACCCATATCCTTCAAACCGAAACACATCAATGTGAGCACTACTGCTTTGTGGCAGAAATAGGTATGGTGGTAGTACTTCCCCGGACGAAGTCTTACACTAAAAAGCTCTACTACTAACAAAAAACTATGAACTATAACGAATATCCTTCAGATAATACAGCTCAAACAATGTATCGAACGGTTTGACAGTCCAATTATGAAGTCTTGCCGGTCGCGGCTTCTGCTCTCGACGTCTAGTATTTTTTGCCAGGGGAATGATTGCCAGGGAAATGAGAAATGAGACCAGGGGAACTAATTGGTCTGAGTGAATGGATATCTATACTGGCTTTTTTCTTTTAAACTGTCGATGATGTGGTACGGGCTTCTTTCTTGTTATTTGAGTGGAATTGTATTGGTTTATTCCGAATGGAAAACCGTTACAAAGCAATTATAGAGACTCAAATACCCTTCACATTACTTTAAATCATTCAGAAAAGTTATATAGGAGCTGTTATTTGTTTCCAAAACAACAATACTTATCGTAGCCCAAAACGATGTTTGATATACGTTGTTATTCTTATATCCAAGCAATAAACTTTGTTGGCATATTATTGTATTATATTATATACATATAATGCTGGACGGCACAATATTATCTAGCTCCAAGCTAAGCATAACTTGTGTTATGGGTACTAGATAACTGATATACTTAATACCATACATTACATAAATAGATATTTTTTATTATACATAGAAAACACCCAGAATATCCTGAAAAAATATCTGCAGATCGTACAAATATTTGTTCCGAGGCGGGAATCAAACCCGCAACCTCCTGCGTCGCAGACGAACCTTCGCCCGCTGCGCCACAGAGGTCGTCAAAACTGGTTCAAAATACAATTTCAAGATTTGTAAAATGGTATGTCACGTTTACTCAATTTGATACCCAACTGTATATTATATTCAAGGGGTGTAATAGTGAATCAGAACACGGAACTTAGAGCCAGACAAACATAGGATTCCACGTCCGTACCTATTTCATACACTTTGCGTCCATGTCCTGGAAACCATTATACGAGTACCGATACAAACCTATCTACTCCACGTTGCTGCACCATAAAGACCTTTATTTGTGGACGTTTAAAGTTTATGTTGGTGGTATTAGTAAGCTAGCAAGTAGTGCCAATCTATTTCATGGCAGGACAGCCAATTTCGAGGTCGAACGTTGTCTTGAGGGTTTGTGTTGGTGCAGATGCTACATTTAAATGAAAAGATGTCCTTTAAATGGAAAGAAAAATACAAAGAATTAAAAAAAAAATAGTAATTGCTACACTAATTAAGGTCTTTGCCCACTACACCGTATCATACCACGAATGTAATCGGTCCGACACATGCAAAAAAATATTGTTCGTAATAATAAGTATGACACTATTCCCACTAGACCGTTCCGTCACCGACCAACACCGTCGCGTAACATACACTGAGCGTCAACAATAGACGACGAGAATATTTTGCTGGTACTGACACGCACCGTGCATGGCACGCGACGTTGCCAAACCGCTGCGCGCAGGCATCAAAACGGTAAGTACCTATAGTGAGTTATCTTTAAGAGAATCGTGAATGCAGAAGCATCGAGTGTTTTTTGGTGTGGTATAATTGGGTATAATACAGGATGTATACGGGCATCATACGGGCTGCATACGGGCACAGAACGCAGTCGATCCCTTTCAGTGGGCATAGTAGAACGTATAGTGTTGCTTTCCGTGCCCATGATATGTTCCTATTACAGTCGTGGTATGATACGTTGTAATGGGAAGAGACCTTTCTGCATTAACTTGATGTTAATGCGGTAATTATTTGAGGATACAATCGAAATAAATCAAAAACAGAAATATCATTGGCGAAACTTTCCTCGATTGTTTTTTTTAAATCAGCCCTCGTAAGACCCGTTTTAGGTCCCCCCTTAGAAAAGAAAAAAAAACGTCGGTTATTTTTGATACTATTCGTTAGGTAATCACAGTACTTAAAAAAATAGAAAGGATTAATTTTTTACTCCCTACGAAAAACGAAGGGTTTTGACGTGTCTGTGTGTGTGTGTGTGTGTTTTTGTCTGTCTGTCCCAACGTAGCTCCCAAACCACTGAACCGATTTCGTTTTTTTTTGTTTGTAACGTTTATTTGTCGTGAGTGTTCTTGGCTTTGTTTGATCAAAATCGGTTCAGCCGTTCAGCGTTGGGGTTTTTTTATTTTTTACAAAATTAATTACTTGTTATATTAACTACTTTAAAGCAAAACGATGTTTTATTATTTGTCGCTTATGTACATCAATTACTCCTGAGTGGCAAAAATCTATATCGTCTCGTCGCGGGTTTAAGTGAGTTGTAGTGCTATCACTTTCTTGAAGTTATTGTTTTCTTAGAAGGTAGACTACGCCTATTCGATATTTAACATATCTTTTTAAGGATGCTTGTGGCGCGAAATTCAAATTTCATTGTGTTTTTGCTGATCATTACATCTTGAGACAGCGAAACCTGATTTTGCGAAAACTAAGACACCTAAGATGCATATTTTGATTGAAAGCGTTTCATTCATAATCATTCGTTTAGCTACAAATGTCAATGAACAAGAAAATCATTGTAAAATCATTGAACGACATTCGTAGCTAAACTATTTATGAGACACTATCAATCTAATTATGTGTGTTAGTTCTCATAGTTTCTGCAAAGTCAAGTTTCGCTATCTCAAGATGTGTTGATGAGCTGTGGAGTAGCAAAAAACAATAAAATTTGAATTTCGCACCAAACCCTAAATGTTGCACCTTATTGGTATATATAATTACACCTATAAGCCTGTTTCAACCTTCCTGTCACCGTGACTTTGTCGCCCCTTGCTAGCCAATTACAGTCACGCTCCCTATTTGCGTTAATCCATGTGATTATCCTTTTTGCAAGGGTAATGGCGGATTTTTTACCTGGCAGTCTAATGTTCTTTGAAGCCTGTTGCTTTGTAATTGCAACACATATGGAAACAGATTGTTATTATGTTTACGTAGGAAGTTATAGTGACTGAAAGTCTACTGCTTGAACCGATACACATAGATATTTCAAAGAGTAACAAGAAATAAATAATACAGCTTTTATTCTGCTGTAAAGATTGCTGCTGTTATAAGTAATGCATTTGTTTTAAGGCGTGGATATATATGTGAAAAGTGGTGCATTAAAACCTTTTTTCTCCACGATCTTTGTCGAAAAAGCTACAAATAAACATATGTTAGTCAAAATTATTTAAGTAAAACACCCCGTTGTTTAAAAAAAAAACTCTTTAAATGTAAGAAATAAATTTGTAAAGTAGCCTCTGTTTTCGTAGTTACAACCTAAACCTAACCTCCTTAACTATCAATCATAAGATGTTGATGCCTTCAGTATATTAAATAACACAACACCGAGAGGACCTTGTTTTTATTTTGAAAAATAACTATCATAATGATTTTTTAATTTAAAAAAAACGTGATTTTTACTCACTTTACAGAATTTACCGTCCATCATGCGTGGAACTGTGAATAACAAATAAACCCTATTCATTTAAATTATCTCCTCTTCCTTCATAATCATCACTGTCTAGCCTCAAAGATTTTCTGGAATAAAACTCTATTTAGTTTTAAGATCGCCTGTGAACAAGTCATTCCATTCTGTATCTTGTTAATGTGTTATGTTGGTTTTATTAGTACGTTTATTTAAAACTTTATTGTATTTAATTACATTATAGTTAATACCTATTATTATTATCCTTCATTATGTATGTTTATTTTAATTATTTTCTTAATTTAATGCATTCATTAGCTCTAATTAACTGTATGCATGGGTAGTTGAGAGCTACCTCGCCGTAACACAGTTTTAAACTAGCACGGGAGGTAGGTTCCTAAACCTCATAGTGCCTACCCTAATTCTCAATAGTTGTTTTAACCTTAAGTACCTATATAAGCACTATGTAATGTATCCTTAAGTTATGAAATAAAAACTATACTATTCTATTCTATTCTATTATATTCTTAAGTGTGTGCATCACACTACACTACCATCAATGTCACAGTTTAGATTATTGGATGTTTGTTTCACAATCACGCCAACACGACTGAACCGATATTGATGAAATTTAGTACACACATAGATTATACCCTGCATAGGCTACTTTTTATCCCGGTAAAACGTGAGCAAAGCCACGGGTGGATACCAGTAAAGAACACAGAAGTTCTATGTACGTAATCGAAAGTAGACTAAATTGTTATTACGAGGGAGCAGAATTCCAATTTTCAGTCAAAATTCGGTCAACAATCGCTGACGGCGGCTGCCATCTCGGTGTGAATTGATCCTATAACGCTTATTATAAAGCAATTTTAAACAAATCAACACAGATTAACCTCTTTAGCAGGTCACTGAATTTCCGCAAAGGTATAACTAACACCATCGTTAGTAGTATATCCCGTCTACGAAACAAATCCTACGGTTTTGCACGATTTTGTTCCATAGTACAAATTAAACTTTCACATAATTGTTATAGCGTTGAAATTTGTCTGGACTGGTTAATTTGATGTTAGGCCTCACGCGAGCTTCCGGGGCGTGATTTGTGCTTACAATAATTCGTTACGGAGACTATTATTTTGTCTGTTGAACGGTAATCGTGTGTCTACAAGACAATTGAATAAATAGAAATCGCAAATAAGGACTGTCTACAAGCCACTTGCCAGTCAATTAAACCGTAACGGCTGAAACAATTTTGATAAAATCTGATTTGACGACCTCTGTGGCGCGGCTGGCGAACGTTCGCCTGCGACGCAGGAGGTTGCGGGTTCGATTCCCGCCTCGGAACAAATATTTGTGCGTTCTGCAGATATTTGTTCAGGGTGTTCTGGGTGTTTTCTATGTATTATAAAAAATATCTATCTATGTAATGTATTATATTAAGTATATCAGTTATCTAGTACCCATAACACAAGCTCTGGCTTAGCTTGGGGCTAGATAATGTTGTGTGAACTTGTCCAGCATTATTTATTTATTTATTTATTTATTTATTCACAGTTATAGCCACAGCTACGTCACAGATACGCCAAGTGTAAGCTATGTCTACGCAGAACCTTCACCACGTGTTTGCCACGTCTACGCCAAGTCTACACCACACTTGCGACAGGACAACGACAAATCTTTTATTTTTACTTTGTGAATGACGGAAAAAGAAATGGCTCACCTGATGTTAACCAGTAACCTCTGCTATTAACAATGCATTACCTCATAGGGCACGTATTGCACTGCGCCCGCCACCCTGAGACATAAAGATGAAAAGTCTCATTTCACCGGCAACCATACCCTTCAAACCGGAACACAGCAATGCGTGCACTACTGTTTTGCGGCAGAAATAGGTATGGTGGTAGTACTTCCCCGGACGAAATCTTTCACAAAAAATCTTTACTACTAACAAAAAACTAATGAGCTGTAATTGGAAAAAAAAACACTAAAAAATTTAATTTCGTGCCGCAAGCGTGAGCATTCACCTTAATCGAGGAGCATGTATGAAGACCAAAGGTCTTATTAAGCCTTCGATAAGCGGAACACCAACCGTATCTTAGCGCTAAATAGGAGCAACCTTCGCATTATGGTCAGAGCCTTAACTGGACACTGTCGCCTTAACAAGCAAATGTTCAAGTTAAGGTTATGCGAAACGCAATCCTGCAGATTCTGTGATGAGGCAGATGAAACGCCTCTTCATCTGCTAGGGTAGTGTGGACCACTAATGCGCAAACGCAGCATTCATCTGTGCAAACACATCCTCAGCCCGGATGAACTGAAAGAAATTACCCCTAAGAAAATCCTACAGTTCCTAGCAGCTGTATGTCTTAGCGGTGAACTGTAAACGCCCTCTCCAGGGGTGGTATGTAACAAGTGGCGATCACAATAGGCCTAACTGGTCGCAGTGATATAATAGCCACGATCAGCTAATAAAAAAATAAAAAAAAATGTATGAAGAATGTGATGAGAGTGAATGAAGCAAAACAGTTTTTTTTAATGCTAGACAGTTCACAAAAAAATATTTAGCCCCAAGCTAAGCAGAGCTTGTGTTATGGGTACTAGATAACTGATATACTTAATACAATACATAACATAGATAGATAGTTTTTAATACTTATACATTAGAAAATACCCAGAACGTCCTAAACAAATATCTGCAGATCGTACAAATATTTGTTACGAGGCGGGAATCGAACCCGCAATCTCCTGTGTCGCAGGCAAAACTTGGCCCACCGCGCTACAGAGGTCGGCTACGTATGTCATGATCGTAACAAGTGGAAATCCGTGGTCTCTGCCTATCCCTCCGGGAAACAGGCGTAAGTTTATGTATGTATGTATTTTCTGTGTTGTACAATAAAGTGTTATATCTATCTATCTATCTATGTTGAAGGTATTTCAATTGTTTCGTCCCACAACATGTTAGGTGAAATACTTTACCAATATCCATAACTCGCGTAACCCAGGGACCGCAGGATGAAGGCATTAATCACGGGGTCGCAGGCGGTTAGCCGACGCTTGTACCGCGGTACATTCCGCCGGGCCTTCCGTCATAGTTACGAATATGTATATCAATGTATGGTTTCCATACTTTGAAATCCACACATCATTTCAGGCTTACAACATAATTGCCATCCAAAAATTAGGGAATATAACAGTAGTGAAGTAATACGACGAAATAAACTGAAGGTATTTATTATTATCAAACGAACAGAGCTTTTGCTTAACTTGGTGCAAACGAGAGAATGAATACAATCATGAGCTCCCGCACAATTTAAATGATTTTCCCCACCACGATCCGAGTGGTACGATCAACAGCCGGTTGACGTCATCATCAAGCAACATCAGGCTTGGCTGTCACGGGCGCGCGCGATGCTGCGGTTGTTTTGAATAAAGTAGATATCATCTGGCATCGACTGACATGGCTGGCTTGGCTGGCTTGGCTGACTTGGCTGGCTTGGCTGGCTTGGCTGGCTTGGCTGGCTTGGCTGGCTTGGCTGGCTTGGCTGGCTTGGCTGGCTTAGCTGGCTTGGCGTTACAGGAACGAGGTTATTAGCTCTGACGTTTACGTTTGACAACCTCTGTGGCGCGGTGGGCGAACGTTCGCCTGCGACGAAGGAGGTTGCAGGTTCAATTCCCGCCTCGGAACAAATATTTGTGCGATCTGCAGATATTTTTCAGGGCGTTCTGGGTATTTTCTATGTATAATAAAAAATATCTATCTATGTAATATATTTACAGAAAGAATAATACAAGGTATGTACAAAATACATATGAAACAGTTGTGCCACCTGGAGACCTGTAATATATTGTATTAAGTATATCAGTTATCTAGTACACTTAACACAAGCTCTGCTTAGCTTGGGGCTAGATAATGTTGTGTGAACTGTTCAGCAATTTTTTTTAATTTTTTTGTATTACATTTTGTGATTGTGATGCGTAGCAAAGCACGGGTATTCAGCTAGTTTTTAATATACCTAGTACTTGATTAAAAATTAAATCTAAGATTAAGAATATTGCGACATGCCCCACCATAAATTAATTATTTATTCTTTGTAGGTTCTTCTCATGTGTTCGTTATTTAACCAGCTCTTTTGTTAAGAAAATAACTTTTCAAAACACATTTCATTTGTTTCAGATGATGGAGCTTTAGAAATTTGTTTGGTGAAGTGAAAGAAAATGTTTGACGCGAAGACAATTGAAAAATGAAGATGTACAAGAATTTATTTTGGGTGTTTCTTCATTGCTTTGTTCTGCTGCCTTCAATAGCTGTAAGAGGTAAGTTACTTGTTATTTTCATGAAAATGTTCAGTAGTTACAATGTTCAAAATACTGTAGAAACCAGCCTTCAATAAAACAACAACAAAAAACATTTAGCTTCTTACACTTTCACTATCAATGGTGTAATCATGAATATTTCGTTCAAATAACATGCATATTACATGCATATAACGTGCATATTACATGCATATTACGTGTATAACAATAGGTATAATCGAATTGCAGTGTCTGTCTGTGATTTTAAAATAAATGCCATTTAAGTGACAACTGTTACGAATATGCGATGTCTAATCAATTTTAAATAACAGTTTCTTTTTACAATTGTTGCGAAGCTGACGCGAAGATGCTGGTTCGAGTCCCGCTAGAACGTACATTTTTGTGTTCTTGATAGGTGTGGCCATAAAGCCCATAATATGTTAAAATGTTTATTTAAGTCTGTGACAAAATTCAAGTGTTCACAATGTGATAACAAGTTTGTAAGTGTGCTAATGTGAGGTAGATAGTTAGGTACCACACCCAAAGTCTTACAACGCAACAAATCTTAAGGGTTAATGGACCAGAAAAGCAATTACCCAGCTAAACCAAATAATTACAGCGTAATCTACACTCCGTTTCTCCAATTAGAACCCTGTCGCACCAAAAAGTCAGTCTCTTTTCTCACAAAAAGAGAAAAGCAACTCTCATTACAAACTTGATTGTTTATTTTAAAAGGTCTTCTTAATTAATTAAAGACGTAAGTCTTTATTTTTTCGAAAGAAATAAAAAGAAACAAAGTTCGTACAGCGAGCCCATTTCAAATTTATTTTAGAGATTAGAAAAGGAGGGGAAACGGCGAGTTTTTCATTTTGCAAATTAAGTTGGCCGTGAGTATTGGGCGGGTCCTGTAATGGATTGTGGTGTAAGATTCAAGACTGCTTTTGTAACAATGAATTATGAAGATACTCTGACAAAATACCCAAGAAGAACGTAATGTTACTATTATAAAGCACTTTTCAGAATGTTTGAACAATAGTCTTTCGAAGAGTTTTTAGTACCTAGTAGAGCTTTTTTGTGAAACAGTTCGTTCGGGGGGACTACCACCATACCTATTTCTGCCGCAAAGCAATAGTGGTCACATTACTGTATTCCGCTTTGAAGGGTATGGGTGCCGGTGTAATGACAGGCACATGAGACTTTCCATCTTTATGTCTCAGGGTGACGAGCGCAGTGCAGTGCCACATAGCGCATGTAGGTACGTGGGGGACGTGATCTATGAGATAGTGCACTATTCATAGGCAGAGGGTACCACTAAACATCAGACGGGCTATCTGATTGTTCCGTCATCTAAAGTTGATAAAAAAAAAAGAGTTTAGTTTAGTACTTAATCAGTATTATTTTTAAAAATTAAATAGCACGTCGTATGTAGAAGAAAAATGTAGTGAACTGCTAAAGTTCTTCTAAATTAGCAATGCGAATGGATATATTTAGTAGCATAGTATGTCCAGAATAAAATGGCAGGCTAGTTTTCATACAAATTAATGTATCAGTGTCTATCTTGATATAAAGTCTGTGCCCACGCCGATCCTGATCATAGTCTGAAAACTGGTCGTAGATGAAATTACAATAAGTTCTATAAATAGAACAAACAACGGAACTAGAGGGAACAGACCAACATAGAACAAAAAATAATGGGTACCGTTACACTCTACCTGGAACTAAATGTCTAAAATCAAGTGTGACAAACTTTCCTTTAACATTAAGTGATATTGATTGGCATTAAGCTGAAACGAAGCGAGCAAGAGCCATTTCGGTGTTGGATGGTCGCCAAACTAGGCTTTCGTTAGAATTTCTAAAAGCCTGTTTGATAGTGATGTGAATATTTGATGAATGTTCTAAAAAAGTTACGTGTGTATTTTGTTGTTTGATATGTGCTAAAATCATAGCCTGAATTGATAACACGCTAATATTACACTTTATTTCATAAAATTGTATCTTCTAACAGTTTTGTTAGTAGTAGAGCTTTTTTGTGAAAGAGTTCGTTCGGGGAAGTACTTCCACCATACCTATTTCTACCGCAAACAGTACCTAGTGTTCGCATAACTGCGATCCGGTTTGAAGGGCATGGGTGCCGGTGAAATCACATTCACATGAGACTTTCCATCTTTGTCTCAGGGTGACGGGCGCAGTGCAGTGACACTTAGGGTGCCTCCTAGGTGGACGTGACCTATGAGGTAATGCACTGTTCATAGGCAGAGGGTACAACTTAACATCAGGTGAGCCATCTGCTTGCTCCGTCATCTAAAGTTGTATAAAAAAAGTTATAAATATAACATTATAGTTATATTATATACTAATTCAAGATAATATTATGTTAGTTATAGTTCAGTTTATAAATTATCCGTGCTACTAAAAAACGCGGATCATCTTTTCAATAATTAGACCGTCTCTTTCGATCGAATTTGAAACTGCATATCAATGCAAAAGACAAAACACTGTGAAAGTATTCCAAGGATTATTTGAATTTTATAGTATTACGGTTAGTTGATTTTATTAGCATTTTAGTTTTAAACAATAACCAATAACAAAACTTTCACGTTAGAATTTTCCTCAAAACTTGAATAATAAACGGTTTTGGACAATCCACCTTAAGAAGTAAAATACGTAAGAAGTCAAACAAACCCTTCAATAGGTAGCCTTTACGTGTTCTCGAAATAGACAGCGTTCGTGTTGGAAACCGTCTATTTATGTAACGTTAGTCACGGACGAAAATTGATTATTATTGCAAACATGCGTAGCCCTCACTAACGGATTGGAAACATGCTTACTGCTAAGCGAATGGTTATAGTAATGCCTACCCGTAGTTTTAGAGGGCTGTGCAACTTTAGTTTATTAGATAGTTCAAGTTAATGGACTGGACAGTCAGTATAACTTCTTAAGGACAAGGACTTGAAGAAAATCCTAACTGGCGTAAATTTAATTCTACATTATTTATTGACCATAGAAAGTAAGATCCAGAGTCCCGAGCACCGCCGCAAAGTTGCATGCCTTTCGATCTTCTATAGGATACATTTCGGGGAGTGCTCCCAGGAACTTCACAATCTGATCCCACCATCTCCTTTTCATTATAGGACGAGCAGACGCACGGATCGGTACCATCCGTACTAAACGTTTCAGTTCTACTTTTATAATGCGAACTGCTAAAGAGTGGAATACACTACCGTCGTCTGTCTTTACTGAAAACTATAATCTGGGTCTCTTTAAGGCTAAAGTGAATAGGTGCCTTCTAGACCTTTGTGCTCCATCTTCGGCCACATCGTCACTTACCAACAGGTGAGATCGTGGTCAAACGAAGGTCTATCAATGTTAAAAAAAGACGACCTCTTTGGCGCACCGAGCGAGTAGCCAGCTGAGATGCGCGAGGTTGCGGGTTCGTTTCTTGCTGTGGGACAAATGTTTGGAATGTTGGAGATAGGGAAAATGAAGCTGCGAGGAAGAAGAAGCCCTAAAAGCATACATACATACATACATACATATATTCATACATACATCCATACATACATAGAAACACGCCTTTTGTCCCTGTAGGGGTAGACAGAGCCTCAATGGGTCTCTTCACAGTGGGTTGCACCATCGCGGAATATATACGTGACAAGTGGTGAGCTCATCGCTGTCATTGCTTCCCACGCCTGACTGCGCTAACGCTTTCTTTCATTAAAACATTATTGAATAAGCTAGGAACCAGGAAAAATCTTATGACAACTAATCTTACCAACAAGCCATTCATAGTTTTTTTTTAAATTTCCTTTTCGTTCATAATTCCAGCTTCTGAAAAAAACTCTAATTGCTGTTCTGATTATATTCCTAATATTCATTATTCTAATGAATCTCTTTCTTTGAGTTTGCGGCGTTTGTTTCGCAAATGAAACAGGGATAATTATCGCTCATTTTGTTTTAAAAAAGATTTTTTTCTACGAAAATGGTCTCTCGAGCATTGAGGGCGTGAAATAATATTTGTAGACGAACAAGCCTTTTGTTGTTGGAGATCTCATTTTGTTTCTCCAAGAGATGTTTAAATAATGATTTGATTAAAAAATAGATGTCGCCGACCTACTTTTTTTTGTATTATTAATATCGGTACCTTTGTTTGAACACTATCTCACCTGTTGGTAACTGACAATGTGGCCGAAGATGGAGCACAAAAGGTCTAGAAGGCACCTATACACTCTAGCCTTGAAGAGACCTAGATTATAGTTTTCAGGTAAGACAGACGACGTAGTGTTTTCCACTCTTTAGCAGTTCGCATTATAAAGGTAGAACCGAATGGGTTATAACGAATAGAGGGTATACTAATGAGGTAAGGAAACTAACAATATTTTGTGTTTGTATTTTGAGGTGTAAGACTGCGCCAAACCCAAGCAGAAATCTTCATACAAAAAAAAAAAACGCTGCGCGCCGCTCGACAGAGCGGTTCCTAAAGAATATCTAGTTAAATATAGATAATTTTACAAAAACCCAACAATAAACCCTCGGCTATGTTGTATTGATTTTATATATATAATTTTTTACCCAATAATATGCAAAATTTTAATAAACGATCGAATCTATTCAAAATATAGACGTAACTTTGTTTTTTTTTTTCCATCGGGAAAATATTCCCTATCGTGTTTCTGGTACAGTGATCCCTCGAAATTATAATGTAGTATCCATGCATATTTTTAACATGAATATTGTACTTGATTTACTATGTAAAAAAAACAAATCTAAAATTGGGAATTTAGCGGCATACTGATGCGCGAGTGAAACCACGGGAGATACTAGTTCCATAAAAGTAACCAAATGGTAGGTGTGCTCGTATTTAACATACCGTGCCAAAATTTCGTGTTTGCCGCATAAAACCACAACTACCTATAATCGTAGGTATACCTAATTTACCCACCCAAGTGCATAGATTTAAAAACTCTGCCGAACACCTTTCTAGACCACAATTACATTGAACCTTATCTTCTCAAAGTAAGGTTGAAATACCTCTGGCAGTTCTAAAATGAAAAGCAGCTCATTTGGGTAAATGAGCCAGTCCGCGAGCCACAGTTCTGAAACAGTCTCAGGAACTTGGACGGTATCTGCTAACCGATTTAATTTCGGTGTTTTCAAGTTGGGAATTGTACCTAATAGTGAGATGTGGGCCTTTGCCACAAACAACAAGACTGCCTCTCGCCGGACCAAGGATATTATAAAGGAAGCAAGAAGGCGGTGGATGGAGCTGGCTCAAGGTCAAATATTATCAAATTCGGCCGGTAAATGGCGCAGCAGCAAACTTCCCCCTTTTTACGAAAACAAAATTCGCCGAAGACAAAAAACATTTAGAACCTGTATATTTCATAAAGATTGGAAAAATTTAGTACAAACATACTTTCGGATAGATGAAAGCAAATTTTGCCAGTTCTTTCGGTCTTGTTAGTAACATTGGTTGGTATAAAAACTGTCCTAGATGTAGAATGTATTCCTGGAAGAAAGGGTTAGCCAAGTCAGTCGTGGGAAGCAATGGTGGCGATGAGCTCACCACTATATTCCCACGTTGGTGCAGCCGACAGTGATAAGAGGCCCAGCCTATCCTCTCAGGGGAAAAGACGTGTACCTATGTAAAATTTTGGTCTAAGATGTATCTATGTATGTATGTTGAAAAGACTTGGCTCGCTTCGCTCGCTCGGTCAATAATGTTGTTTGACGATACTAGTGTAATTAGTGCCTGTAAAAGGCAGAACAGTTATTATCTACATTAGTTAAGCGTGTCGCAGGTCACGCGATCTGTCGCAGGAATTCATAAGCAGTGGAGTCAGGGTAGACGCCTGCCGTCGTGCGTGTTATGACGCACCTAAACTGTGCTGATTATGAGACTGTTACAATTTGTTTCATTCAGCTTTGTACCCGACTACTGCTAAGGGAAGGGTTATGTTTTTACTAGTCTATGTAATTATGTATGTTTGTATTTACGTATGTTCCACCGTAGCGCCTGAAATACTCAACCCAATTTTGATGAATGTGAGGTAAATAAAATATATAATGCTGGACAGTTCACACAACATTAACTGGCTCCAAGCTAAGCAGAGCTTGTGTTATGGGTACTAGATAACTGATATACTTAATACAATACATTAAATAGATAGATAATTTTTATTATACATAGGAAATACCCAGAACACCCTGAACAAATATCTGCGATCGCATCAAATATTTGTTCCGAGGCGGGAATCGAACCCGCAACCTCCTGCGTCGCAGGCCAACCTTCGCCCGCCGCGCCACATAGGTCGTCTAGGTCACATAGGTTCCGATGAAAATACAATAATTATGGTCACATCGAGATGATCTGACGATGGAGACAGCTCTATTACTACTTCAGTTATTAGTGTAGCCACAGAATAAATAATTGTATGGGTATGGGTACTAGATAACTGATATACTGATATAGATGTTTTTTATTATACATAGAAAATACCCAGAACACCCCGAACAAATATCTGCAGATCGTAAAAATATTTGTTCTGAGGCGGGAATCGAACCCGCAACCTCCTGTGTCACAGGCGAACCTTTGCCCGCCACCACAGAGGTGTCAATCGATGCGTTATTATGGTACGGGTGACACAGGGTACATTCTTACAAGCTTTTAACTAACTTGCAATTTGTTTGTTTAGGTCAAATCTTGCAAGCTGAATGATGAGTTTTCAGTGTCATTGCCAGTTTAGTTCTTTCATCGTCAAGAGATGGCACTCGCGTAATATTGGTACTTACCTACTTTTTAAATTTAATCATGGCAGTGGATAACTTCGTTCAGCAAACGTAAATAGTTTTAATAAATACAAAATTCTATAAAATTATGTAATAATTAATATCTTTGTGATAGTTAAGTACCATACCAAAACTGTCGCCAACGCCATCTAGGGAAAGATAAATAATGCTAAAATTACACTGAGAAAACTCCTGATCACTAACTACCACTCCTAATCACTTCTTAACATCCGATTGAGCTGAAATTTTGCATATCTGTCAAGTTCTTCTGACAGTAATAAGTAGTCTGTTTTGCGAACAGTAGCCCTGGCGAGCACAAACTTGTATGCATCATATCGACCCTTAATCATCAAAGACCTGCCTGCGACGCAGGAGGTTGCGGGTTCGATTCCCGCCTCGGAACAAATATTTGTGCGATCGGCAGATATTTGTTCAGGGTGTTCTGGGTTTTTTCTATATTATAACAAAAGATATCTATCTATGTAATATATTGTATTAAGTATATCAGTTGTCTAGTAGCCATAACACAAGCTCTGCTTAGCTTGGGGCTAGATAATGTTGTGTGAACTGTCCAGCATTATTTATTTATTTAAAGAAATAACCCAAAAATACTTTTTTTATTGTATATATAAAGCTAATTTGTATTTCATGTTTGGAGTAAATGCAGCCATTTCCATTCCAGGATCATCAGCTCGTGAAAATGCTTTTGGAAGACAATGGCAAGGAATTACAGCTTATGCTTACAGGGCGTTATATTTTTTTAGCGACATTTATTCATGAATGCAGTATTTCGCTTCGGGGACATAAAGCGTGCTAGATACCGATATGCTTCAACAAGTATTCTGTTTTCCCATTTTAATGGATATCTAAAAATAGTGGGCTTTTTTAACATTTTATAAAATTTACTTGTATCACTCCATCTAGTGAAAGCAAAGCTCTCTCCATAGCCTGCTGCGCTACTATGAGCTCTTACATTAGCCAATAATATTTATATTTATTTGAGGGAAAAGCAAAGGCTGAAAGTTAACACTACAAATTGATAAATACCAGAAAGCTTATTGAAGGTTTTCATGGATAGGTAACGGAATAGTACAATAAAAGAACATAATGTGACTAGTCTACGTGCATCATCTATGCATACATAGTTATTTAAGTAAGTATTTAAAGTAAAAAAAAAACATTTTTCATCAACATTACCATCATTGGCGCCAAAAAACTCTCCGCTGCCCCCTTATTCCCAAACGTGACATAACGCGGGCTCGTAACGATATCTGCGTGGAATCATCGTTCAGAATACATTGTGACGTCACACGTTATTGTCAAGTAATCTCCGATGGTCATAGCGAATAACAACCATGAGCAGCCGCCTAGCCGAGCTGACACTTGTGCAGAATAAATTAAGGTCAAACATGATACATAACACAACACAACATATACGTAATACATAACATACATACATAATAATAACACAATAGCTGTAAACATTTTAGTAAATGTTTGTAAAATACTTACCTAAGTTGCAGATAGGCAGAAAAGTTAGAGTAGCAACCAAAATATGCCAACGTCGTTTCTGTCCCAATTAGAGTAGGTACCTAGTTAGAATTGTTTAAAAAGCAAAATAATGAAAACAATTTAACTGTCTTGATTACGGCATCTATCAGTCGCAATTTCACCTTGTCAGCTTAATGTCGGAGCAAACAGAAAACAGAAGTAAATTTATAAAAAAGCTCCTGAACCATCCAAAAATCCAACTCATTTCACTGTTACGTAAATTGAAACGTTAAATCTGTCAGCTTTGTAATTTATGGCATTCACCACGCATAATTACAAAGGTTTTGTCCATTAATGTGTCATTAACGAATATTTAATGGGGGTTTAACATTCCGTTTCACGTAAAGTTTTGAACTCTGTGTTTTACTGCTAATCAGAATTCAAGTATGCTAATATTAGAAGTGAAACACTATTAAGCTCAGTGCGGTTCGCGATTTTCGACATGTTTGGGACGTGTCCCAGTTAGTTAATTGTGTTATGTCTCGTTGTGTCGCAGATTATTTGGCATAGTTTTGAAACACACAACATGGCGGAGCGTAAAGCCGCCTCCTACACTCAAACCAAAAACGCAGCGAGAACCTTAAGTACCTAGCTAATAATAAAATTATAGTTTTCGCAGTCGTTATCTCAATGCTGCACATTTTTTTTTTTATACTACTTGATGACGGAACTAGCAGATGGCCCACCTGATGTTAAGCGGTAACCTCTGCCTCTGCCAAATTTTATCGAAATTCCTTTAGAAGTGTAGTGTGCCAGACCCAAGCATAGACCCCTCCATCTCCTCCCATGGATGTAGTAATGCTCGTGGTGTGTCCGGCCCAATAATAGACCCCTCCATCTCCTCCCGTCGACGTCTTAAAAGCAGACTACCCGGACTTGTTTGTAAGATTGTTGCGATAATTATATGAAATGAAATTATATTTATGTGATACTTTAAATTAAAACTTGTGTGTTAGGTCATATAATTACCATTGCATTTCAAGCGAAAGCAACCACCTTAAGGGATTACCCGGACTTGTTTGTAAGATTCGTTGGTATAAGATTTGTTCTGGCTGCTAGCTTATTTAAGGAATGTGTTACTACTGCATGGAAGAAAGTGTTAGCAGAGTCAGTCGTGGGAAGCAATGGCGGCGACGAGCTCACCACTTGTTACGTCTATTTCCCACGATGGTGCAACCCACGTGAAAAAAGGCCCATTTGAAGCTCTGCCTATCCTTCCCGAGGAAAAAGGCGTATGTCTGTGTATGTATGTTTCCTTGATTAACAAACATGCAAAAATCCAAACATCCAAACTTTCGCATTTAAGTAACTCTAAGGATAAATAGGATTGAATAAATCCATTAGCAAATGTGGCATCAAATAATTTCCATCCTGACAGAAGCACACCCCGGGATTTCGGCTGAATTTAATAAATCTTCCACATGTTTCCTTCCCCGTTGAATAGTCCCGGAACCTCCCGAGTCCCTGTTTTCATAACCGTCGGATAAAATGAAATATTTCCGCGGCCTCACACGTTTTGACTAGTATTCACCTTGACGTGTGATTTTTCGCCCGGAAGCTTATAGAGCATAACGGCCTCCGTACCTGAGTCTGGAAGCTGTAGAGAAAGGTACCTAAATGAAACTTGCTTAGATACAGTAGTCTCTAAGTATTATTGTTTACAAGTAGTTTGCTCTGAATTGAGACCTCGTGAATGAGCACAGGTGATCATAAATTAAACTCCCGAAACGGATTCTGAGTCTAACTATTCTAATTCTGATTCTATCCAAAATCATGACGATTTTGGATAATTG
This sequence comes from Operophtera brumata, assembly GCA_932527175.1. Taxonomy (NCBI): domain Eukaryota; kingdom Metazoa; phylum Arthropoda; class Insecta; order Lepidoptera; family Geometridae; genus Operophtera; species Operophtera brumata. The sequence continues at coordinate 33,629,254 of OW052227.1, read as the reverse complement.
GGTGTGGAACAATGTTTCCCGTAGGAGGAATACTATCCTCCGAGATACTGTTTAAAACTAGTTCGGAGTGGTAGGGCGAATCCAAATCTGCCACCTACTAGGTAATGACTACCTTTGCAGTGTGGACTAAACATAGGTACCTACTCGCGTTTTTCAAATATTCTACCAAGAAACCATATAAATAGGTAAGTGCATTAAAATAGTGATTTGTTGAGCTGTTTTAAATAGGCACTAGGCAACTAACCAGTGTTAGTTAGTTAGTTAGTAATAGTGGTACCCATGTTAAGTTTTTTCTATAGAAATAAATTATACCTATTTGATTTGATCGTGAGGAAACCGGCATATAGTTACCTACTTGAACCAACAATTCGAAGACAAATGACATGTGCTGAAAGGAGTGTCTGCGAGGCGCATCACCGGTTCTTTTTCATTGGTCACTAGGACCTTTTCGGGTCCACCGTAGCTACCTCAGCTGGTCACTGACCTTTTTTTTTTTTTGTGACGAGGTGAAAATCTGCTACCAGATACCCTACTACAATGAGGGTGTGGTAGGGTTATGTGAGGTTCACGGACTCGTGGACTCACTAAAAACACCCCGGTGGCCGGCCTCGATGCATGTCAAGGGGCTCCGGGATCTCCATACGGAACGCACCGGTGCCCCTCTCGCATTTGCTTGTGGAGCACAGTCCCGGGAATGACACCCATAGTCACGCCTGGCACCTACATAGGTGCTCACAGCGACAACTTGCCACAAGTTGCCGCTGCCTTCCCGGGATCCGCATACAGTCAGCCCTCACTCCAACCACCCGCGGACACTCCCTCACGAGGAAGGGAGAGGCGGCGTGGGGTGGCCGTTGCCAACACCCCGCCGCCGCCTCCTTCTCAAAGCGGGATCGGCCCTCTCCCGATCTCGCTCGGCGGCCTCTTTCTGAACCAATACGACCTCACAGAAAGAGGCCACAGCCTTCCAAGCTGCCTCGTCTGCCAGCATAGCCGCTACTACGCCTGGCAACGAGAGGTTCTGCCCGATCCTTGCAACTAGGATCTGCCGTTCCGCGCACCACGCTGACCACTCCTTCAGCGTGTGCTGTGCTGAATCCCGATCCCACCCACACTAATGGCATTGCGGTGTCGGTTCGCATCCAATCCTATTCAGGTACTCACCAAAGCAGCCATGCCCGGTGAGTACCTGGGTGAGTGGATAGGTGACAAAACTTACTTCTCTCCCTAGCCAGGCTTCGAGGTTTGGCTGAATTGCGCCAACAACACGCTGGCGCGAGTTCTGCGGCTCCTCGAGCCACTCGCACCACCTCCTGAGCGCACGTTGGCGCTCCTCAAACCGCACTTCAGCAGGCGTAATTCTACTCCCATCATCTAATCGGAGACGAACGTACACACGTGCGTCCATCTCCGCCAAGATGTCGAGAGGTGGGAAGCGCGCCAAGATAGTTGCCGCCTCAAACGATATCGTTTGATATCCTCGTGCTATGCGAATAGCAATAGGACTCTGCAAGCTATTAAACATAGCTCTGCAGCGCCTAACACCCGTCAGTCTTTTTGACCACACGGATGCTCCGTAGAGTGCCATCGATCGCATAACTCCCGCGTAGAGGCAGCAAACCCCTTCCCTAAGTCCCCCGAGCGGCTGAAATGCTCCTCGAAGCCCCAGCGGCTGTCCAAGATAAGGCCAAGGTATTTCAAGTACTGCCCCACCTGGACATCTACGTCACCCACGCGAACCGACAAGCTGGGTGGCTCCCTTCCCCTAGGGAACTTGTGGAACCATATCGCTTCGGGTTTATGAGGCGCTATCCTCAGACCCAGCTCGTGAATTTTATCCACCACACAAGCCATCCCGAGCTCGGCAAATTCCTTGGTCCCGTCGAAGGTGTCGTCCGCGTAGCAGACAACGTGTATGCCGACGGGGAGATCGACGCGCAGGACCGCATCGTATGCGAGGTTCCACAAAAGTGGCCCCAAAACAGACCCCTGTGGAGCTGGTCACTGACCTAACGTAGGGTGACCGAACCGGTGCAACAAAGACATATAGAAATCGGTTCAGCCCTTATTTCGTGATTGAAAAACAAACAAAGCTGTGTTAAATTTTTTGCAAGGGATAAAATAATGCGATATATGGTTCATGTAAAATCTCTACCATTATAAAATCATTTTATAGCATGTAGGCATGTGATATGGAGGCATAGAAGAAGATGAATTTTTGATTTTTATAGCCGTACATGAGTGTATGTAATGTGGATTTTATGCGTCGGGAAAAATGAGTTGCCGGAGTTATGGCACGTTTTGGTTGTATTAAATAAATTATTTTTACTGGTAAATGCTACACAAGAAATGAAGCTAGCAGATCCTGGCTGAATATCTACAATGAAAATGTACAAATGAAACAGCTGTGCTACCTGAAGACCGCTGCTAACGATCTAAAGGTACCTAGCTTAACTGATCCAAATCACTGACCGAGCGTGACTCGACTACTCGAGAGCTGGCTCTTATCTGGCTCAACGCATTAGTATTTTCATTTAGTGTGGCAAAGTGGCAATGCAGCCAACTCGTTATTGTACACCATATAAAAAGTTAAATAACAAAGTTATATCTACTACTAGCAGCGCCTCGCGGTTTCACCCGCGTAAGTCTCGATCCCGTGGAAATATCAGGATAAAAATGTGCCTATGTGTTATTCCGGGAGTCCAGTTATCTTCATTCCAAATTTCATCCAAATCCGTCCAGCCGTTTCAGTGTGAAGCAGTAACAAACAAACTAACACACTCACACACTCACACACTAACACACAAACTTTCGCATTTATAATATTAGTGTGACTAGATTATAACTGGGCTCTTAGGTAACTTTCCATTTAATCTTTATCATAGATTTTGTCGTCATAGATGTATGTCATAGACCTTTGTTAAATAACGGATCTAGCGATATCGCAGTCCGCCATGTCACTCTGTGCAAAATGGCGCGTGTGCATGAATAACTCTCATTGCAATGCCTGCATAAAATAACTAATAGTATACTTGCGTATAGAACTGAAACTCACACACTCGATACGCGATAATCACTTAAGGTGGTTGCTTTCGCTTGTGGCATGAAATTCAAATATTTTCATGTTTTTTGCTCATCACAGCTCATCAACACTTCTTCAGATAGCGAAAACTATGTTGCCGGTAATTATATGACCTAACACACACGTTTTAATTTATAGAATTACATAAATATCATTAGGTTAGCTACGATTGTGCTTCAATGGTATTTACAGTGTTTTTTTGTTTCAAGCACATTCATAGCCAAACTAATGTAATTTCTTTGATACTATAAATTAAAACTTGTGTGTTAGGTCACATAATTACCGGCAACATAGTTTTCGCTATCTGAAGAAGTGTTGATGGGCTGTGATGAGCAAAAAACACAAAAAAATGAATTTCGCACCAATAGACGTGACGGTCAATTACAGCGCAGCGGGCACATATTTAGTTGAACGATAAAGCAATTTCACTTCTTACCTAACACTTGTAACCTTTTTCATGTAGTACCAGTACCAGGGCATCATCACTCGCTCAAGGTCGCGCGATATATTCCTACAGCCCGGCCGATTCTCAGACGGAACAAGTGACAGTCGGTTGTCGGACGCACACCTGAGCGCTCGCGCAACACGTTTCCCGCGCAAATATGCCGACGCGTACATATTGTGCTGTATATGGATGCAATAGTCAAAAAACAAATAAAGAATTATCATTTTTTGCTTTGCCGAAGGACGAAGAAATTTAAGTTATTTGATTGATGTAGGTACATTAGTTATTTTCTGTAGGTACATATCGAAGAAATGCCTTTCATAGGTGTGATTTCTTGTGCATACAGAATAGATTTAAAAGATCTAGGTTGTTATATAGGTTTAAGTAATTACTTGAATTTAGGTACCTACCTACTTACCGATCTACTTACGTGCTTAATTAGACTTTACTTCTGAATCGCTCTAAATTAGCAGTAGAAGAGCTTTTTTGTGAAAGAGTTCGTCCGGGGAAGTACCTACTACCACCATACCTATTTCTGCCGCAAAGCAGTAGTGCTCGCATTGCTGCGTTCCGGTTGGAAGTGGTTGCCGGTGAAATTACAGGCACATAGACTTTTCATCTTTATGTCTCAGGGTGGCGGGTGCAGTGCAATGCTACATAAGGCGCGTCCTAGGTGGACGTGACCTATGTGATAATGCACTGTTCATAGGCAGAGGTTACCGCTTATCATCAAGTGGGCTACCTGCTTGTTCCGTCATTCTTAGTTCTTATAAAAATAAAAATAAACATAAATAAGTCTTTATTTCTACATAATAACAATATTGATAATAACATGTGGTACTTACGTAATTCGTAGGTACATAATATGTACCTAATATGTACCTATTTCAAAATGAAAATAGGTACTCGCAAGGTACTTTATGTAGGTTAGGTTATTTAGAGCGAGTTCAGTTCATAATAATAATATGTTTTGGTCATCGATGGTTTTGGTAAACCTACTGATGTTTTTAAATTAAATCGTAGCTTGTTAACTTCTTAAGCAGAGAAAAACTATACTTACCTACCAACTTAATATCTCATCGTTATAATATCCATATAACTTTGTAACTATTTAATTTACCTACAAGTAATTAATTTTGTAAAAATTAATAAAAACCCTCAACGCAATGAAACTTCTGAACCGATTTTGATATCTCCCGACAAATTCACCTTTCAAACAAAAAAAATCTAATTCGATTCATCCGTTCGGGAGCTACGATGCCACAGACAGACACACACACAGACACATACACACACACAACTACACACACACACACACACACACACACACACACACACGCGCGCGCGCGCGCACAGAGACACCTCAAACTTATAACACCCCGTCGTTATTCCGTCGGGGGTTAAAAATACCTACCTGCTTTCGATAATTTTTTTGTTATACTACTTGAATGATGGAACAAGCCGATGGCCCACCTGATGTTAAGCGGTAACCTCTGCCTATGAACAGTGCATTACCTCATGGGTCACGTCCATCTAGGACGCGCCCTATGTGGCATTGCACTGCGCCCGCCACCCTGAGACATAAAGCTCCGACCCTATGTTCGGCCTCTTTTAGCTGTCTTGCGCGTTACGAAGTAACTAATACATAATCTGTGCTACAATGTTGACTACCTACCTATCTAACGGAAGGTTTATTTAATTTTTGATTAGATATGTCGACAACCCTTTCGATGCTCATCACTCAGCGCCAGACAGCGACAGAGTTACGCGTTAGAAGAGAGAGCAAATGTTTAGGTGAATATCGCGATAGGCATTGAGCGCTAATGCGAGCTGAATTGCACTTTGTTGCGTCCCAGCAAGAGTCGTTATTTGTATAAATTTTTTCGCTAAGTGAGTCTTCTGTACCTGTACTAATATTTATTCTGTGCCAGTACCTCCATTGTATTGGTGCGCGTAGGTACAATATTGGCTTGGACATGCGTTCAATACAATGTTCGGCGTTTGAAACATTTAATAGCATGTTCTATGGAAGCTGAATGCTCCATTCAATGCAATGGAAACAAAATGTCCATTGCTAACAGAATGACAATTGTTTAATATGCAATGAGTTGCTGTATTGCTGAGGCAATAACCAATGCGTATTGCTAGTGATGACTTATGGAAATAGAGATGTGGTCGCTAACAATTGGCCTAATGCACAAGCTAAAACTGACGCAGCGGGCTATGGAGAGAGCAATGATCGGAGAGTCACTGAGTAATAGAATACGAAATACGATCTGTGGAAGAACCAATATGAACGGCATAGCTGTCAGAAGAATTAGTAAGTACATTTATTTACAGAAAGAATAAAACAACAAATACAAGGTATACAAATTAAAAAAAATATGTTTTGCTACCGGAAGACCGCTGCTAACGATCCAAAGGTAGCTCAACTGATCCAAATCACTACCAGATGGAAGCGTCCTTAAGATGGTAGTTATGTAAGTTAGTAAGTTGAAATAACAATGTTCTGGCCATTCTACATTTTAGTAGTAGTAGAGCTTTTTTGTGAAAGAGTTCATCCGAGGAAGTACTACCACCATGCCTATTTCTGCCGCAAAGCAGTAGTACTTGCATTGCTGTGTTCCGGTTTGAAGGGTATGGGTGCCGGTGAAATTACAGGCACATGAGACTTTTTATCTTTATGTCTCGGGGTGGCGAGCGCAGTGCAATGCCACATAGGGCGCGTCCTAGGAGGATGTGTCCTATGTGAGAATGCACTGTTCATAGGCAGAGGTTACCGCTTAACATCAGGTGGGCCATGTGCTTATAACGTCAAAAAAATAAAAAAAACTCTCAGAGATGGGAGAGCTGGTGAGGAATATATGTTCTCAAGTGGGAGTGCAGGAAGATTCTCCTCTTGATGGACCGTCCAATTTTTGAAGCTTGCAGGAAGTCGGTGTATGTTGGATGTTTAAGACCGGTCATCGTGGCATTCTATGAGGAAGGCATAAATATGTCCAGCTAGGGACTTCTACAGGCTGATGATGATGATGATGAAGGCTGAGAGTACAGTACCTACCTATTACAAAAAAACGAGTGAGCCTTACAGTAGTCGCATATGACGTGTAACATCTGACATCTCTCCTCCTTGGTACCTAATAAGTGTTACACATAAATTAGATGTTACACATGTATCATTACTACACACTTTAAATAAATAATATGACTTTCACTAAATCGTTAGCTTTAAGCCCTCATTCATGGAAAAAGTCTATAACTCCAGTTTATTCCGTGTTTCTTTTATTTATTTGTTTATTTTTATTTTATTTGTTAGGATCTCAAAATAACTTAAATATATAATAAATTAATTGGATGCGTTCCCTGTGCTTACTCTGTAAAGGAAACCACAGCTGACACCTGCTAACCACAGCCATTTCAGTCTAGGAAAAGCAACAAACGCTACAACGCGAAATCTTTTTCTACAAATGGGGCCCATGTTACCACCCTAACCACAGAATAAATAATAGTACCCTAACACAAAAAACAAGCGCTCAATTATTGTTGCACGTCATCAAAAACAAAATACTCTCACCAAAGCCTCATGAAACTTAACAACTATTACATAGAACCAATAAAAGCGTTGGTAATAAAATTTGATAGGTTAACAAACACGTTACATGGTATTGGCAATCTAAAAAGTGTATTGATTGGTTGTTTGATTTTAGTTGATTGAAATACCATATTTGTACAATTATTTATTCTGTGGCTACACTAATAACTGAAGTAGTAGTAGAGCTGTCTCCATCGTCAGCATCTCGATGTGACCAGAATTATTGTATTGTCATCGGAACTTGATAAGTTTGCAAAGTTTCAGCTCAATCGGATGTCAAAAAGTGGTTGAAATTCAGCTTGCAGCAAGACGCGAACATACATACTTACAGACAAACATTGCAAGTTAAATAAAAGCTTGTAAATAACTGTGTATACGTATCACAGAATAACACAACATGAATAATATAAAATCAATACTTTATTAACGCGCCGGTACAGTTGGTAACAAAACACGAAATGGGAACACTTATGCGGTATCCGTTAACGTAAACAATGCTTCGTCCGGAATCCGGATCGGAACTTACGCGATCACGTTCGCGGAAATGGAATTTTAAATCCGCGCGTTCTTAGCGCGGTCCGCGGCCTATGCTCATGTGTTGGAGTAAGGCAGTTTGCACATCAAGAAGAAGATTACGTCACTGCACTGCACTGCCTCATCATCACCATCATCATCAAACGACGTCCTTTGAGCCCTCTTAACATAGAGTGCAATGGAAGGATTTGCCATAATCAAAACGCCTGGCATATGTGGGTTGGTGATAGCAGTATTGGTGTTAAGTACTCAGGTGGATTGTCGGGCCATGTCCAGCATGATAATTATAGAACGTCTCTTTCCGTGGATGCCGGAAAAGTAAGGGATTACACCAGGGAAATACTGCGATCACCAATCCACCTGCCAAGCGTGGCGATTATGGATAATAGGTACTCCCATTGCATTTTACCCATCTCTTAGTCGGCTTTTACGATATCCACCAACAACGAATATATTACTCACGTACTTTTGGTCTATTCCCGATGTTCACGTTTTTTTGTCCACGTTAACGAGGACAAGCTCGACGTGGACAACGGGAATATACCGTACTTTTAGTTTAAATTTATATATTGTTTAAATAACTTTTTTAGAGCACTGCATTGTTTCTGTATATAATGGTTTAACTATCTAGTTTGTAAGTGTACTGTCTTTCAGTTGTGTTATTGAATATACGTGTCTGATTTGAGAAACAAATAAACGCTTTATCTTCTATAAAATGCGCTCGGCAACTGTCTTGATTTCTACCCAACGCCTCTAGGTCTGATTTTCTGAAACAAGCTTGCGGATTTCTTCCCCAGTGTACTCCGTACCTAAATGCTTTTCTGGCTTACGTATAATACGTGCACTTGCAAGTGCAATGTATAAAACTGAACAGTGGAAACACTCGCCGCATTCGCGCTAACGCCTCTGTATTATTTATTATTCTTTGCGACAGGTCTAGTAGTGAGGTGTTACGGTTTTATGTGCAATTGTGATGCGGCTTAGACGGAGTGCCTTTGCTTCCAAGCCATACTTGTTTTAGTACACTTGTTGTACCTGCCTGAAAATAACAGACACATGAGACTTTCATCTTTACATCTCAGGAGGTTCGTCAGGAGAGTCTCGGATTGTAATGACCTATAGGGCGCCTCCTAGGTGGACGTGACCTATGAGGTATTTTATTGTTATAGGCACAGGTTATCACTAAACATCAGGTAGGCCAGCAAATTTTATACATTTTTTTAAATACATTCTTGCCTAAAGCTAGTTTCATATTACTGTGTCGGGATGTGGCGTGGCGCGCCAGAACGCAATCGGTTACGTTGACGCGCCACAACACAACACAACCTACTAATGTGAATCTAGTCAAAGGTAATAAACGTAACCGATTGCGTTCTGGCACGCCACGCCAAACCCCTACATAATAATATGCACCTAGGTTAAGGCCATTGTTAAAAGGTAAGGTTTACTAAGAAACTAGCATCCACATGAAGATTGGAAGTCAAATTCAAAATAATTTTATTTGTTAAAATCACATTCAGATCATTTTGATTCATTCGCTTGCGAGTTACTCCGTACCTATAACAAGCTAGTTTTGTAAAAATCTAAAAATCCCCTTCTATTTTCAGTGTTGAAGTAGGATCCTGAAGCTAAATACTAGTCACGACTAGATGTCGCCACAGTAAAACAAAGAACGTGCTATCAGCTGTCATTAAAAAAATATTGCGAGGTGCTGATTGGTGGGATGAATACGGTCTACATTTTGGACAGAATCCGGAAATAAATATTCGTGGGATGAATCCATGAGATCTATACGGACGCACCCGATGATTGTGGAAACTAGAAAATCATTTTAAATAAGCGTTATAAAAATCTCATAAATAAATATTAATCTAGGTCATAATCCCATTTTTAATCGGCATAGTCGTTACGGTTTCGTTGTCTAACAAACAAATAAACCAACTAACATCCAAACTTTCTTTACCAGTGACGCGAAAGAAGACTTTCCATCAGCACGGCTATTGTCTAATCGATGTCGATTACCATTTTGCTGTTCATTGTGCTGCGTGTTTTAGCTTTATTTACAAAAGATAAATTTTTTGAAACACGCATCGCAATGGACATCAAAATGTTAATATAAGTCGAACTTCAGTCTGTTAGACAATAAGAGCGCATGGCAGTCAGCGGACATAAATATACCAGTATAAATAAAATGCTACCTTTCCTTTGAGTGTCCCCCACCACCACCAGGCCTTATAACATCTACGAAAGTAAGCATTTGCCCTCTCCACTGACGCCATATCACCTGAGACACATTTTTGATACCGTAGGCCTTCCCAGGATCCTACGCTACCCTCTCGATCTTGCCGACAGACCCACAGGAATGACGAGTCAATACGTGTGGTATCGGTTCAGTTACTGGTGCTTTACGACTTAGACCCAGCCGGGTTTGTATCAAGTTTTCCTTCTGAACAACGCATACAGTAAAACGACTCCTAAGAAATCCAACAGCCAGGACATAACTTCTTCCAACAAGATACGCCTAACAAGTCCGGGTTGCGTGTCCAAATAAATAAGAAATCGGATTCTTGCGACCTTCGTTTTCTCAGTAAACCTGTCTAGTAATTTTTCAACGGATTGTAAGCTTTACTTAATTTATATCTTAAGACAGCCGACCGTTGGGAGACCCTGACCCTTAACAAGCGGTTTCTATTCGACGATTTGTCTTGTGGCATTATCCATGCCAGAAAGAAGATAATAATACCAACCGGCACACAGATGCAAAACTCCCACACTTAGTTACGCCCTTTTATTTTAGCCACAGAATAAATAAATCAAATATGTTTATTTAGACTCTATCAGGTCAGTAAAAATAGGCATTTTTTTTTGTAACCATTGATAGACCTTTGTTTGACCACGATCTCACCTGTTGGTAAGTAACGATGTGGCCGAAGATGGAGCACAAAGGTAAACTAAAACTAAAATCTGATTAAGGGGTTATTTGAGTTTTTAATTTGACGCAATGGCGGCCATGAGCTCACCACTTGTCACGTCAATATTCCACGATGGTGAAACTCACGGTGAAAAGAGGCCTGTGTGTCTATGTAGTATGTATGTATGAATTTGAATACCTACCTACATTACGCTTGGGTTCCAACAGAGGTACTCTTTGGTCAGCGGTATTTTTTAAGAGTTTCAATTCTATGTAGTAACTTTTATATTAGGACCATCCACTGAGCCACTAGGGTTCTCACTTGTCACATTATTTTTCAGCTTCCATCAAATTTAAGATGACACTTTGTTAAGCCGTTTGTCTCAGTCATAATTTGAGCACATGAGACTCGTGGCAATTTATTTTAAAGGCACGTTCCAATAAAATAAATTGAAAAAGGGATTAGGTGTCTGGAGGTTATTCAGGCTGATAATGTAATGAGAGGTAAACATTTATTTGTTGTAGACAGTATTTGATGAACACGTTTAAATTAATTTTTAATAGTAGTTTATGCAACTGTCATATAAGAAGGGGTATTAAAACACGAGAGTCTGTTTATCACATGAGGCGAAGCCGAATGCGATAATAGGTTGACTCGAGTGTTTTAATACCTAAGTTATATGCAGTTTCATACACTACTTTATCTTCACTCATAGGAAAAATTTAAATTAAACAAAGAAAAACACGATCGGCAAAAAAATGTATGGGAAGCGCGGGAAATTATGTTCAAACTACTCATGCGTGCGCCATTTTTTCACAGTTCGAACTGCGCATGCGTGCGCCTTTTTTTCATATTCAGGCTATAACCATAGACTAGTTTAATGAATTAATAAAAAAAAGATACCGGTACTATAATGAGTTTTATGATACAGTTGGCGGTACTATAATGAGTTTTATTCTTAATTTTATGTATATGCGTCTATAAAGTGCGTCTGTATAGAACCGTCTTTGAATTCGTAATTCGAATTTTTCGATTTGAGTGTAGATAAAAGCTTTTATTTAACTTCACTTGTTATCAAATTATTTTATTAAAAAAAAGTATTGGACAAATGGTTTGGTTAATATTGGATTGGATTGGCATTGAAATTGACCAAACGCAGAGAGCAGCAATACTGACACAATTCTTAGCCAATCCAAACACAATTCCAAATTCAATCCAATGTGAGCAGAATGTTTTCAAAAGTATGGGAGTTTTCAACATTGTGCTAAATATTAGATTAAAATTAACATTGGACAACTATTAGTATTGGATTCAAGGGTAAAGCTGCCAAAGACAGCCATAAAATGGTGATGAAAGGTGGACAACGGAACTCCTCGATGGACAGTAGCCTGGCAGTGTTTAGGCTCAATTAGATCAGCTCACGGTCCTGTTATCAGTTCATGGAAGCATGTACCTGTTTAGTAGTTTTAGTATTTGATGCGAAAATAAAATAAATGTATTGCCATTACATTATGGCCAGAATTATGCTGAGATGAATGCCGTATTGGCGCGACTTTTTTATCAATTTCGATGACTTTGAATAGGTGCATGGGCTTTTCCCATTTTGTAAACAATGTTTTTTTAATTTATCCAATGTGTTATATTAATTGTAGCAATTTGTGTAACTTTGTTCTATTTTATTTTTATTTTTTGCGCTTTGTTTCTTGCAATCCCATCTCGTGTGTTTGTTCTGTTTGTTTTCTTGTTTGCGTGCCAAATATTTAAGCATTTCATTTCATTAAAGTTTCCCAATAAAACTTCATATCCGAAATAAGTTTCAAGAATTCACTTCTGGTATCACTTAGATTTTCATGTTCAATCCGATGGATTTATACATCACGTCTCAGTAGTAAATTTTGCTATACTCGTAACATTACGATGCTAGTGCAATATTCAAAAACTTTACAAACTGAATTTATACGCTAGTTTTCAGGTAATTTTGACTGTTATCTCAAAGGTTATATCATCTCATATTTAAACTATAGTAGCTCAATGAATGGTAGACCTCGCGATCACAAACTTGTATAAAACTATGCGTCAAATCGATCCATAACCTACGACGAGCTCTGTAGAGCGTAGGGCGAGTAGCCGGCTGAGACGCGAAAGGTTGCGGGTTTGATTCCCGCTGCGGGACAATGTTTGTATGATCTGCAAATATATGATCTGGGTCTGGGTGTAATGGTACCATAGTACTAGTAGTTTCTGATACCCATGACACAGGGCATCCTAGTGTGGGATCAGGACTATGTATGTGACTGTTGTTATGTGGTGTTATATTATGTTATAATGACCAAACAAAGAATCCAAAGAGAAAAAACTTTTGTTTTATAAAACTAACTTTTTCAGAAAAAGTAAAAATAAATTTAGTCTAGGTATTTCGAATGCAGAACTTATTATATTCAAAATCGAGCCTTTAACTTCTAATTCCCTTTTCGATAACTCTCCGGTTTCATACTTCACCTAAGTGGCCCTAAAAAAACTCAGCCTATACCTTGACTACTTGATCGATTTGGCTCATATTCGAAATTATTCAGAATTGAATACCGAATCCTGCTGAATATTATCAAAATCCGCCGGTAAATGGCACCCCAGCAAACATCCGATTTTTTGGAGGAAACACCCTGAAAAAAAAGGATTGTTCCGTAATCTTGCCACATTTCCCACGTTAATGACAATGGGTGAAAACCTTTGTCAGAGCCAGAACTCATTAGTATAGTGACTCAAGGAACGTAGCTCCAACCACTTGATTACGAGAATGTAAATAATTTAAATAACTCTAGTTTTCAGTGATAAGCGAGAGCGGAATATATCAAAGTCAAAGTCAAAGTCAAAGTTTCATACTTTATTATTTGAAATCACAAAATATAATTATATTAAGACATTTAAGACTAAGACAATAAACTAAAACTAAAATTAAAACCTACCTATAAGATCAGCAAGCTGTCACCCGATGGCAGCGTGCCCAGAATGCTGGCTGCATTACCACGCTGAATGGCATTGCTTATAATTATATAAATAAAATAAATAAATAAATAATGCTGGACAGTTTACACAACATTATCTAGCCCCAAGCTAAGCAGAGCTTGTGTTATGGGTACTAGATAACTGATATACAATATAATAACATAGATAGATATTTTTTATTATACATAGAAAATACCCAGAACACCCTGAACAAATATCTGCATATCGCACAAATATTTGTTCCGAGGCGGGAATCGAACCCGCAACCTCCAGCGTCGCAGGCGAACGTTCGCCCGCCCCGCCACAGAGGTCGTCACTTGACATAGGCGAAATTGTTTGGATCAAGAGAAGAAGGATCATTTTGAATCGTCTTAAAAACTTTTACTCCTTTATGCATTGTTTATTTGTATATCGTGTCACTGGTTCATTCTTGGTCACCCTGCTTTTAAGTACCAGCTTGGCCCTAAGAAAGGCCTTGTAAGATGGTGAAAGAATCAGTGTGTTGGAGGTACTTTGATGACGTCTGTGGGTGGAGAGTAGCCGGCTAAGACACAAGAGGTTGCTAGTTCGATTACCGCTGCGGGACGAATGTTCGTATGATCTGTAATTATTTAAGTTAGTATTTACATTACCTTACAGCATTGCAGGCCTCCGTATGAAGCTGTGACAACAACATAAAGACATGTTAATCCTTAATCATATTTCCAAGGACACGATAGAGCCCAAAACAGGATTCCGATAAATTTTCTCGATATTTTTTTTCCATAAACTATTCCTTATAGTTTTTCCTATCATTATTATATCATATCACGTGTTATATCGTATCATACGAGGGCTTAGTTCAGGTTTGTAATTTGGAAACACTCGGAATAACAGAACTGCGAGTTGAAATGTCCGTCAACACGTCATTTTTGTATGCAGAAAATGAAAAGCGGACTTGTTGAGAAAGTCATTAAAACCATACATAAAAACAAATATCGACTCGCCATTCGACGATAGTCGGGACACCAAATGAAAAACTTAGACAAACTTGTACTAGGCCCTCAGAACAAGAGGCTTTATCATAGTCACACGGGGGATGTATCTCTTGCAGGCTGTGCTTTGTACCAAACGTTATAGAGAACGAATACTGCGTTAAGATTGGATTAAACGGTGCTTTGTTGAATCGATGAAAGGGTTACCTAGCGTACACTCCACAGTGTCTAATTTAGATTTCACTTGTGAGGAAGCTTCTGGAACTTCTCTTCATAAAGGCTCAAGGTTTAGCTAAAACTAAATTGATTTAAACCTTGTGTGCTCTGTCCTTAGAGGTTGGATTAATTCTATTGTTTATTTATTTAAGACTTGCGGTTTCCCGCGGTTTCACTCGCATTATAGGTACTCCCAATGGAACTAAATGTCTGGTTTATTTATTTAAGACTTGCGGTTGTCCGTGGATCCACCCGCATTATAGGTACTCCCAATGGAACTAAATGTCTGGTTTATTTATTTAAGACTTGCGGTTGCCCGCGGTTTCACCCGCATTATAGGTACTCCCAATAGAACTAAATGTCTGGTTTATTTATTTAAGACTTGCGGTTGTCCGCGGATCCACCCGCATTATAGGTACTCCCGATGGAACTAAATGTCTGGTTTATTTATTTAAGACTTGCGGTTGCCCGCGGTTTCACCAGCATTATAGGTACTCCCAATGGAACTAAATGTCTGGTTTATTTATTTAAGACTTGCGGTTGCCCGCGGTTTCACCCGCATTATAGGTACTCCCAATGGAACTAAATGTCTGGTTTATTTATTTAAGATTGCGGTTGCCCGCGGTTTCACCCGCATTATAGGTACTCCCGATGGAACTAAATGTCTGGTTTATTTATTTAAGACTTGCGGTTGCCCACGGTTTCACCCGCATTATAGGTACTCCCAATGGAACTAAATGTCTGGTTTATTTATTTAAGACTTGCGGTTGCCCGCGGTTTCACCCGCATTATAGGTACTCCCAATGGAACTAAATGTCTGGTTTATTTATTTAAGACTTGCGGTTGTCCGCGGATCCACCCGCATTATAGGTACTCCCAATGGAACTAAATGTCTGGTTTATTTATTTAAGACTTGCGGTTGCCCGCGGTTTCACCCGCATTATAGGTACTCCCAATGGAACTAAATGTCTGGTTTATTTATTTAAGACTTGCGGTTGCCCGCGGTTTCACCCGCATTATAGGTACTCCCAATGGAACTAAATGTCTGGTTTATTTATTTTTTTACTATAGGTTTCGAGGGGTACAGTTTACGTAGGATTCAATTCCTTTTTACGGTTTTACGATAGGTTTCGAGGGGCACAGTTTACGTAGGATTTAATTCCTTTTTACGGTTTTACGACAGGTTTCGAGGGGTACAGTTTACGTAGGATTCAATTCCTCATCCACCGGTGTTAGATTGTTTTTACGAACGAACTTACGAACGATTCGACTAACGAACTAACATACATAGATAGGGGCTGACAAAACAACTACATATTAACGGGAATAATGGAGACTAGCGAGATGCTAGACGTTCAGAAAGATGTAGCGGAGAATATAAGGAAATTATTCAAGAATATTAAGAAGGATGCTTTGGGCAGGAAAACGTCGAAATACATTAAAACAAAGAGGAGCCTTATAACCGAATGGTCGAAGATATTTGAGCAAAATCACAATGTTTTGGTGTCTCGGGAAGACGTGGCAAAGGAGCATGAATACATGAAGATGGATATTTACGGGGAGATTTCGGAAGTAATTATGAAGATTAAAAGTTTGTTGTTTAGTTACGAGGAGATGATAAGAGAGGAGGGCGAGGAGTCCGAACAGGATTACACACTTTACAGTTACGAAGAGCTGAAACGAAGAACCAAAGATTTGGATGAGATCACGATACCAATTAATGAAGAATTTGTGAAGAACAAAACAGAGGTGGAATTGACGGATGTGCTGGAGGCAATGAAAACAAGGATAACGATTATTGAAGAATTAAAGGAAGAGTTATTTCGGTTGAATTTGGCACAAATGAGATTAGCGGAGGGGGTGTTCCGACCAGCAAAGATAAGATACAACAGAGCGAAGGAGATTCTGGAATCAAGGTTGGACAATGGAGTCAGTATCGATCAGCCAAGGAATCGAAGTGTGAAGTTGCCAATGATCAGCATTCCATACTTCAATGGGAGTTACGAAACATGGCTTTCATTTTATGATTTATTCCAAAAAATAATTCATGAAGATAATACGATATCAAGCACGGAAAAAATGCAATATTTAAAAACGCACGTACGCGGCGAAGCGGAGAAACTAATTCAGCATTTAACGATCATTGAAGTAAATTACGAAACAGCGTGGAAATTGCTTATAAAGCGATATAGAAACGAACGAATGATTGTTACGAAATTTGTTGATAAAATAATGGATTTGAATTCAGATAAGTTAAGAACAATGCACGATTTAACACAAGAGTCATTAAGAGCCCTTAACAATATGAAGATAGAGACTTCAAGCTGGGGACCGATATTGGCTCGAATAATTTGCAGGAAGTGGAAAAAGGAGACGAAAATGTTATACGAACAATCGTTGCAAGAGCCGAACAAAGTACAATCATTTGATGAAATGATGCAATTCTTAGAAAGACGATTTAAATGTTTAGAAGTGGATTCAATAGGCGAAAGATCGTTCGAAAACAATAATTACGTAAAAAACTATTGGGGGTCCAACCAGCACAACACGTCGTATCAGGATAATCAGGTGTACGGCGTGTACGCCAATAGAACGTACGATTTCCCTGGTAGGAGAAATCAACTTATTACATCGAGCTTAAGACAAGAAGAAGAGAATCCAAGACCGGTGATTAGATGCAACGTTAACATGGTTGCAACAAGTGACTCGCAGGATACAGCACTCCTTGCTACCGCTATAGTTCATGTAACTACGTACGATGGAACCCCAAAGGTACTAAGAGTTGTCTGTGACCAGGGGTCGGAAGTTTCTTTTTGTACAGAAGAGGTGGCGCAAATGTTATCGTACCCTAGACGAAAGATAACAGGAAAAATATCAGGATTTGGAGACGAAAAGCCGAAGAAGGCAAATTCTGCTATTCAAATAAACCTAAAACCAGGTTTTAAAAGTGGATACATATTACCAGTATCACTCATAGTGCTGCCAGAACTCATGTCGTCATGTCCTTATCAAGACTTGCCACAGATTAAGTCAGAAAAATTAAGAAATAAGGCGATAGCCGATCCGACATATTACGCGAGGGGTCCAATTGATATTTTGTTGGGTGTGAAAGAATATACAGAAATACTGCAAACGGGAGTAGAAAAAATCCAGGATGGAATCATAGCACAGAACACTAAGTTGGGATGGATATTATCCGGAAGTTGTCCAAAGTATAAACACACAAAAATAAATCATAAATATCAAGGACGAGCCTACGTCGCTAAAAGAAAACCTTGTTTGGTCTGCAATAAACAAGGTCACGTTATTTACAAATGTCAGCAGTTTGCAGAAATGCACATGAATGAAAAAAATGCAAACAATTAACAACAAGAAGTTATGTGTTAATTGCCTGAATCACATATCTTCACAAAAATGACACAGTAAGCATTGTTGTCACTACTGTGGCGGAAAACACCATTCAATGATGAAAGGACAGCAAATGATGACAAGGACACAACACCGACTTTACCCCATCACCAGCGTTGCCCCCAAAAACCTAACTGAAAATCCCCGCAGTTTGGGGAATTCCCCACAGATTGGCAACGCTAGTGATGGCCCATCACTAGTTGGATCGGGTTGTTATGTACCTACTAGTATTATATACCTATTCGCCTCATCATCAGCCCACACTAGTCCACTGCTGGACATAGGTCTCTCCCAATACGCGCCACTATGCCTGGCGTTCGGCTCTTCTCATCCATTTTCTGCCCGCCGCCTTTCGTAGGTCATCGCTCCACCTAGCCAGAGGGCACCCCACGCTACGTTTGCCAAGACGCGGTCTCCACTCAAGAAGTCGCTTACCCCAACGGTTGTCGATTGTTCGGCATATATGACCAGCCCATTGCCACTTCAGCTTGCTAATCCAGCTGCTAATCTTGCTATTCGCCTCGCGCGCCACGAATACTATGTATTTTGTGGCGGCGCGGACGCAGGGATTGATTGGTATTTGGATCGCCACCACGGCGCGGCGTGGAGCGCACTCCGCCCACGCTCATAACCCGCTTCGATCTATGTAGGTAACATTGTGATAAGTTATTCTTCAGCTGAACTTTAACTCATAAACAGTTGATATTTCTATTGGTTACGAACTTAAAAATTGTTTGTGAATTTTCATATCTAGTGTATAATATTATACTCTGTGTCTTCAACCAAATTAAGCTCTGCGTAGTACATAACGAATGTGTGTTGAATATTATACAGGCGTAACAGTGAGTTTGTCTAACGTTTATTTACCTTTTAGTTTTAAGTACCTACGTTTTAGTAGTAGTAGAGCTTTATTGTGAAAGAGTTCGCCCGGGGAAGTACTACCACCATACCTATTTCTGCCGCAAAGCAGTAGTGCTCGCATTGCTGTGTTCCGGTATGAAGGGTAAGGGTGCCGGTGAAATTACAGGCACATGAGACTTTTCATCTTTATGTCTCAGGGTGGCGGGCGCAGTGCAATGCCACATAGGGCGCGTCCTAGGTGGACGTGACCTACGAGGTAATGCACTGTTCATAGGCAGAGGTTACCACTTAAAATCAGGTGGGTCATCTGCTTGCACCGTCATTCAAGGGTTATAAATAAAAAAAAACTACTGACCATTCAGATGTTTCCGCATATTGCATCTTAGGTTACTTGCTTATTGCGGAAATAAATATATAAACAAAAGGAAAAACAAGGAAAGCTAAATAAAAAAGTAATTAATTTTGTAAAAATTAAAAAAAACCCTCAACGCAATGAAACGGCTGAACGGATTTTGATCAAACATAGCTAAGAAAACTCCCGACAAATTCACCTCTCAAACAAAAATAAAACGAAATCGGTTCATCCGTTTGGGAGCTACGATGCCACAGACAGACACACACACACAAACATACACACACACACACACACACACAGACACGTCAAACTTATACGAGTATAACACCCCGTCGTTTTTTAAATTACTAATGTTTATTTAAATTATTGTACGATCTGCAGATATTTGTTCAGGGTGTTTTGCATATTTTCTATGTACCTACCTACTTATAATAAAAAATATCTATCCATGTAATGTATTGGATCAGTTATCTAGTACCCATAACACAAGCTCTGCTTAGCTTGGGGCCAGATCTTGTTGTTTGAACTGTCCAGCATTATTTATTTATTTATTTTTATCGTTCATGTAATGGAAACCTTATCTAAATCGGTCAAACCATTTTTGAGATAAATTTTTGGAACATTTGTTTGCACACACAAAACAACTTCTCACCCTCACCCTAAACGTAATGTAACGTGCCCTCTGTTTCATCGGGGCTAAAACCAAAGTCACCTAAACTAATAACAGCAACTCCAACGTAAGTAAAATAAAGCAATGCTGTAATTATTAATTACCGCAATTTTGTAGCCTCTGACACTTGTTTAATGAATAGCTAACACAGACGTAGATAGCTTGTAGTGGACGCAGCTTGATCAGTTTAAAGCCCTTCTCCCATTACGATACGCACAGGCGATTCAAGTATCCTGTGGGTCTCGGAGACTAGTCGCCGCCAAGTATCTCACATACATTTGAATGGAGGCTCGCACACTAGCCTGCATTCAAATGTATGCGAGATACTTGGCGGCGACTAGTCTCAGAGACTTGCAGGATACTTGAATCGCCTGTGCGTATCGTAATGGGAGAAGGGCCTAAGGCTGTTTGACTACCGAAGCAGAACATAGGGTTACCGTAACCAGAACAGAAAATGACAGAAAATGACAGTGACAGAATTAGCCTAACCAATTATGTTTGACAGACGTTTTCATAAATTTTCTGTCATTTTCTGTCCCGGATTTGTTTGTTAGATTCGTTGGTATAAGATTTGTCCTGGCTGCTAGCTTATTATGGAATGTTTTAATACTGGAAGAAAGCGTTAGCCAAGTCAGCCGTGGGAAGCAATGGCGGTGATGAGCTCACCACGAATCTATATCCCACGATAGTGCAACCCACACTGATGAGGCCCATTGAGGCTCTGCCTACCCCTTTGAGAAAAAAGGCTTGTTTCTATGTATGTATGTATGTAGGATATATTCCTAGTTGTCCTAGCTATTGAGAAAGAAGATCTGCGTACTGTATTACTATAACCTACTAGCTGAACAAAATTATAGGTGTAAGGGATCAAACAGCACAATGGATCGATCTCAAGGGATCGAACAGGAACTACTCAGTTGCTTGGGTATCTTTTGGAGCACAATTGGCTTGATGGATTAGAGGTTTTTAAGCTGGTTTTCTTTTTTTCTTTGAATCAGCTTCCACTTGTTCTCGGGGCAACACCCTTTGCGCTCACCAAATATTAGTAAGAAGGATCATCAAAAAAAAACAGACCGTGTTTGTTGCCTGATTCTTCTAGGGCTGCTTGTGTTGGAACAGGATTAAATTTAAATTATTTTTTTAATATGATTCAAAATTATCCTTGTGGTTTCAATGAATAAAATAATTTATGATTTTGACTTTTGACTTTTGAATGAACCAGCCACTTTATTCTTCACTAATGAGTACGGTTGCGGACAAATTGGACTGTCTAGATAAATCAACATAAAAATTACACGTATTGTTCACACATTTTAGCGCAATTGTATAATTAATATAGAGCATTTAATTGTAATAACATAACGCAATTGTTATACAAAATGGATCGAAATTTAATAATCATAAATATCTTGTGCCGCTGCGTAAAGATAATAAAATTTCCCGCTACTACCACCAGTGGTACAGTTCCGTGGTACTAGTGAGAACAACGCATGATATTCATGTGGCCCACCTGATATTAAGTGGTTGCATTACCACATAGGTCACGTCCACCTAGGACGCGCCCAATGTGGCATTGAAGCGGTGGTGGAGTACCTCAAGCAGAAAACAGGGCTAACCATGAGGATCGAGCAGTTGGAATCTCGCCATGATGTCAATTTTATTTCATTTATGGTGAGGGTGCCGACTGACTGTCTATCGACCTTCATGAGTTCTGGCCGAAAGGTGTCAAGTTCAGGAGGTTTTTCGGACGCCTGACACGAGACACCGCGCAGATGCGTCATACGCCTACACGTGTAGGCGTAGGAGTGTTTTTTATAAGTATGTTAGTTTTTAAGGTATTTATGTCGCTATGGGCTTATTGTTTAGGTTTTTGTACATTTTCCAATAAGCCTGAAATAAAGATATTTGATTTGATTGCACTGCGCCCGCCACCCTGAGACATAACGATGAAAAGTCATAAGGATTCTTATTTTCACCGGCATCCATTACTTCCAAACCGGAACACAACAATGCAAACGCTACTGCTTTGCAGAAGAAATAGGTATGGTGGTAGTACTTCTCCGGACGAAACCTGTCACAAAAAGCTCTACTACTAACAACATGTCTATGGTATGCGTTAAGCATTTAAGAGAAAATAAATATCAGAAAGTACGAAGACGCAAATGTTAATTTTCATAGACAAACGCATTTTTATTGCGACAAATATATCTTATAGCCTAATCTTATATTTACAAGCATGATTCAGGTTTTCAGTAAAACGTATAGAAGTGAATTTCAGAAATTATCAGCGCGATATCGCTACATAATCGAGCGTGGGCACGAGTGCTTATTTTGTTATGGGGAATTTATCAGTTTCACTTTCTGCACGCTACTCTGTGCGCTAGTGTTTATATTACCGTTTTCGACACTAGGTAAGTGCTTATTGCGACAAGATCGTGTGCAAGCACGGGTACTTATTTTGTTATAGGGAATTTATAAACACTTTCTACACGCTACTCTTTGCGCTAGTGTTTATATTACCTTTTTTGACACTTAAGTGCTTATTGTGACAAAATCTTGTGCGAGCACGGGTACTTATTTTGTTATGGGGAAATTAGAAGTTTCACTTTTTACACACTACTCTGTGTACTACTGTTTATTTTAACTTTATCGACACTAGGTAAGTGATTATAGCGACAAAATCGTGGGTAAGCACGGGTACTATTTTGTTATGGGGAATTTATAGTATCACCCCTATACGCTAGTGTTTAATTATCGTCCTTCACACTAGATAAGTGCTTATAGCAACACAATTGAGTGAAAGCACGGTTGCTTATTTTGGTATGGGAATTTATGAGTTTCACTTCTATACCCTAGTATTATATTATCTTCCTATTTTATGGATCGGCAAGACTCAGAATAACGACGGAACCGCAAATTGGATTCGGAAGTCATCCCGCGATGTGACTCCGTTACACAGATTGGAGCAATGTTTATAGCAAGTAATTACTCTATTAACATAATTTATGGTTTTCAATACACAATACTTTTCTTATATAAGTAAAAAGGCTACGTCTATCTGTGTCTGAATGAAAAGTTATAATTTAAGTTCTATTCGACGGATTTTGATACATTTTACACCGTCGTTTAAGAGCGGCCAATCCGGTCAAACTTTACATATAAACTGGTCGTACGTAGTTCGTACGTGATTATGGCATCGTAACATTTTATCCTTTAGATTTTTTATTAAATTAAGTTTATTGGGAATAAAAAAACAAAAATTAAAATGTTTTTGAGAAACAAATTCAGTAAAAGCCTTCAGAAATAAGCTTTTTTGCATAATTTTTACCTGAACTTTGGCTGTTCATAACGTGCTCATAAATTGAAGAAAACTTTCATCTAGAAAACCCTGCCCATGTTATGTATTTTTTTAAATCATTATATAGATAGGTAATGTATCGAACAGGAATTACTCAATGTATCATGATGCACATAATGTACTAAAATCTAAAATAAATATTAGGTAGGTCCTAGGTACCAGTCATCACACCACTCTCCTCATAAATCTAGGGCATTGATCAGATTCAAAAATAAAATGGTGTCTGATTGATCCCTTGGCTATGATCCTGCGGTTTTAAAACTATAAATAATAAATAAATAATGCTGGACAGTTCACAGAACATTATCTAGCCCCAAACTACATAGAGCTTGTGTTATGGATAAGTACTAGATAACTGATATACTTACAATACATGACATAGTTTTTTTTTAATTATACATAGAGAATACGCAGAACACCCTTAACAAATATCTACAGATCGCACAAATTTTAGTTCCGATACGGGAATCAAACCCGCAACCTCCTGCGCCGCAGGCGAACCTTCGCCCGCCACGCCACAGAGGTGGTCGGTGCTAGCGGTCATGTTTGCACACGTGTTATTCTCCCAAGGGAACTAAATTTTGGGATAAAATTATCCTATGGTTTTATATAAGTTTTAATCTATCTGTATACCAAATTTCATAAAAATTTGCGATGGCATGTTTGCAGGAAAACACGACAAACATCTTAATATAATTATCATTCGTTTCCTTTATCTCTGGGGTAAGGATAGGGAAGTTCCCATAATGTTTGGTTTTTGTTTATCTTTCCCAAAAGTCTCAGAATCTCTATTATTTTTCTTCCATCAGAGCAATAATATTATCAGACTCCGCTCGTCACACATTCCACATTTCCGGCAAGCTAACATGAAAAACCCATTTGAGCTCGATAAGGCCATTAAAAGCGTGTAGAATTCATTATTCCAATCGTTCTGTTTGCTTTCATTATGGCCAGAAACGGAACGTAATTTAACTAGAATTGAAACGTATTTACCATTCTGTTATTGGCACGGAGTTTTGAAATAGTGGCTGTAAAAGGTTAGTTAGGGTTTGTAAGTAGAAAAGCTTTTTTGTGAAAGAGTTCAACCGGGGAAGTACTGCCACCATTCCTGCCGTAAAGTAGTAATGCTCGCATTGCTGTGTTCCGGTTTGAAGGGTGCCGGAGAAATTACAAGGTTATGAGGCTTTTCATCCTTATATCTCAGGATGTCAGGCGCAGTGCAATGCCACGTCGGGCGCGTCCTAAGTTGAACGTGGCCTGTGATGTAATGCATTGTAATAGGCAGAGGTTACCCCTTAACATCAGGTAGGCCATGTGCTTGTTCCGTCATAAAAAACCGCCAAATCCCAGTGTATAAAACAACTTTTGTGTTAATTTTTAAGATTTAATTTTTAAAAAAGACCTTTGTGCTCTATCTTCGGCCACATCGTCACTTACCAACGCGTGAGATCGTGGTCAAACAGAGGTCTATCAATTTAAAAAAAAAGACAGGGTAAGCTCTTTTATAGATATAGATAGGTACCTATTTATATTCTTTGTACTCGTTTTTACTATTATTTATTCTGTGATAGAACTACGAGTTGCTACATTCCTACACAGCAGGAAATTAAGATCAGCAGGAAATCAGTGTCAATGAGCTTTCTCTGTTATTTAATTAGGAAACTACTCGTAATTTGGAATTAAATTCAGAAGCGAAACCTTAAAAAGGTGCTATAAAGAGTACCTAATAAGTTAATGAGATGTAATTTTGGAAATACAAGTAAATCAGAGCCCGTGCAGCGGCCGATTTGGCCGAGGATCTCAAAAGGCGCAAATATTCACGTGTTGGTGGACAGAACTTACGCAAAGGTAAGCCACAGGCAAAACTAATCTCAGATGGCGCCACCATCGCTGGTGCTTGCATGAATAAAGTACTGCTTGTCATTTATTGGTCTTGTCTTTTTGTGTTACCCATGGACGTAGTATACAAAGTCCATGGTGTTACCATGGACGTAGTATACAAAAGTCCATGGGTGTTACCTATACTCATGGACTTAGTAAACAAAAGGACGCTCTAAAAAATTATAATACCGAAACAAGACCGTATTTGATTAGGTTAGGAGTCAATTTAGATTAACATCATTGCTAGATGAAAAACGAGCCAAGAGAGATAGTTAATAGATGCAGTTTGTACCTTTCTAACACTTGAAATGATAGCTTTATGATAGCAAGGGTGACCATGACCATTGTGTTGAGGAATTTAGGCAGTAAGATTGGCTTGTGCCAGAAATTATATAAAACTATTTTATTTAGCCATGTTTTTGATTATTTATTTCGGACTATTTGCATATTCATCTGAAATAATGTAATTTCTGTTCTCTACAATTTATTACCTCGAAAGCAAATAAATCCATTCCGTGCTGGCAACGCACCATTATGCGTTTTAATTTTTTTATTTTCACTGGACTTGAATAGGTTAAAATGGTTACCTACTTTTTGTATAATAAAATTGTAACAAAAGTTTGTTGTTTTGTTTTATTATTTTGCTTTAATTTAAAATCATTTTGCGAGTATGTTGCAAGGGCACCGATAAATAGCCATCCCATAGAGAAAGCGCTATTTAACGGGGCGTAGTGTCATATAGATCAAAATATTATTCATTGCGAGCACCAAGGATTAGTCACTACTTAAGTACCTTTAAATAGGTTATAAACACAAAATCTACTAAATGTACAGATTTATTATTAGGTAACTTCCTGACTGGTTTCGCTTTTATGGATCAAATGTAGGTATCAAAGGAATAAACATAAATCTGTGAATTAGTACAAATGATAGGTACAATAGATTTTTGTTCATAATGTAGGTATTCGATAGGTTCCACCAAGTACCAACAATCAACAGTATAAACACCTATAAATAGGTATTACTAAAATAAAAATAAAACTAGTAGACGTTAATTTATGGAGCCAAATTCATACTGAACACTCGCTAAGTAATCAGTAACAAGGTTCATAACCTTTTTTATGAAATTCGCAAATATTTTCTGTGGGGAGAGTAGTTAATGTTCTCTACCTATACTTATGTTCAGACTTCTGGTGGTGGTGATGATGATGAAAACACTTTCGATTGAATTACTGATTTAATTAAAGGTTACAAAATGTATTGTCTGCGCGTAGACAATACATTTTGTACTGCACAAGGCAGGCGGGGAGGGCGTGACGTTATTTGCTAACATTGCAATAAAAGCCCCTACATTTTCTATCGTGTTTCCTACAAACGGAAGCCCAGCCCGAGTCATCTACTATGGGAGGTTGGGAGGTCAACATTTTGTTTTACGAAATTACCAAAAAGTGTTATCGATCCGTGATTAAAAAATAATAATAAATAATGTTTATTCCACTCCATGTACCTACCCACCTACATAAGTGTCTCTGGGAAAAGTTTCCTGGACATGTTTTTTTTATGGTCACCGTATTAGAAAGAGACACACTGTCTCTATAGTACATATCTTGCCCGGCTCGTTTTTCAGATGCGAGCGCTCAGTCCTTTTGTATACTACGTCCATGCCTATACTATACACTGAAATCACAGAGGCTGGTTTTTGTACAAGACTATTATTTAATGTATATTTACTAAAATTATCTATTGATATTTGTTAATTTTGGCAGCTTTTTTTGTTTATTTTTTTATATCGATAGACCTTTTTTTGGGCACGAGACAACACCAGCGATAATGCGCCACCTAGTGAGATAAATAAGCAGTGTCCCCTCCCCACATTGAGCCTTTCAGGGTCGTAAATACGAGTAAGGAACTTTATAGTTCCTATGAAAAATGTCAGCTCGATCGTTCGTTCGTTTCGTATGAGGTAGTGCTGGCCTCTGGTGTCAGAGTTTGTCAAGCCGCCCGAGGGCCTCTGACATGGCTTATCGATCAGTTCGATCGATTGCATGGAACGTTACGTTCCGCCACAGGAAGACAGGAAAGCAAGTTATATAAATAAAGGCTTTCTAATAAAAAACCCAAGATCGTAGGAAATATGCCTCAACGATTCCCAAATCCCCCGTCACAGATGCCTACGATTTTTACTCACCTTGTTTTTGCGAATATTTTCGCCACCTTATGTTTTCTGGGAATATTTTCGCCAAGTGATTGATGCCGGCTTGATGTGTCGCCGACTAATGCTGGTTACGAAGATAGATTGGTCCCACCGTTCCTACGGGATACGGCGCGTGTCTCGAAAGGAGGTAACAGGTGTGGTTTTATGGGGACGAATTCGGAGTATGAACTAGCAAAAAGCAGAGCTTTGTAAAGGCTCGCAAGATTTTTTAATTGTTTTCTGGATATTAATTTAAATTACTATATTAAATTACATATCTATAGATGTGATAGTATTTTCGTAAAAAGTACCACGGAATGCAAAACTTGTGAGCATAGTAGAGGACTCGCTTCGCTCACCCTGGGGATAGCAGAGGACTCAGGACTCGCTGCCCTCACCCGAACAAAATAGTTGTGGGGATACTCGCTTCGCTCGCCCTAATCACCAATAAATTATATTTACAATGTTTACAATGGAAAAATCGTAGATAATCCGTGTGTCTGAGAGCTTTGATTATAATAATATATAAGCCAAAAAAAAAAAACTCTAAGTCTGAGATTGCGGAGTCCCATATAGGTAGTAATTACACTTCGATGTTACATCCTCTAGATTTAATAGAACCATGTAGTCCGCTTTTCACGCAGTGCATCGTCAACCGTTGCTCAATAATACGTTGGGTAATACGTTGGTTCTAAATTAAACGATAGTTTGTCCAGGAAATCTTGAAAAAGTCGAAAAACTATTTTGATTAAATTCGCAGGAGAGGGGGTGATTCTGCGGAACAGTCTAGAATGGGTTTGTAGGGTTTTGCTGAGGGCTCGGGTTTTTAAGTTTAATGCGTTTGTACAGGTCAGTGACCGGCTTGAGGTACCTAAGGTAATTCTTGATGTACCGATCATAAAATACTGCATTTTGTGTTCTAAATTCATAGCATTGAATTAGCATAGCATTAAATGTAGAACCAATATGTATCACCTAAAGTTTCGATAAAATATCATAAACATCAAAGAAGATAGATCTGAAATTCTGACAAACACCACAGAATAATTAATAGTACAAATACAAATACATTGATTTTCTCATTCACTCTCCCTGAAATAGCCCAGGTATAAAATTCCACTTTCTCCGCGTGATAGCATAAATCCAGACATCTATACTGCACGTGAGATTATATCACGTATTATCATAGCTAATACAGATAACAGCTTGGTAATAACACCTCTACGTGAATAAGTAAACAGTTATAGAGACTATAGGCTGACTATACGGTAGTAGTACTACACAGTATTAGGTACTTGTACATAATCCCACTAATATCATAAATGTCAAAGTATATACATTTATTTACAGAAAAAATAATACAAGGTATGTACAAAATACATATGAAACAGTTGTGCTAACTGAAGACCGCTGCTAGCGATCTGGCTAAGGACTCACGAAGCGGTTTTTACCCGTGCCCGCCGCGGTGGCGGAATGGAGTTTTATTTTCAAAACTCACGAGACCGGAGTTTTGTGCGGTTACGCAGCCGTCGCGATTGCGATTATCGCTCGCAAACTTGGCGGTTGATAATCGTAAGACGGGCGGTTGCAAGACGGGCGGTTAAACGATCAGTTGAGTTCCAGACCGTCATGGACACACACCAGAAACGAGCTGTTGCGTTATACTTCCTTCACAGAAGAATTAAAAAAAGAAGGCCTAAAAGGTTCTGGATACAATATCAATATCCATTTTGTTGACAAATGTGCACGAACGCGTCACTACGCAACTAGTAATAACAAGTCACTGCAAAACTGCAAAATGGCGTCGGATTTCTAGCCTCCCTCCCCCCCGCCCCCCGCTGTCCACGCGCGGTCGCCCGCCAACCGACCGCAGAACGCGCGGGTGCAACCCGCCGCGGCTGCGGGACCGCGACCCGCGCCCGCCGGTACAAGATGACCGCCGGTGCAGCAGGACCCGCAAACAATCGCACACGCCGCGGGCGTAAAACGCGTCGTGAAATGTGCTTGAATTTTTTACATAAATATCTGTATTCTACAAAGGCTGCGGGCCCGCAACCGCCGCGGGCACGGGTGAAAACCGCTTCGTGAGTCCTTAGCCTAAAGGTAGCTCAACTGATCCAAATCACTACCAGACGGAAGCGTCCCTAAGATGCTGGCTGCATTGCCACGCTAAATGGCAATACTAATGCGTTGAGCCAGATAAGAGCCAGCTCTCGGGTCACGTGTCGCTTCGACCAGATGCCTTGAAAGAATTTTGAAAACGCGAAGGGCCCCGGAATGTCAAGGTTACGTTGTTTGGATGTTAGATCCATGTTTGATCATAGACATAGAGTTTTCGCTACGCTTGTTTGATAGATAGATAAACCCTTCTTTATTGGGTTTCAAACTGCCATTTTTGAAAGAAACGTAATTTCTGTTTAGTTACATTTTTATGTGTTATTTCGTGTAATTTTGGTGGAATTTTAACCGGTGTAACTTGGATAAATAGCACATGTGTGATGCTGTTAAAGGACCATGCCCATATTAGTATGGAGCTGAAAGTCAGCAATGCCCTGCAATGCCCAAATTGCAGCTCTGTGTCATATGATAACTTTTTAACAGTATTTGTATGATATCTAGATTGAATGTCATATAAAGCACCGGTTCAAAAGATATTGGACATTAAACATGATAACTTCCTACTGATTTTTTATACATTTTATCGTTTACAGACAGCATTGCTACTAGTTTTTCACTAGGAACTTCATGATCATCACATAAGGTAAACCAAATCAAATCGCTTGCGCGACGTAACTCACATTCATTTTTAACCCCGACGAAAAACGAAGGGGTGTTATAAGTTCGACGTGTCTGTGTGTGTGTGTGTGAGTGTGTGTGTGTGTGTGTGTCTGTCTGTCCCATCGTAGCTCCCGAACGGATGAACCGATTTAGTATTTAGAAATTTTTATTTGTCGGGAGTGTTCTTAGCTTTGTTTGATCAAAATCGGTTCAGCCGTTTCATTGCGTTGGGGGTTTTTTTAACTTTAATTAATTATTTGTGTATGAAAAAACATTGGAAAGGCACACTGTCTGTCGTGCTATCCCGCTCGCGATTTCGTCCTTCGTCATTCGAAGTTTACGGGACGCACTGTCTCCCTGCTAGGTTAAGGTGGGGTATGCCTCAAAATTACCAATCTTTTTGGAAGTAGATTTCTGCCTAGACAACCTTAACAAAAAAAAGTTTTCTTATAAGCTTTAATGCACCGGATTGTATCGGTCTTGGTATAACCAAGCTAAACCCTTACAAGCTGTGTATTATATCTCAAGCCGGGCAGTAAACTGGCCGTTTATCTATATGGCCAGCGCGGAGGCTTTTATCTAGATTGCCTGCCTGGACGGTCAATTATCTCTAATTTTAAAGTTAATAATTCACGTTCATCCCTCTTTAGATATAGCTCTACTGTTTAATTTGTATTTTATAAAACCAGCGCGACATAATAGCTACATATATACATGGTGTTTCCGGCCCATGAATATATTCCCTCTATCTCCTCCCGTTGATGACGTAAAAGCAAACTAAGGGATTACCCGGACTTTTGTATAAGATTCTTTACTATAAGATTTGTCCTGGCTTCTAATGTAAAAAAAAAACTTCTTTTTCCCTCGATGGTGGAAACCCTCAGTGAAAATAAGCCCATTTGAGGCTCTGCCTACTCTTTCGGGAAAAAGGCGTATGTGTATATGTGTATGTATGTATAGGTAAAACCAGTTTTAGTCATATATCTGTAATTACTCAGTGCTCTAATGGTTATTTTGGCTCTATGGGTAAAATAACCGCTAATTTTAAATTTGATTCATGGAATTCCTTGGAAAATATACTTTGATTGCACCTTTATACATACATAGACACATGCCTCTTCACTGTGGGTTTTTTTCAATGAAACTAATAGGCAAACTAGCTTACGGCCCACCTGATGTAAAGTGGTCACCGTCGCTTATAGACACCGGCAACACCGGGAGGTATTGTCGATGCGCTGCCTACCCTGAAGGAATTTATGAACATTTTTCTTGAAACGACACATGTCGTAACCAAGCGGAAAAACCTCAGATGGAAGCTCATTCCATAGTTTTTAGGTATGGGGAAGAAATGATCTCGAGAAACGAGTCGTTCGAGAAACCCAGGGATCTATGATGTGTGGATGAGCTTTGTCACGGTGCCGGGAAAAGCGATGGTAAAATCTCGATGCGGGGATGAGATCGAAAAGCTCGTTAGAGCATTCCCCGTTGTAGAGGCAGTAGAACACGCAAAGCGATCCAATGTCTCTGCGCTGGCTAAGCGGTTCTAGAGTATTGGAGAGCTTAGGGTCGCCGATGATTCTAATGGCTCTTCTCTGTAGGGAGTCAAAGCGAAGCAGCTGGTACTTGGGTGCCCCGTGCCAAAGATGGGAACAGTATTCAACGTACGGCCTAACTTGTGCTTTTTAAAGCAACAGACGTTGATACTAAATACTGCATAGCACGGTTTAGCACTCCAAGTTTTTTAGAAGTCAGTGCAGCTTTTGCTTCGAGATGACTCCCATACTGGACCTCATTAGATATCTCGACCCCCAGAACACCAGCCATTGTGGGAAATAGACGTGAAAAGTGGTGAGCTCATCGCCGCCATTGCTTCCCACGACTGACTCCGCTAACGCTTTATTCCAGTAAGAACACATTTCTTATAAGCTAGCAGCCAGGACAAATCTTATACAAACGAATCTTACAAACAAGTCCAGGTAATCCCTTAGTTGGCTCTTACGACATCCACGGGAGGAGATGTAAGGGTCTATTCTTGGGCTGGACACACCGTGGCACCCTTATGCTAGCAGATAAGAACTAGTGTGCTGAAAGGTAACAGCTGTTTAAAATGATTTTCCAGCTTCAGTTTCCTTTAAACTAATAATACCACCAACCTTACTAAAGTTCATACGACATTATCATCAGGGTTGGGCAAGGGACTGCCATTAGCTTGAGTGGCATCGCAACTTGAGACCTCTTGTGTGACATAAAGGGTAACGTGTGGACATTATAATAATTGGAAAGTTGGAAGACAGTATTTCAGAATATAATTTTTTGCAGTTTTTTGACTAATTCTGTACAACTATCACACTAATATTATAAATGCGAAAGTTTGTGAGTGTGTGTGTTTGTTACTTCTTCACGCTGAAACGGCTGGACGGATTTGGATGAAATTTGGAATGAAGATAACTGGACTCCCGGAATAACACATAGGTGCATTTTTATCCCGATATTCCTACGGGATCGAGACTTACGGGGGAGAAACCGCGGGGCACTGCTAGTATAAAATAAAACTCCTATAGGAGCAATCATTATTGTAAACACCACTCCTTATTAAGGTGGTTGCTTTCGCTTGTGGTGCGAAATTCAAATATGTTCGTGATTTTTGCTCATCACAGCTCATCAACACTTATTCAGATAGCAAAAACTAATTTGCCGGTAATTATATGACCTAACATACAAGTTTTAATTTATAGTATCACATAAATAACATTAGTTTAGCTACAATTGTGCTTCAATGGTATCTACAGTGTTTTTTAGTTTCAAGCACGTTCATAGCCAAACGAATTATATTTATGTGATACTATAAATTAAAGCTTATGTGTTAGGTCATATAATTACCGTCGAATTAGTTTTCCCTATCTGAAGAAGTGTTGATGAGCTGCGATGACCAAAAAACATGAAAAAGTTTTTATTTCGCGCCACAAGCGAAAGCAAGCACCTTAGCGCTAGCATCTCACAAACGAACACGCTTCACAAGTTTAAGTACCTGCTTAAGTATTGTTATTTTCATAAACAATACTTAAGTACCAAAACCCTGGTGTTCATTTTGCAGGATTATGAATCTTGTTTGTATCACCACTATTCCAAATATACCATAAAAAAACCTGGACAATCAGTATTCGTTAGAGATTCAATCTACGCAAAAAAGTAACCAAATAACAATTTCCAGTAATATCCATTAAAAATGAGAAAAATTGGTCAAACCTATTTATTAGATTACTACTCGTACCAAATCATTTTACGACGCTTCACTAGTTTTCATTTGTTATTTTTTTCGTCAAACTCAACTCAAGCTCTGGTATTATGTCCATCAATTTATTTGGATTTAGTCAAGACACAGATAAAATAATACTATACACAGATAAAATAATAATATACGTCAAGATAAGAAAGCAAATGACGATATCGTCACAGAATAAATATTAGTACAGGTAAAGAAGACTCACTTAGCGAAAAAATTTAAATAATTACCGACTCTTGCTGGGACGCAACAAAGTGCAATTCAGCTCGCATTAGCGCTCAATGCGATATTCACCTAAACATTTGCTCTCTCTTCTAACGCGTAACTCTGTCGCTGTCTGGCGCTGAGTGATGCGCATCGAAAGGGTTGTCGACATATCTAATAAAACATTAAATAAACCTTCCGTTATATAGGTAGGTAGTTAACATTGTAGCACAGATTATCTATTAGTTACTTCGTAACGCGTAAGACAGCTAAAAGAGGCCGAACATAGGGTCGGAGCTTTATGTCTCAGGGTGGCGGGCGCAGTGCAATGCCACATAGGGCGCGTCCTAGATGGACGTGACCTATGAGGTAATGCACTGTTCATAGGCAGAGGTTACCGCTTAACATCAGGTGGGCCATCGGCTTGTTCCGTCATTCAAGTAGTTTTACAAAAAAAAGATCGAAAGCTGGTAGGTATTTTTAACCCCCGACGGAAAAACGACGGGGTGTTATAAGTTTGAGGTGTCTCTGTGCGCGCGCGCGTGCGCGTGTGTGCGTGTGTGTGTGTGTGAGTGTGTGTGTGTAGTTGTGTGTGTGTGTGTAGTTGTGTGTGTGTGTGTGTGTGTAGTTGCGTGTGTGTATGTGTCTGTGTGTGTGTATGTGTCTGTGTGTGTGTCTGTCTGTGGCATCGTAGCTCCCGAACGGATGAATCGAATTAGATTTTTTTTTGTTTGAAAGGTGAATTTGTCGGGAGATATCAAAATCGGTTCAGAAGTTTCATTGCGTCGAGGGTTTTTATTAATTTTTACAAAATTTATTACTTGTAGGTAAATTAAATAGTTACAAAGTTATATGGATATTATAACAATGAAATATTAAGTTGGTAGGTAAGCATAGTTTTTCTCTGCTTATGAAGTTAACAAGCTACGATTTAATATAAAAACATCAGTAGGTTTACCAAAACCATCGATGACCAAAACATATTATTATTACGAACTGAACTCGCTTTAAATAACCTAACCTACATAAAGTACCTTGCGAGTACCTATTTTCATTTTGAAATAGGTACATATTAGGTACATATTATGTACCTACGAATTACGTAAGTACCACATGTTATTATCAATATTGTTACTATGTAGAAATAAAGACTTATTTATGTTTTTTTTATTTTTATAAGAACTAAGAATGACGGAACAAGCAGGTAGCCCACTTGATGATAAGCGGTAACCTCTGCCTATGAACAGTGCATTATCACATAGGTCACGTCCACCTAGGACGCGCCTTATGTGGCATTGCACTGCACCCGCCACCCTGAGACATAAAGATGATAAGTCTATGTGCCTGTAATTTCACCGGCAATCACTTCCAACCGGAACACAGCAATGCGAGCACTACTGCTTTGCGGCAGAAATAGGTATGGTGGTAGTAGGTACTTCCCCAGACGAACTCTTTCACAAAAAAGCTCTTCTACTGCTAATTTAGAGCGATTCAGAAGTAAAGTCTAATTAAGCACGTAAGTAGATCGGTAAGTAGGTAGGTACCTAAATTCAAGTAATTACTTAAACCTATATTACAACCTAGATCTTTGAAATCTATTCTGTATGCACAAGAAATCACACCTATGAAAGGCATTACTTCGATATGTACCTACATCAATCAAATAACTTAAATTTCTTCGTCCTTCTGCAATGCAAAAAATTATAATTCTTTATTTGTTTTTTGACTATTGCATCCATATACAGCACAATATGTACGCGTCGGCATATTTGCGCGGGAAACGTGTAGCGCGAGCGCTCAGGCGTGCGTCAGACAACCAACTGTCAATTGTTACGTCTGAGGAACGGCCGGGCTGTAGGTATATATCGCGCGACCTTGAGCGAGTGATGATGCCCTGATATCGTTTATAAATCTATTCGAAAAAAATACGCTGATATGCACCCAATACTTAATATCAAGTTATTTTTTTATGGTATATTTAGCATAGTGGGGTATATTCTCATCTCAAACCATGCATTATGCAGGGTTCTGAAGTTTACTCCAGTCATAGCAAGATGAAGCCACTGAAAAAATTAGAACGCGACATTGTTTTGTTTTTTAGCTATAAGGTCTATCCTTCATTTGACAACGATAATATCACCTGTTAGTAAGTGACGATGCGGCTGACGGTAGAGCACGAAGGTCTACAATGCATATTTATTCACTCTTGTATGACAACAAAATATAAATATCTATACCAATTCTTCGTTTTTTCCTAACCTATGTTTTCCCACTGCTGGGCAAAGGTCTCCCCTAAATTCTTCCACTTGTTCTTGTGCTTGGCAGTCTCTCACCCCTCCTTCTTAAAATTAACAACATAGTCCCTTCAACGCTTTCAATTTGAAATATTGTTTATTATATTCCTTACAAAATGTAAAAAAACTATTTTTATTTGGGCCACAGATCAAACACAGATAACTAAAATCATTGCAAAATACACATATATAACATTCAGCATGTAACAACAAAACGGCCACAACTCAGCATTTTCTACAGAAGGAAATCACATCCAATCACTCAAGAAAGTCTTTACCTATGTTTAAATAAATATTTCCTATTTCTCATGACGATAAAATATCATAAACCCGAGGGAATAAACATTCCATATCTCAACCATTTCCCATAAAAACTCAATTTATATATTTTGCGTCAGCGTTTTCTCACCCCTCATAAGTTCCAGCAGAATAGTCCCAATAAAAAGTAACAAAACTATAAATTATATATTAATATCTGCAACATTATGCCGTCGTCTTCCTACGCGGGCGCTACGCGTGTTCTACGCTTATTCAAAGGTCTACGAATAATCTACGCTTATTGTACGCTCTCGGACCGAGAAAATTTTATAACATAAGCAGTTAGCTTATGCAGTGAACTAATTTTACAAATGTAATCACAATAATCATCAGCCTATATTTATCTCCCTTTCGGGATTCAGACTTACTCACTACTGGCTAGAGCTTCTAGAATAGAAAGTGATTCGAAGACATTGGCGCACATGCCAATGTCTTCGGAAATAAACCGAGCCTCTGCAAAACGCAATAAATACTTTCACGACACTGATTCTTTCAGCATTGGTCACTATGCTCAAACTGATCTTTGATCTAACGCAGGGTGACCAAGATAGAACCAGTGATAAGAAATAATAGTAGCTGAAAAGGTCAACAAGAGAAATTTAAGTTACGAGTAGATCACGGCGTACAAAACAACTGAAACCGAAAACTATGCTCTTAGACACAAAATAAATAATAGTAATAACACTAACACTAAAATAATAATAACACGTATATACACGCACACAGACAGACAATGCATCCAAACTATGCTTATCATTCCTTAGTCTGCGGCGGGGTGTTGGACGGTGTGTTTGTGTGTTATCTGTGTAACACGAACACATGCATAGAAAACTGGCCCCAGTCTGCTATAAGGCAAAATTCTTTCTTTTTTTTTTACTACTTAACGACTGAACTAGCAGATGGCTCACCTGATGTTAAGTGGTAACCTCTGCCTATGAACAGTGCATTTCCTCATAGGTCACGTCCACCTAGGACGCACCCTATGTGGCATTGCACTGCGCCCGCCACCCTGAGACATAAAGATGAAAAGTCTCATGTGCCTGTAATTTCACACGATTCTTTTCAATTTTCAATTGAATTTCAATTTTCTTGTCTGAGCCAGTTTTATTTCCTATACCACCTCTACGCGGTTTGCTCTGTTGAAGTATATAAGTACGCGTATCTATGTGGGGAATATTTCTGCCTGCACAAAATATCTATAAGGCAGTTATTACTATTTAACGTAACGCGAGTGAAACCGCGGGTGAAACTAGTTGAAAAAATGTATAAAATTTTGATCATGTTAAATTATGATTTAACATAGACTATTAGATATAGATCAAAAAGTAATAAGAGATAAAAGATCTAAAAACTTACATACCTATTATGTAAAATTCGAATACTTGTATACTTATAAAATAAACTAATATATATACCAACATAACTCTAGTAATAACTATGAAAGAACACTATCAATTATAACGCTAGGTAGATGTGATCGATAGGTAGTGCTGTTTCACCTTCATCTTGAACGTGTGTAGTGAGTAGCATTAATAATTAATGAAGTATATCTAAAGTATACACGGAAACTTTTTCGATAGATTTTTACTTAGTTATGTATAGACTAGCAAATCGCTCCTACTTCGCACGGGTAGTGTTGGAATCCCCCTCCTTGTGGGACCCTTCCCCCCGTCTTGTCTATGCACACACCAAATTCCATCAAAAACTGCTAGCACTGCAGTTGTTGGTATTTATTGTGAGCTAAAGGCATGCCAGTTGCCACTTCAAGTTGCTTATTCTGAAAGCTCCATCCACCGCCTTTCTGAGACGAATACCTACGTAGGTATTATTCTGGTTTTAATTTCTGGAAGATTTGGGTGTATTTATGCAAAGTCGGGGCAAAGAATATACTGGTCGGGACGAATAGCTAGATAAAAATATTCACAAAAATCACAGAGATTTTTTATGAGAAATACGTACGCCAGTGGAGCACGTTATCAGCTAAAATGCGCGACGTTTGGTTAAACTTTTAGTTTTTGTTTAAAAATACTGCATTCAACGTCAACCGTTGTTCCACTAGTTGGATTCGTTGTTCTATTTGTTTGCTGTTCTGCCAATTTTGTATTCAATAGTAACTCTTCGACATTTTTATTGCTGAATACGTTATCGACCAGCCCAGCTCCTGGCGTACCTAACGAGTGTGTTTGTTGTAACTACATCATTCGCCAATTGCGGATTGTTTAGGTTGTTCTCGTTGTGGCCGGGCCAGATGTGGCCTGAATTCTTGATGCGTATGGACGTCGTTTAAAACCTCGATAATGAATTAATAAATGAAGCGTTAAGTGATATTGTCGGTTGGCTGGATATAAACAATCTTAAAATAAACGAAAGTAATACAAAGATACTAAATTTTAAGACGTTTAACAGGAAACATTTGTCTTTAAATGTTTCAACTAACAATGAAGTTGTGGAACAGGTCATGAACACAACATTTTTAGGAATTATTATTGATGAGCATCTCACATGGAAGTTTCATATTGATTATATTTGTGCTAAACTTAACAGATTTGTGTTTGCACTGAGAAAACTAAACAAAATGTTCGTCAAGGCAAACAGCCTTGCTTGTTTATCATGCCTATGTGTGTTCAATAATTCGTTACGGCATCGTTGTTTGGGGTAATTCTTCAGAAATAGCAAGAGACTTCGTGGCTCAAAAAAAGTGTATTCGTGCTGTATTTGGCATAAAATGGACTGACTCTTGTAAACCTATATTTAAGGAACAAAAACTCTTGACAGTCCCCTGCCTTTATATTTATGAGGTTGCTAAATTTATAAAAAATTATGACTCGACCTTTGAAAAACACTGTAATTAAAATAGAAGGCTAGCAACTAACATAAATCTTAAAATTCCAGTGCCTAAGCTTGAAACCTTTAGGAAAAATTGCGTGTATATGGCACCTTTTATTTTCAACTCCCTTCCAAAACCGATTGTCGATCTACCGTACAATTTTTTTTGTGTGGAGTTGGAAAAGTGGCTGTTCACGGAAAGCTTTTACTTAATATCCGACTTTCTGAAAAAGGGTTCGTGTCGTTTTTACAATTATAAAACATGAATGTGACATAAATGTAATAAATAATTGATTAATTTGATTAATTTGATAGTACCTATTGACATAATTATATTGTTTTCATTTTTAAATTTGTATACCTATTAAATATTTGCACGCTAGCAGTAACTAGTAAAAATATGTGAAACCAAATATCTATTAAGAACATTGTAATTAACATATTTTTAAGCGAATAAATGAATAACTAACTAACTAACTAACTTGTAATGTTGTGCGTAAAAGTTTTAAGAGAAATCGGGAAGAGATAGGTACAGTCAAGAAATAAACCAATTGTTAATTATAGAAATAAAACTCTCATACGAGTATGATGCGTTTTCATTAAAATCTGTTTTTGATAATATTTTTTTTATTAATTACTAGAAAGCACCCCGCGGTTTCACCCGCATAAGTCCCGATCTTGAGGAAATAATAAGGATAAAAAAAAATCTTCTGTGTCTTAATTTTTTTAACCAAATCCATGCAATAGTTTAAGCGTGAAGGTGTTTGGCAGTGTATATTAATACATACCTATATATGCAAAATGGGGAAGTTTGCTGCTGCACCATTTATTGGCAGATTGAGATAGTATTTGACAGACACATTCGGTAGTCAATTCCAAACAACCAACCAACCGACCAACTCATGCTGAGGCAGAACCATTTTGTTACTTGAGTTACACCTAGTACCTCCATATCTGTTTCTTCTTAGTGTGTTCTGTGTTTCTGTGTAGCTCTTGTATACAAATAAATATATATTCTTCTTCTTGTTCTTCAAACAATAATTTAGAATATGAAAAAAAAACGGTCAAGATATTGTCTAGATATGCAGGTTGAGTTTTTTTAGGGCCACTTATGTGAAATCTGAAACCGTGAGAGTTTTCGAAAAGTGATGTTATGAGTTAGGCTTGATTTTGAAAATAATAAGTTCTGCATTCAAAATAGTAGAAATCAAGTTTTGTCCAGAAAAATAAGTTTTTATTAAGAATAAAAT
Organism: Operophtera brumata; assembly: GCA_932527175.1. NCBI lineage: Eukaryota > Metazoa > Arthropoda > Insecta > Lepidoptera > Geometridae > Operophtera > Operophtera brumata. The sequence continues at coordinate 33,588,816 of OW052227.1, read as the reverse complement.
ACCTTTTTGGGTTTTTTGTTATTACTGGAAGAAAGTGTTAGCAGAATCAGTCGTGGGAAGCAATGGCGGCGATGAGCTCACAACTTATCACGTCTATTTCCCACGATGGTGCAACCCACAGTGAAAAGAGGCCCATTTGAGGCTTTGCCTTTCGGGGAAAAAGGCGTGTGTCTATGTATGTATATTTAATTAATTTGATCGACATGATACATGGTTTTCTGTTCGCACTAGCATTTTTTTTTAGGGTAACGTACCCAAAGGGTAAAATGGGACCCTATTACTAAGACTCCGCTGTCCTTTTGTCAGTCCGTCTGTCCGTCCGTCTATCACTAGGCTGTATATCTCATGAACCGTGTTAGTTAGACAGTTGAAATGTTTACAGATGATGTATTTACGAGTACCGCTATAACCACAAATACTCAAAAAAAGTATAAATTAAATATTTAAGGGGCTCCCATACAACAGACATAATATTTCTTGCCGTTTTTTTATCTAATGGTACGGAACACTTCGTGCGTGAGACCGACTCGCACTTGGCCGTTTTTTTTAAATAATTGTTTTAAAACTAAAGCCTCACTAACTGTAACTTAGTTTAATGTTTAATATTCAGGCCAGGATACTCTGTTTGCCGGTGTAGTTAGCGATTTTAATTAACATTGCTAATTAGTCCAGAGTTCGGAAGAACGCATTTCCTTGAAACTGTTAAGATATTGTGGAGAATAATAATTATACCTGAAAATTGTTCACTGGTTTGACAGTAAGTAAAGATTTCGTTTTATTTTGCTGGATTATACATACATACATAGAAACACGCCTTTCTACACGTAAGGGTAGGCAGAGCCTCAAATGGGCCTGTGTTGACCGTGGATTGCACCATCGTGGGATATAGACCTGACAAGTGGTGAGCTCATCGCCGCCATTGCTTCCCATGACTGACTCTGCTAAGTTCCATGCAAACGAAGCCACTAGTTTAAAACTTTCGCTTTAGAATTTATAAGTAACAACTAGTTTCCCATCAGTGCTAAAGCTTTATCACAAACGAGCATCATGGCCGTTCGAAGACGCTTGGCTCGAACTCAACTCGTTAACAACCCCTCGAGACTTATATGGGAGACTATTGGCGATACACAAGGTGGAATAAGAGTTAAATGAATTTAAACGGACTCAAAATAAGGAAATTTACTTCTTTAAGGTCGTTAATAATTCAATAACCAATATTGTGCTTCTTTTGTTCGGTATCAGAACTTTTAACATTTGTTTCGGCTTAGAGCATTGCAGGCCTCGTGCACAGAATAAATATAATGCCTCTTGTTGCTCGATGGTTTCAGCTGAAAATCAGCGTTGGGTGCTAGCTAACACATACAACATTTTATGCTAAACTGAATGCCTAAAAGTCACACCCTTAACCTAAAGGTGGCCTAAACGGGCCATACTTTAACTGCAATATGTTTTTTTGATACTACCAAGGTAGCAAACAAGCTTACGGCCCACCTGTTGGTAAGCGGTTACCGTAGCTTATGGACGCCTGCAATACCAGAGGCATCACACGCGCGTTTCAGACCCTTTAAACATTTCCAAACACCCCTTTTAAAAAACCCCATACTGTTGTCATTATATAGGAAAAACCTCAGCAGATCATTCCCCAACCTGAGTGTTCGCGGGAGGAAGTTCCTCTGAAACCGCACAGTCCGGATGAAACCTCTGCCGATGGCGAGCGGTGCGGTGAAAAAAACTGGTGTAGGAATAATTGATTAAACATTTTCAATGCAGTATATGGGCCGGCAATTTATATCTCGGCAATATTGTCTGCAACAGTATGGCCTATATATTATTTTCTAGACGGGCTGGGCTACACAATCAGTCAACAATGGCTGACGAAATCGAGCACCAAACAAAGCACAGGACATAGCTTCTAAACGCGGCGTCATTCACGGCTCACTTCATGTCGCGTAGAAAAGGATGTACATTGCCACAACAATAGAGAGCGGCTGAAACAACAATAGAATTGGTCGGGTAATATTGCACTATTTTCGATCGCGGCGATCGTCCGGCAACCTGCTCGTATCAAAAATGCATCGGCCATACCAAAAATGTCGGGATGTACTAAAAATATTTCGCAATATTGCATAGTCTAGCTGGTATTGCCGGCCACTGTGTTGCAGCCACATATTGCAGTTTAAGTATGGGCCCGTTTAGACGCACACATGATTCGACTATTAATGTAACGTTCTTATTATTGTCCCAGTCGTAAGCCCAGTAGCTTCGTACCGAAAGGTGCTAATGGGACTATATTACTAAGACTACGCTACTCGCCCTGCCGTCCGTCTATCTTTTTTACGACACAGGGACAGGGAGACAATGTGTATCTAGCCAGCAGGGAACTAGTAAAAGAAATCGCATTGATGTATTTTGGGGCGTGTATGCTGAGAAAATAATAGAGATGTGATGACAATGGAATATTTACGTATTGTGACTAGAAAACAGAAAACACATGGGCGGTTTTTTTTTGGGCTTTCTGTGTTTTATTTGTGCCAAAGAAACTCTTATTCAATTCTCTCTATCAAGAGATTTTCTGTTGCTTACATTTTTATTTTCTTTCGATTTTTTTCCTGTCAAAAGTACCTACCTACCTACTTTTGACAGGAAGAAAATCCAAAGTGTCATACGATTTACGCAAAATATTAAAAAATAAACGCCTGATGTGATTCTATTGATTCATAGGAAATTTATGGGTTTATAAAACATTCCTTTTTGTGTAGATTTTTGAATGTACCTAATCATTTATTTAGATCAGTTGGTGTTTTTCGTGATTTTCGCTCACTGTTTGTTTGGCGTGCTTTTCTGTCACTTTCCCACTTACCTAAACATTACTGAGTTAAATAGTGACAGAATTTGGGGTGACTAATCACCCTAATTTACCCTACTTTATTCTTGTTGTTATTCGTGCTTAGTCCGTGCGTCAACCGAGGTCCGTGCTGAAAATCAGCGCTGCAGTTTACTGCAGCATTATGCTGAGCACGGTCCTCTTTTGACAGCACTATACACAGCCAAAACGCTGTCAAAGCCTATCTGTTTTACTTACTTATTTGTGTTTTGTATAGTTTTTTGTCAAAATAAAAGTTTTACTTACTTACTTACTAATTAAGAAATTGTTTAAGTAGTCTTGGCCCTAGAGATTTTTGACTCAGTATTTCTTTAAGTAGCTAATGTTTTTTTAAATGTTAAATGGTGTATTTTCCAAGGCATCTGCTTATAGGTTTCGTTTTATTTAACATTATTTTCTTCGTTGAGTTTGCAAGCACATTAAGTATTCATAGCTATTTCAACAGGCATCCTGTAACAGTAGGAACTACTACTGGTAGGCGATACACATTTCATCGTCTTATTACGTAAGGAAGTCGATAGCTTTCGGAGCTGCGGCTTGGCCGGCGGTCAACTCGTTACCGGCGCTATGGGAGCGACTCTTGGGATACACAGAGTAGGAAATGAAGCAAGAAAAGTTATACTATTCTTATTTTTCCCTTTCTGTCCTTCGACGACCTCTGTGGCGCGGCGGCCGTTGATTCGCCTGCGATGCAGGAAGTTGCGGTTTCGATTCCCACCTCGAAACAAGTATTTGTACGATCTGCAGATATTTGTTCAGGGTGTTCTGGGTATTTTTTATGCATAAAAAATACATCTATCTATGTAATATGTATTAAGTATATCAGTTATCTAGTACCCATAACATAAGCTCTGCTTAGCTTGGGGCTAGATAATGTTGTCTCTTCTTCTTCTTCATCGTGTCGTTGGTTCCCATAGATCATTAATTTGTTTTAGACCAAAATTTAGCCACATCAATAGCATTTTCAGTGGCTTCGCACAGGTCATTTAAAGTGCAGGTGTTGGTGCACAGTGGACAGGACAGCAAGTGAGGCATCGTCTGAGGAATGAACCCACAATCAGATTGTGCCTCGTCGGAATACCCGCATTTAACTAAGTTTTAGCTGCAGCGGCCCACCTGACTCCGGAGTCGGTTCAGAGATTTCCAAGTGGACCATGGCAGTTCATGACCCGAAGGCAGCTTTTCTGCAGGTACAACGTGGTCAGCATGGGGAAGGTGTCTTTCCAACTACAGTTTTGTGCGCGCTTCGCTAGGGCAGTCCTCTGTGAGTGCTTCGGTCGACTTAAAGAAGCTATCTGCACTTCTTGGTATCATATAGTGAGTGTCTGCTGTTATTTTCCTGTTTGGATTTCTCAACTGAACAGGCGTTAGCTCTACGTATATGTTGTGTGAACTGTACAGATATTTTTTCTTTAATCTTTGGTAACGTATAAGCGTGAGGTGTAGGATGCCAACATTTGCGAGGTTTCATGGAACTCAGTTTAGTTCAGTTCAATTCTTGAACAAGTGACCTTTGCGGAGTAGCCCACAATTTCAACAATATCACGGAACTCAATTTTGTTTATAACAATTTGTTGGAACAACTGTCAAAATATACCAATTTTAATATAATATACCTACATGTTTGATTTTCATCGAGTCATTATAACTGAAGATGCCTATTCGATGGGATAGAATAATGCCACGACTGATGGTCTTGAGCCCCTGCATCCTGTGTCTTCCAAGATAAGCTATTGAAAGTGTTAACTGTCAACAAGAACGGGTCAAACAAGAGTCGAGTTATCTAGAGCCAGAATTGAATGACCTAGGCCCCAGATATCAATAGCAGTTTAATCTATAATTGTCAGTTTAAACCATTTCCGTCCATTAACAGAAATAGTTTAAGAATCATAGCTTAAACTGCTATTGATAATACGGGCCTAAGTCGAGTCTGAATTTGTTTGCAGATATAAAGTTGAACTACTGCATACATTTTGTGCTCTTTGGTTTTCATAGTAGCAACGGTGATGTACGAGGAGTGTGCATGTACCTTAATGGCATTGTCCGCTAGCTCATTCATTTGAGAGATTTATGACTCAGCGAAACTTAAAAAATGTATGTTGTTTAAGATAATACTGTAGTTCCGTTGTGCTGTATGCCTTGAAACAAATATAGTGTATGTTTTTTCAGTGTTTTTAGACAGATAAATAAGGACAAATTCTTGTAAATAACTTAGTACATACATACATAGACACACGCCTCTTTCCCCGAAGAGGTAGGCAGAGCCTCAATGGGCCTCATTTCACAGTGGGTTGCACCATCGTGGAATATAGACGTGATGAGTGGTGAGCTCATCGCCGCCATTGCTTCCCACGACTGACTCAGCTAACGCTTTCTTCCAGTATTGTCACATTCCATAAATAAGCTAGCAGCCAGGACAAATCTTATACCAACGAATCTTATAACATAGTATTCTTATGTATATTTGAACGACGTTGATAAGTAAGTTTTTATACCTAACTATTAATACAACTAGCCATAAGCATCATACGATATCCTATTGCTCAAAGACATTGTAAGAACAGAGCGCGTGCCTAAGCCGTGCTTGACCTAGCTAAGTGTGGAGCAAACCTTATTACCGTGTTTAATCCTCTTACCGAGACTGCCCCCCTCCTCCCCCCTGATTTGAGCGCTGACTTGTCCAAGAAATGAGGTGCCTATACCTTTTTGCAAATTTAATCTGCTTATTTAATAAAGCGAAAAGGACAAATACAAACATTTTAAAAAAAGTTTAATATTTTTTTTTTTAAGTTTATATTTAGTTAGGCCGTGTAATTCTGGTGGTATTTTAATCGGTGTTGATTAGTGGAATAGAACAGTGTTATTTTATTGCGTATCTTTTCGAATGGGTGGAATTTGACCATTTGTTACACTAAGACTAGCGTGGCGGAAAATACCACCGGCGGCCCTGGTGCACAATAATCCGTGGTGACCAAGCTGTTCAACTGCTGTGCCGCACAGGCAGTAATGAGGGGCACAGTATCTTGTACCCAACCGTAAATAAATTGCAATACGGGAAGAAACAGAATCCATTAAAGTGTTAGTATTGTGTGATGGAAGTGTTTGCAACAAAAATACTGACTCCTATTTTGTAAACGGAATCTGATGTAGACTGGGACAAAATATAGCTGATTCATCATTGTATAGATTTATCCCACGTCTTGGTCCAATAGAGAGCCATGAGTGACTCTTGATGTCTGGCTATTTCCATAATAAAACAGGCATGTTGAATTGGCAAGTTGTATAACAAGTTTAAAATTTCTTGTTACAAGTCCAACTAAAGAAGTTCCTTCTGAAAAGATTTAGATCTTGTTTTTTGTACATTATTACCAAAATCTACATTTATAATTGCCAATGGAGACCTGGGACCTCTAGGGAGGAGGTCGGCCTTCTAAATTACCTGTATAAAATATGCAAAGCTAATTCCTTTGTTCTTAATGTTGTCCCGGTTTTAGCTTAAGATAACCAAGATAAATTGTAATTAAAAATAGAAGGAAATTCCTGGTCATGGGTAAAAGTCCTTGTACGTAAAAAAAACCCATTAGGGTAATTAAGAAGCACTAAGGATCAGATTTATTATTTAGTAGCGGCTGCCCGCGGTATCACTCACGTCCTTCTCCCGAGGAAAATGAATTTTGTGGTAAAACGTATCCTATGTTTTGATTCAGGTATTTTTATAGCTTATTTATTCATAACATATTATTGTTATGAAGCCAAAACTAATCAAAGTTAGCCCAGCGGTTTAACGTGGAAGCACAAGGAACATGGTGATTAATTAATTTCACAATTTAGCCTACTTAAAAAAAACCGGCCAAGTGCGAGTCGGACTAGCGCACGAAGGGTTCCGTACCATCATCCATAAAAACGGCAAAAAAATCACGTTTGTTGTATGGGAGCTGTGAAGTTCAGCCCCCCCACCCAACAGGCGTCTACAAAAAGCTTCTACAATATTTTAATGCGATGAATTATATGTTACTTTTAGTAGTATGATTCGGTGGATGTTAATGTCTTGGCCTGACAGTTTATTGACTCTGTCCCGTGATCGTCTTAATAATCTGTAGAAAATTAAAGAAACATCCTGCCAGCGTTTATTTACCTAATTACAGAAAGGAAATGTTGTTCGTAATTCAGAAATCACTTACCCCGTTTCTGCAATTCGCTCTGGAGGGGCCTCGTGTGTCGTTTTCAGGATCCTGTAATGTTTATGTAAAAATGATGACTTTGTCTCACATCCTAGGTTCCTAAACTAACGTTGTGATTCAGTCAAACATAGGTTATGTGTCGGTATATTATTGGTCGTCATCGAATGTCAGATAAGTCCTTATGCAATTAGTGCCATCACCTTATAACTGTGTAGGTTCGTTTGATTGATTGCATTGTTCTAAGCTTTCGTTCATAAGCCCGTTCGTGCATAGTGTAGGGCAGGTATATGTCTGTTTCTAGTGTCGCCTTGGAATCTGAGAATTGTGGGCCGCTCAAGGGTATCATTCGCCCCCTATGGATTCCCACGTTGTGGGAAATACGAAGAGATCCCATACTCCATCGGTGCGCATCATTGCTTGTATGTACTATGTGACAGCGCGGTGTGCGTGAATGTATGCCATTCGCCCTAACGAAGCGCGGGGGGTGAATCCTATCATATGCTGACCACCCAGACTCCTCAGCGGTGTAGCCCTAATCATATGAGGCTAAGTTTCATAATATAGATCACGTATTTACTTTTACGTCGACTTTAGTGTTCTGTTCTCCAACGTGTCACAAGTACCAACTAGAGGTACCGTAGGCGGCTTTAGATTAGGTTTTGATTAAGTGGTTGTGATCGCATTTAGATCCAGCGATGGTCAGTTATAATGACCTCGTAAGTGTTGTAATCCGATTCCAAGCCGGCGCAAGCGATTTCTCTGTGCTGGTGACTCGTTTCACTATAATGATAGTGTAATGTATGTGTCTGTAGAAACGCGTGCATTATTCAATTCAGAAAGATTTCCCGCCATTTAAGTTGGCTTTTCCGGCAGCTCACTCTCGAGAGCTTCAGTTGAATATAGTACATACTATAGAATAATTCGCTTAGGGTTGTCGTTGTTTAGCTTCTTGCGTCCAAAAATACCACACTCCAACATCACTTCGCGAGAATACATATATAATGATATGTCGTGTAATTTCCCACCTTGTCACTACACGTGAATACGGGGACGAGAGTGTGTTTGTTTGTGTGTGTTTGCGCTAAGCAGTTTACTCTCATGCGACACAGTTATGTTTGATAAAAGCTGTATTATAGTTCCCTCACATGAGACTAATTAAAAGGGCCTTAATTATAATATGGACTGTAAGTCGTTCTGTCAATAAATATATAATAGTCAGATCCTAGGTAAACAGTTTATGATCAACAAAATTACACAATAAAGATTAAATATAAAACGTGCGACAGTTTAAAATGTTTATCCAATGTAGGCCACGACTTCGTGGTGAGGTCTCTCGCAGTGCTGGCTCCTTCTAAAGACATTTATCAAAGGTGTAAATACTTTTACGTATTCATGTTGAAGTCTAGATTTATCTGGTTCATGATTCCGCTATCCCTAGATTAAGTATAAAAGGTGCAACAGTGTATTCAGGTTTGTGAGCCAGCCATCTCTATACATAGGTACTTAGATTTGCACATACACCTAGGTACTTAGACGTGCATATACACCTAGGCACTTAGACGTGCATATACACCTAGGTACTTAGGTTTGCGACTCAGCCATCTCTATACATAGGTACTTAGTTTTGCATATACACCTAGGCACTTAGACGTGCATATACACCTAGGTACTTAGGTTTGCGACTCAGCCATCTCTATACATAGGTACTTAGTTTTGCATATACACCTAGGTACTTAGACGTGCATATACACCTAGGTACTTAGGTTTGCGACTCAGCCATCTCTATACATAGGTACTTAGTTTTGCATATACACCTAGGTACTTAGCTTTTTCAGGGTCTCTGCAGGAGTCAGCAGCCAGCTTTTGTCTCACTCACTAAACGATTGTACTTAACACAATGACTGAAATGAACTTTAGCGGTGTTCAAAAGTTCACTACGCCAATCTCGCGATATATCCACAAAAGTTAATTACTAGGGGATCAAAATCGTTACTTCCGCGTATGCCGGTCTATGTTCAACTGGCAGTATCCCTGAATATTAAAATGTGACCTCCTTCACGCCCAAGATATCCCCCGCTATGACTTCATAACAAAAAAAATGGTTGAGGCAAATCATTGCAAAAAATATTAGTAACAAAAAATATTTTAAAACCATTAGTGGATTCAGTCCGCGTTAGTTTTTTTTACCATATCTATTGAAATGTCAGAGTTAAGTGCAATTTATTGCCTATATATCGTGGAATTCAATGTTAAACTGTAGGTCGCAAAAAACAAAATTCAGCGTCCTGTCCGTAATGCTCATCCCACAAGCCGTATCCACTTGAAACCAAATATAATGTGCCTATGCTCCGTTTTACCCGACTTCGTAGCGCGTCTGCTTACCCGACCTCTACGAAGCAAGAAAGATGGGTAATGCGTTTAGCATTATATCGTGTGTTAATTTTATCGATCCCCTCACGGGGCAGGGTATTGATCCGTTACATCTTCCTCCCTGGACATGTGAGATAATATGATCAAGATTAACAATCATGTCCACTCCTATCATCCTCATCATCATCATCATAATCATCACCGTCATCATCATCATCATCATCATTACCATCATCATCAACATCATCAACATCAACATCATCAACATCATCATCATCATCAACATCATCAACATCGTCATTATCGTCATCAACATCATCATCATCACCAACATTATTATCATCGCCATCATCATCATCGCCATCATTATTATTATCATCATAATTACCATCATCGTCATCACCATCATGATCATCATCATCATCACCAACACCATCATCATCATCATCATCATCACCAACACCATCAACATCATCATCATTACCATCGTCACTGCCATCGCCATCACCGTCCTCATTACCGCCATCGTTATCATCGCCTGCATTATCATCAATGTTTGTGTGACCACAAATGTATTCGCTCTACATGTGAATACAACATTATCAAGACAGCCGCTTCATACATGTGAACACCACATTATCTAGATTGCTAAAAAATAGTATATTTTTCTTCTAAGTACTATTTCTATTCTAGCCCTAAAGGCCTCCCCCACTCTTTCCAGGCATCACGTTTTTACGCTGTGTTTGTCCAGTCAGTCAGAAACTTATCAATTTAGCCTCGCTATCTCCGTTTTCGTCTGTCGTGTCGCCTTCCCGTTGGGTCAGTCTGTGTGGTGTCTGTCTCGGTGGTGTGCGCCCACAGCTTGCTTGGCATATATGTGGCAGACGTACGTGACAAACCCCCCCATGTTGACCACTTCAGCTTAGCAGCTTTCGAAACACATCCATGAGTCCCACACCCTGGATACATTGTAAATACGTACATACATACATGCATACATACATACATACATGGACATACGTACATACATACATGGACATACGCCCTTTTCCTCGAAAGGGTAGGCAGCGCCTCAAATAGGCCTCTTTCCACGTGCGTCGCACCATCGTGCGAAATAGATGCGACAAAAGGGGAACTCATCGCCGCCACTGCCTCCCACGGCTGACTCCGCTAACGCCTTCCTCCAGTAATAACATATTCCTTAAATAAGCCAGCAGCTAGGACAAATCCTACACCAACGAATCTTACAGATAAGCCCGGGTAAATACACTCATTAATAATTTGTTACAAAACAGACCAGTACATAATTGCTAATTTATTCCACCTCATCAGTACCAACCTTATCTATTAATCTTTAGAATAAATATCAGCATCTGTTATGAAGAATAATATCACATGTCCTTTTAAAATTCACTAAAATGTTGCGATTTGTCTCAGGTACCTGAGTCAACACGACCCTTTTTTTTTTCCTCACTTCTTATTAGCGTCGAAGTCCACCACCATTTTTTCTTCACCCTCACTTTCGGTAAATATTGCATTCGCTTAAGGCGGTATGACAAAATATCGAATGGGCAGATTCCAGGAAAACAATCGCTGCAAGAAAGTAAAAGCGCTATAACCCACTTGAATCCAGGTAAAGATGAGGTCATAGATTTCTGCCGCTCGGATGTAATTGACGAAAACGACAACTGACAAAGCTTCGTTGTGCTTCTGAAGTAGCAAATACAAACAAATCCTTCTCCTTGAATCTAAGCAATGAACACAACAGCATACAAAGTAACGCTTAATATCAAGTTGTAACCTTTACCGTTATTGTGTAAGCTCGTAACGAAGCGACTCCAAATTTCACCATTATCACCATTATCATTTCATTATTTTATTACAATAAGACTTTCCTCCCTTCCTCCCAGACTCTGCTAAGGATTGAAAACACATCAAACACTCATAGTACATGCACAAGGTGTTTATAAATTGGTTCGACATTTTAATAACTCCAGATAAGTGATTTCCGTATTACGCTCAAACAATTTCCTTTCCAGTGACAGTTATTCTGTTCAAAAATAAAACGCAGCGGGATGCATCACCCTTAAGTTAACCGTAAAACAGTACATAATTTTCACTAGAAACGGGATATTTACCATGACCATAACCATGATAGTTTCAAAAGTTATATCGTAAAACAGTAGTTTATTCTGTTTCTAATTTGAGATAAATTCCTACGTTGTGTATTTTTTTTTCCATAATGCTTTATTAAGTTGTGTATGTAGTAAGTAGTAACCCATGATCTTTTATTTCGTTGCAATAATTTGATAAACTGTTACATTTAATGACGAAATCTTTGATTTCTTGGAGTCAAAATGCAACAATGAATAAACTACTACATTTAATGACGAAATCCTGGTTTAACGGTGCCAGATGTGAAGTTCAGCCCCCCCACCCAACAGGCGTCTACAAAAAGCTTCTACAATATTTTAATGCGATGAATTATATGTTACTTTTAGTAGTATGATTCGGTGGATGTTAATGTCTTGGCCTGACAGTTTATTGACTCTGTCCCGTGATCGTCTTAATAATCTGTAGAAAATTAAAGAAACATCCTGCCAGCGTTTATTTACCTAATTACAGAAAGGAAATGTTGTTCGTAATTCAGAAATCACTTACCCCGTTTCTGCAATTCGCTCTGGAGGGGCCTCGTGTGTCGTTTTCAGGATCCTGTAATGTTTATGTAAAAATGATGACTTTGTCTCACATCCTAGGTTCCTAAACTAACGTTGTGATTCAGTCAAACATAGGTTATGTGTCGGTATATTATTGGTCGTCATCGAATGTCAGATAAGTCCTTATGCAATTAGTGCCATCACCTTATAACTGTGTAGGTTCGTTTGATTGATTGCATTGTTCTAAGCTTTCGTTCATAAGCCCGTTCGTGCATAGTGTAGTGCAGGTATATGTCTGTTTCTAGTGTCGCCTTGGAATCTGAGAATTGTGGGCCGCTCAAGGGTATCATTCGCCCCCTATGGATTCCCACGTTGTGGGAAATACGAAGAGATCCCATACTCCATCGGTGCGCATCATTGCTTGTATGTACTATGTGACAGCGCGGTGTGCGTGAATGTATGCCATTCGCCCTAACGAAGCGCGGGGGGTGAATCCTATCATATGCTGACCACCCAGACTCCTCAGCGGTGTAGCCCTAATCATATGAGGCTAAGTTTCATAATATAGATCACGTATTTACTTTTACGTCGACTTTAGTGTTCTGTTCTCCAACGTGTCACAAGTACCAACTAGAGGTACCGTAGGCGGCTTTAGATTAGGTTTTGATTAAGTGGTTGTGATCGCATTTAGATCCAGCGATGGTCAGTTATAATGACCTCGTAAGTGTTGTAATCCGATTCCAAGCCGGCGCAAGCGATTTCTCTGTGCTGGTGACTCGTTTCACTATAATGATAGTGTAATGTATGTGTCTGTAGAAACGCGTGCATTATTCAATTCAGAAAGATTTCCCGCCATTTAAGTTGGCTTTTCCGGCAGCTCACTCTCGAGAGCTTCAGTTGAATATAGTACATACTATAGAATAATTCGCTTAGGGTTGTCGTTGTTTAGCTTCTTGCGTCCAAAAATACCACACTCCAACATCACTTCGCGAGAATACATATATAATGATATGTCGTGTAATTTCCCACCTTGTCACTACACGTGAATACGGGGACGAGAGTGTGTTTGTTTGTGTGTGTTTGCGCTAAGCAGTTTACTCTCATGCGACACAGTTATGTTTGATAAAAGCTGTAATATAGTTCCCTCACATGAGACTAATTAAAAGGGCCTTAATTATAATATGGACTGTAAGTCGTTCTGTCAATAAATATATAATAGTTAGATCCTAGGTAAACAGTTTATGATCAACAAAATTACACAATAAAGATTAAATATAAAACGTGCGACAGTGTAAAATGTTTATCCAACGTAGGCCACGACTTCGTGGTGAGGTCTCTCGCAGTGCTGGCTCCTTCTAAAGACATTTATCAAAGGTGTAAATACTTTTACGTATTCATGTTGAAGTCTAGATTTATCTGGTTCATGATTCCGCTATCCCTAGATTAAGTATAAAAGGTGCAACAGTGTATTCAGGTTTGTGAGCCAGCCATCTCTATACATAGGTACTTAGATTTGCAAATACACCTAGGTACTTAGACGTGCATATACACCTAGGCACTTAGACGTGCATATACACCTAGGTACTTAGGTTTGCGACTCAGCCATCTCTATACATAGGTACTTAGTTTTGCATATACACCTAGGCACTTAGACGTGCATATACACCTAGGTACTTAGGTTTGCGACTCAGCCATCTCTATACATAGGTACTTAGTTTTGCATATACACCTAGGTACTTAGACGTGCATATACACCTAGGTACTTAGGTTTGCGACTCAGCCATCTCTATACATAGGTACTTAGTTTTGCATATACACCTAGGTACTTAGCTTTTTCAGGGTCTCTGCAGGAGTCAGCAGCCAGCTTTTGTCTCACTCACTAAACGATTGTACTTAACACAATGACTGAAATGAACTTTAGCGGTGTTAAAAAGTTCACTACGCCAATCTCGCGATATATCCACAAAAGTTAATTACTAGGGGATCAAAATCGTTACTTCCGCGTATGCCGGTCTATGTTCAACTGGCAGTATCCCTGAATATTAAAATGTGACCTCCTTCACGCCCAAGATATCCCCCGCTATGACTTCATAACAAAAAAAATGGTTGAGGCAAATCATTGCAAAAAATATTAGTAACAAAAAATATTTTAAAACCATTAGTGGATTCAGTCCGCGTTAGTTTTTTTTACCATATCTATTGAAATGTCAGAGTCAAGTGCAATTTATTGCCTATATATCGTGGAATTCAATGTTAAACTGTAGGTCGCAAAAAACAAAATTCAGCGTCCTGTCCGTAATGCTCATCCCACAAGCCGTATCCACTTGAAACCAAATATAATGTGCCTATGCTCCGTTTTACCCGACTTCGTAGCGCGTCTGCTTACCCGACCTCTACGAAGCAAGAAAGATGGGTAATGCGGTTAGCATTATATCGTGTGTTAATTTTATCGATCCCCTCACGGGGCAGGGTATTGATCCGTTACAGAGCCCCATAAATAATTATTTTATTCTGTTTGTTAGCGTTTGTTGTTATAGCGACAACAACATACACCATCTGTGAAAATTTCAATTGTCTAACTATCACGGTTCATGAGATTCAGCCTGGTGACTGACGGACGGGCAGCAATGTCTTAGTAATAGGGTCCCGTTTTACCCTTTGGGTACGGAACCCTAAAAGGTTCTCAATTCGACTCTTTTTTGTTTGTGGTTATGTTAAGCGATATTTTCGCCGATTGTAAATCAATTATAATTATAACTTTTATTTAATTTTTATCATGAGGAATACCCCATTTAAATTTGCAGAAAAACTTCCTCCTCTAAGGGTGAAAAGCTAGAGGATGAATTCCCTTTATTGACGACATCTGTGCAGGCTTAGATGTGAGAGGATGCGGGTTCTATTCCCGCTGCGGGTCAAATTTTTGACAAATGTATGATCTGCAAATATTTGTTCCGAGTCTGGGTGTTGTGATGCCATGGTATACGTCGTTCCTGCTACCCACGACACAGGGGATCCTAGTGCGGTATCAACGGCATTCGCTACGTAGCGATTGCATTTCTACATTCGTAATACAAAACAATAGACCACGTTACATTTCGATAGTTTACATCAATCTCATACATTGTTGGCTTTTCTACTAGTGTCATCGCTAATCGAATGTTACTTTGTAAAAGGCCTCAGGGCTATGCATGGGCTATGTACGTGACAATGCGTTACAATGTAGAACTATAAGGTATACAAGTACAGTGGCGTTGACTCTCTATCATGAAAGAAATCCAGGTATGGGTGTTGAGCGAGGCTTTATTGCTCAAGCAGTCATTGTTCGCGTTTTTAGTATGCAGTTTTGCGGGCGTTGCTAATAGACGATGCTGACGACTTTATAGGAAGGATTTCAAGTTTTCAATGAAAATTGAGAACTTGGAGGGGAATAACACGAATAAGATACCAGTTACAGTCGTAAGCACAAAACAAAGTTGTAGTAATAACGTAAAACAAGCGTAGCACAAGCATAACAAAAGCGTAGCAAAAATGTAGCACGAGCGTAGCACACGCGTAGCACTAACGTAGTATAGAACGATGAAAGGGCTGGGCTTTGCACAAACGCAACAAGAGATTTAGATAGTGCGTAGCTCAGTCGTAGCATAACATCGTATAAAACTCGGGCGTAGCGAAGCGTAGCAAGAACGTAGCAAGAATGAAGCAAATGTTTAGCGCTGACGAAGCAAGACCGTATCATGATAATAACTGCTAAAATAAGCATAGTTCATTTATCGATATTTAATTAGTTACAATACAACATACCTGGAAACTTATATGTAACAAATTACTTATCAAATACGTGTACGCATAAACAAAGTAATCTCTCGGAAACGATTCACACGATAGTTTTGGTGTTATACGCATGAAATTTATTCGGAACGATCAAAAGTTTAAATGAACAACAAGCGGTCTTGTATGGTTTAGCTTGTAGTTCAATCCGGGCTTTAAAGCGTGAATAATATGCGTGTTTTTGACAACATTTATCTGTCTATCTATAAAATATGATTTTTATTTTATTTTATGGAGAACTGCCTGAAAAATTTATGCATTAAAAAAAATAGGAATACAGTTTACAAAATAATGTTACAAGGCCTGGTAACCTAATTAGGAGAGTAAAAATATACTCCTTTTACTATTGTACAAACTGGGTGATGCAAACATACCTAGCACGCGCATTTTACCAGAAGATAATTATGGAATATTTATTTAATTATAGAATAATTATAGAATATTTATTTTCACACCACACGTCTGTTACATATTTTAAAGTACTTATTTAACAAGAATATAATATAAAAACAAATCTATTAGGTACATAGTATACTTTAAACATAAACATAAATTGAGGTTGCATCACAAACCAAAGTAGGTTAGTATACCTGTGTTATGGCTTTTGATGCCTTCCTTCGGTTGTCACATGTCATGTTCATATTAACTAAGTCATTATATTTTATTTATCTTAATCTTAATCCAAATAGTATGTAGGCAATAATGAAATTATCAAATAATTTATTTAGTCACACGTAGGTACCTACAGGAATTTACAAATATATTCTATTGGTGATTTATACCTATATAGGTATTGAGTTAGGTAGGTACCTACCCATTCTATGATTGTTAAGTGGATGCAAGACGGAAAAATAATTTAGAATTTCTTCGAATTTTGTATTTGAATTTGATATATCATATAAGGTACCCATTAAAATGTTTTTATGGAGTTTAACCAGACAAAAAGGGTCGTTAAATCATAATAAAAATTTAGTGTTCATGAAAGCACATAATAGGTACGCAGAAGTAAGTAGGCAGAACCTCAATGGACCTCTTTTTACTGTGTAGGAATATCCCTAGTGGTGAGTTCATCGCCACCAATGCTTTCCCATGACCAACTTATCTCACGCTTTCTTCCAGTTATAAAAATACATTCCTAAATAAGCTAGCAGCCAGGAAAAGTCCGTTCCTAAATAAGCTAGCAGCCAGGACAAATCCTATAAAACCAATAAAATTTTCCCAACAAGTCCAGATGTAAAAATACATTCCTAAATAAGCTAGCAGCCAGGACAAATCCTATAAAACCAACAAAAGTTGCCCAACAAGTACAGATGTAAAAATACATTCCTAAATAAGCTAGCAGCCAGGACAAATCCTATAAAACCAACAAAAGTTGCCCAACAAGTACAGATGTAAAAATACATTCCTAAATAAGCTAGCAGTTAAGAAAAATCCTATAAAACCAACAAAAGTTGCCCAACAAGTCCAGATGTAAAAAAACATTCCTAAATAAGCTAGCAGCCAGGACAAATCCTATAAAACCAACAAAAGTTGCCCAACAAGTACAGATGTAAAAATACATTCCTAAATAAGCTAGCAGCCAGGACAAATCCTATAAAACCAACAAAAGTTGCCCAACAAGTACAGATGTAAAAATACATTCCTAAATAAGCTAGCAGTTAAGAAAAATCCTATAAAACCAACAAAAGTTGCCCAACAAGTCCAGATGTAAAAATACATTCCTAAATAAGCTAGCAGCCAGGACAAATCCTATAAAACCAACAAAAGTTGCCCAACAAGTACAGATGTAAAAATACATTCCTAAATAAGCTAGCAGTTAAGAAAAATCCTATAAAACCAACAAAAGTTGCCCAACAAGTCCAGATGTAAAAAAACATTCCTAAATAAGCTAGCAGCCAGGACAAATCCTATAAAACCAACAAAAGTTGCCCAACAAGTACAGATGTAAAAATACATTCCTAAATAAGCTAGCAGCCAGGACAAATCCTATAAAACCAACAAAAGTTGCCCAACAAGTACAGATGTAAAAATACGTTCCTAAATAAGCTAGCAGTTAAGAAAAATCCTATAAAACCAACAAAAGTTGCCCAACAAGTCCAGATGTAAAAAAACATTCCTAAATAAGCTAGCAGCCAGGACAAATCCTATAAAACCAACAAAAGTTGCCCAACAAGTACAGATGTAAAAATACATTCCTAAATAAGCTAGCAGACAGGACAAATCCTATAAAACCAACAAAAGTTGCCCAACAAGTACACATGTAAAAATACATTCCTAAATAAGCTAGCAGTTAAGAAAAATCCTATAAAACCAACAAAAGTTGCCCAACAAGTCCAGATGTAAAAATACATTCCTAAATAAGCTAGCAGCCAGGACAAATCCTATAAAACCAACAAAAGTTGCCCAACAAGTCCAGATGTAAAAATACATTCCTAAATAAGCTAGCAGCCAGGACAAATCCTATAAAACCAACAAAAGTTGCCCAACAAGTCCAGATGTAAAAATACATTCCTAAATAAGCTAGCAGCCAGGACAAATCCTATAAAACCAACAAAAGTTGCCCAACAAGTCCAGATGTAAAAATACATTCCTAAATAAGCTAGCAGCCAGGACAAATCCTATAAAACCAACAAAAGTTGCCCAACAAGTCCAGATGTAAAAATACATTCCTAAATAAGATAGCAGCTAGGACAAATCCTTGGTTAGTTTAACTCAATGCATAGGATACACAAGAAAAATTTAAGAATCTCTAAATTAGCCTTTAAAACCTGGTTAAGACAAAAGCTGCACTCTGTTCACTGGTAATTACCGAAGTTCCAAGGGCTTCAGTACCCAATCCTGACCAGTAATTAATCAGAGTTAAGTGAGAGTGCTTGACACAGATTTAACAGCAGATAAGTGGCACAGCAACTCTGAGTCAATTTATATAAATAGTCATACAAATTAGCAATTAAATAAAATGTATAATACAATCTATTACACTGAAAAAAAAAACTAACTGTGTGCAAAAAGTGCACAGTTAAAATTTACACAGTTGCTACAACATATTTTTAATTGAGATCTAATTAATTTACACCGTTGGGGCAACTGCAAAAAAACAGTTAGGAAGCAAACAGTAAATAAATATGTATAAACAGTTACAGGAACTTTTTGGTCAATAATAACAACGTATCCTGGCAGTAATTTAAATTTCAACGGTTAAACATCAGTCCGGATAAGACAGTAAAATGAACTGTTTTACTTTAACTGTTTTTTTTCAGTTATGCTAACGTGTTTAATGTGTTAGCTCCATTTTAACCTCGCAGAACGGTAACTTTTATCGGTTTTCGGGTTACTCGAACTGTATTTTTTTTTCAGTGTATAATAAAAGGCAGTGGCGCACTGGGTCCGATCTGAAACCGATCCAAATCAGAGAAAATACGGTCTGGAGTGGTCGAAGAACTATTTGCATGGTAGTTTACGCACTAGATCCGATTTCCGTCATCCGATTTCTGATGACAGAACCTTATAAATAGTTCTAGGGCCACTCAGGACCGTATTTTCTCGGATTCCGGTTCGGACAGAGTGCGCAACCGCCCTTACTTGGGTTTATTGGTTAATTTTCGCTGGTATACGATTTTTCACGGTTATTATTTAGGAATGTGGTATGTAAAAAGCGTTGTTGTGGGAAAGCAATGGTGATGATGAGTTCGCCACTGGTCACGGCAAAATTTTTACTTTTTTACGTACCACCGTGAAATGAGGAAAATTTTGTTTGTCTTTTTTTTTTTATACTACTTGGATGACGGAACAAGCTAGAGGCCCACCTGATGTTAAGCGGTAACCTCTGCCTATGAACAGTGCATTACCTCAAAGGTCACGTCCACCTAGGACGCACCCTATGTGGCATTGCACTGCGCCCGCCACCCTGAGACATAAAGATGAAAAGTCTCATGTGCCTGTAATTTCACCAGCACCCTTACCCTTCAAACCGGAACACAGCAATGCGAGCACTACTGCTTTGCGGCAGAAATAGGTATGGTGGTAGTACTTCCCCGGACGAGCTCTTTCACAAAAAAGCTCTACTTACTACTGTCTATGTAGGGGTATGTAAATAACTCCAAATAACATTAGATATTACTGTAAAAAGAAAGTGCATGAACCACTCTCCACACTAGTATATACGCAGATACATACGCAGGGTATTAAAAATAGAACTATTGTCAAAAAGAAGAACAATAGTGAACTAACTATAACCGTTTTACTTAGTTAGAGACCAATTTTGCTTGTAAATTGGAAAGTTTCCGTCTTGCGAAACTAACTTTAAAGTTATTGTGTAAGTTGGTATCGTGATTGTTACAAGATTATCGAGACGTAGTTTTGGAGTAATGGTCTATTGTTTTCGGTTCAGGATCCGCTTATTATGAAGCGAAAACTTGGCTTAATTGAGGATGCCCTTCATGTCTTGCCTCTCAGCAGTTAGTCTGTTCGTGTGCTAGCGAAATCTTCTAAGACGTGTTCTATGAAGATGGAGTGTTTTAAAATTAAAATGTTCTATTATCAAAAAAATTGCCTTCGGCGGAGTTTACAGCAACTGCTTGATTTATGGCCGCGACCACTTTACAACGAATATTCATAAAATTGAACACCTCATGAATTATTTATTGCTTCCATGAACGTACAAAATGTCTTCTTTTAGTGTTTAATATCGAAGTCAAATAGGGATACTCTATCGAAATAAAAACTCCTCAAACCTTGCGCATGTATGTTCGTACATGCGTTCGTACCAAAATTAGGCGTTTTTAGGCGTTAAACTAACTGACCGCATCCGAAATACCATACTGCGCTCCAAAACCAAAGTCGCTGATGCGGGAGAGAAGGCTGCGCGGCTGAATTGGGATTGGGCCGGTCACATTTGCCGCATGCCTGACGAACTTTGGGCCAAAATCACCACGGCATGGAGCCCTAATACAGCCAGGCGGCGTCGCGGCAGACCACGCATGAGGTGGCGGGATGAACTGGACGCCTATGAGAGGGAATGGGAAACGGTTGCACAGGACCGTGGTGACTGGCGGAAGTGGGGGGAGGCCTTTGCCCAACAATCTGACAGTATGGGCTAATAGTAATAGTTTTTGTTAATCCATACGCAAAATTAAGGTTGTTGGCAAGAGAAAAATAATAAAATTCTCGAAATGGTGTAAGTTATCTTAAATATTATTAGTTGACGGCAAAATATACAATAAGTAGTATATTTAAAAAAAGTTTTAGTTCCTAGGTCAAACGGAAGTCAACAAAAACTTGGTAGAATAACAATAGGTTGGAAAAAAAGATTTTCGTGAAAAATATATTTTAAATTACAAGCTTTTATAAAAAATAGTGATCGTATCCGTGTGCTGATCATAATGCAACACGGCCAGTCTACCATCGAGTATCCATCGAGGAGTTCCGTCTCCATCATAAGATCAGCTCGCTGTCACCATCATGTTGTATTGTCATCGGAACTTAACAGGTATGCAAAATATCATCTCAATCGATTGAAAATAAGTGCTTTAAAATTCAGTTTCAAGATTCCAACCGGACAAACATTTACATGATTCCACCCAGACAAACATACATACATTGCAAGTTAAATAAAAGCATGTAAAAAGTAGATTTTGACAGCCTTTCATAACGTTGTTTCCATTGCTTTTAAAACCACTCCACAGTCTTTTTTTTGGATCCATTAGGCAGGACGAAACATTTAGGCAATCTACCGAAAATCCTCAGCATTAAAACACACTCGACATGGCCCAAATTAGCACTATTTGACACAACCCCACAAACTTCTGACAGTTGTATCGTTAGTAGTCGGATTGGGAAAAGTTCCAGTCACACACGCAATTAATTCCACGTAGTGTGACCGAAATTACGAGTCATTATAAGGGCGCCTTTACTTTTAAAGCAGGTTGGCTCTGTAAACCGGCATGACAGAAGAGAGCCGCTCTACAGATGTATAACTAGTTCTTTCTTGGTCTCTCTGCGTTGGGTATGGTGGCCCTGATAAGGATTTGAATATGGCACATAAGCAATAAATGATTAATGATTTAATGAGGATCTCTTGCTGATAATGAAAGAACTAGTATGGTGAAAGATTGGACGTGATCCGCTCGAAACAAATATCCAAGCATTACAATCAGCTGTAGTGTGTCCGGCCTGAGAATAAACCCCTCCGTCTCCTTCCGTGGATGTCAGGGATTACCCGGACCTGTTGATAAGATTCAATGTTATAATTTTTTTCCTGGCTGCTAGCTTATTATGGAATGTGTTATTACTGGAATAAATCGTTGGCCGTGTCAGTCGTGGGAAGCAATGGCGGCGATGAGCTCACCACTTGTCACGTCTATACTCCACGATCATGCAACCCACTGTGAACAGAGGCCCATTGACGCTCTGCCTACCCCTTCGGGAAAAAAGGCGTGTGTTTATGCATGTATGTACAATCAAGTGCATAAAGCACTAAGAAAGAACCTATATAGTCACAGATTGACAGCGCGGATGTCGATGCTACGGCACAGAATTTTATATAATACAGATCGGCCACTCTCCGCCCCGTGCATATTTCCGCAGCCCGCCCGCAAACGGCGGGTCGAATAGCAGGTTCCACACACTAGCCGAATCGCATACTTTACGTAAGGGTATGTATTTCAACACGTTGTATGAGTATCCGGGGTGGCTATGGTTAAAGTAGTCTAGCGCGAATTTGTGCCAATAAAACTCGGCAGACAGGTGCTGGCAATTTAGCTCTATGTGAACGTGTCCTAAGGGTCAGTTTGTTCAATCTCAGCCTTGTTAGACACCTGGGCTGGGCTTGTAACCAGCACAGTGTTAAAGGGAATTTTAGTTTTTTGGCTTTGGAATTCTGGCTACGATCATAACGATTTCGACTGTATGGTTTTCACTAAAAGTTATATCTGTGTTCCAAAACAATAATAAAATGTATAATTGTATCTCTTTATAAACTCTGTGGGCCGGAGCCCACTGACGGCTTTTATTACTAAAAATGTTATTTTGGATCTTACTTCAGTGAGTTTAGAATTCATGTTACTTTATTTCGATACCACGATGCCGCGACGTGCCGCGGGATGCCACGGGAAGCTGCGGCGTGTCACGGCATGCCGTTGCATTCCACGGGTTGCCATTGCATCCCGCAAGACGTATGGGTCGCTTTATGTCGAGGAATTATGATTGCTAAGTTAGTTAAAATAAGGTTAAAACTTGTGCAGCGGCGGCTGAGCTTTTAGCAGGATGCCACGGCATGCCACGGGATGCCACGGAACGCCGCAGGATGCCGCAGCACAACCTACCATGCCATGCCGTGCCGTGCCGGCACTGGGCGCCGACCCTAATAATAAGAAGAGCCCTGATAAGAGACGGTGTCGGTGCAAACAGCAAAAAAGGTGCTGCGGCAAGCTTCACACCTGTTACATGGTCCTGTGATCAGGATAAAAGAGACTGAAAGCACTTTGTCTCCTCCAGTCCCTTTTTACATAACAAAGAGTTAAAAACCCACGACTGTTTTCTAATATTTCACACAAATAAAACCGCTTTAAAATCGGAGTTCCCGCTGCATCCAAGATCCTGTTCATCGTGCATACCTGAAGACACACTATGACCTCAAAACGGAGCTACATATTACCTGCGTGACATAAAATAAACATGATAATCAAATTGACTCCAAGCATATTTCTTCAATAGTTTATCTATGACATTACCTACTATACAAGCATAAACCTATCAATGGTTCCATTATCTCTGTGTCAACCTATAACTATTGTTTGTTAACTCATATACCTAACGCTATCTGAATTCACGTTCACCTCACCGGTGACGTGACGGAATATTATCGTAAATCATTCAAATTAAATATATTGGCTTTTTAGAATTATTGGTGTTGGATAGGCATGTGAAATCTTTTGTTCTGTGGTGCATTAAAACCTCTTTTCTCTAACTGACTCTTCCAACGCTTTCTTCCAGTTAGTAATAACAAATTCCTTAAAATAAGCTAGCAGCCGGCAAAGTAATATCGTAACTTTGTCAATTATGATATTAGTGGGATTTATCTGTCATAATGCCTAATCGATGTTGCAGTTTGCTGTTCATTGCACTGCGTGTTTTAGCTTTTTTCAAAAGTAGAAATACGCAGCAAAATGAATAGCAAACTGGACATCGAAATTTAACTTCAGTCTATTACGCAATACGACCCCAGAACCGTTTTGTTTTAAATCTATGTACTTGAATGATGGAACAAGCAAATAGCCCACCTGTTGCTAAGCGGTACCCTCTGATTTTAACAATGCATTGCCTCATATGTCACGTCCATCTAGGACGCACCCTATGGTGCACTGTACTGCGTTCACCACCCTGAGAGAAAGATGAAAAGTCTCATGAGCGTGTAATTTCACCGGCACCCATACCCTTCAAACAGGAAAACAGAAATGCGAGCACTGCTGCTTTGCGGCAGGAACAGTACTTCCACGGACGAAGTCTTTCACAAAAAATAGAATAAAACAAAAAACAAAAAAAAAACTGTACAGTTCACACAACATTATCTTGCCCCAAGCTAAGCAGAGCTTGTGTTATGGGTACTAGATAACTGATATACTTAATACAATATTATTACATACATAGTACTTTTTTTATTAAACATAGAAAATACCTAGAACACCCAGAACAAATATCTGCGATCGCACAAATATATTTGTTCCGAGGCGGGAATCGAACCTGCAACCTTCTGCGTCGCAGGCCAACCTTCGCCCGCTGCGCCACAGAGTTCGACACACAAAAAAGCTTTACTACTACTAAAATCCAGTTTCCCACCTGCAGGATTTCTGGTTCAATTACGAAAACAACATTACCCTGACAAGAACAATCCTTATACATACGGCATAATGGTTAGAAAGGTAAAACCATATAACTTACATTGTCAAAACGGCTGATTTAATCTACACGGCCGAGCGCACATTCGCACAACAGTAATTTACTTCACCACAACGTCTTAACCGAACCTTGTCTTTGTGAAATCGGGTCACAGCGCAACAGTTAGTCAGAAAGGAAACTCTGAATCACGCCTCCTCGCGTCGTATTCCTCAATGCTGAGGGTCGTGACCCCTTCCATTGATCACTTTCTGCCGGACGATGGATGCGCCAATGAGATCTGTTGCCAGCGAGATGCACGGCTTCGTGGAGTTTGGAATTGCTGCGGATCTGGTCTGCCTCGTGACTTGTTTCCCTCGATTTTGCCAGTGAGAATCAGCTTCTCTAAGTTTTCAGTGCCTTTCCATGCTATATGACCAAAACACTCTAGGACTTGCTGGAGCCAGATGGAGGAAAGCCTAGTAGTTATTTTGTGTTCTTTGAGTGTTGTCAGTTGTAACGTTCGTCCTACACGCTACCACGCTTAGGATTAGCAATAGTAAAGCCATTCACTACCAAATAGAAAATGTCTATATAAGAATGTTTATCTGCTCTCGTATCTCGTATGAAGCTCTGAAACTAGTTTAGTTGTGACAATTTGTGAAAGAACCAGTGTATTTTAGCGGCCACTTTTTTTAAAAAAACTGTAAATTTTTGTTAATACGTCCTTAATGAATACTGAGATACCTTCTAAAAACCAGCAACAAATCAACTTTTCAAGCTCATTGATCCACTGTGTTGTGTCAGATCAGAACTCTGAGCCCTTGCTTTTGTGAAATGCTAGCCGATGCTCAACCCGTTAGATCGGCTCCGATTTATCTCTAATTGAACAATCGAACCTTCACTTATACCAAAGACAAAGCTTTACACATAAACCCTGTCCGATTAGTTAGTTTAGTTTAGAACAACTCATCGGAGAGATAAACTTGTGATTGGTTCCAGTATGAGTAGATATATTTCTACGGATTTCCAATGAGGAGTTTTTCTAGTATTATTTTACCATTATTTATCTCTCGCTAGATGGCGTTGGCGACAGTTTTAGTAACAGTAAATATTTAACGAACGATCGTATTATATAATAGTTGTATGGATGCACACATAGACGTAGAATTTTCGCTACGCTACATGTGTATATGTATATCGTAATTATAATTATTTACTTTTATTGAATTTCGTTTCATATTGAAATTTTTATTTCTGATGTTATGTTTTTAAGTTGATGGATTCCTACATTTCTTGGATAAGGGTTCTCTTCAGTAATCATCGGGTAGATGTAAAATCCGCCTGTGATGGAATGGGATTTTCCATAATCACCACGCTTGGCAGGCGAATTGGCGATCGCAGTAGTGGTGTTGAGTACTCAGGTGGATGTTCATCCATTAATCAGTTTTAACGACATCACGGGTATTTATTTAGGCCAAAAGCCAAGCACCACTACGCCTACAAAAATCTATTCGAAATATCACGAGGAGAAGGGAAACCTAGTTATGTACAGTGCACGTGCAAACAGCTGCCATGAAGCTAGGCATCCTGAATAAGGTAAAGCGTTACTTCACACCACGTCAGCTTCTGAGTCTATATAAAGCTCAAGTCCGGGCAGTATGGAGTACTGCTGCCATGTTTGGGATGGCTCAGCCTAACAACAGCTTGCTGCGTTGGACTCGATTGACCGCAGAGCTTTCAGGCTTATTAGTGAGCAACATATGGTTGAGACAAAGATCCAGAGTCTCGAGCACCGCCGTTAACTCGCATGCCTTTCCATCTTCTATAGGTTACATTTCGAGGCATGCTCCCAGGAACTTCACGATCTGATCCCACCATCTCCTTTTCATCATAGGACGAGCAGACACACGGCTCGGTACCATCCTTACCACATTAGTCTACCCTCTATTCGTACTAAACGTTTCAGTTCTACCTTTATAATGCAAACTGCTAAGGAGTGCAATACACTACCGTCGTCTGTCTTTCCTGAAAACTATAATCTGGGTATCTGCAAGGCTATATAGAGTGAATAGGTGCCTTCTAGACCTGTGTGCTTCATCTCCGGCCACATTGTCACTTGCCAACAGGTGAGATCGTGGTCAAACAAAGGTAAAAAACAAGTAATTACATCTGTAAAAATTAAAAAAAACCTCAACGCAATGAAACGGCTGAACCGATTTTGATCAAACATAGCTAAGAAAACTCCCGACAAATTCACCTTTCAAACAAAATAAAAAACAAAATCGGTTCATCCGTTCTGGAGCTACTATGCCACAGACAGACACACACACACACACACACACACACACACAGCCACGTCAAATTTATAACACCCCGTCGTTTTTGCGTCGGGGGTTAAAAGAAAAAAGTTCACTGCTAATGATAATGTCGTTGATGAAGGTACAAAAATATCGTATAGTACCATAACATTTATTTCCCCAGCCACCGAACAATATGAGACCGTTACCTTTATCTCCCTGTAAACCAACATAATGGACACCTCTAACATACAATAATATCTATCGAATGAGCGTACACGGATGTATAGTTAATAACGAAGACATCTCTATTTATGAAGGTCTGTTAGCTATATGTGCGTACATTCTGAGTATGTATTATTAGTACCTACGTGTGAGACGTGACATAGAGAAGGAAATTTACGTGTTGTACGTTTCCTATGATATTCATAGCAATGTCGTCGCTAAGCTTTTTTGCCCTAAAAGTTACAAGATAATAGATAGATAGATAGATAGAAAATTCGTTATTGCACATAAAACAAAGAAGTACAAAGGCGAACTTAGTGCTTAAGGCGCGATAGGTTCTCAAATGTCTCTAGAATTTTAAAGTTTTTGATAAGAATTTTCATAGTTTTCTATGAAGAAAAAAATATATGATATTCTTGAGCTTTTTATCTAGTGAAATCAATAATTCATTACAATATTTGAATTACTTCACTCGATAAAAAAAAATAACAAAGATACCTCCTTTTTAAAATTTAAATGCTATTTTCACTCACTTCTCTCACGTTTTAATTTTTGAAACATTTGGTTACATGTTAGTTATTATTTATGTTAGTGAATTCATTAACAAAATTAAACAAAACTTTGAACGACATTTTTATAGAATTTTTTTATACATAAAAACACGGTATCAGAGCGTGCGCTCGCCTTCTTCGCCTCATACAAAAATGTTCGTTGAGCCTATAGCGCCTTAATACGTGCTAAAGAAACCATGTTCATGGTTGTGTCAGTTGAAAAATTATGGCAACTATATAATCCTAGCTATTCAGCCAGCGACTTGGTCTGCAAGTACCTAAAATTTAAAGCAATAAAAACAATTCACACATTGATATCGTTTGAAAAAAAAGGAGGTTTTCATTTTTTTCAGTTGACACGATATTCTTCCAGATTTGCCCCATTTTGCTCCAGAGGGAACTCCTCAAATATTCTATAGGCGCATGCCTAGTTATGCACATATTACACACTTATGACAGATATGCAAAATTTAATCTCAATCGGCTGCTGTAAAATTCAGTTGCAAGATTTTACTCAAACATACAAACATAAAAGCTTGTAAAAAGTAACATGATATTTATTGTGATTTTGATCTATCATTGTGCATTGGTACGGGTATGACAAGCTTTAGCAATTCTGCAGCTTTTATTGCTTGTTTTGTCCGTTTTGATCTGAGGCTGTGGCATTGATAGACGATACCGAAGTGAGTCCACACTTTGTACGTAGTACTAAAAAACCATAGAAACTGACAACAGCATTGGGCAGCTCCAGACAACTTTTAATTAAAACACTCTTCTGTTCCTTCTACATCAACGTTTGCTCGACGGAGCGCCCTTTATTTGCCGAAAGAGGAAATGAAACAGTGTTGTAAGCT
The DNA here is from genome assembly GCA_932527175.1 of Operophtera brumata. NCBI lineage: Eukaryota > Metazoa > Arthropoda > Insecta > Lepidoptera > Geometridae > Operophtera > Operophtera brumata. Next base: position 33,560,095 of record OW052227.1, on the reverse strand, counting down.
GAACTAATCGAAGCCCACTGCAAGCTTGCGTCACTCCATATACATAAAATGAGCTTTGTTGAGCTGAGTTAAGATTTATTATGCAATGGATGCCAGCATTTAAAGATACCGAGATGCATGCCACTGAGTTTTTTTCAGTGAGTTACCACTCGCTAACTTTAAGTTTCAATATACCTGCCTCGAAAGTAGTAGGGCTTCTTTGTGAAAGAGCTCGTCTGAGGAAGTACTACCACCATACCTATATCTGCCGCAAGGCAGGTACTCACATTACTGTGTTCCAGTTTGAAGGGTTATGAGTGCCGGTGAAATTACAGGCACATAAGATTTTTCATCTTTATGTCTCAGTGTGGCGGGCGCAATGCAATGCCACATAGGGTGCATCCTAGGTGGACGCGACCTATGTGGTAATGCACTGTTCATAGGCAGAGGGTACAGCATAACATCAAGTGAGCCATCTGCTTGATCTGTCATTCCAAGTTGTATAAAATAAACTGTGAGCCTCATTTTTATACAGTGTCTATATGTATTGAGGCTCTGCCTAGCTTTTCGGGGAAAAAGACGTGTTTCTATGTATGTATATTGTCGGCATCGATGTGAAACCTCTGTGTGTTTCAACTTTTATTTCTGGTGAGCCACAGCATAGATCTTTTATGTAGCCTCATACCTTGTGTACGAGATAAATGGGTAGATAACATTGCATTTTTATACCCATTAAGAGCTTGGCTTTCAGGATATTTTCAGTGAGCACTATCCGTTTCCGGTTGGTTAATCTTAATGCTGAGTAATTTTATTTAAATGGTGATCATACATAGGCACACGCTGTTTTCCCCGCAAGGGTAGGCAGAGCCTCAATGGGCCTCTTTTCACCTTAGGTTGCACCATCGTTAAATGAAGACGTGACAAGTGGTGAGCTCATCGCCGCCATTGCTTCTCACGACTGACTCGGCTAGCAGATATGATCACTAAAAACAAAACTTTTTTGGGCTGTCTGAACCAGGCTATAGTCACTTATCGCCACTACAAAGTGAAACAATTGGAAGTGTTTACTTCGACGCAACAATGTATTTAAATAGATGCCTACTGAATCCAGAAAACAAATACTCAAACTACCTTCCAATTACCGCTGTACAAACTATCCCAAATTGTTTTACCCGAAGCCCATCGCCCTTTTGGATGAGCGGTGTGAGTGCCTCTCGACGGGACGTGAGGGTTGGCTTTCTCTCTCAGTCAGCAATTGTATGAACTGAAAAGTCTAAATAGTAGTTAACAGTATAACAAGATTAACATTAAAAGTTCTAGCACTGCCGATATTATTCAAATTTCTGAATTATTTATTCCTTTTTAATACAAATTGTAAAGTTAAATTTTGCATATTTGGTACTAAGAAATTTCAATGAACAATTCAAAAGTTATTTTTTTATTTATTTTTTAATGAAAGGAATAGGCAAACTAGCTTACGCACCACCTGATGTAAAGTGGTCACCGTTGCTTATAGACACCGGCAACACCGGTAATGTCGATGCACTGCCTACCCTGAAGGAATTTCTGAACATTTTTCTTGAAGCGACACATGTCGTAACCAAGTGAGAAAACATCAGATGGAAGCTCATTCCATAGTTTGTAGGTATGGGGAAGAAATGGGTTGGTCTTGGACTGTCTAGAACACAATTTGACTACATTTGATGTTTGCCTAGAGCTTAACGTGACGACTACATAATCGGTTTTTCACTCAAATCTACTATAACACAAATTGACTAGTGCATATTTTTTCTAGATAGCATCGTGACATGAACCCAAATTGTCTGGACATTCGGGTAGAAAATGGGTTTTATTTCCCGTCTTTTAATGTTTACCTGTCTGTTAAGTTAAGTACTACTTATAACATACATTCATTTATTGTTTATTTTGAAAAACAATGGCTAAGAAATACTGCTTTGATTTCTTGTTGTAAAGAACTACACAGGACTACGAATACTTTAGAAGCATGGCATCGCCGTTTGGGGGTCCGCATGAACAAATCCAACTCTAATTGAGTTTCTGTTCGAGCTAAAAAAAGAAGCAGGATATCAAAGCATGTCGATGGCAGGTGCCTTTTTGAAACGGGAGAACAAGAAAAAGAAAGATATTCTTTTTAATAGAAGATAAGTACTGCCAAGAGTTAACAAAATTAAAAAAAAAATGCACTAATCGATTTTTTAAAAGCTATAAAATTACATAAATAGAGAGTTGAAATGAAGTACCGAACTTATTTTAATATCGTGAAGATTATTTTTAAGTTATTTAAGTGACGGAGTGACTTTTCTTTTTACTTTAATTTGCTGGCCATATGAATTAACATAATATATCTATAATTTGTGACATAGTGCTGTATTTTTATTTTTGACATCGCCTGTACATTCAAAAACAAAAGACAACAATAGGCAAAATTTATTCTAGGTTTTTTCGGTACTAGTCAATTTGTGTTTTAGTACATTTGAGTGTTCGACCCATTATGCAGTAGTCAAAGTCAAAGTCAAAAGTATTTTATTCATTGAAATCACAAGGATCATTTTGAATCGTCTTAAAAAATAAATTTACAGTTACTCCTGTTCCAACGCAACCAGACCTAGAAGAATCAGGCAACAAACACGGTCTGTTTTTCTTTTGATGATCCTTCTTACTACTAGGTGGAGAGCGCCTGTGTGGTGCCTCGAGAACAAGTTGAAGCTGATTCAAGGAAAAAAGGAAAACCAAATTAAAAGCCTTACTTAGGTAGGCAGTCAAAAGTAAGATGATAGAGAGAATCAGCAAAAGTTCATAAGGCAGCACACACTACGCTTGATATACACATAAATAACACATCAGTAATAAATTATATGCAGGTACAGACATTGCAAATTGACAAATTAGGTGTCGAGGGGCAGAGCGACATCAGGCCACGCGGCTTTATCATTAACATAGTCATGTAGTGTGTAATACGCTTTCTTAATTAAATTATTCTTTATGTAAGATTTAAATCTTCGAATCGAAAGTTTAGAAGCACTTTCTGGAAGTTTATTATAGAACCGAACAGAATTCCCCATAAAAGACCCACTTACTTTTTTTAATCTAAATTTGGGAATACTCAGTTTATTTTTATTTCTCGTGTTAAAACAATGCACGTCACTTTTTTTCATAAATCTATCTAAGTGTTTATGTGTATATAATAAGGTTTCGTAGATGTATTGCGATATTACGGTGAGAATGTTAATTTCCTTAAAACGTGTTAATGTTAAAGTAGTCACTTTAAGCTCTAGGCAAACATCAAATGTAGTCAAATTGTGTTCTAGACAGTCCAAGACCAACCCGAACAAATGATCTCGAGAAACGAGTCGTACGAGAAACCCAGGGGTCTATGATGACTGTGTGGATGAGCTTTGTCACGGTGCCGGGAAGAGCTATGGTAAAATCTCGATGCAGGGATCAGATTAAAAAGCTCGTCAGAGCATTCCCCGTTGTAGAGGTGGTAGAACACACATAAAGAGATCCAATGGCTCTGCGTTGGCTAAGTAGTAAGTAAGTTGGGTAAGTAGTAGTAGAGCTTTTTTGTGAAAGAGCTCGTCCGAGGAAGTACTACCACCATACCTATTTCTGCCGCAAAGCAGTAGTGCTCGCATTGCTGTGTTCCGGTTTGAAGGGTAAGGGTGCCGGTGAAATTACAGGCACATGAGACTTTTCATCTTTATGTCTCAGGGTGGCGGGCGCAGTGCAATGCCACATAGGGTGCGACCTAGGTGGACGTGACCTTTGAGGTAATGCACTGTTCATAGGCAGAGGTTACCGCTTAACCTCAGGTGGGCCTCTTGCTTGTTCCGTCATCCAAGTAGTATAAAAAAAAAAAAAAAAAAAAAAGCCTTTCTAGTGCATCGGAGAGATTATATACTATAGAAATTTAAAAATCTCTGACATTTTTCAAAGTTTAAAAACAATTTTTTTACAAATAAAACCGCATTAAAATCGAAGCACCCGATCTTCCTCGTGAGCTGGTCATCTTCAGACCCTGGAGCCTGATGTCGAACAAGAACATTTTGAGCACAAACTGAAGGTTCAAGCTGCAAACATGCGTTCCATTCAAACAAATTGGAGCAAGCTTAAGAACCGGGAAATGGCTGCACCAATTTCGTAAAAACCATCTTACAAACACATCTTTAATAGAAATAAGACTGCATTGAAGTCACAGTGGTCTATGCATAAATTAAAGTTAGGAAGACGTTAGCGAGACTATAGCAAATGTCAACTATAGCCAATCAAATTATTAAGACTTGTAAGCATCCCCCGTAGAATATAGAATAAACCAGAAGGTGCGTACGCGGTTCGATGCTATTAGTACGGGGCGCTGTGTCGCCAAAACACAATGCCTCCCCCACGCCTATCATACTTCCCACTAGAAGGGGTAATATTTTGGTGATGTTGGCAACAATGACAAAATGGACGCTTGACTTTTTTCCAAAAAAATAATGGTAAACCCAATTCATTATTTTAACCAGAAGGTATTTAAATGTAATCCATACTTATGAAATGTGTTTTTTTTTTAAGCTCAGCAGAATTTTTATATGTGGGAACGACACATGACGGCATATTCACAAGAAAACCTTTCGAGTTCGACACGACTAGCCGCACGGCCAACCACAGACAGACTGGGCGAAACTATTCTCATTGAGACTAGTTTGCGTGGTGACAGTTTTTACGCGTAACACGGGTTCTGGTTTATTCTATATTCTAAGGCACCCCCATGTAATTGGTCAATATTTGACGTTGACTATCGTCTCGCTAAAGTTTATTATTCGTGCTCCCCACAGAGCACCCGTTTCCGAGCTAAAGGTACACAGATACACATGTCACACGTGTACACGTGTAAACACCCTTCTGTTTGCATCGGGGTTAAAAATATACCTTTATATGTTATGGCACAGAATAAATAATAGTACAAGTAATGTAATGGTAATGGCTTGGCAAACGGCTTACAGCGCCCTGATGATAAGAGGTTCTTATTGACATCTGCAACACAGGGGCATCGCCGATGGGTTGCCTGCCCTGAAGGACTCTAAATATATATTTTATAACATTCTCTATGCTTCACAGGACAGATGCTTCCGATATGTGGTGCTGGAGAAAAATGCTTGAGGTTTCACTGACTGAGTTTCTTACTAATTAGTCCATACTCCAAGAGCTCGACATCAAACAGCGTGATAGTCGCTAGTACACACTACAATCTCGCATCCTCACTTTCATCGGACACGTGTTACGGCGCGGAGAGGTGTCCATTGCACGCCTTGTTGTACAATGTAGAGTTAGAGCACGGGGCAGTTCGCCTATATGATATGGATTGACTATATCAAGGCAGCTTTGGTCCACTACATGAATGCACCAGGAAGCCTCCGGTAGCATTTGTGGTAACGAAACAAGTCCTCCATTCTGGCCCACAGGGAGTAGTCCATGTAAATAGTGTTCTAGTGAGAACCAATATCTAACCAATTACCATCACCCTTCCCAAAATGAGTGACGTGAGTGCCTCTCGGACGTGCGGAGTATTCTAATGTGGAAACCGAAAAGAACTCAAAGGGTGCGTAATTGAAAAATCGTTTCCAATACTGGATTGCTGATGCGTTTAATGCATGATTATGGAATATTTCACGGTTTGTGCCCGTATTTTGTGAGTAATTTCTTTTAGAGGCTTTTAAGGTAAAGGTTTTTCTTAAATCACATGACACTTTCTCAATAATATAAAAAATGTGAGAGTTTGTATATGTGTATGTTTGTTACTCTTTTTTGCTAAAAAGGCTGGAAGATTTTTGATTAAATTTTGAATGGAAATAACTGGACTCCTGGAATAACACAGATATCCCGATATCTCCATGGGGGTTGGGACTTATGCGGGTGAAACCGCGGGGCGCTGCTAGTAATTTACCATTATTGTCATATGCTGCTTAAAGCCCCTTAGAATGACACTCCACAACAATAGGTCATATACACACACACACATATCATACACATATCACAGTCTTCGAATTTGTTGTTCTTGGACATGTGTAGGTTTCTTCTTTTGTTTTACCTTTGATTGACCACGATCTCACCTGTTGGTAAGTGACGATGTGGCTGAAGATGGAGCACAAAGGTCTAGAAGGCACCTATTTACTTTAGCCTTGACGAGACCCAGATTATAGTTTTCAGGAAAGACAGACGACGGTAGTGCATTCTACTCCTTAGCAGTTTTTGCATTATAAAGCTAGAACTAAAACGTTTAGTACGAAGGTATACTAATGAGGTAAGGATTGTACCGAGCCGTGCGCCTGCTCGTCCTATGATGAAAAGTATATGATGGGATCAGATCGTGAAGTTCCTGGGAGCATTCCTTGAAATTTAACCTATAGAAGATAGAAAGGCACGCGACTTTACGGCGGCGCTCGAGACTCTGGATCTTAGTCTCGGCCATATGTTGCTCACCTCTATCCATATGTGTCTTCACGATGACTTCACCGTTGTAAACAGTGGTTTGATATAATCCTCGTCTATATAAAATATTAAAATAGACTTGGCACAAAGTCTCGCTACGAGTATAAGTTCAAAGTACGTGCAAGCTATTGGCTTTTCTTTGGTGACATAACTTGAGACAAAAACCATTTGTTAAAGTTCGTGGTACAACCATGTTACAACAAAACTTCTCATTGAATAAACTAATTAATATTGATCATGTTAAAAGTTTCGCTTGCTACATCGGTTTTCACGAAATTGCGTCGCTGGCTGGCCACTCTAAGTAGAAATACCCCATACTTTATCTATCTCCAAATTTGTATGGAGTGTTAGGTCGTGGTACAAAGTAAAAGATCAAGTTACATTGGTGAATTGAGTTGACCCCGAGGCAAACAATTAGCAGAAGTTAAACATGGATTGGACGAACAGCAGCAGTACAAACAGCTGGTTCCTTAATTGAAAAAACCGGTAATAACTCACGTAGGTACTTGTGTGATCGCCGGGAAGCCGTCGCGTATACTCCTTGAAGAAGGGGGTATTAAGTCCCAGAAACTCGAGTCGGGTGTTTGACTCGGAACAAGTACCTACGTGAGTTATTACCGGTTTTTTCAATTATGAATATTACTCACGGAAGTTTTAATAGCTGGTTCCTTCGTTCAAAAGACAGCGCGGCTAGATTCCGTTCTGGAAATATTAACAGCCGAGGCTGTCTCAGAAAGGACATACATTTTCGACATAGGACAAGCGCACGGCTCAGTACCACCCTTTCCTCATCAGTATACCCGCAATTCACACTAACCGTTTCGGTTCCACCTTTATAATGTGAACTGCTAATGTGAACTGTGATAATGTGAAATAATTACCGTCGTCTGCTTTCCTGAAAACTAAAATATGAGTCTCTTTGAGGCAAGAGTGAATAGATACCTTTGTGCTCCAATGTCGGCCACATCATCACTTACCAACATCGAGCAACGCAGGCCTCCGTTCCGTGTTGCTCGATGCCTCCGTACCGGAGTTGCTCGATGCTTACCAAGCAGAATGAAGGATAATGTAAGGGACTGTTTTGTTTAATGAAACAAATAGGTGATTTAAAATGGTCATCGTCGCTACACCGGCAATACCAGGGCACAGATAAAATAATACTATACACCAGGGGTATTGTTGACACGCTGCTTGAAATAATTTATGACCATTTTTCTTGAAGTGTATGTTATATGTAACCAAGAGGGAAAACCTCAGATGTGAAATCTTGGGAAATAATGTGGGAGATTTTACCAAATCATTTGTATGCTGTTATAAATGTACTTAAGTCTGGTTGGATTCAAAGTTTTGCTATCATGGATGAACTAGCGGCTCGGTCTAACCTGTGTTCACTAAACAGGCTATTCCTCATAGCCGTGATGGCTCGCAGATTATAAATAAGCACCCTGTGGGTCGTTATGTGTTTTGGAAATTGATTCTGTTTTGCTACTCGTGGCAAAGATAAGCACTGTAATCGTTTGTGTCATCATCATTCATTTTTATTTTATTTTTTTCTTTATGATTGGGGCCGTACGGCTTGTGCATTTGCCATTTTCAAGTTTTAAGTATTGTATTTTTATATATTTTGCAACGTTACACTCCTTCCAAGTCATCAAAGTCGCAGTCAAGTCATGTTTTAGTAAAACGGTGGCTGTTTTACAATCACACTAACAAATTTTGGTAACAGCTGTTACCAAAATTACACTTTAAGGTGGTTGCTTTCGCTTGTGGCGCGTTTTTTTTTTTGCTCATCACAGTTCGTCAACACTTCTTCAGATAGCGAAAACTATGTTGCCGGTAATAATATGATCTAACACAAAAGTTTTAATTTAAAGTATCACATAAATATCATTAGGTTGGCTATGAATGTGCTTGAAACAAAAACACTGTAAAAACCATTGAAGCACAATCGTAGCTAAACTAATGATATTTATGTAATACTTCAAATTAAAACTTGTGTGTTAGGTCATATAATTACCGGCAACATCGTTTTCGCTATCTGTAGAAGTGTTGATGCAAAAAACACGAAAAACAATAAATTTCGCGCCACAAGCGAAAGCAACCACCTTTAATAATTATTATCCAGAAATTACTAATTCACGATTTATTTTAACAGTATTTCACTGCACTGTTCACAATTTATCACTCTCAAGTCACTTGATTTATTCACACTCAAAGCTAATTCATGACTGGCTTCTTGCTCTATACAATTATAACCTCATTTGGTATGGAACTTGAATTCGCTAGGTCCGACGCGCAGTTGGCTGTTTTTCCTGAAAGAAAACAAAGTAAACTCGGTAAATACTAGACATTTTTGTAACAAAGAACATAACGATTAGGTTCACTTTTATAAAACACCTGCTAATTCACAAAGTCAAGGTAGATACCTGCTTCATATAAAATGCAAAATGCTCATTTCCTTACATTACTTTTCATTAAATTAAGTATGACGTCATAGTGACAAAAGGCTGGATTTTTTTAAAATTGCGACATACCTTTGTCTATGTTGCGTTTCCAATGCCTTTCAGCATGAAGTTGTAGGTAAATCTCGCAATCTCTTCATGCTAGATTTACCTGTAACTACATGGCCTTTAGGTACGTTAAATCTAAAAAAATAAGCATTATTGTTTAGTCAACCATAGAGACGTGTCTTAGTATTTAACAAAATTATAAACGTATAGAAGAGATATCACGAAGGAGTTATTCTGTCACCGAACATACTAAAAAAAATGGCATATCTGGGAAAAATTAATGGTAAATCTAAATTCTATATACCTATTGATAACTATACTGTGGTTTGCCTGGCCTAAGAATAAACCCCTCCGTCTCCTCCCGTGGATGTCGTAAAAGCCGACTAAGGATATAAGATTTGTCCTAGCTGATTTGTATTTGGCTGCTAGCTTATTAAGGAATGTGCTACGAGTATTACTGGAAGAGAGCGTTAGCCGAGTCAGTCGTAAGAAGCAATGGCGGTGATGAGCTCACTACTTGTCACGTCTATAACCCACAGTGAAAAGTGGCACATTGAGGCTCTGCCTACTCCTCTTCGGGGAAAAGGCGTGTGTCTATGTATGTATTGATAACAATGGACACGTACCCACCGCGTTACCAATGCCGTGTCAGTCGCCACCTGCCACGACCTGTATTTAAACCTTCGGGTCCTGCTGTAGAACCATCAGGTATAGATGTAATGTGCACAGGAAAGACACAATGTGAAGTAAGTTTAATAAGTAAATAAATAAATAATGCTGGACATTTCACACAACACTATCTAGCCCCAAGCTAAGCAGAGCTTGTGTTATGGGTACTAGATAACTGATATACTTAATACAATACATTACTTACACAGATAGTTTTTTTTTATTATACATAGAAAATACCCAGAACATCCTGAACAAATATCTGCAGATCGTACAAATACTTGTTCCGAGGCGAGAATCGAACCCGCAACTTCCTCGCAGGCGAACCTTCACCCGCCGCGCCACAGAGGTGGTCAAAAATCGAATATTCGTTCGTCCGTAAATAAATAAATAAATAAATAATGCTGAACACAACATTATCTAGCCCCAAGCTAAGCAGAGCTTCTGTTACGGGTACTAGATAACTAATACGTTAACCTAAAAATGGATATCATGTAAATGCTACTTTTTAGTGTAAGAGGCGGTATCTGGCTGTGGTGGCAATATAATTGTATTCATAGGAGCTCTGTTTCATGATAGCCATCTGAAGTTATTTCTGAGATGCGAATGATAAGAAATCCTCAGACCTATAATTACACTAGATAACGCAAGTTCACCTACCTTGCGACTTTGCCCGTCCAAAGTAGGTGCAATGCACCTATTAGCATAATTAAAATCAGTTTGCTCTCAGCCGTCTTTGCGATAGCACGTCGGATATTAATAGAAAAATGCCTGATTGCGCCACTGCCAACTGTAAAAATTCTTCGAAATCAGCTAGCCGTGCGAATGGATATATCGTATATAGCATAAAACGGTACGCTTGATTTCATACAAATTTACGTGTTTGCGGTGTCTATATTGCTGTGCTAAACGGCTGAACCAATTTTAATGAATATGTCGTTAGATTTGTATTTATAACGCGAGTGTTAGTAGGGTATATTACAATTATAAAAAAACAATGTAGTGGTATTTGGCACCATAACATACCTTTTTTTTTAGATACTTTCATGTTTGATATCGAATGAAAGGTACAAGTTCTAAATATATATATATAAATATATATTTCATATCCAAATGTTTTTATTTCTTGTTCCTCACAAGAAGAGGTTTCATACTTTTCAGTTAAGATTTTCTATGGTCGGTTTTTACTTTTTTAACCTTTATCATGTTAACCTTCTTTAATAGTGCTAAAACGCGCTCTTTCTATACCTTATGCCTTTCTGTTGATAAATAATTGCTGCGAACTTCCCTTTCCCATTCAACAAATTAAAATTTACAATTTGAGCTGTATTTGTACTTTTGTGAATTCCGTGATTAATGGCTCAAAAGTTCTCACAATTCGCTTAACCCTGGGTATCCGAAGATAGCGGCTCCGTCGTAAATTAGACCTAGAAGTTACACTCAAAGTCAACAAACATCATCAACGGCCTTTAGACGGCCTTTGGACGAGCCTTTTCCCATAGAATGCTACTTCTTCGTGTCACCAGTTCGTTCCTTGTCACTTTTTAGGTCAGTGACCAGGCTGTAGACCAATGCCCAGTGACAGACCATTTAATAGGAAAATTATAACTGTGAACTGGGTAAAGTACCAGATAATAATAATAAATAATAAATAATGCCGGACACAGTTCACACAACATTGTCTAGCCTCAAGCTAAGCAGAGCTTGTGTTATGGGTACTAGATAACTGATATACAATACGAGTATATATAACATAGATAGATATTTTTTATTATACATAGAAAATACCCAGAAAACCCTGAACAAATATCTGCAGATCGCATAAATATTTGTTCCGAGACGGGAATCGAACCCGTAACCTCCGGCGTTGCAGGCAAAAGTTCGCCCGCCCTGCCACAGAGGTCGAGTTATCAAAGCTAAAGTCAAAAATATTTTATTCATTGAAATCACAAGGAACATTTTAAATCGACTTAAAAACTAAATTTACTCCTGTTCCAAAGCGACCAAACCTAGAAGAATCAGGCAACAAACACGGCTCGGCGTATTTGATGATCCTTCTTACTACGAAGTGGGAATTGCCTGTGTGGTGCCTCGAGAACAAGGGGAAGCTGATTCAAAGAAAAAAGAGAACCAAATTAAAGACCAAGAAGGTTAGTCAAAAAGTCAAAAGTAAGCTGTAAAGAGAATCAGCAAAAGTTCATAAGATAGCACTCGCTACGCTTGATATACCTACTTATATTATATTTCAATTGACAATAAATATACCATTGACACACCTCACAGGGAAAAGTAACTGTTATCTGTTTTTGGTCTCCGAAACTTGTAGGGACTCTTAAGTTGGTTCAAATTGTAAAGTAGGTAAGTAACCTATATCGCGTGTATTCGCGTGTTCTCAATTCGGGCGAAACACTAGCTAGGAATCTGTTTTCGTCGTATTCTTCAAGCGAATTCTTCGTGCCCAGTTTCAACGACCTTGCTTTCTTCGGCATTGGTGCATGGAGGTGGCCCATGACCGTTCCTCGTTGCATTCTATTGGCAGGCCTATGTTCAGCAGTAGACTTCTTCTAGCTAATGATGATATAAATGCCGTCACATGACGGTACCGCATTCATAGAAAATACTGGCTTATCCCCAACTTTTATGTACACTCCGCGTTCAACTTCCGCAGTTTTGAACGTTATCAAGGTTCGGATGATCAAGGTTGGGGCGTTTATTTGAGTTTCCATTTTAAGCTTTGAGTATGTTGTAATTGGATATAAATTTGCAAACAGAATATCTTTGTGATAGGAAGGTAGGTACCATTGTGCCCTTACCCCTCTGTACGTATAGCCATCGTCAGTCTGATTATTCATGTTACTTTGTTAATAAATTAAGTTATATGAGTTTGATACGGTTTTTACGCAAATAATAAAATGGCTCTATGTTCCTTGGCCTTGTTTTTTGTAAAAAAAACTATCTTTTTGCCCGCGTCCTTGCACGCGTGCTGTCTGTTGGGTTTATAAATATCACCATTATTATGTCTATGATTCGCTGGTATAAGATTTTTCCTGGCTGCTAGCTTATTTAAAGAATCTGTTAGCTTTTTTGTGAAAGAGATCGTACAGTGAAGTACTACTACCAATTTCTACCTATATTACTACTCGTATTTCTGCCGCAAAGCGGTAGTCGCATTGCTGTGTCCTGGTTTGAAGGGTATTTAGTGCCGGTGAACATGAGACACATGAGAATTTTCATCTTTATGTCTTAGGGTGGCGGGAGCAGTGTAATGCTACATAGGGCGCGTCCTAGGTGGACGTGACCTACGCACCGGCCTATGTGGTAATGCCACTTAACATCAGGTGGGTTATCTGTATGTTCTGTCATACATTAAGTTAAAAATAAAAAATTGCGACCTGTATCAAGATCGCGGTTGAAACCCCGTCATAAGTCATCCCAATAATTTGGACCCGGGTTTATTTTCATTGTTGTCGTGTCCTTAGCTGTTATAATATTTATCGAAGTATGAATTATTTTGTTTGAGGGTTGATTTATGATTATTTGACGGTAGGGACGGCACCCTAGCTTGATGAAAACATTTGATGGTACTCGTACGTGTATTATTATGAGGGACGTTGCCCATTATATGTCAATACAGAGGTTTATAGGTTCAGGGAACATGTAAGCCTGTTTGATTACACTGACAGAGAAAGGAATATACTCGAAATATTTATTTATTCGACCAATTATAAAAGTTTTGATACACCTGTCGCAGTGATTGAAGATAAAAGCTCACATTCGTGATACCAATATATGTGATGCCAAGGACCTGCTTCCGTCTATTTTTAAGTCATAATTCATATTAAACGAACTCGGTAAACGTAATGCAGCTTCTCTGCATTGATGTAGTCAGTGTGAGGTATGAAACTCTATACAAAGGTCAAACCTTAATTTTAAAATCGGCCAAGTGCGAGTCTGACTCGCCCATGAACAGTTCCGTAGCAGCAAGTAACATAATCTAAAAGTTCTTGGATGGTTTACGATGTATGACGTATAAAAAAAACTCCTTACTAGATCTCGTTCAAACTAATTTTCGTTGGAAGTTTACTTGGTAATGTAGGTACATCATATATTTTTTTTAGTTTTATTATTCTCTTATTTTAGAAGTTATGGGGGGGGGGGGACACATTTTAACATTTTGGAAGTGTCTCTCGCGCAAACTATTCAGTTTAGAAAAAAATTATATAGGAAACCTCAATATCATTTTTGAAAACCTATCCATAGATAACCCGAACGAACGGGTTTGACGTTTTTTTTTTGAGTTTCAGTTCTAATTATGGGGTCGAAGTTTAGCCCCAAAAATGTATTGTTTTTTTCTATTTTTGTGTGAAAATCTTAATGCGGTTCACAGAATACATCTACATACTAAGTTTCAACAGCATAGCTCTTATAGTTTCGGAAAAAAGTGGCTGTGACATACGGACGGACAGACAGACAGACATGACGAATCCTTAAAACGGAATCAGTAAAGTCAATTACAGCTCGTTCACCGTAAGATGCCAGGGCAGATGGCAGGGGATATCTTATGTTGAATGAGCTGTATTCGAAATGTGATTTGAATGATGTGAGATACTCTGCGGAAGCACACTGGCATCCCTAGAGATTATATGTGGTTGGACTGGTCCTATATACCTAAAAAAAACTATGGATGGGTCATAGGTGCGTGACTTTGCGATATTGTAAACATCATTAATGTATTTTGGAAAAACTAGCTTATTGAATGTAGTTTAGAAAATCTGTGAGAACAAACGCTGGTTAAACGTACGCTCACACTGAATTCATCTGCTAATGTTTGTCTATTTATCACGTCATCCATCCACCCAATCCTTACGCTTAGTAAGTTGTCTATGACTGTTCATTTAACTACTGAATAAAAAAAAACCTATTCATAGAATAAAGAGGAAGAATTCAAATTCAGAAACACAAGACAACGTTTTCTAACTTTGTACATACAGTGTAGTTATAACTTTAACAGTCTGAACATTGCGACAAATGACACACTGCGGCCGCAATGACAAAGTTCAGGTTGGGCCGTGATTGTTTAAACTTTGCCAAATGAGAGTTTCCCAAAACGGCTCACGTGGAGACTGGAATTTTTAGATCTTATGCTTCTTCTTCTGAAAAAAATAAGTTCCTGTACCTATATTTTTATGTTTCGTATAATCTTGTGGCTTTATCATAGATTTATGCTTCGACCAAAATAAAAAGGATTTACATATAAATAATAATATGTTAATGGCCTTTATTTTTAACGACCTCTCTGGCGCGGCGAGCGAAGGTTCGCCTGCGACGCAAGAGGTTGCAAATTCGATTCTCGCCTTGGTACAAATATTTGTACGATCTACAGTTATTTGTTCAGGGTGTTCTGGGTATTTTTGTATTAAGTATATCAGTCATCTAGTACCCATAGCACAAGCTCTGCTTAGCTTGGGGCTAGATAATGTTGTGTGAACATGACAGCATGACTTATTTATACCCAGAGACAACAATGTGTTAAGGTGGGGTATAACGCAAAATTACCAATCTTAGATTAGATTTTTAACTGACTAAATCAAGTACAATATTCAAATAAAAAATATGCACAGATACCAAATTGTAATACCGAGGGATCACCCAAACAGAAACACGATAGGACAATATTTCCTTGATAGGAAAAAATCCAAAGTTACGTCTATTTCCTGCCTTTATTCGATTGTTTATTAAAATGGTCCATATGATTGGGTAACAAATTAGAAAAATAAAGTCAATACAACAAAGCCGAGGGTTTACTTTAGGGGATAAGTATTCAATAAAAACCACGTCTTCAAGCGGCGCGGGGCGTTTTTTATTGTATGAAGATTTCTGCCTGGTGTTGGCGCAGTCTTAATCTAGGCTTATTTTCAGAATCCCGCGTGGTCAGTCGCAAGCTGACGGAAATGCCCGAGTTCGAGCGTCCAATCGGCAACCACACCTTCCATATCGGCAGAGAGGCGGTACTGGGCTGTTCTGTCATCAACTTGGGGAGGCATAAGGTAAGACAAACAGACATTACGACACACTTAGTACGTGTCACCATTCTAGGGCACTATGCGTTAGACCTACGATCTACTTGAGGTCATACAAAGACACACTTTTTTTCCCGATAGGGTAAAATAAAGCCTCAAATGGGCCTCTTTTCAGCGTGGGTTGCAACATCGTGGGATATAGAAATGATAAGTGGTGAGCTCATTGCCGCCATTGCTTACCACGACTACTATGCTGAAACTATTTTTTTTGCATGTTGTTGAACTTGTACAACAACTATAGAGTTACGCTCACAGTTGCATACGCCATGATCACGGGAGAACTAACCAAAGTCTTTGCGAGTAGATGTTATTGGTAGATATATCGATCTAACCTTTTTCTCACTCTTTTATTACGAACGATACCACCACGAAATATCGGGAACAAACAAAACTCAATAATCATTGTATATATCCTGTTTTTAGTGAAAAGTATATACATAACTATTTTAGTTTCAAAATAGATTGATAGAGTTAATCGGTCGAGTGTATTATACCAAATGAAAATGGGACGCAATGTCAATGGGCCGCGTACCGTGGGCGAGGAGGCCAATTCTCGGATTGTAGAGAATATCTCTAAATTAGAGATAATGTCGAAGCATGCATGTCTAAAAAAAATGTCACGAAAATGTCACAATAACCATCAAATAGTATTCGATTTGAATGATTTTGGTCGACTTATGTCTATTTGTGACATCACGAGAATATCAAATTAAGATTTTATGCGACATTCACCATCTTTTTTCGACATATGTCTAATTCGACTTAATCTCTAAAGCACGAGAATTGCCCTCCAGGCTTTCAACATGCCGGAGATTTCAAGAACTCTTGATCGAGTCATAAACACATTCAGTTTCTCCATTAAGTATTCCATTCAATCTCAACTAAAACGCAAATCAGAATTAAGAGTAATCCCGAAGGTAATAAAAGTAGATTACGATCCGACCCGAAGATTCCCGAAAACTTCCGATTATTTTAACGAGACCACGCATAATAAAGGTGTAAGTAGACGTGATTGAGATTAACGCATGACCCCTCAAGATCCTAAGGGTGCCAATAGACTGAAGCATTAACTTGTCATGTGTGTTCAAGATTGAATAATATTTACTACGACTAGAAGGCAAATAAAAAAAAACAAATATTTTTTTTTATCTATATAAAGACTGCTGGAACGGTCTAAAGATAGCTCCACTGATCCAAATCACTACCAGACGGAAGCGACATCAAGATGCTGGCTGCATTTGCCACGCAAATATTTGTAAGTAGTAGAGCTTTTTTGTGAAAGAGTTCGTCCGGGGAAGTACTACCATCATACCTATTTCTGCCGCAAAGCAGTAGTGCTCGCACTGCTGTGTTCCGGTTTGAAGGGTATATGGGTGCCGGTGAAATTACAGGCACATGAGACTTTTCATCTTTATGTCTCAGGGTGGCGAGTGCAGTGTAATACCACAAAGGGTGCGTCCTAGGTGGACGTGACCTATGTGGTAATGAATTGTTAAAGGCAGAGCTTACCGCTTAACATCAGGTGGGCCGGGCCATATGCTTGTTCTGCCATTCGTAGAGCCAAATAAGAGGCTCATTCGTCGCTTTGACCAAACGCCCTGAGGCATACTTATACTTATATTTATTCTGTGCCTGAGGGCTTACTACAGGTTTGTAACTTGGAAACACATGTTATAATAACGAAAACCGAATTGCTAGTTAAAATGTCGTTTTTGTATGCAGAAAATGGTGAGCGCCCTTAGAAAAACCAGCGCTCAGTAAAACCATACACAAAAACAAATATCGACTCAAAACTCAAAAACAGTGAGTTCAGTGTTCGATGTCCGGTTGATTAATTAATCTAATCACACTTAGACTAAGGCACAGAATAAATAAGCTAAAGGTCAGACTAACGCGTTCAGCCCGCGTCCTCAGTGGCGTGCACGGTGAATATCAATGGTAAGACAATTCGCCACCGTGCACGCCACCGCGGACGCAGGCTGAACGCGTTGGTTTGGCCTTAGCATAAGAGCGGTTCCCTTACCTACTGTATCAGCTCCATACGAACATAAAGCCCTAATTACGTTGCCCAGCGAATAAATATACATGAGGATTGTTCTTTGTAATTTCGCCAATTTTTCCCGGGATTCAAGTAAACAGGAAGTTGTGCTATTAATAGTTTATTTTGTTTTCATGGAAAAATAATTAGAACGAATCGTGGGTGTGTACTTTTTGGTAGGAAAATAAAGGCACACAGAGGTGCGTTTGAGCACGAAGGTCTAGAAGGCTCTTACTCACTCTTGCCTTAAAGAGACCCAAATTATAGTTTTCAGGAAAGATAGACGACGGCAGCGAGTTCCATTCCTCAGCAGTTCACGTTATAAACGTGGAACCAAAACGTGGAGTACGAATAGAGGGTATACTAATGAGGTAAAGATGGTACTAAGCCGCGCGTCTGGTTGTCCTAGAAGATGATGGGGTCAGATCATGTGGTTTTTGGGCATATTCCCTGAAATGAAGATCGAAAGGCATGCAACATTACGGCGGTGCTCAAGACTCTGGATCGTCTTTGCCATAATTATGTTATTCATCTATAAGCCTGAAAGCTCTGCGTTCGATCGAGTCTGAGGCAGCGAGCTGGTATTTGGCCGAGCCATCCCAAACGTGGCAGCAGTACACCATACCAGACCGGACGTGTACTTTGTCTAAACTAAGCAGCTGTTCAGCACGGCTAATTGTCTTATCGATGTCAATTACCAGTTTGCTGTTCATTACGTTTCGTGTTTTAGCTTTTTTACAAGAGCAAACCTATTTGAAACACGCAGCGTAATGAACAGCAAACTGTTTATCAAAATTGAACTTTAGCGTGTTAGAAAATAAGACCGCTGGTGTGAAGTATCGCTTCACCTTATTCAGGATACCTAGCTTCATGAGAGCTGATTAACTTCTTTGTATAAAAGTTTCCGTGTGTGGTCTTGGTTGCTGCATGATATTCTTGATTTTAACTTGTTTGACTCGTTTATTTGAGTTTCTAGAAACAAACATTCCAATTTTCGTATTTACAATAATCTACATATAATTGAATACCATATTACAGGAACGTTAGAAACTTCCCAAATGAGCTATTGATTTCCTTCTCAAAAGGCGACGAATGAGGTAGTAATTAATTCGCATAACTCAAACACTTGTTAATGATTCTTGTAACAAAATATCACATCATATCATTCATCAAAATTACGAGAAATTATGTTTTTGGAGACACGTAGGCACCGTTAGACAAAGCTCTTCTTTTTTTTTTAATACACTACTTTTTGATAAGATTCGTTGGTATAAGATTTGTCCGGGCTGCTAGCTTATTATGGACTGTGGAAGAAAGTGTTAGCCGAGTCAGTCGTGGGAAGCAATGGCAGCGATGAGCTCACCACTTGTCACGTCTATATTCCACGGTAGTGCAACCCACTGTGAAAAGAGGCCCATTGAGGCTCTGCTTACCTTCCTTTAGGGAAAAAGGCGTGTGGTTATGTATGTATGTATGTACACTAAAAGTTGACTGAATCGAGATGAATTGTGAACTGACTGAAAATTTGAATTCTGCTCCCTCGTTATAAAGCATTAGCCTACTTTCGATTAATGGTGATCATAGATTAGAATAGGATAGTGTTTTATAACACAAGAAAGACTGATGAGTTATGCTAAAAGTCTAGCCAAAATTCTTGAAAAACACTATTGCGTTCAAGTTTCAGTCACATTTCTTAAATTTCCGTGTTGTATTAATTGTCAGTTGAGTAGAATAGCATTTGTGGTATTTAAGACATCGACCTTGTACTATTATTTATTCTGTGCATTGACACTAGATTTAAAAACCAGCTAAGTGCAAGTCGGACTCGCGCACGAAGGGTTCCGTACCATTATCTATAAAAACGGCAAAAAACACGTTTGTTGTATGGGAGCCCCCTTAAATATTTATTTTATTCAGTTTTTTTGTATTTGTTGTTATAGCGGCAACAGATATCATTATCATCTGTGAAAATTTCAACTGTCTAACTATCACGGTTCATGAGATACAACCTGGTGACAGGCAGACAGACAAACAGACAGACGGAAATCGGAGCCTTAGTAATAGGGTCCCGTTTTACCCTTTGGGTACGGAACAACTTGTTTTTTTTGACTAATTCTCATTAGATAAATTGGGCTTCAGATCTGTAAATGAATACATTAACATATTTAAAACGATTAAAGTTTTAGTAGGTATACGGTTCGATTTCAAAAGTTTTAATTTCTTTATGAGTAGTATTTGAAGTAGGGACCACTTGAAATATAAGTGCGTTCTTAATTGGTTTACTTTAATAGATAATTACAGTATGTACAGTTAGTATAAATGTTTTCAAAAAAATACTATAGGTGTCTACTAGTGTAGTTACGTATACAGCTCTTGTACTTTATTTTATATATGTGCATAAAATAAACCCCTATGAGTCGCACTGAGTTTATTCTTTCACATTGCTGGGCCCTTCATGATTGGTCACTAGCTTTTTTTCAGTGTCACCATACCTCAACGGTTAAGAACGAAAGTAATAGATAGTCGTTTAAAAATCTGATGATTTTAAGAAGCTGTTCCGTAACTTTTTATCTATTGTAAGTAGGCAGAAAACCAGTACATATATACAAAATATAGTTTACGCTTGTTGTTTTCTTGGTGAGAGAAGCAAGCTGCGCAATTTCTGAATACACTATTCAGGCCAACCAAAGTTAAAAAAAACTATTTATAATATGGCCAAACGACATATCCCTTCTAAGTATCTTGGGGCTGTTGAATTTCTAACACGACTGGCAGATTTTGTATCAAAATGCTTGACATACTTTTTCTATTAGCGCGAGGATTGCACACTTGCCAAGCTGCGTCTCTTCCATAATAATCAATAATGCAAGGAACAAATTGAATAAAAAGTCACAAGTATAAGTTTTATCGTGAACCACGGGATTAGACAGCTTGTAAAAAATATAAGTAAAGAACTTTTAAAACATACAACATTAAAAGTGGGTTGGATTCATAAAGCCTGTATTGTAGAACGTATATAATGTGAGCAACATGTCTAGGTGGAAAAAAACCATCCCCGACTACCCCACAGAGCCTCCCTCTGATCAGTCCCTCCGTAGACCAAGACATGTTCTTGGTGATCCTGATGACCCTATCACTACCGCTAATGGGGTAGTGACGTCATCCAGTCAAGACAGAGACAACACTCAACCTTTGCACCGACCTCGCCGGCGAGGTCGACGGACCTTCTAAGTACCTTCTGTACCCTACGCCTAAACCAGTACAAGCATGTTCCGGGGCGTTTTGCCCGTTCCTCCCCAACCGGCAACAGCCCAAGCCGAGGTCCGTACCTAAGTGGTGCCCTTGTGCTAGTTGCCCCAACCTAACTTTGCAGGTTGAGCACCATCTGCGCTCACCAAAAGCCCGGTAACGCAGTCATGACCCCAGGCGGTCAACTGCATTAAAATCCATTCGAAAAAAGAAAAAAAATAGGTGGAAAAAAGTCAGAGCGAGTACCTACATATTTAGCGTTTTGAAGCGCATGCTTTCGTAACGCGTGTCAATAAAAAGGTCTGTCGAAGGTGTAAACATGCAGGCGGGCGCTTCTGACTTCAGACGCGCGCTGTCATGTTTTGGTTCGAACGCGCGTTGCGCGGGCTTCAGCTGCGTGCACGCTTCTAGATACATGTGCCGCCATTTTGCCGTACATTTGATCGCGCGCTTTTGTATGGAGTGGTCGCTTTCTTCGCGGTCAACAAAATTTTCGAACCAGTAAGCTATAATAACGCTCGTTGAACGCCTTGCTTAGCGTGCTGTGTGTACACTACAAACGCGCGAAGAACGCAACGCCCAGCGCCCAGTGTGTGTTTACTAGCTCTAAAATGCCATGGTTGTAAAAGGTATTGGTTGCAAATGGTTTCTGTTGATATTAACTTATTTGTATCACAATAAATTTTGCTGACCGTACTAGACTTGTTCAATTAATGGCGTGTAGGTGTTGCCGTGAAAGCAACACCCTCGCACCAAAGTTCGCGTAATAAAAATGCATCCTGATCAGAAAGTCTAATTTCCAAAATGCCTAGGAAGTAAAATGCCTAAAATGTAAATGATTATTTTGCAGAAAACCTAAACAGAAAAATGACTAAAGTTCCATTGTGCCTAAAATATAAAAGGTCTAAAATGTGTGATGCCATAACTGCCAAAGGCCTAAGAAGGAGTATACCTAAAAATATTTTTGCCAAACTTACTATACCTAGAAAGCAAATTGCCTAAACTGTCAAAGCTTACGAGCTTAAGAGTATGTTTCGTTTCGTTTCGTATGAGTTTCATATTAACGCCTACATTTTTTTTACGCATGGTTTATTCATTTTTCTTTGTAGTTTTATTGCATTTTCGACTATTTGCTTCTTAGGAAGTTTATCATTTTATACAATTTTCATTTTAGTCATACTACCGCTTTAGGTATCCTGAATCTTAGGCATTTTGCTTCTTAGACATGACATTTAGGCATTTTACTTCTTAGGCAACTTAAAAGTTAGACTTTCTGATCAGGAAGCATTTGCGGAAAAAATTATACATACACATTTTGACGATTCAAGTATGTAATTAATTAAGCGGCTTTTGAGGAGCGCTCAGACGTTCTCAATTTGCTTTAGATAATAAATTAATTCGGAGTTCAGTTACTTTATTATGTTTGCTTTGGTGTTGGTTGAAATGGGAGTTTATTTGCTTTTCATCTTGTTTCAATTTGTCAATGGTTTTGTAATTTGTGTCTCGGAACAAATGTGAAGCATTTTGTGATACCTAACACGAGGGCCACGAGGAGCGACGTTACGAGCCAAGGTCACCATCATAGATTTCAAGAATTAACAAGACGAAGTGGCTGGCCACTGAGCAGGCAGAACCGACAACCACGCGGGAATAAAAGCAAACTAGAAACCGAAAGACAACGCAGCGTAGGACTGCCCCCCACTTTTGGACTGATGACATCATATGGATAGTGAATGGGGACGAGTGCGAGTTAAGGCAATATGTTAAAATATCTAATGGGCAGAGTCTATCAAGAAAACAATAGCTGCAAGACAGTGACAGCGTTATTCCTCACTTAAACCCAGGAAGAGATGAGGTACTGTGTACCTATAGATTTCTGCCGCTCGTAAGTAACTGATGTAAGCTACAAATGATAAAACTTCGTTTTGCTTCTAAAGTAGCAAATATAAAAATAAATGATCTATAATTAATCTGAGTAATATAGCCTACCTACCTACTGAATAAATAAAATAAAAAGTAATAATTAATTAATATTAATTGCCTATTTAATTTGTGTACCTACTGAATAGTACACAAATTTACGCTTAATATTTTCTCTAGTCGAAGGAGGGACCTAAAACGGGTTTTAGGAGGGTCAATTTCAAAAAATAAAGTCGTGTTTCTTGTCTATGATTTATTTAGATTACATCCTCAAATACTTACTCTCATCCTCTAATTATTAACATCAAGTTTGTAACCTTTACTGTTACTGGGTGAGCTGTAACGCAACGACTTCAACATTTTAACATAGCGTCTTAATACTATATTCGTCGTGGCAGTTTTGGGGGATGACGTCTGGCTGATAAATATATGGTTTTATAGATTTTTTAATAGCTGTTCGCTCGAATAAATATATTCTAAAAGTTATTTTTGCTGTTTCTCTGTGGTGTGTCCGGCCTGAGAATAGACCCCTCTGTCTTGTTCTGTTGATGTCGTAAAAGACAACTAAGGGATTACACCAGAGAAGCAGCATCCACTCAACATCCTAAAAACAATGCAAAAATAATGAAATCGTACAACAAAACATTCAGCTAATTACACCGTAAATATAGGTAAGTCCCGTGTTTCCCCAAAAGTATGTTTTCTCCCGTACATTTATTGCCCTATTGTTGGCACAAGAATGATGGGTACACTGTACCCTCACAGATTCCCGCTTTTGGCAGACATCATTAATTTAATAGGCTGAGTGGTCCTCAAAGTAACGATAAACCCCCTGTAGAGTACGATGATAAATGAACTGTGAACTTGGGTATGAATCCTTGCTAATGGTACACAGTAGGTACTTATTTATCATCATCAGCCAGTAGCAGACCACTGCTGCTACGGCGAACTGTCATGAGAAGCCACTTGCAAATACATGGACGAAGACATTGATAGGC
Organism: Operophtera brumata; assembly: GCA_932527175.1. Lineage (NCBI taxonomy): Eukaryota > Metazoa > Arthropoda > Insecta > Lepidoptera > Geometridae > Operophtera > Operophtera brumata. The sequence goes on along the minus strand of OW052227.1, from coordinate 33,536,160 downwards.
TGGTGACGAGATGAAAGTCTTCTGCAACCAGCTTCTACTTCGCTACCTCATACGTTAAACGTAACTGTTACGACTACAAGCTAAGGTTAGGGATAAAATAATAAAACTGAACACCGGTTACCAAAATTACCCTTTTAATAAAGTTATCAGAAAACAGCTAATACAAGTAGGTATATATAAAATTAAAAAAATTCATATGAAACAGTTGTGCTACCTGAAGACCGCTGCTAGCGATCTAAAGGTAGTTCAACTGATCCAAATCACTACCAGACGGAAACGTCCCTAATGCTGGTTGCATTGCAACGTTGAACGGCAATACTAATACGTAGAGCCAGATAAGAGCCAGCTCTCGTGTCACGCGTAGCTTCGGCAAGACGCCCTGAAATAATTTTTAAAACCTGAAGGGCCTCGGTACTCAAATTCACTCGTCAAGACTGTATACTTCCGTACACCAACCGCTACCGCTACCGTCGTCTGTCTTTCCTGAAAACTATAATCTGGGTCTCTTCAAGTCAAGAGTGAATAGGTGCCTTCTAGACCTTTGTGCTTCATCTTCGGCCACATCGTCACTTACCAACAGGTGAGATCGTGGTCAAACAAAGGTCTATCAATGTTAAAAAAAAAAAAAAAAAAAAATACTTCACTACACTGTTCACAATTTGTCGCTCTCAAATTACTTAATTTATTCGCACAGAAAGTCAATTTACGACTGCCTCGAGCGAAATACGCTTATATACGTGAGTGTGGATGAACGTTCCAGTACTAACGAATATTCAGTAGAATTCCTCCGAAAATTCATAAGAGGACAGATGATATGCTTCCTGCACCACAGATAAAGCTACCAATTCAACGTTCACGCCAGTCAGTCGACGTTTATTACCTATCGTATGACACCTTACTTGTTTAAATCGGACAAGCGTTTATTGAGATATTAACCAAACCTTATACCCGGTTTTCGTATCTTTCCCCTCCCCTCTCTCCCCCTCCACCACTTTAGAATTCGACAACCAGTCTATTCTTGTTCAGGAGATCATACTGAACACAATGATACCGGATGTCGGCGGGGGACTCGTCTGTTCAACGGGAATCGCCATTTGACGACTTTTTGAGAAGTGGCCTCTCTACTATTGTCTAAAACATTCCTGGCCAGACTATGATTAATAAATAAATGAAAAAACAGTTTTTACTTTTTTTAACAACAGTTATAGTTAGACAGTTGAAATTTTCACAGGTGATGTATTTCTATTGGCGCTATAACAACAAATACACAGAATAAAATAAATATTTAAGGGGTCTCCCATACAACAAACGTGTTTTTTTACAGATTTTATAGAGAATGGTACGGAACCCCTCGTGCGCGATACTGACTCGCACTTGGCCGGTTTTTTTTATTTTTATTAATCATAGTGTGGCAAGGTATTTTTTAGATATTTAATATATTACAAAATATATCGCTAGTGGGTTACTGGAGATATATTTTCTAATATTTAAAATTTGATATAAAATACTTTTCATCCATTAAACAGATGGGTGAAGGTCGTTTCTAGTGCGGATCCACTACTAATAGACGAAAGATATCGACATTATGGCTGGTGACGAGAATAAATCTTATATAGTTTCCTCATTATTACTCTTTATGGCCCAATTTCTGAGAATTAGTGGATAAATATTAAGAGGATCTTGGGTTTGAAAGTTTTAATGTCTGAATTTCAAGACTTTTTGATAATTAGCTTTGGGTCTTTGACGACGGTAAAGCTTTTAATTTAGTTATGATTTTGTTAAAACAATATAATTAAGTACGATGAAATAAGGCAACAAGAAATTTGAAAATTAGATTTCTCGTGAAAAAAATATTATTTCAGCGTTTCAAGTTAACACTTAGTACGTACTTAATGAATTTCCATAAAATAAACTTGAATATGAGCTAATTAGTCAATTAGGTTATTAGCTGTTCGATATTCTTCGAATTCGATTCTTGCTTTCGAAATTATTCGAGATTTTTGGTTCGAGATAATTTTACATATACATACATAAACTCACGCCAGTTTCCCGGAGGGGTAGGCAAATACCACGGATTTCCACTTGCTAAGATTCTGACACACCTCGTTTTCTTCATTCACTCTCATCACATACTTTATACATGCTCGTCGGTTAAGGGTTTTGACTCTTGACCTGGCCTTTTTCCAGAACGTCTCCGATCTGGTCTGAATACGTTCGCCGAGGTCTTCCCCTTCTCACTGTCCCATCCACGCTCGTCTTATGCACCCGTTTCGTCAATTATTTCAATTTCTTTAATTTCAGTTATATTATTTTTGTGATATAATATATTTTTCATTTAAAATTGACATCCGCTTAGTCTACAGATCATACCCACACATAATCTATCATACTCTTTTTTGGAGTTCCGTGCCTCAACAGGAAAAACGGGACCCTTATAGAATCACTATGTCGTCCTTCTATCTGTCTGTCTGTCAGAGCCTTTTCAGAGGCCGCTAAAGGTAATAACTTCAAATTTATACCTAACATAACCTAACATAGTCAATGAGCTTATAATGCAAACTGTTAAGGATTGGAACCCGCTACCGTCGTCTGTCTTTCCTGAAAACTATAAAGCAAGCGTGAAAATGTTGGAATGAAAGAACCAAAAGTTTTTGAAACAAAACGATATTTTCACTTTTATTAGAATTTTACATCTTGACACCTTTCAATTGAATACCGAAGTACAGACCGTTCACCAGTTGGCACCTGCCATGGAGTATTTACAGATGTTATCTTACCGTGAACGAGCCGGACCGTTCACCGTAAGTTGGCACCTGCCATGGAGTATTTACAAGTGCCATCTTACCGTGAACGAGCCGGACCGTTCACCGTAAGTTGGCACCTGCCATGGAGTATTTACAGGTGCCATCTGACAGTGAACGAGCTGTACTTACCTATTAAAAGATTTGTCACACAGTTTTTTTAATCATATTTTGATAAGTACTAAAGAGTTTACATACAACACAAGTAATTAATTTTGTAAAAATTAAAAAAACCCCCAACGCAATGAAAAGGCTAAACCGATTATGATCAAACATAGCTAAGAACACTCCCGACAAATTCAACTATCAAACAAACAAAAAAAAACGAAATCGGTTCATCCGTTCGGGAGCTACGATGGGACAGACACACACACACAAACATACACACACACAGAGACACGTCAAACTTATAACTCCCCTTTGTTTTTACGTCGGGGGTTTAAAATAGGTGTCTTGACCTTCATTTTATGTACAGCCGCTAAAGAGATATTCTAAATGACTTACATTATAATTTGACAAGCTACATCTTTCTAGTGTACCAAACTGTATTTTTTTTAATTGAATGCTTGTAAATTGACGTGAGTAAGTGTTCCCTGTGATCCTAAGGTATTAATAAATATATGACCTATGCTCCACGGACGGCCGCATCTTCACTTACCAACAGGTGAGATCACGGTCAAACGAAGGCCTATTTTTAAAAAAAAAAGTGCCATATAAATAAAGCTTTTAAATCGATGCAATAAGAAGATATGGCAATGAATGTCTAGAAGTACCTCTAGGTTAATTTCAGTATCCATCAAATTATGAAATTTAGAATGCTAGGAGACTTTGTGAACCAAATAAAATAAAATAAAAGTTCTGATATACTTAACTACTTTTTACCCCTAGAATGGGAATGTGGAGGGTAAAGTGGCTGAAACTTAAAAAAGCCTATTGCTTACGCTTTTACAGTACGGCACTCTCGGGATGGAGACCTGCTCGGACTTGTCCATTTACCTATTTTAAAAGGCCTATGTACAGCCGCTATTCAACAAGTTGTAATTAGACGAATCTAAGAGTACGTAAAATTCGACAAAAAAAAAGTCGAAATAAGGGCCAAAAAAAAATATTTTTATTTTATTTTCTTTTGATATTTTTCTCCTATTTAATTCCTCCTCAGGAAAAATAAAATTACCTTCATACATACTGACATACATAGATAGACACACGCTTTTTACCCGAAAACGTAGGCAGCCTCAACGGGCCTCTTTTCACCGTGGGTCGCACACTCGTGGGGATACAGACGTGACCAATGGCGAGCTTATCATCACCATTGCTTTCCCACAACTAACTCGGCTAATAAAACATCGCAAACGATTATTAAAACATAAAACCAACATTATGAAGTTTTTTCCTAATTAACCCCCTTTATAACCCTATAACCGCAGAGCAAATCCAGTTAATGAAACGTAAATAATATTTAATAAAGTATTTCACCGCGACTAATATATCTTTATGGGGTGATAACCCTTAATATGCCGGCGGATATATGGTTATCATTCCATACAAACATTGGATTATTATACCAGGCATAGAGCCACAGTTTAAAGAGTAAAGCTGGATCAGTCCATGTCTCCACATCATTTAATTGTTTCATCCCGACACTCCCCGTAAGAAATCGGGGCGAGTCGCTAGTTATGACTAATCCTTTGAAACTGTATCTCGTAGCATTATAAGGTGAATGCGTTTACTCTTTCCTTTCAATTCTACTAGGTATATTGGATCACCTAGGCAAGGTGCACTTTCCTTGCCATTCTACTAGGTATATTGGATGACCTAGGCAAGGTGCACTTTCCTTTCAATTCTACTAGGTATATTGGATCACCTAGGCAAGGTGTACTTTCTTTTCAATTCTACTAGGTATATTGGATCACCTAGGCAAGGTGCACTTTCCTTTCAATTCTACTAGGTATATTGGATCACCTAGGCATGGTGCACTTTGTTTTCAATTCTACTAGGTATATTGGATCACCTAGGCAAGGTGCACTTTCTTTTCAATTCTACTAAGTATATTGGATCACCTAGGCAAGGTGCACTTTCCTTTCAATTCTACTAGGTATATTGGATCACCTAGGCATGGTGCACTTTCTTTTCAATTCTACTAGGTATTTTGGATCACCTAGACAAGGTGCACTTTCTTTTCAATTCTGCTAGGTATATTGGATCACCTAGGCAAGGTGCATTATGCACCTGGGTGATTTACGCTAGGGGAATTAAGTCTACCTAACCATTTTGCATCAAGATCATAATGTCTACGCAGAAGGTTGCAGGTTCGATTCCCGCCTCGGAACAAATATTTGTGTGATCACAGATATTTGTTCAGAATGTTCTGGGTATTTTCTATGTATAATAAAAAAATATCTATCCATGTAATGTATTGTATTAAGTATATCAGTTATCTAGTACCCATAACACATTATCTGCGTAGCTTGGGGCTAGATAATGTTGTGTGAACTGTCCAGCATTATTTATTTATTTATATTTGATTGTTTCATCTCGAAAATCACCGTGCAAAACCGGGGCGAGTCGCTAGTTATGACTAATGCCACATAATACATAATTGTACAGGTACAGAAGGTTAGCTCCGCAAAATCATTTAACTAAATAGGGACTCTTGCCCCAACACAATAAAGTGCAATTCAGGTCGCACAGCGTTAACTACCTGCAGCTAAAGTCACCTAGTAGTTACCTCTCTTTCTATCGCGTAACTTTTATCTAGTCTAACTCACTGAATTGACTCGTCAAGTCGAGCCCACCGGGTACTTGTAGCTTCATATATAAAGTACCGGAGTGCGCCACGCCTGGTAATGCCAAGTTTAGTTATGATAAATACAGTGAAACTGTAGAACTGTACTGTAGACGCAGTGTAGAAAGACCCCTCGATGAACCGATGATATTATACAGGTCGCTTGAAGTTGGTGAGTGGAGGCAGCGCAAGACCGTTCGTCATGATGACTTTTATGAAAAATAAATCGGGAAATGACTATTTACTTTTTAGGGTTCCGTAGCCAAATGGCAAAATACGGAACCCTTATGGATTCGTCATGTCTGTCTGTCTTTCTGTCTGTCCGTCCGTATGTAACAGCCACTTTTTTCCGAAACTATAAGAGCTATGCTGTTGAAACTTGGTAAGTAGATGTATTCTGTGAATCGCATTAAAATTTTCACACACAAATAGAAAAAAAAGCGGTCAAGTGCGAGTCAGACTCGCCCATGAAGGGTTCCGTAGCAGCAAGTAACATAATATAAATGTTCTTGGATGGTTTACGATTTATGACGTATTAAATACAATTACTTACTAGATCTCGTTCAAACCAATTTTTGGTGGAAGTTTACATGGTATCATATATATTTTTTGGTTTTATCTTTCTCTTATTTAATAAGTTACTGGGGACTTATTTAATAAGAGAATGATAAAAAAAAAAAAACATGATTTACACTTGTATGTATGATGGACTTGATGTATACCATGTAAACTTCCAGCTAAAATTGGTTTGAACGAGATCTAGCAAGTAGTTTTTTTTTATACGTCATAAATCGTCAACCATACAAGAATTTTTATATTCTTATGTTACTTGCTGCTACGGAACCCTTCATGGGCGAGTCCGACTGGCACTTGGCCGCTTTTTTTTTATTGCATCTATTCCTCAGATAAATATAGCCGTAATATTTTTGAACTGTGGTTGTAGGGTTAATTTTATACGTTTGCATAGGGCCTTTATTAAATTGATGTAATTAAAAACATAAATGTCAAGAGAAAGTAGGGGAAAAGTAATTTAGGCGTTTTCTAGTTTGCATAATCTTTGAAAGAGGACCCTGGAGCGTCTTCTCAAGGTTTAATTTTGAGGGAAAACAATAGCCGTAATGAGCTCTAGCATAATGTTGTTTAGACAAAGTCTTGGCTAAACTTGGAACGCCAAGCGAGGTCATATTAATATTATGTGGCGAGGCGGACTCTATCATAGAATAGTGTAACTACGGAGATACATTCCGGACGACCCTTGCTATTTCGAGCAGGAATGGTGAGGATACAGACAGGAATTTGTTAGTAGTAGAGCCTTTTTGTGAAAGAGTACGTCCGGGGAAGTACTACCACCATATCTATTTCTGCCGCAAAGCAGTAGTTCTCGCATTGCTGTGTTCCGGTTTGAAAGGTATGGGTGCCGGTGGAATTAAAGGCACATGAGACTTTCCATCTTTATGTCTCAGGGTGGCGGGCGCGGTGCAATGCCACATAGGTGGATGTGACCTATGAGATAATGCACTGTTCATAGGCAGAGGGTACCGCTTAACATCAGGTGGGCCATCTGCTTGTTCCGTCATCACAAGTTGTATAAAAAAGGAAGGTATGTGAGGTGACCTTAGCCCAGCATTAAAAAAAACCTATAACTTGACATGCATGATTAAAGAGGTTATTTATTTACAGAAAGAATAACGCAACAAATACCTTTGATCTGTAATATAATTTGATCGTTTGCAACGGTCTTCAGGGCCCTATTTCTACTAAACCAATTGTATTTAAATTGTTAATGAATTGTGTCATACTTGTCACTTTTGATACTTTTAGTATTCTACTAACTTCAATGGTTTTTCAATTGCATTATAATTGTGACCATTTAGAAACTTTCGTAAAATCTTTCTACGTAAAAATTCATATTGTTTAGCAGAGTACCATTTTTAATGACAATTATAATTGAATTGTATTGCATAGTATAAAAATGATTTTTCTTTAAACAATAGTAGAACTGGGCCCCAAGTAGCTCACTTGTATAATTTGTATTTTTTAAATTTGGTACATACCTACTAGTATTAGTTGTATTATTATTTCTGTACCTAAATAAATTTAATTTAATATAAAATACACCAAATTTAAAAAATATAAATGAAACATTTTAGCTATTTAAATACCGTTGCAAATGATCTTAAGATAGCCTAATTGATCCAATGCGTCGCTTTTACCACACGCCCTGGAAGAATATTAAAAACGCGTAGGGCCCCGTTACCCTACAGACCCTGAGTCTCGACCCCGAAGGGCTTAAATACGTAAGCTCTGTTGAGCAAGTCTGTAATTAATATGCACCGTGAAATAGTAGCTGATTACCCGAAATATACAGTACGAAATGTCCAGACAGTCACGGAAGTGTAGGTAATTTAAATCTTAATTTAAAACATACATTGTAAATCGTGTTGTTTGAAACTAGTTTTATTTTTATTTGATGAGATGCAACGAGCCTTGATCCGTATATGTATGTATGCACCTACATCCGAGTAATTTGCCACTAAAATAACAAGTTATTTTTTTATTCGAGTAAATGACGGAACAAGCATATATAGCTGCCTATAACGCCTCACAGGTCACGTCCACCTAGGACGCGCCCTACGTGGCATTGCACTGCGCTCGCTTCCCTTAGACATAAAGATAAAAAATCTCATGTACCTGTAAATTTACCGGTACCCGTACCCTTCGAACCGGAACACATCAATGCGAGCACTACTGGTTTGCAGCAGCAAATTGGATGGTGGAGTTTATGGTGCTATAAATTAATTCATAGTTGTATCGGTTTATTCATTAAAGATTTTGAATCATCAAATGAAGAGTTAATACACAAATGGCAAAATTTTATGATTCCCACAGTTCTGGGTATGTACTACAAAATGTGCAGGGATTCATTTCAAAGTATGCTCCTTTCTACGTAGAATGACAAAGGGAATTGGCCCAAAACTCAGCTAGAGTAGCCGTCGGCTATCAGTGAAAGGTAGGCTTATCTCGATTCACTCCTGCCGCATGGGATTCCAAATGCTCTTCACTCGCAATTTTCGGGCATTACATAACATTACGGGAGAGATTACTATTCGCCGGGCATTGTAACTTTTGCCTCACAATAAAACGAAACGTGACTGAGAGTCTAAATGCTGTGTTTGCTACACCAAATCAATTTGCGTGGCGCGTGATTCAAATTCTTCGTAGCTCTGTGAAGTTGTGGATTTATGAAGGTTGCGGTCTATGTATTCAAAACATTGCTGTATTTATACTTACAGAAAAACGCTAGGTACTAAATAACTTCATAAATAATCCTAAGGCTGCGTTTCCACCAGAGATGAGCGAGGATGCGTAGCGAGGGATGTGTTTGTTAAGAACCAATAGAATCACTTCATTTACCTAGCCTCGCTCAGCGCAGCTCGGGTGAAACAGCTTAGGAGAGAGAGGTTTTTATACGTACAAACAAGGGATATGTGCGAGAGCTGTGCGCGAGAGCTGTGTGTGAAAGATGTGAGCGTGGGATGCGTGCGAGACATGTGTGCAAAGTATGGACGCGAGCGAGAAACTACTAGCAGTAACTATTCGGAGTTTGTTGCTCCGCTCCCACCACACCTCACTCGCTCGCTCGCATCTGAAGCCCGCTACACATCCCCGCACCGTTCATCGTTGCACTGTGGCCTGAGCTCAAAATGGTAATTTTCGATGATATCTGTATCCGTGGTCTGAGGATAAACAGCAATAGGATCTAGGGGGCAAAGGGTGCTCCGATTGAAACGCGGTTTAATTAGCATGAACACTGGTGTCAAACCTTATCTTTTAAAACGAAGTCTCGGAAACAATTGATGTGAAAGAAAAAAATGTTAGGCGTGTAATATATTTACTCACATGAATAAATAAGTTTTTTGTGAAAAATATTTTTTCAGCACAAGCTTTTATAAAATTAGTCATCGTAACCGCTGATAAAAATAAGCCTAAACACGGCCAGTCTACTATTACCCCTCGAGGAGTTCCATTGTCCACCTTCCGTCTCCATCATCGGATCAGCTCGCTGTCACCATAATATTGCATTTTCATCGGATCTTGACAGGTATGCAAAATATCATCTCAATCGATTGAGAATAACTACTTTACAATTCTGTTGCAAGATTCCACCCGGACAAACATAACATACATTGCATGTTAAATAAAAGCTTGTAAAAAGAACGAAGAAGAAGTTGGAAATTAACGAATATTATTGTAAAGTTTTTTTCATTTCGTGATTCGTGTTTTGTAGTAGTGATCGTAGGGCCTTTTGCTGAAAACCATAATTAGCCAGTTTATTTAAAAAAAAAGCACTTGAATGGTGAAAGCGCCGTCCCTACACAATACACCCATTAGTAGGTACCCCTCACACCATCACTCTGAGTGATTTCGTCACCTCGCGATGAGTGATGTCACTTGGTTTATCACAATACCCCTGAGTTACATTTGACAGGGGCCGTTAATTTCTCCCTTAACAAACGCCGGAGTGCGATGGAATAAGGAATGTTCAATTTTCATAGACCTACAAAATGAAGTTGTGTAGTTTGACCAAAATAAAAAAGTATGGACGGGCCTTAGGAAACGATAGTTTTGAAGCTTATAAAGTGATGCGCTCACTCACTTCGCTTCTGTCGGTCTTTGTGACGGCATCGAGTGAAGTAATGTTCGTGTGTTGTAATTGTGACTTAATTTACACGGACGTTTTGTAATGGGACCATACTTTTTTATTGTAAGGTTGTATGAGTCATCGCAGAATCATCATTATCAACCGGTAGAAGTGTGCGGCTAGGCATATGCGTTATAGCATGCAACGATAAAGTCTTGAACTACCTCCATCCACCGACATCTTAGGGAGCCGTAATCCACGTGATATAACTTTTGAAACTATCATGGTTATGTGCATAATTTTCACTAGAAACGGGATATTTACCATGATTTTTGAGTTTTATATGTTCCCGATATTTCGGCACAGTTGCATGCGCCATGATCACGGGAGAACTGACTAAAGTCTTTGCGAGTAGATGTTATTGGCAGATATATCGATCTACCCTCTTTCTCACTCTTTTATTACGAACGATACCACTACCATCGGTTTCATTGTCACAATTCACACCAACTCGACACACAACACTAACGGTGTCCGGACGCGTAGCAGGTACCACACTTTTTTGATTCTTACACATTCTTACCACAGGCTTCCATACTCCAGATAATTGAAAACCATCTTCTCTATTGAAGTTTCTGTACTTAGTAATCTCAATTGCCTCTTGTACCATTCTCGGTATGTAATGTCGCTCTGTCGAGATTACCTGCGGACTGTATAGCTCGATCCAATGATTTGAGCCAGATTCCAAAAGGTGTTCTGCTATGGCTGACTTATGTATGTCCCTGTTCAGAACCTAAGTACAGAAACTTCAATAGAGAAGATGGTTTTCAATTATCTGGAGTATGGAAGCCTGTGGTAAGAATGTGTAAGAATCAAAAAAGTGTGGTACCTGCTACGCGTCCGGACACCGTTAGTGTTGTGTGTCGAGTTGGTGTGAATTGTGACAATGAAACCGATGGTAGTGGTATCGTTCGTAATAAAAGAGTGAGAAAGAGGGTAGATCGATATATCTGCCAATAACATCTACTCGCAAAGACTTTAGTCAGTTCTCCCGTGATCATGGCGCATGCAACTGTGCCGAAATATCGGGAACATAAAACTCAAAAATCATGGTAAATATCCCGTTTCTAGTGAAAATTTTGTAATCCACGTGGTTTCAAAGCTACGGTAGGCTACGTGGCGTCAAACAAGACAAATTGAAACCACGTGGTTTATGGACGCTCCATTGTGATCTTAAAAATGTTGTCAACCATCGAGAAGAGAGGGGGCTTCTTACAGATACGTCGTACGGTCGAAAACCTTTATTCCCCAATCTTAGAGCAGTGCAGGCCACATCCACAACTGATTTTACTCAAGAAAAAAAAACATATTAATTTACATCATTTTAATAAATAAATACCTACGTACATACATAGACACGCCTTTTTTCTCGAAAGGGTACACTGCCTCAAATAGGCCTCTTTTCACGGTGTGTTGCACTATTCATAGATGTGACCAGTGATGAGCTCATCGCCGCCATTGCTTCCCACGACTGACTCTGCTAACGCTTTCTTCCGGTAATAACCCATTTCCTAAATAAGCTATAGCATCCAGGACAAATCTTATACCAACGAATCTTACAAACAAATTCGGGTAATACCTTAGTCGGCTTTTACAACATCCACGGGAGGAGATGGAGGGGTCTGTTTTTATGTATATAAATACCTACCTAAATTGAGTAGGTACTAATTATTAGCCATTTATGTTGGTTGCTGGTTCGATTCCCGCCTCAGAACAAATATTTGTGCGATCCGCAGATATTTGTTCAGGGTGTTCTGGGTATTTTCTGTATATAATAGAAAATATATATTTATGTAATATATTGTATTAAGAATACAAGGTATGTACAAAATACATATGAAACAGTTGTGCTACCTGAAGACCGCTGCAAGCGATCTAAAGGTAGCTCAACTGATCCAAATCACTACCAGACGGAAGCGTCCCTAAGATGCTGGCTGCATTGCCACGCTGAATGGCAATACTAATGCGTTGAGCCAGATAAGAGCCAGCTCTCGGGTCACGCGTCGCTTCGACCAGATGCCCTGAAAGAATTTTGAAAACGCGAAGGGCCCCGGTACCGCACGGACCCAGAGTCTCGACCCCGAAAGGCTCAAATAAGTAAGCTATGTCGAGACTTGCATATTTGCGTCTTTTGTATTAAGTATATCAGTTGTCTAGTACCCATAACACAAGCTCTGCTTAGCTTGGGGCTAGATAATGTTGTGTGAACTGTGCAGCAATATTTATTTATTATTTTATTTGTAAAGTTCAAAATTTTATAGATTCATAGGATACTAAGTTCTAGTGTGTTTATAATTATTCTAGATAAACTTACCTTCATATTAAGTAGATCATGTTTAACAAGGCTTTGTTTCAGATTATAATAATTACGAGGGGTAACATTTTACTATTCGTATAATATTATTAATTTGTGTATTCATTACGACTGGAATTATTACTTTGAAGAGCTTTGCGAAGAAGCCTTTAGTAATACAAAAATTCCTGCCCCTATATTATTAATAGCTATTGTTTGTCATCATTTATTCTAACCTTTCAACATCAAGACGTTGTAATTGATTGAGATTGAGAATAACCCGTCTATTATTTATTAGTGTAAATTAATAACGTTGTTGAGAAACAAATTTTCGGTGAAAATTGTTACTTTGTTATAAAAGTAATGGATACTCGAAATTAATTTTTCGTTGAGTAGCGTCTTTTGTCTGTTGGTAATTATATTTGATTTAATTAATGTTCAATATGATGTAATAGCCAGTTTTATTAGTTGTTAGATTGAACGCTTCAGTCTGACGTTAGAATTGGTCAAAGGAAGGGTATTGGGCCATTGTTATAAATTCATCCCTTCTTGGAAAGTTTTATTATACAGTGTGTCCTACAGCCATGGTACATGGAGGACAAGTACTTCAAATATAGAAGTTAGGAATTTGTACATAATGGAGACATTCCTTAATTTTTTAAAGTCAGTAATACCATAGTATTCTTTTATCTGTGGTAATACTACATTGAAGGATATTCAAAAAGTAACTTGTATAAATAAATAAATAATGCTGGACAGTTCACACAATATGATCTAGCCCCAAGCTAAGCAGAGCTTGTGTTATGGGTACTAGATAACTGATATACTTAATACAATACAATACATAGATAGATATTTTTTATTATACATAGAAAATTTCCAGAACACCCTGAACAAATATCAGTGGATCTTACAAATATTTGTTCCGAGGCGGGTATCGAATCCGCAACCTCCTGCGTCGCAGGCGAACCTTCACTTGCCGCACCACAGAGGTCGACATATCTACTATTTTTAAATACCTCCCCCAGCGTACCCTACAAAGAACAGCCTGACATTATCAATACAACATTTTGCCATTCCAACTCCACCAGCAAAAAAATAAAGCAGACACTACTTATCTCTCGAACCGTAAAGCATTTCCGTCTCGTGGGACACAGCTAGCGGGGACAAAGCTAGGTCACTCTTACACTAGTCAAAAAACAAGAAGAAATTTAAAAATTTAAAAAACCATCTACTCTTTGTGACGTCTGACCCGATTTTCATAAAACATTCTCAAGCATATTTTTAAAGGAAACTTCAAACCCTGAATTGTATTATAGACCCTAAGTTAAAAGTTTTTTTTATGTCTATAGAGCCATGGCTTGAAAACCTGCTTTCAAATAAAAAAAACGCATTCAAATCGATTAACCGTTTAAGAGCTACGGTGCCACAGATAGACACAGACAGATAGACACACGCTTGCGTCGTGGGTCAAAAATGCCATATTCATATTACTAATTTGTCAATTTCATATGTTTTATCATATAACTAGTGTCCGCTCGAGGATTTAAGTACGTTTTACCAGGATAAAAAGTTTCAATCCAGGTCTTATCGTCTCAACTGTCCAAAAGCCTTTTTTATCTATCTGTGTCCCAAATCTCATCGAAATCGGTATAGCCGTTTCGGCGTGATTGAGTAACAAACGTACAACCATTCTAAAATCGTAACTTTGATATTTGTTATATTAATGGGATTTTTGTATGTTTTTTTAGAAGTCGTTTAATTTTATTATAATTGGAGTAGGTTATTTAATCTAGATACCACCTTTATTAAACATATTCAGAGAATTTTCAATAAAAACATTAGCTAGGTAATTATTATTGACAATATATTTTATAATTTTTAATGTATACAAAAATGGATAAATGTATGAATAATTTTTACGAATATGTTTTTTCATTGTTTTTAATGTGTAACTGATAGTTCTTTGTTGTAAGTGGTTGGCAGCCGTTTTAATTAATTCAATAAATAGATGATGTTTATAAACAAAGTATAAAAAAAGTATAAAAAGTAGACAGCAACTTATGCTAGCAGTAATAAATAAATAAATAATGCTGGACAGTACACACAACATTATCTAGCCCCAAGCTAAGCAGAGCTTGTGTTATGGTTCCTAGATAACTGATATACTTAATACAATTACACTACATAGATAGATATTTTTTTATTCAAAATATAAAATACCCAGAACACCCTGAACAAATATCTGCAGATTGCACAAATATTTGTTCCGAGGCGGGAATAGAACCCGCAATCTCCTGCGCCGCAGGTTAACCATCACCCGCTGCGCCACAGAGGTCGTCAAATTCAACAATATTTATTCTCCTAAATGAAAAGTCACGTTCTAAACAACATACACAAAACACACTACTCATTCTTACTGGGCCAGTTTGTTAGTACTTTTACACGGGGGTCGCGCTGTCGCATCAATAATTTGGGACAGGAATTCGTGGGCCAGGCTATCATTATCCCCTAATCCCCTTATCAGGGCGCCGCAGCATTGCATGTCCAAAACATTGCATTGGAATGAGCCAGCTACTTAATACCTCAGCTCTGGCTGAAAGCCTTATACCCTCATACAAAATAAACATCTTTTTCGTTTGTTCAGCGACAATTACATAATGTGTTGTGGAGATATTACAGCCAGAACAAGCCCAGACAATAATCTAAGCCATTACCTTCCTTTGTGTTTAGTACAGAATTAATCTTGGTAGCATCATTATCGCTCTAGTGCAAGCTTTCGTTAATAAATTAAATTACATTACGCCGCCTGATAATGTGGAATGTTTATTTCCGCTACACATCAGCTTGGAATATTATGTTTTAAGGCGGAATCTCTCTACGATATTTAATACAATATAGGTACCTCTAATTCTGTAGTCATTGCTAGACATTATTAGGTGTCTCCACAGACCATTTAGTAGTAGTAGAACTTTTTTGTGAAAGAGTTCGTCCGAGGAAGCCTACCATACCTACTCCTCCATACCTATTCCTGCCGCAAAGCAGTAGTGCTCGCATTGCTGTGTTCCAGTTTGAAATGAGACTATTCATCTTTATGTCTCAGGGTGGCGGGCGCAGTGCAATGCCACATAGGATGCGTCCTAGGCGGACGTGTCCTGTAAGGTAATGCATTCTTAAAGGCAGAGGTTACCGCTTAACATCAGGTGGGCCATCTGTTTGTGGTGCTATTCACAAAGTCAATAAAAAAAACAAGATACACACCAAAAACACGTTTTGTATGAAACTAAGCATGCCGTTTTATTACAAGCTTTTATTTAACTTGCAATGTATGTACGTTTGTCCGGTGGAATCTTGCAACTGAATTTTAAAGCAGTTATCCTCAACCGATTGAGATGATATATTGCATACCTGTCAAGTTCACAAAGCAATATTATGGTGACAGCGAGCTGATCTGATGATGGAGACGCGAGGTGGACAACGGAACTCCTCGAGGGATAATAGTAGACTGGCCGTGTTTAGGCTCAATTTGATCAGCACACGGTTACGATCACTATTTTATAAAAGCTATTTTATAAAATTAGTACTAATTATTGTTTATAAAAGCTATTTAATAAAATTAGTACTAATTATTGTTTATAAAAGCTATTTTATAAAATTAGTACTAATTATTGTTTATAAAAGCTATTTTATAAAATTAGTACTAATTATTGTTTATAAAAGCTATTTAATAAAATTAGTACTAATTATTGTTTATAAAAGCTATTTTATAAAATTAGTACTAATTATTGTTTATAAAAGCTATTTTATAAAATTAGTACTAATTATTGTTTATAAAAGCTATTTTATTCGGTTTTGATGATGGTGCAGCCCTACATCACAATGAACACTTATAGTATTTGATTTTGTTAATTGTGTATTCCGATACTATAACCGCTGTTATAACTATAGCTACATGAAATTCTTATGAAATAGATGATACATTTTTCACAAAAAACTTATGTACCTACTGCTACGAAATATCTCCATTCGAAATTGAAGTAAGAATGTTATTTTGCTACCTTGTAATACAATCTACTATTGAAGTCTGTTACAAAAGCAAGAAAAGTAGGTAATTTACATCCCGTATGCGCGAAATCTCAGTTCGGGGCAAGCCACTGGTACCTATCTAATTTGTGTTTGTACAAACAAAGCAATTTGATTGTGCGTTTGTAGAAGTTTGTTGCGAATGCAATGTTACATTTTAGTTTTCAATGTTCGTGTTAATCCCAGCTGTTTAAAATTCAAAGAGCTTGCGCCTCGCCTCGGTCACAGCAATGAAGATTATAGCTAGATCTTTGAGAAGGAATAAATCTATTTCGTACACTCATTAGATATTTTACTCAATTTCGTACACTGCACCATGAAAGTCAAAGCAAAAAGTGGATCTTCTTTAGGTTACATTTCGGGTAATGGTCCCAGGAACTTCATGATCTGATCCCACCATCTTCTTTTCATAATAGGACGAGCAGGCGTACGGCTCGGTACCACCCTTAGTATACCCTCTATTCATAGGTACTAAACGTTTCATTTCTGCCTTTATAACGCGATCTGCTAAGGAGTGGAATACACAACCGTCGTCTGTCTTTACTGAAAACTATAATCTGGGTCTCTTCAAGGCTAGAGTGAAGAGATGCCTTCTAGACCTTTGTGCTTCATCTACGGGCACATCGTCACTTACCAACAGGCGAGATCAATCAAGGGTCTATCAAAGTTTACAAAAAAAAAAAAGTCCCAACTAACGGGGAAACAGACACCACGCCCGTGTAGTTAGTTGCTTGTTATATTTTAAGACTAGAGAGGTCGGTATCCGGGATGTTGACTGCCTGGCCCTCGGTACGTGGCCCATAGACAGTGCGTCCCATTTTTCTTTATTTTCGTTGACTATGTGGCCCACGACCCTGAGCCAGGATTTTAATAGGCAAAATAAGTAGTTTTTAGTTGTCTTATTCCTTTTTGTGGGAACAAACGTGCATTTGTAAGTACAGTCAGAGCAGGTACAGTCAGTCAAATAATTTCACAGAATTTCATGTTCTGTGAAATTATTCGACTGACTGTACTTTCTCCAGTTTTCTCCAGCGGTAAGTTTGGGTCAGGTTGTCAATACGTTTTACACGTGGGCCAGGCTGTCGCATCAAGAATTTGGGACAGGAATTCGTGAGCCAGGCTGTCTACATCCCCGGTATCCGTTCGAAGCTTTTCATTAATGTGGTTGCTTTCGCTTATGGCGCGAAATTCAATTTATTTTCTGTTTTTTGCTCATCACAGCTCTTCAACGCTTCTTGAGATAGCGAAAACTATGTTGCTGGTAATTATAATTATGACCAAACACACAAGTTTTAATTTATAGTAACACATAAATATCATTGGTTTAGCTGTGTTTGTGCTTGAAACAAAAAAACACTGTATACATTAAATAAATCAATCAATAAATATTGCTGAACAGTTCACACGACATTATCTAGCCCCAAGCTAAGCAGAGCATATGTTATGGGTACTAGACAACCGATATATTTAATACAATATATTAAATAGATATATATTTTTTATTATATATAGAAAATACCCAGAACACCCTGAACAAATATCTGCGGAACGCACAAATATTTGTTCCGAGGCAGGAATCAAACCAGCAACCTCCTGCGTCGCAGGCGAACGTTTGTCCGCCGCGCCACAGAGGTCGTCAAATGAAGCATAATCGTAGCTAAACTAATGATATTTATGTGATAGGTACTATAAATTAAAACTTGTGTTAAATACCTCAAAAGTAGCACAGCTATAACCTGCACTAGCTGTGACACAGTGCAGCCGCTGGTAGACTAAATTAAATAGAAGATGGCTGCTTCTTGCCACGATGAGATGTAAATTTTGTTCTGTTGCTCTCTGAAAGAGTAAGATCTATTTAAAACGTCTAACGCGCTTAGGGACGAGTACTAAGAGGCTAGGTATACTTTGTAGATAGTGGGGGTCGGTTGGTGATTGCTGTTAAGGTGTGGTATGCCGCAAAATTCTTAATCGTAGATTTGATTTTGAACAGAGTAAATCTAGTAAAAAAATCAAATTAAAAATATGCATGGAAGCTACTTTATAATTCCGAGGGAGCACTGTACCAGAAACACGATAGGACAATAATTTATCTATAGAAAAAACATCCAAAGTTACCTCAAACTTTTGGCTAGATTCGATTGTTTATTAAAATGGGTAAAAACTAGATAAACAAACTGGGTAAACAAAGATGAGGGTTTACTGTAAGTGTTTTGTAGAATTATGTATATTTTTTTTTAAATATTTTACGAGATATTCAATGAAAATTTCTCTTTCGAGCGGCGCTAGGCATTTTTCTGTATGAAGATTTCTGCCTGGGTCGGCGCAGTCTTAAGGAAATTGGTTATATTGCGATCGCCTTGGTAAAATTATCCTGCATCTATCTTATGGTAGGTATTCAATATCCAGGATCCTTACGAGGCGTGATGCGCTTGTCGCAACACATTTTTTGAAATAGCACTGAAGGAATATTTATCTGAACCTGACGACGAATTTACAAACATTTTTGTAAAAATTCCTGTAACACATTTTTTCTTATAACTGCGAACGGAACACTTCGCGAGCACAAACTTGTCTACAACTTTGAATCATGTCGATCCATAATAATCAAACAAAAGACACAAAAAGGTTTTTTTATTAAATAAACTTTACTTAAAAACTTGTTTTTTAAGATAAACCAAAAATACGTTTAACTTTTTTAATAATAGGCTTGATTTTGATGACGTAGCTCGCCACAAGCTCATCGCTGCCATTGCCCACGACTTAATCCAGTGTGGTGTTGGAGGAGACTGCTGGGGTATCTTGGACAGAGTTTTGTACTAATGTGTCGATACTTCACGAACTTGGCATTAAGCAGCATCTACCCGATCTAGTTCAAACGACACGTCTGGAGATGGGACACTGACTCCATTGAACGTCTTGTCGTACAAGGACGAGTAGAAGGCACCAGACCGCGCGGAAGGTCACCCATGCGTTGGACCGACCAGATCCAGTCTGCAGTGTGTGGTAACCTTTATGAATGCACTAGGATGTCCACGAACAGGAATAAATGGCGAGATACGAGTATCTTGAGGCGAGCAACATCAGCCCCTAATAAAAGTACAACATAACGACCACAAACCACTTTGTCAAGAGTGCAACAACTGAGAAGAAGAATCCAGTGTAACCCGTTATTGGTGTTAACACATTTCTTATACCTAACAATAATTCTCCCTTTACCAGGTGGGCTGGCTTCGAGCAGAAGATCAAACCGTCCTCTCCCTCCACGAGCACGTGGTCCTCGGTCCTCGGTATACCATCAGCGTGGACTCTGGCACCTGGCAGCTGCGGATCCGGCCTCTAAGAGCTGAAGACCGAGGCTGCTACATGTGTCAGATCAACACACAGCCGTATATGAAATGGCAGAATGGGTGTATTGATGTTTATGGTAAGATTTTTCTGGACAAAGGACAAGGACAACCGTTGACCCAGGCCAAAAATAAATGAACCATAAGGGCCCCTTCATGGAAGTACGGTTCTATAGTTGTTTTTTTTTAAATTCTAATGAACTTGTATATTTTTATAAGTTGGGAAGCAAAAGTCGTATTTCTAAATAACCACCGAAAACAGTGAATAAAAAGTGTTTGAATTTAGAACACACCAATATATATTCGACCTCCATCTCAATGCAACACCCTCCAATAAAAACTCCTATACAACCTCCTTGCGCAAAAAATACTCGATACAAAATCCTTGTGCAAAGAATACGCGACATACAATCTTCTTGTACAAATAACTGTTTGAGATTTTATTGGTCGACATTTTCGACAAAGAGTTTAGCATTAGAATAAAAACTGTTTTGTGTTCTTTGCTGTGATTATTAAAAATACTGTATGTTGTACGAACACAAAGATTAGTGGTACTTAATAATAAATCGATTGAAAATGTATTCAACTGATGAAGTAGATGTCTATTTTCGCTTAAATCTTTCTTTTTTTCGTAGTCATGGTGTAAAGTATAGTATGCAACTCTTGAATAAAACGGATTTATATCGAGCCATGAATCACTCGCGTAGCTCAGGATTCTAACACTGAATCACTCCCTACGGTCGTGATTCAGTCATTAGAATATTCCACTTGCTCGTGATTCATCTATGGCCCTCGCTTTAAATCCGTTCTTTATTCACTAATTGCATAATATACTATTTTTCACTATCTTAACATATACTTATCAATAACCAAAAGTATCTCAATTGTACGTTACGTTAATCAAAAAAGTTAAATCAAACAATGCAATAAAGTAGCACAAAAAATGGTGTAGTGACGGAAAATCCCCTAACCCAAACAATGTATGGGGGTTGCCCATGTTCTTTCAACTGTCAACGTCAGCCTTAACAAGTCCACTAATGGGCATAAACCTCCCCAAGGGAATGCCACGACGAGAGCTGCCTCCATCCACCAACTTTCAACGACCTTGACAATGTCTTCGGTTGATGAACTGATGAAATTTCGGGGGTCGTCCGGTTCGCGGCTGCCCGTCGAGAACTTTAATTCCCCAATGTCTGTCGGTTATGCGAGATATATTATAGCCCGGCCATTACCACCTCAACCAGTAAATTCTGAGAGCAATTCTTCTTCTTTTCTCGTTTCGGATTGTATCTCCTAGTGAAACTAACTAGCTACATGTTATATAAATAATCTGAGATTTTGTGGTACGCCTTTTTAGAAAGTTTTTGTTTAATATGTTAAATGACAGTTTTAGCACGTCGCTTGGGATCTTTTTATAGAAGCATACACATAGTCCTGTCTAGTATAGTATTATTTTATCTGTGGTCCTGTAAAAGATTTACTTGCTTTATGGAGCCTTTTGTGGGCACAGCAAAAAACTGGATGGCTGAGACTTGGGCCTATTCTCTTACACTACCTTCATCTTTACTTATACCTTACATATACAATAATGCAAGTGTTTAATTTAACTTTTTTACAATTAGGTCTCGATTAATTTGTCTTTCAGTGTGGTTTTAAAATAATTAAGAGAATTAGCCTTCTGGCTGTCTGACTATCAGTTTTGATAACGTATTTACATGCTTGCTCTTAAAAAGAGGTTAAACACGCAGCGCAATGAACTGCGAAATTGTAACCCAAGGTAATTAAGTATTATAGGGCAATTAAAGTGCAGTCCACCGGTGACTTTGAGAATGCCGTTGACCCTTCGTGTTCAACTATTCATCATCTAGTCGGCAAGTTAGAAGTATTCATAATTATTGGAACTAAAGTTATATTATAGCTTTAACTCGTTAACCTAGTAATCACAAACCTAAATTGAAAAGTGTTTCGCAGTTATCTTAATTAACTATGACCAAAATTAACAACCCCTGGAGTACCCTCTGAGAAATACGATCAGAGAAGGGGAAAGGACCCCTTGTCAACGAAAAACACTCAAGTTTTTAATTAAAAACGTTTTTAGTATTTATTATGGTCGAAAGTCGTGCAAATTAAAGGGAACAGTGCCACCTCCGCGCAATATTGAAAAGGTGACATTTCTTCAGTAAATTACAGAGCAACAAACCGAATAACTTTCCAAATAAGAATTCCGAAATACTTTTTTAAAGGAACTTTCTCATTTCTCTAAACGTAATAGGTATAAAAAAGGAAGTCCCAAGACTTAAGCTTATTAAGGACAGGGGACCGATCCGCAGTTTCAAAACATTTCAAAGTACTTATGTCGAAGTTAGAACAAAACTCAATATCAATGAAACGTCTCGAATGAACGGAGGAAAAGTATTTTCTTCAGAAAAATAAATCACCTTAAGAAGTTAGCGTTCTCTTGCGCCATTGTAGGTGGGCGCCAACTTTTATAGCTCGCCGCTCAAATTAGTTTGGGTTATTCTTTTTTTCAATTGTAAAGTTTTGAAGTATGGATTTCAATATTGAATTTTTACTATGTCTTCGGGGTGAGGTAGTTCGTAACTTTACGTCGAGGAATTTAATAAGTAACGCTTCGTTTGAGTGACTGTATTTTATTGCAAAAGTTATAATAGAATCGACTCTAATGAACTCGCTGGTTTGTCAAAGCTAATTTTGTTTGAACATTATTATTAATCCAGCGAAATAATCGCAGCATAAATAACCGGCCAAGTTCGAGTTGAACTCTGGTGGAGAGGGTTCCGTACAGGTAGGCTACCATAGTAACCCCTGACCAAAAAAACTTGTTACCTCCCTCGGTGAAATTAAGTAACTGCACATTTTATACACATTATCAACAAGTTTAAGACTGCGCGAACACGAGGCAGAAATCTTCGTACAAAAAAAAAACTCAGATATTCAATAAAACGGATAAAATTATATGTATAGATAATTTTACAAAACCCCTACAGTAAACCCTCGGCTTTGTTTTATTAATTTTATTTATATAATTTTTTACCCAATGTACCATTTTAATAAACAATCGAATCTAGGCAAAAAATAGAGTAGGTAACTTTGTTTTTTTTTTCTATAGAGAAAATGTTTTCCTATCTTGTTTCTTGTAAAGTGATCCCTCGGAATTATAATGCAGTGTCCATGCATATGTTTAATTTGAATATCGTACTTGATTTATTCTGTTAAATATCGAATCTAAGATTAGGAATTTTAAGGCATAAATCCTTAAACTAATATCGTTGTGTTTTCTTACCTACATTTATAACAAGAAATACGTACAAGTATGAACAAAAAAAGCAGTAACAGATACCGTTTAGAACTAAAACAAACAAACCTGTTACCAAATGACTGTCCAACCTCAACCAACCCGTTGAACCATACGAAGCATCTGTTTGTAACAGTGGCATAAGTGGTCCACATTCAGACCAAGTTAAAGGCCAATAAAACCCAGTCACACTGTCAGACCTCATTTATGTAAATAGCAAAGTGATTTCGACGAGGGACGATACACTGGGAAAGTCGTAAAATAATCGTATTGAGTCAGCAACGAGTGAAGTGAACAAATGAACGGAGTGAACGGTGAATTGGAATGTTGGCTGGCTCAGCGTACCTTGCATCTAATTGACTGGTTATTGATAGATTTTTTTGCTTTTGTTTCAGTTGTTTTGTGACGAGACCAAAATTGTAGCTTTTTGGATTATATTTAAATCAAAAATTGGAAAAAAATTGTTTTTTTGAATTTTAAAAATTGCTACAAATATTCAGTATTCCATTAAAATTGACCAAACGGAAAATCTACAAACGAACGGGGTGAACGGTGAATTGGAATGTTGGCTGGCTCAGCGTTTGTTGCATCTAATTGGTTTGGTTATTGATAATTTTTAAACCATCTACTATTTTGTGTGTTCCTTTATTGGAAAAATTGAAGACATCGTTGCACTCTAGATCCTGTTCACCTAATGCTGATCATCATCAGTCCTGTGGCCTGAGCTCGTCGAACATAAAAATGTTGAGCTCAATATAAGTTCCGTTCAAAAAGATTGTTGCGAGCCGATATCCTGGAAGCGGCTGCACCAAATTCTATCAAACAGCTAAGAAACATCTCGCAAGCACAGTTTTTCATTTTAAAAAACTGCAATGAGCTGGAGCTTCGGGCCACAAACAGACATAAATACATGCAGACAGGCACACTATGGCCTCAAACTTATAATATATACGTATTTTTGGTCGAGGGTCAAACAAACTACATATTTGCGAATAGCAGTTATCTACCTTTAGAAATAACTATTGTGCCTATAACTTTCGAAACTATCTTGTTTATGTACATACTTTTCACTAGAAACGGGATATTTACCATGATTTTTGAGTTTGCATTGTTCCTGGTATTTCGGCACAGTTGCATGCGCTAGTTCTCTCTCCCGTTATCATGGCGCATGCAACTGTGCCGAAATATCGGGAACAATGCAAACTCAAAAATCAAGGTTAATATCTCGTTTCTAGTGAAAATAATGTAACTATTATACCATTTTGTACGACTATAATAAAACACAAAAAACACCAAAAATAAAGATTTCTTATAGTTTTTTGAATAGATTCTAGATTATTTGAAGTGTACTAATTCTTGAGACACTTTGGAAGCCTATAGCTTCGCCCAATCCTGGTGTGTCGCAAGGTACTACCTTCCTGGCAGAACCAAATTTATTTTCACTATACTCGGCCAACTTTGAGGTACCTATAAATTCTGAGCTTCGAGTAAAAAGAAGTAAAAAGTCAGCTCGTGATTGTTACCAAAATCAAATTGAAAAAACTGATTTGGTTCTGTCGAGAAGTATCACGGTCGTATTTTGGATTTGTAAATGATGAAGTATCCGGTAATGGTATTCGTCGCGGGCAATAACTGGTTGAGAGACGCACAGGACAGACGAGGCTGGCAAAACAGAATGAAGGCCTATACCCAGCAGCCTTTACCCTCTATTCGTACTAAACGTTTCAGTTCTACCTCTATAATGACAACTACTAAGGAGTGGAATACACTACCGTCGTCTGTCTTTCCTGAAAACTATAATCTGGGTCTCTTCAAGGCTAGAGTGAATAGGTGCCTTCTAGACCTTTGTGCTACATCTTCGGCCGCATCGTCACTTACCAACAGGTGAGATCGTGGTCAAACAAAGGTCTAACATTGTTAAAAAAAAAAAAAAAAAGTGGGTGATTCATGGCTGAGGTGATGATGATGATGAAATTATATAGAAGAGATATAACATACAAGCTGTTTCATTTAAAAAATAAAACCAATTAGTACATAATCCGCATTTTCGATACATTTCGTATGAACGCCTTAGTTCTGCGGTTACCTTTGATGATGTTTCAGCGATACAATTTTCTTGTAAAATAAGTGTTAATTCACAAATGCTGACCGTAAAATATTGTACGAGTTTTAAATTGTTTTTAACCATTGCTCATCAAGTTTATCTGCGCGATAGAATCCGAAATGAGGAGATCCATAGAAGAAGCAACGTAGCTCTCAGAAAGTTGAAATGGCAATGGCCAGGCCATGTAGGTTCAAGGTTATAGAGTGGCAAATACAAACCGGACAACGCAGAAGAGTAATGCTACCTTCTCGATGGACCAACGACATTATAGAGGTAGCAGGAAGTTTTGAATGGAGGTAGCTCAAGATTATTCGTCATGGCATTCTATGGGGGAGGCCTACGTCGAGCAGTTGACTTCTATAGTCTGATATGATGATACAATGCAATGGGGGATACATAATCACCAAGCTTGCCAGGTGGATTGGTGATCGCAGTGTAAGGCTGCATCCCCAATAGGCAAACTGATCGCCGCCGACTGAGTTAGCGGCGCGGCGTATCGGTTTAGTACTCGTACGCCCTTCCATGTTTGAAATGGAGTGTTCACAGTTTGCTAGTTTTGCGCTGCAAACTGCGTAGAGTGAGCGCAAAACTAGCAAACTGTGAACACTCCATTCCAAACATGGAAGGGCGTACGAGTACTAATCCGATACGCCGCTAACTCAGTCGACGGAGAAAAGTTTGCCTACTGGGGTCGCAGGCTAGTGTTATGTACTCAGGTTATGTTGTTGCCTATCCCCTGGTGTTATTAGACGATTTTCGCGAGATCCATGGGAGGAGATGTAGAGGTATATTCTTAAGCCGGGCATGCCACGTGCAATCCAATATGTAACTTGTGTTATTTCTACCTCAGTCCCACCTGATATAATCAACGAGGAAACGTCAGCGGACGTGGCGGCACAAGAACTGGATAATGTGACCTTGATCTGCAGAGCCTCAGGACACCCCTCACCGAAGATCACGTGGAGACGGGAGGACCATGAGCCGATGTTGCTAAAAAGAGTGGGGAACAGGGACTTCTATAAAGGTAACTTGAAAACAAAGGTTGATTTGATGAGTCAGGTATAAAATATTTCTACTTGTCCTCCATGTAGCATGGCCGAGGGAAATACACTGTATGTATACGTACTGTGGCGTTCCTTTTTAAGAATAAATATATAAATAAGCACAATTTTTCCCAATAACACAAGCTGCTCTTGGAAGAACAAACTGAATAACTATGTTAATTTAAAATGCATTCTCATTAAAAAAAAATAAGTTTGTAAGAAAAATGGATTGAAAATAGAGCGCAGTATTTTGGGCGTTAAACTAACTGACCGCATCTGAAACACCATACCGGGCTCCAAAACCAAAGTCGCCTATGTGAAGTTTGGCCAAAATTACCACGGCATGGAGCCCTAATACAGCCAGAGCCCTACACGCATGAGGTGGCGGGTTGAACTGGACGCCTAGGAGAGGGAATGGGAAGCGGTAGCACAAAACCATAGTGACTGGCGGAATTGGGGGGGTCTTTGCCCAACAATGGGACATGTATGGACATAGTAATAATAATAAGAAATAACTAACTCTTAAACTATATCTGGTTTACTTTCAAAACTCATTACCCACACATTACGCAACAACTCGTTAAAAAACTAGTACCTACACCTTTTACCAAGAAAAGAGAAGAACACGAAATACGCCAACATGTACGTTTTCTCAGATATTTTCCTCCCTTGCAAATAGCGTGACAATTGATACCTTCTCCACCTTGGCTGAATGACATCGAGGTTACTTGTATATATTTCCCTATTGATACTTTAATGTATTGGAATAACGTGGAAGCCACAAAGGGCTATTCATGAAACTAGGTCAGTGAATTTACGTTAAGTTGAATTACGAAAGTTACAAGGCAAAAAGTCAAAGATTTTCAAGGAAAAGGAGAAGAAGAGTAAATAACTTTATGATGGACTTAGCCGTCCATACACTATGAACGCCAAAATATGGCACATTTGAAAGCTGTTTTTTTTTATACTACAATAATGACGGAACAAGCAAAAGGCCCACCTGATGATAAGCGGTAACCTCTGCCTATGAACAGTGCATTACCGCATAGGCCACGTCCACCTAGCTTTGCGCCAGAAATAGGTATGTTGGTAGGTATGTTTGATTGTGCAATCTGAATTATCAGCAAATATACAAGACTACCGGAGTTTAGAATTGTCTAAACATAGAGTTGTATTGTATCCGTGGTTCACTCTGGGCCTCAACGGAAGATCAGCGCTGGGTTGCCAACGCGGCCTAGCAAACGCTGAGTTGAGGACCCTTTTGTGGCTTATGTCAGGCACACACACAAATTGCCTTATTTTTTATATCTGTGTTATTGTTTTTGTTTTAGTTTTTTATTTTATGATGTTTGCTTTTGCGTGTTGCATGTGTGTGTCTTTGATTGTTTAGTCATAAATAAATGTTTCTTTCTTTCTTTCTTTCTTTCTATTATGACCAAATACTTTATATTAACTTATTTAAATGGACTTTGCATTCCATACACTATCAATGCCAAAATATGGCACCATTGGAATTTCGAACGATGACATATAAGTTAGATACACTGCCGGTTCACACTCTAGTCATTTAAATGTGTTCAATAATCAAGCAGTAGTAGTAGAGTTTTTTTGTGAAAGAGTTCGTTCGGGGAAGTACTACCACCGTACCTATTTCTGCCGCAAAGCAGTAGTGCTTGGATTGCTGTGTTCCGGTTTGAAGGGTAAAGGTGCCGGTGAAATTACAGGCACATGAGACTTTTCATCTTTATGTCTCAGGGTGGCGGGCGCAGTGCAATGCCACATAGGGTGCGTCCTAGGTGGACGTGACCTATGTGGTAATGCATTGTTCATAGGCAGAGGTTACCGCTTAACATCAGGTGGGCCTCATGCTTGTTCCGTCATCCAAGTAGTATAAAAAAAAAAAACAAAAAAAAAAACAGCAATGGATGGATAAAACTTGTCAGAATTGTCCCTCTTTATGCGTTTGTCTCTCTTTTAGTTCCGACACTTTTTGATCACTGATCCGCAGTCCATTTACTTTGAGGCCCATGCAAAAAGTCCATATTTTTGAACACCCAGTGTTCCAGAAGACTGGGTCTTAAGATATCGGATCAACGCCAAAAATTTAAAACAAAGAAAATCATTTGTCAGCAAACTGAGGGGTGTTGCAGTCTCTTTGATTGGAGACAATTCTGTTTTGCAGTTCGCGAGACAATTGAAATTCAATGGAGTTGGTTCTTGTTTATCTTTGAAGGCTTTTTCTTATTTAGTTAACCCTTTTCAACTGTACCAACTATGCAGCTCGAAGGACCAAAAAACATGAGATACTCATGAAAGCACGACCTTAGCCTTACAGGTTATTTTATGAGTTAGGATGAATGTAGGCAAGAATCGTAGAGAGATAGATAGAAAATCCTTTATTCCATAACATAACACGTACACATTAAAACAAAATAAGTTTTTAGTGAAAACTATATTTTTCAATACAAGCTTTTGTAAAATTAGTGAACGTAACCGTATGCAGATCAAAATGAGCCTAAAACGGCCAGTCTTATTATCCATCGACGAGTTCCTTTGTCCATTTTCCTTCCCCATCATTAGATCAGCTTGCTGTCACTTTCATATTGTATTGTCATCGGAACTTGACAGGTATGCCAAATTTCAGCTCAATCCGTTGAGGATAACTTAACTGCTTTATAATTCAGTTGCAATATTCCACCCGGACAAGCATACATACATTGCAAGTTAAATAAAAGCTTGTAAAAAGAGTCGTATTTGTGTAGTTATCGTAAAAAGAAGGTAGAAAATCCTTTAAACTATATCATAACAAGTACAAAAAAACAAAAACAAAATTCCAAAATTCAAACAAAAAAAACAACCGACTTCAAAGTTTTCAATGAAAAGTCATAAGCGCAATTTTTTTGTTTAATTTTTATGAAATTCAGTTTTCTCTCCTAACTTTTAATCGATAAGGAGTGCTGTGGCTTTCATCATCAGCTCACAGGCATGAGATTATGACTCCCAGACGCAAAGACCTGAATAAGTTAAGTTAAATTAACTAACAAACTTTACCCCTCCCTCCAGTGTGTATCCCTCGATTTCTCTGAGATTCTATCATCAGATCCTGACTTGGTGAATCACATTGAGAGTATACACATTCTAACAATTTTTTTTTATTTCAAATTATTTCAGAACTTACGGTGATATCGTTGAAAATACAAAAAAAAATGCATAGGTGCAAACGAACATAGAACCTCCTTTTATTTGAAGTCTGTTAAAAATACGAACTAAATGCATATATAGTATTATTTTATCTGTGTTAATGTGCGTAGACTTCAAAAGGAGTTCATAAACCAACACTGTGCATTTTTTTATTGTTTGATGTTTGTCGCAGTATATGATAAAAACAGGGAATTTATAAGGATTTTTATATAAATTCCTGAGGGAATTAATCAATTCAGGGAGATGTTAAATAACAACTCGAATTAAACAAATCCAGTAAAAACACATGAAATTTTATAGAAGAAGCAGTAAAGCAAGTCCTTGGTGTACCAATCGTCAACCTGATGACACTTTATTCGTTGGTATAAGATTTGTCGTGGCTGCTTTGTTATTACTGGAAGATAGCGTTAGCCGAGTCAGTCGTGGGAAGCAATGGCGGCGATGAGCTCACCACTTGTCACGTCTATATTCCACGATGGTGCATTCCACTGTGAAAAGAGGCCCATTGAGGCTCTGCCTACCCCCCTTCGGGGAAAGTATGTACGTTGTTAGGGTTCTTATGGTATAAATTAGAACTATAACATCTCTTAGGATTTGATCAAATCCCTGTTTTGACTTTTATCTCTGCGACATTATTGAACGAGCGAAGCTAGTTCTCTGAGTCAACTTGGAAGAATCGGCGTTTGTATTTATGTATGTATGTTTGTTTGTCTGAGCATAACTTCCGTGATGGGGACGGAGAAAGAATTCATTTATCCCCTCCGCCACCAGGTAGCGTGTCGTAAGAGCCGACTAACCTGGTCACTCGCGGTGGTAGAGCCCCGCAAGGGGTTCGCCTGGCTTGCTACCACCCTCTTGCTAGAGCGTGCTGCCAAATGCTTTTACTAATTTATTAGTATTGGCGTGTTCCAGTACAACTGCATGAGAACCAGTCCCTCCCTCCCTCCCCCCAGTGAAAAGCATTCTTATCATCACGGGGGCCGTCAGCCATACCGCTAGGAGCCTCTTTTGCATCGAGGTGGGGGGTTGTCGCGATGTTCAGGGAGACCCGATGAAACGGCTGCCCGCTGGCCGCCCGTGGGTCAGTAGGGGACCCGAACCCAGAGATCACTACTTAAACTCCGCTCTGGGAGGCTGTCCCGCCAACCCGCGAAAAAAGCCTGTTAGTGGCTGTCGTGCCGGACTAGGAGACCGGAGTGGAACCCGGCAGTTTCTTTCAGGTGGGATCGGGGGCCCTTCCGTGCATCGCGCCAGCCATCCATAACTCGGTGAATCTGAGCTCTTTTTGTTGGCTATCTTTGTCACCTGGTATGGATGGAATGCTTTTCACTTCTTCCCACAACCCTTTTTGTTCATAAACTCCTTCAGGGTAGGCAACGCATCGACAATACCCCCGGTGTTGCCGGTGTCTATAAGCGACGGTGACCACTTTACATCAGGTGGGCCGTAAGCTAGTTTGCCTATTAGTTTCATAAAAAAAAAAAAAAAAACTTCCGAAACGTAAATAAATAAATAAATAAATAATAAACGTAAACTTCATGAAATATAATTGGGGGGGTAGATGGCATTGGTACAATTTGTCCAATCGGTTGGGGGGTTGTTTGACCGGGTGTAATCTTGCAACTGAATTTTAAAGCAGTTATTCTCAACCGATTGAGATGATATTTTGCATCCCTGTTAAGTTCCGATGACAATGCAATATTATGGTGACAGGGAGCTGATCTGCTGATGGAGGCGGAAGGTGGACAACGGAACTCCTTGAGGGATAATATTAGACGGGGCGTGTTTACGCGCATTTTGCTCAGCACACGGTTACGATCACAAATTCTATAAAAGCTTGTATTGAAAAAAATATTTTAAACTAAAAACTTATATGTGGATATACGAAAGTACATAGATATTTTTAAAAAAAAAAATAAGGTAACCTACCTCAATCGCATGTATTCGCGAGGTATCAGTTCGCGGCGAACCACTAGTATAAAATCAATCTATATAAATGTTTTGTTTTCGTGTGCAGTGGAGAGCTACGTGGGCAGTTCCCTACCACTGTGGCGCGTGGACCGTCGACAGATGGGCGCATTCCTCTGCATCGCATCCAACGACGTGCCACCGGCCGTCAGCAAGCGGATCACACTGCTAGTCAACTGTGAGTATGCGACAGAGCGATGGAAATGGTGCACGATTGACCTGTTCCTAGCGTCCGCAGATGAACTGAAAACATTGCCTGCTGGAACAGACACACCGTAAGACCGACCTAGATGAACTCTGGCTGTCATTATGGGCTCAGTACCATCCTTAACTCATCAGTATACCCACAGTTCGCACTAAGCGTTTCGGTTGCACCTTTGTAATGCGAACTGCTAAGGAATGGAACAAGTTGCCGTCGTCTGTCTTTCCTGAAAAATAATATGGGTCTTTTATAGGTGTCTTCTAGACTTTCGTGCTCCAACGTCGGCCGCATCTTCACTTACCAACAGGTGAGATCGCAGTCAAACGACCGCTATCATAGTTAATAAAAAAACTGGCGTGGCGGGCGAGTAGCTAGCTGAGATGCGAGAGGTTGCGGGTTATATTCCCGCTGCGGGACAGATGTTTGTATAATATGCTTTTGGTACCATCTTATAGTTCTCGATACATACAACACGGGTTCCTAGTGTGGGATCAGGACTTAGTAACTATTGGGTGTTACAATAGATAGATAGATTACTTAACTCTTTATTGTACTTAGCAGATATATAACACACATATATACAAAACTTAGCTAAATAACAAGAAATAACATAAATGCACCATGAACGGTCTTATATTATATCCCCACAAAACTCATTTCATCCACAAAACACGTGTGCGCTGAGCGCCCGTCTTGGCGACTGGTGGGACGCCGAGTGAGTGAGACGCAGCTTGCTCGTGTACATTTTATTGGCTACGTCGCCAGCGTGCCAAGTATCCAGCCTCCACAAAGTGACCCGTTGGTTGTGACTACGCTCCCAAATTGGCAACGTTGCCAATCTGTTGCCAAGTGAGGTAACTGCTATACATTTCAATATGAATTGTTTGGATACGTAGCCGGCGACGTCGCCATGGCATCTCGGTGAGTTAGGAGCCTTATAGATTTAGTGGAGATAGGAATGCGGGCTTTTCATTATCGAATTTAAAAAAGTAGTTCGTTTTGGCTCGATAGATGGCTCTGACTCAAATGTGGTTGCCCAAATTAACAAATGCATTGTCTGTGCTTTTGTGTGATAGTAATAATATACCACGAAAATATATCACTACGTTGTTGACTTTGACATCTCACTTTATTTTGACAGTTAAGTGTAGAGCTGGCGCCATGTATTTTCAAGCATGATGTGGGTTGAAATCTGCCATTTTTGAAAGAAACGTCGTCATTTTGATTTTATTACATTTTAATGTGTTTTTTCGAGTTATTTCGTGTAATTTTAGTGGCATTTTAACCGGTGTAACTTGGATAAATGGCACATGTGTGATGTAGTGAAATTTGAGTGTATTGCGAGTCTTTTCGAAATGGTGGATTTTTTCCTGTAAAACCTCAGTTTTTCTGCCACAATTTAAACTGGGTTATGACTAGACGGAGACTCTTGACGACTTGACTATAAAACTATAATAATTATATCACTTGACATTGGCTATATTGTTGCAAAAAATGCACAGAAGCCATTACCTAAGATAAGAAGATAAGAAGAAGCATGATGTGAAATGGCCGTGAAAACCCCTCATTGATAGGTATACCCAAAAATGGAAACTAATCGTTTCTTGTCAATTCTAAACGTGCTACTAATAAACGCTGAATATTATTTAATAGTTACACCGTTTTCTGTCTCTTTCGATCGAATTTGAAACTACTTGTCAATGCAAAAGCCAAACACTGTAACTGCAAAGATAATTGTAATTTTATAGTAGCTCGTAACTGAATACAAAGCAGCATTCGTCGTTTTGCAACACTCAAATCAAACAAACGCGAACGCGACCTTTCACCTCCAACACAATTAGAAGATTATTCCTCTTGTCTACCTTCGTATATCCAAAGGGCTGTTCCAATAAACAGGAGAAAGCGTTTCATTTGTAAAATTATCCCTCGATCAGAATATTTGGCCAAGATTTCAGGAAATTTTGAAATTGGTCCGCTATCACTTGTAGAGTAGTAGTGAGAAATATTGCGACTTCGTGTTTTGTCGGCTGAGTTCGTGTTATCCTGTTTTCTCTGCACGACCTTTGCCGACGGAGCACGAAGTCGCAATATTTCTCACTACCACTGTACTTACTCGTAAACCTTGCCTTCACTTGAGTTTATCGTAACAAAATTCACTAGGCATCTTTCTACTGTCCTTCATAATGTATAATATTTGATTAAGGCGCATTAAAATGTCTATGATATTGATATTGAGTCAAAGTTAAACTACCTAGTCGAGATGGCAGGAGTAGCAACAGTGGGGGAATGTTATGGGGTGATAACTAAAATAATACAATATCATATAAGTCTCAGAACTATGACTGTAGTCCCAACCCCAAAAGGGGTGATTTCACCCACGGACATCTTTTCCCGATAAAATAGTCCAATTTCAATATTTCTTGCTGAAATAAATACTTTTGGATGTCTCTATCATTGTCTGATCGATGTGTCCTTACCAGCTGTTTACTAGACTTTTTCATGACTGTAATAGTTACGCCGAACTGCAATATAGGTCTGTCTTAGAAAACCTACTTAAATAAAATAAAAAACGCATAATAGTTAAGTTTTCTTTGCTTTTGACGTTTCCTATAATTTACGCAAGAATTCCTACTGCTTCCAAACGCCTACAGCTATTCTAATGATTCTTTCACAATATTATAGACAAATGTAGATTTTACTAAATATGAGCATACTACAAGAAGTTTAATTTATTACCTAAAAAAGCTGATAATGGTAGCGATTGGAAGTTGCATTCTCTAATTATTTATTTTTGAATTAGGTTTGTTCAATATAACCTGATTTTATGATATGGTCTTTGACAATTCACCAAAGGTCCAGACTCGAGGTGTGCCAGCGGGCTATGGAGCGCAGTATTTTGGGTGTCCGACTAACAGACCGAATTATAAATTCAATTCTGCGCTCGCAAACAAAAATTTACGATGTCAGCAAAAAGTCAACCCAGCTCAAGTGGGATTAGGCCGGCCACGTCTGCCGCATGTCGGAAGATCTATGGGTAAAATCCACTACTGATTGGGTCCCTACCGCAAGACGCCCGCGCGGCAGACCAACACGGAGATGGCGTGACGAGTTGGATGTGCACCTACCAGACTGGCCCACTGCAGCAAGGGACAGAGAGAACTGGAAAAAAGGGAGGGAGGCTTTTTCGCTGCAGTAGGACAATTTGGGCTGAAAATAAATAAATAATAAATAAATAAAAATGATAACTTTCACAAACAGAAGTTTAACGAACTACTAAGTGAATTATTTTTTGAGTTCAAAATCGCTTACATTCGACCACTTGTTCCCTCCCAAACTCGTGATAAAGCCGAATTGATCCCCTCTTGTAAGCCGTCCTTGCGTATAATTGACTCTTCCTTGTCATTGGTTGCCTGCCTGGCCCATCATGTGTGGGATTACTAGCTATAGCTGACTTTGATCAAATGCTCTAACTCTGATCTATCTTATACCTACTCAGATTCTCAAAGTGGACATTGAAGTGAAGATTATAGATGAGTTATCATCCACATTCCGAGTCTGCGGTACGTATCGCTTTCACATTGGACGATAATGACACGACAGGATACCGTGACGATATCGTCGACGGTACCAGGGGTTAAACGATGCGCCACACCATACACACGACCGCAGAACTTCTGATAAATACAGCAAACAAAGTGTGGCGCACAGACATAGATGTGGTGTGTATTGTAGGTACGTTTTTATCTCAAGGAATCTAAGATACCGTAAAATACTTGAGCAACTAATTCAATAATTTTTAAACTACTTCTATAACCACTGCTCAACTCGACTGTACGTGATATCTTCGCCATTTGTGAACCGGTTTTTTTATTGGTATACCTCGACGATAAACCATTTAAATTTGAAGAAAATATTCCAAAAAATTAGGGGAAGAATATATGAATGTTTATGTTTCTTGCAAGCTATAAAGTAGTAAAAAACTATTCCAAAAAATATTCCTAAAAATTGGGGTATGAATATATGAATGTTTATGTTTCTTGCAAGCTTTAAAGTAGTAAAAAACTATATAATTAGTTTTCGTGTTTTAAAACCGGTTTGTCGTTTAATTTTGCCTAAATATACCTAGGTACGATAAGACTCGTTGGGCAATTCGATCTAAATTACGTTCTGATTTCTAGCAACCCAAGAAATCCTTCAGATTTCCTCGGAACAAAAGTCCTAAGGATTTCAGTAAACGAAAGGCGATGTCGTGATAATACGGGATTGAGCCCACGGCGGGATCCCACCAGCGGGATCGGGATAAACGGTCGATGAGTCGTAAAATTCACTTTACACCCTCCCAGCTATCTGACATTCGGGATTATTGGCAAGGCTGGTAAAAGAGTGTTATACGAACTTGTGTGATAACGCGATTTTCATCAAAATTATTTGATGTTTTTTTTAAATGTATTCTACATCTCCTTCTTTCAATGTAGTAAAAACTCACAAAGGAATTACTCCAGGGGATATACAGCAGCATCCACCTGAGTACCTACTCAATACCAATCCACAAGCTAAGAATGGTGATTATGGCTGATCCCCCATTGCATTATATCGGGGAGGCCTGATGATAATGATGAAGTTAAAGTCTGGTAGTAGAGTACCCTTAAGGGTAACCAAATTACTTACCCCTTAAATGAGGGTGAACCGAAACAAAAGAAAATCGCGTGACAAACAGTACATGCGGATGATTCGTCCACCGAACCCGGAGTATGCTACTTCCGTTTGACATTATCTAATACATTATGTCGATCCATAATCTATATCTTGAAAACCTCTTGACTGATTTAGATCATATTCAAAATACTTGTTTAGAATGAACATGAATATAAAATGAATAGAAATGATAATAGTATCAAAATCGGTCGTTAAAAAGTCCCGCAACAAACTTCCCCCATTTCAAACTACGCTCCAATCAAAAATCGCTAGTGATCAAAAAAACTGTATAATTATAGAACCTATATCATGTTTCGTCATGATTCGTAGTAATCCGAACAGATGAAGCATGCTAGTTATTGCAGACGCTTTACTCGCTTGGTCAGTTTCGTAGTAATCCGAACAGATGAAGCATGCTAGTTATTGCAGACGCTTTACTCGCTTGGTCACTATGTCGTATAACCGGTTCAGTCTTGGTCACCCTACGTTAGGTCAGTAACCAGCTTCAGAATCAATGTTTGCTTGTCATTACTGTGCGTAGAAGCTATGTATATATCCTTGCTGTGCCCATGGCCCTTAGAGCAGTCTAGTCTAGTCAGAGCTATTGATGTGTCTAGACCAGGGGTTCCCAAACTTATTTTGTCTGCTGCCCACTTTGAGAATATATTATTTTTAGCACCCCAATTTTTTTGGGAGCTATATTAGCGTAGCTAAAACATGCTCAAATCGGGTTATTTAACAAAAACTTGTTAAAACATGATTGCCCGCGGTCTATTATCTACGAAAATTACTTATCTATGAATACTAATAACTATTAAAATGCGAAAATTTGTCTGATTTGACGCCCTCATTTTTTTTTTGGGTCTTTACCGCCCCTCTTTAGGCCTGCAGCACCCACAGGGAAGCGTTATCGCCCACTTTGGGAACCCCTGGTCTAGACGTTAAAAGGCGTGTTTTACTTGTGATTGCGATTTAATGATTATCGATTGTCATTCCAAAAGTTGAAACTCTCAAGTAACTATAAATTTAGCTCTTCAATTACCTAAGTACTTTTGTATTTTAAGAACTGATTTTTCACAGGTGGTCCATATAAGTCCATTTTAGTTTATTATAATTTGTATGTATTAGTACCGATAATTGAAATTACCGTGGCTAATTTTAGAAAAACTACGACTTTACACCACGTTCTTTACTATTCTCCTGCTGACGTTTCGTTGACCAACCCTTCTTCATGAGCACCGACCGCGACCACCCTCGGCAACGTACTGACGTTGAATAATAGGAGAATAGTAAAGTACGTGGTGTATAGTCATAATCTTTCAAAAATATTATTACCTAATGAAAGTTTGTTTACCTTTAGCTTTATATATAAATGTGACACAAAAAATCCGTTCCAGCGGGTCTCGAACCCACACCTTCGTCTATAATCAACGATGCCTCGTCCAGTTTGGCCATTGAACGAGCTGACGCTGGCGTAGGCTAATGTAACTCGTGGTTCCTGATACCTACGACACAGGGAGCCTAGAGTGGGCTCAGGACTGTTTTTTTTTTTTTTTATACTACTTGGATGACGGAACAAGCAAGAGGCCCACCTGATGTTAAGCGGTAACCTCTGCCTATGAACAGTGCATTACCTCAAAGGTCACGTCCACCTAGGACGCACCCTATGTGGCATTGCACTGCGCCCGCCACCCTGAGACATGAAGATGAAAAGTCTCATGTGCCTGTAATTTCACCGGCACCCTTACACTGTATGTGACTGTTGTTGTTATTTCTAGTTCGGTAGGTATGGTACAAGTATGTATTGTAAG
This sequence comes from Operophtera brumata, assembly GCA_932527175.1. NCBI lineage: Eukaryota > Metazoa > Arthropoda > Insecta > Lepidoptera > Geometridae > Operophtera > Operophtera brumata. The sequence continues at coordinate 33,497,812 of OW052227.1, read as the reverse complement.
GTATTATTGGACATCCGCCCATAGGTTTTTAATTCGTAAGTAGGTATCTAATTTGTTTGTAAAAAAAACATAACTCAACAGTCACATAGATAGTCCTTACCCCACACTAGGATCCCCTGTATCCTGGGTATCAGGTAATACGAGTACCAAGGTAACACCCAAACCCGGTACAAATATTTGCAGATCATACAATTATTTGTCCCACAGCGGGGATTGAACCCGCAACCTCACACATATCAAGCGAGTACTCACTTACCGCGCCACAGAAGTCATCGCCAATATATTTCGCAAGTCCAACTTACACTTGACCGTTGTTTATTACGAAAACAATGTGAGGAATCTAGCATACTTTAGAGCTGATCGTTTGAGGATATGCATAATGACATCAACCATATTTTACTATCATCTTTATGGAGTCATAAAATATTCATGGCTTGAGTGGTGGTCAGGTCACATTGAATTTGATGTGCAATTTCTACATTATGTGCAGGATGCCCAAATATCCAAGTGGGGTTAGCGAGTTGTTTACGACCCCTATATAAATTAAGTTAATACCTGAAGTGCACTTGAATTTTAACTACTGACACGAAATGTCGTGAAAATCATATTCTGTCCACTTTGATACCCTCAAATATGACAAGGACATTCAAGAGCGAGCAAAAGGTGCAGCCATAAAGATTGGACCTTTAAGGCGTGGTTGGACGCCACGTTCTGTTTATCTAACTCATTAAAGTTCAGGTAAGTTAGGAAGTGACAGAATAGCAATCGCGAAATGAAAAGTGAGCAAAAATCACGTTTTTTATGATTTAAAAATAATTAGGAAAGTAATAAATGTGAAAACAAGTAGGTTATGTGATTACCTACTGAATAGTATAAAAATTAACGCTTGATATTTTCTCTAATCGAAAGAGGGACCTAAAACGGGATTTAGGAGGGCCAATTTCATAAAATAAATATATCGAGAAAAGCTTAACCAATCGTGTTTCTGTTCTTCATTTATTTAGATTACATCCTCAAGTAATTACTGTGTTAATATCAACTTTGTAACCTTTTTAATGAACTCTGTTTTGGAGCTAACGTTGCAACAAAGACACATGCATGCAGACAGACATACATACAGAAAGACACGCTATGGTCAAAACCAGGGGTTAAAAATAAATATTGTGATTGAAGTCATGTTTTCCATCCCCAGTTCCGCCAACCGTGATTGTGCCCAACCAGCTTCTCGGCGCCCCCCTCGGGACAGACGTGCTGCTGGAGTGCACCATAGAAGCTCATCCGAACACTATCAACTACTGGCTGAAGAACAGAGGAGAAATGCTGCTGGATGGGTAACACTTTTAACACAAGCTCTGATTTAGCTTGGGGCTAGATAATGTTGTGTGAACTGTCCAGCATTATTTATTTATTTATTTTATTAAACTTCTCAACCAGGCTGCCAGTCCTCCCTATTTCTTATCAAACTGGTTATCAGTATCGGTTACCAGGTTGCAGTACATTGCGGAGTATGTTTGGAATATTTATATACTTACTTGAAAAGAAGCTAAAACACGCGGCGAAATTTACTCATCATCAGCCCACACTAGGCCACTGCTGGACATAGTCCTCTCCCAATACGCGCAACTGAGCCTGGTTTCGGCTATACACTTTCTGCCCGCCGCCTTTCGTAGGTCATCGCTCCACCTAGCCAGAGGGCAACCCACGCTACGTTTGCCAAGACGCGGTCTCCACTCAAGAACTCGCTTACTCCAACGGTGGTCGGTTCTTTGGCATTGCCACTTCAGCTTGCTAATCCGGTGGGCTATGTCAATGACTTTAGGTCTCTGTTGGATAATCTCATTTCGGATTTTATCGTTCAGAGAAACTCCGAGCATAGCCCTTTCCATAGCTCACTGTGCACCTTGCGAAATGTACTGCAAACTGGTAATAATAAGCTATTACCAGTTTGATAGCCAATAGACGGGCTGAATTTTTTTCCTAGTTCATCTTGTCACAATAATATTGGAGCAGAGTTTCTGATTAGCAGCATCTATATTGACTCAGTCAAATGTCTTGGAACTTTTGCTGTATCGCATTACACCAAAACACGTTGAAGTTTTGAAATAGAAAACAATGTTTTGGTTTAACGTGATATAGTGGAAACTCGGTTCTATACCCAGGGGGCCCAAACCAAAGCCTATTGTTGCGGCCATAACAGGACTGTTTGTAATTTTTTGAACTTGCTTACTTCGTATGTCTTCCATTTTTCAAGCCGTTGCTGATATCCGATTGAACTTAAATTTGGCATAGCTGTCAAGTTCTGATGACAATACAATATTGTAGTGACAGCGAGCTGATCGGATGATGGAGACGGAAGGTGGACAACGGAGCTTTCAGATGATTAATAGAAGACCTGGCAGTGTCTGGGCTCAATTTTCAGCTCACAGTTCCATACACTAATTTCTTAGGAGCAAGCTTGTTTTTAAAAAGATATATTTCATCAATAAACATATTTCAAGTGAATCTAGCTTCATGGTTTTCAAACAGCAAAACTAGTTCCAAAACTATTCACCTGTACATTTTCATTACCATCCTAGTATCTGGGTTCAAGCCAGCTATTGTACCGCTGAACAAGCTATTGCTCGTAATAAAGACTCATTGAACCATTGATTCCAGCTTGACCGTATTGTTCGCGAACGGATTAATGATCGAAATGTGGAGGATTATTGTTGAGTTGAGTGTTTTGAGGAGTTGTTCATGAGAGCTCTTGATGAGTTGAGAAAAGAATTGCGAAGAATACATCATTCCCAGTTGTCCCATTGAATTTAACCGCTTATTCCATGATTCTTGATTGTTCCTCATAGAATTGGTTGTTAGTTCATGTTGGTCACCGATCTAGAAGGAATGAATAAACTAAAATAAATACATTTATTTACAGAAAGAATAATACAACTAATACAATTTGAATAAATGTATTAATAATAATAAATATTTTGTACATACCTTGTATTATTCTTTCTGTAAATAAACGTATATTCACTTATACAATTCGAATTACTAAATTAAAAATACATATGAAACAGTTGTGCTACCTGAAGACCGCTGCTAACGATCTAAAGGTAGCTCAACTGATCCAAATCACCACCAAACGGAAGCGTCCCTAAGATGCCTGGCTACATTGCCACGCTGAATGGCAATACCTACTAATGAATAAACAAAATAAATAACATATTTTTTTTTTTTTTTTTTATTAACACCTATCATTACAGGGTATACCTAATTCAATAGTGTAGTCAACTTATTTTCTATAAATTATATACATACACATGAGCATTAGCACAACATTATAATCGATGGGGACCACTTTTCTTCAAACTTTTCACCGTGTGGTAGCTTGCAATCAATAAAAGAAGGTCTGAATCCAAATAAAACTTCTATGTTAAACCAACCCTCAGGGCAAAACATGGGGCAGCATCGGCAGCCAGATCTATGCTGGCTGAAAAACAAGAAATCTTTTTCTTAATGGGCTTCTTGAAATGCAGTTCAGAGAGGATAACTAATGCAGAGAGCTGGGATAAACTACTGTAAAATCACTCCTATTAGTATAACTGGAACAGAGCATCCAGACTTCAGTAGGTTGGGTTCATAATGAGTGACAGAACCAACGCGAAGAACCCCGACTCCACGTGGTCTTGTTCGTGACACCCATAGAATGTTTTTTTTTTTTTTTTTTTTTTATACTACTTGTATGATGGAACAAGCAAGAGGCCCACCTGATGTTAAGCGGTAACCTCTGCCTATGGACAGTGCATTACCTCAAAGGTCACGTCCACCTAGGACGCACCCTATGTGGCATTGCACTGCGCCCGCCACCCTGAGACATAAAGATGAAAAGTCTCATGTGCCTGTAATTTCACTGGCACCCTTACCCTTCAAACCGGAACACAGCAATGCGAGCACTACTGCTTTGCGGCAGAAATAGGTATGGTGGTAGTACTTCCCCGGACGAGCTCTTAATGTTCGAATGTACCTATAAACAGCCGTCGGCGAGATCGTTAAGGTGGATATACACTAGAGCATTTTCTCGAGCATTTCTATGTAATGTAACGTTCTTACGAATGGGACAATACAGGTAAAAGCTCAGTTTCCAAAGCAATTATATGTAATGTAACGTTTCTGCGAATGCTCGGCGCTCTGTTCGGCGTAATGCTCACAGCGAGTGTGCATTTACCCGTCACATTTTATTGTACCTTGCGTTCACTCGTTGTACTTGAGCAACTGACCGCGCGCGTCGTTCGTCCCTCTCCCTCCGCGTCACCCGCGCATCAATTCAATGCAATTCAATTCATTTATTTCAGGCAACAGGGAAAAATGTACATTGTACCTACCTAGGCAAAGGCCCATAGTAATATACAGGTGGATTTTTGAGACGGGACAGTAAGGGCAGCAGGTACCTTAACCGTTATAGTTACAGGAAAACGTTCCTACGAGACCATCCATAACTTTTTGAGGTATACTGATCTGCATTCACAGATTTTGGAAAAAATGTACAGTCAGCAAGGAAATTGTAATTTTACACAAAAACTTTTTTGATGCCAATCGATCCTGTTTCTTATATGGATCAAAAGTCTCTATAGGACCGACTGAGGTTTGAGTACTAGAAATGGCAGAAATCACCAAAAACTTTTCCCATACATTTTATAAGGAAAAACGATTAATCAACTCAAAATATTCTTTGTTGCCAAACGATCCTATTTCTTACTATGATCAAAAGAATTTGAGGCCAACTGAAGTTTGAGAACAGAAACTACACACAGTCACAAGACCGGGTTTACATGCAGGTAACTTATGCAGGGGGGATAAGATACATTTTAGTTTTTGCTAAGCCGACATAGAAGTGGCATACTGTACCTAGAAGCAAAAGTGCCTACCTAAGTGGAAAATTATAGTTGCATCGATAATATTCTACAACATTCGAACTAAAATAAATAAAAATTAAATAAAATCATTTTAACACGTATTTATAAAATTCGTTTCAATTTAGTCCAAACGTCCGCGTCCAAAGTCATTTTTTTAAAAGAAGTTCATAAATTCCAACTTTCAATCTAGAATTTTCTCAGCGCAAACATAAGAATGACCTGAAGATATTCGAATCGAATTCAAAGTTTGAAAGTTTTAACTTTTTTTTCTTACTTTCTTTCAGCTAGTCTTCTTTATAGTGGATTATAGCGGATCTTCCAAGAACAAAAAGTTTGGGCAATGTTTGACTTTTTTTACCGAAATGTATAGAAAAACTTTTTCGCGATTTCTGACTTTTCTAGTACTCAAACCTCAGTCGGTCCTATAGAGACTTTTAATCCTTTTAAGAAACAGGATCGATTGGCATTCAAAAAAGTTTTTGTAAATAATTACCATTTTCTTGCTGACTGTACATTTTTTCCAAAATCTGTGAATTCAGATCAGAAAATCTCAAACAGTTATGGATGGTCTCCTAGGAACATTTTCCTGTAACTATAACGGTTAAGGTACCTGCCCTTACTGTCCCGTCTCAACAATCCATCCTGTATACCTTACAACTAACATACATATATATATATACCTATATATTTATAACATAATCTAACACACGTGTGATCGCCGACGCGTCCCAGCCCGGGGATCACGTGACAGACGGCCCTTAAACCGCCGGCATCGCCCTCACTCGTGCAAAGGCTCGACGAAATTTTTCACCAATACGCTCGTCGTATTGTACAATTAGGTTGTAACGAAACGGCGAGCGTGCTCGACGACTGGTTCGTGAGGGTGATACACTATTAACATATCATAGAGCGGGTCGTTGTTCTGTTACAAGTAAATGCTCTAGTCTATGCTTACCTTAATATACATATAAACCACTGTTAAAAATCACAGCGTGTAACAAAATTTTAATAATAAATAAAACTAGCCATTTTGTTTCAGTCCGAAATACACTATCAGCGAGGAGAGAACATCATACAAAGTGATGATGAAGCTGACGATCAGAAGGTTCTCGAGAAGTGACATCGGGACGTACAACTGCGTCAGTACCAACTCTTTGGGGAAGAGTGAAGGAACGCTCAGGCTTTATGGTGAGAATGTTCCTAAGTAAATAATGTCTATCCATTATTTGACCAAAGGCATTATAAAGGTCGTATGAAATCGGTGGATGGAGGTGGCTTAAGACCGTTCGTGGTGGCATTCTATGGGGGAGGCCTATGTCCAGCAGTGGCCTCCTACAGGCTGATGAAGATAATTTATAAAAGAGCAAAACGTGAATTGATAACCAATAAAGTCTGTAAAAAATACCTTTTTATCGTGATTGTTTCTGTCCCAGTTACTGGATTTTCTTCAACAAGTTTAATTATTTTTCCACACAGAATTACCTCAATATTTTTCCAGCTTATTTTAGCTTAGTAATGAGCTGTGGCCCCTTTCCTGGAAGTAAGAATGTTAACTAAGTAGCCTACGGGTAAGCTTGGGGTAACTAAGTTATCTGCGCAACGTGATAGTCGGCGAGAAAATACCTAGAATAATATAGATAGATACGTTTATTAATAAAAAGGTTCAATACATTTTTTTTTTGTTACCACGTAAACCAAGGTAGGTTTGTGATGGTTATTCACATTCGCTTGACCCGCACTATTTACTAACTTAATTTAAAAGATACATAAATAGGTAAGTACTTATGCATAAACTACACCTCTTACCTATTCACCAACATGTAGCTAACAACAGCAGGTACAACATAGGTATTTACTAGGTAGGCAGGTATGAGTAAGTTTAACACTTGGATTACAATAAGCTAGGCTATAATACTATGCATTTGAATACTAAGGTAGGTAGTTAGTGTAGTAACATAGGAAATAGGAATTAAATATAGATTATATGAAATAGGTTTACGGTTTTGTGTTGATATTTTAGACATAAATCTTCAGATCTCTCTCGCCACTCAGATTTATAACAAATTATTGTTACAAAATCTAAACATATTCAAGAATTACTAATTTCATTAAATTGACAGTAAATGTCATATTAAATTAAATGTCATATTAAATCATATGATATCCATAGACAGGTAGTCAGAGACAAGTCCAAACATATAACTAATTTTCAACGAGACTTTGACCTTTGTTTGAACGCGATTTCAGACACAAGTACTCAGAGCTGACAATGGAGCAAGATCTAGAAGGAACCTATTCACTCTTGCAATACAGAGAACCAGATTAGATTAAGAAAAGGCAGATGACATGCTTCATTCCGTAGCAGTTACTACCACTTCGTGTCACCGGTTCCTTCTTAATCACCCTGCGTTAGGTCAGAAACCAGCCTTAGGTTTATATTTTCCCGCCTGACTGACAGGTCAGCCCCGGTATGTGTTTTGCGCGTATCTTTGTAGTATTTGGCAAAAAAAATATATCACCGCGTTGCATCCAAACTGCTGGGTAGATTTTGATGTTAAATTTAAATGTAACCCATTAATTCCGTTCCAGCGGGACTCGAACCCGCAACCTTGTCTGTGATCAGCAATGCCTTTACCAGTTCGGCCATAGAACACTATGACGCTGAAGACGAAATTTGTGGGCACTATCAACTCGGCTATAGCGCCGATGGGAGCCATCTACAGTTGTTTCATTAGAAACCTTCTGTTCAAAGTCCGAAATTAGAAGGAAATTATATTTTGATGTATAAGGTATCATTAGAAACGTCTTGACACAGCCAGCACGAAGTACATACTCTATGGTAAAAGTAGTAAGCATTCCATACGTCGAAAGGCCAACCTATATCGCCACTTATTGCACTAGTAACCGGTGGAATAGTATACCGATTCTAGGGCATGCAGTTACGATTGGCGGAGGCCTATGTCGAGCAGTGGACTTCTGTAGGCTGTTGATGATGATGTGTTACGTTTTATATTTATGTACATACCGTAATACGTTTTGTATTTATGTATTTACGTGGGTACATACCGTATTTTAAATAAGAATATTCACACACCGCGATAGTTTTAATTCCATAATGCATTTGTTTGAAATGTATCTAAAAATTGGGATATCGGTACATCCTTCGACCAAAATCAAAAGTATGGACTGGCTTACCCATAGAAAACGTCCGTGAAAAAAAGGTCACAATAAAAGACTGAATGAAGCGTAGTGTGTGAGTTCACTCACTATAGAAGCTTCAAAACTATCATTCCCTAATACATACTTTTCATTTTGGTCGAAGGGTACATCCTAATTTTCCTAATGCTGTTAAATACCAAATAAATGCTCTAATATTGTACCTATCCGAAAAATATTAGTAATCTTAATATAAGGTACTTCCACTTCATAAATCTTCTTAAATCCTGTTTATTATTCACAGAAATCAAGCTTTACCCCAGCTCACAGTCCGCAGTAGAAGTTAATGTGGGAGGTGAGTAACATTATCCTCCCAGGGGATTTTATTGCGTTATTAGTAAGTATTATATCTGCCAGCGTCCCACGTGTAAAGCGAAGCTGCGCGATGCTACACGACACCATGCAAAGCTACGTACAGGGTCTACATATACATGTGTTCAGCAATGTGAGCCGCTAACAAGGGTCAGCCTTCTAAGGATCTTCTAATGATGATGAGTTTGCGTGGGCTCTAGCCCACGCAAACTCATCATCATTGTCTTGCCCTTTTCCTAATATATTTGGCGTCGGCACAGTACGTCTTTTTCTTCCACTCTCCCCTGTCAGCCGTCACCTCATCATTCACTCCCTTCTCATTCATATCATCTCTCACGCAATCCATCCATCTTTTCTTAGGTCTTCCTTTTCCTTTCCATCCTCTAACATTCATATTCATAACTTTCTTAGTTACATGCGTTTCACGCAATTCAGAGCTCACGCAAACTACAGACTTTTAATCCGCCGATAGGTCGCCGACAGATCAGTTTGAAGGCATTATCGACCGATACCGAATCGTTATAATGTGCGCACTTGCATACATTTTCATACTGATTAAGTACCCGACTGAACTATTGGCCGATAGAAAGTCTGTAGTATGCGCAGGGTCTAACGGGAAGAATGGGATGGCGCGTGGCGTTTGTTGATCACGTGATCTCCATACTTTAGTTAGCGATGTTTCGTTACGTAAACTTTCGCATAGTCACTTTAACTACATGCCCGTTAAGGTGGATGCTCTTGTTTACTAAAACCTAGTTTCACGCTAGATAGCGTGGAAACAAATTTTATGACTTTTTAATTTTTTGTGAAAATCAAAGTCAATCTGCAGTTTGAGCTAATGCCTAAAGTATTTTGTATGGGCAAGGCAACGAGAGCATCCACTATTGCACTTTTTATAGAAAAAACATACCTAGCATAGATAAGTGGCGTTCTAATAGTTGATACATCTAAAGCTAAGGCCAGACCAACGCGTTCAGCCCGCGTCCTCAGAGGCGTGCACGGTGGCGATCAATGGTAAGTGAATGGATCGCCACCGTGCACGCCACCGCGGACGCCGGCAGAACGCGTTGGTTTGGCCTTAGCTTCACAGATGTGCCAACTAGACCCCGTTTCACGAAAGTTCCTAAAATTTTCGTGGCTGGGTTCTCTAGCAAGCTTTCTATGTATTCAAAGTTAGTTCCTCAAATGTTCATGAGATTAATTTTCTTGAACGGACTTTTTACTATCAAATCTACTGATAATTTGTATTGTACCGTATCGCATCGCGTTTCATCGCATACCTAGGACATCGACTAGGTAATCTGCAGCGGAAATTAAAACCCATTAACATTCCCCACAGCACAGATTCATAGAACCTTCAACCTTATGCCGAGCAGCTTATGATACAGAATTAAGGATTTTTTTGAGTGGGAAAAATAAACTTATCCATTTCATTCCATTCCCGTGATAATAATTACCATGTTATTAAAAGTAGCACGTGCGATATTATAGATTGCTCCTAAATTAGTAGACTTGGCTAAATGATGGCATCCCTAAATATTTATTGGTAGAGAATAGGTAACAGGTTATGGGCCCAGGGCTTTAGACAAAGTGACAATACGCAAGTTTGCGTACCGCAATGGCGTTAACATGGAGATGACATAAGCGATAAATAGGCCATCCCTTTCTTTCACGGAAAACCATCCCTTTTTTTGGGAATTTAGCGTCGGCCCAGGCCCAGCTATACAGTCGTCATCAGCCTATAGAAGTCCGCGGCTGGACATACTAGGCCTCCCCATATAATGCCACGACGAACGGTCTTAAACAGGTCGTCATCAGCTATCAGTATGATCAGTGTTAGCCACTTTTAAAAGAGTGTTGTCCTATATAAATAACAACGCGATGTAGTTCTTGAAAGCGTGTTGTCACATTATCATAATGGTAATGTATATATACTTCACTGACGAATTAATGAATGAATGAACAACGGATGACTGAATGATTGAAATAATGAATGTATGAATGAATGAATGAATTATTAATACTGATTTTCACGTAAAAGATCGACATTACAGCTCATTCACCGTTAGATCTCCCCTGCTTTGGTGGCCATTAACCATTCATTCATACATTCATTAATTCAATCATTCAGTAATTAATTGTTCAGTCAGTAGTAGTAGAGCTTTTTTGTGAAAGAGTTCATCCGGGGAAGTACTACCACCATACATATTTCTGCAACAAAGCAGTGGTGCTCGCATTGCTGTGTTCCGGTTTGAAAGGTAAGGGTGCCGGTGAAATTACAGGCACATGAGACTTTTCATATTTATGTCTCGTGGTGGTGGGCGCAGTACAATGCCAAATAGGGTGCGTCTTAGGTGAACGTGACCTATGAGGTAATGCACTGTTCATAGGCAGAGGGTACCACTTAACATCAGGTGGGTCATCTGCTTGATCCGCCATTCCAAGTACCTACCTAATTACTTTTTAGTTAAATGCCATTTTCTGTCATTTTCACCAAAGCCAAAATCTAACCATTGTTAGACATAGTATGTTGACCATTTCATTACCTATCGTATTCTTGTTCAGCAGATCACGATGAACACAATGATACTGGTTGTCGGCGCGGAACTTGTCTGTCCAACGGGAATTCAATTTCGGAGGACTGGCCTCCCTACTATGTCGCAATATGCCAGACTGACAGAGCTTCGTTAGGTTTTTAGCTTCGATAGAAATCGTGAAAAAAATACACTCAAAAATTGGTCACCCATCCTTCGCACCCAATATAGTAAATTTAATTGAAATAGTAATAGCCGTTTCCGAGATCACAATATATATAATTATGTATTTTATAATTTTCACTAGAAACGGGATATTTACCATTATTTAAAACCATGGTTTTTTTTAAACTCAAAAATCATGGTAAATATCCCGTTTCTAGTGAAAATTATGTTCATAACCATGATAGTTTCAAAAGTTATATATTTTATGTTATATATAGAACAGATATATTTATAGTATACGATATATTACAGGTATAACTATTTTTTTCCAGGTCTTACTGAAGGCGCAATACAGTACACAGCGGATTCAAGCAACGCAGATAAACCCAGTGTAATATCCACTTATTTTAATCTTTTGTTGGCTATTTGTATTGTATATACTTCTAATTAAGTTTGTTTATATACAGGCGTACGTATACATATATATTTAAGTATCTCAAAAGTTAGGAAGGTATATATGTAGGTACTTAGGCCGAGATAAATAGACGTTACTTAGCACGTTCTAATGCTTAGAACGTTATTGCCACGTCTTGTTTCCTGAACGTTGCGTTCTTTGCCGTTGAAATCACCGGGGCATGATGGGCTCAGTATTAAACACCTAAAGCATACGGGCGTCCACCTGCCTCGGTTACTGGCTATGTTGTATAACTTCTGTCTGAGCCACTCTTATCTACCACCGGATTTGATGCGGACTCTGGTGGTGCCTATTGTCAAGAGTAAGACTGGGGACGTGTCTGATAAGAATAACTACCGACCCCATTCTTTAGCTACTATAGTCGCGAAGGTGCTTGACAGTGTGCTTAACTCCTGCTTGAGTAGGCTTATTAAAATACATGACGCTCAGTTCGGGTTTCGGCCCGAGCTGTCAACTGCGTCGGCCATTCTAAGCTTGAAGCTTGCTGTCAAGTATTACACGGACAGACATACCCCAGTCTATGCCTGTTTTCTGGACTTATCTAAGGCCTTTGATCTGGTCTCTTACGATGTCTTATGGCTGAAGCTGGAAGAAGCAGGGTTACCACCAGAGCTAATATCGACCTTAAGGTTTTGGTACCTTAATCAAGAGAACCGAGTGAGGTGGGCTGGCGATTTGTCAGACGCATACAGGTTGGAATGCGGGGTGCGGCAGGGGGGGGGGGGGGGTTAAGTTCACCCTCAATTTTCAACCTGTACGTGAACGCGCTGATTGAGAGACTCAGCAGCATGCCTGTGGGTTGCCATGTTGGAGGCGTATGCATGAACAACCTGAGCTATGCTGATGACATGGTGCTGCTGGCTCCCTCAGTTAGTGCAATGCGAAAGCTACTTGCCATCTGCGAGTCGTATGTGGCCTCTCATGGGCTTGTATATAATGTGAAAAAGTCAGTTAATGGTCTTTGGAGCGGGTACCAAATGCCCCACTTTTATTCCTCCTGTTACTCTTGCCGGTATTCCCCTTGAGAGGGTTTCTCAATTTAAATACCTCGGGCATTTGGTAACCGCTAACCTGAAAGACGACGCCGATATGGCGCGGGAACGCAGAGCACTCTCAGTCAGAGCCAATATGCTGGCCCGCAGATTCGCACGATGTACAGACGCTGTCAAAATTACCCTTTTTAAAGCGTACTGTAAATCCATCTACTTCGCGAGTCTATGGTTTCAGCATACTCAAAAGGCTTACAATGCTCTGCGGGTCCAATTCAATAACGCTTTCAGGACGCTGTTGAAGCTTCCGCGCTTCTGCAGTGATTCAGGCATGTTCGCCAATGCGCGCACAGACACGTTCGATGCCATCTGGCGGAAAAAAACGGCCTCACTACTAAGCAGAGTGCGCGTGAGCAACAACAGCATCCTGAAAGAAATTTCAAACAATTACGTATGTCCTCTGGTTTGGAAACTCTCCCAGAGGACGAAATCTGTGTTAGTTATTAGTTACTAACCCCTAATCTTAAGCTTACTAATACTATGGATATGTTGTCTGAATAAAAATCTTTATTTATTTATTTATTTAGCATTATTCTTGTCACTGTCTAGCACGCGAGTTTTAACATTTGTGTGACAGTGACAGGGAATCGGCTAAGCATTAGAACGAGCTAAACAACGTCTATTTTCTTGGCCTTAGTGTAAATAAGTAAGTTGTAACGTAAGTTTGCTGTGAATAATATCATGGTAAGTGCTCATTATAAAGATGTCAAAATGGAATTCCAGTAATTTTATTTATAACCTTTTTAAATTTCATAAACACAAGTAGTCTAGTTCAGTTTCAGAACACATTTGACGGACTAGAGTATGAACCGGCTGTGTATCGAATTCAAGGCCGCGGCCCGGCTCACCACAGTTCCGACTGGACACGCTCGGATTAATTAAAAAAAACACCTAACGGAAATGGCCGACTGGACACGCATCTATAAGAGTGGTATTTGTCAGTGTTTTCTAATTTTCAAAGGTGCCATATTTTGGCGTTAAATGTGTATGGAATGCGAAATCCATCTTTGAGTTATTAGAAATTCTTTGAGGCCAACGCAATAATGATAATCTCTCAAAAAGACAGATTTACAAACAGTTTTTGACCGACGTAAGATTTCCATATCTTCCTTGGTACAAATGGGCATTCAATTTCAGATTTAATTTGAACCTATCATTTTCAGAAAATTTAACAATCTAAGGAATTACAGAATTGACTGTGTAATTAACTAAAGCTCATCAAATTCAATATTGACAATCGTTTATTAAAGCAGTAAAATATCTGACTTGCCTTACAGACCGCAGTTAATTTTAACTATGAAATCTGAGACTTAATTTGAATAGAAGCCAGATTGCCGGCGTCTGTTTTCAACTACTCGATATGCATACCGATCTGTGACCAAACTGAATTACTCTTCGTACATAATAAATTTATATTGTAACGCCACGCAGATATATTGGCGTAAACTCATTTATTGCCTTTTAACGCCATGTGCTGACGAGTGGATACTGTAATAAAGTATGTAATGTATGTAAAGCCGTGCGAAGTCAACTATAATTAAAAAAACACTCAATGTAAGTAGGTAGGTACACCATATTGGATACACGCATGTAAAGATTAATTCTTGGTTTTTCACAAAAGGTAGACACCAGTACCTATATATGCAGGACCAATAGGTAGCTGGTCGATGGAATCGCAATTTCGATGCCACCTTGAGGAGAATGCTTATTTACTTCCACTCTTATGCAGGTATGCCACATCAAAAAACAGCTTGAACTAAATAAATATATAAATAAATTAATTAATAATGCTGGACAGTTCACACTACATTATCTAGCCCCAAGCTAAGCAGAGCTTGTGTTATGGGTACTACATAACTGATATACTTAATACTACAATACAATACATAGATAGATATTTTTTATTATGTATTGAAAATATCCAGAACAAATATCGCACAAATATTTGTTCCGAGACGGGAATCAAATCCGCAACCTCCTGCGTCGCAGGCGAACTTTCGCCCGCCACGTTACAGAGGTCGTCAACTATCCTTTCACAGGATGAAACGCCAGCGTCTTATCGTTTTAGGGTGCTTTCAAGCACCTTCAAGGAGCACTGACTGGTGTACGAGTAGATTCAAGCCTGGTCTTCATCCGAGGTAGTCCACTCGAAGAACGTCATCGGGTTAATCTACGTGTAGTTAATCTGATAGTCAAATTCTGTGTTCACTCAAATTGTTATAGTCAGGAAACCATAGACATAGAATTTTCGCTAATGGTTTTGTCTTTCGCATTTCTAACAGATTCAAATTCGATCGAACGAGACTAAAAACGGTGTTGTAACTATTCCAAGTTTAATTCATGTTTATTAGTAGCACGGTTAGACGTTTATGTGACTAAAATGTACGTACATTATTATTTTAATTTATTTTTAGTTTTCACCACAGTTTTTTATTAATTTTTATTCTACGTGGTTTGTATATTAAAAATATATATAAAGTAAATTATATTTAATCATTAGCTCATTTACACTCGCGTCCGAGTCGCGAGACGCGGCACGAGGCGAGGCACAACACAAGAGTGTAAATAGAAGCTCGCGGCGCGCCTCGCGCCTCGTCTCGCGACTCGCAGCGCTCGCGTCCGTAGCGGTTTTTTAGGCATGAGTTAAAATACCACGCGACAAACGCGAGCGCTTTACTGAATTCACCACGAGAGTGTAAACAGGAAGCTCATTTACCATCGATCACACGAGGTGCGGGCCGAGATACGAGGCGAGGTACGAGGCGAGAGTATTTATATACATTTATATGTTGTATATAGTTGAGGAGCCCTGTTACAAACGAGGTGGTATAATTTTACTAATTTTCCTGTAAAAACGCCTTCTTCAGATAATCTGCTGTTATTTTTTTTACAACGACTTAGATTTTACAATGCCATAAAGTCCAAACAGGAACCCTTAAAAATTATCTTCGCAGATAAAGAACTTAGTGGCATGTTACGTCCGGTTTTATTGCGTTCCGTAACTTTAGGGCGCAGTTACATTACACGGCTGAAGGATTAAGGGCTCTTTCATAATGAAAAATACTTTGTAGCTTTGTATGCATTTGAAATTTCAGGAAATTAGTTTTTTTTAATCTGCTTGGATCCTGTTCATCCAATGGTTGTCTGGAAGAGATCATTCTCAAGCGATAAGACTGCTCATTGTACGTCTGATTTATAACTTGTATCTAAAAAAAATGTGTTCTTTGTTATAATTGTGTTCAATAAAGAAAAAAATAAAAATAAATATATCTATTAAGTTGTCCCAAGATCGGTAAATTGGTAGGTTGTTCAACAATAAATCCAGCTATCGTCATCCACTGGATACCCATATTATATTGATGACCGTATGATCGGTAAAACAAGAAAACAAAACAATCCAAGCGTTTATTGTTTAACATTAAAATTTGACAATTAGAAATTCATTCGAGTAATAAACCTTTTCTTCTAAAAGCTTCTTCAGTTGTTTTCGGTGCGTATTGACAAAGGAATCGTGTTGTAAAGGATAGGCGCCATGCCGAACACACTGTGCCGTAATAAGGCTGTTTTACCTTCATGATTACGCAGGCGAACCTCCAGGCGACTGCCAACCGGGTACTGGTCAAACCGTTGATAATTCGTCCGGACAAAGATTGCCACTTCGTATATGTACTATGAGGCAAGAGTAAGAATTCTCCATTGCCTGAAAAAACCCTTACACGTGTCTGTCTGTCTTAGACCAAACATTGATCGAATGCATCTCTTCTGAGCCTTAAAAACCTTGGTTTTATTAGTAGAATTGCCCCAAAATATAGCTCCGTACCTCAGCAGCGAAGCAGTGTGCCCATAGTATGCCGCAAGTAAGGCCGTTAAGTTAGTGACTTTACTCAATTTATACAGGGCATATGAGTACTGGTAAAGACGCTTACAGACTGTATCTGTGTGCAATTTCCAATTCAATTTACTGTCGATTAGAAATCCTAAGAACCGTGTTCAATCAATAAATTTTACTTTAACATTTGAGTAATTATCTATTATTGTATTTATCATTGGTGTCGATTCTGTGCAACATTCTCTAATTTTAAAGCGCGTTAAAGTTGTCGCGCGCCCTTTCTAATAGACTGAAATAAAAGAGACCGCGATAATTTTAATGCGGCTTAAAATTAGAGAATGCTGCACAGAATCGACACCAATGTCCATATTTGGTAAATGGTTTAGTCTTTGCTTAAAGTCCATTAGGTATGTTTTAGTTAAATTAATGTGTAAGTTATTATATTCAAGCCAATCAATAATTAATGTCAATGTATTGTTGATCTCAGGTTCTATATTAGTCAAAAGGTTATTAGTGAATAATATCGTGCTATCGTCAGCAAATAATGTCATATAGTTATTAGTGATATTAGGAAGGTAATTAATATATATGTATAGTTTTATATGCTGATGATACGTCTTTAATTTTAAAAGTTGATAGATCACAAGCTTATCATTCCGGATCCACCGTACCACCGCCCATACCCTGAGGGGTATCGTGGGTATTTATTTGCAAAACATGATGATGTAAATGAATCACTATCGCCAATTCTTGATTGGTTCACTGTAAATAATCAGTTACTTAATGATAAAAAAACCAAATGTATTAAATATCACTTTACCAAATGTAAAACATTACCCAACTATATTAAAATAAATGGTGAGACACTCGATCTTGTAAACTCTAATAATTTCTTATGACTTTGCAGCGGGTACCAAAAATTAAGCCATTTGCTGGTAGACTTAGTTCCGCTGCATATGCAATTCGTACGATAAGGCAGCATACTGATGAAGCTACAGCTAAGCTAGTTTATTTTAGCTACTTCCATAGTGTTATGTCATATGGTATCATACTGTGCGGGAAAGCAGCAGATATCCAAGCTACATTTATTTTACAAAAACGGGAAATACGTGTCATTTATAAAATGAAGCCGCGTGACTCCTTGACGGAGCGATTTAAGGAAATTAATATTCTCACGGTGATATCGCAGTATATTATCTCAAAATCTTATTATTTAAACATAAACACTTATATAGGTTTATGAAAAAAGTGACGTGCATTGGATTACCACGATAAATAATAGGTTTAACCGCGTTGGAACAGGAGTATATTTTTATAAGACAATTCAAAATGATTCTTGTGATTTCAAAGAACTTCTTTTTTATATACAACTTGGATATACGCATCAAGCAGATGGCCCACCTGATGTTAAGCAGTACCCTCTGCCTATGAACAGTGCATTATTACATAGGTTACGTCCACCTAGGACGCACGCTATGTGGCATTGCATCGAGCCTGCCACCCTGAGACATAAAGATGGAAAGTCTCATGTGCTTGTGTAATTTTGTGTAATTTCACCGTAACAATTATTTTCAATCTGGAACACAGCAATGCGAGCACTACTGCTTTGCGGCAGAAATAAGTATGGTGGTAGTACTTCCCCAGACGAACTCTTTCACAAAAAAGCTCTACCTACTATTACTTTTGAAGTTAATAAATAAAACGAGCATCCCTGTATCATTCCTTACACAGAAAAATAACATATAATGGTTTGAAGGGTATGGGTGCCGGTGAAATTACAGGCACATGAGACTTAGCATCTTTGTCTCAGGGTGGCGGGCGCAGTGCAATGCCTCATATGCCGCATCCTAGGTGGACGTGACCTATGAGGTAATGTTCTGTTCATAGGCAGAGGGTACCGCTTCACATCAGGTGCCATCTGCTTGTCCCGTCATTTCAGGTTGTGTAAAAAAAGCCTGAGGAATTGGCCAGCAGTGTAAAAGTGCATATTACGACTAAAACAACTGATTTGTATGTAATGTGAATCAAAATATCGCAAGGTATCGTGTATTTTTCAAGTAAGTAAAGCATAGTCTTCGTATTGAAAAATAAATACATATCTTGAACCACAAACCGAGACTCGTTGTTGCCACGGTTTTTTTTGCTGTCATCGTGTTAAAATAGTCGCATGATTTCGTCTATGGGAAGCTGAAAAGCCCTTATTCTGAAGTAGGTATAAATCTATGAAATTAGTTAACTTAGCAAAGAATCCCTCCCTATGCTCACTGAATGATTACTTATAAGTAAGTTAAGCAAGTGGAACGAGTTGAAAACTTGTTTTCATACTAGTTAATCGGTAGCTTCTGATAGAAGGAACCTCTATAATTGCTTGTCTTACTTTTTACGCTGTAAGATTTCTTGCTATTTCTTTCATGGTCTCTTGGAGCCTAACAGAGGTTCCTATCATGAACATTTCAATGTTCTTTTTCTTCTAGGATATGCCTGGTTTCCTAACCATGTTTTCCTTTACCGTCCGAGTCATTCTGATATAGATATACATAGGTAAAGTAATGTTGTCTTTCGTCCTCTATACCAAGAAGACGAAAGTAATTACTAATGACCTGCGATACCGAAACGAGGACACTCAAGGTGAGGCCGTAGACAAAGTAACATTCTAATAGCGATGACGCTAGTAGAAATGCCAACAATGTATGAGATTGACGTAAGATATCGAAATGTCACGTGGTAACTCGGTCTATTGAATTGTATTACGAATTACGACTGTAGAAATGGAATTGCTGCTAAGCGACTGCCGTTTGGCTAGGCCGGGTCCACAATCCAAGATCGCTCAGCAAGCGAGCTATATTCAGAGTTTCTCAGGGATAAAATCCTCACCAATGTCAGACAACAAAGGTCATCGACATAGCTCACAGAATCAGCAAGCTGAATTGGAATTTGGCTTGGCATATTTTGCTACCCGTCGTAATATAACCTCTCCGACATTCGCTGGTGTAAACGTGTTCTAGGGTGGCGAGTACGTCTTTGTGTTGTAGGATACGCTCTGGGTATGTGGATTGTCAATTTCGTGAGGCAGCTTGTAAGAAGTGGACGAAAAAGTCAAAATCATTCTTTAAAATTAATTGTGAAACAATCGGGCAGCCCACCTGATGTTAAGTGGCGTATAACCTCACATAGATCACGTCCAACTAGCACGCGCCCTATGGGGCATTGCACTGCACCCACCACCCAGAGACCCAAAGAAGTCTCCGTGCCTGTTATTTCATTTGCACCCA
Source organism: Operophtera brumata (assembly GCA_932527175.1). NCBI lineage: Eukaryota > Metazoa > Arthropoda > Insecta > Lepidoptera > Geometridae > Operophtera > Operophtera brumata. The sequence continues at coordinate 33,478,062 of OW052227.1, read as the reverse complement.
CACCCTTCAAACCTTCACCCTTCAAACACAGCAATGCGGCAGAAAGAGGTAAACGACGCGAATTGGGGATACCTATTCCCAACAGAGGACCTAATATAGGCTGATGATGATGAAAACAAAACTTATGAAGCGGACTTTTCTAATAATAAGTTTTATTTGCTATGAAATAGAAAACAATTCAGCCAATCTAATGTAAGCAAGTGTGTTCTCATCGCTTTTCCTACTTTAACAGTTTTGAGTGTATTTCTTTCCATCTTAGTGCATTATAAACTTCAGCTCCATGCCCAGTAAGCAAGAGAAAGCCTGAGAGTAATAATAGCAGAAGAGTGCAGGCGAACAAGCGGGTGCTGACTTTTCTATACAAACGTAAATGCTCCTATTCCCTCTCTAGATTTTGGCTGTAGGTTTTTCTTTATACAGTGTTTGTATATTTAGAGGTTTCTGGTTTTATTCCTTCAATGGAACAAATTATTCTATGATCTGCAAATATTTGTACTCGATCTGGGTTTGTGCTACGAGTACCATTCCTGATACCAAACGATACAGGGAATCATTGTGTGGGATCAGGACTATATTGTGAGTGTTGTATATGTTTTTAACTAACATATCTGCATGCCCTTACGCATTGCTATTTTTCCATGTCAAGGAAATGTAGTTGTAAATGTAATACGTATGTAAATTGATAAGTGTAAATTGGCCTGTGTGTTGACTAAATAAATACAAATACTATTGGACGAAGCCTCCCCCATAGAATGCAACATTTTTGTTTGTTTCTTTGTAATTTGTTATTGTTTTCGTTTTTATTTAGTTCTTATCATGTTTGCTTTTTGTTTGTGTGTTTTTTTGTCTTTGTTTGTAAAGTCACGAATAAATGTTTCTTTCTTTCTTTCTTTTAATGGGGTGTTTGCCAAAATCACCACGCTTGGCAGGCAGATTGGTGATCGCAGTATTGATGTTGAGTACTCATCCGCTAGTGTATGTCATCCTCAGCTTTTACGACATCTACAGGAGGATATGGAGGGATGAATTCTTATGCAGAACAAACCACAGACTTTCTATGATAGTAAAATTGTATTTACAGGAAGTTCGTTGGTACTTACTATTCAGCCACCTACAAGGACTGCTCTATAGTTTTCTATTATTCTGAGGTGCAAACGTGTACAACAGTCTAAAATCAGCCATTTTATTGCTCTCCCGGTCACCAGAGAGCCTTAATTTAATAAAGCAAGCTCGATTTGTTTACAAAGGAAGAAATTTATTCATGAAATTTGTTTTCCGAGGGTCTAGTTGGGCCAGATAAAAATAAACTTTCTTTCGTGTAAGTTACTTCGACCCAGGGTAGAGTGAGGAAACCTCCCTTTATGGGTCTTCGGTAATATTCTTCATATTTTAGGGGACCTCAGCGCGGTGCATAATGAAACATTATGTAGTGACGTTGGGGAGAAGCTTAGTGGAACTGATTCTTTACTTTTGATTCAAGATTAAATAGGATTGGAAAGCTGTGCTTAGTAGTAGTAGAGCTTTTTTGTGAAAGAGTTCATCCGGGGAAGTACTAGCACCATACTTATTTCTGCAGCAAAGCAGTAGTGCTCGCATTGCTGTGTTCTGGATTGAAGGATATGGTTGCCGATGAAATTACAGGCATATGAGTCTTTTCATCTTTATGTCTTAGGGTGGAGGGCACGGTGTAATGCCACATAGGATGCGTCCTAGGTGATTATGACCTATGTGATTATGTCTCTGTTCATAGACCGAGGGTACCGCTTAATATCAGGTGGGCCATTTGCTTGATCCGACATACCACGTAGTAAAAAAAAGAAAAAAAAAGGTTGAGGGTAAGTTTCCAACAGTCGTTACCTGTAATAGAATTGACATTTAATAGTTTGAAATACCTACTTCATTTTACATCTAACAAGCTGAAAAAAAAACAATAAAATATAATAAATGTCCAATGGGCAGCCTAAAAAGCGACCTCTTTCAGACAAATTTTGCATGTTTTAAATATTGAAATAGGTTTTTTCATATATTTTTTAACCTTATAGGTCATGTCCACCTAAGACGCTATGTGGAATTGCACTGCTCCCACCACCTGAGATAATAATTTTAATTTCACCGGCACCCAAACCCTTCAGGTCGGAACACAGCAATGCGAGCAGTACTGCTTTGCGGCAGGAATAAGCATGGTGGTAGTACTTCCCCGGGCGAACTCTTTTACTAAAAAGCTCTACTAAATTCGATGTATAATATTTAAAAACCACCTACATATATTTTTTTTAAGTAATTCGCCTCGTCAACACAACCTAAAAAATATACTGCTGGATATAAGTTTACCATAGAATGCCACAATGATCATTTCTTGAGCCACATCCATGTAACGATTTCCTGTGAACTGTAAAATGCCGTCAGTAAATCGGGTGCGTTAGAAACAATTATTTTAAAAATAAAAACTCGTAGACACAAAAAATACTGCTTAAGGCGATTAGTTTTGCCGAAACTCAAAATAGACCTATTTCGAAAGCCTACTCCTCCTACAATAATGGCCCAAATAATTTTAAAAAAATCAGTTAATAAGTATAATATTGTCAAGAATAGAACTATATGTTTAGATTTTTTAGATTGGTGTTGCTTTTGATAGGAAAAAATAAAACATTGTTCCCTATAATTTACGCAAGAATTTCTACTCCTTCCAAACGCCTGCAGCTATTTTAATGATTCTTTCACAATATTATAGACAATTTACAGACTTTACATATGATATGTTTATATTTTCAAAAATAATTATAATTTTGAAACAATAAAACAAAAACTGTGAAACGAGCTGCCACGGGGCGGTTCGGCCGCGGACCTCAGTCCGGCCCAAGCGTTCGCACGGGGTACCCGCGTCACTTTTTTGCTCCGCTCCTGTGAGTGCCACCGACTGGTTCGGGCACAATATGACACGATGGCAGTTAGTGTACTCATCGTAGTTTTTTAGTTGTGTTTTGTGTTCCTTGAACAAAACATTGTAAATATTGATCGTTTTCGTTTAGATATTTAGTTTGCGCGAGGACGCTTGTTGGTTTCTTATCTTTGACGACCTCTGTAGCTGTAGCGCGTCGGGCGAGTAGCCGGCTAAGATGCGAAAGGTTGCGGATTTGATTCCCGCTGCGGGACAAATGTTCGTATGATCTGCAGATATTTGTTCCGGGTCTGGGTGTTATGGTACCATGGTACTCGTAGTTTCTGATACCCACAACAAAGGGATGTCTTGTGTGGGATCAGGACTATGTATGTGATTGTTGGGTGCTATGTTATGTTATCTACTATAAGAATAAGTACGTATATGAAAAATCACGAATTCAAAATCTCGAATGTAAAATCTCGAATGTAAAATCTCGAATGAAAAATCTCGAATGAAAAATCTCGGATGAAAAATCTTGGATGAAAAATCTCGGATGAAAAATCTCGGATGAAAAATCTCGAATGAAAAATCTCGAATGAAAAATCTTGAATGAAAAATCTTGAACGAAAAATCTCGAATGAAAACTCTCGAATGAAAAATCTCGAATGAAAAATCTCGGATGAAAAATCTTGGATGAAAAATCTCGGATGAAAAATCTCGGATGAAAAATCTCGAATGAAAAATCTCTACTGAAAAATCTTGAATGAAAAATCTCGAATGTAAAATCTCGAATTCAAAATCTCGAATGAAAAACCTCGAATGCAAAATCTCGAATGAAAAAAATCGCCCTAAAAATAACACATCCTGCAAGTTTCAAGTCTCTAAGTCCAGCGGTTTTGGCTAAAGTGATATTGCTACCACAGATGAATGAGTTACTGCGGGCGAAAAAACTATGAAGTATGTGTGAAATAATTACTTTGGTGATTAAATAAATAAATAATAAATAATAATAATTAATAATGCTGGACAGTTTACACAACATTATCTAGCCTCAAGCTAAGCAGACCTTGTGTTATGGGTATTAGATAACTAATATACTTAATACAATATATAAAATAGATTTTTATTTTTATTATACATAGAAAATATCCAGAACTCTCAACTTTGGCTCTTACATCGAGTCTAAGGTAAAAACACTGCCATGAAGCTAGGCATCCTGAATAAGGTAAAGCGTTACTTCACACCAGGACAGCTTCTCAGTTTATATAAAGCACAAGTCCGGGCTGGTATGGAGTACTGCTGCCATGTTTGGGATGGTTCGGCCAAATACCAGCTTGCTGCCTTGGACTCGATCGAACTTAGAGCTTTCTGGGTTATAGGTGAGCAACATATGGCGGAGACTAAGATCCAGAGTCTCGAGCACCGCCGTAAGGTTGCATGCCTTTCAATCTTCTATAGGTTACATTTCGGGAAATGCTCCCAGGAACTGCACGATCTGATCCCACCATCTCCTTTTCATCATAGGACGAGCAGGCGTACGGCTCAGTACCATCCTTACCTCATTGGTATACTTTCTATTCGCACAAAACGTTTCGGTTCTACCTTTATAATGCGAACTGCTTAGGAGTGGAATACACTGCCGTCGTCTGTCTTTCCTGAAAACTATAATCTGGGTCTCTTCAAGTCTAGAGTGAATAGGTGCCTTCTAAACCTTTGTGCTCCATCTTCGGACACATCGTCACTTACCAACAGGTGAGATCGTGGTCAAACAAAGGTCTATCAAAGTTAAAAAAAAAAAAAAAAAAAAACACCCTGATCAAATATCTGCAGATCGCACAAATATTTGTTCATATTCATATTCATATTCATATTCATATTATTTATTTTCAAAAATAGGGCATACAAACATTTATGACAAAATAAAAGTGACATAACCATTACAATGAAATTACAAGGCGGGAATCGAACCCTCAACCTCCAGCGTCGCAGGCGAACGTTCGACCACCGCGCCACAGAGGTCGTCAAGATTGTGTTTCGATACCTAACTAGGTACTTAATTTACCTTTTATGAAGTGTAATTGTGATTTCATATAACTACCTTTTATTTGTGTCGCATAGATTTTTCGTTTAACTTTTTTTTAGTCAAGATTTTTCATTCATGTTTTTTATTCGAGATTTTTCATTCGAGATTTTTCGTTCGAGATTTAATATTCGACATTTTTATTCGAGATTATCAGTCAAGATTTTTAATTCGAGGTTTTACACTCGAGATTTTTCATTCAAGATTTTCCGTTCGAGATTTTTTATTCGAGATTTACATACATATATACATAGACACACGCCTTTTTCCCCGAAGGGGTAGGCAGATCCTTAATGGGCCGCTTTTCACAGTTGGTCACACCATCGTGGAATATAGACGTCACAAGTGGTGAGCTCATCGCCGCCATTGCTTCCCACGACTGACTCAACTAACGCTTTCTTCCAGTAATAACACATTCCTTAATAAGCTAGCAGCCAGGACAAATCTTATAGCAACAATTGTACTTATAGCTTATAGACTTAATGTTCGATATTTTTCATTCGAGGTTTTTCAGTCGACATTTTTCATTCGAGATTTTTCAGTCGAGATTTTTCATTCGAGATTTTTATTTCGTGATTTTTATTCGAGATTGTTTATCCGAGATTTTTCATTCGAGAATTAATGTTCGAGATTTTTCATTCGAGATTTATCATTCGAGATTTTTCATTCGATTTTTGTCATTGGTCTATCCATTGGTGTTTTCCTGGTTGGGTTTTTAGAAATAAACCGTAACGAACCAATAAAACAACTAGGTATGTAAGAAATAGGTCCTATTATTTGTATTTATATTTATGGGCTCTGTCTACACTTTCGGGGAAAAAGGCGTGTGTCATCTATTTCATTATCTACCATACTAGGTCAAGTAGACAGGTCTAACAAACAAAGCTAAGAAAAATCAACAATGCCGGCAGGCATAGGTATACTATAGCAATAGCGCATAATTTCCGATGCTCAAAATCAAAAGTGCGCGTGTTCTCAAACACAACAAACTAGAAAACAGATATGACTGCATTACTAGCACCTCGTACCAGACCGCGGCTGCCGCACGCCGCGCGCCGCGGTCTCATGACTAGCGCACCGCGCTCCACGCCGCGGCCGGCGCGCCCGCGTCCGCGCGCGCCGCTCGCTGCGATTCTTCATTTTTTCTGAATATTGTGCCAATGTTTATGCGTGGCTTGTGGTGCGGGCTCTGGATGCAACATTTCCTAGGCTCCGCCCAGATGCCCAAGGTCGTTCGAGGCTATAATCACCTTAACTACTAGAACAAATTTTATCTCTATTTCAAAGAACAAAAAGAGCCCTTAGCGCTCTCAGCTTACACTCTCACACCCTCAGCGTAAATCATTATGAGGAAAACATCAAAAGAACATTTAAGCAGGTGATACGTCACAAATCTTTTCCTTGAGGAAAAATTTAACGGTTAGTAGAAATGCCTTCTGAATTTCACAGGGCAGCATAGAAGAAAATAGCTTATCAATACGTGGTCATGTTGAACTTGTGCTACACATGTGATCCAGGGATATGCCCCATTTTGCATTATTTTCATGGACGCTGTAACTCACAAAGTTGGGGCGAAATGTCAGTTGCCAAAATAATTTTTTTTTGTTTGGTTTTGTGCCCCACTGTATTTCGTGGGAACAATTGTGAATTTTATTTACAGTCAATAATTCATAATTAATTTATTGTGTCTATCTTATCTGGCTCAACGTATTAGTATTGCCATTCAGCGTGGCAATACAGCCAGCATCTATAGGGACACTTCCGTCTGGTAGTGATTTGGATCAGTTGAGCTACCTTTAGATCGTTAACAGCGTTCTTCAGGTGGCACAACTGTTTATAAGTATTTTGTATAAAAACATACAAAAAAAAAAAAAAAAAATACAGAAAGGAATATTAGGAATATTTACAAGTAATACAAGTAGGTATGTACCTACTTGTATTACTTGTATTATTCTTTCTGTAAATATTTATTGTGTAAATAGCTGTAAATAGATACTTCATTCTTTGTTGAACCAATGAGTAATTTAAGAAAAAAGACAGTTGCAAGTAACAACATAACATCACACCAAACAGTCACTAGTCCTGACCACACACTAGATTCCCCTGTGTCGTAGGTAGGTATCTGGAACTACGAGTACCGTAGTACTACTGTATATATTCTGTGGTAGTACCACAACCCTTCCGGCCGCGACAGACCCAGAACAAATATTTGCAGAAACAAACATGTGTTCCGCAAGTAAGGTGCGGTAAGTAAGTAGTTACCTACCTAAGTAATAATATCCTTACAAGTATCTGAGAGTCCCTGTAATCAGTGAAATTGAATCTGTTTGCAGAATTTAAAAAATCATTCTTGTTTCTGCACCTAATCATAATAAAATTGTTAACTGTAGGTGGACCTTTCTGTCAACAGATTTGTTTGCAGTGATCCTTGTACCCTCAGTTATCGATTTTAAAAAACTCATCATCAGCAGACTTTAGACGTCCACTGTTGGACTTATTTCAGGCTAATTGAGAATTGCACTAAACCTAAACAATAAGCCCATAGCAACATAAATACCTTAGAAACTAACATACATATAAAAAAAAAACTATTGCAAAATCGTTTGGAGCACTCCTCAGAAGCCATAATAAGAAGAGTAGAAAAGTGAAGCAGTTGTTTTAAATAGACTATGTCCACTCAGTCTGTACTGTTGGTACTGCCCCAGATCGTTATCGCTGTCTTTGTGTTGGTAGCTAAAAGACGGTGTACCTAATAGCTATTACAAGCATAGTGTCATTTATTTTCCAAAGTAGATACAATTACAACCAACCAGCCGAATAACACTCCTTAATGTTCAAAGCTTTAAGAAAAAATTAGAGCTTGATCATCATCATCATCATCATCATCATCATCCACAGCCTGACTTCACCCACTGCTGAGTATAGGCCTCTCTTTGCCTGTGCCATTCCTTCCGGTCCCGTGCCAGTCTCATCCATCTCTCTCATCTCGTCGAACCTGGATGAGAGCTTGATATTTAAAAGAAAACATTTCACTTTTCCTATTAAAACGCATAATGACTTACATGGACAGTTTCGACACTAAACCTATTTTAAACCTAAAATCCAGTCGACACTAATTTAATTTAGGCACCTACATAATGAACGAAACTAAGTTTGCGTTCAGCTTAAAAGCATTTATCGGTCAACGTTAAGGTGCTAATAGACTCAGGAACAGATAGTGTCGTAGCTATATAATATTAAGGCACATAGAACAACAAAATTCCGTCTCTTTCTAGCTCATTAAACTACAGGTAAATTAGATAGTAACAGAATAGCGCTCGCGGAAAGAAAAGTAAGTGATAAACTTGAAAAAACAATTACTTTCACGTTGGATCACAGAATTATACGTTCAACTTGAAGATAAAGCTTTGACCGATATTTAGGTGAAACAAAAAGTATACAATTCTAAGTCCTTTAGAAGTTGAATACAATTTTCAGTACAAATCAGCTGCATTTTGTTATTTTTTTCAAATGGTACAGGTAATTTTTTTTTGTACGTTCACTTGTCAATAAATGATTTTCTTTTTCAGCTCATAAAATTGACAAATTGACATTAAGAATGCATTCAAATAAGACCAATCAGCTGTTGTATACGCCCTAGATACGCCCTAAGTGATTACTTCGTTTGGAGTGTCTAATTAACGTATGTACTTTTTAAGATACAAATAAATCTAAAACTGAAGAATTTTAAAACTTGTACCTACCCAAAAAAACTTAACCAATACAGCATACTTTGCGGTCCTCGTATTTCTAGGATTAGGAATAACGTAATTTAGGTTGGGCACAAGTTTTTTCGATAAGTACACTAATCTTTACAATGATGCCCATGGTTTTCTTGCAATACTGCCATCATGACGCACATGCTAGATTATTTTGAGATCATAACTTAACAAAAGGAGTTTATCAATTAATTCGTCAGCTTTTTATAATACTAATATGTAGTATTTACGCCCCGTTGCTTAGTCATAACATAATCACAGGTTCTTTCGCTGGTAATTATCACAAACTCAAAATATCACTAAAAACGGGATATTTACCATGAATTTGGAGTTTTGTTCCTTGTTATTTGTTGAGTTTGATATCCCGTTATTAGTGAAAAGTATGTGCATAACCATGTTATATCCAAATGAAACATTTACAAAAGTAAACTATTACAAAATTAACTCGGAAGTTTAACATATCTGATCGTTCATCCTTACGAACATAGGTACTTACATAGCCGTTAAATGCATAACACGTTCTTCCTCACTTAATAAGTAGTCGGGTTGATAATGGTACCATCGCGAGGTCTCAGTTCGAGGCAAACCACTTTACACAGTGTTTTGTCTTTTACATTGACTAGTTTTATAAAGTAGATCGCTACAAGATCGAGGGACAAGATACTGTGTAATTATTCCAAGGATATTTTGCGTTTATTAATAGCGCGGATAAACTGGTTTACGTTAAGTCACGCGTATAAAAGGCGGCCTGAAAATGTACCTATTTATCATTTAGCTACCATTGCTAAAAATACCTAGACTACATTTCTTTTACAACGTAACGTTTTTCACCAAACAAAAGGAGGTTGAAACGGAGTGAAAAAATAAGGGTACGAATTGAAAACAATTACGAAGAAGCAAGTTTGCGTGATAAGAGCCCAGGGTTGACTTTTGTTAAGCGAAAAAGAAAAGGAACATTTTCGAGCCTTTTTCCTTGCTTACTTTCTTGTAATAAGTCACCTAGGAACAATTATTAATCTTATACAAAGTTCTTGCTCTTAAACTGGTTTAAATAATTAAATTTACATCAGGGTATGGGATAGACCTGAGTTCCAATAATACGATTACCAATCCACTTGACTTGCCAAGCGTGGTGATTATGGAATATTCCGCCGTTGCATTCTACGTATACCTACCACAATACCTCAAGACGAAAGTACGAGAACTTTTAGTAGTAGTAGAGCTTTTTTGTGAAAGAGTTCGTCCTGGGAAGTACTACCTCCATACATATTTCTGCCACAAAGCAGAAGTGCTCGCATTGCTGTGTTCCGGTTTCAAGGGTATGGGTGTCGGTGAAATTACAGGCACATGAGACTTTTCATCTTTATGTCTCAGGGTGGCGGACGCAGTGAAATGCCAAATAGGTGCCTATGAGGTAGGAGGTGACTGCTAAAAATCAGGTGTAACATCTGATTGTTTCGTCATTCACGTAGTTAAAAAAAAACAGAACGTGTAAGGATATTGTCAGCATGTCTATGAAATCCTTTCAGGACGGGCACGACCATCAGGGAGGCTCAAAGACTTTCAGTTATGAAGAGTAAAACTTTATACATTACTTTTAGGTTTAAGTATTCAGTGAGAGAAAACTATCGAAGCATGCTGTGCGTCTTTTTCACTAAAAAACTTCACTACACTATAGTCAGTCTTATTTTATCTGTGACTAAACGAAACGCATAAATTCTCAAAGCAGACTTTGGCACAGAACCTGCCAGATATATACCAGTGTAGATACAAAGAAATCTCAGAAACAAGACTTATACAAAATGAAATTTACGGCGCTGCAAATAAAGATAAACATACCGGAAACCGTAGAATAATAGAAGTCTCACATTTAACGTAAAAGCCAGGTTTTAAGTATTTTATTGGCATCGAAGAGAACCTTGTACAGTTTCACGAAATTAAAAAAACAATGTGCAGGTTAGAGAAAATGCTGTGGCGTATTTATACGTAGACTATTGGAATTCCCGCGAGTTAGACCGCGTAGGGTAATTTCCATACAAACGTCAATCCCTCATACGTCACGTTCACCTAGGACGCACCGTATGTGGCATTTCACTGCGCCTGCCATCCTGAGACGTAAAGATAAAAAGTCTCATGTGCCTGTAATTTCACCGGCACCCATACCCTTTAAATCGGAAGAGCAATGCGAGCACTACCGCTTTGCGGCAGAAATAGGTATGAAAGTAGTACTTCCCCGGACGAACTATTTCATAAAAAAGCTCTACTACTACTAAAAATTCTCGTACTTTCAGCTTTCTAGGTCCAGCGGTTTCGGCTCGGCGATGATGAATCAGTCAGTCAGTCAGTCAGTCAGTCAGGTTAAGCTCGGTATAGATTGATATACGTTAAATGATTCTTCTACAGAATGGAGGCCAGTCAACTACAGTCCGGCAAGTATAACTTGGCGCGGCTGTGCGCCACTGTGTAAAAAACGAATGTACTTTTATAACTGCTTCTCTTGTACCACTTTTTATCACTTTAGGCATGATGATAGCACAGTAGTTAGCAAAATATTCGCAACAATGTTTAGTAGGAACTCGGAAGTGTCAAAGTGAATTTTCAAGATAGTTGTTTTAGTTCCTCAAATCGCCACCGCCAACTTATACTTGCCGGACTGTACCAATTATGCGTCAATCATGCCTAAAAAGCCAAAAGGTTGTTTGACCATAGGTGTTGTCGTATAAACAATAGGCATCCATAACAGATTATTTATTTTGTTGTCCAGAAGAGATCGTTCGATAAGACCTCCTATTTGAATTCTCTTCTTTGTAGTAATGGAGTAACCAATTAATCATTATTACAAATTACATAATCAATTACATAATCTAATATTGACGACCTCTGTGCCGCGCTGGTCGAAGATTCGCCTGCGACGCAGGAAGTTGCTGGTTCGATTCCCGCCTCGGAACAAATATTTGCACGATCTGTTCAGGGTGTTCTGGGTATTTTCTATGCATAATAAAAATATCTATCTATGTAATGTTTATCTAGTACCTACACAAGTACACTAGCTCTGCTTAGCTTGAGATAGACAATGATCTGTTAATTGTCCAGCATTATTTTATTATTTTATATAATTATTATTTATCTAGCTATTTTTGTGTTCAAGTTGATAAGACAACAAATGTACGGCCACCCCAAATCGGAAATGAAAAGGCGTAAATAAAGGAAAGTGGCAGTAACGTTCGCACAATATATTTAATTATGGCAACAGCCAGTGATTCATAAACACTGAGCGACCTCTGTTATGAATAAACAAGGAAAAACTTGGCAATAGGGTTCCGTCTATAAATCATAAATTATGCTACAATGCCCTTAGTACAAGTTATCGATAGGACAAGCGTTAAATACCCACCGAATAATTTATTTAGCATTATTATTATTTAAAGTTATAGACGCGCAGCTTTCGCTGATATTATGTCTATTTCAGATGGTTGAAATGTCTTAGTCTCACTTGCCAAAAAGTTGCCACTTAAAGTTTGTTCGTTCGCAACCAGTTAGCCAATTTGTTTTTAAAAGCATTTATTGATGTGGCAGTAACAACATCTTCTGGTAAATCATTCCAATTATGGACCACTCTGTTACTAAGGAAGTGATGTGCATTGTTTGTATTGGATTTAGGTATATTTTTAATCAGTTACTTCCTAGTAGTCGTTTTTAATTCATATAGTTTATAGTCGTCCATTGATTTCCAGCAAAAATACAAGGAGCTTAGAATCTTTGTGAATACTGTGTAGAGCAACGCAAACGTAGCCGAAAAAGGCCCGTTAATTACTTTGTAACTTTTGTCGAGAAATCGAATGAAAAAGCAATATTTCTCGCACCGGCTCCATCCTTTCATCACTGAAAAAGTAAGTACCGTACAGAGGCCAAGGTTCACTAAAGTACTATTATAAAGCTAGGTTCATATTACTGTTATATTATAGGCGCCTTCTGTTGTGTCACGGAGTGCTCATACTGATGTGTTGTGTTGTGGCGCAATATGGCACATTTTCAGATCATTCATTGTGTGAGAGTTATGAATTGAATACGTGTTTTAAAATGGAATCATCTGATACTGACTGATACTGATATAACTGATCTTACTAATACTGATATCTGATACTGATATTTCCTCCCAAACCGTGATCCTTATAATCTTTACATTTAGTGTCATAGAGTACTCTATATTGCCGTACTAACTCGATAATATTGCGGTTCTAACTCCATAAGTTCATCGGACATTTTTGTTAAGTAGAAAGAACAAAAAAAAACAATTTCTAGTTACGGAATGAACGGCATCCCTCGCGGTTACGCATCGTAATGGAGATTCACATTGGTGTTGCGTGTTGTGGTGCGACAGATCTCCCACCACGACTCTCTGGCGCGACCGTGCGTCGAGCGATTTTACCGCGACAGAACGCGCCACAACACAACACAACCTACTAATGTGAATCTAGTCACAGGTAATAAACGTAACCGATTGCGTTCTGGCGCGCCCCGGCACACCCCGACACAGCAAAATGAACTTAGCTTAACGGGCACGCCATTTAAAGCGATTTTTTATTGCTTCGCAAAAAAAGCTTAAAAACGAATTGAAAAATTGTTTATTACAGTATACACAAAACACAACTTAAACTAAGCAATATTTTTAACAATAGCTGTTAGTTTGTTTTACTGTCACAAAATAACATGAGTTACCAGTGGCACCCAACTAGAATTAATCTGTATCTGCTTAGAAGAATGCATCATGAACACAGACAATGTAAAACATTGATACAAGTTGATTTATAATGTAAATCAGTATAAGTACTCCTATAAGTGTCCGCAAAATCAGATAACGCTATTTCAAGATGTGTTGATGAGTTGTGATGATCAAAAAATAAAATGAAATTTAAATTTCGCACCATTTGTGAAACGTTGTACTCTGTACAGTATTCTCTGTGCTTTTATTATATAAAAATACTGTTCTTTTTTTTAAGTGCATTGTAAAGCTTTCCACACACGACTGACTACGTTACAAGGACACGCATGATGTGAATGTTTGCGTCAGGCCACGAAACGTGCTATGTACGTGTACAATTTCAACCAAAATATAAGTCGGCCCGATGTACAGTCAACCAATTTGATTTGTAGGCCACCGAAGGACCGTGCCGTACTAAATCTATCAATTAAAGATTTGGTGTGACAAGGTTCTACATTGGTAACAGTACGTCAGGCCCTTGCAGTCCAGTATGTCAACCAATTTGAATTGTAGATAATAACATAACGATGCTTGTTCAAGAACTGAACTGAACTGAACATAATGATGGAAACTTCTATTCTTGTCTATCGTGTATGTGATGTCACTACAATTAATTACTACAAGTAATTTCGATGTTATTCTCGCTATTAGTCCACTGTTTTCTTCAACCAAATATGATTTGCCGCAAATAAAAATGACCAATATAAAAGCCAACAATTAAAAAATAAATAAAAGACAAAATAAAAGACAACAGTCATTTCAGTGTAAAATTATACTCTGTTCGCCCATATTAGTGCAAACACGTTTGTATGAAAAAGCAACCACCTTAATTGGAGTTCAATATTTTTTGTTTTATTTGTTTTGTACTATAATCGAAAATGTCTAGTAACGAAATATCGTCAAATACTCGTATAATTTAATCATGGTGAGCTATTAAGAGTAGGTCCAATTTGATGCAGATGCATCTGCAGATCTGCATGTGCATCTGTAGATATTGTTTTGATTTGTTAACAAATCAAAACACTATCTACTCTGGAATTACCTAGTGTCTTATGCTGGATTAAATAAAATCACTATTACATTTTGCTTTTATAATTTAGTTATTTTTTTTTTTAAATTTATTATAGATGTTAAAATCGAGTGTAACCACCATCGTTTAGGTACTATTACACCTTGGAGTCATGAACGCATGGAAGCAAATAGGCGTGCAAATGTCGGAGGTCCGTAAATACTCCCAAATTTGTTGGCAATGCTGCAAGAGGGCCTCCCGTGACCTCTCGTTTAAATTTTTCCACATTTGTGACATTAAGCCCCATAAATTTGCTATTAGATTTAGATCCAGTGACTTGGCAGGCCATGGAATAACATTTACTGTATTACGATGTTGATTGAATCAATCGCTCACTATTCTTGCCGTGTGTATTGGGCAGTTGTCATGTATGAAGTGAAAATCAGGAACTTCATCTTGTGGATATGTGACACGCACCGTCGGCAGCATAACTTCGTTCAAAATATTGAGATAATCTTTTGCTCTTGACCGAGGTGGCATCTCGACCAGTTCACCTAAAGCCAGCAAGACTCATCCAGCCCCGAAAATTCACGCTGATACGCCCTGAAGCCCGTTAGGGATAAAGTGGTCTTCGGTGTAACAAGTGTTGTTTACACGCTACACGTATAAACGACCTGTCTCATCTGAATTAAACGTTTTTTTATCTGAAAAATCACGTTTGTCCAGTCAAAGTAGATATACTGATGAGCGAAATTTAACCTGACGGCCATGTGTTGATCACTCAAATCCCTTTTTCTTTGCGTAGTGAATGGTTTCTTATAGTTTCTAGACAAACATTCAATTGATTCGCAAAATATCTCATTGGATGAATCCATGTGGTTCGTAATGTTGCCACATCTGTGTACTTTGAACGATTGACACTCGCCGAACACCATGGATGATCATTTATATTGCCTTCCGTAGCATATCTTTGAATCCATAAATCACTGTTCTTCGCTGAAAATGTTCACATAATAATGTATCGTTTACTTACATAATCTAGTACCTACTTGAATATTATCATTGATAAATTTAGTAAAGTTATACAAAACAAAATTAACGATATATTTAGTGTATCTGCTATAGAACGCCTGCTCTAACCAAAATAATAATTCTCATTCTTCGCTCCTCTAGAGGAGCGAAGAATGAGAATTATTATTTAATAATTTTTTTTTTATTATATTTTTATTATTTTTTTTTTATTATTATTTCTTTTTTTTTTTTTTTTTTTTTTTTTATTATTTATTTTTTTATTTTTTTATTTTATTATTTTTGACTTTTTGAAATGCAAGATTCAATTAAAAAATGGAAATGCCTGCCTCTGCTCTAGAGCAAAAAAGTCAAAAATAATAAAATAAAAAAATAAATAAATAAATAATAAAAAAAAAAAAAAAAAAAACTGCTCTAGAGCAGAGGCAGGCATTTCCATTTTTTAATTG
Organism: Operophtera brumata; assembly: GCA_932527175.1. Taxonomy (NCBI): domain Eukaryota; kingdom Metazoa; phylum Arthropoda; class Insecta; order Lepidoptera; family Geometridae; genus Operophtera; species Operophtera brumata. Next base: position 33,462,094 of record OW052227.1, on the reverse strand, counting down.
AATCTTGCATTTCAAAAAGTCTTTGGAACCTTCTTCTTAGCTTAGGTAATGGCTATCTAAAAATAGAGATTATTTGCTGTGTTATGACATTTCACATTGTCAACAGTTTGAAAAAATATCATTTTTCATAAAATCAGTAAAGAGTACTACGTAAAGAGTTCTGAAACTAATGTTGATCGGAAACTTCACTGCAGAAACTTGTCACACAAAAATTTTAATTGATAGATTTAGCATGACACGGTTCTTCGGTGGCCTAGAAATCAAATTGGTTGACTGTACCTGCGCCGTAGACCAATTTCTATAGCGCGGGAACCTTCTTTCTACCAAAAGCAATCGCACGCTAAAAACTTGCGCTGTTATTGGTTAATCGATTTCGCGGCAAAATTGCGGCCCGTCGTGCACCATCTTGTTCATCAGTCGACTCTTAAATGTGAGCAGGACAGAGCTATACAGCGGCTCAGAGCTATACTATACGTTCGACTACTGTAGGATATCAGTCTGTTTTTAGTCCATCTTCCTAGGTTTTACCCAAAATATAAGCGCGGGAACCTTCTTTCTACCAATAGCAATCGCGCGCTAAAATCTTGCGTTGTGTTTGGTTAATAGATTTCGAGGCAAAATAGCAGCCGGTCGACTCTTAGTGCGCGTCCACACTGAATGCGTGGGGACGGGGGGCCTTTGCGGGCGTGATGGCGGGGGCGTGCGGGTGGCCACAGTGACGTATTTCAGATATTCTATTCCATGGACGAGGATTTAATATGTTTACTAGACAGCCCCTATCCTGAGATAGGAGGGAGGTGTTGAACATAAGAGACAGTTTGCACGAAATAAATAAAAAAAAGCGGCCAAGTGCGAGTCGGACTCGCCCATGAAGGGTTCCGTAACAGCAAGTAACATAATATACAATTTCTTGGATGGATTACAATTAATGAAGTATTAAAAGAAAACTACTTACTAGATCTCGTTCAAACCAATTTTGAGTGAAAGTTTGCATAGTAATGTACATCATATATTTTTTTTAGTTTTATCATTCTCTTATTTTAGAAGTTAGGGGGGGTCACACTTTTTACCACTTTGGAAGTGTCTCTCGCGCAAACAATTCAGTTTAGAAAAAAAATATATTAGAAACCTCAATATCATTTTTGAAGACCTATCCATAGATATCCCACACGTATGGGCATGATGAAAAAAAGTTTTTTTAGTTTCAGTTCTAAGTATGGGGAACCCCAAAAATAAAAACCTACTTACTAGATCTCGTTCAAACCAATTTTGTGAGAAAGTTTACATGGTAATGTACATCATATATTTTTTTTAGTTTTAAACTTTTCTTATTTTAGAAGTTATGGGGGGGACACACTTTTTACCACTTTGAAAGTGTCTCTCGCGCAAACTATTCAGTTTAGAAAAAAAAAAAATTTGAAACCTCAACATCATTTTTGAAGACCTATCCATAGATACCCCAAACGTATAGGTTTGATGAAAAAAAAAATGAGTTTCAGTTCGAAGTATGGAGAACCCCAAAAATAATTGTTTTTTTTTTCAAGTTTTGTGTAAAAATCTTAATGCGGTTCACAGAATACATCTACCTACCAAGTTTCAACAGTATAGCTCTTATAGTTTCGAAAAAAAAAAAGGTTGTGACATACACGGACAGACAGACAGACAGACAGACAGACATGACGAATCCATAAGGGTTCCTTGTCTGGGTTCCTTGTCTTTGACTACGGAACCCTAAAAAGGAAAAATTAATGGTGAATTTTTTACATTCTTTGAAGAATTGCGATTGTACTCTAGAAAATTATTTGAGTACCTACACTCGAATGACCGTGTCAACATTTGATTAATCTTGAGCTATACTATACGTTCAACTACTGTCGGATATCAGTCTGAGCTTTTCTGCGTGAACTAAAACAGTCGATCAGACTTATATTTTGGGTAAAACTGTACGCTTGTTTAGGGGCCACAGATAAAAGCATTTTTTCGCGTTAGCTTTTATAAACGTTTCAGTGAATGCAATATCCCGCGCAACAACAGACAACCGCGTATTATGAGGCGCTGCAGGCGAAATATATGTAAGTGTCAAGTGCGAGGTGGTTTTAATTCCACAGTTCCGTATAGTTATAAATCGAGTGAGGATGCGTGGTTAAATTAATCCGAGCTAGTCCAGCCGGAACTGTGGTGAGCCAGGCCGCGGCCTCCAGTTCGTGTTTGCCACTTGAGAACCTTTTTTAAACCCCGGCGCAAAAAGAGGGGTGTTATATGTTTGACTACTATGTGTGTCTGTCTGTGGCACCGTAGCTCTTAAGCGGTTGAACCGATTTGAATGCGGTTTTTTTATTTGAAAGCAGGTTTTCTAGCGATGGTTCTTAGAAATGTTTCGTCAAAATCGGTTAATTCATTTTATTTCGCAGAGGGATTTTAAGTTTTTATGTTTCTTATTGTTCTCCAACTGTTTCCAGTTTAGCAGGCTCCTGCCGAATAACCAACGTAATTTTTATAGAAGCAAGAAATCGGTGGATGAAGACGGCTCAAGACGGTTCATTGTGGCATTCTATAGAAGAAACCTTTGTGGCCTAATAATGGACTTCTACAGGCTGCTGTTTAGGTATTATTTTTACTTTTGCGACTTGTTATTCGTAAGATTCCTTGGTATAAGATTGGTCCTGGTTGCTAGCTCGTATTTCGGAATGTGTTATTACTGGAAGAAAGTGTTAGCCGAGTCAGTCATGGGAAGCAATGGCGGCAATGAGCTAACCACTTGTCACATCTATATTCTCACGATGGTGCAACCCACTGTCAAAAGAGGCCCATTTAGACCCTGTCTACCCTTTCGGGGAAAAATACATGTGTATATGTATGCATTTTGCATTATGAAGGTACAACGGAAACGTTTAGTACGAATAGAGGGTATACTAATGAGGTAAGAATGGTACCGAGCCGTGTGTCTGCTCGTCCTGTGATCAAAAGAAGATAGATAGATAGAAAATTATTTATTGTACAAGATAAAAAGCAGTAAGCATTTTCTTATAGCTAGTCTTTGTGTAATGTAGATTGGGTGGTGAAGATGGTGGGATCCAGGTCGTAAAGTTCCTGGGAGCATTCCCCGAAATGTATACCACAATAGAAGATCGAAAGTCATGCAATTTTACGGCGTTGGATCTTACTCTCCGCCATATGTTGCTCTCATACGTGACTTGGCAGCAGGACTCCATACCATGAGATGATTTAAAAACTAAGCAAAGCTTTTCATGTTGTCTTACAGAACCCTAAAACAGCGATGGAAATTAGATTACCCGCTGCAGTGAACACATTTACGTTTGAAACGTGCATTTTTAACCTCTAAGGTATAGTATTATTTTATCTGTGCCCTGAGTAAAAAGAAGATTACTTCGAGTTTGAGGCCATAGTGTGTCTGTCTGTCTATCTGTCTGTCTGTATGGCTTGATTATTACTTGCTGGAGTCAAGAACTTCTGTAGCAGTCAGAGATAATGTCAATAGAATCGTCTTGGAAGAGTGAACAAATTGTTATTAGATCTGTACATTATTATTCTAGAGTGTCAATGGTTTACCTGTTTACTATACTATTTTAGAGTAAAAGTTCTCTTCTTTGTAGTTATCTGTAGCTTTGTTAAGATCACCTGTTACCAATAGAGCGTTTTGTGAAAGAATTCGTATGGGGAAGAATACCACCATACCTATTTCTGCTGCAAAGCGGTAGTGCACGCATTGCTGTGCTCGGGTTTGAAGGGTATGGGTGCCGGTGAAGTTACAGGCACGTGAGACTTTCATCTTTATGTCTCAGGGTAGGGCGCATCCTAGGTGGACGTGACCAGTGAGGTAATTCATTGTTGTAGGCAGAGGTTACCGCTTGACCTGGAATAATATCTGCTATATAGTTCCGTAATTCAATCAAATAAAAAAATACTCAATAAACTATTCATTGGACTAACTTGTATCTACATAAACGAAAGTCTATTCAAAAGAAAACATGTCGCCAAAGCTGAGTAGTCACAAAACTATATTAAAAGTTTTGAAAGGATGAGGCATAACTGATGGGTGCGTGAGGATTTGGTTCGGCTTATCTTTGAGTGGTTAAGGTTACACGTTACACCGATTTGTATATATTTCCCAAAATTATTGTTTATAGACAGTTTGCATACATTTTAAATGCTATCCCAAAAGAAGCTTGGGGACTTGAACATGGGCAACGCATCACCATCTTCACTTTCACCATGCTTGAAATTATTGGAGCTATTTACACCGTAGACACTTCAGAAAACTTTAACTATAGTGTTAAATGCGAGAATTTCGATTAAAGTCTTTTTCGTCGGATTCCTTGTTGGACGGATCCTGTTTTGAATAGAATCTTGTTTGGACAGATTCCTTTTTCACCGGAATTGACCTATACAAAAAGTACGGGGTTGCTTATTTAATTTATTAGTAGCATAACATTTTAAAAAAAAAAATAAGTTTTTATTAATTGGTACCAAAGTGTTTGAACAGAAATAAAATAAACTAACTGGTAACAAAAAATAAATCTACACTTATTGAGCAACATGAATTGTGGAGATAAATAATAATTGAATTACACTGTGATGAGTTTTTTGATTACGAATTATTTTGTTAATAAATTTGACTCTGTTTTTAAACATTCTTTCACGATATAATTTTTACATATTTCTGTATGAAAGAGAATCTGTCCAAACGAGAATATGTTCAAAACGCGATCGGTTCTGAGAGGAATCTGACTAAATTTGATGTCCAGCGTAGGAATGCGTAGCGTTTGTTCTACGATACTCTACGGTATGAGTAACAAACATCCAAACTTTTTCATTATAATATTAGTGGAATGTGGGATTTATCCCTTATTTATTCATGGTCAATTTAAAAATCTACACAAAGTTCTTCCTACTTTAAAACTCTAGACGTACAGGTACGGTTTGGTGTAACCACCGACCGCGTTCCGTGCACCCTCCACCCTTCTAACTCGGAAACTATCGAAGACGTTCCCAACTTGTAAAAACTTGTAAGTACTCTTAGAACGAAATAAAATGAATCGACAGAAGCGAATCAAGAAAAGGTTGGACTGAAAGAAAGTTCTAATTCTATGAATGGGATACTTGAATGTATGTTTTGACACGTCTTCAAGATTCAATGGTTACTTTCATTGAGCTATTTGAGTCCTTTGAAAATAGTTTTAGATGTTTGAAAGGTTCTTATGGGGTGCAACAAATGATTTTTTATGTTTCGTGAGGGATAACATTTCGACTGGTGAAAGTTATATGTAATTAATCCACAATACGAACCAAAATTATGCAAATTGGTAGGAATGTGGTAGATAATTTGCCTTGAATTATAGTTTCCATAATTGCTTTCCTTAAAGCCTCAGCCATTTTATTAGTTTATTTAGCGCCCAATGCAAAAATATGGATAATAATATTATGACGTGTGCATCTGTGTGTCTATCTGTGGCATCGTCGCTAACAAACGGATGAACTGATTTTGTATTAATTTTGTTTGAAAGTTGATTTTTATCTCGGAAAAGATCTTTATTCTCATAAGAACACTGTTCACTTAAAAATGAGATTTACATGGTGTACTTAGGTATATGTATAGGTACTAGCAATGAAGCATACAATTTAAACAAAAATGGTAAGTATAATAACTTAACTAATAAAGTATAAGATCACACGAAAATATATAAATAGTAGGTACGTACTAACTCACTAAAATATATACTTAGTTATATACTTAGTTGCGTACATAGCAAGTATATACCAAAAGCACTATTATATTTTATTCAAAAACAATATCTCAACCCAAGTCATTGCACAGGTACAATTGAATGACAATGGTTGAGCGAAGTCAACAAAACTACCCTCACACTAGCCGCGATTTCTTGTTGTGGTGATCGTAAACAAGTTGAATGTAATTATTACGCCTGTGTATTGTAACAACGTATAAAGTAACTATCTCATAATAGTCTAGGAGCTAACATCACTTTTTTTATCTAAATTATTTGTACCTAATTTTAATAATAATAATATATTTTCATAATTTTAGTTGGTGGAAATTGGTTTAGCTGTTTCCAGGATAATCAGCCTCGATTTTTTTTTCAGGGAACTGTCAGTTTCATCTCAAGCTGTTCTTTTTCGATGAGATCAGTGGCCAGGGTCTGATGATGACCAGCATAGGATGAACAGGATCTAAGTTAATATTGAAGCTAAATATTAAAGTTTGAGCTCAAACATCAAATAAAAATGATATAACGAGACTTTCGCTCGCAGACTCCAGGGTCTGATGATGACCAGCACACGATGGAGAGGATAAAGGGTGTAATATGATTTCAATGTGGTTTTACCTGAATGAAAACTGGTATTGTAATACAAAAAATTGTCGGCCTTGTTGTTTGTTTGCCGTATCGTGTAAGATATTCAAGGATCCATAACTTAAGGATTAGATTCGAGAAATGTGGTGTCCGGCCTAAGAATAGACCCCTCCGTCTCCTCCCGTGGATGTCGTAAAAGCCGACTAAGGGATTACCCGGATTTGTTGATAAGATTCGTTGGTATATGATTTGTCTTGACTGCTAGCTTATTATGGAATGTGTTATAACTGGAAGAAAGCGTTAGCCGAGTCAGTCGTGGGAAGCAATGAGCGGCGATGAGCTCACCAGTTGGCAGGTCTATATTCCACGATGGTGCATCCTACTGTGAAAAGAGGCCCAATAAAGTTTTGCCTAACCCCCTTTCGGGGAAAAAGGCGTGTGTGTAGGTATGTTATGTAGATTCAAAATTAGTTACGAATTAACCACCCCAACAAGTACTGAAATTATGTGCCCTAACTCTGTAAAATACTTGCATTTAGACTCAGTAGGTAGCTAATTCCGCCCGCACGAGCACTTTATTGTTTGAGCTACCAAACAACAACCTATTTCAATACTAACTTTGACATCTACTCTAATATTCTATTAGCGACATTCAGAATGTCCCGAAAATGTACGTGAAAATAACATACAATAAAACTAAACGAGTGGGACGAGGCACAGAATAAGAAATGAATAAGAAATGCTGACTATTCTAGGCCAATAATAGATGCGGAGTGAGAACAGCTCTTTTTGCTAGGCCAGTGAACCAAGCCAATAAGATGTTCGTGAAGGTAACCTAAAATCAGGTTTCATTTCGTAAATAGGAACAGAGATTTAAAAAAAAAAACTACTCATCGGTTCAGGTTTTTTTTAATACTATTTTGATGACGGAACAAGCAGATGGCCCACCTGATGTTAAGCGGTAACGTCTGCCTGTGAACAGTGCATTCTCACATAGTTCACGTCCACCTAGGACGTGCCCTATGTGGCATTGCACTGCGCCCTCCACCCTGAGACATAAAGATGAAAAGTCTCATGTGCCTGTAATATCACGAACTCTTTCACAAAAAAGCTCTACTACTATACTAAACTTACCACTAAACTTTAACTAACGCTTGTACACGATTCGTAATATATCGCTCGATCGAAAAAAAACTTAAACATGGGTCATTTTGTGAGTCAATACAAATGTTATTTGAATAGTATCTCAAATATAAAATACCCAAAAAATCATAATGGCCGAAGCGACGCGTGACCCGAGAGCTGGCTCTTATCTAGCTCAACGCATTAGTATTGCCATTCATCGTGGCAATGCAGCCAGCATCTTAGGGACGCTTCCCTCTGGTAGTGATTTGGATCAGTTGAGCTACCTTCAGATTACTTAAGATCGTTAGCAGCGGTTAGTGAATCAAGGTGACAAGTTTTAATTTATGCTACTAGGAAGTGAAATCAAAATTAAAAACCAATAAAAAAAACAGGTGCTGTAGTTTTGTCGCAACCGCCACACTGAAGTTAGAACTGAATTAGTCTTTAAATCTATATCGTTATGATGGATGTTTGTTTCAAAACGCATTGACTTGCTAATTTTTGGTTGCCACTATTGAATGAGGCCTACAACATAGAATATGAGGGAATTGGCCATAATCTGTGCCATAATCCACGTTTGGCAGGCGGATTGGTGATCGCGGTATTGGTGTTGAGTATTCAATTGGATGCGGCTGCCCAGCCACTGGTGTAATCCTTTAGACGGCATTTACGACATCCACGGGAAGAGATGGAAGTGTCTATTCTCAGGCTGATAAAACAAGGCACTTGCTCTCACTAAGAAAGAAAAGATTGTATAAATACTAAGCTAAGTCATGATGAGTTCTGCAAGGCTCACTGAATTCTTCCACCACACTGATTCTTTCACCATCAGTCACATTGCCCTTTTATGGGCCATCTAGGCAGTGACCTAACGCTGGGTGACAAGAAAGAACCAATGACACGATTTATGAACGAACCTATTACAATCACCGGAAGTAAAAACCAAACAGCATTGTAGGTATTTATTCTCTAGAGTTCACGAGATTTATAAAGCAAACTCAGCTTCAGTTCACTTTCTTTGTGTCACAGTGTATATCTAGCCTAGACACATAGTTCAAGTTATAAACGTATGCGAATCACAGCCTTGTACAAATTCATCACAATTGTACTCTTTATACTCGTTTTAGAAGGGACCCTGTCTGAACGCCAAAAATTAGTACAGGTAAACGACGTTTCGATTCTAAAATAAGTATATTTTTATTCGAATGATATTTCTAAATAAAACACTACCTTCCGTAATATTGTATTATCATCGAAACTAGACAGAACAATCGCTTCGGTGAAACTTGTTTAAAATTCTGTTGCAAGATTTGAACACATAGGTAGGTACTTACAAGAAAAATAAGAGCTTCTAAGATAAGGATCTCATAGTTAGAAGTAAAGCTTCTAAAATAAGGATATCTACAGGATTCCTTGTTTGTTTCTGAACGGAAAATTGCTTGAAATTGAAATTGAATTGAATTGAATTGTTTTTTTTAACTGAAATTGAAAATAGGTAGGTTCTCAATGGGCCTCTTTTCACAGTGAGTTGCACCATCGTGGAATATAGACGTGACAAGTGGTGAGCTCCTCGCCGCCATTGCTTACACGACTGGCTCGGCTAACGTTTTCTTCCCTTGCTTATAATTAAGCAATATTTACGCTTGTTCGGTGTAGGACAGATTCTAGATAGGACAGATTCGTAATTCGGCAGATTCGCTACTCGATAGATTCTGGATTGGACAGATTCGTGATTCGGCAGATTCGCTACTCGACAGAAGTACAGGATAGTGAACATCAGCCTACGAACAAGGACTCAATTTGTAAGTAGCTTCTCGCTTTTGCTTATCACTCGCGACTACAAAACAACTCCGAGAACAGTTTAAATTGCTTTTTTAGACACAGCACGTCTATTTCTGGTGCTGCAAACTACTAACAACGGTTCCTCCACGATAATGGTCTTAGATCAAGTTTGAAAGTACTGTTAGGTATTTCAGAGACTTTCTGTTGAATTAACAGGTAGGAGACACTGCTAGGAAGTTGCTGCTCTTTCTAGTTTGAGTATTATTTAAACCGACTTCAGTAAAGGAGGAGGTTCTTCCAAATCAGGATCTGATGATGAAATCTCAGAGAAATCGAGTAAAAGTCTCATAAATGAATGGCACGTATACAGTGTGTAAGTTAATTTTCATAACTTATTCAGGTATTTGCGTCTGGGAGTCATCATTTCTTGCACGTGAGTTTGATGACTAAAGCACAGCAGTCCTTGTTGATTATAAGGAGGTAGGAGATAATACTGAATTTCAGACTTAATTAAACAGACAAAATGGCCAATAGATTTCTATTGAAAGCTAAGGTTGTTGTTATTTTTTGTAAAAATTTATACATGTAGCACGTGAGTTTATGCATCAGAAGAACCTCGGGGCATCGGAAGGGTTGCCTTACTTTGACCACACTGGTCCTACCAACGGTCACAAACGAATGCTTATTCAAAACCACATTCAAAGTAAACCAAGGAAATAACGAGTGACATCAGAAGTCCGTTGCCAGCAAGTAGGTATAACTCCAATATTGCGTGTTGCTCGACTGACTGTTTTTTTTTTAGTGGCAAGTTTCTGTGTATTGGTGCAATTAATTAAGAAAAGGGAATGTTATTTCGCTAATTTTATCACTTGTAATTTTTATTGTTTGTAGTTAATTTTCGTAATGAATATTAATGATCTTGTGATTTTTTTAATATTGCAATTTCAATTACGGTTGTACATCTGTTTACGAATGTAGGTAAATATTATTTGTGTTTTTTGTAAATTAATAAAATTAATCTTTATAATTCTTATGTACGTGTGTTGTCACTGAACTCCTCCTAAACGGCTGGATCGATTTTGATTATTTTTTGTGTGTTAGGTGGCGCTAGTCAGGTCACCAGGACTACGCGAACAAAGTCGCGACCGGGCCGCTAGTGAATATAAAACAAAAAAATCAGCCTACCGTTCTAAAACAATAAGAATTAATTAATTCTGTAAAAATTAAAAAAACCCCCAACTCTGAACGGCTGAACCGATTTTGATCAAACAAAGCTAAGAACACTCCCGACAAATACACCTTTCAAACAAAAAAAAATGTTTCATCCTTTCGGGAGCTACGATGGGACAGACAGACACACACACACACACACACAGACACGTCAAACTGTCAAACTTATAACACCCCTTCGTTTTTCATCGGGGGTTAAAAACAAATGCACCAATTCCACGTCGCAGATTCAAATGTACGAAAGAAAATGATTTAAAACTCAAATCTACGAGAAAACGGTCGTAACCGAAAGCTTCTCGACTCAACATTTATTTCTTTAAAGTTCCAACTAAGAGCGGAATCAATCTCGCCAATGGACCCTTCTCGGTAAATCTCCGGAAACGATCTCACAACTCAGTCTCCTCAACTATTTCCCCACACAACTGAATCCCCACAACTATTTTTCCAAAACCGGGGACTAACGTGAAAACTTTAATGCTCTGAAAACCGGTACGTATAGTATCGTTGAACTGCCATTTGAAAAGCGCCAGGTGTACCGCGGACGCCGTTCATGAACAATTTATTTCTGCGACATTGAAAGAAACTAGAGAACAAAAATGGGCATAAAGTACGTAGGCGGCACACGGCCATTTTAAGGTCAACTTTATTAGATGAAATACTAGGTTTCAAAACATTAATTCCTCTCAGTCTCACAAAATCCTGACTTAAATTAACAGATATAATCAACGATATATTCATGTCTCTGGATATAATAGAGAAGTGAAAAAAATCACTTGCACGCTCCATAAAAAACGAAGTTTGATCCTCACCTGTCCATTAATTCATTTAAATCAATGAAATATTGTACACACTATCTAGAAACTAACATCTAGACATGTGGTTTGTTAGTTTCCCATCAACTTTTATAGAATCAAAGCAGCCATGGATTAGATTTCCATCCAAACCTTCAAGTCTGTTTGATTTTGAAACCATAGCTGTATAAGCAACTGACAAATCACGGGCCGAAGATCAGATTCATGAAGTTTTATTAGATCAATTATCCAAAATAGCAGCAATAGTAGATTGTATCATAAGGGAGCAACATAATATTTTTACGGCGAGGGCGCTTTTTTGAATCCAGAGCGAAGTGAGGGATTCTAGAGTATAATCCCGAGCGTAGCGAGGGATTCTTTAGTAGAATCCTGAACGTAGCGAGGGATTCAAAGTACGTCGCCCGAGCCAAAAATATATGTTGCGCCCGTGTGATACACTCTGCTTTTCATCACCCACTATGAGAAAATAAAAGGCCTCATATGTTATTGTAATATTATTATGTAATAAAACAAATGGTTGTTTTTTTGTGTTTTTGTGTTTTTTTGGGTGTTTTTTTGTGTTTTGTGCTTTTTTGTGTTTTTTTTGTTTTTTTTGTGTATTGTGCTTTTTTGTGTTTTTTTTGTATTTTTTTTGTGTTGTGTTTTTTGTGTTTTTTTGTGTTGTGTTTTTTGTGTTTTTTTTGTGTTTTTTTTTTTTGTGTTTTGTGTTTTTTGTGTTTTTTGAGTTTTTTTTTGTGTTTTGTGATTTTTTGTGTTTTGTGTTTTGTGTTTTTGTGTTTTGTGTTTTTTTGTGTTTTTTTTGTGTTTTTTTTGTGTTTTTGTGTTTTTTTTTGTGTTTTTTTTTGTTATTTTTTGTTTTGTGTTTTTTGTGTGTATTGTTTTTTTTTGTATTTTTTTTTGTGTTGTGTTTTGTGTTTTTTTGTGTTTTTTTTGTGTTTTGTGTTTTTTGTGTGTTTTGGTTTTTTTGTGTTTTTTTTGTTTTTGTGTTTTTTTTGTGTTTTGTGTTTTGTGTTTTTTGTGTGTATTGTGTTTTTTTGTGTTTTTTGTGTTTTTTTGTGTTTTTTGTATTTTGTGCTTTTTTGTGTTTTTTTTTGTTATTTTTTGTTTTGTGTTTTTTGTGTGTATTGTTTTTTTTGTGTTTTTTTGTATTTATTTTTGTGTTGTGTTTTGTGTTTTTTTGTGTTTTTTGTGTTTTTTTTTGTGTTTTGTGTTTTTTTGTGTTTTTTTTGTGTTTTTGTGTTTTTTTTTGTGTTTTGTGTTTTTTGTGTGTTTTGTTTTTTTTTGTGTTTTTTTTGTGTTTTTGTGTTTTTTTTGTTTTTTGTTTTTTGTGTGTATTGTGTTTTTTTGTGTTTTTTGTGTTTTGTGTTTTTTTGTGTTTTTTTTGTGTTTTGTGTTTTTTGTGTGTTTTGGGTTTTTTTGTTTTGGGTTTTGGGCCGTCGTACCAGCCAGTATTTATTCAAACAATATTTGCATTCGAATTATTTGGCGCTGGTTCCAAATTCAATAAGTGCGCCGCAATTATCTATGCCGCGCACTTTTTGAATTAGGAACTTAATAAGTGCGCCGGAAAACTCATTACTGCCCGCTAAAAGTTTCTCATAGAAAACACCACCGTTGGGTGCACTTAAAGGCGAACCCAGTCGTCCTTTTCGAATAGATGGGATGAAAATGTGCTTGCTGCATTTTTGGATATGAATAATCCCTGTAGTGTATATGCCTGTATACTAAATGTGAGTCTCGCGATATGCAGGCCGCTGTTCGTATTTCCATGTAGTCGGTAAGAATGTGGTAGGAATGACAACAGACATTAGTCTATCGGAGTCAGTCAGTCAGTGATGGTTGCCACGTCAAGACAATGGTCTGTGTTTGTGGTAAGATTAAGGTTCTGCTGCGGGCCGCTACTAAGGAACCAGGAATACATACTAACAATGTAGTGACGACACTACAGGTTTGTATGTAAAGGGCTCAAGTGCCTAGGTAGGCATTGATAAGAGTGTTACCGCCGCCGTTATCAAGAAACGGAATTATATCGGCCCGTCACGATCTCGAGCCATGTTTTAGCGTCAGCGCCAACTAACATCCATCTCGCGGCTGAGATGACGGCGCTCGGTTTACGGGCATGCTGTGTTACTGCTAATGGGATCGTGACGTAGTGCAGCCGGCCTAGGATGGACCCCTCCGTGTCCTTCCGTGGATGTCACAAAAGCCGGCTAAAGAATTATAAGGTAGGTATGGGCAACAGCATCCACATAAGAAATGAACATTAAAACTGCGATCACCAATTAATTCACCTGCCAAGCGTGGTAAGACCTCGTACAGAAGTCGACTTCTAAACGTTGCTGATGATGATGATGATGATGAGCACTGGGATCGTAGCAACCACTGCGACGAGATTATAAAAGCTTTTCAATGCTGGGAAAGTTATTTCTCGATTTTCTATTAACTTATGATTATTTGCAGATCTTCACAGATATACAACACTTTACGATATCGTCTCCCTCACAAATCTCGCAGAATACCCGCTACCGTATGTGCACTTGAAACTTAATGTTCGTAAGCTTTGAGTTGTTTATTTTCTTTCCTTGTCTGAATAGAAGTTGGATGTGCGGTCTGGGATACCGGGACGCCATAAAAGTGTATTATTTCCTGCTTCCTGCTAGTGGGCGTGTCTTGCCGTTTTATTTTTAATGCAGTTCGGTTACGAGACCCGTCCTACTAACAGAGCTGAAATAAATACTGTGGTGACATAGATGTATTACTAGTTTCTACTTTCTTATAAAGATTTTTGATTTATCTTACCGTTTAGGATGTCTCCATGAACCTCTTATATCCTGTATATATCGACCCTGTGTTAACAATCCTGTGTTATGTAGGACGACCTCTGTGGCGCGGCGGACGAAGCTTGGGCTGCGACGCAGGAGGTTGCGGGTTCGATTCCCGCCTCGGAACAAATATTTGTGCGATCGCAGATATTTGTTCAGGGTGTTCTGGGTATTTTCTATGTATAATAAAAAATCTCTATCTGTGTAATATATTGTATTAAGTATATCAGTTATCTATTACCCATAACACAAGCTCTGCTTAGCTTGGGGCTAGATAATGTTGTGTGAACTGTCCAGCATTATTTATTTATTTATTATTTTATTATTAATGATGTGTGAACTATCCAGCAGCAGCATTATTATATCAGGAGTTGGACAGCGCATCCACCTGAATACTTATCACCAATATTGCAATTATACCACCTATCCACTGCCTTACGTGGTGACTGTTATGGCAAATCGCCCCATTGCATCCTATAGAGTAGGCCTCGTCCAGTGGACGTCCAGCAGTGGACGTCTTTTTTTTACATTGATTGACCCTCGTTTGACTGCGATCTCACCCTTTGGTAAGTGGCGATGTGACCGACGATGGAGCACGAAGGTCTAGAAGGCACTTATTCACTCTTGCCTATTAGGGACCCATATTTTAAGAACGAGACGATGATACCTAACGAGTTTTATTCCTTAACAGTTCGCATTATAAAGGTTGAACCGAAATGTTTAGTGTGAATTGTGGGTATACTGATGAGGTAAGGAAGATAAGGATACGATGAGGATATGATAAGATGAGGTAAGGATTTTTTTTTCACGAAGCCGTGCTTCTCGCTGGTATAAGATCTCGTTGGCGCAACATCGTCCGGCAGAAAGTTATTAATGGAGGGGCTCATGACCCTCAGCTTTGAGGAATAAGACGCGAGGAGGAGGATGAGGTGAGGATGCTACTGAGTCGTGCGCCTGCTCGTCCTATGGTGAAAAGGAGATTGTTCTTTCGTCTGATAGTGACGATGTTGTCATAGGACTACAAATGAACTGACCGTCGTTAACCATATTTTTCCGAGTAATTTCACAATAATTTATCCCTCAATCAAGAAACTAAACTGCCTTATAACAACCGTAACTATTTTGGGCAACGAAGCTGAAATCCGAAGTCCAATCAAAGTAAACAGTAACCCGCAAATGGTGATTCGGGTCTGATGAATAAATCGATGTACCATCAATTTAACAGTTAGGTATCTAAGAGTTTACTGTTGCGGTTTGTGGCGAGTTTAGTAGCACTAGTGAAGTATTTATTAGTTAACATCATGTGGAGTTCTGGCAGCTTTAAGATCTCATGTAGATTGTGTTTTGTAATGTGGTAAGGGAGAATGTGTCTGTCTCTTATAAGACTATCTCTGTGGTGCGTGGCTGAGATGTGATAGGTTGCGGGTTCGATTTCCGCTGCGGTGCAAATGTTTGCATCAGGTATAAAATAAAATAAAATAAATAAATAAATAATGCTGGACAGTTCACACAACATTATCTAGCCCCAAGCTAAGCAGAGCTTGTGTTAAGGGTACTAAATAACTGATATACTTAATCTAATACATTATATAGATAGATATTTTTTATTATGCATAGATAATACTTAGAACACCCTGAACAAATATCTGCAGATCGGACAAATATTTGCTCCGAGGCGGAAATCGAACCCGCAACCTCCTGCGACGCAGAGGTCATCATAGCTAATAAATATTTGCTCCGGGTCTGGATGTGTGGTAACATGGTACTCCTCGTTCCTGATACCCACGACACACATAATTATAATCATTTATTTGGTAATAGTAGGTATTACACGTACACATTACTATACTGCAGTATAGAAGACAATATAAATATATTGTATATATAATATACAATAATAGACAAACAAAATCAAACTCTCAAAATAATATTTAAAATAATAATAATAATTGAACAATAAAATAATAATAATATACAATTATCAGTCATTAGGAATCAAAAAATTAAAATTGCATTATTATAAATTAAATCCAAATATAACGAGAAAATAAAAAATAAAAATTCTAGTCACAGAATTCTAGTTTGGGATTAAGGCCCCAAAGCAAAACCAGAACTCTTCACGTTATTTGATACGTCGAGAAGGGGATCGTGTTTATGATAATACAGTGCGCTTTTGGTACTCACGTTGCTCTGTGGCTTCAACTATTCAGCTATTTTCTGCATTCTTAACGCTTCTAGTGATTTTTTCGACCAAAGGGCACCGAAAGGCGATGATGCTTATCTGTTAGAACTGACAAAAAAACACGAACAAATTTTACACCAAGATGCGGATCTCTAAAAACCTTTCCTTTATTTATTCAGTCACAAGCAAAAACATTTGAAAAAGTAACGAGAAGCCACAATAGGCGAGAGAGCTGGAAATAAACAATTTTGCTTTACAAAAGTCCCTTTACAAAACAATGGGAGCTTGAATCAAATATGGTACTAAAGGACTGTGATAGAGGATCGTGAAAACAATCATAACGGTATCATTATTATCGGTCAATAATGCGGGCATAATTAGCAGCAGCAGAAATAGGTATGGTATTTGTTAAGGTGTCGACGGACGCCAAATTCTGTCACTACTAAATTACTCACTTATTAATTATTGGTGTAGTAGTAGAGCTTTTTTGTGAAAGAGCTCGTCCGGGGAAGTACTACCGCCATACCTATTTCGGCCGCAAAGCAGTAGTGATCGCATTTAAGAAGAATAGTAGCAATTTATTTTCATTTCAAGCACATAAAAATTATATAAATTACAAATAATAAATCATACATTAATGGCTTGTATATTATTAAAGTATGTTAGACAGAACCTACACCAAGTTGAGTCGACTTGTGTTGTAGGTTCTGCTTACCTTCCAGGGACTTAGTATTATGTAGCCATAACTATTAAAATACCTAACTTTAATAAATGATGATCAAAAAAAAAAAAACTAATCAAAACAAATCAAAACCATGAATTTTGAACTTTTTGGATACATTTGAATAACAAATAAATAATTATTAACCATAATAACATTTAATAACAATTATTTAGTTGATTGAAATTAAATCAATCAATCACACAACTTATGAATGAATGAATGGGTGAGATGAGTGTTATTGATGCGAACATGTGTCTTTATCTGAAGAGGGTTCCTTAAGTATTGATGTGTTTTCTGGGTGCTATGTGGGTATGTTGTGAGGGTGAGTGTATGTATGTGAGGGAATTAATAAGTACGTATATTTAGTATGCCACTATAATCTAATTATTTTAATTTATTTTATTATTTTTAACAACTCTTCTGTTTCCTTGTAATATAAAGTCATCAACCATTTAATCTTTGAGTTGTTACACTCAGTCTTATTTAATTTCACTAAGTTCTGAATATATTTAATGGCTTTATTGTACATAAAAGGTCCCAGAAAGAATTGTTGGCGATGTGCAGATGTTGTGTTGCACTTTGGAACCATCGCAATTCTGTCCTTTCTTCTTCTTCCTACCGATAGGTTATAATGTAGTGCATCTAAGCTTTTGTGCTGAGTTAGAATTATGTTTAAGATGTACATCTGGCGCTGTTCATTGCTGTGTTCCGGTTTGAAGGGTAAGGGTGCCAGTGAAATTACAGGCACATGAGATTTTTCATCTTTATGTCTCAGGGTGGCGGGCACTGTGCAATGCCACATAGGGCGCGTCCTAGGTGGACGTGACCTATGAGGTAATGCACTGTTCATAGGCAGAGGTTACCGCTTAACATCAGGTAGGCCATAAGCTTGTTCCGTCACTCAAGAAGTAAAAAAAAAAACTTCAGGTAAGTTAGAATGTGACAGAATAGCACTCGCATAACGAAAAGTGAGCGAAAATCACGTTTATTTATGTACCAAAATCATAAGGAAAGTAATTTTCAAAAATAAAAAGAAGGTCCTCTATATGTTGTGTTATTTAATATACTGAAGGCAATAAAAACATCTTATGATTGATAGTTTAGGAGAAAAATGGTTGTAACTACGAAACCAGAGGCTACTTTGCAATATTATTTCAAACATTTTAAGTAATTTAAAAAAAAAACAAATACGTGCTTTAGAAGAAATATAACATGCATGTAAAATGTATTTATTTATTAGAGTCACCAACATAGTTTATACACACGTGATTATTATGTTAAGCATGCCAAGTGCTACTACAATTACATGCTATTAAATAATGATGAGAGAGAACAAATAAAAAAAAACAAAAACACAAATTAATTTAAACCACAACAATTTCCTACAAACTGAAATGTATAAATGTAGTTGAATGTAGATTAACATATATTTTTTGTTGATTTTTCGATAAAGATCGTGGAGAAAAAAGGTTTGAATGCACCACATTTCATATATCCACGCCTTAACGAGAGTGTAACCATAGTGGACCGTTAACCCCCCACGCAGTCTGTGAAATTAATGAGAGGCCTTTCTGTACGGGCACATAGATTGAATAATGATACACATAACTACAATGATGATGAGGTACTTAGGACACAAAAGGAACCTTTGAAGATTCCTTATTCCAAATACCTGTATAACAGCAACAATAGCAACTTCATTATATCCGAAACAGACAATCGTAACCTGTAATATCCACTTACCAGTGTGTACTTAGCTTCAAAGAAAACAGCTAGCTAACTTGCTTCAAATGCTACTTCATTGTGCGTGGAAGGGCTACGCTTTTTAAAACTGCGCTCCCGCCAGGCAGAAATCTTCTTACAAAAAAAAACGCCACGCGCCTCTCGAAAAAGCGGTTTTATTAAAAATCTCGTGAAATATAGATAATTTAAAAAAAACCCCGTGGTTCACCCCTCCTTTTTATTGTATTGATTTTATTTATCCTATTTTTAACCCAATAATCTGTACCGTATTGACAAACAATCGAATCTAGCCAAAAGTTAGAGGTAACTTTGTGTTTTTGTTTTATCAAGAAAATGTTGTGTTATCGTGTTTCTGTCTGCTTGATCCCTCGGTTTTATAATGTAGTATCCATGCATGTTTTTAATTTGAATGTTGTAATTGATGTAGTCAGTTAAAAACTTAATCTAAGATTGGTAATTTTGAGTTATACCCCCCGATGAAAAAGAGGGATGTTATATGTTTCTAATGTGTATCTGTTTATCTCTGTCTGCCTGTAGCATCATAACTCCTGAACGGATTAGCCGATTTTAATTTAGTATTTTTTATTTGATAGGAGACTTAGTCGAGAGTGTTTTAAGTAAAAAATAGAAGGGGTTTTGAAATTTTATTGAATTATCTTGTTGTATAAATTTATTATACTCGCTTAAAAGTTTTCTTAGAATCATTGTTATTAGGTAGAGTGACGTACCCAATTGTGGATTTCAAAAAAGGAGGAGATTCTAAATTCGTCTGAATACCACGCTCGGTCGGCCGGATCGCGCTGAAAAAAACTGACACTAAATATGTTCGCCGCGCGACCGCGTCCCTTTCAGTCGCCCGCGGGCCGAGCACCGAGCCATAGGTGTTTATCGCAGGAAAGTTGCACAATCACACAACTAACTAACTACGACTAATTGAGTTCATACACGATAGCGCCGTCACAAATTATTAGTCATCGCATACAAGTGACCTTTTCTAAAAAAACTATATAAAAAAAAAAACTACCGCAGATAACTTTGTTAAATATTGGGCTATAGTTATAAATGAGGTAGCGTTGTAAAGTGCATTAAATATTAATTTTTTTAACTTTGTTTTTAACTATTGTTGTGGATACATTTATTGAATGTCCAAGCTGTGCTTCTAATGATAACGTAGTAGGTACCTACTCAAGACATCTCACAACCTCTCACAAAGGGATGAAATCCTTTAACAACTACAAACATTTGTAATCCGCTGCTCAATTTATCAGTGTGTATTGTTAGAGAAATCGTGTATATTTCATTCTTGCCGCTACAGAGCGCTACTGCTATACAACAGAATAAAATAAAATGGAATGTAGTTTCTTTATGTTCTTGATATAGGTACAATGAATGTTTAAATTAAAATAATAGGTAAATTTTCGCTATAACATACATACATACATAGAAACACGCCTTTTTGCCCCTCTTTTGGCCTCAAATAGGCCTCTTTTTCACTGTGGGTTGCACCATTGTGGAAAATAGACGTAACAAGTGGTGAGCCAAAAAACCACCCACCATAAAAACTAATATAATTAATTCAACAATGATTACAGTTCGTTGTAGTTTAAAGGTTGCGTGTGAGGTCATTACAGTTTAAAATTGCTAATCCTTTCAAAAGTTAGCTCCTTGCGGTCATTAAATAGCTGTTTCAAAAGTTTTCTAATTAGGCGTGAGGCATTAATCTTGCTGATGCCCGCGAGCCTTGTGACTGGCACAACTGGAGTAGAAAGGTATACTATTTTACCTAAGCTAAAACGAAGACGAGCATTTTCACAAATAATTAACTTTACTTGCTTTTAAATTCAGCAATTAACGTTTTATTAGATTTAATTCATTCATCAAAGGCATCAGTTTATCTTTCTATCTCTTACACAGTAGAGAGTATCTTACAGAGTATCCTCCTAGTTAATTTTTTTTAGGACAATTTTAAGACATGTGTGACGAAATAGAACCTTAAACATTTTTCAACACCTATTTTACACAACATCCATTCTATTTATTTTTGGTATAGTTAAATATAAGTGTATTGCGTGTTTTTTCCTCTAAAAACTGGATTAGATAGGTGGATTTTGTCCCCTAAAAACTTGTTTTTTCTATCACCACTATAAACTGGGTTATGACTTGACGGAGACTCTTGATGACTTGACTAATTTTATCGCATTGCCGAAATTGTCCTCAGAAGCCATTAAAAGAAGAGAAGAATAAAACTTTATATGAAATAAAAGTGTTTGGGTGCATCCGCATGTTTAGCAAACAGGCAAACATCTACAAACACAAACATGTGGATGGGGTGTTTGCGTAGGTTTGCATGCGTTTGCGGTGGTTTATCCTCAATCCCACCCAGTGTCGGTTTTTGTGCAAAAATCAAAGAGAGTTTGCTCAAAATGTTTGGGATGCATATTTCGTCGTAGTCGCCTGGTTGGTAGATAACTACCAACCAACGAAGAAAGTGATGGTGAAAAAAAGTAAAAGAAAATTATATTTAGAATGCTACAAGGAGAACCTGCATTTGAAACCCGAAGGACTTATTCCAGAAGAGGTTTGCTTTCGCGACGAATGGCAAACGTGTGGTGACGTCGTTTGTCTCACTTCATTTATGCAAACGTTTGAAGAGGTTTGCGTTTGCGACAAACGGCAAACATGTGGAGGCAGCATTAGATGCAATATAGGAAACTTCATCTCTTATAGATTCACAACCTTAACTAGGTAAAACTTTAGTTTACGATACGCAATATTTAGTTAATTTACACACATAGTTACGTCGTTTTCAATGTCCAACTAGCAGTGAACACCTGAGCCGGTAGTTGGACTTGCCCCAGACAATACCCAAACCTGACAGTAAACCTCTACTATATATCTGCGTAGTAAATTGCTTAGTGGCTCTGTATCGATCGTTTAAACTTGTAAACTTTGATTTACCAACTTAATGACTAAGCAAGAAATGCTCTTGAAACTTTGTAACTTAGGGATAGCTTATTAGTACTAAAATTAGCAACTTCACAAGGTTTAATTAATTAATATTGGGATTGAAAGGTTGAAAGGCAAGATGATAAAATTCTCAGTAATTTCTTGTTTATTAGGTTCTCAAAAGCTACGCTTTTGAATACTGATCGTTTTCTTGTAAAAAGAGCACTGATTATTCGAAATTGGGCAGTAAAATGTTATTCAACGACCAGATTTATAGCGCTAATTAACTAACAGTAATTATTAAAACTCAGTACTTTTTAGGGTTCCGTACCTCAAAAGGTAAAACGGAACCATTATAGGATCACTTTGTTGTCCGTCTGTCTGTCTGTCAAGACCCCTTTTATCAGGAACGCGGGGAGGTATTAAGCTGAAATTTATATCAAATACTCAAGTCTACTGTCCCTACGAGCTATAAAAAAATCAAACTTCTAAGCCAACGAAATCCAAAGATACAGCTGTTTATGCTGCAAATTTTCGACACTCGCAACGGAATCAAAACCTACAGGGTATTTCCCGTGAACTCAGAATCTTGAAATTTGGTACGAAGCAACGTCTTATAGCACAAATAAAGGAAAAATTGTGAAAAGCACAAATTTTCGTTACATCATATAATAAAAATATTTGTAATAATTTTAAACTTACTATCAGTTAGCAATAAAAATACCATAACTTTTACTTATATACCTACAGGTTTGTACGGAACCCTCGGTGCGCGAGACCGACACGCACTTGATTGGTTTTTACTAATAAAATAATGGCTAAATAACTAACACATTAGTGATTGTGATTTTACTTAAATTTAAATAAAAATGGTGTGTCGGCTCCGACGCGAGACTGGAGTATATTCCAGTTATAAAACATAACGACTTTATTTTTGTTAACGCTCTATTTTACTCCTCATCTATTTGCGTACCGTGAGCCACATGAAAATAAATAAATAAATAAATAAAGAATGCTGGACAGTTCACACAACATTATCTAGCCCCAAGCTAAGCAGAGCTTGTGTTATGGGTACTAGAAAACTGATATACTTAATACAATATAATTACATAGATAGATATTTTTTATTATATATAGAAAATACCCAGAACACCCTGAACAAATATCTGCAGATCGCACAAATATTTGTTCCGAGGCGGGAATCGAACCCGCAACCTTCTGCTTCGCAGGCGAACGTTCGCCCGCCGCGCCACAGAGGTCGTCAATGGAGTAAACTCCAATAATTTACTTGATATACATACATACATAGACATACGCCTTTTTCCCCCGAAAGTGTAGGCAGAGCCTCTGCCTTAAATGGGCCTCGTTTCACCGAGGGTTCTGGGAAATAGACGTAACAAGTGGTGTGCTCATCTCCGCCATTGCTTTCCACGACGGACTCTGGGATAATTATAATAAACACGCAAGGAAGGGCACTAATTGCCAAAATACAAGTTTTTTAATATTCTTAGTTTGGAAAATAAAACAAAAATAAAACTCTTGTTCCGTGGGAGAAGGGTAGGCCTTTGGTGTGGGACGCTACATGCGTTGATACCCTTGCACCATCTCATCTGTCCGGGACATACGTTAGGGCCGGTGTGGCGGCAGATTCCGCTGAGGACCTCAAAAGACCCAAATATGCAAGTCTCGACAGAGCTTACTTATTTGAACCTTTCGGGGTCGAGACTCTGGGTCCGAGGGGTTCCGGGGCCCTTCGCGTTTTCAAAATTCTTTCAGGGCATCTGGTCGAAGCGACGTGTGACCCGAGAGCTGGCTCTTATCTGGCTCAACGCGTTAGTATTGCCATTCAGCGTGGCACTGCAGCCAGCATCTTAAGGACGCTTCCGTCTGGTAGTGATTTGGATCAGTTGAGCTACCTTTAGATCGCTTGCAGCGGTCTTCAGGTAGCACAACTGTTTCATATGTATTTTGTACATACATTGTATTATTCTTTCTGGAAAATAACAGTACAAAAGGAACAAAATCATTAGAAAAAAAAAAAACAGGAAATAACCTATACCCGCTCACTTACCTTCAGGTGAGATAGTGATAAAAAAAAGGTCTAACAAAGTAAAAAAAAACAGACGCCTTGTCACTTGGATTACCAATCCGCCTGCCAAGAGTGATGCCCGGGGCCTCTTCCACCAGTGGTCGTCTTAAGGCTGTTGTTGACGATGATCATCTAATGATGATGATGAGCTTCAAAGACGCCTTACCTAAATAATAAACACACAAATCCTTTCATATTGCTCGAACACTTAGAATAGAGTATATACTCATACTCTTCACATTTTCTCAAGCTGTTTACGCTTGCTAATAGCTATGCTGAGTAAACAATGTCTATTATTTATTCCTACCAGCCGTGCGAGATACTACTTGTTATTATAAGCTTTTGAATCGAATTATCTAACTAAATTTAACATCTTTTAACGTAAATATCTCTATTACTTCTCAACGTAAATAAAATGATATGAAAAATGTTTTATTTCAGTAGCAAATAGTAAAATAACAATAAGGTTGAGGCAACTCTTTTAGGTATAGAAATATTAGAGTTATAGAGGACTACCTACAAATTTAATCAGAATAACAAATAATATTTTTTTAGTAAGTGCATAGATAATTTATATTTTTGCAATTGTTTATTTATTTGTGTAAAAAAATAATGATTTTCGTCCACTTTTCGATGCCCGTGCGTTATGCTGTTACATTCTAACTTAAAAAATAAAATAATATAAATAATGCTGGACACAGTTCACACAACATTATCTAGCCCCAAGCTAAGCAGAGCTTGTGTTATTGGTACTAGACAACTGATATACTTAATACAATATAATACATAGAATACCTAGAATTATTTTATACTTTTTACTATATAAAATACCCAGAACACCCTGAGCAAATGTCTGCGATCGCACAAATATTTGATCCGAGGCGGGAATCGAACCCGCAACCTCCTGCATCGCAGGCCAACCTTCGCCCGCCGCGCCACAGAGGTCGTCAAACTTACCTGAACTTTAGAAAGAAGTTAGAAAGTAACGGAATTTGGCTGGTGTCTGCCTCTTGAGAACTGTGATTACCTATTGAATAATTTAAAAATTTACCTTCAATTTTTCCTATATTGGAGGAAGGACGTAAAACGAGTTTTAGGAGGGCCAATTTAAAAAATAAACAAACCTATCACCTAATTATCACCTATTGATTTCCTCAAGTAATCAATGTAATATCATAAAATTTGCAACCTCTAGGTACCATTACCTTTTACCCCAATATAATGCAGCTACGCCAAAATTTAAACATATCACTCTGTTTTTTTTAAAGTGACACACATGCATGCGGTCTTCGGTCACTTACAAACATCTGCAACCCTATGAGAAGTTTTCCAAGTTTAATTGTTAGTTTAGTTGTTTCATCGCATCGCCAAGAGATGGCACTCGCGTAAATATTGGTATTTATCTACTTTTTAAATTATATCATGACAGTAGAGAACTTCGTTCAGCCAACGTAAATAGTTTAAATAATACAAAATCCTGTAAAATTATTTTATAATATATTTGTGATAGTTACCTACGTATTTTGAAATATTTACTGTTACCTAAACTGTCGCCAACGCTATTTAACGAGAGATAAATAATGCTAAAATGACACTATGATACTCTTCATTGACATTTCTTTTTAATTTGCCCTTATTGCATTTATGAGCCTACATTGTACTGTCACAATTGAACTCGCTTGAATTGCCTTCTTTCTTTCTTCAGCCATGTTCACGATCAACTAAGAAACAGAACACAGGATTAACACAGTAACCCCATACCATAAAATCCTCCCCAAACAATAACAACTTCTGTGAATAAGAGCTTATAAATTACCCACCTCGGTATAAACGAATGGTGCTATTATACAAAACGTAGGAAACAGGAACCTGAGGTCTGAAGATTTCATAAGCAGAGTGACTAGCGCAGCGGCGACCGCTTAAAAGCACATTGAGGCATAACGTTTTGACGACCTCTGTGGCGCGGCGGGCGCAGCTTCACCTACGGCGCAGGAGGTCGCTGGTTCGATTCCTGTCTTGGAAAAAATATTTGTACGATCTGCAGATATTAGTTCAGGGTGTTTTGGGTATTTTCTATGTACAATAAAAAATATCTATCTATGTAATGTATTGTATTAAGTATATCACTTATCTAGTACCCATAACACAAACTCTGCTTAGCTTGGGGCTAGATAATGTTGTGTGAACTGTCCAGCATTATAATTTTTATTATAATAATATAATTTTAACGTGCTAATTCGTATAGCTAAGTCTCATTTCTGAGAAAACTAGTTTTTTCGTGGAAAACGCTAGCACAAGATATTCTTACAAATATTTCTAATAGTTTAATATTATAGAATGGGATAAAACCGGGACAAACTAAACTGATAGACCAATATTTTAGCTTGGGAGAAAACTTACGCACGTTGAAATAACAAGTTTTATGAAGAATTGTCACAAAATTTAAACTAATTATGCATAACATAAGTTATAGTTAGAAACAGGCATTGATACCGTCTGAATTACTCCCGTAGCAAAAATGTGTATGTAGTTGTAGTGGATTGGTAGATGTGTCCAGGATAGGTGGTGTTCAATAGTATAGTCCGTATATGTTTCACACACACAGTTTAATAGTTCCAAGAATATACACAGCACACAATATACAATTAAGAAGGAGAACGTTACGAGTAAGAAGAATGAGTTCATAAATCAAAGGCGAGCGACGCACCGTCTCTGTGTTACCGCGATTCCAACCGACTGACCTAGTTTCCATACGCGCGCGCCGGCCGACCGCCAATCTATTTTTTAGCTCGCTGCGCCGACTCATGCACCGGTTTGACTAGAGCGCGCGGTTCCACTATCATTAGTTAGATACACGCCCGCTCGTCCGTCATAACGTAAGTAGGTGTGCTTAGTGCATGAATGTAAAGTAAGTTACTGTAATTTAATGTTAGCGTGGAGATAGGATCCCCACATCACTCCCTTCCGAAGACCGTCACTACGGGCGATAGAAATCCGTGAAGCGGACTTGCCTTCCGGATCGTGTAGTACGAATTTGAGTTTTAGTTCCTTCGGTAGGCCTAGGCTCAGGATCAGGGGTGAGCTCAAGTGATGGCGATGCAGTCGACAAGATGTAGGCCGGTTTTAGGCGGTCTATTGAGACAGTCATCGCCTTCCCCTTTACCAGTATTTTGAAGACTTTGTCCCCATGCTGCAGTACCTCATGGGGGCCGGAATACGAAGGATGGAATGTTCCTCGCAACATTTCTTCTCGAAGGAAAACGTGTGTTGAGGAAGCCAGATCCTTGTAAACGAATATTTTCTGTTTGATATGCCGCGTCGCGGGAGAAGGTTGCAATTTACCTACAATTGAGCGCAGCCGAGCAGTGAAATCAGTGAGATCAGAGGTACCGGTTATGGTGCTATGGAAAAATTCTCCAGGTAGTCGTAATGGCTCTCCATAAACCAGTTCAGCCGAAGACGACTGAAGATCTTCCTTAATTGCACTTCTAATTCCAAGTAGGACAAGTGGAAGTGATTCCGTCCAATTGCCGTCAGCATGACAAGTGATGGCCGTCTTTAGCTGTCGATGGAATCTTTCTACTAGTCCATTACAGGCAGCGTGGTAGGCCGTAGTCCTACGATGTTTGAACCCAGCTATCTTCGCGAGGAATTCGAAGAGCGCTGATTCAAATTGACGCCCACGATCGGTCACTATGTCGGTGGGGCAACCGAATCTGGCGATCCACCCCGACAATAATGCCTTAGCCACAGTTTCTGCTGTGATATCCGCAATAGGGATGGCTTCAGGCCATCTGGTAAAGCGGTCTACGGCAGTAAGGCAGTACCGGTAGCCGTTGGAAATAGGCATGGGGCCTATCAGATCGATGTGGACGTATGCAAATCGGGCTTTAGGCAAATCGAAAGTGCCCAGTGGAGCAGACACGTGACGATGAACCTTAGAACGCTGGCAGGCCAAGCACGTTCGTGACCATTCTCGACAATCCTTTCTAACTCCTGGCCAAACGTAACGCTGTGCTATAAGCTTAGCGGTTGCGTTAGCACCAGGGTGACTTAAGCAGTGTAGACTGTCAAAAACTTGCTTTCGCAATGATTTGGTCACGAAAGGTCTCGGTGTGCCAATACTTACGTCACAGTATATGTCCACCTTGCTACCGGGCTCTTTGATTTTCTCAAAGCGGAGGGTTGTCGATTCCTCGTTGAGAAATGAAAATAGCTCGGCATCTGGTCGAACTCCTTCTTCGCCACCTTGAGCTTATCAGGAGCTAACCTGCGAGGGGAACAAGATATGGGGGGACCGGGTGTGGTGCGTATGTGGTGTATAGTATTGTGTTTTTGAACGTGTGGCGTGCCAGCTGGTTTAATAATTTCGGGATATTCCGATAGAATTTTATGGAAAGGCGTGTCACCGGTTGGGACCTTTACAGAACATATTGAGTCATGAGCATTAACGAGGTAAGCTTCGGTTGACAATGATGTTATATTATCTATAATACGTCCTATGCGTTTATTACGGACATCCACAATGAGGTTGTAAAAGCTTAAAAAATCGACTCCTATTATAGCTTTAGTGACGTCGGCAACAATGAAACTCCAGGGAAAATCGCGCCTAAGCCCTAAATCTAAATTAAGCTGAAGCGAGCCAAAAGTGTTAATGACACTTCCGTTGGCAGCTGTTAGCTCATAACTGGTCTTGACTCGACGTTCCCGAAGTGCAGACCGAGGGAAAACGCAGACGTCGCTTCCGGTGTCCACCAAGAAAGGGGTCTTCGATTTGCGGTCGGTAACGAAGAGGCGACCAGAGGAAATGGGGCAATCGTCAGTCGCATTTACCGACCGCCCTGGGCGTTTCCCGCCTTCCCGAAGTCACAGGGCTTGACACATTGGGTTGCTTTTTCTCCATGACGGCTGTGATACCAGCAGTTTGGAAATTTCCGGTAGCTTGATTGGGACCGGGATCTAGAGCGCCTGCGGTGGTGGTCGTTGGAACGACGGCTGGAACGATCGTGCGATCGGGGCTGATGGTTAAGCTGCATGGTAAGGTTCTTGACGGCTGCCTTCAGCTCAGCTATTTCATTTGCCATAGATTGCATCGAACCAGGAACGGGGGTTGCCGAAGATGAAGCTACTTGGAGACTGGGTAGCGCGATATCGTGAACTCTATCCGCCAGGTCAGCAGAAGCTTCCAGAGTACTTACTGGTTGAGATGCGATTAGAGTCTGCAGGTTGCTGGGTAGCCGACTGCACCAAATGCTTTTGATGAAATCATCGGGGACGGTTGATCCTGCCAGGCTCTGCAGGTGCCGCATGAATTGTGAAGGTTTTCGGTTCCCTAGTTCTTCGTGCATCAGCAACTGCTGGATTTTGCGCTCCCTCGATGCTGACAGGCGTTTGATCAGCTCCTCCTTAAGCTTCCCGTATTTGTTCGTCGCTGGAGGAGACGTGATTATGTCCTTAACCTCTTTTGAGTACTGAGGGTCCAGGTGGCTGATCACATAATAAAACTTTGTCGTATCCGCCGTGATGTTGGATATCGAGAATTGGCCTTCAATCTGGGCGAACCATATTTCAGGCTCCTCTGGCCAAAACGGCGGAACACGGATACCGACTTTGCATGTTTCCTGCGGGTGAATGGAAACGCGCTTCTTCCTTTTTTTTATTTGTGACTGGTTGGCGTCGCCGTCTTCGTCATGATCTGACGACGTGGCTTTTCCGTCACTCTCACTCATTGTACCTTAGTATTCCCAGGGGTCACCAGTTGTAGTGGATTGGTAGATGTGTCCAGGATAGGTGGTGTTCAATAGTATAGTCCGTATATGTTTCACACACACAGTTTAATAGTTCCAAGAATATACACAGCACACAATATACAATTAAGAAGGAGAACGTTACGAGTAAGAAGAATGAGTTCATAAATCAAAGGCGACTGACCTAGTTTCCATACGCGCGCGCCGGCCGACCGCCAATCTATTTTTTAGCTCGCTGCGCCGACTCATGCACCGGTTTGACTAGAGCGCGCGGTTCCACTATCATTAGTTAGATACACGCCCGCTCGTCCGTCATAACGTAAGTAGGTGTGCTTAGTGCATGAATGTAAAGTAAGTTACTGTAATTTAATGTTAGCGTGGAGATAGGATCCCCACAGTAGTATTTAAAACAATGCAAATTACTAAAAAAAGCGGCCAAGCGCGTGTCGGACTCGCCCATGAAGGGTTCCGTAGCAGCAAGTAACATAATATAAAAGTTCTTGGATGGATTACGATTAAAGACGTTATAAAAAAAAACTACTTACTAGATCTAGTTCAAACCAATTTTGAGTGAAAGTTTACATGGTAATGTACATTTTTTTTTTTAGTTTTATCATTCTCTTATTTTAGAAGTTATGGGGGACACACACACTTTTTACCACTTTGGAAGTGCATCTCGCGCAAACTATTCAGTTTAGAAAAAAATTATATTAGTAACCTCAGTATCATTTTTAAAGACCTATCCATAGATAACCCACACGTATAGGTTTGATGAAAAAAAATTTTGAAATTCAGTTCTAAGTAGGTGAACCCCAAAAATAAAAAACTACTTACTAGATCTCGTTCAAACCAATTTTGAGTGAAAGTTTATATGGTAATGTACATCATATATTTTTTTTAGTTTTATCATTTTCTTATTTTAGAAGTTACGGGGGGGGGAGACACTATTTACCACTTTGGAAGTGTCTCTCGCGCAAAATATTCAGTTTAGAAAAAAAAAATATTAGAAACCTCAACATCATTTTTGAAGACCTATGCATAAGTACCCCACACGTATAGGTTTAATGAAAAAAAATTTTTTGAGTTTCAGTTGTAAGTATGGGAAACCCCAAAAATAATTGTTTTTTTTGAATTTTTGTGTAAAAATCTTAATGCGGTTCACAAAATACATCTACCTACCAAGTTTCAACAGTATAGCTCGTATAGTTTCGGAAAAAAAAGGCTGTGACATACACGGACAGACAGACAGACAGACATGACGAATCCATAAGGGTTCCTTGTCTTTGACTACGGAACCCTAAAAAGGAGAAAACATCCTTTTTCGGAGATGACAGAACAACTAATTATATCAAAGGTTTGGAAGCAAGTGAAAATGTACCTAATCCCGCTCTGCTCAGCGCTCATCTTATAAGCAAAACTGAAATCTGAGTTGTAAGATTCTTTGCAAAGTATGCTGAGTTTCTTAGCTACTGGGTGTAATGTCCAACTATAAACTTAGCTCTCAACTCGCGCTATATTGGTTTTTGTCAGTTACGTTGAAGTACATTTCGGCAGGCGCTAAATTTTCGACTCTATTTCCAGCAGATACAGTTCAAATTACGTAAGGTGTTCTGTAATTTAAATGTTTGGTATCGATAATAATTCTTGCAATGTTGTAATGTACTTTTCCCAATTTAACATTAATAATTCGGAGGCTTTAGGGTTCCCCAAGGAGAGTGAAAGTTGCTTTGTTTGTCATATAATTTCATCATCATCATCCACAGCCTGAGTTAAACTACTCCTGAGCTAGTCTTTGACTTTGCTGTTCCCCATGGTCCTGTGTCAGCTTCATCCAAGTTGATGTTTGCAATATCGTCTGCCCATCTCGCTGCTGCACAACTAACGTGTATGTAGCCATTAGGTGCCATTCAGTTAACGCCTTCCTCCACCTTCATCACGCTGCCTCGCCTTTTATAATTAACCATGTAATATATAGGTACATGAAGATTGAAAAGATTATTCTCGAACACCCTTTCGTCTTTCCGTAGTGTTCTTAAGTAAGAGAAAAAAAAACCGGGAAACTTCCCGTCTTCAGCTTCAAGACAAGAAAGCTCATAAAAGGCTTACTGCTTTAATTATCCGCGTCTAGTGTTAACGAATTGGGGCATTATTCAAATCCAGCAGTTCGGAACAGAAGCTCGTTTGCACCTACTCAGAGTACTCAGACTTTCGAATTATTTCATGTAAATTAGGATAAGCCATTTGGATGCAATTTCTGGGGAATATTGCAGTGAACTATTTGGCTGATAATATTCTGTATGCTGAGTAGGAATACTGACCAAATTCAACACGCAAGAAAATGTACAGAATTGGTGTACCCGTATCCAAAGGGTGCCAACGAGACCCCTATCACTAACTTTTCACTAGAAACGGGATATTTACCATGAGTTTTGAGTTTTAATTGTTTCCGATATTTCGGCACAGTTGCGTGCGCCATGATCACGGAAGAAATAACTAAAGTCTTTATGAGTAGATGTTATTGGCAGATATATCGATCTACCCTCTTTCTCACTCTTTTATTAAGAATGATACAACTACAAAAAAAAGCCTGTTCCGTATGTCCGTAAATATCCCGTTTCTAGTGAAAAGTATGTACATAACCATGATAGTTTAAAAAGCCCTATCACTAATACTACATAATGTGTTCGTCCATCTGTTTGTCTATAATCTCGAAAGATAAAAGTGGCCTGTTGAAATTTCCACAGATGATTTGTTGTTATAACATGGTTCATACATGGGTATGTATGTATGTACATACATACATACATACATACATACATGCCTTTTTTTCGAAAGCGTAGGCAGAGCCTCAGTTGGCCTCTTTTCACCGTGGGTGGGGAATCATCATCCTGGGAATATAATCTCCCTAAGAAAATAATAAAGATATAATCTGTGACTTGAAAACGAAACAGATAACGAAACAAGTACTATGCGTTCTTCCATACGAGTTAGGCCAGTATATACAAAGAAGTTTTTATTTAAAAACACGGTTTTCTAAAATTATTAATCGGAACCGAGATCTGATCAAATTGAGCCCAAATACTGCCAGACAAATTAATAATTGATGAAATCCGTTGTCCACCTTCCTTCTCCATCATCAGATCAGCTTTCTGCCACCATAATATTGTATTGTCATCGGAACTTAACAGATATGCCAGATTTAATATATAAACGTCAGATTATCTAAGTACTTGTGGCTGTGTATCGAAGTAATAGTTACAGAGCGTTGAAAAAGACGCGTGAGAGGAATAGGAGCTTGCGTTAGCCGCAAAATTATTTGACGAGCATGTCTTAGACCTGTGACCACTAAAATATGGCTCAGCATTTCAAAGGTAAGCTTCCAGCTTCCGAATTATTCAAATTTAACCAGGATTTAGCAAGGACGCAGTCTGTCGACCCCGGAACGGGTTCCGTGCTGAATTTTTAACCAATTTCCTGAACTGCGGGTTTCAATTTGACTCCTATTGTATGGGAATCGTTTCGTGAAAGCTTTTTCGCGTTTTAATTCTGCAAGTTTTTTATACATTGACATCGTTACAAAGTGTCTGTTTGTATTCATTTATTAACTACACTACAAGTTAGAACTTAATTATATGTAGAATTAAATTCATATCAAGGCGTCCATCATAAATTTATTGTAAAAAAAATATTTTTCTATACAAGCTTTTATAAAATTAGTGATCGGATCGGTGTGCTGATCGAAACGAGCCTAAACAGTCTATTATCCACTATTGTCTAGGACTTCCGTTGTCCACCTTCAGTCTCCTTCATCATATTATCAGCTCGCTGTCACCATCATATTGTATTGTCGTCGGAACTTGATAGGTATGCAAAATTTCATCTCAATCGGTTGAGGATAATTACTTTAAAGTTCAGTTCCATGTTTTGACCGGAACATACATACTTACATACAAACATACACAAGTAAGGTGGAACGTTTCGCTTGAGGCGCGAAATTCAAATATTATTGTGTTTATTGCTCATCACGGCTCACCAACACGTTTTGAGATAGCAAAACCTGATTTTTCGGAAACTAGGAGACCTATCACGCATAATTTCCGTAAAGTTAGGTTTCGCTATCTCAAAATGTTTATGTGCTGTAATGAGCAAAAACACAATTAAATTTGAATTTCGCGCCTCAAGCGAAACTGTTCCTATTTACGCTAGATTACGAAGTAACTTTGTATTGACGTGATAAATTAGAGAGGTTGTCGACCCCAGTGATTGATGAATGTCTTCGGTATCGAAGGGGAGTAGTTAAGTTATGATGGCTCTTGAAGGGTGACTGCTTAGGCTTTTGTTGAAGGGTGTAGAAGTGTAAATAAATGGACAGCCTTGGATTATATTAATATTAAAGCGGGGAGATACAATAGACGTTGTTGATGACATAGTTAACTGTAGTTGACGTCTACATTCCAGGATACAGTTTAGTTTATTCAAGAGTTTCTACTGTTTTCCAACTGCATCCTTTTTACATGCTTTTTTATTTTATTTTTAAATTGCAATGTAGTATGTTTGTCTGGGTGGAATCAGGTTTAAGATATGTTTATTTTCCCAAAAGAATTAAATTCACTTATATGAGAAATACAAGACTAAGTGTTCAACATAATTGTTGGGCTAATCGTACTCTTACACAGTATAAACTTAATTTATAATTAGAAATAAAAATAACATGTAGGTAGTTTTACATTACTATTGTAAACAGTGTCGCTCGAGCTGAGGTTCGCGACAATAGTTCAGTCAAGTTATTATACTCAGAGTAAAGTGCAACTGGAAGCGACAACGACTGATCTGCGATTCTTAAGTGTACTTAGTTTTTAATTATTGTTATTGTTTTTCGCTTTTATTATCTTTGCATCTAAATAGATTATAAGTGAGGTTAATTTGTTTGTTTTTTAACAAAGTATATAATTTATAATAGGTATATATTTTAGTAGTTAAATGTAACAATATAAATCCATCTTCTACACACAACATAATGTATTGTAAACATACCTAATTCTGTTGTTACTTATTCATAAAGGTAGATATCAATTAGTATTTAAGTAGGTATTATTGTGGTATGAAGCTTCTATTGCTTGTAGTTATTGAACTGCGATCCCACGATTTTAGGGACCCCTTTAATATATTTTATGGTCAAGTTATTCTCGCCACTGTCAGTCCGATGTTTTAGTTCTTCTTTGATATTTTTCAGGTTCTCTTGTTGTTTGGGTGTTTGATCAGAGAATATTTTAATGGTGTCACTTTTTAGAAAATTTCTGTTGCGGAGTATGGCTTTAGCTGTCTCTTGTGACTTAAAGCACACCTTCATAAGGCGTATTTTGTCGGGTCTGTATATCCCAAGGCGGAAAGTTTTCGTTGGTTCAGCGCATTCAACATCGATCAATTTGGAAATTTTGATTACTTCACTTTTATCTAAATTCATCCTTTCTTCTCGCTCCTTTGACTCTGGCTCAGGTACTCCAATAAGAATTATATTTTTGCTTCTCAGTTCTCTATCAGTTAGTTCGGCCATAATATCTTCATCTGAAGATAACGACGAAGATGCAGGGCTTATTTTTAGTAACTTTACCTTGGATTCCAGAGCTTCAATTTTATTTTCAGTTGATAAATTCTTGTTGGACAGATTTGTTATATCTAATTTAATTGACTTCTGTTCTGAGGAGAGGCTGTCAGTCGTAGATTTTATGTTTGATAGGTTTTGTTTGATTGAAGTAATATCTTTGGACATATTGTCCATAGCATCTTTTTGGTTAGTAGTTAGTGTTACTAACATCGTCATCATCTGCGCCATCTGCTTTCGCATTTCAGATAATTCTGTCAGAACGATTTCATAGTCATCAGTAAATTTTCGCTTATTACGCAATGCTCCTCTGTAGGACTCAGGCATTTCTGAGAGTGGATTATTGCTTGTGAGATTGGGTTGCGAGTCACTACGCCCCACACCGAGGCCACTTCCAGTAGGTGAACGTGTTACACTCATGATCCTTGTCGTGCTTCCGTACCGGTTCGAAGTCCGGAGGAATCTTGCAACATAATTTTGAAGCAGTTATCCTCAACCTATTGACCTGAAATTTGGCATACCTGTCAAGTTCCGATGACAATACAATATGATGGTGGCAGCGAGTTGATCTGATAATGGATATGGAAGGTGGACAAAGGAACTCCTCGATGGATAATAGTAGACTGGCCGTGTTTAGGCTCATTTTGATCAGCACACAGTTACGACCACTAATTTTATAAAAGCTTGTATTGAAAAACATATTTGTCACAAAAATCTTATTTATGTTTTATAAAATCAAATTATAGGTTGCTTTCTCGAAACAGGAAGGCTTCTCTGTATCTTTGGCAATGCCAAGAAAATATAACAATACATCTGTGCCGAATTGAATAAATTTAACAATGAAAACAAAACCGCAAAATTGATAAACAGCGCCGAATTGTACAATTGAAGCATGTTCTAAAACTGTAGGTAAGTGTTAGATTTGTAATGCAATAATAGTAAGTTATTTACGGAGCTAGGGCAATAAGTTCTTGTTTCCGATGAAATGTTGCAGGGCCACGGCAAGCGGTGGTCTAAGTAACGAAACAAATACAATCTTTCATCATCATCATCATAATCAAACCACTGCAGTTCACCACTGCTGGACGAAGGTCATGACGCGCCACTTTTGTTTGTTTTAAAAGGTCTTTATTACTAACTAGTGGAATGCCTGCGACTTCATCCGCGTGTACTTTTCCATACTTAAACACCCCGCTGCACCCTCTTAGGGGATTCATTTCTGGAATTCCTTTCTTAGTGCACACCTAGACCATAAAAAGAACGTACCCTCCAAATTTCAGGTCTCTAGGACTAATTTAGGTTGGTTTAGGTTTTTTTTTTCTCTGTGCTTTGATATTCAGTCAGTCAGTCAGCCAGTCACGCATCGATTTTATATATATTGATAAAATATACAACTTATTATAACTAAACACAGTTTAGTAAAATACAGCTTAAATTAGAAGTAACTCGGCATGATAAAGCGCATAAATTTAACAAAATTGTTAATGTAAATATTGGGCACTTTGTAAATCTACGTTTTGTGATATTATATGCAATTAACATATAAGGTAAGTTGGTATACCGTTAGGTATGTGAGCACTTTTAATAGCGCGAATATAAACATGGCGTTCCACTGAGCCCGGTCTTCGGCACTCCTCATCCAGTTTCTGCCAGCCACCCCGCGCATTTCGTCGCTCCATCTATCCAGAGGATGCACTACACTTTAAACAACCTCCTTTTATCTCTTGCATCATCGTCATCATCATCATCATCATCAGCCTGTAGAAGTCCAATGCTGGACATAAAGCGCTATAGAGCGTCACGATAAACGGCAGTCAATTGACTTTCAAGGAGGACTTTCTGACACTGCGTCGGTCCACGTCTTGGTAGCAACTCGATAATCTTTATTCCCCAGCGGTTGTCAGCTCTGAGAGCTATATGGCCTGCTTATTGCCACTTCAACTTTCATACAAATACATACGTCATACAAAAGCTTTAGTATATTAAATATGTTAAATATTGCATTTATTTATAACTAGAGGAACGACCATAGACCATAAATCAAGATAGACACAGCAAACACTTAAATTTGTATGAAACCAAGTGTGCCTTTTTATTTTGTACCTACTATGCTACGATATATCTACATTCGCACGGCTAGCTGATTTCGCTAATAGTTCACTATTGCGTCATTAGGCCCGACGTGCTATCGCAAAGACGGCCGAAAGCGAATTGATTTGAGATTTGCTAATAGGTGCATTGCACCTACTTCGGCCGGGGAAAGTGACACGCAAAGATGTTGCATTTCCATACAAAACTCAACATCACCACCACTTTAGGGGTGAATTTCGGAAATTCCTTTCTCAGAATTCCCCTAGACCACAAAAGGAATGTATCCTCCAAACTTCAGATCTCAATGACTCATGGCTTAGGCCCGTAGTGTCAATAGCAGTTTAATTAAAAATTCTAAGTTTAAACTACTTCTGTTAATGGACAGAAATTGTTTAAACTTAGAATTATAGATTAAACTCCTAATGATGTTACGGGCCTTAGTTAGGTTGTACGTTTATAGTCACTCAGTCAGTCAGTTAGTCAGTCACGATAGGATTTTATAAATTTAATTAAGTTAAAGCCGTTTTGACTGAGAGAACGGAAATGTCAACGATAAGTTACGGATTTCACGGTTTTAAATCATTTAAATCTGCAATTAAATTAATTTCAGAAAAAATAATTTCAGTAAAAATTTATTTTAAATCTGATTTAAAAATGGTGAAACTTTGACACGAAAGAAGAAGAAAAAATCATTTAGGTAATACTAGAATTAAATAAATTCTTCTTCAATACATTCATATAGAGTCTATTTTCGAATATAAATTCAGGTAAAGAATGAACCATAAAAAGTCATAACTCCAGCAAATTTTCTGCATATAAAATTATCAACTTCTTATCCAAGCTGATGATTTTACCTCAAAAAGGTCTTCAACCTCAATTTCCCTGAAAACCGTTGAATACTCATAAGTCAGCTAAAAAGAAAACGCTCTTAGTTCAAAACTTCTTCGCGTTACTTGGGAGGGAAAATTTATTCATAGAATTCAATTTACTCCAGGTGTGGTCTGACCCTTAACGGGGAATAAACGGCCCCATTACGGGTGACGTTGCCTTTGTTTTTTTTTTGCAAATAAGTTACCGAGACTCGGTTAAACTTACACAATTTGCTAGGTTTGTAACTTATATAATTTGTTATGTTTAAAAAAACAATTTGTGAAATTTTGAGAATACATTAAAAAGCGGCCAAGTGCGTTTTGGGCCACGCGCATTGTATGGTTCCGTTGTTGTCCACCACAATATGCGGACTTAAATGGGGGTTTTCCTGTTTAACACAACTAACAACTTCATTAGCATACACTCCTGACATATCAGCAAGATATTCGTTCGCCATGGCACGTAGGTTGAGGTAATTTCCCTACAGATAACATTATCTGATCTGACCATTACCAATGGTATCCAAATCCCTACAATCCGATGTCCATTCCTCATCTACGTACATAAATTAAACATTTTACGGTCCATCTAACTCATTCAACCCCCTTTTTGAAAAGGTGTAAAAGTTTTACCTGTCGTAAAACAACCTGCGCTTAGACCCCGGCGGATGATTTTATTGAACCTGTTTAATACGTCATAAAAGATTTATTTATTGTAAGCTTTTGTTATTTAATGTGATGCTTATTTGTGTTATGTTTAATTGGGTGTCTTCTTGTATTTTAATCAGCCTAGTATAATATTATTCTATCGTGTTTCTGGTACAATGATCCCTCGGAATTATAATGTAGGTAGTAACTATTCATTCATATTTTAAATAAAAGCTTTTAAAAACGCAATCACTAGCAAAAACATTAGAAAAATGTTGCATATTTTTAATTTGAATATTGTACTTCATTTAGTGGTTAAAAATAAAATCTTAGATAAGGCATTTGCGGCATACCCCACCCTAATGAAAATTCAGTTGCAAGATTTGACCCGAACTTACATACTTACATACACATATTGCAAGTTAAATAAAAGCTTGTAAAATGGCTTTGATTGATCAAAATACTCACACCATACTTTTCGACTGGTTTTCAAAATGAGGTCTGGTTTTCAATTGAATTGTGAAATCGGTAAAAGGTTTTGTATCAATTTGTACATAATACTGTCCCAGATACAACTTGCCAGACTATTCAGAAAATATTTTACCATTATTAAAAACGTATCAGTGAAACGAAATGTCAATATTTCAACAATGCGCCACAGGATGTGCTGCCAACCATCCGACTTTTTTCTAGTTGCCGGTTTACTTAGAAATTGTTAAAGTTGAAATATAAATTGTTAGAATTCCATATGAACCGTGGACCGTTTCGCTTGAGGCGCAAATTTCTAATTTTATTGTGTTTTTGCTAATCACAGCTCATCAACACATTTTGAGGCAGCGAAACCTAATTTTGTGTAAATTAGGAGATGGATATTTTGATTCAAATTGTCTCATAAATATCATTAGTTTAGGCAATAAACAAAAATATCACTGTAAAAATCATTGAAGCACATTTGTAGCTAAACTAATAATAAATATGAGACACTATCAATAAAAAAATGTGTGTTAGTTCTCCTAATTTTCGTAAAATCAGGTTTCGATATCTCAAGATGTGTTGAAGAGCTGTGATGAGCAAAAAACACAAAAAATAATACTTTCGCGAAACGTTGCATGAGCAAAAACACAATCAAATTTTAATTTCGCGGCACAACCGAAACACAGCCAGAACAAATTTTATACCATCCTACCAACAAGTCCGGGTAATCTCTTAGTCGGCTTTTACGACATCTATGGGAGGAGACGGAGTAGTCTATTCACACCACGCCGGACACACCACGATACAAATTGTGAGTGCCAACATTAAAGGTAAATAATAGTAGTCTTAGTAAAAATAAATAATAAAATGTAAAAGAAAATTGTTGTTCCGTCTTTTTTTTCATGTACCGTCGACTCTAATATTATCGTCTTATGAAGAGACCTATATTTTTTGAAGCACTCGATGTAATGAAAACGCAATTCGAATCGTCAAGGGACGATTATATTTCAGTACAGTATTTTATCTCGAGAAAACATTTGTAGCAAAATGTTTTGAACATCTTGAAATTTTATCCTGTTTGTATCGAATTACTGGCTTCGACAGCTTCGCGGAATTTCCCTGTACGTCAAAAATTAAGGAATTTACCTTGACGTTTGTGAAGGAGTTTGTTTGAAAACGATACCATGTTGATTATAGACCGAGCGAGCGAAGTCTTAGCAACAACTGTCATAACTTGCTATTATCTCTCAGGATATAGATGCATTTGTGTGTAGGTAACTTTTTAAAGTTAGTTAATCTTGACGATACTTTCTTCTTGCTATGCAGTTTTATCTTTTTTTTTTTATTCTTCAATCTTAAGGGACATTTTCGAGTTTTAGCCAATTAACCTAGTGTGCTGTAAAGGTCCTACGAAGAATAAATGAGTAGTATCAGTCACTTTTCTCTAATTAAAGTTCAAGTTCATGAATGAAAAAACTTTATAGTCTTTCGATAAATTTACTAGGTACATTTTTAAAGAAAATTCAAGGCTCCTAAGATAAAGTTACTTATTTATTCAAGAACTCGAACAAAGTACGAATTACCGAAATACCATCTTAGCGATTAAACTCAAAGTTTCTTGTTTAAATTTATTGCGAGGACGCTCAGTTATTTTTCAATTTGGAAGATCACTGGAACGCGCTTTAACTGTAGTTTAAGCGACGATTAAGAGAAGGCAAACTTCGGTATTGGTATGGAAAGAAGAAGGAATGGCTATTTTGTTTCGCTTAAAAAAGCGCTTTAAAAGCTATTTCAACTCGTTAAAAGTTGTGATTTGGAAACAGTGTCTTGGAGTTGGTGGATATATTTTCATTGTAGGAGGTTTTAAGTTGACATTATGGAAAAATGCTTCGCTTTCGCTATTTTGCTCTTTATGATTATAAAGCTGTTTTCATCATGTTAACGAATGTAAGCACGAAGATGGAGGGGTCTATTCTTAGGCCGGACACACCACAGCACATTATTATTATCATTATATTGAATGGGTTCTTGCTGGGATCAATCTTCATATGTTAAGTATGTATGTGATTGTTGGGTGATATGTTATGTTTCAAGTGCCAGCAATTTTTATTTAAATTGAATTGAATTGAATAATTACTTTTTACATATATATTTTCACCTTCGTTTTACCGCGATCTCTCTTGTTGGTAAGTAACGATGTGGGCGACGATAGAGCAAAAAGGCACAGAAGTATACATTTACTGTGACAAAGGTCTAAAAGGAACCTATTCAGCCTTGCCTTGAAGACACCCAGATAATAGTACGTATTCAGGAAAGACAGACGACACGACGGTAGGGTGTTCCACATCTTAGAAGTTCGCAAATTCCTAAATAAGTTCAGCGACGGTCATAAAATGAATAAAAAGCTCCGGTTGGAAATTTTATGTATTGTTTTATCTTCTAGTTAGATAAGATTTTTAATTGAAAATTTATACAATAAGGGGTAAACTTCAATAAATATTTTACCGTGCTCTAATGAAAGCTGAATATCTTTAAAATAGTTACTCCGTGTTTTGTCTCTATCGATTGAATTTGTAACTGCTTGTCAATGCAAAAGACAAAATACTGTGTAACTATTCCAAAATTAATTCGAGGTTTATTTTAAATAAATAACGGCTTATTAAATTACCAGGAAATCAGTGATAGACGTGCTTACAGGATCCCACTTCCTAATATTAAGTCAGAAATAGCCAGATGCAGTCCGACTTTCTCACTTCCGAACACCTACAACAAAGTGAGTAAATTATGTGATATCAAAGAATGCACTTCCTACACTTTTAAAAAAGATGTTAGAGACTGGCTACTTGGGCTCTCCTACAATGATGTTGAAGACCTAATCTAGATTTCTGAATTAGCGCACTAATACACACTCGCTCACCTACATCCACACTCACACACCTACATTTACACTCACACACCTACACCTTCACACTCACACATCCACACCTTCATACTCACACATCCACTTCCACACAATCACACCCTCATACACAACACATACATACATTTACAATATAATTTGCCATTGTCTTTAGCTTTTAGGTTTTTATATTTAACTATATTTTGATTTCAAAATTACTTGCCAACGCACTCATTTATTAGATGCACACCATAGAGATGTTTTTTTTTTATTTATAGATGCACACCCAATATAATAGTGTCAAACTTGTTGTTAACTCGTACTCCTGAGGCCCAAGATACAGGCATTCACGCCTAGTTTGGGCCTTACTGTTAATCTTTAGAACTAAATATATTAGTAGTACCTAACTTAAGTCATTTGACGACCTCTGTGGTGCGGCGGGCGAACGTTCGCCTGCGACGCAGGAGGTTGCGGGTTCGATTCCCGCCTCCGAACAAATATTTGTGCGATCTGCAGATATTTGTTCTGGGTGTTCTGGGTATTTTCTATATATAATAAAAAATATCTATCTATGTAATATATTGTATTAAGTATATCAGTTGTCTAGTACCCATAACACAAGCTCTGCTTAGCTTGGGGCTAGACAATGTTGTGTGAACTGTCCAGCATTATTTATTATTTATTTATTTATTCTGTAAAACTTTTTTCTTGAAAAAAAAAAAATACCACTGTATTTCATCGCTTTGCTGACGTTACGAGACTGAATTCAGAAGCGTCTTCATCATCATCATGAGCACCGTGTTCATTATTACAGTGGTAAATAAGCCGTTATTTATTTAAAATGATTCCCAACTACTATAGTTTAAATTCTCGAGTTTTATTGTTGGTTACAACAACTTATCAGGGGAAACTTGTAATTATTGACCTTCAGCATACGTGTAATTTGCATGTACGTATGTATTAATGTTTATTTTTTTGTTTAGGTACACAGCTTATTTAATTAGAATTCAAAAATATTACAAAAAAATAAAATCTAATCAAAAACAAAGCACATACATACATACATACATAGACACACGCCTTTTTCCCCGAAAGGGTAGGTTGAACCTCAAATGGTCCTCATTTCACGAGGGTTGCACCATCGTGGGAAATAGAAGTGACAAGTGGCGAGGTAATCGCCACCATTGCTTTCCACGACTAACTCTGCTAACGCTTTCTTTCAGTAACAATAAACCACATAACTACTCAATCTTCCACCAAAGTATTTTTATTTTGGTCGAAGTACTCAATAAAAATAGGTGTAGCAGTTTACAAAAGTGTTTTTTTTAATTCCGATTTCTTATTTCTCCATTTAAATGGATTCTAGCTTTAGTTATATCGCGAGCTACTAACCGTTTTCCGTGAAAGTATTGTTTTGACACCGTAAATATATTTGAAAGCTCGACATGAGACTAGAAATTTCCAGAAAATATGTTATTTTCGTGCATAAAGTCGGATCTTGCGATAATATTTCACCGTTCAAATGCAGGTGCGACGGGTCCTATCTGTCTTTGAGTCTGAAAAATGTTTAACTGTGCTGAGAATAGGTACGGGGACGGGTTATATTTTGCACTTAAACGACAGCTGGTTAATTTGTTTTTATAAGCTGAGCAAGGAGTAGCCAAAGTTACAAAATCATCATCACCATT
Source organism: Operophtera brumata (assembly GCA_932527175.1). Taxonomy (NCBI): domain Eukaryota; kingdom Metazoa; phylum Arthropoda; class Insecta; order Lepidoptera; family Geometridae; genus Operophtera; species Operophtera brumata. Next base: position 33,418,292 of record OW052227.1, on the reverse strand, counting down.
CTATATGGGGTGAGAAGCGTAACCTTGCCGTAACACAGTTTTTGAACTAGCACGGAAGGCAAAGTTCTCTTAGTAGCCTGGCAATGTTTGTCCGGGTGGAATATGTTTGTCCGGGTGGAATCTTGCAACTGAATTTTAAAGCAGTTATCCTAAACCGATTGAGCTGAAATTTGGCTGCTAAGTTCCGATAACAATATAATATGATGTTGACAGCGAGCTGATCTGATGATGGAGACGGAAAGTGAACAACGGATCTCCTTCGATGGATAATAGTAGACTGTTAGGCTCATTTTAATCAGCACAGCACGGTTACGATGTCAAATTTTATAAAACCTTGTACCTATATAGAAAAATGTACAACAAACTTATTTATAAGCTATGCAAGAAGTCGCCAAAGTTACAAAATCATCATCATCATCATCATCATCATTGGCAGCTCGTTGTTACCCACTGGTGCGCAAAAGCCTCAAACGCTACTCGAGACTATTCTTTTATTTTGGGTACTACAACGATGTCATCCATCCACCTGGCTACCGATCTGCCAAGGACTCGTGTATCCTCTGCGCCACGTCAGTCAGGGCCTTACTCCATCTGCCATCACCAAATCCTGCCAAATAATACCTATTGCATACAGCAGATATGAGAATGTTGAGATGGATGTGTGGAGTAACAAGAATGGATAAAATAAGGAATGAGTTTAAAAGAGGAAGTTTGAAACCTTGGTATGGGCATGTTATGAGGAGGGATGAAACGCATGTAACTAAGAGAGTTATGAATATGAATGTTAGTGGATAGAAGGGAACAGGAAGACCTAAGAAAATATGGATGGATTGCGTGAGAGATGATATGAATGAGAAGGGAGTGAAATATGAGGTGACAGCTGACAGGGGAGAGTGGAAGAAAAAGACGTACTGCGCCGACCCCAATTAAATTGGGAAAAGGGCAATACAATGATGATAGTGTTTGTTTATACATAGCATAGTACTTATACATAACATAGCATAACACCCAAAAGTCATATACGTAGTCAAGATCCCACACTAGGATTCCCTGTGTCGTGGGTATCAGGAACTACGAGTACTATATGGTACCATAAAACTCAGACGGAACAAATATTTGCAGATCATACAACATTTGTCCTGCAGCGGGATCGAACCCGCTACCTCTCGCATGTTAGCTGGCTACTTGCCCGCTACGCCACATAGGTCATCAGACCGTACTTATACCTTATATAGTCTTTGACTTATACTGGCAGCATTATGATGCGTGAGTTTTTTTTTCCCCTTCTTAACCATGGTCCGGTTGTGTAGTCCGGCCAGCCTTTCGTCACCCAGTCTCCGTGTTGTACCTGTCTGTACTATTATGTATTCTGTGGTTATACTATAAAATTCGAATGATCCTTGGAACAGTTACAGGGTGTTTTGTCTCTTGCATTGGCAGGCAGTTTAAAATTCGATTGAAAGAGACAAAACACGGTGTAGCTATTCCAAGAATGATCTTGGTTTATTAGTAGTACGTTCTATGTACCTATAATCTTTTCAAATCAACTTTTAATTGCTTTCTTAATTTCAGAAGCTATGAATTATGATTAGCAGTTCATATCAAAACAGCCTAAATAAATGTATACGCAGGAATAAAATGGAAAGGGCTCACCAAGTTCTTAGCTACCACAGACCACTGCTAAAGTTACAATCGCAATTATTATTCTAAGAATACAAAACCCACAATCCATAAGTAATTAAAATTTAAATTCTAAGGTATTTTCTTCATTGAAATCACAAGGATCATTTTGAATGGTATGCTTAACTTTAGTTAATTTATTGACTGTTCCAACCCGACCAAATAATAAGAATCAGGGATTTCGTAAAAGCCGTCTAAAGTATTACACCATGGATGGGCAGCAGCATCCACTTGAGTACTCAATATCAATACTGTGATCACCAATCCATGCCAAGACCTCGTCCAGCTGTGGACATCTAAAGATTGCTGTTGAACAAGTATTTGACGCACTCGCGTCATACTTCCTCGCAGGATCGACTCAGCTTTTTATAATATGAGCACTAATTACCAACTGAATTTTTACCTCAAAGATGGCCGAGTTTAACGAAACGAAATTCAAAATCTTAATTTGGGCTTATTGAGAATTGCATTAAACCTAAACAATAAGCTCTTCGAAACATAAATACCTTAAACTAACATACATATAAAAAACACTTTATTTATAAGTTAATCTACCACACGTGTGATTGCCGACGCGGCCCAGGGGATCAAGTTAAAGGTGGCCCTTGAACCGCCGGAACTTCACCCCCTTCAGCCAGAAGTCAGGGCTCAAGATGGTCTTCACACTTTCCGCAGGGACCCTCACCATAAATGAGCTAAAACTCACAATATGACGAGAGACAACTTTATGACCCTCAATCCCACTCCGGCTTTCCTTCTAATGTACTCCACCATCTCTGCGGCCTTCACGTCGAAGTAGACGCGGGACACGTAGATCTGCGTAGTAGGTACTTCCGCTCGGTAGTGCTGCTCACTGGACAAATGAGTACCACACTGGTAATGGTCCTATCATGTGCTGCTCACTGGACAAATGAGTACCACACTGGTACTGGTCCTATCATGCGACGCACTTTTGTACCTGTGTGGTTCAATTAGTTTAGACAAATGCAAGGTTTTTTTACATGATTATTCGACTTGATTGTGATTTGTCAATGCTAATGCGATTCCATTATTATTAATTCAGGCATTGCAAAGTTTATATTGACACAAGCAATATATGAAATCGCGAAATTATGCGACAGCATTTATAATAAATACTTAGTAGTAAGACGACGCAAAAGAGGAAGCCCTTGGATGGACCAAAGATATTATAAACACACATACATAAACACACGCCTTTTTCCCCGAAGGGGTAGGCAGAGCCACAATGGGCTTCTTTTCACAGTGGGTTGAAGTGGGGTACAGAAACGTTGGTCGTTCAGCAACGAGATGGGCAGACGATATCGCATGCATCGCGGGCTGAACCTGGATGAGACTGGCACGGGACCGTGAGAAAAGGCACAGGCAAAGAGAGGTATATACTCAACAGTGGGTGAAGTCAGGCTGTGGATGATGATGATGATAATGAGGATGATGGGTAAACTTTAATCTGGATTGATACAGGTTACCTTTTATTTAGTAAATGAAGCCGCATGCGGATGTTAGTGAAAACTAAAATAAAAACCAGAAAAACACGTCACGGAAAAACTAACCAGGAAAATATGTCTCACCCAACAAATAATATATTCGAAGACGACAGATGCACATAGAAATTCAAATAAGCTCGAAGCAAAACTGGATATTATATCCACACGTTGATCTATATCCATGGATAGGCTGCTGTCGAAACTTTTCTACTTGTATTTGATTTTCATCATGTTGGCGCTGTAGGTGATGACGTGCTTTACTGCTTTACTGGTAACTGTTTTAGCAGATTTGGATGGTATTTGATGTGTGGATGGGGGAGGGAGGGGGTAGTAATGGGGGATCCCAACAGTGTCCTGCACCGCCGTCTTTTGATTTAGTATTATAATTATCCTGTCCATCCAAAGGTTGTCTAGAAAAGATCGCTTTTAGCAATAAGGCTGCCCATTGTAAGACTACCCTTATCTGATAATCCAAAGCAGTTTACACAAGATGATGTAGCACTGGCAGTAAAGTGGATAAAACGTGGCAAGTCACCGGGTCACGATGGTCTTAGCATCGAGCACATTCTTTATGCTGGTGATATAATCTATGAGCACCTAAGTACGTTCTAGAACTTGTGTATTAGCTATGGATATCTTCCGAAAGAACTTATGAGGACAGTTGTGGTGCCTATTGTAAGAAATAGAACGGGTGATCTAAGTTCTTTTTCCAACTATCGCCCTATATCGTTAGGTAGAGTTATCGGAAAAGTGTTGGAACGACTCTCCAACCCGGTCTGCAGGATAATTTGAAAATTTATGACGCACAGTTTGGTTTTTGTCCTGGTCTCTCGACGGATTCAGCAATTATGAGTCTAAAAAGTACAGTCAACTACTATACCTCACAGAATACATCAGTATATGGGTGCTTTCTGGATCTGAGCCGAGCATTTGACATCGTGAATTATGAAATTCTGTGGGCTAAACTGACTGCCGCTAAAGTTCCAGATCATGTTGTGAATCTGTTGAGATATTGGTACGAAAACCAAACTAACAATGTTAGGTGGGGCGACACGACCTCTAGTGACTATAGACTAGAGTGCGGGGTTCATCAAGGGGGGTTGACCTCTCCTGACTTGTTCAATCTTTACGTAAACGGCCTGATCGGGGAGCTGAGAGGGACCTGGTTCGGTTGTTATTTAATAACCTGAGTTATGCTGATGATATGGTGCTTCTCAGCCCATCGATTAAAGGGTTAAGAAAACTTCTTCTAGCCTGTGAGCAATATGCTATTGCGCATGGGCTAAAATACAATGTGGCTAAACAGAAATGATGGTGCTGGTGGTGGTGGAATGGTGGAATGAATGGTGGTGGTCAGGTCGGGGTGAGGTCCAGAGAGAGTGCCCGAGGTGAGTATGAACGGCTCAACGATTAAAGTGGTTCAACAGTTCAAATACTTGGGGCACTTGCTAACCGAGAAGCTGCGAGATAACGTTGACATAGAGCGGGAGAGGAGAGCCCTCGCCGTGCTTACCCGCCGATTCGCCAACTGCAGCATAGATGTAAAAAATACGCTTTTTAAAGCCTACTGCCTAGGTATGCACACTTGTCATATTTGGTCCGACTATACTAGGAAATCTGTCAACACCATAAGGGTCGAGGATGAAAGAACTAAACTGACAATCCGATTTTTTATAAAACACTACGTTTGACTCATCATCATCATTCCAGCCGGTTGACGTCAACTGCTGGAAAAAGATATCTTCCTTACAATGCCATCAATACGCTCTTGAGCCACCTCCATCTTACGACATCCCGTGACTTTTCCAATGACATTTGTCCATCGGCCACCTTATAATTCTCCACTCAAAACAATTTGATTAAGTTTTGAAATAGGGAGCCACAGGCAAAACTAATCTCAGATGGTGCCACCATCGCTGGTGCTTGTCATTTAGTGGTCTTGTCTTTTTTTCATCAGAAGGGAAACGGTGTGTACCTTTATTTTTACACTGCAATGCACTACACAGAGGCATGTTTTATACCAGACTATTATTTAGTGTTTATTCACTAAAACTATCCATTGATATTTGACACGTTTGACAGTTTTTTTTCAACATTAATATACCTTTGTTTGGCTACGAAACAACACCAGCGATAATGCGCCACCTAGCATGATAAATATGCAGTGTGTCTCCCCAAAGAGATTCTATAAAACAGAAAGAAATAACTAAACGCTACTAAGTACTTGTCTAATACAAGGTATGTACAAAATACATATGAAACTGTTGTGCTACCTGAAGACCGCTGTGAAAGTGAGTTAATAAGGTTGGAGTTCATTTGTAGTGAACGCCAAAAATTTCTCCAGCAAATTACGTTTTGAAATGGTTAAGCAAATTAGTTGTAACTAGAACCTGGCACCCTATCTATGAAAATATAGGTCATTGTATCGAAGTCCAACGAGAATATTCCAGTAGGTTCCCGATATCACTTGTTTGCCTCACTGTTGACAATATTCGTTTAATATCCGATACTATGACATAATATTATTGTGAGTTTAGAAAAATATTGTTCGACAATATTGGAATGTATGTAATGTAAAATGGAATGTATGATAGTAAGTTTAAGAAAAGTTTAATCAAGAACTCTTAGCACGAATTTCTTGAGCAAGCGAATCGACTGCGTATTATAAAGTTAATTTTCAACATTGAACTCTAGTTTACAAGTAACAAGCACAGCTTTGTAAGGGCTCGCAAGATTTTTTAACTTGTTTTTTTTATTGATAACCCATTAAGACATTAATTACTTCGTTACATAATTATAACGGAGTTAAATATAAACCTAGACATGTGAGAGTGTTAATGAAGTTAGTGTGTAATAATAAAAGTAATTAATTATGTTAAAATTACTTAGAATTTTGTACATTTTTTTTTCACGTAATTATTGGCAAATATTTCATCTTCAAGTTGAACGTGTGATTCTGTGATGCGACGGTTTTTCACTAGGCAAATAATTGTTTTTCGTGATTTTCACTTACTTTTCGTTCCACGAGCGCTTGTCTGTCACTTTCTAACTTACCTGAAATTTAGTGAGTTAGAAAGTGACGGAATTTAGCTCTGGTTTACGCCTTAAGTTAAAAATTGCATAAATAATTAATTAATTGTTAAAACGTGTAATCCCATATCGTAAATATAAAAAATTACTATGTTTAGATGTTTTTTCCTCAATCACGCCAAAACGGCTGAAGCTATTTGGATGAAAATTGGTGCACAGATAAATTAAGACCTGGATATGCTATATGCTACTTTTAAACCTGATAAACGCGGGTGAACCCACGGGCGGACCATAGTTACTCAAAACACTAGGGTTTTTGAACCCATTGTGTTGGTAGTGATAGGACGTATTGACCTTAGTCCACCATATACAAACATAGACTTACCGCCGAACCCACTGTCCCCAATTGATGATAATTAATTAAACATTTATATTAACATCTCTATGACGTATTAAATTAAAGTCTGTGAATTTCGCTGTTAAAAGACAAACGTAGATGACTGGGTTCAAAGGTAGTACATACGTTGAATCAAAGAGCTACGAGTATATTGCCAATATAGTGTATTATTTTAATCAAAGAGAAGTGTTAAATATCGATCGCAATTCCAATATACAGATTCTGATTGGTTTTTGTAAATTAAGTTATTTTCATGAGGGTTTGTATTATCTTTTTAATTTAGTTTCAGGTTGTTTTTTTCGAAATTACTTAGATCAAGGAATCATGTATAAAATAAGATTAGTACCTACAATGAATCTCACTATCTCTTAATCACTAATGTAAGTGTACGCTAAGTTGATTGTAATATGTTTTGCAAATCCAATAAAAAAAAAAATAAAAAAAAAAAAAAAAAAATATACTGTTTGTTGGTAATACATACAGAGACACACGCCTTTTTCCCAGAAAGGTAGGCAAAGCCTCAATAGGCTTATTTTCACTGTGCGTTGCAGCATTGTGGGAATATAGACGTGACAAGGGGTGAGCTCATCGCCACCATTTTTTCCCACAACTGACTCGGCTATCGCTTTCCTCCAGTAATAACTAAGCTAGCAGCCTGGACAGATCTTATCTATCGAATCTTACTAACAGTCCGAGCAATCCTTTAGTCGGCTTTTACGACATCCACCGGAGGAGACAGAGGGGTCTATTCTTCGACCGGACATAATCATACACTGAATTCGACAGTCGTCACATCCATACAAAACCGATTCAGATGTCAGCACATGAATCTCCTTGAGAAAAGTTTAAAAGTATTTATTCCAAAGACTCGATTTACGAAAGTCCCATATAAAAATCAACAAGAAACACAAGCAATTCTTTACGAGATATTATTCTCGAAGTTGACTTTGTTCAGATACTTCATGTAAGAACATAAGTCGCATGTAATGAAATAAGTTTCAGTCCCTCGGCTATAAGTCTGGAGATTTTTAATACTTTAATATCCGTCTTTGCGAAAGTTGGTACCTACTTAGTCATTTGCTACGTGCTGTGTGCAATACCTCTCAGCTTTTTTAGATAACTAGCTTTTTGTACTGTGCTTTTTTAGATAGTAATGCATTCTGATATATCAAAATTATAAAAAGAAAGAAAAAAATAAAATTATTTATTTGGAACTGCACACATGGATTGGAGAAATGACAAATGGTAATACCTACAAAAGGCAAAAACTAAGTATAGTACTTATATCTAACTTAACTACAGTTAATTGAGTATCTCTCAGTGTCATCCACGCAGCGACGTCACAAATTGGAGACATAACACCCAACAGTCACATAATAGATCTGGTGGGTTACTATGAGCTCTTATTGCCATGCAGTTGATAAACTATTCAGTACAAAATATTGGTTCCGTGATGTCCGCAACTATATTTAAAGGCACAATCGCAGAGGGTCTACAGACTTCTGCGATTAAAGTTATTCAACGATGAAAAATGTCAACGATGAACCGATATTTTGTACTGAATAGTTTTTGAACTGAATGGATATAAGAGCTCATAGTAACCCCCCTGATCCCACACAAGGATATCGTGGCCATCAGAAACTACAAGTACCATGGTACCTCTATGACGACCTCGATGGCGCGGCGGGCGAAGGTTCACCTGCAACACAGGAGGTTGCGGGTTCGATTCCCGCCTCGGAACAAATATTTGTACGATCTGCAGATATTTGTTCAGGGTGTTCTGGGTATTTTCTATGTATTATAAAAATATCTATGCTTAGCTTGGCGCTAGATAATGTTGTGTGCACTGTCCAGCATTATTTATTTATTTATTATTTATTTACCACAACACCTAGACCCAGAACAATAATTTGCAAATCTTACAAACTTTCGTCCCGCAGCGGAAATCGAGCACACAACCTCTCACATATTAGCCAGCTACTCGCCCACCACGCCACAGAGGTCAGAGGACGAGGTTATATAACTAATAAAAATCACTAAGGAGTAGGTACGTTTACAAACATATAAAGACTGAGCTACAATATACTTCAGCCACGATCTCTGATTGAAATCAAAGTGAGAACTATTCGTATTCTGTTCCATCAATCAGAGTCCCTGGAGACGCCGGGAGTACCTCACAAACAGTGGAATTCAGGATTTGTTATCGGAAAATAGTACAGTCCTACGGAGTTTCTTTAAATATCGTGATTTATGTTAAACTATACAATACTTTAGTAGATGATATTTATTTTCTGAATAATTTATACAATATTCCTAGTAACTGCGGGGTTTTACCACGAGCTCTTATAACCATTCAGCTCAAAAACAATTCAGTACAAAATATAGTTTCGTCGTTGACATTCTCCATCGTTGATTATATTTAATAGCAAAAACCTAATAGACCCAGAACTAAAACGTATGCTTATTATAGTACATTATGGTAGTATTTAAATCCTCTTTGGGTACAAGTGTTATGTTATGTTGGCGATTACCGCTGAGGCGCCATTGAGACCCGAGCCGTCAGGTGAGGGTCTTAAGAGAGCCGAAGACGGTAATCATCAATACACACGTGTATAATACGACGTTGTTTAACACACTAGTGAAGAAATTAATAATAAAACAGAAATACACACTCTGTGTAAATGTTCATCTGTCTCTATAACTCACTTGTGAATAATAGCAATGAAAAAGTCACAGTCTGATTACAGGTGTAAAGCAGAAATACAAACTCTGTGTAAATGTTCAACTGTCTCTATAACTGACTAGTGACTAATAGCAATGAAAAAGTCACAGTTTGATTACAGGTGTCACTATGTGCCTAATTGCGGTGAAATTAGAGCCACTTTATGAGCAAGTGTGTTGAAAAAATTGTTATGTCGTTTCTTGCACAATCCGCGGAGTGGACTGGTGACCACATGTTTTTCTAAAACCTATCTCAGGCAAAAAAAATGTTTGTTGGCTCTCTTAAAACAAATTTACTTGGTTCAACAAATTTACAATGAAATCCTAGGCACGAGTTGTGTTACTTAGATGACTATGAAACCTTTTGTGAAGAGCTAAATAAACTTTTTTATTATTATTTATATATTCATCAGCATTTTCTTTGTATTTCATAAGCGCGTTTAATAAAGTTATAAAACAAGAGCCTTAGTAATAAAACAATAAAAATAAAGTAATGAATATTCAGTAAGTTAACATACGAACGACGAATTTTTACGCGAAGAATTTCATTATGGTAATACGCCCGAGGCAATGTGTTGGCTTTGTTGATAAACAAAAATATTTGATATACCTATTAATTTAGTTAGGTACATGAAAAATAATATTGGTGGGTATGTTTTTATTTGCTTAACTAATGTTATTTAAGTACGTTTATATACAACGTCTATTGTTTATATTTTTTATTTAATATATTTTCTTAGAAAAACAAACAGTACTTAAAATGTAATAATTTATTTATTAATTAAACTACTGACCATTAAGATGTTTCCGCATATTCCTTCAAAGGTAACTTGCTTATTGCAATACTTATTAAGAAATTTAAAAAAAAAAAAAAAAAAAAAAACAGCTATATGGAAACGCATCGAACCAGCGGTCTGCTATTTTTGTTGGGTGGGTTTAATAAAGTAGGTCCCACTTCCCACTTTGTACACATACACACGCCTGTTTGCCCGAAGGAGTAGGCAGAGCCTCAATGGGCCTCTTTTTACAGTGGGTTGCACCATCGTGGAATATAGGTAGACGTGACAAGTGGTGAGCTCATCAACGCCATTGCTTCCCACGACTGAATCGGCTAACGCTTTCTTCTAGTAATAAATAACACATTCCGTAATAATCTAGCAGCCAGGACAAATCTTATACCAACTAATCTTATCAACAGGTCCTGGTAATCCCTTAGTCGGCTTTTACGACATCCACGGGAGGCGAGGTAGGGGTATTTTCTTAGGCCGGACACACCACAGCAGACAAACATCTAACACACAGACACATAGACATCTAAATTTATCTAAGGCGTTTAGAACAAAAACCTAGAAAATGTAATCATCGCCATACAATTTTTCAGAAAACATATCAAAAGCTCGTGAGGAAATGGGATGTCAAGTCGGAATCCCGCTATGATTGAAGACAGCCCAAGATTGGCGTCTGACTTATTATTATTCATAGCTAGTAGGTAAGTAATATCAACTGGGGTCGATTCTCGTGAACATGAATTATTATCTCACTAGGAATACATAAATTATGGCCATGCGGTGTCCAGCCTAAGAATAGACACCTCTGTCTTGTCCCTTGGATGTCGTAAAAGCCAACTAAAGGATTACACCTGGTGATGGGCAACAGCATCTACCTAAGTACTCAACTTCATTTCATCATACTTCCTTTTTTTTATACAACTTGGTATGACGGATCAAGCAGATGGCCCACCTGATGTTAAGCGGTACCCTCTGCCTATGAACAGTGCATTACCACATAGTTCACGTCCACTTAGGACGCATCCTATGATACCTACATCGATCTCCAATCCGCCTTCCAAGCGTGGTTATTATGAAACCTGACGTGGCGTGGTCTGCGTCTGTTATGGTGTGGTGTTGATCAGTTCATTTCTGGTCTAAGTGACGGCCTACGGTTTTTGGAATTGTAAAAGACAGCCCAATTTTGTAAAACACGCATTTGCAAAGTTGGAAGCATTTTTTTTTAAACTATTTGGAATGACGGATCAATCAGATGGTCCACCTGATGTTAAGTGTTACACTCTGCCTATGAACAGTGCATTATCACATAGGTCACGTCCACCTAGGAAGCACCCTAAGTGGCATTGCACTGCGCCCGCTACCCTGAGACAAAAAGATGAAGTCGCATGTGCCTGAAATTTCACCGACACCGACACCCTTCAAACTGGAACACAGCAATGCGAGCACTACTGCTTTGCGACAGAAATAGGTATGATGGTAGTACATCCCCGTATGAACTCTTTCCCAAAAAAGCTCTACTACTACTAAAGCTGATTCTCAGGCGTTTTTCCGACATCACAAAACTCACAACATTAACGTATACGAGACCTTTCTCGAATGCGCGAGAATAGGGTCCCCGGAATAGAATTTATGTAGAGAATCGCTGTTTTGACGGCTGTGGTGGAGCGGGACGCATTAATTGATGTATGGTTATTTTCTGTGGTCTGGGAGCAGCTGTTATGTTGCATACGTAAAGCTTAGAGCACGACTCTCTGCTCTGTGACGTAAAGTTGAAGACAACTGACACACATGTTTTCATTGATGGTTTCTCATCAATATCATTAGTTTAGCTACGAACGTCGTTCTATTATTTTTACAGTGATTTTTTTGTTCATTGACATTCGTAGCTGTACTAATGATATTTATGAGACACTTTTAATCAAATCAAAACGAGTTGGCCTCTGTTGATGTCTTAGATGTATTTGACTCCAATAGCAACAGTTTTAAGCGATGTACCTACAGAATGTTAACAATGATAACAATATTTAATTATCTTTTCAGTTCCCGGTTTTTAGGGTAAATTAATTTATAACTATGCAACACTTTGACTTAGTCTTGTTTACATATTTGATTAAGAATCTAGAACAGGACAAAATATGCATGTTAGTGTACGCTAAGTTAATTGTAATCAGTTTTGTACATCCAATAAATAAAATAAGATATATAAAACATGCGTCTTACGCCTCATAATTTTCGCAAAATCAGGTTTTGCTATCTCAAGATGTGTTGATGAGCAGTGATTACCAATAAACAGAATAAAATTTGAATTTCGCGGCTCAAGCGAAACGTTAAACCTTAACGGATAGTGCGGAGCTGTTGACTGATTTGATACTCGATATATATCGGTTCAATAATAAGTAGGTAAGTACTTGCTCTGCTATGGTGGATAAGGTCGGCTCATGGCTGAACTGAAAAATGAGGCCGGCCACACAAACCCCTTAATAAACCCAAGCCTCCGTCACAACCTCAGTCACAGCCTTTAGAATTCACGAGTATCCCTTGCAATTATCATAAAACTCCATCGCCATATTCTGCATGCTCGCAGCAATCAAATTCGTTTGAACGAGTTTGAAAATAATATTCGCATTTCGTAAATAAACACATCTAAACAATAAATTCACAAGTTTTCTACGCAATTTAAATCTATACCTCACGCGGTGAGCAAAGTATTGCAATGCTCAGGTAATTTGGATGATTTATCGCCCATTACACACCGTTATTGGAGTTTCAAAAAAGTAAAGAGAAAGGGTATTGTTTATTTAAATAGACGCTTTTCTTCGTAAATAAACAGTTGTTTATTTGTTTCTTTCTGCGTTATTTGTACATGGAACGTTGTATTTAATTTTGTTGAGTAAGTTCTCCGTTCTCTTTGCTGTTCGTTACGGTAGGGCACGGCAAAATTACAAATCACATAGGTAATTGATTTTTATTAGAGTTAATCAAGTAAAATATTCAGATTAAAAATATGTGTTAATTATTTTAAAATTATAATTATAGTCAAAACTATGCACAGGATAATCTTAAATTACTGTTTTAAGAAATTGACTTTTGTCGATAAATAGGTATGGTGTTTAGATATTCCATCATCTGTATGGCACTGGTAATGGTGTGGTACTATAAGTGGAGTAAGTCTTCTTCTCTTCTTACATTCTTCTTTTTCTTCTTATTTCTTTATTCTTTTCTTCTGAGGAGTGCTCCAAACAATTTCGCCAATGTCAAGTGACATAATTATATATTTTATAGTCAAGTCGTCAAGAGTCTCCATCAAGTCATAACCCAGTTTAAGTTGTGGCAGAAAAACCGAGATTTTTCACGGAAAAAACTACTATTACGAAAAGACACGCAATACGTTTATAACAACATCACACATGTGCTATTTATCCAAGTTACACCAGTTAAAATGCCACAAGAATTACACGAAATAACTCAAAAAAAACACATCAAAATGTAAATGAATAAAAATTACGACCGTTTTTAAAAAAATACCACATTGAATCACTAGAGCAAGTCGCCTATCAAAGAAAACATAGAGTGCTGAGCTGTCAAAACCTCTGGAAGCCAGTGAAGCCAGCGCTCAGTTTGGCAGATGACAGATAGAGGATTTTGGCTTTACTGCTTGACCTAAATCCAGGTTTATCTAGCTCTGTTGTGAACCTTAAATTGATTATTGGCTGAAAGTAAATTTTCACGAACATTTAGTTCTTATTATATACAAAAACTATAACTATAGCTTATAGTTGTAACCTAAAAGAATAAGAACGCTAAATTCCTGGAAGCAAAGGTAGCTTTATTGCGGCGCATGTAAGAGGGTTTCCGCAATATTGTGACGAATAAAACCTAGTGTTCGTCGTTTCGACCACTTCTATGCAGCAGAGTGGTGTTAGGGCATCAGGGTATAAGATTATTGGGATATTGCATCATTTTATTTATTTTGCTACAATGTAGTTAAGTAGCTCTGTGTGAAGTCCAAGTTATATTGTAGAGAGTTATATTCACAGTCCTCCCTCATACAATGCTACGATGACTGGTCCTAAGCAACTTCTATCCACCGACTTCCTGTGTTGTTCAATGTCGTTGCTCCTTCGAAAGTAGCCTTCCTACAATAAGTCATACAGTTCATGGTTGCCACTCGAGAACCTAAATTTCATAACGGTTGTCGGTTCTCATATGGCCTTCCCATTGCCACTTCAACTTGCTCATTCTGTGAATTAATTGCTACATTAATTCTTATTAGATTGTTAATGTAAAACTGCATCATCGGCCCGCGTCATCTCATGTCTTAAGTCAAACCCACTGTGAATAGTTAGTTCTGGAATCGTAGCTAACTCCAAGCCATAAGTCTGCGAACCAGCACCGTGACGGAACTCTCCTTTAAAGACACGCCACTTGACTCTCTAATGTATGGATTGTTTTGGCAGACTCCTTTTAGGGTACTTTAAAAAGAAAAAAATAGTAAGACTTCACGCATTTGGAGTAAATTGACGATGATGCAAGATTTTATGGTAAAGACAAAAGCGGTTAGTGAAGTTATTTCTCTATTGCATCGCTTTTGTTATTTTTCGTAAATATGACATACCTACGTGTTTATAATACACTCGTTTTTTTTTCGGAAAGGGTACGCAGAAACTCAATGGGCCTCTTTCGACTGTCGTTGCATTATAGACCAGTGAGCTCACCGCCGCCATTGCTTCCCACGTCTGACTGGGCTAACGCTCTAGCAGCCAGGACAAATCTTATACCAACGAATTTTACTAACAAGTCAACCTATTGCACTCCGCTTCTGGAAACTAATCTTTCTACCACTAGCGCACTACTATGTCTTTGGATCTCCCCATCCAATTTCAGCCAGCCATTCTCCGCAAGTAGTCGCTCTATCTAGCCGGAAGACGCCCTACACTACGTTTGCCTAGATGCATCTTCACTCAAGAACTCGTTCATTCGAGTGGTTATCGGTTCTTTGGCAGACATAAACAGCCCGCTGCCATTTCAGCTTCCTAATCTTCTGGGCTATATGGATAAATATATATTGCTGAAGCTATCATAGAGTTACCACTTTCTTGGCAACACTTAAAGAAGTAAATATGTCCAGGGACAGGTGAGTAAGTGTCAATCGAGTGGACTTCGCAAGTGAATCCCAATCGTTCGACGTTTACTCGCCTGTCCCAAGAATATACCAAAGGAATTTGTGTAGCATAGTATTATGTCAAAACTAGGAATTTAACGAGGGTGACAGAATTAAACTAACCTAGCAATCAGAGTCCTAGGGAATGGGCAGACCATATTAATCGCAAAACTGATAATTGTTGGCGAATCAAGGTTCCAGAGTGGTGACTACGAACTTTATGACGCAACGCACTCACGTCTGACCGACAAAATTTTTTCAGGTTGCAGAAACTCGGTGGAATGGTATCAAGACTTACGGTACGCGTACACCGAACCCAATTCGTCGGGCGATTTCTGGTTCAGTTCGGACGACTATCTCGGACGTTCATCTGTATATACCACTTCCCACATAGGACGTTGCCGGTTAAGACGGTCAGATAAAGAAACAACAGAACTGACTTAAATCAATCAATACACACAGTGTAGTAGCCAGCAGACTGGCGAAAAATCACAACAAGTTCGGACTCGGCGGTTGATCGGCCGTTTTCTATAATGACCGACTCAGTCAGCCATGGACTTCTACAGGTTGATTATGATGATAATGATGAATAAGGAGAAAGATCTGTATTTAAATTGTAGCTATTAGAAAATTGCAGTCTGCTTTCCCCTGCGGCATACAGAATGAAGTTTATGTTTGTTACGTTGACAAATAAAACATGAAACCTTCAATAAATTGCCTAAAGATGAAGGCAAGAAGGTATTTCAAGTGTAATTGTGCTAGAGATCTATTCAGCTATTTCCTTCCCGTAATGAGGAACGTGACATTGAGATGGGACCCAAAATTCCCTGCTAACAAGCGGGTCTTTGCTAAATAGGTCCCTGACAACTTATTATTTTAGTAAAATTGAGCTTACTCACTAACAACGATCCGTACCTTGAAATATTGGTTGGATCGTCATTATCATCTTTAACAATCTGTTGAATTCCTCCCACGTAGAACACAATGACATATAGTATTGAGCCGTCATCATGCACCGACTTTCTGTTAGATCCAACAAGAGGTGGCCTTCGTTCACTGCATCGTACGGTTCGTGGGTGCTATTCGAAAATATTTAGGTATTCTTAGACGTGTATCGATAGATTGGGTAAAATTGTGAATTTACCTCCTTGTATTCTATTTAAGTGTCAATCAGAACTGATAACCCTTGGGGAAGTAAGGTTTTCGAGTGGCCACTACAAACCGGACGACGCAAAATAGAGACGCTCCCCTTACGATGGGTCAAAGACAATATAGAGGTCACAGGAAGGCGGTGGATGGAGGCGGCTCAAGACCATTTGTCGTGGGGGAGGCCTCTGCTCTGAGATACTGATCGTAATTTTAACCTTCTTCAGCCTTTCGTCCTTACGCTAGTATTATAATGTCTATGGTTAGAAGCTTGATATTAGTTTGCTTGGTATTCATTTCAAGACGATACCTTTAGCCGTTTTTGAGAAAAACGGCTCCCTGAGAATAAGGATTTAATTTTTTTCTGTTAAAACACAGAACCCTAAATACAGAGACAAGCACCTTGCTCTCATTGTATATCAATAAGAACACCGGATGTTAACATAATTTTTAACAATAATTAATAAAGTTTTATAAATCCAAGCTCCAATTTTATTTTAGAAGTAGAAATGATATTAAATAACTAACAAGTTTACATTAAATGTAATTAAGAAGTACCTTAGAAAGCATAAATTTAAATAAAATAGTCAGTGTGATGTTACCCCGGGGGGTCATTCATCCAAAAACTCTAAGCAAGACTCACGTCTGACTCTGCGTCGTCGTCACTTCAGTTATTTCGCAAAATATAGAGCCCATTTTTTTTTATCTATCATATTGTTTTAGCTTTAGTTTCTGTCAACCTAATTGTACTCCCAGTAGAAAAGATTGCCTTTGTTTTGACATTTTCGCTTGAAAACGATCTCCCCTGTTGGTAAGTGACGATGTGGCCGAAGATGAAGCACAAAGGTCTAGAAGGCACCTATTCACTCTAGCCTTGAAAAGACCCAGATTATAGTTTTCAGGAAAGACAGACGACGCTAGTGTATTCCACTCCTTAGCAGTTTGCATTATAAAGGTAGAACTGAAACGTTTAGTACGAATAGAAGGTTTACTAATGAGGTAAGGATGGTACCGAGCCGTGCGTCTGCTCGTCCTATGATGAAAAGGAGATGGTGGGATCAAATCGTGAAGTTCCTGAAAACATTTCCCAAAATGTAACTTATAGAAGATCGAAAGGCGACTTCAAGACAGTGCTCGAGACTCTACGAATGCCTCTAAGAATGAGACCCACTAAATGATAACAATGCAGAACTTCAAATAAAATTTGTATATAATATGTTAGAACAAGATAAGCAAATTGACCAATTAAAACAAAGTTCTAAGAAATGGAGCTATAATTTAGACTTTAAATAAGCAAAAACATGATACAAAGTTTTGTTATATTGTGTAATAGACAGTGGGTATCAATATCAGTACCGTGAAAGACTTGATAGGCAAGGAAATCTTAGATTAAAGAAGTTATCGTGCGATTGTTATTTAATACCGTGACTCACGTCCAATGAACAGCTTGGTCTCATAAAGTGGAGTAAACACGGTCACGGGCAACGCGCCAAGTTGGCCAGATGTCTACTTGTTTGCACCCAGGCAATAGGGATTATATCTGCCATCTTGATATTCAATGTTTTTATTGACTTAATTCAAGTTCTTATTAGAATATTATACAGAATGTCGTAGTTGACCGAGCAAGTGAAGCGAGCAGTCGTTGCAACAACTGGCAAAATTTGCTCTCATGTATCCGGATGTATTATATGTGTGGTAGTATTTGCGTTTTTTTTTTGTATACTACTTAGAATGACGGAACAAGCAAATGGCCCACCTGATGATAATCGGAACCCTTTACCTATGCACAGTGCATTATCACATAGGTCAAGTCCACCTAGAACGCGCCCTATGTGGCATTGCACTACGCCCGCTTACCTGAGACATAAAGATGAAAAGTCTCATGTTGTGCCTGTAATTTCACCAGCAACCATACCCTTCAAACTGGAACACAGCAATGCAAGCACTGCTGCTTTGCGGCAAAAATAAGTATGGTGTTAGTACTTCCCCGGACGAAATCTTTCACAAAAAAGCTCTACTACTACGCAAATTTTTCAACGAATCTAGACGATATTTGATATACAAGTTCTACAATTTCCTATGTTTTTTTTTTCGTCTGTGATTTTCGAATTTCCCTGGTCGTTAGTCAGGTCGGGTTTAAATAATTAGCCGTGTTACTACTATGGTAAAACCATGATAACCACGGGTAATAAACGAGTTATTTTGCCTAATGTGCTTTTGTTTAGTAGTTGTGGGGTTTTTTGTTCGTTGTTTTATCAATTTCTAAGCAAAGTGACTTTCTTAGATTTTTTTGATGAGTCACTTCTCAATTTTTTGCAGATTCGGAACCCCTTACACTGCCAACTCGAATAACAACCTTAATAAGTTTTTTGTTTTTTTTTGTAGCAATGGCGGCGATGAGCTGACCCTTTGTCACGTCTATTTCCCACGATGGTGCAACCCACAGTGAAAAGAGGTCAATTAAGGCTCTGCCTACCCTTTTGAAGAAAAAGGCATGAGTCTATGTATGTATATTTTTCAATACATGCTTTTATAAAATTAGAGATCGGGAGCATGTGCTGATTGAAATGAGCCTAAACACGCCTAGTCTACTATTATCCATCGAAGAGTTCTGTTATCCACCTTCCGTCTCCATCATCAGATCAGCTCGCTGTCAACAAAATATTATATTGTTTGACGACCTCTGTGGCGCAGCGGGCGAAGGTTCGCAGGAGGTTGCGGGTTCTATTTCCGCCTCGGAACAAATATTTGTACGATCTGCAGATATTTGTTCAGGTGTTCTGGGTATTTTCTTTGTTTGATAAAAAATATCTATCTATGATTTATTGTAATACTCATAGCACAAGCTCTGCTTAGCTTGGGGATAGATAATGTAGTGTGAACTGTCCAGCGTTATTTATTATTATTTATTATTGTCATTGGAACTTGAAATGCCAAATTTCATATCAATCGCTTGTGGATTGGATAACTACTTTAAAATTAGCTTCAAGGTTTGACCCAAACATACAAACATTGCAAGTTAATAAAAGCTTATAAAATGAAAAACTGACATAGTCGAGATTCAACTTTTGGTAAGTGTAGCTGGATATTTTATCACTTAGTTTGACACGTGAATGGATAAACTTATGCATAACTTTCAAGAATAAATCATAAAATATTATCCAAGAGAATCGGAACAAGAACCAAATCCAAATTTAGAAATTAAACAACAAAAATGATGTCTGTGTATCCCTTACAATTCAGAGTACGCCTAAATTAAACAAAGGCACGTAATTATGAATGCCAATCTACTTAACAATTAGCCAAAGGGAATAGAACCTTTGTTTCTTACCATAGCCACAGTGTAAAAAACAGAGGTACAACATCAAGCGTCAGTATGTCTGTAGTTATATACACGTTGAGCTTGTTAAGGCGACGCATTGATTAACTTTTATTAACTTTTATAAGGTCGTATACGCTAAAACGGTTTTATTACGGTGTTTTTTTTAAAACTACGATTTATTTTAAGAAATTGTGTGTTTGGATACCTACATATATGTATATATACCTAGAAAATTGTAGAATTATGTAATGTCTACGCGTTGGAACAGAATTTTGTATATAAGAAGATTCAAAATGATCGTTCTGATTAAATGGATAAGGAGTTTGACTTTATCAATAAGTAAAATGAGATGTTTCGTAGTGGTTAGTACCTATAGTTGAGTCACTGAAAGCATGCACACTGTTACAAACTGGGCCACGATTTAATTAAAATTAAATTCCGTGTAACTTTTCTGCTATTTCGTATTTAAGTTGTGTAGGTCATTATTTTAGTTTCTACTTTGAAATAAGTTTTGGATTACGATTTGTAAGGATAGATGATCATCATGATAAGCAAGTTCCTCATATGGTGTGTTTATGACTCCCTATCTCCAAGATAATGTATTATATACATATTATTTTTATCGTGGGTAAAAAATAAGACTTTGTGACGTGACTTGCGAGTTAATTTATGTCCAGCAGTAGACTGCAAAGATGAGGTACATTTAACAAATTTAAAAAAACACTCGTTTCTTCTATATTTTCGTTTCGCGAATTGTAAGGCTAGATGAACAGTCGGTTCGCACGAAGTACCGTGACTGCCGCCCATTACCCTGATCCAGCTTTATCGTAGGGGTGAATGTATGCTCAAGACTCTCACTAGGTAGATGATACTCTTGAGCTCCAGAGCAGTAATTTACTCTGATCTTTGCCAGTTAAATGGTTTGCATGCTCAGAGTACGCTAAGTTCTGATAGTTGTATATACAGGTAACTTTAATGCCTTATAACAACCTCTTTACCAAGGCGGGCGAGCAGCTGGCTGAGAGGTTAGGGGATCGATATCCACTGCGAGACAAATGTTCGTACGATCTGAAAATATTTGTTCCGGGACTAGGTGTAGTGATACTATAGTACTCCTAGTTCCTGATAACACGACACAGGGAATCCTAGTGCGAGATCAGGACTATGTATATGACTATATGTGTTGTACAACGTTGTTGCCGTTGTTGATTGAAAACAAAACTCAAACTAATACTATAGAACACGGCTTTTTTCACGGAGGGGTAGGCAGCTCATCAATTTCAGCTCCCTTCGCCGTACAGGCCGGACAATTGCAGGAATATTACTTTGAAACTATCATGGTTATGCACATATTTTTCACTAGAAACGGGATATTTACCATGGGTTCTCCAATGATCATGGCGCACGCAACTATGCCGAAATATCGGAAACAATCAAAACTCGAAAATCATGGTAAATATACCGTTTCTAGTGATGAGTAATTGCAGGGATATTAGACGTGACGTGCTAAGCCTCATGAAAGCTATTGCATTCCTACGATCAACTTGGCTTACTCTTTCTATTAGTAATAATACATTCCCAAACAAGCACAGCAGCCAGGAAAAACCCTATACCAACAAAAGTTTCCCAATAACGCCACTGTGCTAAAAAGCTAAAGTGCTAAAAATAAAGCTAGAAACCTACGTGACTCCTTATCCAACAAATCTCTCGGGCATCATATTCGTAACTTCTGACATATTTCACGTCATAAAGCTCATTAAGTTCAGCGATTACCCATTACATACGTCATAATTACACCCTGAACAAAGATAAAACAGTACGACAGACAGTCATATCAGAAATAATTAATGCTTAAACCGTTAATTTCAAAAGCCAATTTATCAAACCTGCTAGTTAGATAGTTTCCGGTAGATCACGTCTTGCTAATAAAGTTTAATAATGGCTGTAGTGATATTGTGGTTCGTAGTTTGGTATTAAGGGACGTTAACTACGAACCTCAACTAAGTTATTAAACAAAATCTTTAGAATACAAGTAGACTTGGTAAAACAATGTTCGAAAAAAAACTGAATCAACCACTTCAGAACACTGAGTATGTTGATTTGGATAGAGAATAGTTGTTGTTGGAGTCGAGCTGGCCTAGCCAAATGGCATTCGCTTCGAAGTGATTCCATTTCTACAGTCGTAATGCAATACGATTGATCACGTGACGTTTCGAAAGCTTACGTCAATCTCATACAAGTTTTCAGATTTATAAAATAAATAATGCTTAGAATGTCTCGGAGTTTTCAAATGTTTCACCGACTATCTTTTTAATCACCAATCATTCTCCATCGTTTGCAAGCCTTACTTACTACGTGACATTGGCGAACTAGTGGCAACACCACTCCATGCCATTCATTAAAAAATTGAATTGAATTGGCTTTTCGACTAGCGTCATCGCCAATAGAATGTTACTTTGTCTAAGGCCTCTGGTACCACCCAGCTCATCATCATCATCATCATCATAATCATTATCATCATCATCATCAGCCATAGACGTTCACTACTAGACTCCCTCATCGAATGCAGCTTGCATTGGATCGGTGAGGATTGCAGGTGGATTGGTAATCGCAGTAGTGGTTTTGGTAGATGCTGCTGCCCATCCCCTGGTGTAATCCCCTTAGTCTGCCGTTATTACATCCACGGGACAAGACAGAGGGTCTATTCTTAGGCCGGACCATGGCACACTGCTACCCTGCTCACAACCTGGAGAGTTTAGTAATCGGAGGCCTGTAAGTACAAAAAGTCCGTTTATTTTTACTACGTTAATGACGGAACAAGCAAATGGCCCACCTTATATGAAGCAGTAACCCCTGCCTTTAAAAACGCATTACCACATAGTTCACGTCACCTAGGACGCATTCAATGTGGCATTGCACTGCGCCCGCCACCCTGAGACAAAGATGAATAGTATCATGTGCCTGTAATTTCACTGGCACCCTTCACTCACATACCCTTCAAACTGGAACACAGCAATTCAAGCACAACTCCGATGCGGCAGAAATAGGTATGGAGGTAGTACTTCCCCGGACGATCTCTTTCAGAAAAAAGCTCTACTACTACTAAAAATGTACGCAAGACAATAAACTTGACGCATCCTGTACATTTGACAGTAATGGTTTATTTGGTGTTGTGGTACCATGGTACTTCTAGTTCCATATCCCATGACACAGGGGATGCTACTGTGGGATCAGGACTATGTATGTATGTACTATGTTATGTACCTACAGTTGGATTCATTAAGCATTTAAAGCTACTATTTTATGTACTAAAAATATCCAACTGACCCACTAACAGAAACAGTTAAATCGAAACTCAACTTATTCCAGAAAGTCACGGTTATAACTCATATAGATTATACCAAATCCTGCCAGAACATGTTTTAGAATTAACGTCGATAAGCTATTAAAATATTAACTACATACGGTTAGCCACGCTTCAATTAAAGCTTGGTTCTCACTCACACTAATCGATAACATGCCAGTTGGTCTAGCATTGGGCGTAAACGACCGTATTCATAATGCTCGGTTGTGACCCTTTTTGACGTGAAAATGTCCGCTTAGCTTTGAGTAAAACAGAAATTTCATGTAGCGAAATCGCACTGCAACTTCTACGAACAGGCGCATTCAATATCGCGCTAAAACAAGTGACCCTTTTTTTCATCTGCGATCATTATTCATACTATGAGCAAAAATAAGAGACAATTCATTAAGAATAATTTAAATACAATTGGTTTAGTAGAATTGGGCCCGTTATGATGGTCCGACTATCATAAAACAGTAGCTGGCCCATGGAAATATTAGATCAGAATAGATCGGATTGGTAACGGTAAGAGGAGGCTATGTCCAATACTGGACTGCTGATGTTGATGTGAATGTGACTTTTCTGGCATAGTTCAAGTGTGTGCTATGCCTTAACTAGTTGTGAAGCCAAAATTGCAATATATCAGCGGATAGATTAATATTTACATACATTTGCATACCGACCCGGACATAATCAATGGAACAATGTTTACACGATAAAATTTTAAATTGTGTGATAGTGTTGCATTTTCATGTAGTTTAATGAGTAATTTATGAATATTGTGGCGATAGCAGAAGTGTGGCTTGTGCATTATTTAGGAGTGATATTGTGAATTAAAATGGTTAGGGTGACAAAAGAATGTAGGTACCTTCGTACATTTTTCACTAGAATTTCGTGGTCGGGAATATTTACAATACTTGGGTATTTAACCTACGGCTACATTTATTTACAGAAATAATAATACAACTAATAAAAGGAATGAAAAAAAAAGAGACATAATGAAACAGTTGTGCTACCTGAAGACCGCTGCTAACGATGTAAATGTAGCACAACTCATCCAAATCACTACCAGACGGAAGCGTTCCTAAGATGCTGGCTGCATTGTCACGCTGAATAAGAGATAAGAGCCAGATAAGAGCCAGCTAGAAAAAAACGGGTCACGCATCACCTAGGGCTTAAAATATAAATCCTTGTCATATAATGAGTGAGTATCGTAATATTATTACGATACTCACTCATTCGTCTATTTTTGTCATTTATGTTTACAAAATCAGACAAAAGGTTTAATTAATAAGCAGAATGCGGTTAAATAGGACACACATTACATACAGAAATCTAATAACGTCTGCCTTTTACATGAGTCACGGGTTCACACGACATGCACTAATGAGTATAATTTAGTCATGAATATTCAGTTGCGTGGACGACACATATTTTACTACCTAAGTGGTATAAAACATTGTTGCTTGATGATAGTGATACCCTATTTAATTAGGTCTTTCACATAAAAGTGTCTGAATTTAGTAGTACAATAAAACTGTTACGTGCTTTCAAAATTATAACTTGGTTGAAGGAAAATTTCTGATTACATTTTTCTGACTTACATTTTTTGATGAATAGGTAAAGTTCATATCTGTTTTTTCCCTTATTGTTTATGCTGCGTTTTTTTTTCGTTTTCTATCTATAATATTTTAGTTATCCAATTATCTACTGTCAATTATTAATCGTAGCGAATCAAAAAAAATTGTCAGCTGGATATATAATCAACGTCAATTACTGGAATCTGACTGCGAAACGCACCGAGAGATATTATTATTGTTCTTGTACCTGATATCATCTTACTTTGCGTCGTACATGTTTCTTGTTCCCATTCGTAAATTCTTTGTGTATGAGAAAATATTTTCATGTTTTGTCCTATAACTCATTGTATAGGCAAATATTTCAGCTGCAACACAAAAACATTTACATATTCCTAATCCCACATTAGGATCCACTGACCAGGAACTACGAGCACCATGTTACCACAACACTCAGACCCGGTACAAATATTTGTGTCTCGCAGCGGTAATCCAATCTGTGACCAACTCAGCAGTAGCATCTCAGCCGGCTACTCGCCTGCCAGGCAACAGAAGTCGCCTGACTGTGGTTTTGGAGTAAAATCAAAGGTTTCTTCTTCTTTTTCCATCTCTTGACACTGGTTTATTCATGGTCGCCGTTCCTAAAGTTAGTTGCTCTGAAAAAGCCTTTTACTCCTACCAAGTGGTATTCTAGATCGAAGGCTACCAAGAACATGTCTCGGAATGAATGGTTCTAGAACAAGCTGTTTTGGACGATAGGTCAGGTAAAAGTCATAAAACTACAGTTTACGGAATCTAAAAGTTGTAAAAAGGTTTCAGACTGATCGTTGAAGGTCAACTTAAGTAACTTGAATTATAATACTGTATACGAAAACTTACTCAGGAATGCTAGAACATTCTAATAAAAATCTAAATCCATGTAATATTCAGACTAATCATTTGTTTTTTATTTATTTTTTCCCTAACCTATATATTCCCACTGCTGGGCAAAGGTCTCTAGTCCTACTTAACTTGAATAATTTTACCGAACACGGAAACCTATTCAGTAACGCTAAACCATTCTAATAAATATCTAAATCCATGAAATAAAACCATCGAGGTACGGAGGCCTGCAATGCTCTACGAATAAAACGTAGATCATCGCGATATCAGACGACACATGAGAGACAAATTACATCATATCTCATGTGCTTAAGATGATGTGGATTAAGTGGTACTCCGAAACGGCTGATGTATGAATGAGTCTCCTCTTGCTTGATTCATTTGCTCCTGGGTTGAACCTACGATATATTTCTGACGGAAATTTTCATTTTATGATTGTCTAGCTAAATGCCCGTGCTTTGAAACGCATCACATACAAAAAAAAAACTTTGTCTTAATATTCACACGATAAAATAAAATATGGTAGACTTCCACTTCTCTAAAACTTAAAAAAAGAGTTTCTCAAAAAGCCCTTTTATCCAGGGACTCAATACTGAAACGCATATTTACCAACAGCCTATTTACCTACCTTTCATTGTCGGTTTTAAAATCGATAAAAGTGTAAGAGTGTGCACCGATAGTAGTGGCAACAGGGGGTAGTGGGGGGGAGGGGTCAATGCAATATAATGCGGTGACCGATCATCTTCGATGGAGCTATTTCTCAGTTCCCGTCGTTAGGCTGACGTTCGTTCTATGATCAAACTGACGATCTTTTAAGAAAATTGTTTAACAAAAGAAGCATTAAGTTCGCATGTACAGTACTTTTTAAGTTGTATAATTAATAATTTTCTATCTATCTAATTTTATGACCTTTGTGGCGTGGCGGGCAAGTATCCAACTGAGATGCGAGAGGTTGTGGGTTCGATTCCCGCTCTAGAACAGATGTTTTAAGATCTGCAAACATTTGTTCCAGGTGTGTGTTGTGGTGCCATGGTACTTATAGTTCCTGATATTCTGGACCCAGGGAATTCTAGTGTGGGATCAGGACTATGCTACTATTGGGTGCTAAGTTTATGTTAGATAATACATACATACATAGACACACGCCTTTTTCCCCGAACGGGTAGTCAGAGCCTCAATGGGCCTCTTTTCACAGTGGGTTGCACCATCGTAGAATATAGACGTGACAAGTGGTGAGCTCATCACCGCCATTGCTTCCCACGACTGAGTCAACTAACGCTTTTTTCCACACATTCCATAATAAGCTAGCAGACAGGAAAAATCTTATACCAACGAATCTTATCAACAAGTCCGGGTAAGTCGGCTTTTACATCAACGGCACGAGACGGAGGGGTCTATTGTTAGGCCAAACACAGACTATTGGGTGCTATGTTTATGTTAGACAATTAATAAACCATAAAATTATAACATTTCTTACAACTAGCCGCCGTCAACGTAAGTAATAATGCCAAGTAAAGGTAGTTTCCAGGATGCTGCAATATCCGGTGGGACTCACTTGTCCGAACCGACTGTCCATAAACGAAATTGGGTAAGCGACATTTGTGAATTGTAGCTGTAATAGAATATTTGAGTAAATGCTTGAATTTGTGGAAATTCCGAGCTGGTTACATTTTAGTGTCAAAGTTGGGAATATGGGAACAGGATGTCTAGATTTTGAGCAATAAATATCGAATTACCTAATTCGATTTTCTAGTAGCTATGTGACGTAATATCCATGGTGTATCCAGCCTAGTATAGACACAGCCATCTCCGCCCGTGGAAATTGTATAAGTTAGTTATTGTGGTTTTTATTTTAATCTTATGTGCAGATCTTCGCATACAGTTTTATTTTGTTTTTTAGTGTGGATCACAAATTTTTTAGGGTATTAATTCAATAAATTTTAAAATTATACATCCATACACTTCTTCTTCTTAGTCGTTACACTCTTGGCAGAGTGGTCGTGGTCGTCACTTCAGGGTCACATACACTTACTAATATACTATACGCCCAGTATGTATGATTTTTCACAGATTTATATTCGCTACCAGTTGGATAAACGAACAACTCAAAAATCTGGTGTTCCATGCTCACGTAAAAACGTATGTTTTGTTAATATTTTTCATAATTTATATTGAGTTGTGTAAGATTCGTTGGTATATAAGAATTATCCTGGCTGCTAGCTTATTATGGAATGTGTTATTACTATGGAAAAGAGTCAGTCGTGGAAAGCAATGGCTGCGATGAGCTCACCACTTGTCACGTCTATATTCCACGATGGTGCAACCCACTGTGAAAAGAGCCCATTGAGGCACTGCCTACCACTTCGGGGAAAAAGGCGTGTGTCTATGTATGTATGTATGTAAGTATATTGAATTGTCATCAAAATTAAAATTCTCAGACTTACAATATAAATAGGATACATAGCTGTGAATTTAAAGAAATTCCAGATTATGTTATAGCAATTGAGAAATTGGCCCTGAAATAAGTAATATTTCCCATTTTTACTTAGCTCTTAAAAAGTAACATACTTTATTTTCAAAAAACCAAGTATGGTAGATATTTAAAGACAAAACCGTAAAAATAAACACACCCAAGCGTATGACTATTTGTTTCTCAGAAGCTTTTCCCTGCTGTATCTGTATCCGTCCCCTTCTTATAAAGTTTAGTTTTATAACAAAACGATGAGAACACTCAAACTCAATCGTCGCTTACGGAGTTATGACGCTGTGCAGTGTTCATAACTTCATACACACCACGTTTGCACAAAATGGAGCAATAATGCATGTACTATCACCAACGTAAGTCCATGACCAGTTTCAAAACATTTTCGCTTGCAGCAATGACCGTAACTTAATCCAAGATATGATATCCTTTGTATAAGAAAGTCCTTTGTTTTATGGCTGTTACAAAGCCTATTATTTGACGACATCCATATTTAAAAACCAATTACTTTGAACTTCAATGTAGCGCTTGCGACAAAGGCACAGCTCCTGATTTCTGATTTTTCTTGGTGCATATTGTTTGGTCGCGTTGTCAAAAAAATCTTTATCGTAGTGCCCCGAAATACTAAGCTTCCATTAGTGTTAAAAAGGCGGATTGCCGTCAGTACGACTGGCTACTTTTTACACCAAATTCACTCTTAGCATGGTCAGGCAGAAACTTTTGTGACTGTACAAGAATATGGGATGCTAAACTTCATTGCTAAGATATCAAATATTAATCTCAAATGTTTAAGTAGGTTACTCGCGGGGTAATAATTATTTCGCTAAACACATACACAATACTTTGATCCCCAAAAAGGATACCCTTTGATCTCACACACATCTGTGAGGACACTAGGAGTAGTCAGGCAAGTTAAAATAATGTTTTTGGTACACACCTATGTTTTTCGAGAATATACCTACACCATAATGTATTTTGTTAAATTACCTACGTATATACGAGTATAGCAAAATGAAAAATATTGCTCAAAACGTTTCCTTTTAATAAAATATTATAACGTGTTATAAGTTTAGTTGGAGTTGCTCGAAGAAACCGAGGTTATTTGAGCCATCGTCATAATCCTAATTAATCATTGTTCAGTAGGACAAGACGAGACGTGGCCTAGAAACTACGTATACGTAGAGGGTTACGCCGTAGGCCCCAAGATATTTTAATCGTTCTTTAATACTTTGAATTTCGAACTTTATTTGGTTTGGAAAGTACTCTAATAAACGCAGGTACTACTTGTAAGTCTAAACATGATTAATACAGAAATAGTCGTAAAAGTATTTAATAGAAACTATCGGCCT
Source organism: Operophtera brumata (assembly GCA_932527175.1). Lineage (NCBI taxonomy): Eukaryota > Metazoa > Arthropoda > Insecta > Lepidoptera > Geometridae > Operophtera > Operophtera brumata. Next base: position 33,388,909 of record OW052227.1, on the reverse strand, counting down.
GCTCGCAACTTCGTTCGCGTGTTTCCGGTGACACGACTCCAGCGCCACCTTAAAAAAAATATTATTTAAATCTTGTCCTCATAATAGCTAACACAACAACAATAAAAATAGGTATCCAATTTAGTGAAGTCGTTCTCAAGTAATGGCGTGACCAAGGGAAATAGGGATTCATTTATATATTTATATATATAAAATATATAGATAGATAGATTTAATAAAATATCGTATTAACTTGGCTAAGTAATGGCGTGACCAAGGGAAATAGGGATTCATTTATATATTTATATATATAAAATATATAGATAGATAGATTTAATAAAATATCGTATTAACTTGGCTAAGTAATGGCGTGACCAAGGGAAATAGGGATTCATTTATATATTTATATATATAAAATATATAGATAGATAGATTTAATAAAATATCGTATTAACTTGGCTAAGTAATGGCGTGACCAAGGGAAATAGGGATTCATTTATATATTTATATATATAAAATATATAGATAGATAGATTTAATAAAATATCGTATTAACTTGGCTAAGTAATTTCTGTGCCATTTAGTTTTTTCACCAACGCGGTTCATTTACAGTGTATTCAGAATTCAGACTGACCCAGTTTTATTTATTTATTTTTCGCTCTCTAGTCTTTAGTAAAAGCCATCATGGGTTCGAATAGGTACATCGACTTCGCCAGTCGCGCGACAGCAGAGATGTAGTGTATTTTTCTTTCGGTTCAGTGAATTTTTGACGTGATCCAACCGTGCTATAGCAGCGATGCATCGAAATACGCTGCATTAAACTTGCGGTCCATAAACATCCAAAATAATAAATTATTCTGCTTTTAACTTGTTAATTAACATTTTGACATAAATCGCTATTATAATCTAGCTTTATGCATATCATATTATATTTTATAATAATTCGATATGAGAGTAGATAATAGTACATTACGGTACTAGTGTGTAATGTTAGAGATGGGTGGTGATTACCGCTGAACGGCTCGGGTCTTAAGAGAGCCTAGGACAGTAATCATCAATACACACGTGTATCATACGAAGTTTTTCAACACACTTTTGAAGAAAATAATAATATAACAGAAATACACACTGTGTTAATGTTCAACTATCTCTACTCTCTTTCTGTTCTCTATCTTTTAGTAGTAGTTGAGCTTTTTTGTGAAAGAGTTCGTCCGGGGAAGTACTACCACCATACGTATTTCTGCCGCAAAGCAGTAGTGCCCGCATTGCTGTGTTCCGGTTTGAAGGGTAAGGGTACCGGTGAAATTACAGGCACATGAGACATTTCATCAGGGTGGCGGGCGCAGTGCAATGCCACATAGGGTGCGTCCTAAGTGGACGTGACCTATGAGCTAATGCATTGTTCATAGGCAGAGGTTACCGCTTAACATCAGGTGGGCCTCTTGCCTGTTCCGTAATCCAAGTAGTATTAAAAACTCGTATAACTCGCTTGTGAATGAAAAAGTCACAGTTTGATTACCCAGATGTCATTATGTGCCTAATTGCGGTGAAATTAGAGCCACTTTATGAGCAAGTGACTTGAAACAAATATTTGCATAATACAAACACTTGTCCCGCAGTGGGAATCGAACTCGCAACCTTTCACCTCCCAGCCGGCTACTCGCCCAACGCGCTACAGAGGTCGTCAAAATGATACATAAAAAAATATAAATTATGTCGTATAATGTAAACGTAATTTTAAGCTAGACAGAATAGAACTAAAAAACACCGGCCGTTAAAATAACTCGATATTCCCGTTGGAATAAAAGCTAATTACGTTAACCGGCTCTTAGCGTTTATATTCGTACTTTTGTATCCTATTATAAAACCCCGGTTAATAAATTATTAAGCTGTAACATTAGCTAAGCGCAAGCTCGGCTTGGAAATACGTTCCTTTGTGTCCTTTGTAGAAAATAGACAATTTAGTCCATTGTTTTTATACGTAGGTATTTAGTGTCACGCCTACGACTTTGTCCGGGTGGAGTTCTTTCCAAACAAACTTCAACACCACGCTGTAGTGAGAGTCAGACCAAAAAAGGAATGATCCCTATACATTTTCAGATTGCTATTAGAACTATTCAAAGGATACTTTTCACTAAAAACGGGATATTTACCATGATTATTGAGTTTTGTTTGTTTCAGATATTTTAATAAATAGTAAGATACATCTATGTTATTACGTACGTTATATATCTTTTGATTCTATTTTTATTATTAACTTGTGTAAATTGTGTTTGTATAATACAAAAGGAATGCTATGATTTTATTTTGCTTTCGTATAATTTTGTAAAGGGAAATAAACGGCTTCATTATTATTGTTATTGGAGTTTTATAAAGGGAAATAAACGGCTTCATTATTATTGTTATTGGAGTTTTGTAAAGGGAAATAAACGGCTTCATTATTATTGTTATTGGAGTTTTGTAAAGGGAAATAAACGGCTTCATTATTATTGTTATTGGAGTTTTGTAAAGGGAAATAAACGGCTTCATTATTATTGTTATTGGAGTTTTGTAAAGGGAAATAAACGGCTTCATTATTATTGTTATTGGAGTTTTGTTTGTTCCCGATATTTCGTTCGATCGATCGTTTCGTTTTTAGTGACAATTATGTTTATAACCATGATATAATTTTGACGACCTCTGTGGCGCGGCGGGCGAAGCTTGGCCTACGACGCAGGAGGTTGCGGGTTCGATTCCCACCTCGGAACAAATATTTGTGCGATCGCAGATGTTTGTTCAGGGTGTTCTGGGTATTTTCTATGTATAATAAAAAATATCTATCTATGTAATATATTTTAAGTATATCAGTTATCTAGTACCCATAACACAAGCTTTGCTTAGCTTGGGGCTAGATAATGTTGTGTGAACTGTCCAGCATTATTTATTTATTTATTTTATTTTATTTTCACTAGAAACGGGATATTTACCATGATACAATCATCATCAATCATGGTAAATATCCCATTTCTAGTGAAAATTATGTACATAACCATGATAGTTTCTAAAGTTATTCAAAGGATATTCCGCGTTTATTAGGAGCACTGCTACTTAGGCTGTGTGTTAGTCAGTGAGTCACGCAAAGATTTTAGCGAGAGGAACGATGTTACACATCAAAAACAATGTAGTATAAAACTGGGTTACAAAACTTCATCGATAATGTGTTTTTCACAGAAATGTATGGTTCGATCGACCATTAAACGCTGGTAAGCTGTCACGTCGGCAATCTCGTCAGCCGAAATGCGGCTAGGCTATTATGACCTAACCACAAAGCGTTGTCTAAAATTGGAAACTGAAGGCCCATCTGCTGACGTTTTATATTTTAAAAGTCATCATAATAAAAGTTCAGCATGTTGATTTAGTAGTAGTAGCTTTTTTGCGAAATATTTCGTCCGGGGAAGTACCACCACCATACTTATTTCTGCCGCAAAGTAGTAGTGCTCGCATTGCTATGTTCCGGTTTGAAGGGTATGGTTGCCAGTGAAATTATAGGCACATGAGACTTTTCATCTTTATGTCTTAGGGTGGCGGGCGCAGGGCCATAGGGGCATAGGGTGCATCCTAGGTGGGCGTGACCTATGAGGTAATTAATTGTTGTTACCGCTTAACATCAGGTGGGCCATATGCTTGTACAGTCATTCAAGAAGTTAAAAAAAAACCGTTGCTGGACATGGAGGCCAAGATGGATGGGTTTAAGCCGCCTCCATCCACCGACTTTTCACGAACTTTATAAACTGTTCGTCGGTTTTGGAAGCTAGTATGGCCCGCCCATTTCCACTTAAGGAAGTTGAAGATGGGTGCTAATGTCTTGAAATAGTACCCTAGTCGGCTTAATCTCTGACATCCATGAGAGGAGACTGAGGGCCTTTTTTAGGCTGGACACACAGCTAAGTTCACTAGTTCTGAAATTAACTAGTGGTTCGCCCCGAACTGAAACCTTGCAAGGACAATAATGTACTTCATTTACTTTCTTCACACTTCTTCTTCGTCGTTACACTCTTGGCAGAGTAGGCGTCGTCACTTCAGGGTCTGTGGCTCGCTTCACATTCCTTCGCCACTTATCTCGCACCGCAGCCTTCCTGGTGCATTCATGCAGTGGACCGTCCAAAGCTGCCTTGATTTGGCTAGTCCATATCATGTGCGATCTGCCCCGTGCTCGTGTGCCCTCAACTCTACCCTGTACAAGGCGTTCAATGGACACCTCTCCGCGTCATGACACGTGTCCGAAGAAAGTGATGATGAGAGATTGCACAGTAGCTGATAGTCGCTGCTTGATGCCGAGTTCTTGGAGTATGGACTGAGTGGCACGAAACCCCAAGCATTCTTCTCCAGCGACACATCTCGAGAGCATCTATTTTCCTACTCTACTCTATCGGCACTCTTTACTATCTCTTTTCTTTTTTTATACAACTTGGCCTGCCTACTCCCTAAAAACAGCAACAGCAATAGCAACAGCAGCACGACAGTAGCGCGACAGCGATCAGCCGATAATCGTCAAAACGCCTACATATTGCCACAGATAAAATAATACTATACTATTATTATAATATTGCTTACTTGTCGCAGATACGTAATACAAATTGTGTCATAAATGACGTTTGACAGCAATGATCGCACAATTTACGCCTGTTGCAAACCTGTCGCGAGTTATAGAATAGGCCAGCGGAATGATGGATCAAGCAGATGGGCCCACCTGATGTTAAGCGGTAGACACCCTATGTGGCATTGCACTGCGCCCGCCACCCTGAGACATAAAGATAAAAGTCTCATTTCATTGTGCATTTATTTCATCGGCAACCATACCTCTCAAACCGGAACACAGCAATGCGAGCACTACTGCTTTGCGGCAGAAATAGGTATTGTGGTAGGTAGTACTTCCCCGGGCGAACTCTTTCACAAAAAAACTCTACTACTACTCTATATTATCCTTCTTACCGACTTCAAAAAACCTCATATAGTATTTTCATCCACGGCGACAAATCCACTGACCACAGATAACGAACACGTACTCCTATTGGACTTTTCTGTCTATGGCGTACGGCTATTCCATTAGAGTGTAATGTAATGAGATATTGCAAAGTTTTTGTTTTGTTCTGTATTATTATACCCAACCCAAGCAGGTTGCATGCGAGGAACATAATAGCTTAGGAGATGACGCGTAAAAGAACACGCTTACGACATGATTTTCTACGTGCAAAAAATAAATGAGGAAGGTCAGGAAGAAAATTAAAATTACGGTTATTTGTTTTGAGTTTATCTAAAAATTTAACTCTTGTGCCAGTAAAACTACATCAATGTGATTATATGATATCTCAAAATTATATTAACAGGAGAACTGCTTTTTCTTAGCTTACATTATAATCTCGCTCGTTTCGTTTCGTTTCGTATGAGGTAGTGCTGGCCTCTGGTGTCGGAGTTTGTCAAGCCGCCCGAGGGCCTCTGACATGGCTTATCGACTGCTATTAATCAATAACAGCCGGGACCGACAGCTTAACGTGCCCTCCGAAGCACAGAGCGATGGAAATCTCGCTGTAAAGCAGGCTATTAAGTAGTTGAACATTGGCCTAAATTTATAAAATAAGCTATATCTAAGAAAGTGTCTAATAACACTTTTCTTACTGTGATCACTAAAAATGTATTGACGACCTCTGTGACGTGACAAGCGTGTAGCTGGTTGAGATGAGAGATGTTGCGGATCCAATTCCCGCCGAGGGACACATGTTTGTTTGATCTGTAAATATTTGTTCCAGGTCTGGGTATTGTGGTACCATAGTACTCATAGTTCCTATGTATGTGACTTTTGGGTGTTATGTATGTTATGCTATAAATATATACCTGTAGCCGACTTAGCTACATATTCAGTATGGTTTACGTAGTTTATAATATACAACACATCACCTAACATTTAATATTTAAGTAGTTTACCCATCTTATCCCACTCCTGTAGAAACGGCTCTGGCCTGGAATCACCAAATAATATGTTGTGCTTATAAGCTGCACAAGGCACGCACGCGCATGGAGAGCCGCGGAGGTGAAGGCCGCGCGCGCGGGAGACACGAGGTACTCTTCCCCGTGCGGCCCTCGGCTCGCCCGCAAGCGCTCATGCGAGCAGTCAGTCCGAGAGATAAATCCGCTCACGAGACACTGGTTGAATGCGCGTTCGACTACGAGTTCACGCGATTGTAATTTGTATTGATTCGCGTTGTTGTTGCCTGTGACTGCCTACTCCTTTTGTATATATATTCTAAACTATAGTGTAAATATTCCGTATATAGACTGTACCTACACAAACAATTTATTTAGTTTTATTTATTACGGACGATACACTACGGTCGTCCGTAATAGTCATCTAGTTCACTAAAGTGGTGACCCCGAACTTAACACGAACTATTGCAGTAAGTGATTCGCAACAATATGAGTGACAGTGAAAAGTCGACGCAAAGCGGCGACAGCCAGTCCACGCTTCGACAGGGCGCCGCTGCGCAAAACCAACCACCACCGCCGCCGCCGCTGCTGCAGAATAAGGATCGCGCGACGCCGCTGCCGGGCGACGAGGCCGGGCCCTCCAACGTGTTCCGCGTCGGAGCAAAAATGCCCCCATTTAACGCAGATAAGCCCGCACTATGGTTCGCACAAGTGGAAGGCCAGTTCCACATTGCCAAAATAACAACAGATGCAACTCGATACTACCATGTCATAGCCCAACTCGAGCCGCAGTACGCCTCTGAGGTCGAAGACATCATCCTCTCCCCTCCCTCCACTGGCAAGTACGACAAGCTCAAGACCGAGCTCATCAAGCGATTGTCGGCATCGCGGGAAAAGAAAGTGCGGCAACTACTTACCCATGAAGAGTTGGGGGACCGGAAACCATCCCAGTTTCTGCGCCACCTGCTCCACCTTGCGGGCCCGGGGGTCCCTGAAGATTTCGTGCGCACCATCTGGACCAGCCGTCTACCTAGCGGGACGCAGACCATCATCGCCTCACAGACCGCCGCGTCTCTGGAGGCCTTAGCCGAGCTGGCAGACCGGATCCAGGACATCGTCCCGAGGGGACCGCAGGTATCTGCTGCAACTGCCCCCACCTCAGAGCCATCTAGACGCGATGATACCATCAACATTATGGCGCGACAAATAGATGAGCTCACCCGACAGGTCAGTGCCCTTACTTCTCACGTCCGCAACGGAAGACCACGCGAACGCAGCAACCAGCAGCGCCAGCGCCAGCGGTCCTCATCGACCCGGTCACAGTCGAGCTACCGACGCTACCCCATCTGCTACTACCACTTCAGATTCGGAGAAAAAGCTGAAAAATGCACACAACCGTGCGACTACAAGGCGGGAAACTCACAGGGCAGTCGGTAATGGCGACGGACGGTTGCCCTGTCTACACCGGTCGCCTTTTCGTTACGGATCGCAAGTCTAAAGTCCAGTTCCTGGTGGACACCGGAAGTGATTTATGCGTTTTTCCGCGATCCGCATTAAACGACCGACGTTCGAAAACGAACTACGAACTCTGTGCCGCGAACGGGACTGTAATAAATACCTACGGTTTTGTAAATATGTGCTTAGATTTAGGCTTACGTAGAGACTTTAAGTGGAAATTCATAGTGGCCGACGTTACTAAGGCAATCATCGGCGTCGATTTTTTGTCTCACTATAATTTAGTGCCGGATTGTCGCAACCAGAGACTTTTGGACAATACTACAACATTGCACAGCACAGCGTGTGTGATAACTGCAGTGGACATCCACTCAGTCAAAGTGACTTCAGGTGAGGGCCGTTTCCACAGGATTTTGCAACAATTTCCCGAAATTACACGCCCTTCTGGCGTGCACACGCCCCCCAAACACCAAACAGTACACTATATCCGCACTACACCTGGCCCACCAGTATCATGTACTCCCCGCAGATTAGCTCCTGATAAACTTGTAATAGCTAAACAGGAATTTCAGCTTATGTTGGACAACGGTACCGCTCGACCATCTGATAGTCCGTGGTCGTCACCGCTACACCTCGCACCTAAAAAAGGTGATGGTTGGCGCCCTTGCGGTGATTATAGAATGCTCAACGCCCGGACCATACCAGACCAGTACCCCATACGGCATATTCAGGATTTTTCCCACAGCATTTCTGGTTGTACCATCTTCACCACAATAGACCTGGTAAAAGCCTATAATCAAGTCCCAGTTTTTGGGGGGGATATTTCGAAAACTGCCATCACAACCCCCTTCGGTCTCTTTGAATTTCCCTACATGAGTTTCGGTTTGAGGAACGCGGGTCAAACCTTCCAGAGATTCGTCGATGAGATGACCCGTGGCCTGGAGTTCGTCTATTGTTACCTAGATGATTTTCTGGTATTTTCACGTGATGCAGACGAGCACGAAGACCACCTGCACCAGCTGTTCACCCGGATGTCAAAATATGGCATATTGGTGAACACTTCTAAGTGCGTGTTTGGAGCCCCCGAGGTAACATTCCTGGGTTATCGGATATCGGCGCAAGGTACGAAACCCCTGGATACGAAGGTCCAAGCCATACGGGAGTTTCCGGAACCAAAAACAGTCAAACAATTGCGGCGGTTTTTGGGTATGCTCAATTTTTATAGGCGTTTTATTCCTAACGCTGCCCGAACACAAGGGCATTTGAACGACTTGCTTAAAGGTTCGGTAAAAGGTTCTCACCCAGTACACCTCGTTGGGGAAGCTCTGGAGGCTTTCAACGCATGCAAAGAGGATCTTTGCAACGCTGCACTTCTGGCGCATCCTAACTGTCAGTCCCAACTCGCCCTGGTAACGGATGCCTCAGACAATTCCATCGGAGCAGTCTTGCAGCAAATGCACGAGGGGGTTTGGCAGCCGCTAGCTTTTTTCTCGCGAAAGCTTAATCCAGCACAGGTTAAATACTCCCCCTACGATCGTGAACTTCTTGCTATTTACGAAGCCGTTAAACACTTCAGGCACATGGTAGAAGCTAGACATTTTGTGATTTACACCGATCACAAGCCATTGTGCTACGCCTTCAGTGAACGCAAAAACGCTTGTTCCCCGCGCCAGTTCAGGCACCTCGACTTTATCTCGCAGTTTACAACAGATGTTCGTCATATTTCGGGCAAAAATAACGTCGTCGCCGACACTCTGTCACGCGTAGAAGAACTGCAGAAACCTATCGAGCTGGAGAACATTGCACAAGCCCAAAGTGCTGATCCCGAATTGGAGCTGTTACTCCAGGGTGATTCCTCTCTTCATCTGAAGAAAATGTTCTTACCTGGAAGTCGTATTGAACTTTACTGCGATGTCAGTACACCGACTGCCAGACCATTCGTTCCGAGGATCTGTCGGAAGAACATCTTCGATAGCCTCCATTCCCTCAGTCACCCCGGGGCCAATTCTTCAGCAAAATTAATCGCCCAGCGTTTCGTATGGCCCGGGGTAAGAAAGGATTGCCGCGAGTGGTCACGTCATTGCATTGCATGCCAGCGTGCCAAGGTAAATCGCCATGTCTCCGCACCTGTGGGAACGTTCGACTTACCTCGTGCACGTTTTAAGCACGTGCATATAGACTTAGTCGGTCCTCTTCCAGTATCCCAAGGATTTCGTTACTGCTTAACTGCTATCGATCGCTTTACGCGATGGCCGGAAGTGATCCCGATTGCAGATATCACTGCCGAGACAGTAGCCAAGGCACTCTTACAAGGCTGGATAGCTAGATTCGGTTGTCCCATTGAAATTGTTACAGACCGCGGACGACAATTCGAGTCGTCACTGTTTCAATTTCTTTCGCGCCTCGTTGGATTCCAGCACAAGAAGACCACCGCATATCATCCGGCGTGTAATGGCCTCGTCGAACGATTCCATCGCCAACTGAAAGGCGCTATTAAGTGTCATGCCACTGAAAATTGGGTCGAGTGTCTTCCTCTGATTCTTCTGGGCGTTAGAAGCTCGGTTAAGGAGGACATCCAGGCGTCTTCTGCAGAATTGTTGTACGGGGAACCACTCACGCTGCCAGGCGAATTCGTCGAAGAAAATACACAAACAGCAACCACAGACGTCACCGACTTTACCGCTCGCTTGCGAAACTATGTCAGACTGCTACGACCAGTCCCAGCATCCCGCCACGGTGGTGTGAAAGTTTTCGTTCACAAGGACCTCAGCACCTCCAGCCACGTACTCCTAAGGGATGATGCGTTGCGAGGCGCCTTACAGCCGCCCTACACTGGACCGTATAAAGTCATAAGCAGAGGGGACAAAACCTTTAAAATCGATGTTAAGGGAAAATCGGTCACGGTATCAATAGACCGCCTGAAACCGGCCTACCTACTGTCTGATCCCCATCCAAGCATAGCTTTCCCTCCACCTCGCGCTAACACGGCAACCCCTACAGCCCCGACACCTCAAGCTCCGACTCTTACGGCTCCGGCCTCCAAAACAACAACTATCCCAACAGTACCGGACAAAACGAGCAGATCAGGGAGGCGAGTCCGTTTTCCCAACTTTTATCGTCCGTAGTCACGGCCTCTTGGGGGGAGTGATGTAGCCGACTTAGCTACATATTCAGTATGGTTTACGTAGTTTATAATATACAACACATCACCTAACATTTAATATTTAAGTAGTTTACCCATCTTATCCCACTCCTGTAGAAACGGCTCTGGCCTGGAATCACCAAATAATATGTTGTGCTTATAAGCTGCACAAGGCACGCACGCGCATGGAGAGCCGCGGAGGTGAAGGCCGCGCGCGCGGGAGACACGAGGTACTCTTCCCCGTGCGGCCCTCGGCTCGCCCGCAAGCGCTCATGCGAGCAGTCAGTCCGAGAGATAAATCCGCTCACGAGACACTGGTTGAATGCGCGTTCGACTACGAGTTCACGCGATTGTAATTTGTATTGATTCGCGTTGTTGTTGCCTGTGACTGCCTACTCCTTTTGTATATATATTCTAAACTATAGTGTAAATATTCCGTATATAGACTGTACCTACACAAACAATTTATTTAGTTTTATTTATTACGGACGATACACTACGGTCGTCCGTAATAGTCATCTAGTTCACTAAATACCTGTGCTACCTCTTAAGACCAAGTTGCGCCAGCTAAGGTTTAATTCATAGTTAATTCAACGATGGTGATTATGAGATAATTTTATGATAAATAATAATGCAGAAATCACGATGTGAGCATGTAAAAACACAGCTTACATCGTGATTCACGCATAATCATCAGTTTAGTTCATTAAACAAGTAAAAAATATTGTAAAAATTAAAAATACCCCAATGCAATGAAACGGCTGAACCTATTTTGATCAAACAGCTAATAACACTCCTGACTAAATCACCTTTCAAACAAAAAAATAATCTAAATCAGTTCATCCGTTCGGGAGCTATGATGCCACAGACAGACACACACACACAAACAAACACGTCAAACTTATGACACCTCGTCGTTTTTGCGTCGCGGGTTAAAAACCAACATCTCCTAGACTACAACTAATGGACTTCAGCGAGTTGCATGTTTATTTCTTTGTCTTACCACATGAACTAGTATGTACTATCATGCATAGATGGTATCGCCTACTTAAATAATGGTAACGGAGTGTTAAACCTTTGTTTAATGTACGTGTGTGATTATAAAACAGGTTTATGAGGCACCTATGTGGTGCTTGTAGGGGTAATAAAAGTGGGTGATATTCTCGTGAGTTACTTCAATATTGTGAAGATTCGCTGTAGTTTTGATATCATCCCAATACTGCAAATCAGATGTCTTACTTTATGGGTACAATTTAAGAATAAGGCCTAAAAAGAAAGCCTAGAAAGAAAGAAACGATGGTTATTTTTTAAAATAACCATTCAAATTAGTTTAAAAACTGCAACTAGAGATATTTTCAACGATACTCTATGGCCATAGTAATGCTACGACAAAGTGCGTTGAGCGACTTCTATCGATGAGTTCCTGCGAACTTTAAAATGTCGTCTAATAATAAGCAAAGCAAAACAAAGATTTTCAGTTGGGTACTCAGTGGTAAATCTCCCTTCCCGCAAGTAGGTAAGTTTGTAGGCAGGTCTATAATCTGATGGCAAACCGGGTAACATTAAATTTAAGCTGACAAAACTACCTCTTTCAACTTGATTAATTTTGACACTTAGAAGCAGAAGGTCGGCTATAAGCACACTTAATATTTCAAGATCTTATCAAATACTGTGAGTGGCTTGATAAATTACGAGCTTTCAAATAAACTTAGGGCAGTGGTGTAAACATTTTGTTGATTTAACAATTTTTTCTTAAGGCGTGGATATAATGTGTAATGTGATGCATTCAAACCTTTTTTCTCCACGATACATATACATACATAGGCACACGCCTTTTTCCCCTAAGGGGTAGGCAGAGCCTCAATGGGTTTCTTTTCACAATGGGTTGCACTATCGTGGAATATAGACGTGACAAGTGGTGAGCTCATCACCGCCATTGCTTCCCACGACAGACTCGGCTAACGCTTTCTTCCAGTAATAACATATTCCATAATAGGCTAGCAGCCAGGAAAAATTTTATACCAACGAATCTTACAAACAAGTCCTCCACGATATTTACAGAAAAATCTTCAAAAAAACTACATCTTTAAAGCATGTCATCTTGGTTTCAAAAAAAGAAAAAAATACTTAAAATTTTACAAATAAATTTGCAATGTAGCCTCTGTTTTCGTAGTTAAAACCATTTTTCTCCTAAACTTTCAATCATACGATGTTTTTATTGCCTTCAGTGTATTAAATAACACAACGCCGAGAGAACCTTGTTTTTATCTTTAAAAATTATTAAACAGGTGATTTTAAAATTTTAAAAAAAACTTGATTTTCTCTCACATTTCGTTTCGCGAGTGCTATTCTGTCACTTTATAACTTACCTGAACGTTAATGATTTAGAGAGTGACAGAATTTGGCGACCATCGACGCCTTAATTTTCAGTTTTAAATTATTTCAAGAAAGAAATCATGACAATTTGTATAAATCCTGCTTGTGCAATAGTGTTTTTTATTCGCTTATTCTCATTAGTTCTGTGCTGTAGTTCTGTACACAGAACTAGTGAGACTTTTGAAAACTAATTATTATAAATAACAACACACATCATATATTTGTTAGAGATGATTTAAAAAAATAACGGAACTTGGGTCGGGCTGTAAAAACCTCAATCGAAATTCGGCTAGGGCTCAAAATTCTGGATCATAAAAATGACTGAAATATCTAATGAATGCGTGACAAATCATATGCTAGAATTAAAAATATCGTGGCTTGGTATTTTAGAAACACACCACATACCAGTATTCTTCTGCTGACGTTTTGTTGATCCTTTAGAAGTCCTTCTTCAGTTCCCGTCTCACGACCTTCGAGCTTGGTTGCGGTTGATGCTTATGAAGCACCTTTAGTTGGTCAACAAAACGTTAGTATTTTTCTAAAGTTTTTGTTGGAGAAAATCACATGCATCATCCAGAGTTTCAGACTTTTTTCCCATTTTTGTTCAGAGCACTGATGATCAACGGCTCCAACTTATTCAAATACAAATTCAAAATTTTTATCAGGCTTATTGAGAATTGCTCTAAACCTAAACAATAAGCCCATAACAACATAAATACCTTAGAAACTAACATACTTATAATAACACCTTATTTATAACTTAATCTAACACACGTGTGATCGCCGACGTTTTGTGGCCCGGGGATCACGTGACAGGCGACCCTTGAACCGCCGGAACTTCACTCCTTTCGGAGGGCATTAGTCGGCGGTACAAGGGACGCCTGTCACGTGATCCCCCGGGCCGCGACGCTTCGGCGATCACACGTGTGTTAGATTAAGTACTAAATAAAGTGTTTTTATGTGTATGTTAGTTTCTAAGGTATTTATGTTGATATGTGCTTACTGTTTAGGTTTAGTGCATTTCTCAGTAAGCCTGAAATAAAGATTTTGAATTTGAATTTGAATTAATAATAGCATATTACCGAAATACAAAAAAACAGACATACAATTTATTCGTAAAATCAATTTACATGTCAAAAAAAAACCAATAAAATAAAAATCACAATTATAAAGCATAAAATAATATAAAGCCAAGGTAGGTACAAGACAAAACAATCCTCCTCTCTCTATGGACTACAGAAAACGGTGGATGCAGGCGGCTCAAGACCGTTCGTCGTGGCATTCTATGGGGAGGCCTATGTTCAGCTGTGGACTTCTGTGGGCTGATGTTGATGATGCTGAAGTTTTGATTCCATTCTGCATAGTAGCTGTTGTTATTCTTGAATGGACTATTTTATTTCATGTTCAAAAATGAAAATAAATAAACACGGGACCATGGTGAAAGCCATACAAAAATAAATAAACACGGGACCATGGTGAAAGCCATACAAAAATAAATAAACACGGGACCATGGTGAAAGCCATACAAAAATAAATAAACACGGCACCATGGTGAAAGCCATACAAAAATAAATAAACACGGGACCATGGTGAAAGTGATACAAAAATAAATAAACACGGGACCATGGTGAAAGCCATACAAAAATAAATAAACACGGGACCATGGTGAAAGCCATACAAAAATAAATAAACACGGGACCATGGTGAAAGCCATACAAAAATAAATAAACACGGGACCATGGTGAAAGCCATACAAAAATCTACAATTTTTTTTTTTTTTTAATTTGTCTACCTTTGCTTGACCTCGATCTTACCTGTTGGTATGTGACGATGTAGCCGAAGATGGAGCACAAAGGTCTAGAAGGCTCTATTGACTCTAGCCTAGAAGAGACCCAGATTATAGTTTTCAAGAAAGACAGACCTACTGAGCTACTGACCCATCAATTCACATGTTAAAATAATACGATCCTTATCGTAATAATACCTTCTTAAATAACAACACGATAATCAGACATGTATTACTTAATACCATACTAATGGTATTACCTGTGTGTACCTACTTAACCTGCAAGCTACAAAAGTAGCTGTCACATAACACAAAATTATGTAGACAGCTACATAGATAGATAGATAGACTTAGCAACCAAATTATAGTCTAAGACTAGGTTTTATTCAAAATTGGTATGCAGTTTTACTTGTGTAATATTTGGTTTGATACCCAGGCCAAGACAAAGCATGCACTTACTAATTACTTAGCACGTTACTAGATTAAAGAAACTTAGGCCAGGCGTGGCGCACTCCACACTTTAGGTATGAAGCTACAAGTACCCGGCGGGCTCGACTTGTCGAGTCATTTCAGTGAGTCAGACAAGATAAAAGTTACGCGATAGAAAGAGAGGTAACTACTAGGTGAATTTAACTAAAATAAATAAATAAATAAATAATGCTGGACAGTTCACACAACATTATCTAGCCTCAAGCTAAGCAGAGCTTGTGTTATGGGTACTAGATAACTGATATACTTAATACAATATATTACATAGATAGATATTTTTTATTATACATAGAAAATACCCAGAACACCCTGAATATCTGCGATCGCACAAATATTTGTTCCGATGCGGGAATCGAACCCGCAACCTCCTGCGTCGCAGGCCAAGCTTCGCCCGCCGCGCCACAGAGGTCGTCAAAACTGTAAGTAACTGTAGGTGTGCGCTGTGCGACCTGAATTTAACTTTATTGTATGAGGGCAAGAGTCGATATTTATTGAAATTATTTTTGGGAGTTAACTTTCTGTATCTGTACTATTATGTATTCTGTGCTTAGTCTAAAGTAAATAGGCGGTACTTATCACGTTACTAAATGCGTAGCAATGTCCTGTTACTCTCTACTTCGTGTGTTTTATCATTTTTTTGACAGTAAAGCTAAGGCCAAACCGACGCGTGGCGTGCACGGTGGCGATCCATTGTCTTACCATTGATCGCCACCGTGCACGCCACCACGGACGCGGGCTAACGCGTCGGTTTGCCCTTAGCTTAACAGAGATAGTGCTAGATATAAAAACGCGCTATGCAGATAAGACAACATATCTGTGTTTTGCTAAAAACAACAGCAGTGAATCTCACTACTATAATAAATACCAAAGTTTGTATGTTCGGTTACTCATTCACGCCAAAACAGCTGAACCAATGTTATTGAAATTTGGTACACTGATTGATACTTTTTAGCCGGGGTAAAACGCGAGCGGGGCTGCGGGCGGACGCTAGTAACATAATAAAAGAAGTTATAATCGGCGTGTGAAAGTGTCAGCCTGTTAACTCTAAAGGCAAAAGAACGAATAAGAAGTCAAAACATTTTTTTAAAGTTGTTTAAAAGTTTTTGAATAATAATTATCAGGTTCACAGGGGAATTTTCTCAAAAAGTAGAAAGGCAGGTAAATAAAATTATTACACTAGTTGTGAACTAAAAATACTGAGGAGTCTCCAGAATCTTTTTGTTAGTTCCAACTGAGAAATCTTAGCTGTCATGATATTATATAAATCTTGGAGACAAGTTTCCTCCAGAGACGTCGGGAGATATCTCAGAGGTTTTTACACTGGTATTTTTAAAAGAACAGTCAGATATGGTAAAACTTTTGGCAGTTTAGAGGTAAAGGAGTTTTTCAGCATGAAAAATCAGAGTGACTCGTTTCATTGCCTTTTTTAGAAACGAATGTTTCTGTAGTTACTTTAATAACTTATTTTGTAGAATTTAACTTATCATCCTCCAAAGAAACTCAAATACTTGTCATTGGAAGAAAATATGTAGAAGAGTTTCAATTTTTTTTCACTTATTTCTCGAATTTGTACCCATTGTAGCTGTACCACGTTTCTGTCGATCCCTTTTGGGGATTATGATGAGTTGAAAAGTTCAGTTAGGATCCCCTGGAGGATTTGTTAAGGGGATTCAAGTATACTTTACAAAAAATTTACATTGTTCAGGCTGATTATCATTGATCCAGCATTTTGATCCAAGTTTACACATTCGACTGGATTATTTGCACTGGAATCTACAAAAAATTTGGAACTGGATTTAAATACTGGATTGACAAAAGTTGGGTAGTTCTTGTTTGTCCCGGAATCTGTCCCCATACGGGGACAGACAGGAAATGACAATAAGCCTTTAGAGTTTCCTTCAACTAGGGTAGGTCCAGTGGTCCAGATGGAGTGAGCTACGCTCGGCTTTATACTTTTAGAACGAGTCCGCAACAATGAGATCCGTCGTCAACAAACCTCAAGTGGAGTTGGACAGGACACCTGGCCAAACGTGGTGACGGCCGGTGAAGTAAAGCCTTGACGGAGGGTGGTCTCCAAGACCATTCGTCCTGGCATTCTATGGGAGAAGCCTATCCAGAAGTGGACTTCTGTTGACTGATGATGATGATGTTGATGATGAGTTTGCAGAGGACAGATCAATATTCATCCAATCACCAATGCCATCATACACCTAATTCAGCTTTCAATTCGCATTACCGATGAAATATCGTGGATAAGATGCCATTTTCAATACGTCGAGGCACCATCTGTCATACTCCCACAGCAAGATTGATGAAGACGACACGAGAGTAAGCTTTGTGATGTCAGGTCATAGGTTTAGCGTTAAGCGGAGCGACGAAGCGGCTGCAAGCATTTTTTTGGGCACTAAGGATTATTTGTTGTGACCGGCCTCAGAAAATACCCTTTGTCTGCTCCCGTGTACGTTGTAAAAGCTGACACCAAGGAATGGGCAGCAGCCTCGAACTTGTGTACTTGACACCAATACTGCGATCACTGATTGATCTCCCGTGTGTTGTCATTATGGCAAATCCCACCATTGCGATTTATGGGATAGGCCTCATCCAGCAGTGGATGTCTTCCGGCTGCTTTTTATATATTTTATTTTGATATAACTGAGAATTGCTCAAGTTTGTAGCCTTACTTTTAAATATAAAACAAATGCGCCGAAAGCCGTACACAGCAACAATATATATTTATCAACAGTACTTACAAAAGTCGTTCAGCCTCAGCAGAAGCTCCGGGGTCTTATTGCGTAATAGACTGAAGTTTGGTATCGATGTCCAGTTTGCTATTCATTGCGATGCGTCTTTTAAATATTTCTGCTCTTAAAAAAGGCTAAAACACGCAACGCAATCAACAGCAAACTGGTAATCGACATCGATTAGACAATAGCTGTGCAGGTCCGCAGTGGCTTAATGCTGCAGTTAGCTTCAGCGTTGCCTCAGACCATAGACGCTCCGCTCATCGCTCAGCTTGCAACCCGACATGGCTTCAGAAAACATGTCCGTACTACAATTAACATTGCCGGGGGATTACGTGAAATCCGTGTCGGGAACAAATGAAAGCAGAAA
Organism: Operophtera brumata; assembly: GCA_932527175.1. Taxonomy (NCBI): domain Eukaryota; kingdom Metazoa; phylum Arthropoda; class Insecta; order Lepidoptera; family Geometridae; genus Operophtera; species Operophtera brumata. Next base: position 33,370,610 of record OW052227.1, on the reverse strand, counting down.
TTGAATGATGGCGCAACATTTACTGATTTATGAATCCATTTTTTTGCGTCTTGTACTTAGTGGGGTTGTTGATTTATTGGGGTGATTGGTTGATAATAAATAGGGGATGGATTAAAACTTTACTAATCTTTTTCATATAAATCTAGAATCCATGTCTGTTTCATCGGTCTGACTCTTGGTCCGTGGAGTAGGTACCAGGGCACTGAGCATTTGGAGGGAACCAAAAGCTTAATTGATCATACTTCGATGCATAAAATAAAAACTTCAAACATATTGCTTTATCCACCTTTAAAAGCAGTTTTTCTCCTCATTGACATTATAGGCATTAAGAATACCCCATTTTGACGGGGGGTTTTTTTTTGGTTTTCGTTTACTTTTCGTTTCGCGACCGTTATTCTGTCTTTTTCTACGGTACTTGAAGTTTTATGAGTTAGATAGTGATATAATTTGGCATCTAACTGCAACTAACTTGCCAAAATCATTCCAAATGGAACGAACAGCCAGATACTGGATCTTACTATAATCTCTTCAAAAACTGGCAAGGCAATCTATTCCTTAAATTATATACATATACATAGGGCGGTCACAAGTCGCGCCAAGTTATTATGCTTGCTGGTCGGACTGTAGTTGAGAACTACACACATCAAGATTGATTTATTAATTGCTTATAAATAGTTTTTTGGTTTCATATTCTCACGAGAAAAAAAAAATTACATTATATAATAGCATTAGCGTACTTAAATAGGCCTCATCGTCGCTTGCTACCAGCCCCCTTATTCGCTATGACCAAACATGACATAACATAAAATGTAGCCATACGCAAACACATTTAAAAAAAAACTTACCTAATCAGTCTATCTGATCCCACTGCTGGGCAAAGTGCTCGTTTCCCTTTTTACATTGCAAGCGATTCTCTATACTTAGTTATTGGAATTTATGTCTGTGTTTAAATCAGTCCAACCCAGTCTAGTCTATGTAGATTTACCTATTCGTAGGTAAACGTGTATACTTCCGCTACCTACTGTAATATCGGTGTAATATTTCATTCACTCGTGGGAGCGCCGCTGCGAATCGATATGATGGTTGATTTACGGTACGTCGCGTTTATACTGTATTGATTTTAATACATACATACACACGCCTTTTCCTCCGATAGTGGACTCTTCGATGGGTCTCTTTCACTGTGGTTTACACCATCGTGGGATACAGACGTGACAAGCGCATCGCAGCCATCGCTTCTCACGACAGACTCGGCTAATACTTTCGGCGCTTGGCTAACCGGATTATACTAGGGGATGATGGCACATAATGGGCATAATTGACCTGAGCACTCAAAATAAATACTGCGTTAACTTATCCGTCTGCCAAACGTGGTTTTTATGGTAAGTCACCCCACTTAGTTTTATGAGGGAGGCCACATCCAGCAGTGGACGTCTGGTGCTGATGGTAATGATGCTAGAAAAGCGACTAATTTTGTTCCGTTTACAGCAGTTATTAAACAGACCGTAGACGGTACACTGCTGCAAAACGAAGGTCTCCATAGAATACCAGGATGGCTGATCTTGAGCCGCCTCCATCCATCGACTTTTTGAGTTCTTAACAATGTAATCGGTATATTGATTCTATTCCATCCTTTGGTATATTGATTACGAAACTATATTCATCGTAGAATCTACCTACGATGGAGTAATGTACTAGCTAAATAACTTGGATCGTTCAAGTTAACTTCGAACATTTCTCGCTTAGCAGTCTACTAAACGTGTTCAGCTAAGTAAATTAGCTTGGTTTGAGCTCTAGCTAAGTTCAAGATTTTGAGGTCACTAAAGCTTTGTGCGATGTACTGTCGACACAGGACGCTACAAGTTGCATAAAGGTTTGTGCGATGTACTGTCGACACAGGACGCTACAAGTTGCATAAACACTGGTGTTGCTTTACTTATTTATGAAGGTAACTTCACAGTAAATGAACTCAGAGCTTATAATGTGACAAGGCTGACAGTCACCGAAATATTAATTTCAAACTTGATTATTACAGTATGAGTTACATTATCGGCGATAATTGTTTAGGAACCAATATTATCGACATAGCTCTGTATAATAAGCAACTTAACGCCTCACAGTTATGGAACCCGCGTTACGACACCTACATCTCTCGAATCGAGGGTATTCAGAAACGATTTTTACGCTTCTTACAGTTTAGAGCGAAAATTTTCTTCGCAGATTACACTGAACGGTGTAAAAAGTTCCACTTCCTACCGCTTAAAGAACGAAGGGATATTGCTGACTTGTGCTACCTAATGAAGTTAGCAAATGGGACAGTAGACTGTCCGGAGCTCCTGGAACTGATTGGTTTGCGCACGAACATGGCATCTCTCCGTAAACCTAGTCTTCTGTTTGTACCACTGGTGAGGACGAATTACAGGCAGAACTCGTTTGTCTTAAGGGCAAGCAAATCCTTTAATGATGTGTTAGCGAATATTGTGTTCACAGATAGTAACAATGTGGATGTCTAGTTAGACTTGTTTAATACCTTCTCCAAGCGTCTTAAACGTTGGATGAGTAATCAATTCTTTGATAAATAGAAAGATTTAAACTTAGAAAGTAAGTTTTTTTTTGTATAATTTTGCATGACTGTTATTTTTAAAGAGTAACTTCTAATTAGCCTTAAGTTACCAATTAGTTTTTTAATCAACTCTAGTACTAGCTGTAAGTTTGCCTAAAACTGTAAAATAAAATAAAATACAATAAAATAAAATTAAACTTTAATACTCTTCCCGCCATTTTCGTCTACTTTTATTTTATTCCATTTTCTTGAGTTATTTTGTGTAATCTTGGTGGCATTTAAACCAATGTAGCGCGTCTATAGAGCACAAGTAGTGAAATGAAATGGAAGCGTATTGCTTGACTTTTCAAATTGGTGGAATTATCTACCAAAGTTTTTGTAAAACGGCCACCGTGATACTAAAACATGACTTAACTGTGACTTAGACGACTTTGTAACATTGCAAATTATATTGAAAATACAATAATAAATTATACTTGAAAATGGCAAATGCACAAGACGTGCGACGCCAATCAAAAAAGTGAAGATGGGGAAGGCTTATAGCTCGGATAACAGCAGACGACAATTGGGGAAAAAAGGTACTGAAATGGTGACCACTAATCGGACGACGTAGTGTCGAAAAAGGTCGCAAGAAATTGGCGGATGGAGGCGGCTGGAAACCGTTCGTCGTGGCATTTGATGGGAGCGGCCCATGTCAGACAGTAGACTTCTACAGGCTCTGATGATGATGATAGTTCAGGAACAAAATCAAAGTCGTTCCTCAAGTGTGTGTCTCAATCTTCCTCAATTAGTTCAATGCCCAAATTCGCATTGAACCAGTCTGCTATTGACAGTCTGTTAACTATAATAGACTGTCAAATAGGAACCAAAAAACCACAGCAAAATAACCTGATGTTGTTCTACAAAGACAGTTGCATTAAAATTAAAAGTCAAGTAATTAGACTTTAAAAAGCCAGCTCGCAATTGCTACGAAGTCTTTAGTGTCGCCCAAAGCAAAAACGTTGCTACTAAATATTTTATCAAATAAATCGTTTCTACTTCCTTTTTCGCGGCCATGGACCGCCACAGAATATGTGTGAAGTCAGAAGTTTCACTCCAATAATGTAACAATTTGCATGTACGCTTGCGACACGTGTAGACTCACAGCCAAATCGGTTTTGTATGCGCAGGTAATCCTATAGTGTGAAGTCAGGGGGCCGATTCTCGGATTGTAGACATTGATGTCGAATAGAGATATGCCGAAACAAGATGGCGAATCTTGAATAAAATCTCGACGTTCGCCATCTTGTTTCGGCATACCTCTATTCGTCATCAATGTCTACAATCCGAGAACCGCCCTCCTGCCGGTCTAGCCAAGTGGCATTCGCTTCGAAGCGATTCCATTTCCACAGTCTTAATACAAAACAACGGTGACATTTCGATAGCTAACGTCAATCTCATACATTGTTGGCTTTTCTACAAGCGACATCGCTAGTAGAATGTTAGTTTGTCTACGGCCTCTGGTCTATGCATAGACGTAGAATTTTCGCTACGCTGTCTATGTAGGTATGTGTTATTGTATGGTAACGACACCGTCCATCCGTCACACGCTTTATTTGATGGCTGGCACAACCAACTTTAGAGGTGCTTCTAAACGGTCATTAGTCTTACAGCAATATGCGGCTGAACACAGTAGCTGGCAACGTTGCCAGCAATACCGGCCAGACTATGCAATATTGCAAAATGTTTTTATGATACATAGGTACATACATACATACATAGATACACGCCTTTCTCCCCGAAGGGGTAGGCAGAGTCTCAATGGGCCTCTTTTCACAGTGGTTTGCACTATCGTGGAAAGTGTTGAGTTCATCGCCACCATTGTTTCCCACGACTGACTCGGCTTACGCTTTCTCACACACATTCTATAAGCTAGGAGTCAGGACAAATCTTATACCAACGAATCTTATCAATAACTCCGGGTAATCCTTTAGTCTACTTTTACGACATCTTCGGGAGGAGACGGAGGGGTATATTCTTAGGCCGGGCACACCACAGCACTATAGCCATATATTTTTCGTATGGCTGATGTATTTTACACGATGCATGTAACTCGAGCAAGTGCCTCAACATGCGCACGTTACCTGCGCCGTGTGTAAGCACGATATCTCTATGGTGCTTATCTCGAGCGCTTGGCAGCTCAATTTGTCAAAAAGTCAATCAACTCTGAATTTAGAAAAAGCGTAATAAAGTTAATTTTTCATTGAGGCCAGATTTGAAGTGACACAGTCATGTTATTTACTTCGTTTAACGCCGCTACCGTAGTTGCCCACTATATAATATTCTGTGCCTGCGCGGCGGAGTGGAAAATACGACAAAATTATTCGATACCAAATGATATTTTTAGTGTCGCATAAAAAACTATGATTTGTTTGCGAAACTTGAGTGTGCTTTTATGTTTTCTGGGATATCTTTTGGACATGCGAGTGGATGCGCCTTTCGAGTTTTTGATCGAAAACTCTATGCTACGTTTCATTTTACACAGATACCTACTTAGATGGCACCATTTGGAAGCTCCATTGATAATAAATAAAATAAATAAATAATGTTGGACAGTTCACACAACATTATCTAGCCCCAAGCTAAGCAGAGCTTGTGTTATGGGTACTAGATAACTGATATACTTAATACAATATACATTACATAGATAGATATTTTTTATTATACATATAAAATACCCAGAACACCCTGAACAAGTATCTGCGATCGCACAAATATTTGTTCCGAGGCGGGAATCGAACCCGCAACCTCCTGTGTCGCAGGCCAAGCATCGCCCACCGCGCCACAGAGGTCGACAACTCAATAGAGTTGCCACACGTGCTAACAAACAAAATGATATTGTTTTGGTTGATGGCTGTGCCGGATCATGATGGTTGGCTGGTAGACACTGTCATCAACTAAAGTTCGCATGTCTTTAGCTCCATTAGTTAGTTTTAATTAAAAAAGGAATTAAAAAAAAAAAAAGTTTTTTTTTTTTATCAATACCAGTTTTTTTAAATTAATGATCAAAACCATGTGCTGATCAAAATCATCCTAAGCACGGCCAGTCTACTATATCCATTGTTCCTACCGTCTTTACCACATCAGCTCGCTGTCACCATGCTGTCACCATAATATTGGATTGTCATCTTAACTTGACAGGTATATCAAATTTCAGCTCAATAGGATGTTGAGAAGTTACAATTGAAAATAAGCGATGAACTAAAAATTTTTAATGGGATTTTGGGCGTTGGCCAAACGACTATTAATTAATTAATGACTATTTCCCTAATAAAGCGCCATCATAACCTACCTCATACACGGCTATTTCAACCGGACTGCAATAAAATTGAACAACTTTGGGGCCGCCATGAAAATTCCACCCCGTCTGCTCCTAATATGGTCACGTTCGTAAAATTGTTAGAGGTTTTTGAATATTTTGTGCGAAAGTAAAATAGGAGCCAGTAATGTGTAGATAATATGTCTGCATTACCAATTGACTTGCATTTTGTATGTATATGTCGCAGCTAACTGATTAAATCAGCCGTTAATTGCACGGCTAGCCGTTTCATTGAAAAACACCATCCAAACCCAAGATTTTTTATATAGACTGGCTAATAAAACAGTTAAAAACTAGCCAAGTGCGAGTCGGACTCGCGCACGAAGTGATCCATACCATTATTGACGACCTCTGTGGCGCGGCGGGCGAAGCTTGGCCTGCGACGCAGGAAGTTGCGGGTTCGATTTCCACACTTGGAACAAATATTTGTGCGATCGCAGATATTTGTTCAGGGTGTTCTGGGTATTTTCTATGTATAATAAAAAATATCTATCGATGTATTTATATTGTATTAAGTATATCAGTTATCTAGTACCCATAATACAAGCTCTGCTTAGCTTGGGGCTAGATAAAGTTGTGTGAACTGTCCAGCATTATTTATTATTTTATTTTATATATAAAAATGACAAAAAATCACGTTTGTTGTATGCTAGTGCTTAAATATTTATTTTATTCTGTTTTTTAGTAAATGCTGTTATAGCGGCAACAAAAGTACATCATCTGTGAAAATTTCAACTGTCTAACTATCACGGTTCATGAGATACAGCCTGGTGACAGACGGACGGACAGCGGAGTCTTCGTAATAGGGCCCCGTTTTATCCTTTGGGTACGGAACCCTAAAAAAACTAACCTCCCGGGGACTGCAATCTCACGATGAGAATATTAAAGCTGTTTTCTCGAGGTCCCAGGTTTTTTATGTAGTGAATGGAGTTGTTCAATGAAAGGGCTAGCCGTCCATCCAATTATTATACGGCTGATTCAACCAGTAGGCTGCGACAAAATACTACTTACAGAGTTTAACTACGAGTATAACGAGTAATTTGACGACCTATGTGGCGCGGCGGGCGAAGGTTGGCCTGCAACGCAGGAGGTTCAGGTTCAATTCCCGCCTCGGAACAAAAATTTGTGCGATCGCAGATATTTGTTCAGGGTGTTCTGGGTATTTTCTATTTATTTATAATACACAGGCAGCTCTCGGAGCTGATGCGTGTACATCTTAGTTCTTATCAGTGCACTTTAAATGTTTATCAAGTCTATTTTTGAAAGAATTCGCTGCGGGGCACTGATCACTGAGTCTGGTAGCCTATGTATAATAAAAATATCTATCTCTATTTAATATATTGTATTAGGTTTATCAGTTATCTAGTACCCATAACACAAGCTCTGCTTAGCTTCGGGCAAGATAATGTTGTGTGAACTGGCCAGCATTATTATTGTTATTTTTATTATTTATAGCTGTAATTGTGTCATTAAAATGTGAAAATAAAAAGGCAAAAATTGTTCGCTTTAATACTTAGCCTCAACAAAATACATAAAAACAAGTAGCAAAACTAATTTCGATATCCTTATGTCACAATGAAAACAAATATGTTTGTAGTAAATAGATAGTATGTGTCTATAGAAAGACCTAACACATTAGGCATAATCATCATCAGTGACATCATCAGTAGTTTTTAAACGTCCACTGCTGGACGCGGCCACCCTCATATAATGCAATGGGGGAGATATGCCGTCATCACGCTTGGCAGGCAGACAAGTGATCGATGTATGGGTTTGAGTACTCAGGTGGATGCTGCTACCCATCCACTGGTGGTTTCTATGACATCCTCAAGGCGAGACGAGGGTGTCTCTTCTTAGGCTGGACACTACGGCATCACACATTATGCAGTTAGTGAAATGGCTTTAATACTTCCAAGAAATTAGTATTTTAAATGCATGTAGTAGTAGAGCTTTTTTGTGAAAGAGTTCGTCTGGGGAAGTACTACCACCATACCTATTTCTGCCGCAAAGCAGTAGTGCTCGCATTGCTGTGTTCCGGTTTGAAGGGTAAGGTGCCGGTGAAATTACAGGCACATGAGACTTTTCATCTTTATGTCTCAGGGTGGCGGGCGCAGTGCATTGCCACATAGGGTGCGTCCTAGGTGGACGTGACCTATGAGGTAATGCACCGTTCATAGGCAGAGGTTACCGCTTAACATCAGGTGGGCCTCTTGCTTGTTCCGCAATCCAAGTAGTATAAAAAAAAAAAAAAAAAAAAATGTAACTTCTACTCGTATTTCACTGAAGAGTTCGGATAAAAATTACTCGTACTATTGTGGTTTTACTATACATTTCTCGACTCACAATACAATTTTGCCTGCATTTGTTTGCAGCGTATTCCTGTGCGCGATATTAAATTCTTGTTACACGGGATATGTATGAAGTGGCAAATGCATTCTACATTCGAGAATTTTTCCAGGAAATCTTCGTCGGTCGACTCCTTTGTTACCAAGAAGTGGAACTAAGCATATTTCCTAAAAAGAACAGAAAAAGAGCTTTTATTGAATCCCACTAATAATAATATGTCAATAAGTTATGATGTTTGGATGTTCGTATATTGGTTTCTCTATCATGCCGAAACAGCTGAACCGATTTCGTTGAAATTCGTTACACAGATTGATCATGACATGGATTAAGCTATAGGCTACATTTTATACTGCTAAAACGTGGATGAAGCCGCAGGCCGACACTAGTCGTTTAAAACACTTATAACATTGACGACTTCTGTAGCGCGTCGGGCAAGTAGCCGGCTGAGATGCGAGAGGTTGCGGGTTCGGTTTCCGCCGCGGGTTAAATGTTTATATGATCTGCAAATATTTGTTCCGGGTCTGGGTGTTATGGTACCATGGTACTCGTAGTTCCTGATACCCATGACACAGGGGATCCTAGTGCGGGATCAGAGGCCTTAGATAAAGTAAAATTCTAATAGCAATGACGCTAGTAGAAAAGCCCACAATGTATGACATTGACGTAAGCTATCGAAATGTCACGTGGTCTTTTGTACTGTAGTTTATTGTATTGCTTTATTACGACTGTAAGAAATGGAATCGTTTCGAAGCGAATGCCGTTTAGCTAGGCTGTCAGGACTATGTATGTGTCTGTTGGGTATTATGTTATGCTTAAAAAGAATACTCACCTGTACTCAGTTTATGTTTTTCCACAAAACATTAGACTAACTCAGTAAATTGCCACACTAATAAGAAACAAGATTGTAGAATAAAACAACACATACACATTATATCATTTATTTTGTTGTAAACAGTCTTATAATCGAGCGATCAGTTTACAGTTCCGAAAACGTAAACAATACTTTCAATTTGGCTGAGTTCACTAAGCGAAATTCGGTTACACGATCTAAAACTCACAATAACATTATTATCGTTGTTTCGTATCTTACTTTTTACAACGTTACATATTAATTTATTATTTACAAAAATTGAAACGATGTAATTGAATTACGTTCCCGTCGATTTAAAGCATCAAAACTCTGGCCTTATTACAAAAAAACTAAATTAGTCCTGGTTGAAACCAGGACTAGACTACGTAGTTGTTTGTAACGGTATTACAGTCTTACACCCGGACTACGTAGTTGTTTGTCACGGTATTACAGTCTTACACCCGGACTACGTAGTTGTTTGTCACGTTATTAAAGTTATTACAACTTTAATACAAAAGCAGATGGTTTGTTTTCCGAAGTCAACTCTCGAGCTGATAGTCCAATGTTATGTCAAAAATGTTAAAGCCTCTATCTCTGGTTTTTTTTCAAACCAGGCAGCCCCCTAGTTTAACAATATTCTTCAAATTGACAATTGATTGCTTGTTGGAGGATAGAAGTTCGTCAGCTCGATTGAGATGTGACCATGGACTTAGTAATGATGTGACACTCTCATACAAGATCCGTCAGTTTTCCACGTCCGAAACTTGTGTAGTAGTGCGAGAATTGATTTCAGAAAACAAACCATCTGCTTTTGTTTTAAAGTTATATTTAAGTTTAATACCGTGACAAACCTAGACTACATAGTTCGGGTTTAAACCTGGATTACTTTAGTATTTTGTAATGAGGCTGTATGTGTCCGATGCAGGACTTTGGCAATTGGATAAATCTAGAATTTTCTATTACTTTCTACTGATTTATACATGAAACTGAGCATCACCATTTATTGCAAAAAAAAAACGATATGTACAGGTCGTCCCAAGATAATGCGACATGTAGGGAAAGTACCCTTAATATTGTAGATAGGATAATTTGCTGAAGGGAGACTTTATTTTATTTTTAAACTTAGAAATACTACAACCAAGATTTTAAAAAAAACTTGCTACATCTATGAATCGAACCGACTTAAATGGTAAAAAAAATACCCCGTATTTTTAAGATGCCAATCGGAAGATTTGATAAAAAATAATAACTCCTGTAAAGTAACATAGTACTATAATGTTCGGTTTGATTCCCAGACGAAGCAAGTAATTTTTAGACAATTGTTGAATACAATTTAGTAACACTTTACTAAATTTTAAAAATAAAATAAAGTCTCCTTTCAGCAAATTATCCTATCTACAATAATTAAGGTACTTTCCCTGCATGTCGCATAGTATTGGGACGCCCTGTATAGAATATATTTATATTGTTACAATAAACCCAGCTGGCCAATAAAATGAGTAACTTTAGAGCTAAACAAACCTTCCAGCTTCTTGCCTATTGCATCAGACACAAGAGTTTATTAACAACCATATTTACATTACAACGACTACGTAAACATTGATAAATATGTAGTATAACAAATAATCAAGATAAACAACATCCCTTTCGTAACGAGTCTGTTTGAAAAATTCCCTTTAGCGGCTTCTGTAAGACCTGTTAAATAAAATAATAATAAGATATAATGTAAAACAATACAAATTTTTGGGTGTACAAACATGTCAAACGTGAGATACAGAGATTCTAAAAAAACGTACAAGTTCGAGTCGGACTCGTGCACGAAGGATTCCGCTATAGCCCCCTTACATATTTATTTTATTCTGTTTTTTAATATTTTTTGTTATAGAGGCAACAGTGACAGTGAAAATCATCTGTAACAGTAATAGTCAACTGTGAAAATTTGACTATCTAACTATCACGGTTCATGAGATACAGCCTGGCGACAGACGGACAGATGGACAGCGGAGTCTTAGTAATAGGGTCCTGTTTTACCCTATGGGTACAGAACCCTAAAAACTAAAAAAGTGCCTGTATCAAGTTTCAGACGGACGAACGGACAGCGGAGTTTTAGTAATAGGGTTATTCGTTGTTAGCCGCGTTGTTATAGAAATTACAGTATCTGTGAAAATTTCAATTGTATTGTTGTTCAATTGTTCATGAGATACAGCCGGCTGACAGACAGACAAACATGTAAGTGCGTCTATATACGAGACTTTTAAGAATATTTAGCATTTAAATTGATATTTAAATGATGAAAAGTTGGTATACATAAAATTAAATAAATACAAATAAATCAATTGAGCTATCTCTATCTATAGCTATCTATCTATCTATCTACAGATAGCAATCCCAATTTTTTTTTTTTTTTTGTTTGTCACCGTTTAGTGAAACCTCTCTCTAGATGCACCAAAGATCAAACCAAAGAGATGCAGCGAGTCGGTGAATGGCTCCTCAAGACCATTCCTCAAGGATATGGGAGAAATATATATGGAGCCGTATGGCTATGCCTTTGCCCAACTGTGCACTTTAAAATGTAATTTTCTTATAACAGAAAGTTGTTATAAATAAATCATATTATTTATGTGCCTATTATCCAGCCAGCTTTCGTTATTTCATGAAATACATTAAAAATAAAAGCTTTACAGAAATTGTTCGTACCTCCGGCGACGCTAATTTGATTGCTGAAATCCTCTGAGTATGAGTTCAGCTTTATTTCTGCAACAAAAATACAATGTTACTACAATTTTTACATTGCATCCAACTACATAAGTTTCGAAACACGAGTAAAAATCATTACTTGGAGTAGTGGCAGCGTAGTGGGGGCTAACACCGTGAAATTATATTCAAATATTTTTTAAAAAAAATGTTTTCAATAAAAGCTTTTATAAATTGTACATGTGAATGAGGATGATGACTGAAATTAAAAAAAAACTATCGGCTGTTCCGTAGTCCACCTTCCATCTCCATCATCAGATCAGCTCGTTGTCACCATAATATTGTATTGTCATCGGAACTTGATAGGTATGCAAAATTTCAGCTCAATCAAACGAGACTAACTTGTTAAAAATTCAGTAGCAAGATTTGACGGACACACAATATTGCAAGTTAAATAAATGCTCTGAAAAATACCTTTTTTTTCTTCGATCAGAGATACAACGAACGAAGTTTTTTTTAATACATTTAGCTCCCTCTGATTTCTAACTGAAAACGTTTAAAAACATTGCATTTGAATTTATTTTCTCATTTATTTTGGTGAATTTTCCTGCTAAATAGATACATAGATTATATATAATATTATATACTTAGACTTTCTTTATTTTATATCGAACTATCCTACTTATATCATACATGTCAAAGTTTCGATGTTTTTATGTTTGTTACTTAATCACGCCAAAACGACTAAACCGATTTCGATGAAATTTGGTACACAGGTAAATATGACCTGGATTACGCTATAGGCTATTTTTGACCTACTAAAACGCGAGTGAAGTCGCGGGTAGACCTTAGTAGAGAATAAGCCTTCGTTACGAATCATTTTTTTATACAAACCTACATACATTACGAGTAACTTACATGGACATTACGTTTTGGGGAGTAATGTGCACTACATTACTGCCCAAAATATATGGAAAGATGACTTTTAAACTTAAATCTAGGATTGAAAGAAATATTAATTTTTCTTGATAAGTTTTGTTGAAAACAGAAATGAAATAGATAGAAAACACTTTGGTATACAACAAAGAAAAAAATCTATTTAATAAATCTATATACAAACTGGAAGTACAATGCGCGGTCTTATCACTATAAGCGATCTCTGTCAAACGACCTTGGAATGGACTGGAATTATTTTGCACGACATAGAACGGTGGCTTAAAATCTGATTATACAATCTATTAATTAAACGAGAATGAGAATGAGAAGTGATCCTGGATAATCGGTGTTTGGTAGGGCAGAGTCATTTCTCAAAGTTTGTGTATACTGATAACAAAAATAACCTATTTTAAAATGCGAAACACGGTCTATTCTTGATCACTTATCATTATATGAACGACAAGTGACCCTGAATAATCTGTGTTTCGCAGGGTAGAGAGAGAAAAAAAAACCCCTATATAATAATAACAAACACAGATTGTTCATGTTTTTTTTCGTTATGAGAATGAAAACTTATCCTGTACAATCTGTATTTGGTACTAAACTCTCAAAGTGTTTATCCACTAATAACAAATATACCCTGTTTAAAAGAGATCAAACACTGATTGTTCGTGATCAGTTGTCATTATAGAATTAGAAGTAAACTGAGTCTGTACAATCTGTGTTACGCAGGTTAAGACTCATTTGTCAAAACGTATGTAACCGATATTGTTTATGATCACTTTTTATTGTGAGAACTTGGTATAAACAGTATCATAATGATGAGTGTGATCTTAAACAATCTGTGTTTGGCAGGGCAGAGTTATTTCTCTAAGTTTGGGTTCTGATAACCACAACCTGTGTTTGGCAGGACAGACATTTCTCAAAGTTTAAGTTCCGATAACCAAACAATGTTTGTTTTAAAAAAAAATATGCAATCTTTTATAAAATTATTGATCGTAAACGTTTGTTGATCAAAATCAGCCTAATCACGGCCAGTCTACTCTATTATCCCTCGAGGAGGTCCGTTATCCACCTTCCGTCTCCATCATCAGATCAGCTCGTTGTCATCATCATATTGTATTGTCATCGGAACTTGACAAGTATGGAAAATATCATCTCAATGGGTTGAGGATAACTGCTTTAAAATTCAGTTCCAAGATTCCACCCGGACAAACATTGCAAGCTTGTAATAAAATATCTTACCATAGAGTCGCAAAGTCCCTTCGCTCTTCCCGAGCGAGTTCGTGCTGACGCAGTTGTATGTCCCGATGTCAGTCTTCGAGAACTGACGGATCGTGAGCCACATGGACACCTTGTACGAGGTCTTCTCCTCCCTGATCGTGTATTTGGGCCTGTGTGTAGAGTTACTGTTTGAGAAAAGGACTTGACTTTGAACACAGCGAATACATTACAATAGCAAACAATTTAGAATTTCATAATGGATGTCCAAAGTTCTGAATCCTCTGGGCTTATACATCAATGCGTCTACGGATCTATTATATCCAAAAAAAGTAACATTCTGTTGTGAAAAGAAACTGAAAATATTAATTTTATAAAACGGGAATTTTCACGTACCTACCGTTATATCGGTGTAAGCACCGACATTGTTTCGACTCGTTCCGAGAGTCTTTTTCAAGGTGAGTGAACGCAACGCACTCCCTCCGAGTCCCGTTTAGTACGTGAAAATTCCCGTTATATAAAATTAATGTTATGATTCATGAAAGTTTTTAAAGTAAACTTAAAATAGTGTGAATGGGCTTACTTGTAAACATTTCTGTCAACAGTTAAGCCAGGTTCTATATTGCTGTGTCGGGGTGTGTCGTGGCGCACCAGAACGAAATTCGTTGAGTTTATTACCTATGACTAGAATCACATTAGTAGGTTGTGTTGTGTTGTGGCGCGTGAACCTACTAATGTGAATCTAGTCATAGGTAATAAACGTAACCGATTGCGTTCTGGCGCGCCACGACACACCCCGACACAACAAAATTAACCTAGCTTTAAACATTGCCTAAAATACTGCCATCCCTTGTACATGGACAGAACTTATTTTAATCAATTAATGCTTTTATTTAAATAAGTTTTACAATGTTTTAAAATCACTTGCATTTTTTTTTACCTAGATGAGCCACAAAATCGTTCTTACTTGCACTAACATTGGAATAAAAACAGACAAAGTTGCTATGTTCAAGACTCGAAACTTCTGGTTTACGTGTATTATCGAAGGAACGTAAGAGAGAGCAAAAGTACCTCAAAAAGGATTCATGGACTGCGAACGTGTTCAACTTTAAATCAAATAGCAGAACAATTTGATGACTCAGGAGAAATTTCCTATGATCTCCTTGTGGTAATGCATTGTTTGCATTACCACAAAGGTCACGTTCAACTTGGACGCGCCCTATGTGGCATTGCACTGCGCCCGCCGCCCTGACATAATGATAAAAAGTCTCATGTGCCTGTAATTTCACCAGCACTTAATACCCGCCTTCAAACTGGAACATAGCAATGCGAGCACTACTGCTTTGCGGCAGAAATGAGTATGGAGATAGTACTTCCCAGGACAATTTCTTTTACAAAAACGCTCTAACTAGTATGGATGTGACTCATTCATTCATGATTTAAGGTGGGGTATAATGCAAAATTACCAATCTTAGATTATATTTCTAACTGTTTTATTTTGACTTATAATCAAGAGTAATATTCATATTAAAAAATATGCATGGATACTACATTACAATACCGAGGGATCACCCTGACAGAAACACGATAGGACAAAGTTTTCTCGATAAAAAAAAACACAAAGTTACCTCTAACTTTTGGCTAGATTCGATTGTTTGTCAATATGGTACAGATTAGTGGGTCAAATTTGTTATAAATAAAATCAATATTATAATACGGAGGGTTCACCCATGGGGTTTTTTAAAATTATCTATATTTCACAAGATATTCAATAAAAACCGCTTTTTCGAGCGGCGCGTGGCGTTCTTTTTTTATGAATATTTCTGCCTGCCTCCGATCACAGTTTTAAGCGCTCGGCTCTTGCCAGCGCAACCAATTAAATTTTCTCGGTTTAACTCTTTCTAATGCGGTCTCTTTTACCTCCCTATACGAAATAACAGCGACCTTATCTGTCTCATTATTCGTGGTTTTCCTTTTCCTCGTTTTCCTTATATTTTGCCTTCTATAATGGTTTTTATAAAGCTGTCATATCATAGAAGGTGACCAACCATCTTTTCCCTTCCACTCTATTTTTTTTTTTTTTTAACAATGATAGTCCTTTGTTTGACCATGGTCTCACTTGTTGGTAAGTGACGATTTAGCCGAAGATGCAGCACAAAGGTCTAGAAGGCACCTATTCACTCTAGCCTTGAAGAGACCCAATAGTTCGTATTAGCCTTAGAGAAGAGAGAAGAGAGAAGAGAGAAGAGAGAAGAGAGAAGAGAGAAATGATGGGACTAAAATGTATTAAATTTTCTTTATTATTACATTATCATCATACTCATAACAACATATTTGTATCCATGATTGTTCGATACTGTATAACATGCCAAGAACTTCAAACTCTATACGAGAGCCGAAAATAGCTCAATATCCTCACAAAATAACGCGTATCGAAACAAACACGTTAAAATGAGCGACCCTTTGATCCAAAACAAAGGGAAGGACACACAAACACGTTGTTTATTTTATAGCTACGGAATTCAGTACAATGTATCTTCTTACCGATCTGCAATTTATTTGTTATTATATATCCACTTACTTCGTTGATTGCATGGTGCTTGATATGGAAATAATGTTTACATTACTTTACATGGAAAGCTTACTATATTGCAACATTTTGTAAGCAATTTTGTGAAATTAGCTTCATTTTACTAATATAACATCAATATAAATGAGCTACTCAATTTACCGGTTCTTGTGTCAGCCAATATATTTTTCTAGTGAAAGAAGTTAAATGCTCAATAGTTAGTAGTAGTAGAGCTTTTTTTCATCCGGGGAAGTACTACCTCCATACCTATTTCTGCCGCAAAGCAGTACTGCTCGCATTGCTGTGTTCCGGTTTGAAGGGTAAGGGAGCCCGTGAAATTACAGGCACATGAAACTTTTCATATTTGACTCAGGGTGGTGCAGTGCAATGCCACATAGGGCGCGTCCTAGGGGGACGTGACCTTTAATGCGTTGTTAAAGGCAGAGGTTACCGCTTAACATCAGGTGGGCCGTATGCTTGCTCCGTCACTCAAGAAGATAAAATAAAATGCTTTGTTGAAAGTTTAAGTTTTTTTTCAACTTTTGAACTCTATTTATCTTACCCGTCAAGCAGCATCTCGCCTCGGTTCTTGATCCAGTAGTTGATAGTGTTAGGGTAGGCTTCCACATAACATTTCAGCTTCACGTCGGTGCCCAGAGGAGCGCCCAGCAACTGGTTTGGCACTTTTACTGTGGGTGCGACTGTTGAAGAGAATGTATGTCATGAAAACTAAAAAAGTGCTAACTTTGGAATAGGTATAAGCTAGAACAAATTGGAATAGACAGGCAGACATGGAGATGTACATAACTCCAGGTATGTCTCTACATACTAACTTGTTCCATCTACAAATATTTAAAGGTTGCTTGTACGGTATTTTCGTTTTTTTTTAAATTAACTTGTTGTGTCCCACTGCTGGGCGAAGGTCTCCCCAAAATATTCTAATATTTAAAAAAAAAAGTTTTTATTTTAAATGGTACGGATCCCTTCGTGCGCGAGTCTGACTCGCACTTGGCTGGTTTTATTTTTTTTCACTAAGCCCTGGCCACCTGAATCTGTAAATCTGTGAATCTGATTGAGATCTGGTCACTGGTCTTAATCAGATTCACCAAACCAGTAACACTACGATTATGATCAGAGAAAGACTAGCGGTTTCGTAACTACACACCTCCCTATAATAGATCTATTCATTTTCATAGCTTTAATATGCATAGACAATCTGTTTCAATCAATTATAATATCTGGTTGGCACTAGCGAACAATAATACAACATTATTAATTGTTCTAATACATACATTGTGATTGAATTAGTCTAGCTTATTAGTAAGCCCTAACAGTTTCAAGAACCATACTTTGCCTTCAAATCCCCAGAACACATTCGTAATTTCTTCAAGCGAATGCTTTAGCTAAAACAGGGTAGATGACGCATTAGATATTTTGGTGGCAGGAATCTAGTTTTTTCTCAGCAATTACAAAACAGATGAAAGCTATATTTGGTTACCTGATTCTTCATATCACTGGCTTTGATTTTGTAGTAGCATTTCACGATTGGTTAACATTAATAGCAGAGAGATTATCAAAGAGCCTCTTATAAAAGTAATTAATTTTATAAAAAATAAAAAAAAAACCCTCAACGCAATGAAACGGCTGAACCGATTTTGATCAAACATAGCTAAGAACACTCCCGACAAATTCACCTATCAAAAAAAACAAAAAACTAAATCGGTTCATCCGTTCCGGAGCTACGATGGGACAGACAGACACACACACACACACACACAGATACGTCAAACTTATAACACCCTGTCGTTTTTACAGAGATTTGCATTTTACAGGCAAATGGGACCGATTTAAGCCTCTAGTTTTTTCAGGTAGATTCATCCAAACACACTTTTATGTTATAGTAAGATTGTTTTAAATTAATTGTCGTTTTTAATTTAAAGGAAAAAAGTATAAAGCGTATACGACTCTATACGAAATCCTATATGAAACTATTTGAAATAATGGTTTATCTATGCGTGGCCTTAGAGTTTTATTCTAATTTTAAATTCTAAAGCTGGTTATGATTTTCGTAGGAAAATACTGATTTTCTGAACAACGCTGTACTACGTTGGTGCGGACGTGTCTGTAAATCCAATTTTGGCGTTATGATAAAATCCCGGTAGCAGATTTTTAGAGATACCTAGGTGCTTCTAGGCCTGTGAAATATCGGGTATTGTTGGAAACCATTTTTAAGGTTTGGCGTATTAGTAAAATATATATAGACGCCTTTAATAGCAAAAATGGTTAAGCTTACCGGTATTAATTGACACTACTAGTTTTTATGGTATGTATGTGTAATATTGTAATATTTTAAGTCGTTTTTACAAGTTTATGTTCTTAGTTAGTAGATAGGTAAGTATTTTGTCTTTAATTATTTCTTCCCTTCTTTTGTATCTATAATATACATACACCCCCGGCCATTCTTCCTAACTTATAAATTTATCTCCATCCAAAGGTTGTCTGGAAGAAATCGCTGCTAAGCGATAAGACCGCCCATTGTACGTTTAATGATATAGTTAAGTTTGTTTCTTTTTGTTTGTATTATTAGCTATTAAGGTGTACAATAAAGTATTTTCTATCTATCTATCTATCTATGATTGATTTAAGAATTAAATATAGAGAGAAAGAATTATACTAAAGCTACAATTTTACACACTAAACTAACGTTTAACTTTAAAAACCATTGATGCAATATAGAAAGGCCTCCCTCTCGATGAGCTGATGATATTTTAAATGCAAAAGCAGTGAGTTCATCGTGTGGTTCTATAGAGACCTATGGCTTCTTGGGCTTCTACAGACTGATTATGACGATACCGAAGTTATTCTAGGCTTATTAATATGAGATTGGATATTACAATATTTTGAGAACGATCCTTACCTATTCTTCAACGCATGTTATTAAAAATCTACCGGATATTACTGGGTAATGTTTCTTTGTACTTTTTCACTATCATTTGAGAACAAGTAAATAGGTTTTCCTAAGTATATGAAGTTCCTAGTAACGGGAACCTATTGTTATCTGAGTTTATAGCTTGTTTTCGTATTCAGAAGTAAAGAAGTTTCATAAGTAGGTTTGAATTCAAGCTCAGACTAACAGGTTTCAATATTGATTACAGTATCACCAAGAAATAGTGCCAACTGATTGCATAGTCAACAGTATAAAAAGACTAATCCATACTTTACAATATCCCTATTTGTCCCATCGATAAAAATAGCCAGGATACATCTCAAAGGAAATTTGATGAAACCCCTTTGTTTGTGTCAAATTGCGACAAACACCCGCTTTGAATAATATAATCCATCTGGTAGGAATATTCTGGATCGGCTCCAGGAATCCATCTTTATGTAGGAGCGCACCGGAGTTACGTGACCGAAAAACATCATCGTATTTATTGCATTTCACGTTGCTGGTGAAATTGTGCCAAATATTGTGTTGGATATATAAAGTTGGAAGAGCCTAGTGTGAGTCCACCACTTTGTGGAATAAATCAAACACAATTATTGTCAACAACCATTTAGACGTCTTGACACCGTCGCGTCCGGAGACCGAATTACCTCCAACGCTCGAGCGTAAACTAAATGAAAATGTTTATCAACCAAAACCGTAACGATATTGGCTGAACACCACACGATCCATATCGTGAAAGACGCTATGTCTAATATCCTAGCCTTGGTTTTCCCTATATCCGTATACAGCTTGAAGACATGTACGGCAAAAAAGGAACCTCCTATTTTGTCCATATAGCGAGGCATAGCGACGAAAACTTCAAGATGATAGTCATTGTGGGGAAATCAAAATGGCAGCAGGAGACGTGACATCAAACAATCGTAAATTGTGAACTAAGTTTCGTTTCCTTGTTCTTATTATTCCTCCAATCTAAAGTTGGCAAGCATTAGGGAATCAAACCGATGTTCAAAACATTACCTGTCTTATAATTAAGCTTAAAATAGCATGAATATAGCGCTGCCTTTCTGCTCTGGGAGAAAGACCTATCCTATTTTGGCTCACTGATAAAAACTCTCCTTCCACTTGTCCCTTGGCGGTATCCCACCATTCTTTACCTAAAGGCGTTTGCGTTTGCTTCATGGGGCGTTAGTGTGTCTCATAGTCAACATGCTAATTTTGCTGATTAGGCTGTATAGGTACCAGTACTCACAGTTGACTAGAAGTATAATCCGCTTGCTGACGGCCGGTGGCACGTCGTTGGATGCGATGCAGAGGAATGCGCCCATCTGTCGGCGGTCCACACGCCACAGTGGCAGGGAACTGCCCACGTAGCTTTCTACTGTAGAAAAAATATGAAGACTGATATAGCAATACAGTCCTTATAACACAGCAGTTATAAAGCACAGTGGCAGTTATGAGTATGGGATTGAGGATTTTATGGATGCTCGTCGCGTACGTAGCTTTATAATTATTTTCACCCAATATAAAAACAATAGTTTTTAGGCTGTTATTGCAAGCTTTAATTAACTTGCAATGTATGTATGTTTGTGTGAGTGGAATCCGGGTGGAATCTTGCAACTGAATTTTAAAGCAGTTATCCTTAACCGATTGAGCTGAAATTTGGCATAAGTACCTGTAAAGGTCCGATGACAATACAATATGATGGTGACAGCGAGCTGATCTGATGCTGGACACCGTTCACCGTTAGTTTCGTTACGTTAGGCACTCCTCGATGTATAATAGTAGACTGGCCGTGTTTAGGCTCATTTTGATCAGCACACGGTTACGATCACTAATTTCATAAAAGCTATTAGTATTGAAAAATATATTTTTCACAAAAAACTTATTAGTTAGAATATTGATTCAGTACACATTGATATTCCAAAAACAACTGTTATGTTATGTTAACAACCATGTTTCTGAGAAACACCCAACAGTCACATACATAATACCTATAACACATGTTACTACTTACTAATTAGTTAATGAGCGACACATACACATGTTGGTAAGATTCCTTGGTATAAGATTTGTCGTGGCTGCTAGCTTAAATTGTGGAAAGAAGCGCTAGCAGAATCAGTCGTGGGCAGCAATGGCGGTGATAAGCTCACCACTTGGCACATCTATATTCCCGCAGGATGGTGCAACCCACAGTGAAAAGATAACTACTGAGGCTCTACCCTTTCGGGAAAAAAGGTGTGCATGTATCAAAATACAGTTAATCGTTAATGGAAGCTTTTAATATAATATCATGTCATTACATTACCAGTTTTTATTTGGGCATCATAATAGTAATGAGGTTATTTTTTATTTTAAATGTTTACATATATATATATTTTTTTAGTATTAGAGCTGTTTTGTGAAAGAGTTCGTCCGGGGAAGTACTACCACCATACCTATTTCTGCCGCAAAGCAGTAGTGCTCGCATTGCTGTGTTCCGGTTTGAAGGGTAGGGGTGCCGGTGAAATTACAGGCACATGAGACTTTTCATCTTTATGTCTCAGGGTGGCGGGCGCAGTGCAATGCCGCATAGGGCGCGTCCTAGGTGGACGTGACCTATGAGGTAATGCACTGTTCATAGGCAGAGGTTACCGCTTAACCATCCGGTGGGCCATCAGTCTATTCCGTCATTCAAGTAGTATAAAAAAATAAAAAAAATAAAAAAAAAATATAATTCATAAAAAACATTGTATGCCTCAGGTAGAATACATTAATATAAGAGATGAGATAATGTGGAGCCAAACGCAAGCCTATTTTAGATAAAAAAAAAAAAAACACTTTTCTAACATGTAGGTATATGAAGCAATAAGTTTGACTTGACTGAGCAATCGCAAATCCACTTGATCCACAAATCCGACGACGATTCGTCGGACCATTCCTCAACGTCACCGTTCCAATTATAACTACGAGACTATCCTAATGTCCCAGGACAAAGGTAATTATTTCGAGTGCCTTCACTTTAGGCCGTAGAATTAAGAGAATAGCTAGTTCATATGCTGAAGTTATTTTTAATTCTGAAACAGGAGATAGTTACAGGTCTAGCGCTTAACTGAGTCAGTCCCTGAGGTATGGGAGCGGTACGGGAGGGGTGATTTCGTTACGTCAAAATGAAGCGTGGTTTCATGTCATCTGATAATTTGAGAGAGGAAAGCATCCTTCCTCTACCGCTCCCATACCTCAGGGACTGACTCAGTTAAGCACTTGACCTGTAGGATCCCTCATTAGCTTTTAGTAGTAGTAGAGCCTATTGTGAAAGAGTTCGTACGAGGAAGTACTACCACCATAACTATTTCTGCTATATTGCTGTACTCCAGTTTGAAAGGTATGGATGCCGGTGAAATTACACATAAGACTTTTCAACATTTACGTTTTAGAATGACGGGAGCATTAAAATGGCAGGGATTGGTTCTCAGAAAAATCACGTACACGAGATGATGTTTTACCTAACTTGAAAGCCATAATTTCGTATAGGCGTCATACGACATGCGATGTCATATCGTAGACTAGTTTTATCTAAGAACACGGGACCTAATAGTACCTCTGTCTTTGCGTTACCGCTTGAGATCGTGGCCTTAGAGGTTAACCAAAAGTTAAACTAATTTTTTGCTAGATTCGATTGTATAATAAAATGATGCATATTATTGGTTAAAAAATTCGATAAAATCCATACTTCAATACAACAAAGCCGAAGGTTTACTGCAGGAGTTTTGCAAAATGATGTATATTTTACGAGATTTCATTAAAAATGGGATTTTCGAACGGTTCGAGGCGTTTTTTATGTATGAAGATTTCTACCTAGGGTTAGCGCAGACTTATAGAAAAGCGTGGAAAAAAACTAGAGGTCTTGAAAAAGCTTATCACTTTTGCTATCGTACTCATTTGCTGAGATGCGTGAGTTTGCGGGTTCGATTCCCGCTGCGGGACAATTTTTTCTATGATCTGCAAATATTTGTTTCGGGCCTGTGTGTTTTGTGGTAGCATGGTACTCGTAGTTCCTGATACACACGACACACAGGAAATCATAGTGTTATGGGATCCTCAACTATGTATGTGACTGTTGGGTGATAGGTTATTATTTAGGTTAAATCAGTATCGTGTCAGGAATCATGTTTAAATAATAACGATCACTTATTTTTGCCTGTCTT
Source organism: Operophtera brumata (assembly GCA_932527175.1). Taxonomy (NCBI): domain Eukaryota; kingdom Metazoa; phylum Arthropoda; class Insecta; order Lepidoptera; family Geometridae; genus Operophtera; species Operophtera brumata. The sequence goes on along the minus strand of OW052227.1, from coordinate 33,346,942 downwards.
CAACTGCCTCTGACCTTTCCCTAACAGTAGCTAGAAGGTGGCATTTACAAGTACCTAGACTAAGCGTTCATCCACTATCATTAGAACACCCCCGATCAGAGACTAGTGCTTCGTACACTGTGCTTGTATTTTACCAGTCTAACCTTTAATTTAGTATAACTATTAAGCCTCGACACCCAATAAATGTCACGGAAAAACAGAAAACGAATGTTATAATTTAGTAATTTTAGTGATGAAAGGTGTCACATTGCTTATTCTCATACATTCTGGTATAATAATAAAATTTGCCTTAATATTTTTCCATAATTGGGTGTTTACACTTACGCCAGCCAACGTAGCTCTCAAAATTAGCTCGTTGAAGTGGCAATGCGCAGGAAATCAATCCCACAAATCGAACTATACAGAACAGGATAATCTCCATCTCAATAGACCAACAACATTACAGAGGTCACAGGAAATCGGTGGATGGAAGCGGCTCAAGACCGTTTGTCATGACGTCGCTGTTGGCATAACATAACACAAACATAATCCTGATCCCCAACTAGGATCCCCTGTATCGTGAGCATTAGGAACTACAAGTACCTACCATGCACAACACACAGATCCGGAACAAACATTTGTCCGCCGGAATCGGACTCGCAACCTCTTGGCCCTGTCTGAAAACCAGCACTGCACTAAACCTAGGTCTGATGCAGCTTATCCTGAGACAGGGACATATTTGACCCCACACAACACATATCGATGTCTTCCTACCTACTACTACCAGTTTTTATTTTAGTTTGTATTTCATTTTTGTTGTGAGTACCTGCTGTAGCTGTTTTCCAAAGTAGGTACTTGACTATTTTTTGTTTTTTTTGGTTTCATGTGTGTGCTGTGTCCTTTTGGGGACAATATACGAATTTTATATTCTTTATTTAGACCTGCCCACTGCGCCACAGAGGTCGGCATTCAATGGGGCAGGCCCAGCAGTGGTCTTCTGTAGAATGATACTGATGATGGACTTCCATATTCTCCAACACATAATCAGGTGCTTCCCAAATTGCGACTGCAGGGCTTTGGGATTTATGTTCAGGTATTTATGGCAGCAAAGTAACGTGGCTGGTGTTACGTAAATGCGCCAGTGGTCCTCATTACGCTGCCTCTGAACAACCTTCAGGCGAGGCAATAAATCAACAGCCGCAGGAGAGTTGAGCAAATCCCCCTCATTTGTTCGCGGACGTATGATGTGTCTTATGTGCATGTAGGCATGGGCGTTAGGTATGCTTAGGTTTGCGAGAATCGATAGTGTGATAGGATTTTTGGCTAATACATTATAGCGTTTTGATGGTGTCACAATGTTGTTGTTGCTTCACAAAGCCTTCGGCTTACGGATGGTCTTCCTAAAAATCTAGCTAGTTTAAGTTTTGCAGAACAATTTCCACGTCACTTTTCAAATGTCCTCTTATTTTATACATATCTGCGATAGACAATAGATACAACATTAAACAATTATCTGTGCATTTTTCCAGTTTAGTTTCAGTTTAGTTCTATCATCGTCAAGAGATGGCGCGCACGTGCCAAAAGTAAAACGGCGACCATTTTACTAAAACATGAGTTGACTGTGACTTTGATGACTTGGAACGAGTGTAACGTCGCAATTTATATTAAAAATACAATAAAACTTGATTGAAGATACAAAAAACTTGAAAATGGCAAATGCGCAAGCCGTGCGACGCCAATTATAAAGAAAAAAAAACGCTCTCAGTGCCTTTGTCTTGACTTGTGGACGCGCTATTAGGACAATGTAAGCAAGTGGGGAATGCAAGACTAGCTGTCATATTGTCTAATCAATGTCAATTACCAGTTTGCTGTTCATTGCGCTACGTGTTTATAGCTTTTTTTCAAGAGCAGAAATATTTAAAACATGCAGCGCAATAAATAGCAAACTGGACATCGAAAACGAACTTCAGTCTATTACACAATATGACTGTAGTCCCAAGGGCAGTGTGACTGTGATGTTCATATCCGCACCTACTTCATGCACCAGAGCTGACCTCAACACCGCTTCTGTATGAAGAATATGCTGTCTGATGTATCCAATACCTCACTTATTGTGATAAATGGCAAAGTTACAATGTTTCGACATTGTTTTGCAGATACATTATGACCTGGATTGAGCTATAGGCTTCTCTTTATCTAGGTAAAATGCAAGCGAAGCCGCAGGCGGACACTAGTAAGGTATACTTTTTGAAACATTTTCGTTACAAACCGATAAAAGAACCATTATAACTAGATATTTTAGTATTTGTGTTGGCTTTCCCAATTCAAAGGAAAATTACACAGTAATGATGTTAGCAGGGTTCCAGACAAAGTGGCCGTTACGTATATCTCTAATTGAATTGGAATATTGTTCTTGTTGTTAGGCTTATAAAAGCTACATTTTCATTTGATACAATCAATATTAGGTCACGCATAAGCGTACAATTTGTAATAGTTTTTTTTGTAACTTGAAGGTGATGATGCGATTACTATCTATTATTTCCATGATTTCGATTCAATATTAGGTCACGCATAAGCGTACAATTTGTAATAGTTTTTTTTGTAACTTGAAGGTGATGATGCGATTACTATCTATTATTTCCATGATTTCGATTCAATATTAGGTCACGCATAAGCGTACAATTTGTAATAGTTTTTTTTGTAACTTGAAGGTGATGATGCGATTACTATCTATTATTTCCATGATTTCGATTCAATATTAGGTCACGCATAAGCGTACAATTTGTAATAGTTTTTTTTGTAACTTGAAGGTGATGATGCGATTACTATCTATTATTTCCATGATTTCGATTCAATATTAGGTCACGCATAAGCGTACAATTTGTAATAGTTTTTTTTGTAACTTGAAGGTGATGATGCGATTACTATCTATTATTTCCATGATTTCGATTCAATATTAGGTCACGCATAAGCGTACAATTTGTAATAGTTTTTTTTGTAACTTGAAGGTGATGATGCGATTACTATCTATTATTTCCATGATTTCGATTCAATATTAGGTCACGCATAAGCGTACAATTTGTAATAGTTTTTTTTGTAACTTGAAGGTGATGATGCGATTACTATCTATTATTTCCATGATTTCGATTCAATATTAGGTCACGCATAAGCGTACAATTTGTAATAGTTTTTTTTGTAACTTGAAGGTGATGATGCGATTACTATCTATTATTTCCATGATTTCGATTCAATATTAGGTCACGCATAAGCGTACAATTTGTAATAGTTTTTTTTGTAACTTGAAGGTGATGATGCGATTACTATCTATTATTTCCATGATTTCGATTCAATATTAGGTCACGCATATAAGCGTACAATTTGTAATAGTTTTTTTTGTAACTTGAAGGTGATGATGCGATTACTATCTATTATTTCCATGATTTCGATTCAATATTAGGTCACGCATAAGCGTACAATTTGTAATAGTTTTTTTTGTAACTTGAAGGTGATGATGCGATTACTATCTATTATTTCCATGATTTCGATTCAATATTAGGTCACGCATAAGCGTACAATTTGTAATAGTTTTTTTTGTAACTTGAAGGTGATGATGCGATTACTATCTATTATTTCCATGATTTCGATTCAATATTAGGTCACGCATAAGCGTACAATTTGTAATAGTTTTTTTTGTAACTTGAAGGTGATGATGCGATTACTATCTATTATTTCCATGATTTCGATTCAATATTAGGTCACGCATAAGCGTACAATTTGTAATAGTTTTTTTTGTAACTTGAAGGTGATGATGCGATTACTATCTATTATTTCCATGATTTCGATTCAATATTAGGTCACGCATAAGCGTACAATTTGTAATAGTTTTTTTTGTAACTTGAAGGTGATGATGCGATTACTATCTATTATTTCCATGATTTCGATTCAATATTAGGTCACGCATATAAGCGTACAATTTGTAATAGTTTTTTTTGTAACTTGAAGGTGATGATGCGATTACTATCTATTATTTCCATGATTTCGATTCAATATTAGGTCACGCATATAAGCGTACAATTTGTAATAGTTTTTTTTGTAACTTGAAGGTGATGATGCGATTACTATCTATTATTTCCATGATTTCGATTCAATATTAGGTCACGCATAAACGTACAATTTGTAATAGTTTTTTTTGTAACTTGAAGGTGATGATGCGATTACTATCTATTATTTCCATGATTTCGATTCAATATTAGGTCACGCATAAGCGTACAATTTGTAATAGTTTTTTTTGTAACTTGAAGGTGATGATGCGATTACTATCTATTATTTCCATGATTTCGATTCAATATTAGGTCACGCATAAGCGTACAATTTGTAATAGTTTTTTTTGTAACTTGAAGGTGATGATGCGATTACTATCTATTATTTCCATGATTTCGATTCAATATTAGGTCACGCATAAGCGTACAATTTGTAATAGTTTTTTTTGTAACTTGAAGGTGATGATGCGATTACTATCTATTATTTCCATGATTTCGATTCAATATTAGGTCACGCATAAGCGTACAATTTGTAATAGTTTTTTTTGTAACTTGAAGGTGATGATGCGATTACTATCTATTATTTCCATGATTTCGATTCAATATTAGGTCACGCATAAGCGTACAATTTGTAATAGTTTTTTTTGTAACTTGAAGGTGATGATGCGATTACTATCTATTATTTCCATGATTTCGATTCAATATTAGGTCACGCATAAGCGTACAATTTGTAATAGTTTTTTTTGTAACTTGAAGGTGATGATGCGATTACTATCTATTATTTCCATGATTTCGATTTAAGGTAAAATTACATCGAACTACAGGTCTAGCGCTTAACTGAGTCACTCCCTGAGGTATGGGAGCGGTACGGGAGGGGTGTTTTCGTCTCTCAAATTATCAGATGAAATGAAGCCACGCTTCAAAAACTAACCAACCAAGTGCGAGTTGGACTCGCGCACAGAGGGTTCCGTACTATTATCTATAAAAACGGCAAAAAAAACACTTTCGTTGTATGGGAGCCCCGTTAATTATTTTAAGTTTATTTATTTGTTTTTTAATTTTGTTGTTATAGCGGCAACAGCAATACATCATAATATGTGAAAATTTCAACTGTCTAACTATCACGGTTCATGAGCTACAGCCTGGTGACTAGTGGCGACAGACGGACAGACGGACAGCGGAGTCTTAGTAATAGGGTCCCGTTTTACCCTTTGGGTACGGAACCCTAAAAAGCAAAACATAGGTGAACTTAAATCTAATTAGCATTTCCTTTCATTCCATTTCCATTTTCTACGTATGGGACTTAAAATTATAAAGCTCCATATTTCTTACAGTATTTGCGCGATCACGTCGAAGCCTTAAGAAATACTGTAGTCAAAATAGCACCAGCTGCAAGAACCCAACTCTCCACCCTGTGTGTCATTAAATAAGAGTACGTAAGGCCATTTTATAGGTAGCACGGCTCATTTCCCTCCCTAAAATTATGAGCAAGGAAGGGTGCAGATAAGGGTAACAGAGCGCCAAGGAGCGCTAAGTGGGTGGTTATATATTTATGTACTAACACGCTGTTTATGGTGACATCTGGGGTATTTTTCATTTTAAAGTCTGGTGGTTTTGAGATTGTACTTTGTTATATTTCTTTGAATTCCGCATTTGCATTAGTTTTAATTCTTCTCTCTGGTGTTGCAGCATTTCTATTGAGATTTATTTAAATACTAGCGACTCGCCCCGACTTCGCACGGGTAGCTCCCGGTATATCCCCCCCCCTCATATTTTATTACTTATTCTGCTAATCGGAGCGGAGATGAATCCACCAAAAAAGAGATAACTAACATCGGTCCAGCCGATCTTGAGTTATAAGTGGTGTAACTAACACGACTTTGTTTTATATACATTTTCTGAGGCCTTTTGAGCCTCTATTTTGTATATTTTCGTGATCATCAACTTTAGAAAATAATTATGTTTTATATATTATCAACTTACTTTTATATTATTTGACGACCTCTGTGGCGCGGCGGGCGAAGGTTCACATGCGACGCAGGAGGTTGCGGGTTCGATTCCCGCCTCGATCAAAACAAAATTTATACGATCTGCAGATATTTGTTCAAGGTGTTCTGGGTATTATTATTATTATACATAGAAAATGTGTAATAAAAAATATCTATCTATGGAATGTATTGTATTAAGTATATTACTTATCTAGTACCCATAACACAAGCTCTGCTTAGCTAGTTAATGTTGTGAGAACTGTCTATCCTTATTCATTTAATTATTTTCAACTTGACTAAGACATAGACGGCTGACATCACAAAACTATGATGGTGCCTAGTCGGACTTCGGAACCTTAAAAACTAGTAGTATTCCATCAATAACAAAAGCTCCACAGTAAAATACCAAAAGATAACTTTTCTAAAGCAAATTAAGTTCTGCCATGAACCTAGTTTAGCTTTATAAATGTGTGTCAACTGCACTAGCCTAGGAATTGAAGCGGGAAATGGAACCGCCCGAGGCCACCAATTTACTTAAACACCTGTGCCGGGCACACGTTCTTCAGGTATAATCTTAAAACTAGGGAGCTTTAGAGAAAGAAAGTGTAGCACGGAGCATCTAAACAAAATCTTTGTGTAAAAAAGTCGGGTAAATAAAATCATGCTGGTTTTTCAAATACCTATGAGAAATTTCAAAAGCTGTTTAGCTGAGAATGGAAATACCTGCATATGCACTATCATATTGTATTATTGAGTCGCAAGATGAAAATCTATAATCAGTGTTATCAGTAATGACTTATCGCACTGAGACGTGGTCGAGGCAGCATAAAACCCCAAAGTCACGCAGCGAACTACAGAGAGTTATGTGATACACTTCAAAACAAAAATCTCAGTAGTAGAATAAAAAATATAGCTCTTAGATTAAGCAAGTGGAAGTGGCAATGGGCAGGCCAGATAGTTTGCAGAACGTTGGTGAATAAGAACTCTAGTGGCGAATAAAAGCCCGCGGATGACGCAGTGGATGACGGAAGGACGATGCAATGATAGTTAAGTTGACTCAAACCATTCGTCGCAACATTCTAGACACACATACACATACAGAGACACATGCCTTTTTCCCCGATAGGGTAGGCAAAGCTTCAATGGGCCTCTTTTCACAGTCGGTTGCACTATTATGGGAATAGGTATAGACGTGACAAGTAGTGAGCTCAATATTTCTTCCCACGACTAACTCGGCTAACGCTTTCTTCCAACACGTCAGAGGAAAGCTTATACCATCGAATCTGACTAACAAGTCCTAGTAATCCCCTAGTCAGTTTTTATGACATCCATGGGAGGCGATCTATAGGGGTTTATTATAAGGCCGGACACACCACGGACTACAGTGGAGTACAACTGGCTCAAATGATGATTATTATTAATTATGATTGTTGCAAATGCCCACTAAGTCCTGACACAACTCATTCACCTTTTAACAAATTAATTCAACAATAATTCATGTGTTAGTTGAATTTTAAAATCTTTGGTATTTCAAATAACTCTGTCCTATTATCATAATAGACACAATTACGGGCTTTTCAGGCCCTTAAAATTTCAGTAATATCCAATAAAATCGAATGTAGTTGGTGTGTCAAGGACAACTATTTAATTCAGCTACTGACCTAAGGCTATTTATATTGTTATCGTTTAAAATGTTTGACGATGTGGTGTCTCGCCGGTATCGTTAATGTGTCAAATTTGCTATACTTAGATTGGGGGCGAAAAATGGATCTAGCTAAATCTCATCCCCGGGGAAAAGCCATTTTATACCAAAAAAAACACTAGCTCGGTCACCCAAATAAGTAACAAGTAAGTAAGTAACAAATTTAACTTAACTTTTTCAAATTCTCTCGAAAGTGGTTCGTTGAGGTGTAAAAGGCGCTGAGAGCGGCTATGAGCGAAGCTCGGTCGCCCAAGTACTGTATTTTAATTAACCTTTCTCAAATTCCCTCGACAGTGGTTTCTTCAGGAGTATAGGCTCGTGGTCCTCCCTCCTCCACGTGATCTTCGGAGGTGGATGACCTGTGGCCTTGCAGGTGAGGGTCGCATTCTCCAACTCCTGCACTGACACGTCCCCTGACGTATCGTCGCTGATGATGTCTGGTGGTACTGGTGACAAATAAACAAACCTATTAAAGGAATCTTAACTACTCGCTGCATAAAAAAGCTCAAAGCTACACAGCGGCCTATGGAGAGAGCTATTTGATTTTTATATTTGGTGGGCATTAATTTCAAGTCGATGCAAAGTTATCGGCAGAGCCTCAATGGGCCTCTTTTTACAGTAGGTTGCACCATCGTGGAAAATAGACGTGACATATGGTAAGCTCGTCGCCGCCATTGCTTCCCACGAATTATAAAAAAAAGAAAAAAAAAACCTTCGCCTATTGAGCCATTTACAACATGTCTGTCATTTATGGAAAAGGTACATATCTGGTAAATATTGGTTTATTTCTGGATTATACTCCACCAAAGAAAGAAACATTTAAATTGGGTAACAGCTTAATCGGTGTAGGTTATACACAAAAACACATAGCTGATAAATTGATATGTTCCTTTATGAAGCCAGGAAACAGTTATAAATGATCCTTGTGATGTCAATAAAAAAAAAGCGGTCAAGTGCGAGTCGGACTCCCATGAAGGGTTCCGTAGCAGCAAGTATCATAATATAAAAGTTCTTGGATGGTTTACGATTTATGACGTATTCAAATAAAACTATACTAACTAGATCTCGTTCAAACCAATTTTCGTTGGAAGTTTACATCATATTTTTTTTTTTAGTTTTATCATTATCTTATTTTAGAAGTTACGGGGTGGGCACACATTTTAGCACTTTGGAAGTGTCTCTCGCGCAAACTATTCAGAAACTTCAATATAATTTTTGAAGACCTATCCGTAGATACCGCACACATATGGGTTCGATGAAAAAAAATGATGAGTTTCATTTCTAAGTATAGGGAACCTCAAAAATGTATTGTTTTTTGCCTATTTTTGTGTGAAAATCTTAATGCGGTTCACAGAATACATCAACTTACCAAGTTTCAACACCATATAGCTCTTATAGTTTCGGAAAAAAGTGGCTGTGACATGCACAGACAGACAGACAGACAGTCATGACGAAACCATAAGGGTTCCTTGTCTTTGACTACGGAACCCTAAAAAACAATTTGTGTGAAAATAACCAATAGGCTGTTGATATAACGACCTTCGCTGAAACCTCAGCCTGACTGAAACCGGGTTTTCTAGCTCTAGGGATTTTGCCTAAAACTTCCTAGACAAGTACATATACATCCTATCTTTATAAATAAGGATGGAATTCGTTTCATCCTGAATCACACATTTCTCTTGAGAATATAACTTTCGTAGGAGGACAAGTTCTATGAGCTAGATTTTGTAAGCTACGTCACGTCATGATTAATATATACTTGTTGTTCGCCCCGAACTGAGACCTGCATGCACTCGATGTGAGCAGGTAGGGACATATTTTCTTAACTCTTCGTGAACCCAAAAACCTATGTACCGATCAAGCTTATAGTAGAGCTTTTTTGAGTTCGTCTCGGGAAGTACTGCAACCATACATATTTCTGCTGCAAAGCAGAAGTGCTTGCATTTCTGTGTAAAGGTTTGAAGGGGATGAGGTCGGAAAAACACATGCTTACAAAAACACATTAATAAAATTAAATTAAAAAAAATCCCTTTATTCGCTGACTGTCACGTGTTGAACATTTAACGGTTACCTACCTACCTAAACCACTTATACTAAATCTAGAGTCATCCGGGGAAGTACTACCACCATACCTATTTCTGCCGCAAAGCAGTAGTGCTCGCTTTGCTGTGTTCCGGTTTGAAGGGAACCGGAACCGGGAACCAGTAAAATTACAGGCACATGAGACTTTTCATCTTCATGTCTCAGGGTGGCGGGCGCAGTGCAATGCCACATAGGGTGCGTCCTAGGTGGACGTGACCTATGAGGTAATGCACTGTTCATAGGCAGAGGTTACCGCTTAACATCAGGTGGGTCATCTGCTTGTTCCGTCATTCAAGTAGTAAAAAAAAAAAAAAACTTATGACACCGGTAATTTGTCTGTCATGTTGTCCTTTGATATATAAATAGGCCTCCTCCATTTTGTGCCATCGCGAATCGTACAAAAATACATAGGTACAAACCCCGTATTCAGCAATTATATTTTGAGACCTAGCTTCATTCGGCCTAACATCTGGCGTAAAAATAATTACCTAACTATTCCATGCCAACCGTTTTCTCTATAAAGCAAAACTCCTAACCGTATTCTCCTCGCGTACAAAACCGTCAGTGAAAACAATAAAAATGAACATTGAAATGAGAGCATGACTCGCCGCCGCAAAGGGGCTGCCAATTTTTAACGCGAAAACTTTTGTACGAGACGCCGAAAAAAGTAAAAGTAAATTTTCACAACATTGTTGTGATTTATCGTCCCTCGACCGAAATAACGAAACTTCCCTTCAATTGTAACCGTTTTCGTTTACGTTACCCCATTTACATTCCTTGAGTTGAATACTGACTCTGAGAGTTTGCGTACAACCTGTACTATTATGTATTCAGTGGTATAGGTAGTTGGAATAATTTTATAGAACAATTTGACTTAGCACCGTCTTAACTTCTACGATGACGACCGACGACGATTTGACGACCTCTGTGGCGCGGCGGGCGAAGGTTGGCCTGCGACGCAAGAGGTTGCGGGTTCGATTCCTGTCTCGGAACAAATATTTGTGCGATCGCAGATATTTGTTCAGGGTGTTCTGGGTATTTTCTATGTATAATAAAAAACATCTATCTATGTAATATATTGTATTAAGTATATCAGTTATCTAGTACCCATAACACAAGCTCTGCTTAGCTTGGGGCTAGATAATGTTGTGTGAACTGTCCAACATTATTTATTATTTATTATTATTTTAACTTCGCTACTAGGAAGGTCTAATCGCAACATCGCAACCATCGCTAACAATTAGCCTTACTCATAAGCTCAAAGTTGTGCAGTGGAATATGGAGATAGAACCCGAAATAAGGAAACCCGGAGAAGAACCAATGTTACTGATATAGCTCTCAGAATGATCAAGTTGAAGTGGCAATGTGCACGCCATATAGCTCGCATAACCATTGGGGAATAAGTGGCGATCATAAACCGGACGACGCATTAGAGGAATTTCGTCAAAATACATTACAAAATAAAAATAAAAAAAAATATGCTGGACACAGTTCACACAACATTATCTAGCCAAAGCTAAGCAGAGCTTGTGTTATGGGTACTAGATAACTGATATACTTAATACAATACTTACATAAACAGATATTTTTTATTATACATAGAAAAAAAAAGGTCCAAGGAAGTCGGTGCGTGGAGGTAACTCAAGACATTCGTCATGGAATTCCATGGAGGAGGCCTATTACCAGCAGTCGACTTCTGTACGCTGACGATGATGATGATGATAAGCCAAGCGTCACTTGGTTTTAAGTATCGTAGTTGGGAATCATTTTAAATAAATAACGTCTAATTACCAATGTATTTCCTATACAGTGTGTATGTACAGTATGGTATGTACCCTGTAAAATTACACTAGATTATAATAGAATATAATATTTATTTTCATACCAAATGTCTGTTACATATTTACTAGGTACTTCTATGATAAGTATAGCTATAATGTACACTGCAATTTGTATTTTCCAGGTATAGCATAATCAACACGGAGAATTTATCGCGCGGTTTTGTATTACTAAATACTCACCTCGAGGGTACTAGCTGAAAACCAGTGTTTGCTCTTTGAGCAATATCATTCACTGAGCTATGACCCATTTGTGATACTGCAACACACACGTACTTTTAGTTTTAGTTTTTATATAGTTTTTTTTTTTTCACACCAATGTCGAATTACATATCATGTATCCTCAACGCATTATCTCCCAAGGGACATAAAGTTGTATGAAACTCCCTAGGGAATAAAGTGATGTTAATTTGGAACGTCAAATTCATGTGGAAACTCGTGGAAAACTCTAAGTAAAAAAAACATAATTATGGCAGTGTAAGGAGATTTGGTCGAAAATTGAACAGGCCACCATAAACAGACCAAAAAAAAAAATACGTTTACAAATGTTTTACAAAGAATACAGACTAAGAGTGTACTACAAAGAATGTGAAACAAAACACGGTGTTTGGTGCTGTGATTTTTAGTGATTTTTTATTGTCTCGCAGAAGGTGTGAAAAGTATAGTATGCACTTCTGGAATAAAGTCTGTCTTCGTCTTGGGCAGCTTGAACCCCTCGGTTTACTCAAGACTCTAGCGAGGGAGTTATATGCCACCCGCGACGTAAGACACTGCTTTATTCCCATAGTGCATAATCTACTATTAGAGCACAGCATTGTTTTTTTGTAAGATGGTTTTAATTATCTTGTTTTTAAGTGCACTGTCTTTCATTTGTGTTTTTGAATGTATGTGTGTGATTGGAGATACAAATAAACGTGTTATCTATCTATCTAAATAATTATTAGAAGTTACATGGTAATCTCTAACCGACTATCAGAAATGACGTGGATCTAATAACAATTGATCTGTGATCCCTTCTTGATTATCAAGTCAAAGCAGGTCAAAGCCTAGTTTGATTGTCGAACAAGAAACATCAAAAGAACCTGTCGTCCATATTACATAATATTCCATTTCGCGCGTTTCACCACCTCAATCCGCCAATCAGAAGTGACGGGGATCTATCAACATTTGATCAATGATCCTCTATTGGCCCTCGGTTATTTTTATTTATTTTTACAACGGCCTGAGTGCCAGTCATTCAATCTTGTGCCAGAATTAAACCTTTATTGACACTTCCAGGGGTTAACGTCGTTTTGAAATTTATACGATATTTTTGTATGGTTATTGGCTGAGCCATGTAAATATTTTATATAATAAATGCTAATAAAAATATATCATAAAGACATAATGCTTTTCTTTTGTTCTTTGTAATTGTTCGTCTTAATAAGGTTCTGAAAAAGGTTTTTAGAGAAAGAAAAAAATTGCCTGGGAAAGTTGCCTTCTGATGACGGTCAGAAAATGGTAGTGCACAAAACTTAGTAAGAATACGTTACCTATGAATAAAAAAAACTGATACAGCGTTTTTACATACATACATACACAGATACACGCCCCTTTCTCGAAAGGGTAGGCAGAGCCTCAAATGGGCCTCTTTTTCAACGTGGATTGCACCATCGCGGGAATATAGACGTGACAAGTGGTGATGACAATGGCTCATCGCTGCCATTGCTTTCCACTTTTATAATAATTATATAATAACTCAATGTTCGAAACGAAAATATTTTACAAAATAATATCGAATAAACTCTCACAAAGAAGGTCATCACTATTGACAGACAGTTCAGACAAAAGCCGACCTCGAACGTACCGTCGTCATCGAGAAATAACGTCATAACTCAAAAAACGGGAAAAAGGTGAAACTAATCGAAAAGATTACAAAGTCGCCTCGCTTCGTAGCCGTTCGAATATGGAACAAGTTCGAAATTGGAAAAGGAATACCACGTTTCTTCTCAAGTGATGCAAAACGGTGCCGGCGCGAATAAAAGTAAATTGCTAAACTTTTAGTATTTGTGGTATGGCTTGCTGCAGTGATTGGACGTTGAAAGTGCTACGTTCTATTTGCCATTGAGATTATGTATTGTTATTACTCTACCATACTAAAATAATCAGGGCCAGACAAGAGTTAGTTGTGTTTAGAAAATATATATTAATAACTCACTCCTGTTTTATTTTATCTAGAGGTACGCAGATCCTTAAAGAGCGTTTATCGTCGACCATTTTAATAACTGTTTGACCCCCTTACGACCGAAATAGGATCATATTGTTCAGTTTTTGGAATTTAATTGAATTTAAATTTCCTCCATAAGAATCGATTTATACAGGGCGTCCCAAGACTATGGGGCATGAAAGGAAAGTAGGAAATACCTTAAATATTGTGGATAGTATATTTTGCTGAAAGGAGATTTTATATAATTTTATTAAAATAGCAATACTGCATTTAATGGTTTTCTAAAAATTACTTGCTTTGTCAGGGAATGGAACCGACCCAAATGAAAGTTAAAATTAAAATGATTAGTTCTACGTTATTCCTTTCTTTTAAAATACCTTACTAAGTTTTAAAAACAAAATAAGGTCTCTTTTTACCAAAATATACTATCTACAATATTTAAGGTACAAGCCACCAACCAAGCGTTAACCAAAAGGTGCAGTGCGTTATGTTTTCTCTATGCGCAACATACTAACGTATCTTATACTGAACTGAAATGGAGTAAACTCTAGTCACGTGTCGGAGTTGGCACGCAGTATTTTTTAAAACTTAGTATGAACCTTTAAAAAGATATTTACCACACAAGATAGAACCACTAGTATCTAAAAATTAATTAATACCAGCTTGAAGAAAAACTGGTCCATGGTCGATCTTAGCACACAAGCACTAGCAGTATGGGGTTCTTCAAAAGGGGTGTTTGGGTATTTTGAAAGGGTCGGCAACGCGCTTGTGATTTCTCTAGCTCTGGTATTACAGGCGTCCATAGGCTACGGTAACCGCTTACCAACAGGTGGGCCGTACGCTTGCATGCTACCTTTGTATATAATTTAAAAAAAAAATGGAATTGGAACGCACATAATATGATTGCTCCCATAATCAAGTTCAGTTTTGTTATTAGGCCTAGCATCAAAGCATTTGGAATGAAATGTCATAAAATCAAATAAAAATATCTTTCAGAATAAGGAAATCCCACTCCGATAATGACCAAAGACGCAACATACCAGGAGGGCAATTCTCGGATTGTAGAGATTATATCTAAATTAGAGATAATGTCGAAGCATGAATGTCTACAAAAAATGTCACGAAAATGTCACAATAACCATCAAATCGTATTCGATTTCAATGATTTTTGTCGACTTATGTCTATTTGTGACATCACGAGAATAGCAAATTAAGATTTTATTCGACATTCGCCAACTTTTTAAAGACATAATCTTTAAAGCACGAGAATTGCCCTCCTGGAAAATAACCTAAACAGTGTCGTTATTTCTACGACTTCCCAAGTAAATTATTTTGCGTAGTATCTCGAATCTCGACACATCAAAGAGACATCTGTAAGGAAATTGTAAGTTGTGTGTTGATGAAAATCTCTGAAATATGTATATGACCAATCAGGACGCAGTATAAACGTGCTTTTTAAAAAAAAAAATACAGTTATGAAATTATACATATGAATATCTATACCTATATATATAAAAGAAAGTCATGTTAGTAACACTATTTATAACTCAAGAACGGCTGAACCGATTTGGTTGAAAATTGTTGGAAAGATAGATTGATAGAAAACACTTTATTGCACAACACAGAAAATTAGCTAGTTAAAAACAAATATTAAACTAAACATGGAAGTGCAATGGGCGGTCTTATCGCTATAAGCGATCTCTGCAACACCTAAGAAAAGAAAGAAAAGGTAAGGTAAGGTAAGGTAAGGTAAGGTTTTAAGGTAGCTTAGAAGCAGGAGACGGACATGCGGGGGTGAGGAGAGGGGGTACGGGCTGTTTTTCATCCTGAAACTACCCGTGCAAAGCCGGGGCGAGTCGCTAGTTTCAAATAAAACTACAACACATACAATACATCAAATACATAGTATTCTTAGTAATATTAACTTCCAGAGGTGTTTTTTATTTCTAATTATGAAGGGACTGTGGTTTGAGTTTGGAACCCTGCAAACTCGAAGACAGAAGACGCAAGGCAGGTTTGTTATTTCTTACATTCTACCTCTGCCTAACGCCAGTTTTATCAGTTGTGCGAAGTGAGTCTAAGTTGCAAGAGGGACTCAACAACTTCACTTATATTTCAAGTTGCAACCATATTGCGACCATAAAGCAAACCAATCACAACTTCGAGCTCAATGTTTCTATTTATATAAAAGTTATCGTCTGTCCCCACTGCTCCAGAGTTCTGAGGAAACTTTATTTATTTCAGAGTTTCCTTGAAATGTTTCATGTTAAATTTTTATTCCCTCTTTTAGAGAAGACGTCGGTGCATCGTTTTGCTTAAAAATTTCATTTTAAAAATGCAATATGTGCTAAGCTCGGAATAGTTCTTTTCGTGATAGTTTTGTGTTGCTCGTGTGGCAGTTTTCTGATATCTTTAGAACTGAAAATTAGAAAGTAGGTACATACATTCCGTAACCTACGTAACCTCTTCTTAGCTTCGGTAATGGCTTCTGTGCACCATTTGCAACAATTTTGACAAAGTCAAGTGATATAATTATTATAGTTTTATAGTCAAGTCGTCAAGAGTCTCCGTCAAGTCCTAACCTAGTTTAAATGGTGGCTTAAAAACTGAGTTTTTACAGGAAAAAATCCACTATTTCGAAAAGACTCGCAATACACTTAAATTTCACTACATCTCACATGTGCCATTTATCCAACATAATTAACGTTAGCGAGACGTCAAATATTGACCAATGACAGCATGACTAGAAATCTTAATAATTTGATTGCTTACATACATACATAGATACACGCCTTTTACTCCGAAGGGGCAGGCAGAGCCTCAATGGGCCTCTTTTCACAGTGAGTTTCACCATCGTGGAATAAAGACGTGACAAGTGGTGAGTTCATTGCCGCCATGGCTTCCCACGACTGACTCGGCTAACGCTATCTTCCAGTAATAACCCATTCCTTAATAAGCTAGCAGCTAGGACAAATCTTATACCAACGAATCTTATCAACAAGTCCGGGTAATCCCTTAGTAGGCTTCCACATCCACGGGAGGAGACGGAGCGCTCTATTCTTAGGCCGGACACACCACAGCTACATGAATAATATGATTATAATTGATTATAATTAATATTTGATTAGTTAATATTTTATAATTGTGAACGACCGGCCGCAATTTTGCCGCAAAATCGATTAACCAATAACAGCGCAAGATTTCAGCGCGCCATTACTATTGGTATAAAGATGGTTCCCGCGCTATAGAAATTGGTCTACGGCGCAGGTACATCGGGGCGACTTATATTTTGGGTAAAACTGTACGTATGCAAATAATCCACGGTTCCAGTGTAGTTCAGCAGATATTAAAATAAAATTAAAGACTTAGAAACAAGAGATCAAGCCTGCCCAATAAGGTTTTGGGACAATAAAATAAAAATGTTATATATGGGATACACAAAATAAACAAACTCCTTGAAATGTATAAGCCCTCTACAAACTCTCGGAACAAAAACGCTTTACGTAAATCAACTTGAAGTAAAAATTTGAGGGTATTTCTGAGTAAATATCAGGGGCCCGGCTTGATTTAGAAGCTTAGGACACGTTCACATTAGACGAATACATCTTATAATATGGAAACGTTAACACGTTTCTAAAATTGTTATTGTTTATTGCTAATAATTTGTATGATACTAATCTGTATCTACGTGAAACTACTAGGCCACTACTCATAATGTAATGGAGACCAAAGCAAGCTGTGTGGCAGCTACAACGCGCCTCTGGAGTTTACTCCATATATGATAGATATTCCACCCTTTCGCACTAAGCGATTCCAATCTACCTTCTAGACTCTTTCCGCCAGTTTTTTTTTTTTTTTCATTTCCTAGTGTTTTTTTAAGATATTTTGTTTTATTTGGGTGGCAAAAATGCCACCAAAATAACAAAAAAAAACAAATCCAATAGGATAAAAATCCTTGGAAGAAGAACTAAAGCATGGAAGTAAGGCTAAAAACAAACCGGTATCGATTATACCAGTCTCATTCTTTTATATGAATGTATTCATGTGTTGGAATGAGACAAGCATATATCTATCTGTTTTTATTTGTGTAACTCGTACCAGGCCAAATGTCAAACTAGGTACCCATTACTACTACATTCAAGGTACCAATATTTCATGTTACCAATATTCAGGGTAAAGAACGGAAAAACGACTGTTGTTTGAAAATATATTTGTTTCTCTCTAACATAGGATAGCAAGCTATCTTCTAGGATAGGAGTAAGAAGGAACTCTCTATGCTATTTTAGCACTCAATCTATACTATTATACATCCAATGTAGCTTCTATAGAGCGCAAGTGTAGTGAAATAAAATGGAAGTGTATTAAGTGAAGAAACAAGAGTTTGCCAACACCACGAAAAAAAGTTTTTTTTTTTTTTTATACTACTTGGATGACGGATCAAGCAAGAGGCCCACCTGATGTTAAGCGGTAACCTCTGCCTATGAACAGTGCATTACCTCATAGATCACGTCCACCTACGACGCAACCTATGTGGCATTGCACTGCGCCCGCCACCCTGAGACATAAAGATGAAAAGTCTCATGTGCCTGTAATTTCACCCGTACCCTTACCCTTCAAACCGGAACACAGCAATGCGAGCACTACTGCTTTGCGGCAGAAAATAGGTAGTACTTCCCCGGACGAACTCTTTCACAAAAAAGCTCTACTACTACTAAACAATCAAAATTGCACAATCAAAACTTCGAGAAATCTAACGTTCCCTATTAGATTAATAATCAAAGGGAGCATACCATGTGTACATGTGTATATGTATACACAGACTGAACACAATTAATGTAAGAAAGATTGTGCTCACGAGGTCTAACTGTTTGCAGAACTACTATTTAACTTGTAAGCTATGTAAACAAATCTTAGGTCTAAAGGCAGTTTAGCGCTAATCTGTGGGTGTTTTAGCTCTAAGCCAACGAATCCTCCCGAGTGTATGCTGTAGTGATGGGTCGTACTTGCAAAATCGAGAACCAGGGCTCCCAAGTTCGGACACAAGCGCTAAAAACTAGGGCTCTAACCTTCAAGGTTTTTTTTTTTCATAGAAATTTGTTCCGTGCGTAGATATAAAAGGGAACAAAATCGCGTTTGAAAAAAATTACTTGGAAGTGGTAAATACTGGCATAGGAATTTTGACCAAACAATCTTATAAATAAGGAGTATAATTGCTTCTGCGAAAAAGTACTCGACACCTTGCAAGTAATTCGATTGCACAGGTCGATTAAATTTCTGCGTGCGGAACTAGTGACTTTACTTGCAAGTTGCATGTATTTTTTTTTACTTTCAAGTATTCAGGCTTAGCTCCTGCCGGCCTAGCTAAACGGCATTCACTTTGAAGCTATTCCAATTCTACAGTCGTAATACAATACAATAGACCACGTGATATTTCGATAGCTTACGTCAATCTCATACATTGTTGGCTATTCTACTGGCGTCATCGCTATTAGAATGTTATTTTGTCCTTGGGCCTCAGGTAACGTACTTGCAAACAAAAACCTGGTAGAAAAACCTGGTTGCGTAAATAAGCTCCACTTCCCTAGTACGCTGGCTGTCTTAAAGGCGGTTTGCATTAGAGGCTAACACCACCCGGCGACTTGTCCACCCAAGTGTCACCCGGTTCCAATAAAGTAGGGAACAACTTCCAAATTGAAAAAGAAATCCCGATTCCTCCATGCAAATATCTAGGTACTACAAGATTGGTAAACTCTTGGGTCGTATAAAATTGTGTGTAATTTATGTAGTTCGGGCATTTATTTAGTCTGTGGTACGGGTTATGGTATTGTGTGAGTTTGGAAAGTTTCTTGTTTCACAATCTGATACAAAAAACATTTATTGCAAAATTTTTTTGCAACTGTTTTTTATTTGTATTTAGTTATTCAACTAAAACGGCACAGGGCAAATACACTAATCAATTTACATATAAAATTAACATATAGGTAGGTACATATTAAATAAACAATAAACAATTTTAAAATATAACCAATGATTAAATTACAGTAAAAGAAACAAACTTAAAATTACATATTAAATAGGATATTAAAAAATAAAAAATAAATAAGTAGATAGGTATGTCAAAGTTTTTGCTCAAATGAGTAAATCATATTCAAAAAAGAAAACAGATATCAAATAGGTAAACAGAAAAAAACTTTTTATGTCAACAATTCAAGCACAAAAAATCACACATTCTTCTCACAGAACCCCAGGCACTCCGACAGAATCACCTTCCATCCACAAACACATCACAATCAGAGCTTGCGTCCAGGAGAGCATTGAGCGCAGAGGGCTCGCGGAATGGGAGACTGGGCGCGCGCTACTGTTCTGAAAAACGGCACCGAGAATAATTTGTGTCTCCTGCGTCACGACGTATGTCTCCATTGACGTTAGTTTGAACTTTTTAATTGTATTTTTAATCCCGGTCTACCTACAGGTGATTTATGCCGATAGGCCGATTATAGGCCGAGCCGAGCACGTACGACGAGCGGACTAGGCATGGATTAAAATTGTACCTACTAACATTTGATTTTTATACTCCCACGGCTCGGATCCAGCTCGGCCTAGAAAACGACTAGTAAAACTTCTTGTAAGTTTGAGGACGTTTTTCCTTATCAGTTTTTTCTTTTTTTACTTATCTGCCTGCTTATCTGATGCCTCTGCCTTAAACAATGCACTAACACATAGGCCACGTCCACCTAGAATGCACCCTATGTGGCACTGCACTGCTTCCACCACCCTGAGACATAAAGATAAAAAGTCTCATGTGCCAGTAACTTCACCGGCATCCCCTGCGAGCACAGTGCTTTGCGGCGGTACGGTGGTAGTACTTCCCCGGACGAACTCTTTCACAAAAAAGCTCGACTACTGCTAAAATGAGTAAAATGTGAGCTCTTCTGTGGCCATATAGTATCAATGTATGTATGGATGTTTATTTGTTGCCACATAACTCCGGAATGGGTGCTCTGATTTATATGCGTTTTTTTGTAAGGAAATATAGTGTATGCGTGATGCCTAAGATTGGAAAAAGTGCCGCTTAATTATTTTGAATGCCAACCACGTATAACGGGACAGCGCTAAGATAAAGAAGAGGATTTAAGACAAGCAAGGTACCGACATAAAAATTAACATGATTACTATTCTGATTCACAAACTAAATGAAAAAAAATGCAGTACAAACACACTGGAATACTTACGTTACTAAATAAAACAGGGTATGACAAAAAATTGTGCTATAGTCCAATTAAATCTATTTCTAGTGATCTCCACACTAGGCACGCTTGTATCGCGTGTAATCGATAAGTATAAGCTGTGTCCCAGGAAACAGTTACAGGACCCTATATCAGTTGTGGTGTCGAGAAACCCCTTTAGCAGAAGCAATTTACTAACAGCTCAGGCACCTTGTATACGGTAGCATGGTTACCTACTTTAAGTAAACAAACGGAAGCCGCACCTAACACTTACATCGAGTGACCTATATCCACAAGACGCCGTAATCTATTCTTAGCCGGATTAAATTCAAGTAACGGATATAATTATGTGAAGGTTGACAATTCGTAAATTGGATTACTAGTGCGACACCGTCTGCAAGTAAGTTTAGATTTTTCCTCAACCCAAATGACTGTTAGTAGTCGTTTATGAAACTGTCACATAGCAGGGGTTACTAAAATACTAGTAAGGCTCAGTTTTTAATAGTGTTTTAATGCCTACCTAGTTATGTGCAGTTTCATATACTACTTTATCTACACTCATGCAATAAAACTGTTACTTGACCAACAATAACAGACGTCCAATGATAGCATAAGAAAAGACGCGATTTTACCGCGCATACCATGTAGTGCGCCTAACCATAGACTATTAAAAATAACAGAAAAGTTTATGAATCCTGCTTGGTCTGGCCGATAATGATTATAATGATATTATTTTTATTTTATAACATTATTTAGTTGATTTTATTTTTAAATTTCGGTATTTTGTATATAAAGTATGTCAATATAAACTCGTTTTGAAGTTTATAATTCGAATTTTACGATGTGAAAGTATTTATGCATGTTACAGACATCTGACTCACTATGTCTGCGATTACTAATCCGCCTTCCAAGAGTGGTGATAATGGCAAATAGGCCTCCTCCAGCAGTCGAAGTCAAAACACTGCTGGTGATGACACTTGTCTTAATACATCCTACTCTATACTGCTTTGAGCGACTGACGGTAATTAGTTCCACATTACGTATGTTAACTGACTTACCATAAACGTCAATGCACCCAATCTGCCACTTCATGTTTGGCTGCGTGTTGATCTGGCACATGTAGCAGCCTCGGTCTTCAGCGCGGAGTGGTCTGATCCGTAGCTGCCAGGTCATGGGAGCGTCCAGATTCACGGAGTAACGTGCCCCGATGACCGTCCGGTCATGCATGGTGAGTACCATCTGGTCTTCTGCTCTTAGCCAACCCACCTGTGGAGCAATACAAAGTTTATTTTGAAAGTTTGAACGTACCATGGCATGTTTTCCTGAGTGCAGTGCAGTTGAAATAAATAAATAATGCTAGACAGTTCACACAACATTATCTAACCACAAGCTAAGCAAGTGTTATTGTTACTAGATAACTGATATACTTAATACAATACATTAAAAAGATAGATATTTTTTATTATACATAGAAAAAACCCAGAACACCTTTAACATATATCTGCATATACTACAAATATTTGTTCTGAGGCGAGAATTGAACCCGCAACCTCCTGCGTTGCAGGAAAACCTTTGCCCGCCGCGCCACAGAGGTCGTCAGAAATTATAAATTTCTATGTTACGTCACTTACGTATTTAAAGTGCATTTGCAACATTAAAATCGGTATTTCATTTATTTATTCGCAAACAATGTCGAAACACAGCAACATACAAAATAATAATTAGATACATCTACTTGCATCAAATCGATGACCACAGTGACGCAGTGGGCGAGTAGCCAGCTGAGGTGCTAGAGGTTGCGGGTTCTTTTCGCACTGCGGGACAAATGCTTGTATATAATTTTCACTAGAAAACACGAAAAGTTAATGAATGGAAAATGATATGGTAAATATTTACCATGATTTTTGAGTTTTAAATGTTCCCGTTTCTAGTAAAAATTATGTACATAACCATGATAGTTTCAAAAGTTATAAATGCTTGTATGATCTGCAACTATTTGTTCCGGTTCTGGATGTTGTGGTACCATGGTACTCGTAGTTCCTTATACTCACGACACAAAGGATCCTATAGTGTGGGATCAGGACTATGTGAATATATGGTGTTATGTTATGTATTATCTTGATCATTGCATTATCTAATTTAGCGTCCTCTAGTGATGTCAAAAATATAAAACCTTCCGAAAAACAACAAAAACAAAAAATAACAAATCGACAAAAACAACCTCAAATACATTTACTGGCTCCTTTTGACGTGGGTAAAAATAAATAAAGCTGAAAACATCTGCCCTTAAATTTCCCACCTCACATACCAAGCGATCTTCACACGAAAAAAAAGAATGTTCCCATTTGTCTCGGTTGCAATTAGGACCACGAATATGCCACAATTAACATCTATTACTGAATCCTGCGGGTTGGCTCGGCGCCTAGAACAACAATGGGCAAAAATCAGGTGCTTTTTGTTTTACGAGCCGTGCTGTGCATTTTAATACCACATGCAGGGAGCTTGGAATTAAAGAAGCATAGAGCTACGAAGTTTTATAAAAAGCTAAAAGTCTACATCGATTTTTTATCGTGTTAATGTTAGTTCCACCATGTGCTAGGTCAGAGAACACTAAGACCAGCCTGAATTATCATCATCTATACAAGTTCATTGCTGGACATGGACAGTTCAGACATGGACATGGCATAGAATGCCCTGACGTAGCCCTGAAAAGAGCCCTGTATCTAATGTCGAAAGGAGTGCAAATCATTGCGCTTCGCTCCTTTCTACAAAGTTTTGGTTCTAGGCTACGCTTGTTTTCTCACGATGTTTTCCTTCAACTAATTGTATTACATATATTATTTTGTTTTATTGGAAAAATCTATGGTTCTCTACCGGGATTCAGACCCGCTACTTTAGGATTGGAAGTGCAGGTCAGTGTTAATAAAACACGTATCTATCGCTGCAATTCTGTCACATTCGGCTACGGCCTGCGGATTACAGCCTACGAGCTACGGGCTACGAGAAATGGACTATAGGCTACGGGTTACTGGCTACTAGCTTCGGGCTGCGAGCTATACGCTACGGGCTTCGAGCTATGGGCTAAGGAACAACAATTGCAGCATAAGTCTAGCTCTAAATCAGGCTGACTATACATTATACTGAAACTGAAAAAATAGCTTGTCTTTAATTTAACACCGTAGCAACATTGATGGGTCATTTTGTCGTTTCATACTTATACTAATACTGATTCATTTACTGTAGGAACTTAACAGCACGCTTGGTTAGGTCAAATGTATAAATAGTAGGTTATGTACAAAACCAAAACAATTATAACAAAACAAAATATAGACAGATTAATCAGAGCCATGAAAAATCAGACAAGGAACTGAATGTCACACTAACGTGATAGTTTAAAGAACAGTTACAAGAACGAACTTCAGCAGGCTGAAACTTTATGCAGCACATTCAAATTTCCGTAATCGTTCATATTCAATGAGTAGTTTTCACGGCCGTCTCGAAACATGATTTCAATGTTGAAAATAGATGGCGCTGCCTTGTGTTGAACTGTCATAAGAAACTTTGACTTTGTGGTAATGACTTTGACAAACGTCATAAATAGACCAGTGTTTTTTTACTAAAATTAACAGAATGGACTAATGAATGACTAATGACTGACTAATGACTAATGAACTGGACGCATACGAGAGGGAATGGGAAACCGTAGTGACTGGCGGAAATTGCATTGGGAGAGGCATTTGCCCAACAGTGAGACAGTATGGGCTAATATTAATAGCAGTAGTTAAATGAAAAGCCCTGATAGTGCATCTCTAGAAATAGCTGTGATTTTTTTATCTACACTCCGTGTAAAGCACCTTAGATTGAAATACTGTATTCTGTTGCTGCGCGTCAATCTTTGTTTTTCTTTTGCACTCTGATTTTCTTTCCCAGATTTTGTGAAATCCTGCCTTTGTGCTGATTTTCGTTTCATTGTTTACAGTAAAATCTAATTCGTCTGTGATTAAAGTCTTTGAGCGAGAAACCTTTTGTTTCTTTCTGGATTATTTTTCAGCTGCCATTGTCCGTTGATTTAAATGCTGAATACAAAATACCTGACTGCTTGGGGAATTCGTAATCGCTACAATCTACTTGTCCTACTTTAATGCGTTATTGAATATTTAATGGGATTATTTTTGGAATAAATGAATATTTTGTCCTATTTCGTCAATTGTTGTTCATTGTCACAGCTAAGATATTTTAAATTGAATGCTAGATAGATCACACGTTGTTTCGTAATGCGCGGACCTAAACGAACCGTGATTTGGTTTATTACCCGACTGCAGCAAAGAAGGA
Organism: Operophtera brumata; assembly: GCA_932527175.1. Taxonomy (NCBI): domain Eukaryota; kingdom Metazoa; phylum Arthropoda; class Insecta; order Lepidoptera; family Geometridae; genus Operophtera; species Operophtera brumata. The sequence continues at coordinate 33,321,549 of OW052227.1, read as the reverse complement.
GGGTTATGTGTTTCACTTGTATGTATGTATGTATGTATGAAGTTTGTCTGGCTGAGATCGCTTGCAGCGAAAATACAGAACGCACGCGCGCTGTACTTCCGTGATGAATTTGTATATTCATTTTTGAAATAGATTATTTTTTGTTTCTATATACCTACCTATATTTGTATGTATGTATTTGTGTATGTATGGGATGTATGTATGTAATAGTCTATATTCCCCCGTAACTACTAAACGGCTGAACCAGTTTTGATGAATGACGTGTCGTTAGATTCGTCTTTATTGCGCGAGTCCCTAGAGTATATTAAAATTATACGAATAAAAATAGCGGATTGTTGTCGCCAAAATGTAGATCTTATTAACAAGTAATTAATTTTGTAAAAATTAAAAAAACCCTCTACGCAATGAAACGGCTAAACCGATTTTGATTAAACATAGCTAAGAACAAACCCGACAAAATCACCTTTCAAACAAAAAAATTAAACTTAATCGGTTCATCCGTTCGGGAGATACGTTGCCACAGACAGACACACACAGACACACGCACACACACGCACACACACAGACACGTCAAACTTATAACACCCCGTCGTTTTTCCGTCGGGGGTTAAAAATATACACAATCATTATCATGTTTGGTATCAAAATAAAAGTCTTGATGGAAATATTCTAATGCAAGCAAATCTTAACATAATGGTTTCATATCCATTTTCATACTTTTCAGTAAAGATTTACCTTTACCGGGTTGTAGATTTTTAAACCTTTATCTTGTGTACATAATGGTATTACTATAGTCACTTTCGTCGAAGGTAAAGGCAACACAGCAAGCTGATCTGATTATAGGGACGGAAATTAGACAATGGAACTCTTTGATGAATAATAGTAGCCTGCCAAAGTTTGAGCTCATTTTGATAAGCTCACGGTTCCGATTACTAATTTTAGAAAAGCAAGTTTCGATAGTAAAAAAAAAGTGTTTTTTATGTGTATGTTGATATGGGCTTACTGTTTTAGTTTTGTGCATTTCTCAGCAAGCCTGAAATAAAGATTTTTAATTTGAATTTTTGAATTTGATAAGTATATTTTTCCATAAAAAAACTTAGCAGACGTTTAAATAATATCACATTTATTTAAAGAAATAACAATGAATAAAAGTGTATGAACAATATACAAAAGAAACATTTAGACTATCCATAGACAAGTTATAAAAGAATATAATAACCAAATACCATTTTATTATTAGCCATTAGACGTCCACTGTAACACATCGAGCAACACGGAACGGAGGCCTGCAAAGCTCTAACCTGTAAAAAGAGGCCTCCCCATAAGTTGCAATGGGGGGGGGGGGATTTGTTTGCTATTATCACCACGCTTGGCAGAGGGATTGCTGATCGTAGTATTGGTGTTGAGTACTCAGGTCGATGCTGCTGCCAATCCCCTGGTGTAATCCCGTAGTCGACTTTTAATACATCCACGGGAGGAGACGGAGGGGTCTATTTTAAAGTCAAGTAAACCACGGGAAACATACAAGCACTTAAAATAATCAGGCCATTATATATTTCTAGGTTATTTTGAGAACCTTTAAAACGAAATACACACGAAAACAATTCGTGGTGTTTGATTGAAACCCGTAAAATGGTGCGCATGTGTTTGTTCCCAGGTTATTAAGGTTTAAACATGTTTCCCGAACACGCTTCTAGTCTCAGCACCTCGGTCTGATGCGGGAATTACTAAAACTGTAATTAGGGCGTACAGTTTCATTGATGAGTTCTGGCAGGCGTGGCGCACTCCGCACTTTAGGTATGAATCTACAAGTACCCGGCGGACTCGACTTGTCGAGTCATTTCAGTGATTCAGACAAGATAGATAGATAGATAGATAGATAACACTTTATTGCACACCACAAAAATAAAAATAACATTAAAAACAATCAGAAAAATAAGTACCTATGGAAGTACAATGGGCGGTCTTATCGCAAGATAAGAGTTACGCGATAGGAAGAGAGGTAACTACAAGGTGAATTTAGCTGGAGGTAATTAGCGCTGTGCGACCTGAATTAGACTATATTGTGTGGGGGTAAGAGTCGCTACTTATCTCAATAATTTTGCGGAGTCAACCTTCTGTACCTGTACTATAATGTATTCTGTGGTTCTGGTTTAATAGTAAATAGGCTTCTATTAAAAGTGCTTTCAGCAAAATTTACACAGTTTATGACAACAAAAAATAATGTTAATCTTCATCTTAATCCCAAGGGAATGATGGAGCCCTAAACATGATTATGATAAATATCGATAAAAAAAACATGAACTAACCTCTACAATGCGCTTATAATGTAAATATCTCTATTATCTATCAACGTTATTCATATAAATAATAAGAATTACAAATAATATCATTTATACTTTCGATTACGCAGCAATTATACTGTTTTTCGTGATTTTCGTTGCGCGAGCGCTAATCTGTCACTTTCTGCATTACCTGAACTTTACTGATTCAGATAGTGACGGAGGTTGGCCGTTGTCTGCCTCTAAGTATGACCCATTGAACTACCAAGAAAGGATCTCATATGGAAACCACGAACCAACAACGCTGTGTAATATGGCCTTGGCCTGTGCCGACAATATTTTAAATGCGATTTATTGCGAGCTGATCCTGGAAACAGCTGCACTCATTTCCACCAAATATAGCTAAAGACACACTCAATCAAATCATCTTTATCACCAATAAAAACTAAATCAAAACTGGTTCATCCGTTAGGGAGCTACGATGCTACAGACATATTCACAGATACACACACACACACACACCTTTTAACACTTACTGGTCGGGGATTAAAAATGGTGCGTTACCGTCACTCTTTTTAGGGTTCCGTAACCGAAGTGTAAAAACGGGACCCTATTACTAAGACTTCGCTGTCTGTCCGTCTGTCACCAGGCTGTATCTCATGAACCGTGATAGTTAGACAGTTTTTTTTTTTACAGATGATGTATTTCTGTTGCCGCTATAACAACAAATACTGAAAAACAGAATCAAATCAATATTTAACATCAAAGCATCATTTTAGCTCCCATACAACAAACATATTTTTTTAGCGGTTTTTTTTAGATAATGGTACGGAACCCTTCATGCGCGAGTCCGAACCGCACATGGCCGTTTTTTTATTAGGCGTTATTTGAATTCATTACTCGCAACGGGTCGAGAAACATGTTGGTCGACATTTTTGTTTTTTATTGCTTTATTTTATTACCACACCGATAAATTATTAAACATATCAATCTATTTTTTTTAAAAACTCCTCCATCTTATTAAGTAAATCACGACTGATAAAAACAGCCTTAAAACTTCCAAACTTCACCACTTGTACCAAAAAAACGTTTCGATGTTAGCACCCTTTAAATAAATTGATGATAATATTATACAAAGAGCAAGTTAGGTCATCTAAGTAAGGCTTGGGTGATATATCAAGTTAAGTGTTAAAGTTGCTAGGTCGGTAGACTTACCTAAGGCCGATTACACAACGTGTGGTTTTAAGAGAAAGTTCCCGGTTTTTACATGCGATTTATGTAACTACTTGTTCTTCAAACAGATAGATTTGTAACTATAAAAGGTAAGGAGGGTTTTTTTTATAGGTAGTATGTGAACGGTGAACGCTATAGTGTACAGGCTAAAAATGTATTAATTCGAACCTAATTCAAGATAAATTACTTTGGACAGACTTCAAAATTAATGGGTTTAAAACAACTGCATGCAAACTGCAAACTGCAATTATAATAGTTTAATTATACTGTTGCATGAAATGCATGAATGTTGCATGATGACCTCTGTGGTGCGGCGGGCGAAGGTTCGCCTGCGACGCAGAAGGTTACGTGTTCAATTACCGCCTCGGAATAAATATTTGTATGATCTGCAGATATTTGTTCAGGGTGTTCTGGGTATTTACTATTTATAATAAAAAAAAAAACTATATAATGTATTGTATTAAGTATATAAATTAAGGGGGCCCCAATTCGATTTGAACTAAAATCTTGTAGGTTCGTACAATTAAATTTTTGAAAGAGAGGCACTTTGTAAAATGATAGCTAGTGCCAGATCCTTTGGTTGGAATTTGGAAAATTCTGCTACTTACTTGCGAAACGGGAATAAACGCGCTAAATATTCTAAAACTTGTTCCAGCACGTACTTTTTTTGAGAAAGTCTTACAAGTATGTGAATAAAATGCTTGTAATTTAGATTCTAGACAACATGCACAAGATACTTGATAAGCTTTTTTTTTTATTTTACATTTTATGAGTACATTATGAACATCCAAAGTTCAGGTAAAATTGTGCAAATAAGCTGATTTTTGAAGGCTTATACAGAATTAAGAGGTAAACAAAAAAAAAACAAAAAACATCACGTACATAGATATATTCTTCAAGATACATATTTGTACAAAACATCTGACGAAAAAATTGTTACAACTTCATAATCACGTACGAGCTGAGCACCAGCGTTTTTATCGAAAGTACTGGAATTGACGGCTCTTAAATGGCGTCAAATGAATAAGCGTATAAAAACAACATTCTACCGCGCATGCTATGTAGCGCGCATATAACCGCTTTCTACAGTTGTACTGAAAGGAATTGTGATCTTATAATACGTATATAACGTAAACACTTAGGACCACTTTATTTTATAGAAGTGATGGGTTATATTCTCCATATTTTTTCGAAAGTTTGATTTATTTTTACTGTTTCTGATAAATGCCCAAAAATCCCGGAGGATTAGTAAGTTGATTCTTTTCGAAAACAACGAAAACTAATTTAAAATGGTGCCATGAGAGTAATGAAAATTTTACAGGGACTAAGAGCAAAGTTCGTTTGACGGAGACCAGCTAATGCATATTAGATGAGTACTAAAGATAATTTGAAAATAATTTGGTTAAATTCGATTGTGATTGTGAGTGTGAAGTGTCCTAATATAGTGAGCTAATGATAGATAATGTGAAATCGGTAATAATCTTGGAGATTTTAGACATAGGACGAAACAAAAGGCACAAGCGTGAAGCAGGTACTAAACGATTTAGTTCTACCTTTATAATGCAAACTGCTAAGGGGTGGAATACCCTACCGTCTTCTGTATTTCCTGAAAACTATAATCTGGGTCTCTTCAAGGCTAGAGTGCCTTCTAGACCTTTGTACTTCATTTTCAGCCACATCGTCACTTACCAACAGGTGAGATCGTAGTCAAACAAAAGTCTACCATTGTTAAAAAAAAAAATATGGTATCAGGAATGGTAGGTATGTCAAAATAAGTAATAATTCAAACATTTAATGTCGTCGTGACGTCACCGATAGACATTGTTTTCTCCTCTTCTTCTCTCAGCTTAGGTAATGGCGTCTGTGCGTTATTTGCAATAATTTAGCCAATGTCAAGTGATATAATAATATATTTTTGTAGTCAAGTCGTCAAGAGTCTCCGTCAGTCCCATTGTTTTCTCCTCTTCTTCTCTTAGCTTAGGTAATGGCGTCTGTGCGTTATTTGCAATAATTTAGCCAATGTCAAGTGATATAATAATATATTTTTGTAGTCAAGTCGTCAAGAGTCTCCGTCAGTCCCATTGTTTTCTCCTCTCCTTCTCTTAGCTTAGGTAATGGCGTCTGTGCGTTATTTGCAATAATTTAGCCAATGTCAAGTGATATAATAATATATTTTTGTAGTCAAGTCGTCAAGAGTCTCCGTCAGTCCCATTGTTTTCTCCTCTTCTTCTCTTAGCTTAGGTAATGGCGTCTGTGCGTTATTTGCAATAATTTAGCCAATGTCAAGTGATATAATAATATATTTTTGTAGTCAAGTCGTCAAGAGTCTCCGTCAGTCCCATTGTTTTCTCCTCTTCTTTTCTTAGCTTAGGTAATGGCGTCTGTGCGTTATTTGCAATAATTTAGCCAATGTCAAGTGATATAATAATATATTTTTGTAGTCAAGTCGTCAAGAGTCTCCGTCAGTCCCATTGTTTTCTCCTCTTCTTCTCTTAGCTTAGGTAATGGCGTCTGTGCGTTATTTGCAATAATTTAGCCAATGTCAAGTGATATAATAATATATTTTTGTAGTCAAGTCGTCAAGAGTCTCCGTCAGTCCCATTGTTTTCTCCTCTTCTTTTCTTAGCTTAGGTAATGGCGTCTGTGCGTTATTTGCAATAATTTAGCCAATGTCAAGTGATATAATAATATATTTTTGTAGTCAAGTCGTCAAGAGTCTCCGTCAGTCCCATTGTTTTCTCCTCTTCTTCTCTTAGCTTAGGTAATGGCGTCTGTGCGTTATTTGCAATAATTTAGCCAATGTCAAGTGATATAATAATATATTTTTGTAGTCAAGTCGTCAAGAGTCTCCGTCAGTCCCATTGTTTTCTCCTCTTCTTCTCTTAGCTTAGGTAATGGCGTCTGTGCGTTATTTGAAATAATTTAGCCAATGTCAAGTGATATAATAATATATTTTTGTAGTCAAGTCGTCAAGAGTCTCCGTCAGTCCCATTGTTTTCTCCTCTTCTTCTCTTAGCTTAGGTAATGGCGTCTGTGCGTTATTTGCAATAATTTAGCCAATGTCAAGTGATATAATAATATATTTTTGTAGTCAAGTCGTCAAGAGTCTCCGTCAGTCCCATTGTTTTCTCCTCTTCTTCTCTTAGCTTAGGTAATGGCGTCTGTGCGTTATTTGCAATAATTTAGCCAATGTCAAGTGATATAATAATATATTTTTGTAGTCAAGTCGTCAAGAGTCTCCGTCAGTCCCATTGTTTTCTCCTCTTCTTCTCTTAGCTTAGGTAATGGCGTCTGTGCGTTATTTGCAATAATTTAGCCAATGTCAAGTGATATAATAATATATTTTTGTAGTCAAGTCGTCAAGAGTCTCCGTCAGTCCCATTGTTTTCTCCTCTTCTTCTCTTAGCTTAGGTAATGGCGTCTGTGCGTTATTTGCAATAATTTAGCCAATGTCAAGTGATATAATAATATATTTTTGTAGTCAAGTCGTCAAGAGTCTCCGTCAGTCCCATTGTTTTCTCCTCTTCTTCTCTTAGCTTAGGTAATGGCGTCTGTGCGTTATTTGCAATAATTTAGCCAATGTCAAGTGATATAATAATATATTTTTGTAGTCAAGTCGTCAAGAGTCTCCGTCAGTCCCATTGTTTTCTCCTCTTCTTCTCTTAGCTTAGGTAATGGCGTCTGTGCGTTATTTGCAATAATTTAGCCAATGTCAAGTGATATAATAATATATTTTTGTAGTCAAGTCGTCAAGAGTCTCCGTCAGTCCCATTGTTTTCTCCTCTTCTTCTCTTAGCTTAGGTAATGGCGTCTGTGCGTTATTTGCAATAATTTAGCCAATGTCAAGTGATATAATAATATATTTTTGTAGTCAAGTCGTCAAGAGTCTCCGTCAGTCCCATTGTTTTCTCAGGTTGAAGGATTCAATCTGCCATTTTTGAAAGAAACGTCATAATTTCTATTGAATTAGTGACATTTAGTGTTTTTAGTGTAATTTTGGTGGAATTTTAACCGGTGTAACTTGGATAAATAGCACATGTGTGATGTAGTTAAATTTATGTGTATTGCGTGTCTTTTCGAAATGGTGGATTTTTCCTGCAAAAACCTGGTTATTCTGCCACCATTTAAACTTGGTTATGACTTGACGGAAACTCTAGAAGACTGGACTATAAAAAATATAATTATGTCACTTGACATTGGCGAAATTGTTTGGAGCACTCCTCAGAAGCCATTATAAGAAGAGAAGAAGAAGGCGATAATAATTGAACAAAACCATTTAGGAAATTCTGGATTGGTTCGTTGGCTAGCGAAACAAGGATAATATTGAGGTGTCCAGTATCTAAATAATTCCAAACCATTAACCACCAAACAAATTAGGCAACTTTCAAGTTTTACCATTAGTATGAAATTAGTTGAACTATTTCGTTTGTTTATAAGACTGAATGGGACTACGTACGTAAGAAGAATTGTGTTTTTGAACAAGATACGCTAATCGACTCTCCCAACAGTGGCCGTAATGTAATGGGAACACGACATACTTTAATAAAGTCATTTATTTGAGATATGAGTATATTTTTTTTTATATTTTAAGCAGTAATGTAAGTACTTATTTATTATTATTAGACGACCTCTGTGGCGCGGCGGGCGAAGCTTGGCCTGCGACGCAGGATGTTGCGGGTTCGATTCCCGCCTCGGAACAAATATTTGTGCTATCGCAGATATTTGTTCAGGGTGTTCTGGATATTTTCTATGTACCTATAATATAAAATATCTATCCATGTAATATATTGTATTAAGTATATCAGTTATCTAGTACCCATAACACAAGCTCTGTTTAGCTTGGGGGTAGATAATGTTGTGTGAACTGTCCAGAAATATTTATTTATTATTTATTTATTTTATAATTATCATATTATTTTAATTTCTTAATTTTCTTAAACTTGTCCTATATTTCCCTACTTATGCACTACCGATACATATTTTTTCCGCAATACACCAAGGTTACCTGGAAGAGAATGTTTTCTAGCATTAAGTTCGCCTTTGTATTTCTTTGTTTTATGTGCAATAAATAATTTTCTATCTATCTATTTATCTATGAGTAAGAATAATAAACCAGATATCGTAACTCTTCACTGATCACATGCGTAGGGTTCCAAAGTTTAGTTAGCCAAAACTAGATGTCACCATTAGTAGAATAGAATGCGCTATCGGTGCCATTCCTTGATTGAATAAACCTTATATTATCACTATAATTATAACCTTTGTTAATAATTATAGTGTTTTTTTTTCAAAATAATTTTAAAGAATGAATGAGAAATTACTCAAATCTTTGAAACATGTAATTTACTGTCATATTTCGATATAATTACATTCCGCGTTGTATTTTCAGGTGAGCAGGATACCATTTTTGATGTTTGTGAGTGACATCACAGATCGTCACATGATCCGAACTTTAATCTAAATATTTTTATTACGAGAATTAGGCGTCTAGAACAAAGGAACTTACTTTGTGTTTAGCAAGGTTACTGACAGCACAGCCGAGCGTCGCTTCTCGCCCTAAGAAAAACGTGTGATTCCCGATTGGTCTCTCGAATTCTGGCTCTTCTGAAAACTTCTTTGTCGTCATTTGGGAATCTGAAACAAAACTTTATCATCAATATATATGAAATCGTTGCGTGACTGACTGGCTGCCTGACTGACTGACTATCAACGTCTTCGATCAAGAATACAACTAGACTTGTATTCTTGTATTATCGAAGATCAACGCACAGCCTAAACCATAAGTCCTAGAGACCTGAAATTTGGAGTGAACGTTCCTTTTGTGGTCTAGGGGGCACTAAGAAAGGACTTCCAGAAATTCAACCCCTAAGGGTTGTTGAAGTTTGTATGGAACAGTACACGCGGACGAAGTCGCGGGCATTCCACTAGTGTTACATATAATTTCACAATCATTCATTTCATTTTAAAAATCTATGGCTCTGTTAGACTGAGCCCTTTTTTACATAGTGTACATATGTAGTAAAGGGCCTATCCTATCTTGCCGTAAGGCAGGCTCATAAGTAATTTAACATTGTCCTAGATTTTTAATAAACTGTAGCTAAAAATGTGAATTCCGTACACTTATACACAGGTACAGGTAGGTAGGTACACTAAAGCCGCGACCGGCAAATCAGTTGAGCAAAATTGTGGCTATAGGGCTTGGTAAAGATTTTCTTAAAATAATGTGCGTATTTTGGCTAGCGATATCATAATCCATGTTTATTTGATGATTTTCATAGTGATAACACAGGATCACCTTTGTGATATCTCGATAAATATGGATTTTCGCAATAACATCCAGAGGTCGATTTATCTCTAAGAAGGTTCTCTAAATAATATTTGAGTATACAAGCATCTTTATTACCATCTTTTATTTAACTTGCAATGTATGTACGTTCGGGTCAAACCTTGCAACCCTCAACCGATTGAGATTAAATTTGGCATACCTTACAAAAATCTACGGCTCGGTTAGACTGAGCCCGGTTAACCTGTCAAGTTCCGATGACAATACAATATTATCGTGAGAGCGAGCTGATGTGAAGATGGAAACGGAAGGTGTACAACGGAACTACACGACGGATAATAGTAGACTGGCTGTGTTTTCTGGACTCATTTTGATCAGCACACGGCTCCGATCACTAATTTTATAAAACCTTATATTGAAATATTTTACAAAATCTTATTTTACCTTAATTGAAATATATTTATTTTGAACAATTTACACAATAAAACAAAAGAAAAACGATGATACCAGCAGAAGTAAAATACGCAAGTATCGACTCCCTCCTCCATATTGTTGAATGAAGGTTCCAAATGTTTAAATAATAATAATATCGGACTAAGCTGATGTCCCATCTGATATTAAGTCGGGACCTCTATCTATAAAAATGCACCTTACAGGGCATGCCAATCATAGGCAGAGCACTACACTACTTCTTCTTTCTTGATCAGGGACCAGCTTGAGGGCTGGTGGCCTTGAAAAGGGCCTAGTGACAATCCTGAAAGAACTAGTGTTATGAAAGGATTTAATGCACCTCAAAGAAGCTTCTAGAAAGCACCATCTCACATGTTTTCAAATTTAGATTCTTACAACGTCTGAAAGCACGTAATATTACGCAGATAAGTTTTTCAAGGTATGAATCCATTGGTGTACGACCGGGGTTCGAACTCACGATCCTAGTATCGGAAGTTGGGGTCCATTAATGCTCTCATAGTGGATGCGGTACAAGGCAGCTGCATCGACCCTAGTAGGTACTGCGATCACAAATCCACTTAACAAGCGTGGTGATTATGGGAAATCCTCCATTGCATCATAGTATTTTTCATTCTATGGCTTAGGCCTCATCCAGGAGTGGACGTCGATAGTTTGATGGTGAACAGTCAACAGTCACATATACATAGTCTTGATCCAGCAATAGGATTGTGTCGTGTGCATCAGGAACTTCGAGTACCATGCTAAACAGGTCTAGCGCTTAACTGAGGCAGCCCCTTACAGTCCTTAGTCCTGAGGCGTATACACTACCATCACATTAATATTTTTTATTATTTTTAACTCCCCTCTCCCTTGGCAAGACTGAAAAATAGCGTCTGGGTTTCGGACTAGGCACAAAAAGCTGAGTCGTTGCCCTTTACAACAATCCAAATACAAACTTTGGTACAAACAATACTGATCATTGGTGAATAAATGTATTTACTTTCTTTCTTCTTCTTTTCCCCTGAGGTATGGGAGCGGTACGGGAGGGGTGTTTTCGTCGTCGTCGTCTTTATTATGTCACATGTCATCTGATACATTTCATGTCATTTGAGAGACGAAAACACCCCTCCCGTACCGCCCCCATACCTCAGAGACTGCCTCAGTTAAACGCTAGACCCCACAACACCCAGACCCGGAACAAATATTTTCAGATTTGACGATGACGTAAGCGTATCGATTTGAAACGGTTTCTTGTTATTTTTTATTTTTCAGCTCACTTATCATGAATTCTTTTGCATTGATAAATTTCAATAACATGATAATTTATTTTAGGTTATCGAATGCATGTTTGTTTATTCGTTTTATATGATACAAGTGTATTAAAAACTAGCCGTGCCCGCGACTTTATTCCCTCGGTATATTCATATCTACTGAACCTTGCAAGCTAACGAAATGGATAATACACGAAAATTTATTTAAAATTCCTGTTTAAAATCCTTAACATTTCCATCCATTGAGCCGTTTCGGAGTCTATTTGTGACAAACTTTCAGATAGACAGACAGTCACTAGTTTGTAAGACCAAATTATCACACTTATTTATGTTAATACATATCTTGTATCTTGTCATAAATTCTAAAAACGGTAATTTATGATCATGTATCGTATAAACAGCAGTTTTCAGTTAATTTTGGTTTTTATTTTGAAATAACAGACAGTTCAATTTTATTAGGTATGTTGGCATGTATATTATTGTTACGACGACTGATTGGCTTATACGTATTTAGTAATTAACTCTTAACGCATTAACAATATCTAACAATTCGTAACATTATCTTCATTAATTAAACATAAATACCCAGTAAATATTTTATTTACTATCGAAACAAGTAGGTTATACTGCGCGACTCATAGATAGAATAATTTATTTTGCATGAAGCAGTTCAATTTCAGCGCTAAAAACACTTCAACCTGCAAATATTGCGTTAGTAAAATACTAAAGTTCAGACGGGCGATAAAACCCAAACAGCAGTAAACTCTCATAAAAAACACAATGCCTGACGGAAAATGGGACAGTCAATAAAACGGGCTAAGGTAGAGGGAGACACATGTAAAGGATTCTGTGGTTGACGTCATTAATTTGTTGCAGCTGATTAAATAAATAATTTAAAAGAAACACTCTGTTTGCCGAATGGTCGATTCTCATATTATTATACTGAAATTAATAAACTTTTGTTATCGAATGTTTCTGTCCAATATTATCAAAATCGGCTGGTAAATAGCGCCGCAGCAAACTTCCTCTCTATTCGGGAAATACCCCTCAAATCAAAAATCAGCGACGACAAGAAAAACTATGTTTTTTTTAAGCCGTTTATAAAGTTTCGTCAAGATTCGAATGAAAAATACGACCTGAATGCGAGTATTAATAAACATACTACATCCGGAGAGATGAAGACGCATGGCTCGCTTCGCTCACTCGGTCACTAAAACAAAACAGCTAACGACTGATGATAAGGAATTACAAGAGTTCAATGGGAATAAGTTGTAATATTATCGTTCATACAAGCAATCTGAGAATCCTGCAAGTTTCACAATATAAAACTTACGGAGATTTCATGACAGACTGCGGAACCCTAAAAATACCACACTTTGGTCGATAGCGGCGCGATACGCGACTGTCACCAAATGCTAATTTAACGCGCTTGTGCAGTTATGTACCTTTCGGTAATCCTAATAACATGTTCAAAGGAATAATAAGCGCAAGACTGCCGTGGTGTATCCGGCCTACGAATAGACCCCACGACGGGCCTTACCCGTACAGAACGTCCGTGAAAAATAAGTCACAATTACTACACACGTACGTTATTATTACTCCTTGCCGTCACAAAGACTGGATGGAGCTCACTCACTTTGTAAGCTTCAAAACTATCGTTCCAAAGCCCGTCCAAAACAACTCTTTCACATAAAATCTCCACTACTACTAAAATGGGGAATGTATGGGGAAGGCCTATGTCAAGTGGATATCTATAGCTTGATGATGACGATGCTGTTAAATACGACGAACGAACACTGTATTTTCTCCTCAAATACGGAAAGGTTCTCCAAAAACACGACAAAATCCACAACATTGCATCCACCTGTCGTTTTTCATTCCGGTACCCCAAAACTAGCACTGAGATTTTTAATATTTCAATTTTCACCTCTTTTTTCCTGAAAACAAATGCGTCAACCCTTACCGTGCCTGTTAGACCCATTTGGCATTGTACGCCCCATTTGTTTGGCCCGACTGTTTTCTGAATAATAGATTTTGTAGTACGAGTGCAGGATAAAATTCTAAGGTAGGTTTTCTACTCGTATAGTTTTTGCCGTAAGTTAACGTAGAAACACCTGACAGCGGTAACCACGATTTAATGCATTATAGTCAAGGAATTACTTTTGCATTTTTTTTTTGCGTTTCGAACGAAATAATGCTTGGAGCACGTATAAACTGAATGAAAAATTCAATTCATTGCTTTAAAATTCCGTTGCAAGATTCCACACAGACAAACATATTCCACCCGGACAGTGCATATAAAGCTTGTAACTATAATACAAGTAGGTAAATACAAAATTTAAAAAAATACTTATTGATCTGTTGAGCTGCCTGAAGACCGCCGCTAAAGATCTATAGGTAGCCCAACTGATCCAAACGGAATCATTACCAGACGGAAGCGTCCCTAAGATGCTGGCTGTATTGCCACGCTGAATGGCAATACTAATGCGCTGAGCCAGATAAGAGCCAGCTCTCGGGTGACGCGTCCCTTCGACCAGACACCCTGACAGAATTTTGAAAACGCGAATTGTCGCTAGCTCGGTCAATGAGCAACTTTGAGCTTTTGTATGCGGCCAATAGTTAGCTGCCACGTCTCAGTGCCGTAAGTCATCACTGGCATCACCACAGACCATAATATACTAGAAAACTCAAGTGCACCTACTTTACATGTCACTTAGTCTGTCTAAAGTAGGTAGGTGCAATACACCTATTAGCAAACCTCAAATCAGTTCGCTCTCGAACGTCTTTGCGATTGCACGTCAGATGTTAATAGAAAAAATCCCTAAATGCGCCATATTGAACTGTAAAAATTCTTTAAAATCAGCTAGCCGTGCGAAAAGAGATATTTTGTAACAAAATAAAACGATATGCAAGATTTCATACAAATTTACGTGTTTGCGGTGTCTATCGTGATATATGGTCTGTGGGTAATGTGGGTCTCAGGTCGTCTTGAGGCTTTGTGTTATATTATGTGCGATATTTAAAACGAGCAAAATAAACTATAAAACCGATATTTCAGAATCATTTATTATTTATTAAGACTAAAAAGTAATTAATAATAGCAAGTGAAGCGCTTGTTTTTATAGCAACCAACCGTTTATTTGTTTTCACGAAACAAATCCATGTTCAATTAATCCTTAAACAAATAAAACATATGAAAGTCTAAACATGATCCGGCTTCAAACAAATACTGAGCAAAAAACGGGGTAAATGTAAATTGCTGTTTTCCCGAATCGTTTGCGAAAGCTTCAGGACGTTGTGTTACGTTATTTCAAGGCTGTATCAGAAAATTATTTTCTTAAATTGACATTTGTTTTAGGATTTGATAGGCGGCCTATGTAAGCTGGTCATGTAACACAATACTTGATCGAGCGAGCGAAATATCTCTCAAACAACTTGGGCTATTTGACGTACCGATGTAGTTGACACGATCTCAATGGAATTTAATAGGTCAATAAGATGTGCTATCAAGGTTTGCTGGTAAATAGATGAAATAATACTTAAATAATACCTAAATTGGTCGAGGAGTTGTTAAGCAATTGGATTCCAAAAGGGGTAAAATAAATTGTATGAAAGGACTTTATTTATTAATCCAAAAAAAAAAAAAAAAGTGTGTTGTGTTGTCGATGATGTCACCCAGGCTGGGTAACGTTTCAGCTGTTGATGACTGTTGAGTCGTCAATTGCTGGACGAGCCCTCCGTAGAATGCAATGGGGGACTTGCAATAATCACCACGCTTGGCAGCCGAATTGATGATTGCAGTTATGGGTGTTAAATACTCCGGTAGATGCTGCTGTATATCCCCCTAGTATAATCCCAGAGTCACCTTTTACGACATTCACGACGTAGGGGAGACGAAGGGGCTATTCTAAACCATACTCAACACAGTTCTTAGTTTCGACACGGTCTCCGGTTAGAAAAGGATTTCTCTGAGCATTCCTACCAAACATAGACTCAAACAGAAGGTTTTGCCCTTTTCATAGTCCCAGTAGACGCTTAAAATTCATGAGCATAATCCACTATGAGTCCAAGGGATTACCTCCACTAATTCAGCTCTACTAAGTTATAAGTAAGTTACGAAGTGGTGCGCAAGTTAATAAGATGCGAATTTTAACGGTACCGACCAAGGCTTAGCGGGCTATGAATAAGTTAAGTTCTCTTTTTAAGCTAGACGTTCACTAGCCCTCAAAGGATGCATCAAACATGACGAGATTCGATTTGTTATTTTTAAATTTTGGTGCTACTGCGTCAACTACCTGACCGCAGCTGGCTGTTATTAATTTTTCATTGCACTAATGAAATTACCAAGGCTTCTGCTAGTAGATGGTATCTGAAAGCGTGCAATCATCTGATCCGCATCAGCATTTGGGGTATTCTCATATACACAGTTGTTACTTAGTAATATAAATCTTGAGATATGTTTTGTGCGGTGCGGTATAGTAAACGCTTAGCTTTATGCGTCTTTTTCGTGGTTTTTCATTTTGAGTTGAATCTAAGCTTTATAAGTGCGCATAAGTTTATGGTTATTTAAACCTACTTTGCTTATAAACTACCCATTATGTAAATCAAGCTGAAAGCGGCGAAAATGTAATAATGATACCCTAAAACATTTAATGAAGAAAATGTTTTGGTAAATGATGAAATAATTTAAACTTTTATGCACGATCATAAACTGGGGTGCCCTTTTTGAATGACTTCAAGTTAGTAAATGTCAGCAAAATGGCGGTTAGTGACGGATTTCCAAAAATTCTATTTTGTAACTCATTTATAACAACATTTTCATAATTATTATATCATATATATCATTTATTTATGATATATATATTTACAAATGCTTCCTCCGGTTGAGCTCGAGGATGTCAGAATTTTGTTGATATTTAGTTACACGATGATATTCAAAAATAGCACTATTGAGCTTTTTTTTTTCTCATTCAGTCATTTTTATGTCAGCTACAAATAGTTTGGTATTGTTTTCTTCAGCCAATAGACGTCCACCGTTGAAGAAGGCCTCCCCAATAGAATGAAATGGGGTGATTTGTGATAATCACCACGCATGGCAGGCGGATTAGTGACCTCAGTATTAGTGTTGACTACTCAGGTGGAAGCTACTGCTCATAATGTTGTAATCCTTTGTTGGCTTTTACGACATCCAAAGGAAAAGACGGAGGATCTATTCTTATGCTGGACACAGAACGGCAGCTTGAGGTACTCAGTTGTAAACTTTGTCTTTGTCTTCCGCACTTCTGCTAGAATGATAATACATCAAAGTCTGCTGAGAATTACTTATTTCAAGCTTGGATAGTGGGCTAGCTTTTTAGTTTTATATTTAACTGGTGTCCGCCCATGAATTCGCTCCAGTTTTACCAGGATAAAAATCTGCATATAGCTCAATCCAGGTCATAATCTATCTGTGTACCAAATTTAATTGAAATCGGTTCAGCCGTTACGGCTTGATTTAACAAACATACAAACATCCAAACATCGTAACTTTGTCAATTATGGTCATTAGTTAGAAGCAATAACGGAAGAAGCAGATGGTCCACCTGATTGGGTCTGAAGTGATGTTGAGCGGTAACCTGAGCCTATAGGAATGCATTACTTCGTAGGTCATGTCCACCTAGGACGCAACCTACGTGTCATTGCACTTAGCTCGCCATCCTGAGACATACAGATGAAAAATCTCACGTGTATCTAATTTCACCGGCACCCACACCCTTCAAACCAGAACACAGCAATGCGAGCAGAGTGTTAGTGATCATTAATGCTCTTACCTTTCAAAGCCATGGTCGGAAGCAACGCCAGGGCCTGAAGCATGGACCAGAAGCACGTTCTCTCGATCCTCATCGTCGCGTCACACGGTCTCACCAAGGTCGACACATCACACACTGTAGTCCTTGACTATCGTCTCTTCGTGAAACATCTTTTTTAGTTCTACAACCTCGTAGTCATAGCATTTTCAATTAGGTTCCCGTAATCCTATTTGAATGGCCTTAGTGACACAAAAGTAAGTGTTGTAATAGGTATAGGTTTTTTTAATTAATTTTATTCGTCGGTACGATTGAGTTGCTAGTGTTCGAAATATTGAAGTTGAAGCACACATATATTACTTTTCAATCACTTAATATCATCATTAACTGGTAGACGTCTGCCGCACAACCAGGCCTATGCCATAAAATGCAATGATTTGCCATAATCACCACGCTTGGCAGGCGGATTGGTGATCGCAGTGTCGATGTTAGGTAGGATAAATGCTGCTACCCATCTTCTGGTGTAATCCTTTAGTTGGCTGTCAGAACATCCACGGGAGGAGATGGGCTAAGCACAAAATGTGATATGAAAAACGAATAACGCCTTTTACTTGTAGTTCAATATAAACTACCATAAGTAACCCATTCATCTGTGTCATTAATTCATGTTAGTTTTAGATGTAGTATAGAAGTTAACAAATTTAAAACGTTTTTAATAAAGCCGAGCTGTGTACAAACATCCGCTCTTAGATTTTTTCAAGTTCCGACACTCAAGTCTCTTGAATGTGGAGGATACACCTACACTCCAACACCTCGATCAAATGAGAGGATTTGACGTCACCGCCTACATGTACGAACACAATTCGAGTTGATATAGAAAGGAGGGTCAAGTTTCAACGACACAAAATTACGGAACAGCGAATCAATCTGATGACGAAAATAAAGAATTATAGAAGATGGATGGAGGTAGACAACGGAAATCCTCGATGGCTGATAGTAAACTAGCAGTGCTTGGGCTTTTTAGGGTTTCGCACTTCAACTCTCAACAGGAAAACTTAGAATCCTTGCAGGATCACTTTCTTGTAAGTCTGTCAAAGACGTTCTAGAACTCTTCGTCTGTCGTCTGTTCATCAAGATCATTGTTCTCAAGAACGGCTAAAAGTAACAACTTTAAACATTGGTTGCATACCAAACTGAAAGGTATGTCACCATATAGTGATCCAAAAAAATAAACCTAACTCTTAGGTACTTTAAAAAAAAGAGTGACTATTTAATTAATCTCATTATTTATTAGTTTTTTTTTATTTTAATCAGTCTTTTTATTTATTTTTACTGCAATGAAAATATTTTGCTGTTTTATTTTATGAACGTTAGTAAGTACTTTTTTTTTTTAAACTAAGTAGGCTATAATATTCCAATGAGTATATGATTTTGTTCTAAATTATATTATTAATAAAACTAGTTTTATTAATACAAACAAGACTTAAAAATGTTCTGTTTAAATACAAAACAGCAACAATATTCTATTCTGATCCACTAAATCCAAGAGAAGCCACGCGTAGTTAAAACCCCTAGAGCCTTTGCAACGCTAATGAATAAGAAGAGTAATGCAAACATTAATTTAAGCTTCAAACTGTTAAGTTTGGCATAAAATGGTTTATATTTTAAGTAGAAATATAAATAGAAGAGATAAAATTGTGAAGAAGTAAATTGTTATAATATTTAGTACAAAAAGGTTAAATGATTACCAAAAAATAAATACTAACAAAATAAAACGTGTTTCTAAAACTTTGTCTGATTGAGTTTAGTTTTAAATATTCGTATTTCTATATAAATACTGAATCAATGTTTAAATTTCACCAACCTTTTCATATGATAAATTTCAAGCATTTATGCTCATGAAACACAACATTACTCACTAGTGCAATTTTGAAACAAAGAAATACAAAAAAAATTTGTTTCTGCCGAATAACCGTTACCCATTACAAATCCACCTCTTTTTACAAAAACTGTTTGGTCTAAACCAATTTCCGCAGAAATTAAACCGTTAAATTTCATTCATCGCAACAAGTCGTAGACGTTAACCGTTCGCAAGCCACGCTACGCGCGCTCCCCGGGTCGCGTCTCGTAGCACACTGGCGTAGGCTCTGGCGTAGCTCCGTAGACGTCGCCGCATAAAAGGTTACCACCGTTTATACCCTGCGCCTTTTGCATGAATAGGAATACGAATGTGTTATGTTTTTCCGCTGTTCCGTTTTTGTGAAAGGAGTGTTTGGATTTCTTTGGGCTGAGCTTGTGTTTGCTCACGCGGAATAGATTTTTCCGACTACTTGTGCAGGTCCAAATAGTAGGAGGATGAGATACTTCTCCAAATAGTATTCTGATTCAAGAAGCAAATTTAAATATGCATGTTATTTTACCTTTATCGTAAACAAGCAACTTATATCTAGTAGTAATAGAGCTTTTTTGTAAAAGAGTTCGTCCGGGGAAGTACTACCTCCATACCTATTTCTGCCGCAAAGCGTTAGCGCTTGCATTACTGTGTTCCGGTTTGAAGGATAATGGGTACCGGTGAAACTACAGGCACATGAGACTTCCATCTTTATGTCTCTGGTTGGCGGGCGCAGTATAATGCCAAATAGATCATCAGGTGGGCCTCTTGCTTGTTCCGTCATCCAAGTAGTATAAAAAAAAAAAAAAAAAAAAAATAGGGCGCTTCGCAGGTGGACGTGACCTATGAGGTAATGCATTGTTGAAGGCAGAGGTTACTGTTTAACATCAGGTGGGCCATCTGATTGTTCTGACAGTCACAAAAAAACTGTCTTTTTCAGTTTTCCAGCACCCGTTTTCATACATATAAATCCACATTTGGAGCACCCGGTGCACCCTAGATCCTATTCATTCTATGCTGGTCATCATCAGACCCTGGAGTCCACGGGCGTAAAACATGTCATTTCATCGTTTGAAGTTTGAGCTCAAACTTGAAGGGTCAAGTAGTAGGTACCTATCCTAGATCCTGTTCATCGCAGTTGTAAAAAGTTGTTGCGAGCAGATAATCCCAGAAAAGGTTGCACCAATTTCCACCAAACTTAGCTAAGAAACTGTAGTTTCGAGGCAACAAACAAAGATACATACATACAGACATACACTATGGCTTCAAATTTATATTTATACTTATATTTGGGGTTAAAAAGTTATTGAAATTACCCACCACATTAATAGACAACATATTTTTTGACAAATGACCATTTCTAAAATTTGGAGTTTTGTCATTGTTATTTAGTGGTTTCCGTCAAGAGATGGCGCTCCCGTAACTTTTGGAATTTACTTTTTAAACTTTATCGTGGCAGTGGAGAACTTCGTTCAGCCAACGTAAATAGTTTAAAAAATACATAGTCCTGTAAAATGTTACGTATTTTGTATGTACGCAAGCGACCAGAATCCGTAATCGTTTGCCATATTTTCAAATAACTATAAGGAATGAATTTGTCACAAAACTGACGCAGAACGCAAACAAACAAGAGAACCCAGAATGTCATACATACCACACTACTGTCACCAAAACTGTGGCCAACGCCAACTAGTGAGAGATAACTAAATGACACTAGAACAACAATTTTTGTATTATGTTTGAATACAATACTTTATTGTTGTATGCAAACAATGTAATTTTGCGTTTTTAACCCCCGGCACAAAAACGACGGGGTGTTATAAGTTTGACGTGTCTCTGTGTGTGTGTGTGTGTGTGTGTGTGTGTGTTTGTGTGTGTGTGTGTGTCTGTCTGTGGCATCGTAGCTCCCGAACGGATGAACCGATTTAGTTTTTTTTTTATTGAAATGTGAATTTGTCGGGAGTGTTCTTATCGGTTCAGCTGTTCATTGCGTTGAGGGTTTTTTAATTTTTACAAAATTAATTACTTGTATTCATTGGCTGTTAACATGTTAATTGAAATATGGCTTAATTCAAACAAGAATTTTCAAAAGCTACCTCTATTTATTTTAGTTCTATGTTTTCAATTATTTAGTACACTATAAAACGTATTCACATCGTACTTTGACATTTGATCTAACGTCGATATCACATGAATATGTTAAGGTCGTCGACATGAATACCAAATGAACACTTTCATTGATAATTTGTTCTGAGTGACGTGAAGAGGACGTCACTATGTTTTAAATCGTTATAGTTTTAGAATTTGTATTTACGTCAGTGAATTTAAAATTGGAACGATGACGATATTAAATTGATTAGCTGTTGATAGATAGATTAGATAGATAGATTAACTCTTTATTGATCACCACACAGAAACAATACAGTACTCGTAATAAAAATAATAACATCTTAAAAAAGGCAAAACAATCGGTAGCCTTATCGCTGAGAGCTATCTTTCCAGGCAACATTTGATATAACTGTTCCAATATGAACCTAGTGAGCCGCTTTAGCTACGCACGGAAGCACAAACACTTCACAGGATCACCCGCACCGCTAATCAGAAGTTTGCTTGAAAATTTAATTAAAAATTCTTAAGCCGTTTTGGAGTCCATAGCGAATATACATACACACATAAATTTTTATATAGTAGATTATTAAGATATTTCACTTACTTACAACTGTAAAATTTGTTAAGAAGTTGAGTAATTTTGATTAAGGTACCTAGTCTATGCATTTGTCATTTATTATTTGTATTTCCCAGTTTCAGTTTTAATTAATTTAAATTGTTAATACTAGTTACCCATTGTTCCTAAGTAAACATGCCTAATTGTGAGTTAGGATCAATAAATAGATAAATAATAAATAAATTATGCTGGACAGTTCACACAACATTATCTAGCCCCAAGCTAAGCAGAGCTTGTGTTATGGGTACTAGACAACTGATGTACTTAATTCAATATTTTACATTGATAGATATTTTTTTAATATATATAGAAAATACCCAGTACACCCTGTACAAATATCTGCAGATCACAGAAATATTTGTTCCCAGGCGGGAATCGAACCCGCAACCTCCTGCGTCACAGGCGAACGTTCGCCCGCCGCACCACAGAGTTAGGTTAATAGAGGAGTTATTTGTAACTGATCTGTTTAGTAACTAAAATTTCCCCGCTAGGTAATTTCTTCTTAAATGTAATGGACATAAACTAAGTTCGCTGTTCATTTAACTATCGAGGAACTAACTTCATGCAACAAAAACTATTAAGTATATAGAAAAGGTACTGAAATTAGTTATACCTATCTATGAAATACATTAAACTCTCTAAATATTAGGGTAAGAGTCAACAGATAAAGCTATATGTCATATCGTCATAACCTATCATATCATGGTTGTGTGCTCAGCCTAATATCAGGGACAGAACCAATATTGTGATAGACAACAAACATTTTCATCAATCATTGTACTATTTTTACTGAAATATTGGGCTGTTTTTCTTCCTGTTATTATAATCGTTTAATAAAGGTTAAAGGATTGCTCACTACAGTTATAAAAATGTAACAGCTAATATAGTGTATAAAAAAACAAAGCCTGAAGGCACATACACAACTCACTGAAATACCTAAAGCCGCCTACGGATTACGCATTCCAATGTACGCGTATTCAGGTACGCGTACACTTGAACGCGTGATCCGTACGTGCAACGACGCGTACACATTTAGACTACGCGTGTCGCACAAGTCGGGCTCGCGACGATCTATCGGTAGTCTATTTTTTTATGCGCGTCAAATGGGACGTGTAAACACTATTTGGACGGCAAAATGCATCACGCGTTCCCGCCAACTTTAAGAAAATCAAAATTTCAAGCAATACTGGCCGACGCGCGTGTTGGAGTGAATCGATTCAACTCGCGTTCAGACTCGCCACAGTCCATACAGGTGCTGTACGCGTAGCCATTTTGTACGCGTGTTCAACGAGCCTTGATTACGCGTACATTAGAAAGGGCATTCCGTACGCGGCTTAAGAAAAAAAACTATTATGACTGTATTGTTTTGGTTCAGTTCTGAAAAATATGGTATTTTTAGATTATGTAGGATCTCGATAAAGCAACAAGAAATCTATACAAATATTATAATAAAGAGGTATTCGATTGTGAGTTTGTTGAAGGATTATCTCCAGAACCACTGAGCCGATTCCAAAATATATTTCACTAGCAGAAAGGCACACTCTCTTCGAATGCTGAAGACGTATGTATCTTTTACTAGCTTCTGCCTCCCACTACGCTCGCATTATACGTGAAGTTCCACTCAACTCTGTAACGGTGAGCAGGTTTTGAAAATGTTTGGCGTGTGGATGTTGGGGGGAGGCTTTTTATCCCACGAACAAGCAGGCAAAAGGCTAGTATAGACTATAATTGTGACTTCGGACAAATTCACATTTAAATGATAAATCATTACGTTTAAAATAAAACCAGGACTTTGTAACAAAAAAAATACGGATCAATTAATTAATTTATTTTGGTTTTGAATGTGGTAATCCAAATAAATTAAAATAAATAAATACCTTATGCTGGACAGTTCACACAACATTACCTAGCTCCAAACTAAGCAGAGCTTGTGTTGTGGGTACTAGATAACTGATAATAATTAATACAATATGTTTGATTTCGAGTCAAATTCCATGGAGCTCGCCTCCGTATAACTATGGAACCGAGAGATTTGTTCTATGAGTTTTTGGTAAGAAAAAAAGTACACTATTCATCTTGATTTGGGTCGATTAATTACGTGTTGGATCTTGAATTTGGAAAATAATTGGAATCGGAGCGTATCCGCCTCATCTAGTGAGAGATTTGGACCTTTGTTGGCCTCACGGGAGGCGTAGTTTGTGGTACCACCTTGGATGGGATAATTTTGTGATATTCATGTGATTTTTGGTTGCCGGCGAAATCACCACGAGTGAAGGCCTCTATTGAGGCTTTGGAGCACCCTAACCCGTTTCGTTTCAGCTTGCGAACGGTACCAAGTAGCTAGCTGGACGAACACCTGGACATTGGCCGGAGAGAACTGTGAGTAACATTTGAAAATATTACCAGTTAGGGTTAGGATCAACCCAAGTGGTTGTTTTGGGCATATACGGCTGCGTATCGCGGCCTGAACCCTCCACGCAGCACCACCCGAGGGCTTGTCAGCTCGTGGAGGGAACATTTGGTAGCAAAGAGCGTTGGCTCAACCTAAGTGGTTGTTTTGGTTTATGCGCCGTGTATTACGGCCTAAAACCCTCCACGCAGCCCTACTCGAGGGCTGGTCAGCTCGTGGAGGGTACACAATACATTACATAGATAATATTTTTTTATCATACATAGATAATACCCAGAACACCCTGAACAAATATCTACACATCGTACAAATATTTGTTCCAAGGTGGGAATCGAACCCGCAACCACCTGCGTCGCAGGCAAACCTTTGCCCCTGGCGCCGCAGAGGTCGCCAAAGAGAAACCAGTAACAATCTAACTGTAGACATTATGTGGACGTTGTGGATTTTAGGGAGTAGTTTTAAAAACAAATGTAATATTTTTTATGAAAAAGAGTCACCAAATCCAACATTTGCATTGCTAGCGTATTTAAGATATCTTTTGGAGAATATTTTTGCAACCATAAATACTCTCCAACATTATATCTTGAATTTCAACATAAGCGAGAAACTTGTTCTTCGTTTATTAAACCAGAAAGTTGAAGAAAATTCCATGAAAATATACCATTACGCATATCTCTTAAAGCCAATTAAAGTCGATACCGTCCGTATCTCACGTTAAAGCAAAGCGCACGCCGGGGTAATTTTGTATATTAAGTTGGCAACACTGAAAACTTTGGTCATTAGAGCAAGGCCAGTGTAAGTGCTGGGCGTATGTTATGTCTACGGTCCGCAGCCAGGTGGGACGATAGAGAGCATAAGATACGAGCTGAGCGCGGAAAGGCTACTTATATTCTCATCACCATATATTTAAAGCCTGTTATTTAGTCTGCATACTGGATTCTTCAACTTGTTAGTAAGGAATATAAACGCAAGGAAATAAAGTCGCAATTATAACACCCGATGGCACGCCATACGGGCATTATCTGGTGTGTTCAAATTGCAACTTTATATCCGTGTCTCTTGTATGAAATTTGCATGGAAGGGAAAGACGCCCGCGCCGTGTCCGCGCCGGCACCAGATCCTATGGAGCTTGCGCCATTGTGATGGGCAACTATAGAACCCTACAATGCGCGTGATCTGACGCGCACTAGGTAGAAATGCATCTTTATATGCTAAATCAACAAAATGTGCTGTTTTAAATAATTAACACAAACACGCGATGTACGGATAACATTCTAACGTTCGGAGGAAGTTGGTCGATGTAAGTGGCCCAAAACCGTTGTGTCGTGGCATTCTGTGGAAACTTTTGTCCAACAATGGCCTTCTTTTCCGGATGGTAAAACTCGGCTATTATGTCGCTCTATATCAATATATTACGCCATACAAACACCTCGGCGCGCTAACTACTGAACTTTCAGCTATTATATGCCAAAACAACTTACATCGAAGCCTTGCAACATGTTTTGTTATCTTTAACAATGTAGTTTGTAATTTTAAACAGTTAAATTCGCAAGGGCTACATTTATATTTTGGTGGTCTCAAAAGAGTTACTTATTTTTTTTTTATGTGTAACATCTTTCCTCTTGCTTTCCTGCAGTATGTGGGAGTGATTTCGTGAAAAGGGAAGGAAGTGCGCGCATTTTCCCGAGAGGTTGGTACTATCAGCCATGTTACTTATTACTATGGAAGTGAGATGTGAAGTGTTACACATCATATGCGACTACTGTGAGGCTCGCTTGTTTTTAGGGTTCCGTAACCAAAGGGTAAAACGGGACTCTATTACTAAGGCTCAGCTGTCTGCTTATCTGTCCGTCTGTCGCCAGGCTGTATCTCATGAACCATGATAGTTACACCGTTGAAATTTTCACAGATAATGTATTTCTGTTGCAGCAAATACTAAAAAAATCAGGATAAAATAAATATTGAAGGGGGTTCCCATACAACAAACGTGATTTTAAGCCGTTTTTATAGATTATAGATAGATAGATATATAAAATCTTTATTGTACACCTCAGAAAAATAAAACAAAACAAAGTGACAAACAACAAACTATTATGATTATTATTAGATTATGGTGCGGAACCCTTCGTGCGTGAGTCCGACTCGCTCTTGGCTGTTTTTTTTTAACCATACCTCGCTTTTTCAGCACCTGATGAGTGTTTCAGATGGTAGAGTAATATTTTAAAACAATTTTAATATCTTATATGATCTTTATTATCTTATATGAGTTTTACTATCTTATATTTAATATGAGATGGAGTGACCAAATCAAGGCAGCTTTGGATGGTCCACTGCATGAATGCACCAGGAAAGCTGCACTGCGAGATGAATGGCGAAAGATTGTGAAGCGAGCCACAGACCCTGAAGTGACGACCACGACCACTCCAAAAGTGAAACGACGTAGAAGAATATCTTACAGATCTTTCAAGAATAAAATTACCCCTGTCCTCATTAATTCTTAATTGACTAGGTACTTTCTTTATTATGTACCATTACTGATTAGATCCATTTGGCACCAAAGGAGCAATATTAATCGAACATAAGGCCACAGTATTCTCAGTATTCTTTTATCTGCTTTCGTCAGAAGCCAGAAAAGCTTTTAAAGGTAAAATGTAGGGTAGAATTTTTTATATCGTCAATTTTCCAATACCGAATTGATTCCTTCATATAGTTAGGGAATGTGTCATAGAGAGAAAATAAAGGAAAGAGCGAGTGCGACAGTCACTGCCCAAAGTAAAAACTCAAAACGATAGTGTTACCACACCAATCGATGGCATCGATTGATTGATGTGGTTGCACCCAATGAAATCCGTCCGCCATATTTAAATTAAATTCTCGGAGTCTGACAAATGATCAAGTATTACTTTAGACTTAGAAGACGTGTGTCTAAACACAATATATCATCACCATCATCATCATCATCAATCTACTGCAGTCCACTGCTGGACATAGGTCTCTCCCATAGCGCGCCACTGAGCCCGGTTTTCGGCTCTCCTCATCCAGTTTCTGCAGCCACCCCGCGCAAGTCATCGCTCCACCTAGCCAGAGGGTGCCCTAAACTACGTTTGCCAAGATGCGGTCTCCAATCAAGAACTCGTTTACTCCACCGGTTATCGGTTCTTCTGCAGACATGACCGGCCCACTGCCACTTCAGCTTGCTAATCATCTGTGCTATGTCTAGAGCTTTGGTTCTCTGTCGGATAACCTCGTTCCGGATCTTATCCCTCAGAGAGACTCCAAGCATAGCCCTTTCCATGGCTCACTGAGCGACTTTATGTTTATGGACCCGTTCTACAGTGAGTGTCCACGTTTCAGCTCCGTAAGTTGTAACTGGTAGGCCGCACTGGTTAAAGAGTTTTGTCTTTAGGCAAATACAAACACAATATATAATATGGTTCAATACACATTTTCCTAGACACAAGCACAACACCTGCGGATGACGGACGTCATGTCATCATGTGGACATACATGTATGTAGGCCACTTCGTCGGTCACAGTGTATTAACGGAAAGGAACCTTCTCTGTTCAAGGGAGTAGGAAGGTTAAGGCCCATAGGTACATCAAATATTGGAACTGCTGGCGTCACCACGGCTACGATTATTGATGGAATTGTACCTAATCTAAACGTACCTAACATTGATAATCGTAATGCGTTGACGTTGTATATATGATATTCGCTATGGTCTTGCTCTCGTCTCGTAAACCCTTACCCCACTGTTCGTTGTTGGTGAAAGAAAATCTAATAGAATTCACATAATATAGTAGCGTAAATCTATTTCCTGTGCACGTTTGGATTTATCTTCATGATATTTATTGGTATTTAGTCAATACAAGTAGGTATGTACAACAATTAAAAATATAAATGAAACCGTTGAGCACCGTTAATGAACCGTTGTGACCATTACAAACGTCACACGATCTAAAGACAGCTAAACTGATCCAAATCACTAATAGACGGAAGCGTCCCTAAGTGGCAATGCTAGCTGCATTATCTCGTAAATATGGCAATACTAACTACTAATGCGTTGAGCCAGATATACGCCAGCTCTCGGGTCACTATAATATTTGTCAATAGATTTCTTATGCCTATGGTTCAATATACCTAGCGTTGTAGGTACAAGCCCACTATAGTATCCTTTCTCTACGCAATAAAGGTACATAAGAGTTTGCTGTAGAAACTGATCTCATTTATTCGCCCTTTCTGATGAGATGGCTCGATACGTACTCTGTATCGGTGAGATATCGCAGATAACGTCTGATGAAAGTTTATCGGCTTCACGTGAGTGAATAAAGATAAATGCGTTGTTCATTTCATTCATCCATCATTTATGGCCACTTTTGAGCCAAGTCAGCTATGACAAAAGCAGAGAAAGACATCTTCCTCAATTTTAGAAAAGATCGATAGGTTATTATTTACAAGCTTTTATTTAACTTGCAATGTAAGTATGACGATCTCTGTAGCGCGGCGGGTGTAGGTTCGCCTGCGACGCAGGAGGTTGCGGGTTCGATTCCCGCCTCGGATCAAATATTTGTGCGATCTGCAGATATTTGTTCTGGGTATTTTCTATGTATAATAAAAAATATCTATCTATGTAATGTATTGTATTAAGTATATCAGTTATCTAGTACCCATAACACAAGCTCTGCTTAGCTTGGGGCTAGTTAATGTTGTGTGAACTGTCCATCATTATTTATTTATTTTTATTATTTATTTATTTAAGTAGGTATGTTTTTTTGTCCAGGTGGAATCTCGCAACTGAATTTTAAAGGATATATCCTCAACCGATTGAGATGATATTTTGCATACCTATCAAGTTCCGATAACAATGCAATAATATGGTGACAGCGAGCTGATCCGATGATGGAGACGGAAGGTGGACAGCGGAACTCCTCGAGGGATAATAGTAGACTGGCCGTGTTTAGGCTCATTCTGAACAGCACACGGTTACGATCACTACCTAATTGCATCGACGTAAATAAAATGAACCTAATTGTATAAAGCTTGTATTGAAAAATATATTTTTCACAAAAATCTTATTATTTAATACGATTTTCTAATGTTTTTAAAATGGGTAAAATCGTGTAAAACTATCTAGTAGTGCATTTAAATCATCCAGGTGCATGTAAGTCACCGAACCTAATTTTGGTGGCATTTTAACCAATGTTAAATAGATGACAAAGTGTATTCGAATGGATGTAATTTGTTCACCAAAATCTTAGTGATGCTACCTCCGCTTTACTAGGACATGACTTCACTTAGACTATAATTTGACTATGATTTGCAAGACCATTGACAATCTAACCGTGAAATTTTCGATTCTTTGGTCAACTCAGCCCACAACTCACTCAGCCCGTGGGCCGAAAATATCATACCAATAGTGAAATTGCAGTAAGACGGTTTTGACAATAACCTGTGTAAACTAGCGGCCCGCTCGCGACTTCGTTCGTGTGGTCCCGGTGACGCGAAATGTTTTTGAAATGTTCTTTTATAAGAACCTTCTCCTGACAATAACAAATACAACGAAAAAATAATTAGTGAAATCGGTCTAGCCGTTCTCGAGTTATAGCTTGACCAGGAGAAATAGGGGTTAATTTTTAGGGTTCCGTAACCAAATTACGGAACCCTTATAGATTCGTCATGTCTGTCTGTCTGTCAGTGTATGTCACAGCCACTTTTTTCCGAAACTATAAGAGCTATGCTGTTGAAACTTGGTAAGTAGACGTATCCTATGAACCGCATTAAAATTTTCAAACAAAAATAGAAAAAAAAACAAGAATTTTTTGGGGTTTCCCATACTTAGAACTCAAAAACTAAAAAAAAAACATCAAAGCCATACTTTTGGGGTATCTATGGATAGGTCTTAAAAAATGATATTGAGGATTGTAATATAATTTTTTTCTAAACTGAATCGTTTGCGCGAGAGACACTTCCAAAGTGGTAAAGAATGTGTGTGTGTGTGTGTGTGTGTGTGTGTCCTCTCCCCCGTAACTTCTAAAATAAGAGAATGATAAAACTAAAAAAAATATATGATGTACCATGTAAACTTCCTACGAAAATTGGTTTGAACGAGATCTAGTTAGTAGTTTTTTTTAATACGTCATAAATCATAATCCGTCCGAGAACTTTTATATTATGTTACTTGCTGCTACGGAACCCTTCATGGGCGAGTCCGACTCGCACTTGTCCGCTTTTTATATTACAGAAAGATTAAAGGATAACTCACGCTAGACGGTGCCGTGTCCGAGCCGAGTGTCAGCCTAGCACGGTCACCGAGCAGGTCCCGTGCCTGACTAGACTACAATTAAGTCATCACGACCGACTGCTCGGGCGCAGCTCGGCGGCACTGTATTCATACAACGGGCAGCGGCCGAGCCGAGGCGGGACCGAGTTGTTTCCGAGCGTTGTCCGTTACCTACTCGGCCTGCCGCTCGATTTAGCGTGAGTGAGTGAGTCTACAAAATATATGTAATATAAATTGACCGTGCTACGGCCGACACTCAGCTCAGATCCAGCACGGTCTACTGCCATGTTTGGGATGGCTCGGCCAAACACCAGCTTGCTGCCTTGGACTCGATCAAACGTAGAGCTTTCAGGCTTATAAGTGAGCAACATTTGGCGGAGACTAAGATCCAGAGTCTCGAGCACCGAGTAAGGTTGCATGCCTTTTGATCTTCTGTAGGTAACATTTCTGGGAATACTCCGCGAATCCGCGGATCTGATCCCACCATCTCCTTTTAATCATAGGACGAGCAGGCGTACGGCACGGTACCATCCGATAAACGTTTCAGTTCTACCTTTATAATGCGAACTGCTAAGGAGTGGACTACACTACCGTCGTTTGTCTTTCCTGAAAACTATAATCTGGGTCCTTTCAAGGCTAGAGTGAATAGGTGCCTCCTAGGCCTTTGAGCTCCATCTTCGGCCACATCGTCACTTACCAACAGGTGAGATCGTGGTCAAACAAAGGACAATCAATGTTTAAAAAAATCGGTCTATGGTGAGTCATCCTTATATAGTCTGTTTACAATTATTCCTCAGTTTACAATCTTAGGAGATTTATGATTAACTTTCCGTGTTTGCAACTTATCCGACGACATATCTGTTTGCAGCTGTGTCGCTCTTCTCTACAAAAACTCCTATTTCGGATATTCCATTGGAAATAGAAATAACTCGTTCTCAAAAACAATCATAACACATCTCCATACGGATTTAGTGACGTACCCGGAGGAAATATAAATACTGTATTGAAATACCGTATAATGTGTATCGGAATCCCTACCTCGGTTATACCAGACGACCAGTTTTCTATGACCCGTCTTACCTCTCTACTCGTACCTATTACACAGGGTTTTGCAATAACGAAAGGAGGCTGGGAGGTCTTGGTGAGCTGGGCATGTCGTAAACGTTCGATAGGTCGGGAGCTACTTATGACTATGAATATTTATAACATATTAGCCGAGCGTCGCTTGTTGCCACCGGTGGCTGTTAAGGGGCAGATATATGGATATACAAGGATTTATTTATGATGATGAATTTATGTATGAATTATAAATTTACAACCTCGGCTTAAACATGAAATTTTCTAACCTCTTAAGACGCGATTTTATTAGGTAGGTAATTTTATACGATACGTATACTAATAGTAAATTAAAATTACGGGCAACAGAGACATAAATTCATCTTTGTCTCAGGGTGACGGGCGCAGTGCAGTACTAGTTAGGACGCGTCCTAGGTATTGTTGCATTGTGATGCATTGTTTTTTCCACCTGCTTAACATCAGGTGGGCTACATGCATGTTCCGTCATTCATGCAGTTAATTTTTTTTTTTTTTTTGACTCAAACTATATTTGTATTATTCGAAAATAAAGTGTGGACAGTGACGCTACAATTCCTACAGTACATTTTTAGAAACTAGTACCTACCATTCCTTGTACCACAAAATGTTTTTACTATAACGAATGTTTTAATTATAGTCACTGATTGCGAAAAGTAGCAAAAAACAACTGTTGGCATTGTGGTGTGTCCGGCCTAAGAATATACCCCTCCGTCTCCTCCCGTTGATGTCCAAAAAGCCGACTACGGGATTACCTGGACTTGTTGATAAGATTCGCTGTTATAAGATATATATCATGGCTGCTAGCTTATTATGTAATGTGTTATTACTCGTCGTCGTCGTTTCGTATGAGGTAGTGCTGGCCTCTGGTGTCAGAGTTTGTCAAGCCACCCGAGGGCCTCTGACATGGCTTATCGACTGCTATTAATCAATAACAGCCGGGACCGACAGCTTAACGTGCCCTCCGAAGCACAGAGCGATGGAAATCCACACATAACTTAGAAAAGTCATTGGTGCGGAGCCTAGGATCGAACCCGGTATCGTTGGATTCTGAGTTGCACTATTGAACCGTTAGGCTACCATCGCTCATGTGTTATTACTGGAAGAAAGCGTATGCCGAGTCAGTCTTGGGAAGCAATGGTGGCAATGAGCTCACCACTTGTCACGTCTATATTCTACGATGGTGCAACCCACTGTGAAAAGAGGAAAGAGTGCCTACACCTTCGGGGAAAAAGGCGTATATCTATGTATGTACGTAAGTAATTCGTTTTCAAATGTGTTTTAAACCCGCATGTAATGTGTGGTAACAACGTACGCAACGTCACAGAATAAATAATAGTTGTGTTATTCTTGGCCGGATCGATTTATGTAGGTAAGTATAGGTTTTTAGGAACTAAATGGCTTATGGAACTACGGTGGTATTACGTATCGTTCACATAAGTATGTTTTTATATTCAAACCATATTCAACCCGCATTCTTTTTAACTATTGTGATAACTGTAATGAAATCAAACTTCAATGAGTCTCTCGGAGCCTTAAATGCAAATTATAAATGTTTATATAAAGAGTTCAATTTATATTCTAATTCGATGGCTTCCCGCAAGGGGGCTACGTGTCGGCGATGGCTCTTCAACTATATAAACCCCTTAGCCGATAAGCTAGGATTAAGTTATATTTTGTTTACTATATTTTTCAACACACTTTCACTTTATGAGAAATAAAGTACTCTAATTTCACCGCAATTAGGCACATAATGACACTTGTAATCAAACTGTGACTTTTTCATTGTTATTATGTAGTGAATTATAGAGACAGTTGAACATTTACACAGAGTGTGTATTTCTGTTTTACATCTGTAATCAAACTGTGACTTTTTCATTGTTATTATGTAGTGAATTATAGAGACAGTTGAACATTTACACAGAGTGTGTATTTCTGTTTTACATCTGTAATCAAACTGTGACTTTTTCATTGCTATTATTCAATAGTGAGTTATACAGACAGTTGAACATTTACAGAGAGTCTGTATTTCTGTTTTATTATTAATTTCTTCACTAGTGTGATAAAAACGTCGTATGATACACGTGTGTGTTGATGATTACTGTTCTCGGCTCTCTTAAAACCCTCACCTGACGGCTCGGGTCTCAATAGCGCCTCAGCGGTAATCACGAACTTTACACACTTGTACCATAATCACAGAATAAAAAATAGTACAACTCCATAATGTACTATTTTAACATTCTTGCAATTTTCACTAATTTTGAATCGGGAGTTTTTTCTTGTTCTTCCGTACTATCTGTTGTCTGGTTGCGATACCGGAGGATTATTTTTGTGCAGTAGCATTTTTATCAGCGCATCCATTATTACTAGGATTGTAAGAAAACGGATAGATAAAATCGTCTAATGGTCTGTATAAACCAGCGGTTCCCAACCTTTCTTTAACCAGGGCCCACTTTGTTTTTTTTATGAATAACACAAGTTCTACAAGTTTAAAAAATAAACTAAAAGTACCTAATTACCCATTTTCTATTCTTGGGGTGATATTTTTTGTCAAAGCTACTTCGTTGACCATTTTTTAGGGTTCCGTAAAAAACTACGGAACCCTTATAGATTCGTCATGTCTGTCTGTCTGTCTGTCCGTGTATGTCACAGCCACTTTTTTCCGAAACTATAAGAGCTATGCTGTTGAAACTTGGTAAGTAGATGTATTATGTGAACCGCAATAAGATTTTCAAACAAAAATATAAAAAAAAACAATAAATTTTTGGGGTTCCCCATACTTAGAACTGAAACTCAAAAAACTTTTTTTCATCATACCCATACGTGTGGGGTATTTATAGATAGGTCTTTGAAAATGATATTGAGGTTTTATATAATTTTTTTCTAAACTGAATAGTTTGCGCGAGGGACACTTCCAAAGTGGTAAAAAGTGTGTGTGTGTGTGTGTGTGTGTGTCCCGCCGTAATTTCTAAAATAAGAGAATGATAAACCTGAAAAAAATATATGATGTACATTACCATGTAAACTTCCACTCAAAATTGGTTTGAACGAGATCTAGTAAGTAGTTTTTTATTTTTTGGGGTTCCCAATACTTAGAACTGAAACTAAAAAAAAAAAAAACATCATACCCATACGTGTAGGGTATCTATGGATAGGTTTTCAAAAATGATATTGAGGTTTTTTAATATAATTTTTTTCTAAACTGAATGGTTTGCGCGAGAGACACTTCCAAAGTGGTAAAAAGTGTGTCGTCGTCCCCCCCCCCCCCCCCCCCATAACTTCTAAAATTAGAGAATGATAAAACTAAAAAAAAATATGATGTACATCTATGTAAACTTCCAACGAAAATTGGTTTGAACGAGATCTAGTATGTAGTTTTTTTTTAATACGTCATAAATCGTAATCCATCCAACAACTTTTATATTATGTTACTTGCTGCTATGGAACCCTTCATGGGCGAGTCCGACTCGCACTTGGCCGCTTTTTAGTTCTTGCGGACCACTGATAGTCTTTAATCAAAAATATTTTGTTATTTTAATCCCACTAATATCATAAATCTGAAAGTTATGATGTTTGGATGTTTGGATGATAACTCATTCACGCCAAAACAGCAGAACCGATTTAAATGAAATTTGGTACCCAGATAGATTATGACCTTTACTGAGCTATAGGCTACTTTTAGTCCCGGGAAACGTGACAGAAGCCGCGGGTGAACACTAGTTATTAATAAAAAATACAAAGCAGGAAATTCTTAAAAATACTGATATCTATTATCTGAGGCCTACAGTTTGATAAAATATTTTTCCTTGTTTGTATGAACATATCTTACTAATTTGTAATTTATATCCTGCTAGTGTCCACCAGTGGCTTTGCCCGCGTTTTACTAGAGTAAAGAGTAGCCAATCTAGGACATAATCTATCTCGCTCTCTAGCGTGGTTAAATCCATGCTTGACAGTGACAGATCCTGGGAAGCTATGGTCTCCTTCTGCGAGGAGGTCATGTCGCTGAAGGAGGCTGCGGAGCGGGTCAGGGAAGAGGACCCTCAAGCTGACATACTCCGCCATAGGAGGACAGAATAAGGCGGCGGCAATTCAACCGCCTTCTTCTGCTCGATGGTGGCCAGCAAGTTTCGGGTGCAGGGAGCCCCAATCTGGCATTGCACGGGTCTCCTACACCGAGGAATGTCCTTCGTATTCCAGGATATTCCCCTCCCCCACATGGGGGGGACCGAGGGGTTCGCTTTATGCGAACAATCACCGACAGGGCCGCGGTAGAATCCAACCGAGACCCCGTGGCCCTGTCAAGTGTTAGTGTATCTCTAAACCACTCGTCAGACGATGAGTGGTTTAATGATGCACTAGCATTAAGGTGAAGGAAGGAATATCGATGGGTTTTTAGTCGGTATGCCGTTGGGTGCTAGCCAACGGAGAGCCCGACAGACCCCTTCAGCTCTCCCCGAGCTAATGGACATGAGTAATGCATTTCCCATCGTAAAAAAAAGGACATAATCTATCTGTGTACCAAATTAAATCGAAATTGATTCAGCCGTTTTGGCGTGATTGTGTAACAAACATGCAAACACCCAAACATCGTAACTTTGACATTTATGTAAAGAAATGCTAAAGTTATGATGTTTGACGACCTCTGTGGCGCGGGCAGGCTAAGCCTCGCCCGCGGTTGCGGGTTCGATTTCCGCCTCGGAACAAATGGTTGTGCGATCTTCAGATATTTTTTCAGGGTGTTCTGGGTATTTTCTATTTAAAATAAAAAAATATTTATCTGTGTAATATATTGTATTAAATATATCAGTTATCTAGTACCCATAACACAAGCTCTGCTTAGCTTGGGGCTAGATAATGTTGTGTGAACTATCCAGCATTTTTTTTTATGTTACTTAAAAAATTGCCCTGTAGAAAGTACAATTTTTTATTTATAGAATGAAAGGGATGCCATAAGACTCCCATAAAAATTGTGGATGTAGGTGCTTGATACCATGGTCAAAATCTAGTTAAATACTTAATAAATTTTCACTTATATATCTTATCAATTTATTATTCAAAACTTATTAAGAACAAAAATTATAAAAATAATATTCCATTCGTCTTAAATGATTAGGTACATATTTTAAATAATATTATAACTTAGCAGTTAATTAAAAAACTATACATGAAACAATTAGTACATTACAATTACTTTTCAATACAGTTGCTCAAAAAGTGTACCTTTTACAATTCAATTCAATTCAATTGAATTCAATACATTTATTTCAGGCAACAGTGAAAAATGTAAATTGTACCTAGACAAAGGCCCATAGTAATATATACCTTACAACTAACATACATATAAAGATATTTATAACTTAATCTAACACACGTGTGATCGCCGACGCGTCGCGGCCAATGCCACAAAACATACCATACAATGCCAGTAAATATGGCTTGAAAGTTAGTTTTATCGAACTAGCTCGATATATTTGCAATTTTTTTCTAAGGTCCAGTATAAAGTTTAACAGTTAAGAGTTTCATAAACACATGAGAATAAAAACATATTCGAAGATAAATAAATTTTTGAATGAAACTAAGCAATCAATTCACAAAAATGATTGAAATTATTATAATCTGTATTTAATTACCGGAGAATTTAAGTGCGATTACATGTAACTTATTGAAAAAAAAACAAAAATGATCGTAACTCTCTTTGCTAATTTGATTACACCACGCCATTCGGCTCGGGTCTACAACACGTCATCTCGTTTGCAATAATCTATTTCCGACCGTTTTGGTTGTACTAAAATCAACGACAGAATTTGCATAAATAAAATATACCTAACACCGGTGGAGTAAGAGTTACTTTACATCCACAGTGCTGGTAAGCCGCAAACAGGAGTTTTACTAGTGTCATTTTAGCATTATATATCTGTCGCTAGATGGCGTTGGCGACAGTTTTGGTAACAGTAAATATTTCAAAATACGTAACTATCACAAATATATTAATTATTACATAATTTTACAAGATTTTATGTTTTTTAAAACTATTTACGTTGGCTGATCGAAGTTCGCCACTTCCATGATAACTTTTTAAAAGTAGGTAACCAATAGTTACGCGAGTGCCATTTCTTGACGATGAAAGAACTAAACTGACAATGACACTTGGAAAAATCCTTATTATCGCTCGCAATTATTTTTCTCTGATTAGAATCAACTCTCACCCAAAATCTGTATATTGATAGTATAATGTTAGCATTATGTACCTTCAGTAATCGGGAGGTGTTTATACATTATGAAATCACACGTTACATAATAAAATTATGCCTAAATAATAAGCAATAAATGAATATCTACTAGACTTACGCTGCTAATAATGATAATAATTTACTTTTAGCCACTATACTTTCGATGTTTTCGTTAGTTTCTTCTAACTGATCATCATTATCTGGCACCGGTGTTGTTGTGTCCTCCGGTATTGTCGTCCCCTCCGGCATTGTTGTCTCCTCCGGTAATATTGTTGTATTACTGTCCTCTGTTTCAGTAGTACTTCCATCTTCAGTTGGTGTAGTTGGAACTGCAACTGGAGCTGGAGTGGTCGCGAGTTGTGCGTTCAATTCATCAATTGTAGTATACGCCCTGTTCCTCTGAGCTGCCATTGACCACGTTGATATAAGTAAGCAGAAAGACAGCGCTGATAGAAATACTATAACTTTGTTGTTCATCATCCATCCCAAAGTTCTGTTTGTGTAGTATTGGCACGACGTATTCGCCATTTTGTTTTCCTTTTTAACTCAGGACACAACTATCACTTTCAGATTCAGTTCTTGCAATACCTTGTTTTTGATAATCGCTATCGTTTTTATCAATAACTGATATGCTTTTACCGATAGCTTGCAGATTGAAAGCAGACAAATATAGACCTTATCTCGGTTCAGTAGAGAGCACTAATAAAAATATGTTTACAACGCCACTGATAAGTAAACAGGACTTCAGATAGAGATGTGATGAGTCATATTGAAACTGGTGAGTGTTTTGACAAATTATCTGTTTCATAAGATTTTCGATATATACATTTTGACAATAAGGCTTGTAAGGCGCATATTTTTTTTGAAAATGCCGTTCAATAAAAGCAATTTTTAAACGAACGTTGGTCATAAAGGTGCAATTGAAACGATGAACAAACAGACGACCCATTCCAGCTATGATTTTTTTACTTTTCAATAAAGCTCTTAATAGATTATGCTAAGTCTCCACTGGTAAAATTATCAAAACACATACAAACATACATAGAAACATGCCTTTTTCCCCGTGGGTTTCACCATCGTGGGAATATAGACGTGACAAGAGCTCATCGCCGCCATTGCTTCCCACGACTGACTCGGCGTATAGCTAACAGCCACGACAAATCTATCAACAAGTCCTGGTAATACTTAGGCGGCTTTTACGACATTAATGGGAGGAGACAGAGGTATCTATACTCAGGCTGGACACACCAATTATCAAATGTTTTGAAAATGTGGTGAAACATTTTGATGTCATAATAATAGATTTATTTATTGCGCAATCAGCAAGCAACTTCAACAAAATGACACCATCAAAATAAAGTAAGATATATTCTCTAGCAGAATTTATCTCCAGAAAACAGTAAAAGGGCCCGTAAAAAATTAAACGCTATCAAGCCACTTATGAGCGTTAAATAAGCTACCGCAGAAAATGCTATATATTTAGTTGAGCTATATAGAAATTTGTTCGCTCACGTTTAAGGTTAATGACGTCATCAGAATGATAAATGGCTCGAATTTATATGGAGCCCTTCGTACCTTGAACCTTATGTCTTCAAATGAAGTAATTTCTAAGAATAATCTGCCATAGAGTAAAGAGGTTTACGACAGCTTCGTTCTGGGTTATGAGTCTAACAAAAAGTCATATTTGTTCAGGCATTTCTTTTTATTTATAGATCAGCATTTGTTTTGAGGCTAGGATTATATGGATACGCTAGGTAGGAGTCGAAATAAAGTTTTATTTTATTTTTATGAACAATACCGTAACACTACATAAATCCGTTATTAAATAATGAACAACTTAATAACGGATATACATACATAGATACATACAAAGACACACGCCTTTTTCCACAAAGAGGTAGGCAGAGCCTCAATGGGCCTCTTTTCACAGTGGGTTGCACCATCGTGGAATATAAACGTGACAAGTGGTGAGCTCATACGGATATATAGATATTTATACACATATGTTGTACAGTTTCATTAATATTGTTTGACTTGTAGTAAGATTCGTTGGTATAAGATTTGTCCTGGAATGAGTGTGTTACTGGCAGAAAGTGATAGCCAAGTCAGTCGCATTGAGATTCTGCCTACCCATTCGAGGAAAAAGGCGTGTGTCTATATATATGTATTTAAGTTTTTATTTTAAAAAGGATATGTTTCTTTTTTTATGTTTAAATAGCTATACAAATATTGTATTTTTATGTTTAAATAGCTATACAAATATTGTATTTTTATGTTTAAATAGCTATACAAATATTGTATTTTTATGTTTAAATAGCTATACAAATATTGTATTTTTATGTTTAAATAGCTATACAAATATTGTATTTTTATGTTTAAATAGCTATACAAATATTGTATTTTTATGTTTAAATAGCTATACAAATATTGTATTTTTATGTTTAAATAGCTATACAAATATTGTATTTTTCAGGAATCACAGTTTCATGTGATGCCACTTCTGTGTCAACACTTTACTGTGTCTTCAGCGTGTATAATTTTCCAAAGAAAACTTTCAAGTTAAAGTTTGGAGTACCAACCAGGCTACCAGGAACATAAAGAGCCATTCTAACCCCTTGCCAGTCTACAAATGAACACGTCTGCGTGCGAGTTCCCTTATCTAACGGCCCTCATTCCTTACATCGGGCCAGAGACAGCGGCTCGTTTGTCTAACACTCGGCTCGACCCCTTTATTGGGTTCATTCCACTTTTATTACATTAAATTCGTTTGTACATTGATGAAAGGGAATATTTAGACGATATTATGTCGAAATATAACTGACTCTGGCTCTGTTGTGCTCTGTGGCGCGGCGGGTGAAGGTTCACCTGCTACGAAGGAGGTTGCGGGTTAGATTCCCGCCTCGGAACAAATATTTGTACGATCTGCAGATTTGTTCAGGGTGTTCTGGGTATATGACAATATGACTATATGACTTGTCCAAGCTTGTGATATACCTCAAAGAACATGAATATATGAATTGAAAATGAAATGAAATTCATGCTTACATTATTTCATAAATTTCACAAAAAGCAATATAAAGTCTAAATAGAAACACATCTTAGTTTCTCTAGAGAGTAAACTCTCAAACCTACCCAAGGGCCCTTCAAACAAATTTACTTTAAGTCTTTATACCAAAAAACTGTTGCGTACCGACTGAATGATCAAGGCATAGCCTAACTGCGAATCGGTGCGATGCAAATTCGCAACGCAGAAAGCAGCGTCGCGATTGCTGCGATGCGATTTCGTGCGGCAAGGCGCTGGTTTGGATGACTATTCCTCGACGGATAGTCAACCGTATTGGGTGTAATTTTGAATAGTGACATGGATCGCAAAAAGAGTATTGCGCTGCTGGAAAAAAGAAGAAGAAGAATATTTTTAGTTTATCTTTTTATTACCATTGTTAACCTTGATTTTTGTTGACTTTGAAAATTTATTAAGTTTTTTTTTTGAAATTATTTTAGGATGAGCTTATCTTGGTTGGAAAGTCTAATACGCGTCCATACGATGTCTCAGAGCGAACTAATTTGGCGTCACCAAGTGTAACGCAACATTGCAGGAATGCGCGATGCGAATCAGTTCGCAAGTTTTTGCGATGCGTTGTGTGAGCTCGCAGATGTCTACAATGCAACGTCACATCGCAGTTTTGTGTTTGGGCCCTAAGACCAAACAGAGTCTTAAATACAGCGGGGATGTGCATTATAACTAAAGTCTGGAGCATACCTCTAGCCAAACTATAAAACCAACTTGTTTAAGAATTGTTTAAATCAGAACATAAAAGTGAAATCAAATTCTGTTGACCCCCTCCCACCCCCTCATGGGAAATCAACTGCGAGTGTTCGCGCCTGATTTGATGTGTCGCTGCAAAATAAATATTTTATTGATGATTGGTGTAGCTTTGATCCCGTAAACCTTTAACGCTGATTAAGGTTGAAATAGGTTAACGCTCAGTCATGATGTAAACACGTTTATTTTTTTGAAACATTTTTCATCATCATCACCTCTGCCCGGAATCACCCACTACTGGGTATAGGGCCTCCTTTCTCTTTTGCCAGCCTCCTCTGTCCTGTGCGTCTCTCAACCAGTGCTCTTATTGTCTAACAGACTGATGTTCGATTTTGATTACCAGTTTGCTGTTCATTGCGCTGTGTGTTTCAAATATTTTTGTACTTGTGAAAAAACTAAAACACGCAGCGCAAAGAATAGCAAACTGGTAATCGGCATCGATTAGACCATAGCCATGCAGGTATTGCCCGCAACGGATACGATGTCGTCGACCCATCTCGCTTTCGGACGACCCGGGTTTCTTCGCCCCTACTTCGGCCACCACTCTCTTAAGGCTTTACTCCAACGGCCATTTGTTTTTTTTACTTCACCGGCCATTGAATCTTTCAGTATTTTATTAATTATTAGTTGAGTTTTATTTTATTTCATTAACCACGACTGGCTAGACTGGATAGAGGGGTGTTAGTACCGACACTAATGTATGGTAGCAAAAGTTGAGTATGGCAGAAGAAACATGAAAGTAGAATAAATGAAGTGGAGATGAAAGCTTTGAGATGAATGTGTGGTGTGACTTTGAGAGATAGAATAATGAATAGTGTGATAAGAGAGCGTTCTGAAATTAAAGTAGTGACTAGGATTGAGAAAGGTATACTTAGATTGTTTGGGCATTTAGAAAGGAGGATGGACGATAGTAGTTTGACAAAACGGGTACATAAGACGAGCGTGAATGGGGCAGTGGGAAGGGGAAGACCTTGGCGAAAATATTCAGACCAGATCGGAGACGTTCTGGAAAAAGGCCAGGTCAAGAGTACCCTTAACCGACGAGCATGTCTGAAGAATGTGATCGTTTCGTTTCGTTTCGTATGAGGTAGTGCTGGCCTCTGGTGTCGGAGTTTGTCAAGCCGCCCGAGGGCCTCTGACATGGTTTATCGATAACAGCCGGGACCGACAGCTTAACGTGCCCTCCGAAGCACTGAGCGATGGAAATCCGCACATAACTTAGAAAAGTCATTGGTGCGGAGCCTAGGATCGAACCCGGTATCGTTGGTTTCTGAGTTTTACTATTGAACCGTTAGGCTACCATCGCCTAACGGAGAATGTGATGTGATGAGAATGAATGATGCAAAAGAGGTGTGTCAGGATCATAGCAAGTGGAAATCCGTGGTCTCTGCCTACCCCTCCAGGAAACAGGCGTGAGTTTATGTATGTATGTATGTAACCAAATTGAAAAAACTTGAAATCGCGTTTGTATGATATGATATTTATTTTATACACAAAAACACAGTATCAGATAGTACGCTCGCCTTTTTCGCCTCGTACATTAATTTCGTCTTACTATTATTTATTCTGTGGTCTTACAGTCATGTGTTGCTTAAGGTAAGGCCAAACCAACGCGATCAGCCCGCGTCCGCAGCGGCGTGCACGGTGGCGATCCATTGTCTTACCATTGATCGCCATCGTGCACGCCAATGAGGACGCGGGCTGAACGCGTTGGTTTGGCCTTAGCATTAGGGTCTTAGTGGTAAATAAATACTTACTGATTTCCCTACGCTTAGTGATTGCGCCTATTTGCCGATCGCTGTAATGATGCAAGGTAGGTACCACCAACTTATTACAATTATAATCCGCACTGTACCGTTCACGTATCGAAATCAAAGTTTAATAAGTTCCAGATATGCCGCATTTACAAGAAAAGCAGGTAACCAGCGCCTACATTCTGGCTTTTACTGAAAGAGCAAACTAGCAAGACGTGTCTTAGAGGATATTCTAAATAAAATAAATGCTCTAAAATAAAAACTCTCAGAATAAGCAAGCTGTAGCGGCAGTGGGTATGCCTAAAAACTTGCTCCAAAGGTTGTCTGGAAGAAATTGCTCCTAGGCGATAAGAAAAGTAAAGTTTTGTTAATTTTTAGGGTTCCGTACCCAAAGGGTAAAACGGGATCCTATTACTAAGGCTCGGCTGTCCGTCTGTCTGTCTGTCACAGACACCACAACACCAGACGATGTCATCACCAATGAGAATTGAGACCGCCCCTCTCTGTGCTATCAGTATAGTGTAATCTATCTTCCCGATCCCCAATTTATCCGTCCGATCCGATAAAAACACGAGCTTTTTCTAAAAAGAAGTTGTTTATTTAAAATATCTTTTTAAAAACGAGCTTATATGAAATTAGCGGTTGAAACAGTGTGCTGATCTATATGAGCCCAAATATTGAGGCGCTGTCTCCACGAGCGAGAAAATCGCGGTGATATTAACATCGTGCCATGTATTTCTATGAATGCGTCTCCACACGGCGATATTAACGTCGTGCCATGTATTTCTATGAATGCGTCTCCACACGGCGATATTATCGCGGCGATATTAACGTCGTGCCATGTATTTCTATGAATGCGTCTCCACACGGCGATATTATCGCGGCGATATTAACGTCGTGCCATGTATTTCTATGAATGCGTCTCCACACGGCGATATTAACGTCGTGCCATGTTATTCTATGAATGCGTCTCCA
This sequence comes from Operophtera brumata, assembly GCA_932527175.1. Taxonomy (NCBI): domain Eukaryota; kingdom Metazoa; phylum Arthropoda; class Insecta; order Lepidoptera; family Geometridae; genus Operophtera; species Operophtera brumata. The sequence goes on along the minus strand of OW052227.1, from coordinate 33,277,060 downwards.
CACGGCGATATTATCGCGGCGATATTAACGTCGTGCCATGTATTTCTATGAATGCGTCTCCACACGGCGATATTATCGCGGCGATATTAACGTCGTGCCATGTATTTCTATGAATGCGTCTCCACACGGCGATATTACCGCGGCGATATTAACGTCGTGCCATGTATTTCTATGAACGCGTCTCCACACGGCGATGTTATCGCGGCGATAATTTGTATAGGCGAGTGCGGACTCGTCGCGATTCTCTCGCTCGTGGAGACAGCGTCTGATAGTCTACTATCATGAATCGAGGAGTTCTGTTGTCTACATCATCAGATCAGCTAGCTGTCACAATAATATCGTATTGTCATCGGAACTTGACAGGTATGCAAAATTTCAGCTCAATCGTTTATCGAAAAGTGGTTCTAATTCAGCTTGCAAGATTTGACCACACACAGTATGGAGTGGTTTATTTAGGCTGGTCACACCACGGCACTGTTTGTGCTTTATTTTTTACAAGCAGTGCCCCGCGGTGTTACCCTTATAGGTCTCGATCCCGTGGGAATATCGGGATAAAATGTGCCTATGTGTTATTCCGGGAGTCAAGCTATCTCCATTCCAAATCCGTGGAGCCGTTTCATCGTGAAGAAGTAACTTGACAAGCACACGCACACACTCAGGCGATCAAAAACTTTTTTTTTTTTTTTTTTACCGTTTTATATTTATGTTTTTTGAATTTTGTATCAACTATAGTAGAATACAAATAGAACCTGCCTGGATAAGCTAACTGCATTCTACGTAAATACAGCCACGTTAGATCAAACGCTTAAGTCTTTGATCGTTGCGAGTTATCAATATTGCCTACTCTTTGAGTGGATACGTGTTCGGAAACACCAATATTTGTGTTCACATAACTCCTACAAACCTACTTCTGCGAAATGGAAAATGAAGGTATGTTAGGTACTAGGATTTGGATTACCTATGGTTATTAATAAAGTTTCTTTGAAGTTCAGATAATATTCTACCTCCTAAATTATTTGGATAATATATATTATTTATCTCTAATACTAATGCTGGGTGAGACGAGTGTGAACGTGTATCATAAACTAAGCTAAAAATAGTACTCAGTATCGGTAGCATTATTCTACTTTTTTTTTGTTTTTGTCTGACGTTTGATTGCTCGAAAACAGTTCTTAGAATTTTCAAGCTCCAGATGTTTTTGATTTTTTCATAAGTAGGTGCTATTGGCAAAAGTCATTTTTTTTCTTTTGTCAATTATAACCTTGAAAGACCGAAGTAACCTTTTCCATAAAATTACATAACAAGAATTACACAATTACACAATTAAGTAATTCTAGTGTAACTTAATGAAACGGTCAAACAATCTTGCGCAAATCATAAGAGTTTGGCTTTTGTAACCACGGAAATACTGTGATTAGAAAATAAGGATACTTTAAAATATTTTTGTTGAAAGCCAAAGATTGTGTTTTCGGGCAAACGAAAAATTAGTGAAATATTTTAGGGAAAGTAAAAGTGGATGTAAAAAAAATTGACGCTATATTAGGTAACCCCATTAGTGAGCTGCTGATAGTGAGTATGATAACTAAAGTCTTATTCACTTTGTTTACAATTGAATTAGTAAGAATCCATCATATAGACTAAAATATTGAAAGTAGTAATTTCAATCTAAAAGAGTATCCCAAACATAAAAAAGCGGCCAAGTGCGTGTCGGACTCGCCCATGAAGGGTTCCGTAGCAGCAAGTAACATAATATAAAAGTTCTTGGAAGGATTACGATTAATGACGTATTAAAAAAAATCTACTTGCTAGATCTCGTTCAAACCAATTTTGAGTGAAAGTTTACATGGTAATGTACATTTTTTTTTTTTTTAGTTTTATCATTCTCTTATTTTAGAAGTTATGGGTGGGGGGGGGACACTTTTTACCACTTTGGAAGTGTCTCTCGCGCAAACTATTCAGTTTAGAAAAAAATGATATTAGAAACCTCAATATCATTTTTAAAGACCTATCCACAAAAACCCCACACGTATATAGGTTGGATGTTTTTTTTTTTTATGAGTTTCAGTTCTAAGTATGGGGAACCCCAAAAATAAAAAACTACTTACTAGATCTCGTTCAAACCAATTTTGAGTGAAAGTTTATATGGTAATGTACATCATATATTTTTTTTAGTTTTATCATTCTATTATTTTAGAAGTTACGGGGGGGGGACACTTTTTACGACTTTGGAAGTGTCTCTCGCGCAAACTATTCAGTTTAGAAAAAAAAAATATTAGAAACCTCAATATCATTTTTTAAGACCTATCCATAGATACACGTATAGGTTTGATGAAAATTGTTTTTTTGAGTTTCAGTTCTAAGTATGGGAACCCCAAAAATAATAGTTTTTTTAAATTTTTTAAGTAAAAATCTTAATGCGGTTCACAGAATACATCTACCTACCAAGTTTCAACAGTATAGCTCTTATAGTTTCGGAAAAAAAAGGCTGTGACATACACGGACAGACAGACAGACAGACATGACGAATCCATAAGGGTTCCTTGTCTTTGACTACGGAACCCTAAAAAACAGCATAACTACACGTATAATGATTTAAGCATCTTCAAAATCTTCAACATTTCGTACCACATGGAAAATTCTCTTTGTACTATTCATACATAAAAACAGAAAAAACAATTAAGGGGGACTCTTCACGAGCACTACCTTACATTAGGCCAATTTACACGATTTTTTCCGCAGATTCTGTTCGGAAATAAATAGTAAAAGAATAACAAATGAATACGATCAAGTGTCTCCCTACCCCCCTTGCAATAAAAGCAAATCTCCCCATGCAGGGAGGCTTTACCTTGCATCCCCTTTTAAATCTAGCGCCGTTGTTGGGATGTATCCCTCACAGAAAATTATAATGAACACTGTAAATTATTATAGTACTCATACCAAATTGGATCAAACAAAACACTTACTCTAGTATGTGTTTGCGTGTGTTTGTTGTGTGTGTGTGTGTGTGTGTGTGTGTGTGTGTGTGTGTGTGTGTGTGTGTGTGTTAGAGACACCAACACTTTTTCGTCGTGCAGGATTCTGATTAAATTTTACAGTAAAAAAAACAAGAAAAGCTGCGGATACAATAAAGGATAATATATATATATATATATAACTTCTTAGAGGGATTTCATTCGAAAATCTTCATGCTCAATGTACAAATCAGTGACACGAAGTAGTAGTAGTAGTAGAAGTAGTAGAAAATAGAACCAATTTTCTCGAAATATCTATTTTTAAAATATTATTATAGATTGTAAGCAACACTTAACTTTAACATTAGGATAATGTCTTATTTAATTTTAAATAGTAAACGTTGTAACTGGAAAATTTCATAGCAACATCAAAAATATAGTTTTTGAAAAAATACTTGCATATAGTTTAAATTATCAACAAATAAACCAGACAATTGATCATTCCCGGACATAATAGTTAGCGAAAGAACAGGATGAAGTGATAAAATTAATGCAAATTTTTCGGTGTCAAATTCGGATGCGAGACTCCAACGACAACGATATGACAAGCAATCGGTGGTTTTTGGTGATATGATAAAATGCAAATTTTTTAGATTGACCGCATCTTGATATTTAAGTGTATGAAATCAAATTTAGCAATATGCTTTCAATATGTTATGAAAACAAAATATAAGGGTAATATAAAAGATTACGTTTAGTGAGGGTAAGTTATTAACACAGGACCTCTCACTACTTGCAAAAATCTCCAGAATTTATTATTTATTACCTGCATAGAATTTTCTTAGATACAATCATCTAATGCCCGTCATTTTGAAGGGGGAATTCAGGGGTCCTCAGCGGATATAGGGGAGTCTTGGAGGTTTCTCACAGGGTGCACAATTTCTTTTATGTTTATGCTAATGTATTAAAAGGTTTCTTGGTGATGGAGGAACGATATAAATTGATGTTTAATTGAATTTTTGTGCGACGAAAATTATTAAGGTGTCTATAATTGGATTATTGTAACGATGTTTTATAATGAGTTAAAATTTGAGTTTATAAATTGATAGAAGAGATATTTGCCTCTGACCTCATGAACGAATGGTAGTGGTACTGGCTGAGGGAGGTCTGTCTTGCTGGTGCCCCATACCATTGAGGAAACACATCTTCCCAGTCTTTTCAACTTCACCGTGAGTGGTGGAGGGGTTGTAAAATATGTTCCTTGATGTTGGTCCGGAACTTATAGCTCGAAAAGGTTGGGATCTTGAAAGAAGTGTATAGATAGAAAAATGTACGTAAAAATTTAAGTTTCCGGAATTTCTTCCCTACAATTCTCCGTTTTCCAGGTATAAGCGAAAAAGCTAAAAGTGGGACCTTTTTCGTGCCCAGCCTCACCTCCTAGATGTCAGGTTTGGACTTTTATGTTCACTCCTTAAGCACCGTGAACATGTTTCTGAAGGAATCGCTTTAGCTCCCTGTTCTCGCACTCTACACCTCCTTTTAGAGCATTCGTTGACTAGACTAGTCATAAAATTGTTTTATTTATACTCCAATCACCTTAAAAATTTATTTCCAGAAAAACAGGTTGTTCGAAACCTTTTAATAACACCAATTATGTATCTGAACTCAATTATAAAGCTGGCCTGCCCAGCATTGGGCTTCAGCTTGCCGAAATGATAGTGATGATTTAGTTTTTAATATTAATATTATTTAATTTAATTTAATTTATTTTTTTATCATGGAACATCAACAGAATTATTATATTATTATTATATAATATTGCCCTAAAACTTTGAATACTTCACTAAACACGTAGTTACTTCTATTCTATCTTCACCATACAATCCGTATTATACCGTATTCCGATGACACACAATGTAACTGGAGGTTCACTCCTCAGACGATGCCTCACTTGCTGTCCTGTCCATTGTGCACCAACACCTGCACCCTAAATTACCTGTGCGATACCACTGAAAATGCTGTCGACACAAAGAAGAAGAAGAATAAAATGCTATGACGAATTTTCATGAGCCTCCTCCGTCCACCAAACTTCTGCGACTGCTATGAAGTCACTGATCAATCAGGTACCGCGCCATCCTACGCTGCATCTTCCGGTTTGTGTCACTTGAAAACCTTGCTCAGACAGAACATATTTCATCCTTAAAAATGCTGATATTTCCAAAAGATATTGTATAAATTTTTAAGGAAAACTCAATAATCCCGCTGTTCTTAATCGCGATTACCCTCCGAACCTTAAAATACCTGTTTTACGTCGCTATCATCACTTGAAAATTATTTCAAACAATCTAAGGAGAAACGGTCGATCTCTGGGGTAAGTCCGTTCCCTAACAACCCAGATATCAAGACCTTTCTCGCCAATTACATGGTACAGAAAGAGGGGTCAGTTTAAATTGGGATTCAGATGCTAACAATTGGACCGTCCCCTTATCTAAAAGGATCATTTTTCACGTCAGTGCAACCGCGGGCGAACATTTGTCACAACTCCTTCAAGGTTTTTTATAGGCCGGAACGGTGCCGCGTTACCTTCGGCGAAAACAAAGATTTATTCTGAACGTCCCTGTCTCATACAGGGTAGGTTGGTACTATTAATTTAAAACGGAATGTAATCTTCTCACATGTCACTGGTTATTTCGTGGTCACTACAATCAAAAGAGTTTATTCTCAACAGTCCCTTTAGCAATTTCTTTAAATATACTACTGAGCCTTTTTTTGTAAGTACCTATAGTTCGTTTAACCGACTTCAAAAAAGGTTCCCAATCCGTCGTTATTTTTATGTATGTTTCCCGATTACTCGAAGACTTCTGGACCGATTTGGAAAATTATTTTTTGGTATCCTGGAGAAATCGAGGAAAATCTTTAAGTTTTAATTGAAAGCTTTGAAGTCGGTTTTTTTTTGTAATTGTTCATAGTTCATAGTTCATAGTTCGTTTATTAATAACAATAATTAGTTACAGGTCAAAAGAAAAAAACAATATTAACAAAAAGGAACATAGTTAGAGTACATAAATTAATTAAAATGTCAGTAAAATTAAATTAAAAAGTTAAATCATAATAATAATAATATATGATTATTTTAACGACTAGGTACAAGTTGAATAATTGGTCAGTAGGTAGGTACACATAACATAGGCAACAGAAAAATAGCATTAAATAAAACATCTTAATAATTATACACATTGGATATTAATAAATTCATTGTAGTCATAAATGGACTGCTCAATCAGCCACTTTCTGAGCTTGTACTTAAAAGACTGCGTCGATGGTGCACCAGTGATCGTCGTCGGAAGGCGGTTGTACACGGCTGGTCCCATCACGTGAAGCAACTTCGACGTTTTCGTGAGCCGCCGTGAAAGCGCCCTCAGCCTGTATTGAATGAATGATCATCTCCGTACCTTACATATTCATCTAAGTTATTTCTTACATACACCGCAGCTTGAAATATTACAAGGGCGGGTACAGTCAAAATCCCTAAGGATTCAAAGAATGGTCGTACAGACATGTCTTGTGGGACCCGTACAATGGCACGTATCGCTCTCTTCTGCAGTCTGAAGGCGCGTTCCCAATCGGCGGCGCGCCCCCAGAGCTCAACTCCGTATTGGAGGAGTGAATGTACCGAGGCGAAATAAAAGCTTCTCACCATCTGTCTGTCCAAGGTATCTGAGAGACGCCATAGAGCAAAACATGAACGGCCTATCTTCTTGCATAGCTTGTCTATGTGGTTTTCCCATGTCAGGCATTTATCTAGAGTAAACCCAAGGAAGGTAGTGCTGTTGACCTGGTCAACTACCTCACCCCCCAGGCTCACTGATATTGGTTCACAGTAATGCCCCGCAAGGTTAAATTGCATAAAGTTAGTTTTGGTCACATTCAAAATCAGACCATTTTGATGGAACCACTTCTGCATTTCACCTGCCATCGAGTTCAGCTTCATTTCCAAGGCTTCCAGCTTCGAAGCCTCTACGATTGCCGCCACATCATCCGCATACATGAGTATGTGTGCATCTTTGATGCAGTCGGGTAAGTCATTCAGAAGGAGGGAAAATAATATATTCGATAGCGACGAGCCTTGCGCTACACCAATGGTAGTCGACATCGCCTTCGATTTAACCTTCCCTCCCCTGCCCGTGACGATTTGTGATCGACCCGTCATGGAAGTTAGCAGCAATCGAAGTGACGGGCCTGCTATGCCATAATGCCCGAGCTTCGCTGCGAGAACGGCATGGTTCGCGACGTCGAAAGCTTTCGACAAATCGCAGAACATGACCGCTACTTGCATGCGGCGCTCTCTCGCCTGCAGCATGCGACACACCACCTCCTTGGCAACATCTGTTGTGGATCTCCCCGCCCGGTAGGCATATTGCCTGTCGGATAACGACCCCGTGTTCGACAAATGCGCTGTGAGCCGCGTACTAAGGCCGTGCTCGAAGATCTTAGCAATGGCCGGGATTATGGACACAGGACGATAACTGTTAACGTAACCCTTCTTCCCCTTGCCCTTGTATAGTGGCGAAACTCTGACATTCTTCAACGTCTGTGGATAGTCGCCATTAACAAGGCACCTATTATACAGGACTGATAGAATGAAAGACACTGGAGCGGCGGCCTCGTTCAGTAGTGATATGGAAATATCATAAATATCTTTGGTCGGTTTGTGCGCTACACCCATTGATATTATTTTGAAAATTTCCATAGGCGTGAAACGATGAAACCTTAGCGAGCGATCAGCGGGCGCTCGAGCCGCCACCAGCGCGCGGATCGCTGCTGGCACATCAGCAGCGGGCGCGCCGCAAGTCATCGCGGCACTCACAAAGTGCATGTTTACTGCATTGACAGCGTCACCCTCATTCAGAAATTCTGAGCCGTCGGGTCTCCTCAGGAATTCGACAAAATCAAGAGTCCGTCGACTTCGTCCAGTTTCTATGTTTACAACGTCCCACATCGTTTTCGTCATGTTAACAGATTTTTCTATGATGCTACAGTAAAAACTGCTTCTTTCCGATTTCAAAACCGCATCAAATCTGTTTTGAAACTCATCAATTTTGGCCATTAAAGCTCCGTTACCAGGAAACTTTCCTTTCATAGACTTCATGTCGCGTAGTAGGTGTTCTAAGTTGATAATTTCCTGTGATACCCAAGAAACTCTATGATTTCGTGAGACCACACGCTTAAGTGGAAAACAAATATCTATTTTATTATTAAAAACGTTCACTATTGCATTCGCTAGCCCGTCTGCTGACAGCACCAAAATCTGAGAGACCTCTTTCCAGTCTACGCTCGCTAACGATGCAACAAAGTTACATTTATTGGCTTGCGTAAACGCCGTAGCTTGATACACAGGCGCGGGGCCTGTTCGTGACTCACACTGCACCTCAACCCGCACGGCATAGTGGTCACTTAGGCGAGTCTGCACTTGGGTCACACACACGGTGCCCGCGAGCGCGCATTCGCTCTCAACGTAAACATGATCAATACAAGTACTCGTCGAAGTCGTTACCCGCGTGGGGAAGCCAACTATATTGCAAAAATTCCGGGTATTTACTATGTCTGTCAGTTTTTTCTGCTCACTATTTAGGGGGCAGAGATAGTCTACATTAAAATCACCCACCACGACGCAATCTTTATCAGTTTCTTTCAGCCTATCTAACAAAATTTCAAATACTGGAAAAAATCTAGAAGTTTTCGTAAAATTTGAACGATAAACACATACAATAACTATATTATAATCAATCAATTCTATTGCTGAGATTTCACAAACTTGTTCAACAGAAATGGAGCTATAACTCAATTCTTTAAATTTAATTTCATTTCTAACGTAGACGCACGATCCACCGTGTTCTATTGTAGGCCTACCGTAATAAGAACCTAAAGTATAATTACTAATATTAATACATTCTAATTCACAACCACTCAGCCAATGTTCCGTAATACATAGTACGTCACATTTTAAGTCATTCTCCAATAAAACTTCTAACCGTCTTCTTCTTAGCTTAGGTAATGGCTTCTGTGCATTATTTGCAACAATTTAGCCAATGTCAAGTGATATAATTATTATAATTTTATTTATATTCAAGTCGTCAAGAGTCTCCGTCTAGTCCTAACCCAGTTTTAATTGTGGCTGAAAAACTGAGTTTTTACAGGAAAAAATCCACCATTTCGAAAAGACTCGCAATGCACTCAAATTTCACTACATCACACATGTGCCATTTATCCAAGTTACACCGGTTAAAATGCCACTAAAATTACACGAAATAACTCGAAAAAACACATTAAAATGTAATAAAATAAAAATGACGACGTTTCTTTCAAAAATGGCAGATTTCAACCCTCTCTAACCGTCTTGTTTTATTTTTAATCGATTGAATGTTTTGATGACATACCAAAATATTTGTTGGTGGCGTAGGTAAGTTGCATGGACGCGGACGGCCTCGCCTACCAACGGCATTTGCAAATGAGTCATATCTATGCGCCGGAGCCGGCGCGTTCGGATCCCCACTCTCGGCGGGGACGCGCGGGAAACCACGGCACAAAGCGTATGCGGGGTGGCCATGCAGTCGGAGCCGTCACTTTGTCAAAAACACTTTCCGGCATGCTGATTAAGAAAGATGCATGTCTTTCTGTTTTAATTTGGCGTTTCTCGACCGTGTACTCCGATTTAGTTACACTCATCAACACAGTCTAGGGATATTTCATACTCAATTAAATAACTCGAAAAGTACTGGCCGCATTGGAATCTTTTATACACCGATTTGTTTGTAATTTATCTCGGACTAATTCCAAATTCAAATTTTTGAAAATTCTTTTGTTTCGGTGGCATAAAAATGTCTTGATGTGTAGGAGAGGGAATTTTCATTTGTGCGAAATTTAGAAAACAATACGAATTACGTTTAGTTACAGTTTTTTTTCATTTTTAATTGAAAGATAAAGTTAAAATTGAGGTATTGTAGCCATGCAACGCTAACACTTGACGAGGGTGCAGATGTTACGAGCTGTGGGAATGCTGGAAGCTGGGTCTGTTCAGCGTAATGTTGCTGAGGCCATAGGGACCCACCAAAATGTAATTTCAAGATTGTGGACACGCTATCATGCCACAGGTGAAGTAGCGGAGAGGCACCGAGGGCCAAGTCGCATCACTACCCCCCGAACAAGACCGATTTTTGCAAATTACTGCGCGAGCTCAACCAAATGCAACGGCGACTCAATTGGTCCAAAGGCTGCGAGTGGAACACCAAGTGCTTGTGAGTGGCCAAACTGTAAGAAGGCGACTGCATGAAAGCAATCTACGCTCTCGTAGACCACTCCGGGTCCCACCTTTACGGAGAGGCAATCGTGGACGACGATTAGAATGGGTTCGGAACCACGTGGACTGGGGCCGTGAGCAATGGTCCAATGTGCTGTTCACGGATGAATCCAGGTTCGGCTTCCATCCAGATTCACGAAGGACGCGTGTTTGGCGAGTTCCTGGACGATGTAGCCGTCTTCAGAACCCTCAGGAAGTTCACCCATACCAAGGAGGAACAATTATGGTTTGGGCAGGAATTCGTCTTGGAGGACGGACGGATCTCGTTTGGGTGCGGGGCAATATGACGGCAGAACGATACGTCCAACAGGTGCTGGGGTTCGTAATCTTGCCCCACAGAACACAAATGGGGCAAGATTTCCTGCTCATGCACGACAATGCCCGGGCACACACGGCGAGAACGGTAGCAGCTTGGTTACATACACACAATGTTAGGGCCTTAGACTGGCCTGCTCAATCGCCAGATCTAAATCCCATTGAGCATGCGTGGGGTATGCTGCAAAGAAGAGCTCTGAAGGAAGTTCCTGAAAATCTGGCTACAGAAGATCAACTTTTTGCGCACCTCAGAAGGACATGGGACAATATTCCGCAGCAAGACACCTTGTTTTGAGCATGCCGAATCGTTGCCGATGTGTTATGAACATCATGGGCGCTTTCTCAGACTACTAACTTCAAGTTTATAAACACAAATTAAATTATTTTTCTATTTTTTTCAGTTTCTACTCATAAATTAAAAGTTAATTCATATACGGTTTCCGTCTATGCTTCATTTTTTTCCATAAAATCCTGAAATTTTAGTCGAAGTACGTTAACCATTATTAAAAAATGGTAGAATATTAATATAACGTATCTTTTAAATATATACATGTTATATAAATAATTAACACATTGATAGTAATTCGCTTTTTTAAAAATATCCCTAGACCGTGTTGATGTGTGTATATTGTTTAGAAAACTCAAAACTTTCTCTGTCGTGGTATCAGGCTTAAAAGACCAAGCCTGAATGAACATCATCCTCTCAACCGCTTGGAGGTCGTCAATTTCATTGCCCGTGCCCACAGTGATGGGACGTTGGTTCCTTCTGTGTTGTCGGCCGACCACATTCCACTCATCGTGATCCCCGTTCTTGTCATTATCGCTAGTAGGTGGCGCGGTATCCACTTGCCCCGGTTCACCCTCAGTCACAGTTGCTCGAGTATTCGGCAGTGGGGCGGATTTCGTTGCGGTTCGGCATGTTTCGGAAGTCTTCGGTGACGAACTCAAAGATGCACATTGCAAACCAGCGGCTGGTTTCTTTGCAGCGGCTGCATGCCCACTTACTAGTTTCGCAGCGGCGGCGTTTAGTCTCGCTTGCCGGACGGGTCGCTGCAGCGCTGGCGGGGCCTGGACATCGGCGATCGGTGGTTTGACTGGGACCGGGTCGAGCTTACCCTCTACAGCTGTTTTTAATGAAGTCAACGCTTGATCTTGTTTGTTGATTAAGACGCTCTGATCGTCAATTTTCCTCTCCAGAGTGCTAATTTTATTGACAAGTTCGCCAATCACCTTTTGCAAGTCGCGCACTACACTTTCTAAAGCCTTTTGGGCCATTTCGGTTTTTTAATACGTCAAAAACGGCGGACCGCACTTGTACAGTGTACAGCCAATGGCCATCATTTGTATGGGTTGTGTATGGGTACTTGGACAAGATCTGAAGGTACTACCTAATACGACAGTTTTTTTCCTAACTAATTTGAAGGTACTAAACAAATTTGTGATGACTGTTGTTCCGATTAATTGAATTGATTAGGATAAGTTGAGGTATATTCAAATACCTCGTAGACAACAGTAGAGATAACCAAATAATATCTAGGTGTAATATATCGTGACCATATCTAATAGTGTTTCCTAATTAAAAGTAAACAACCTAACAACCTACCTATGATAAACAAATAACTAATTTTACTCATATATTTTAGTTAAAATCAATGTGAAAAAGTTAACTGTTGATAGTTCTTAGTTTATTTGGAAATATGTATTTATTGGTATGCATAATTTAATATCCAAGTAACTTAGCTTTACGTTTATGCGTATTTTACTTACTATTTATTATTTATTTTAGTAGTACCTACTTAATATGATTGCTTATTTTTATACATATTATGTTACATAATATCTTGTATTTCTCATGTCTGGTTAAGTATAAAGTACTATTTCTTCTCCATATACGTTTTGAGTAGCACCTACATAAATGTATCCACAATACACAAAGGTTAGCTAGTAGAGAATGCTTCTTAGAATTAAGTTCGCCTGTGTACATTGTTTGTTTTGTGCAATAAAGAATATTGTATAGTATCAAAAAATATCTACAAATGCTAGTGCAACAGTTATCTAGTAAAAATCCATTGCAAACGATTTAAAGATAATCTCATCTGATCCAAATCACTACCATGCGCAAGCACGTTGGGTGCTGGAAAACCCACCCGAGGTGTTTTAAATGATACGTTTTGTATTGAAAATTTGATCAGCGGCTATACTGGCTGCATTGCTACGCTGTAGGGCAATACTAATGGCTCTCGAGTCATGCTTCACTTCAACGCCCTTATAGTAACTTATATTATAAGTTAAATTTAGCTCCATGAGCCAAAAGTTATCCATTTGAGCAGAAAGCTAACATCGGTGTGTAACTTTATCAGAAATACTGTTTTTAAAAATAAGATGGGACACTGCCAAAACTTTATATATAATTCAGACGGCTAACGTTTAAAAATAAAAATTGCGGCAATGAAATGCTCAATTGAGCCATATTGCCTGAGCCGAGGGTAATTAACCGTTAGAATCAACAATCGTGAGCGGTCTGTCGGCTGCGATAGCGCACTGGCTTAACTTCTCAAGTGAAAAGGCTGGTGCTTCAACACAGTGGAACCAATTCAGTAGTCCGTCTTCACAATACCACAACCACAACATCCGAAAACATTTACACTTAACAAAAATCACTAGTTTTTAAAATTATTTACCTGTAACAAAATGATGAAAAATATTTTTTTCAACACAAGCTATTATGAAATTAGTGATCGGAACCGTGTGCTGACCAAAATTAGCCTAAGAACGGCCGGTTTACTATTATCCATTGAGGAGTTCCGTTCTCCAACATCGGATCAGCTCGCTGTCACCATAATATTGTATTGTTATCGGAACTTGACAGGTATCGCAAATTTCGTCTCAATCGGTTGAGGATAACTGCTTTAAAATTCAGTTGCAAGATTTGATCTGAAAATACAAACTCACAAACATTGCAAGTTAAATAAAAACCTTGTAAAATATACATTCGTATGTTTTGAAAAAATATAAAGCTGATAATTCAGATTCCACAATCAACGATGATACAATACCCAAAAATAACATTTTAAATATTTGTTTACTAGTCTTATCATGTTTAACAAAGGGCAATCAGTAATTTCACTAGATAAAATAATTGACACTTTGTTAAGTTTTACTGTAAAAAAATACGACAACAGGCAGCGTCCAAAATCATTCTTACTCTCACCACAGAATAAATAATAGTACAAGCTCTCACTAATTTCCTACTTTCTTCTTTTGCCAACCATAATACGAGAAAAATTAACAAAAGTCTCTACTTAGGGTGAAGATATTAAATATAGTAGAGATATCAGTCTCTGGATCTTGGACGCCAGTGTAATCTTTTGCATAATTAACAATATCATGTAAAGTATATTAGACCAAGCGAAGCGTGGTTTCAGAACATATATTTAAATATCACGTCTAATTGCAGGATGTGGCGTTTGTATGTATGTTTGTTTGTTTGTAAGCATGTGTGTTTGTCAGGCGATAAAAGCAGATACGTTGATCCAATCTTGATGAAACTTGGTAGGTAATAGTTTTTTAAGTTCGAACATCATAAGCTTAATCGTTACAGGGGTTTTTGAGCTACGGGGTTCCAAGAGGTCCCCCAAAACATATCATTCATAACATAACATAGCAGTCATACTACAGGCAACAAGCGTTCCATACACTATGAACGCCAAAATATGGCACCTTTGAACATTTTGACGACGACAAAAGAATTCGGTACACTGCCGATTCACACTCTAAGAGCCCACGCCAACTACAGACTTTTAATCCGCCGATATTTTGCCGACAGATCAGTTTGAAGGCATTATCGACCGATACCGAATCGATATAATTTGCGCAATTGCAAACATTTTCATACACCTCCGACTAGAAAGTCTGCAGTATGCACAGGCTCTAAACCTTCAAATGTGTTCAATAATGAAGCAGCAATGGACGGATATAACTTGTCATAATAATTGTCCCTCATTTTTGCGTTTTGTCTCTTTTGGTTCGAACACTTTTTCAGTGCAGTCCCAAAGTACATTTACTTTGAGGTATTTGTATAAACGATATATCGCGCGATCACGTTCGAGGTGTACTACTAATTAATTTCACACTTATTCACACACTCGCTTACAGCATAATCCATAACGTTTTAGAGGTATGTAAGAACTGATAAGTGCATACTGCATAATAACACATATTTTACTTATAAATCGTACCTATACAAAAAACAACAAATAGCCGAAACTTCATTTGAAATACATCAACTTCTGATTTCTAAGCAATCATTGCGTTGAGTGGTGCGAGTGCGGGTGAGTCTAGGGCACACAGCTATCTCTCTATGTTTGCTGAGCTGTGCCTTGACACTACGACCCGTCCGTGGACCGGAACTATGTGTTTAAAGCCAGACAATACACCGGGTAAATTGTCGGATAACCGAGCTGTATCGGATATTATTTTAACCGGGGATTTTGCGAGGTGACTTTGCAGTTTGCTGGAAATTGGTGCAGCCGTTTCGAACTGCGGCATTTTTGCAGCAAGAACCTTCAGTTTTTGCTCAAATGCCCCAGAGCCTGATGATGACCAGTATAGGATGAACATTTTTTTTATATACATCTTGGAATGACGGATCAAGCAGATGGCTCACCTGATGTTAAGCGGTGCCCTATGCCTATGAACAGTGCATTATCACTTCACGTGCATAGGTCACGTCCACCTAGGATGCACCTATGTAGCATTGCACTGCGCCCGCCACCCTGAGACTTAAAGATTAAAAGTCTCTGGTGCCAGTAATTTCACCGGCAACCATACCCTTAAATCCGGAACACAGCAATGCGAGCAGTAGCGGCAGAAATAGGTATGTCGGTAGTACTTCCCCGGACGAACTCTTTCGAAAAATAGCTCTACTACTACTAGGATCTAGGGTACTTCTGAATATGAATCTTCAAGAGATGACATGACAGGTTTTCCTCGCGCAAACTCCAGGGTCTGATGATGACCAACACACGATGAATATGTAAATTATGAAGCAAATGAGCTTTGATTTCAATGCGGTTTTGTTTATATGAAAACTGGTGTTGGAACACTGAAAGTAGTCGTTAGTTTTATTTATTCAATTTACTTGTTACGAACGAATTTGCAGAACTTGAACTGAAGCTGTTCACTGACCCAAAGCAGTGACCATAAAATAAACAGTGACGATAAAAAATTAATTTTCTATGTAAAGTAAACCAAGCTGTAGCAAAGGTTAAGGAAGCCTCTCGTTAAGGCTGCGCCAAACCCAGGCAGATATCTTAATACAAAAAAAATGCCTAGCGCCGCTTGAAAAAGCTGTTTTTATTGAATATCTCCCAAAATATAGATATTTTTACAAAACCCCTACAGTAAACCCTCGGCTTTATTTTATTAATTTTATTTATCAAATTTTTTGTCCAATAATACGCACCATTTTAATAAACAATCGAATCTAGCCAAAACTTACAGGTAACTTTGTTTTTTTACTAGAGAGAAAATATTGTTCTATCGCGTTTCTGTTACAGTGATCCCTCGGAATTATATTGTAGTAGCATATTTTTCATTTACTTGATGTACTTGATTTTAGCCAGTTAAAAACCAAATCTGCGACTATGAATTTGGTGGCATGCCCCACCTTAACTTATTCCTTATCAACGAGCGAAAGCACTCAGAGCCAATAATTACGGATTAAGTCCGGATTACCGTAAAACAGGATCAGTAGTACCTGCTAAATTACGGTATAATTCTATCGCTCTGCGCGATCATTACATCGGAGAGCCGTGACCCATATTCTCGTTCACAATTGGTCCGATTCCCAGAATTGAGATTGTTATTGTTAAAATGTACAAACCGGAAAACGGAAACAGGCATTGCTATTATGTATTTACCCGACTGCCTAAACAAAAAAGGGCAGTGTTTATTTTATGTATGTAGAAAAGAGATAAGATTTTTGTGAAAAATATATTTTTCAATACAAGCATTTATAAAATTAGTGATCGTAACCGTGTGCTGATTACAATGAGCCTAAATACGGCCAGTCTACTATTATCCATCAAGGAGTTCCGTTGTTCTTTTTCCGTCTCTATCATCATATCAGCACGCTGTCACCATCATATTGTAGTTTTTTTTTTGGTAAACCAACAGCGATTAATACAATATTATTTATGTTTAACATTAACAAAATTATGGCCAAAAAAGGTCTACACAGCTTAAAATTAACAAAAGATTCTACTTAGTACGATATATCAAACAAAACTTACTAGTTGCTACAAACAGATTGATCACGACGATAAAAGGGTGCGGGTGCATGAGTATGTTTGTGTATGTGTGTATGAATCTATGTGTATGTTCGTGGGTGTGTGGATGTATGTGTGGGTGTGGGTGCAGTGTGGAGTGTTACAAATGTTGGTATGTGTAAGTATAGTAGAGTATAGTTTTAGGTCTTGTTTTTAGACATTTTTGTTTTATTCTTGTGATGATCTATGCGTTGAAATAAAACTTATACATATGAGCGATGCAGTTTTTTAATTTCCCATTTAAGGGTATCCTTCGAGTGCCTAAAGAATTGGAACTTGACAGGTATGCCAAATTTCACATCATTCAGATATTGGAAAATCACCCATGAAATACTTATCATTTAGTAGTTGGCCAACTCTGGTCTTCTTCATCAGTTTCACTTCATCAAATGGAACTTTCCGAATGCACATGCTTAACTTGTTGCTGAATATACCGAAATCGCTGATATATGTGCCTATAATATTTAAGGAGTTCCCTAAATTCCTCATGGATCCCAGCATGAGTACCTGATTTTGATGAAAATAGGACCAATCTGAAAGCCTATCGAGTCAACTAAAAAAGAAACCAAATCGGTTCTTAAATGACGGAGATATGAGATAACAAACATAAAAAAGAAAAAAAAACACTCGACTTGAGAACCTCCCCCTTTTTTGAAGTCGGTTAAAAAGAGAAAATTCACAAAATGCAAGCCATGAAGAAAAATAAAACAATCTATTCAAACTCTACATCCCAGAGGTCATCCTGTTTCTCTGAGGGTATAGTTAAGCCGGGAATACTAAATTTTTTAGTCAACAAAAATGGAAAAAACCAGGACGTAGAGAAAAATAAAAATCACCAATAGCAATCATCAGCACCTCTCTCAGAAAATGGAAATAAAAAACATAAATCAACAAGCATAGAAGCTCATCTCCCAAGACGGCTGGTCACCGAGGGAGATTATGACCATAACCCTCCAAGGACATCATCATACCATACAAATCTAGCAGCGAAGGAAAAAAAACTTCTTTATATATTAACCTACAACGCCAGAACACTTTCGTCCTACGAACGAATATTGGAAATGGAAAAAGCGCTAGTAGACATAAAATACGATATTATAGGTATATCGGAAGTACGGCGCCTCGGAAATAAAATAGAAGAATATGAAAACTTCATTCTCTGCTATACTGGACAAACACCGGGCCAATATGGGGTTGGCTTTATAATTAACAAAAGCATAAAACATCATTTTGAAAGCTATATTGGTATATCTGAACGAGTTGCTCTACTCAATTTGAAGCTACCAGATAAAAATATGACGATAATACAAGTCTACGCGCCGACAGAGATGGCAGAGGAAGAAGAAATAAACAGTTTTTATAAAAATATATACAAGGCCATACACATAGCATACGAAGAATTTATACTAATGGGAGATTTTAATGCAAAGATAGGAGAGCCGCAATTGAACGAAAGTATAATAATGAGAAGCTACGGGTACGGAGTAAGAAACGTCAGAGGGCAAAAGCTTATCGACTTTGCAATGGAAAATAAGCTATCAATTATAAACACCTTTTACAAGAAAAAGCCAAAATAAGATGGACATGGCGCTCTCCGAACGGTCAATTTAAAAATGAGATAGACTATATACTGTCAAACCGCCCACAGTTGTTTCAAAATATAGAGAATATAGAGTTTCAGTATGAATTATCCATCAGATCATAGGCCACTCAGAGACCAAATATCACTCTCAAAACCAATAAAAAGTAGAGTAAATAAGCCAAGTAGCACGCTTAAAGTTGAAGAAGAAATAAAAATATATCAAGAGAGCCTCGAAACTAATTTATCTCTACCCGATTCAGATTTGAATGTATCAGTACAGGTATACTATGATAAAATAATAAGCTCTATCACAGAGAGTCTGCAAGACGTACATAAATCAATTTATACAACTAAAGACCGCATCATACTAACGGGGCGGACAAGAATACTTTTATCTAGAAGACAAGAACTTCAAAGAACCAAAAATAAAACTCGATCCATGAAAATGAACTCAAGGCTCTATATAAATTATCAAGTAAATGTATAAAAATGGACTACAAGAAACATAGAACTGAGGTCATTAAAAAGCATCTAGAACAAATATGAAGCCTAAAAAAAGGATACAAAGAGCTGCGAACAAAGAAAACGTGGATAGAAGGTCTGAATGAGTCTGGTGAAGCTACATACAACCGAAGAGACATCATAAACATTGCGACTGACTTCTACAAAAACTTATATAGCACATCAATCACTCACAGCAATGTTAGTGAGTGTCTGAATGAATCCGTTGAACTAGAAGGACCACAAAGCTCCATAGAGCCAGTTTTGAGTAAGGAAATTATAGAAATTATAAATAAACTTAAACCTGACAAATGCCCAGGCTCAGACAATATTACAAATGATGCCATAAAAGCAGCCAGTCTCATACTAGCTCTACCACTGGCAAAATTATTCAATATGATACTAGAAACAGCTCATACGCTGTCACAATGGTCTGAATCCAATATTATATTGCTCTACAAAAAAGGAGATCCTAAAGATATAGGCAATTATTGGCCCATAAGTCTGCTGTCAAGTATATATAAAATCTTCTCTACATTAATAAACCACAGAATAAGCGGTACTTTAGAACAACATCAACCCATTGAACAAGCTGGTTTAAAAAAAAACTCTACTGTGGACCACATACATACTTTAGAGATGGTAATAGAAAAATATCAAGAGCAACAGAGACCTCTCTACGTTGCATTTATTGACTACCAAAAAGCCTTTGACACTGTCTCACACGAAAGTATATGGGATACTCTAAATACCCAAAATGTAGAGCTCAAATACATAGAAATACTAAAAAATATATTCGGAAATAGCACTAGTAGAGTGAAGCTAGAATCCATTGGGCCAAGCTTTCCAGTGCGTAGAGGAGTCAGGCAGGGGGACCCATTGTCCCCAAATTTTTTTATTGCAATATTGGAATCAATCATAAGCAAACTGGACTGGAAAAAGCAAGGCTTGTATATTCAAGGCAAATATTTGAACCACTTAAGGTTTGCAGATGACCTAGTATTGCTATCAGAAACGAGCAGCCAACTACAATATATGATTGAAAGCTTGCAAGTAGGTTTACAAATGAATATAACAAAAAAGAAAGCCATGTCCAACCACACAAGGCCAAGCATAAAAATTGGAAATGATGAGTTAGAATACGTCGATCAGTATATTTACTTGGGTAAACAAATTGGATTCAGCCGAAACAGAAAAGAACTAGAAATAGAGAGAAGAGTCAAGAGTACGTGGAATAAATACTGGGGTTGTAAAGAAATATTAAAAAGTGACATGCCTATAGCGCTTAAGAAGAACGTTATGGATTCATGCCTTATCCCATGCCTGACATATGCATGTCAAACATGGAAATTTACAAATCAGATAAAAAATAAAATAATCACATGTCAAAGAGGTATGGAACGGAGCATGCTGAACATTAAAAAGCTACACAGGATAAGACACACGAAAATTAGACCAAAGACGAAAGCAATTGATGCACTCAGCCATGCACTAAAACTGAAGTGGAAATGGGCGGGTCATGTAGCGCGCCTCACAGATCACAGGTGGACCAAAACAGTAACCACATGGCGAGGCCCAACAGGCAAGCGCTATAGAGGAAGACCTTGTACTCGATGGGACGATGAAATCAAAAAAATTGCGGGTCCACAATGGATCCAAATAGCTCAGGATAGAGAAAAGTGGCAAGCCTTGGAGGAGGCCTTCACCTGAGAGGGGTTCCTGTTTACATACTAATATCAAATATTATATAGTATAACGCGTAAAGCTATTAATGATTAGTGATTAGTTAAAGTGTATTAAGATTAAATTTAAGCTATGTATGTATTATTAAATGTAACAGGAAATAAAAAGGCTAAAATAAATAAAAATAAATAAAAAAAAGAGAAAATTAGTGCTGATTTACAGTAGTACGTAAAATAGGGATAAATGGCGATGACATAAAGATGAAAAGTCTCATGTGCCTGTAATTATCGTGTATCGTAAGTATGGTGGTGTTAAACATCTGAAAGGATAGAAATATTTTGTTATGTTTTGAGAATAGTACATTAAAATCGACACCAAGGTCGAATAATGAATGTTCTACACACGTTAATAAGAACAGTATCCTCGGAAATATAATGATGTATACCGCCACGCGCAGTTCATTCGAGCCGGGAACCCCATGGGAAATCACTGCGACGACAGATGACGTCAGGACTATGGAATTGGAATACTCTTTAACTTGGGATGGTGTTTTTGTAATTAGAAAAATAAATGGGCTCAGTGTGTCCTAGCCGTAGATTTTTACAAGCTTTTATTTAATTTGCAGTGTATGTTTGTCTGGGTGGAATCAGGGTGGAATCTTGCTACTGAATTTAAAGCAGTTATCCTCATTCGATTGATCTGAAATTTGGCATACCTGTCAAGTTCCGATGACAATACAATATGATGGTGACAGCGAGCTGTTTTGATGATGGAGACGGAAGGTGGACAACGGACCTCCTCGATGGATAATAGTAGGCTGACCATGTTTAGGCTTATTCTGATCAGCACACGGTTACGATCACTAATTAATTTTATAAAAGCTTGTATTGAAAAACGTATATTTCACATTTTTTTAAATAAAATATGAACTCACAAACATGGAATTTATGGCAAAGCCTTACTACGACGACCTCATTGGCGCGGCGGGCGAAGCTTGGGCTGCGACGCAGGAGGTTGTGGGTTCGATTCCCGCCTCGGAACAAATATTTGTGTGATCGCAGATATTTGTTCAGGGTGTTCTGGGTATTTTCTATGTATAATAAAAAATATCTATCTATGTTATATATTGTATTAAGTATATCAGTTATCTAGTACCCATAACACAAGCTTTGCTTAGCTTGGGGCTAGATAATGTTGTGTGAACTGTCCAGCATTATTTATTTATTTATTTATTTATTTACCTCTTTGCCTCTAATCGGCAATTCTATGGCCAATTTGGCCCTCGATAGAGCTGGCCGTTGTATTTACCTGGTTTTAAAAAAGGCCGTGGATTAGATTTTTTGGTCACAATTAAATGTTACATTTCCAAAATTTAAGCTGCGCTTTAAAAACAACGACTTAGATAGAAAACCGCATGGTTGAAACAACTTTGTAATAAAATTCGACAGAGCAATGAATTCCACTTACTTTCTTTTCTAACCACGCAACAAAAACTTTTAATGGAGCTTCATTTCACAAAAAGACAATTATACGTACTTCCTAACCCGTTATAATCACTTTTGTTACAAAAATCTAACTTTATAATTAGCCCTTTACGGGGTAAAAACCTCAGTCCTCGGGCCGTACTTAGGCAAAGTGCTGGTTTAGTGAGTACGAGAACTGTGAAACTCTGCTATACTGCTAAACTTTTCATTATTTTCTATTCAATAAATTATATCGGGCTTTTTTGCATTTGCTCCCTGATAATGCACTTGCCAAGTAGGGCAGGATTTGTCGAAATCTCACCACAAAACAAGAGTCAATTTATAGATCGACGCAATAACCTATATGCATCAAGAAGGCCCGTCTCTATAATCAGCGTGTCCTGCCAATTATGACTTACGGTGCCGAGACATGGATGGTTAGACTGTGCACCGAGTACGGGTTGCACAACGGGCAATGGGGCGAGCTATGCTTGGCATTACACATTTAGACCGAGTCTGCAACACAGATTCGTCGTCGGAGACAGAGCGACAAACCTCAAGTGTAGTGATAAAGGCCAACAAGTCAATCATTTTCATTAAATAGATAGGTACTGATATACTCATAATAAGGCACAGAAATTGAAATACATTAAAGCTTTTCGGAAATAAAATTAGAAGGTGTATTTATCTACGAGTAGAGTTACGTCTGTGCATTTTCAAGCAGCGAGTAGCCGGCTGAGATGTGAAAGTTGCGGGTTGCGGGTTCGATTGCCGCTGCGGGACAAATGTTTGTATGATCTGCAAATATTTTTTCTGGGTTTGCGTGTTATGGTACCATGGTACTTGTAGTTTCTGATACCCACAACACAGGGTCCAACGATAACTGCAGAAACGTTCATCCTACCTTGAAGAAACTTGGTAATAATGTGTTTTCTTATTTTATTTAAAACATGTTCTAGACGGTTATACATGAGTTTATGAAGACGTGTCTCATTACTACTCAGTCATAAAAGCTGCGTATTAAATCGAAGCTTTTGTGTGTTACAAGGTGACACAGTCACATGGAAAAGCCCGAAAAGCCTAAGCTTCCTTTGCCAATTGTGCAATAACTATCTGAAGTTCTTGTATTTCGTAGCCGACCCATTCCGGCATGCATACATTCACTCACGTAGGTCCTCATTAAACGAAGCTGCAAAGAACTTTTTGCCGGTTTGTGGCC
The DNA here is from genome assembly GCA_932527175.1 of Operophtera brumata. NCBI lineage: Eukaryota > Metazoa > Arthropoda > Insecta > Lepidoptera > Geometridae > Operophtera > Operophtera brumata. Next base: position 33,253,660 of record OW052227.1, on the reverse strand, counting down.
GTAAATGGCAGGAAAATGGCTGCCAGTATTTTAAAGCTTTGCTTCTTATTTTAATACGTTTTGGTCGCATTAATGGGCTATTCATAGTTTAAAGTACTCGCTTGTTGGATATTATTAAAATAGTATTTGAGCTGGTGCCATAGTGTGTCTGGCCTAAGACAAGACCCTTCCATCTCCTCAGAGGATTTCATGGAACAGGCAGCAGCATCTACCTGAGTACTTAGCAACAACAATACGATCACCAATCCGGTTTCCAAGCGTGCGGTGTCCAACAATGGATGGTTATCAGCTGAAAATGATTTGTAAATTATGTTAGATTTAACAAAAATATTTGATTTGATTTCTTTAAGCGTTTCACCATTTGTACTTACGTAATTCTAACTACTTAGCAGTGGGAAATTATATGGTTGGTTATTTAACATCTCTTTATTACCCATATTACATTGTCCTAATACCATAATAAGATTCCCTTTGTCGTGGATATAGTGTCAAACCCTTAACAAATATTTGCAGATCATAGAAACATTTGTCCCGAAGTAGGAATCGAACCCATCTCCGGATATTTCCACGCCACGGAAGGTGTTACATAAGATTTCTTCAAAGCTAACTCTATAATCTATTTAAAAATGTGTTCTTTATTATGGGCAACTAAAGTAACGCCTTTATTATCGGCAACTAAAGTAACGCGTTTATTATCGGCAACTAAAGTAAGGCCTTTATTATCGGCAACTAAAGTAACGCCTTTATTATCGGCAACCAAAGTAACACCTTTATTATCGGCAACTAAAGTAACGCCTTTATTATCGGCAACCAAAGTAACGCCTTTATTATCGGCAACCAAAGTAACGCCTTTATTATCGGCAACTAAAGTAACGCCTTTACTATCCGCAACCAAAGTAACGCCTTTATTATCGGCAACTAAAGTAACGCCTTTATTATCGGCAACTAAAGTAACGCCTTTTCATAACAATGATATGCTATTGAAAATTTTTTCTTTGAAATGCTTATTTTAAATTATCTCCTATGGCCCAAGGAGTGGCGATGCGAACGTAGAAGCGACGACCTGTGAAATTAATGTTTTTAAACTTCCATTTTGGGTTGAGAATGAGAAAATTATGCATTCGACAGCATACCGCGTGGATTTTTAACGAGCTTTCATATTAGCTAATTTAAATATTAATGAAATTGATTGAAACCTTAAAGAAATAATGGTTATTTGTAAAGGTTCGATTATTTAAAATAACAATATCTACTCCACCAGATAAGATTTACTGTAAAGAATATCGCTATCGAAACCAAATCCCTCTATTGACGTTAACTGTTAGTTTTAAGTATAAAATATGTATGTTAGCTAAGGTATATATATATATATATATATATATATATATATATAACTTATATGGGCTTATGTTTAGGTATAATTTTACTAAAGGTTCAGTATGGACCATTCTACTCGTATATGGGGTGAGAAGGGTTACCTTGCCGTAACACAGTTTTTTAACTAGCACGGAAGGCAAAGTTTTCTTATTTTCATTATACTTACGAACATCTTTAATTATGTTTTGTTGTACCTATTCTAAGTGAAATAAAATTATATCTTTAATAGCTGAACTGCTGACCAAATAAGTGCATGAAATAAATGCATGATTATAAAAGGCATGACGGATGATTATTAAAACCTATTATTTTGTAGTTACGGGTCTACTATTGCCAAAAAAATATTTTAGTTCCGTTTGAAATAGCATCAATTTCCTTTTAATCGACATCAAATAATTAAATAACTGACTTCGAAGCTAGGAGTTTATCCCCAATACAAGATTTTATATTAGTGATCACCGTGTGCTGATCAAAATGAGCCCAAACACGGCCAGCCTACTATGATCCATCGAGGAGTTCCGTTATTATTCGTAATTTATGAACCGTTTTTTTTTTGTTTTTTGAAACGTTATATTTTTAGGTTGGTACCATTTTTATCAAAATCTAATTATAATGATAGGATCCATGAGGAAATGCGGGAACTCCTCAAATATTACAGGCATACATATAGCGATTTTGGTATTTTCAGCAACAAGTCAATTATTTGCATTCAGTAAGTATCATTTGATGAAGTGGAACTGATGAGGAAGACCACAGATAGCCACCGGAAGTCCTCAATTATAAGTATTCCACGGGTAGCAATAGGATAATTATCTCTATAAAATAGTTAAGTAACGAAGCAGATTTAAATTAATGGTTAAATTAATTAATATATTTGATTAATATATTTGATCATGGTCATCATTACGATGGATGATGCAAAACTTGGACTTGGGGCTGTGATGAAAACAGTACCATCGAATTGATCTGATTATGAAACTGGTAGAAACCGGAACTCCGCCATAAAAAAATGTATCCTAGCCGGGTTTGACGACCTCTTTAACGCGTCGGTCGAGTAGCCGGCTGAGATGCGAAAGCTTGCGGGTTTCCCGCTGCGGGACAAATGTTTGTATGATCTGTAAATATTTGTTCCGGGTCTGGGTGTTATTGTACCATGGTACTCGTAATTTCTGTACTCCTATTCTTATTTTTAATACCCACGACACAGGGGATCTTATTGTGGGATCAGGACTATGTACGAGTATGTGACTGTTGGGTGTTATGTTATGTGGCGAAACATTGGGGAAGAAAGGTTCTCAAAAGGCGATCACAAACCTTACGATGAAAAAAGAGGAAAGACCCCCCGCCACCCCGGTTTGATAACGGTCGAAGAATAACGGTGGATGGAGGTGGCTTAACTGGGTTCGTTGTGGCATTCAATGGGGCGGCCAATGTCCAGCAGGGAACAGGCTGATGATGATGATGATAATGAAAAGTAGAAATGCGTGCAAGATGCGACAGGGAAATAATTTTATTTCTTTTAAATCTCGTGGAGTTTGGAGCAACAAAACTAATTAAAAACGAAACGCAAAACAAAAAGTACAGCAAGCTTAAACAACCAAGATAAATTACTAAGTTTGTCTCTAAAAAAGAATTTTTAAAGTCCACTGCCACAGAGACAACTGTGCAGAGTTCGAGCTACATACCGATTTGGGGAAAATAAATAATAATAATGATGTTTTTTTTATGTTTTTGCTCGACAAACTTTCATACGGCCTGCCTGATGGTAAGCGGTTACCGTCGCCTATTGACATCTGCAACACTAGAGGCATTGACAATTTGTTGCCTGCCCTGAAGGACAATTTTTTTTTTATTTTTTTTTAAGTGGCTCATGTTGTATTTTATTGAAAACACCTCAGGAAGGGGCCCATTCCACATCTTGCATGTATGGGGGAGAAAAGATCTCGTAAAGCGAGCTGTACGAGATACCCACGTGTCAATGTTGTGTGGATGAGCTCCCTCGCGTTGTCGAGAAGTGCAATGATAGAACCTGGATGCAGGTATGAGATTGAAGAGCTCCTCAGAGCACTCCCCATTATAGAGCTGATAGAACACACAGAGCGAGCCGATGTCTCGGCGCAGGCTCAGCGGCGCTAGTGAACTGGAGAGCTTTTTGTTGGTCGCTTACGATTCTAACGGCACTTATCTGTTTTTTGTGCTTTCCTGATAAAACGGCAGGGCAAATTTTGATAAAATTCGGTATACAGGTAGATTTTAAAACTGGATTAAAGTAATGGATACTCTCTATCCCGAAATTCTTCCCTGGGGAGAATAATCCGGGTGAAACCGCGGGTGACTGCTAGTGTGAAGTATCATAACTTGACTAACGTTGGAGGTGGCTAATAGCGAGTCAGTGAACGTATCGATGCTTCTTCTTCTTCCTGTCCGTGGTTCCCATAGATAATTAAATTGTTTTAGATCAAAATTTAGCCACGTTGACAGCATTTTCAGTAGCTTCGCACAGGTCATTAAGGGTGCAGGTGTTGGTGCACAATGGACAGTACAGTAAGTGAGGCATCGTCTGTTGAACTCACAGGCATATTGTGCTTCGTTGGAACACAATTAACTAAGTTATACCTGCAGCGGCCCACCTGACTCCGGAGTCGGTTCACCATGGCAGATGGTGGCATGGAGGTGGACCATGGCAGTTCATGTCCAGAAGGGAGCTTCTCTGCAGGTACAACGTGGTCAGCAAGGAGAGGGTGTCTATCCGAACATGGTTTTGTGCGCGCGTTGCTATGGGCTGTCCTCTGTGAGTGTCGATGATAGTATGTTACACAAGCATTGCTGCGCTATGTAGTACTGTACAATTACGGCATCATTTGAAGCTTGCCCTCTGTGTCGTCATTGGAAAGTTTTGGGGAGTTTTTTCTACATCTATCCTGTTTTCGAGTTTATTTGTTGTACTCGTAATGAGCATTCACCTTCTTATCTGATAGATAAACTGTGGGCATTTCACGGTCCGTAATTTTAAAAGTTTGATTGGGTAAGAGTAGCTCAGTGTTAAGATATCCTCTGCACATCACACATCTAGTTTAACTAAACATCAAGGTCATTCTTAACATGGAAATCTGCTGTCATAATTTTGAGGATATTGAAAATGTCACAGCCAAACCTGAGTAAATGCACAAAACCACGTTGGCTGCTTTAAAAGATAAGAGACGTATTAATCCAACGGTGGGTGATTCCAGACTGAAATTATGACGTTAATGAACCGGAAATATAAAATAAATACTGCATGTTCACTTGCCATAATAATATATCCATTACGTAGGTACGTTTGGCGCTACGAAAGCTATAGCACTCCGCTCGATTCTACTGGAGTGGGTTACTGAGCTACTATGAATAAACGGAATATTAGATTCAAATAATATTACCTTCACAACTAAGTTATAGCATTGTAATTTAATGTGGAACGTATCGCTTGACGCAAAAAATTCAAATTTTATTGTGTTTTTTAGTCATCACAGCTCATCAACACATTTTATTGTGTTTTTTAGTCATCACAGCTCATCAACACATTTTATTGTGTTTTTTAGTCATCACAGCTCATCAACACATTTTGAGATACCGAAACCTGATTTTGCGGAAACTAGGAGACCAAACGCGCATATTTTGATTGAAAGTGTCTCATAATTTATCATTACTTTAGCTACGAATGTCAATAAACAAAAAAACACTGGAAAAATCATTTAATGACAATCGTAGTAAACTAATGATAAATCATTTAATGACAATTGTAGTAAACTAATGATAAATCATTGAATGACAATCGTAGTAAACTAATGATAATTATGAGACATTTTTTCTCCTATTTTTCACTAAATCAGGTTTCGCTATCTCAAAATGTGTCGATGAGATATGATGGGCAAAAACACAATAAAATTTGAATTCCGCGCCACAAGCGATACGTTGCACCTTAACGCCGCAACCTTAATTAAAAACATACATTATAAAAAGTATGCATATATACGCATCTGCCTTTTCCTCTTCGTTAGTACTGCGTGTACCACCACCATAAAACAAACATCTTTCTTTGTACATTCCTTTATTATCACAGCCATTAACCGGACGGTCGTTTTGTCGGTCTGTTTGTCGGGTCTCGACAAAAGAGGCTGAAATTATCGCATCCGACCGGAACATCCGGAAGAAAATACATGCTACCCCTTTTTCATCCGGAAGATACATGTAACCCTTTCAGAAGAAGGCTCTGCTTTTACTGTGGACATTTCGCTTTAATAATGTATGCTTAGATGCAGCCTTTGTCGCAAATAAATGAGGTTTAATAATGTATGCTTAGATGCAGCCTTTGTCGCAAATAAATGAGGTTTAATAATGTATGCTTAGATGCAGCCTTTGTCGCAAATAAATGAGGTTTAATAATGTATGCTTAGATGCAGCCTTTGTCGCAAATAAATGAGGTTTAATAATGTATGCTTAGATGCAGCCTTTGTCGCAAATAAATGAGGTTTAATAATGTATGCTTAGATGCAGCCTTTGTCGCAAATAAATGAGGTTTAATAATGTATGCTTAGATGCAGCCTTTGTCGCAAATAAATGAGGTTTAATAATGTATGCTTAGATGCAGCCTTTGTCGCAAATAAATGAGGTTTAATAATGTATGCTTAGATGCAGCCTTTGTCGCAAATAAATGAGGTTTGGAAGGCAGATGCTGTGTTCCTTTGTTAGTAAACTTAATTCGTAAGAACCTTATTTTCTATATATAATAATAAATATCTATCTATGTAATGTATTGTATTAAGTATACCAGTTATCTAGTACCCATAACACAAGCTCTGCTTAGCTTGGGGCTAGATAATTTTGTGTGAAATGTGAACTGTCCAGCATTATTTTTTTATTTATTTATTTTCATCGGATTTTTCTTGGCAAAGCCTATGTTTGAATTGCTCCAAATTTCAGTCGTGGTGTATCCACCCTAGGAATAGACCCCTCCGTCCCCTTCCGTGGATGTCGTAAAAGCCAACTAATGGATTACCCGGACATGTTGATAAGATTCGTTGGTATAAGATTTGTCCTGGTTGCTAGCTTATTATAGACTGTGTTATTACTGGAAGAAAGCGTTAGCTGAGTCAGTCGTAGGAAGCAATGGCGGCGATGAGCTCACCACTGGTCACGTCTATATTCCACGATGGTGCAACCCACTGTGAAAAGAGGCTCATTGAGGCTCTGCCTACCCTTTCGGGTAAAGAGGCATGTGTGTATGTATTCAGATGATATCTCTTTAATTTTAGTGCATTATATTATTATTTTTTGTTGCCCTTGTAATGTTAGAATTGTTGTTTTTGTGAGACAGTCCATCATATCAAATAGGGTTACTATTACAATGAGCTTCGGTTGGCTCAACTTTAACTTTAAATTTGAATTATTCAATTGTTGCACATATCCACTTGCATTCGTTGTATTACTCTTTCTATAAATAAATGTCCACTATAATGAGCTTACTCACGTTATCAAAACTGGGAATCACTGATCTTGATCTAGGAGTAAAAAGTTTTTTTGTAAAAAAAAAAATACAATCTTTTATAAAATTTGTGATGTGCTGTGCGTGTGCTGATCAAAATGAGCCTAAACTCAGCCAGTCTACTATTATCCATCAAGGAGTTCCGTTCTCCACCTTCCATCTCCATCATCAAATCAGCTCGCTGTCACCATCATATTGTATTGGCATCGAAACTTGACAGGTATGACAAATTTCAGCTCAATCGCTTTGAGGATAACTGCTTTAAAATTCAGTTGCAAGATTCCACCCTGACAAACATATTCCACTCGGACATACATTAAAAGTTAATATAAAGCTTGTAAAACAAGTAATTAATGTTGTAAAAATTAAAAAAACCCTCTACGCAATAAAATGGCTCAACCGATTTTGATAAAACATAGCTAAGAACACTCCCGACAAATTCACCTTTCAAACAAAAAAAAAACTAAATCAGTTCATGCGATCGGGAGCTACGATGCGACAGCAGACAGACAGACAGACACACACACACACACACACACACACACACACACACACACACCCACACACACACACACACACACACACACACACACACAGACTCGTCAAACTTAGAACATCAAATATCTGTCACCTTAGCACGAGCCCCAGAATTGTGGTTTTTGTGTTCTTCCCAATTTACACAAGAATCCAAGCCCTAAAAGTGTTTCAATGCATATTTTCCATCAGCATTCTTATCGGATTGGTGTTATGATTGCTACAACAGCCTGAGAGGGGATATAACTGCCTATAGGGACTGCTATAATGACGTGCAAATAACCAACATTTGCAAAGCTGTAACCAGTCTAAAAGCATCAAAATATCACATTAAGGCTCTCCTGCTGCCAATTCTCCGCAAACATTATTGTTACTTGCGCAATTTTGCCGTATTTAGGCAGTACAGGTGGCGACAAAAGTATTAATGATGTTGTTATTATTAGTCTATGATAAATTTTAAATGATTGTTAGTATGGAAAATAGTTTACAGTTGATCAACAAGTCGCTGAAACTGAAGGTCAACACAAGGGTTTCTGTGTCTTTAGACTATTTTAAGTCAACCCAGAAATTGCCACTTCAGCTTGCTAAGTCAGGTTTTTTTTTTATACTACTTGTTGACGGAACAAGCAGATGGCTCACCTGATGTTAAGCGATAACCTCTGCCTATGAACAGTGTATTACCTCATAGGTCACGTCCACCTAGGATGCGCCCTATGTGGCATTGCACTGCGCCCGCCACCCTGAGACATAAAGATGAAAAGTCTTATGTGCCTGTAATTTCACCGGCACCCTTACCCTACAAACCGGAACACAGCAATGCGAGCACTACTGCTTTGCGGCAGAAATAGGTATGGTGGTAGTACTTCCCCAGACGAACTCTTTCACAAAAAAGCTCTACTACTACTAAGTGGGCTATGTCAATGACTTTAATTCTCTGTTGGATAATCTCATTTTGGATTTTATCTTTCTGAGAAACTCAGAGCAAAGCCCGTTCCATAGCTTGCTGTACAACCTTGAACTTGTGGATTAGCCCTACCGTGAGTGTAGGGTATTCTCAATGGCAATTCTGAATCAAAGTACCGTGAAACACGACAATGTAAAACTGCTTATACATAGACATAGGCACAGGCCTTTTTCCACGAAGAGGTAGGCAGGGCCTCAGTGGGCCTTTTTACTGTGGGTTGCACCATCGTGGAATATAGACGTGATCGTCGTCGTCGTTTCGTATGAGGTAGTACTGGCCTCTGGTGTCAGAGTTTGTCAAGCCGCCCGAGGGCCTCTGACATGGCTTATCGACTGCTATTAATCAATAACAGCCGGGACCGACAGCTTAACGTGCCCTCCGAAGCACAGAGCGATAGACGTGATAAGTGGTTAGTTCATCACCGCCATTGCTTCCCACAACTGACTCGGACTAACGCTTTCTTTCAGTAATAAATAACACATTTTAAACACACAAGCTTGCACCCAGGGCAAATCTTATACCAACGAATCTTATCAACAAGTCCGGGTAATCTGTTAGTCAGCTTTTACTACATCCACGGGAGGAGAAGGCACGGACACACCACGGCATGTTTAGAACAGAGATAAAAGAGGGAATGAAAGAAGAACTATAGATGATACATAGATAACTCTTTATTGTACTCACCTTAAAATAATAAAATAACAACATACTTATATTATCTTACAAACTAGTTCACGGTGGTACAATGGGCAGTCTTATCGCTAAGAGCGATCTCTTCCAGGCAACCTTTGAATGGACAGGATTGTAAAAAACGTGAGGGGAAGTGAAGTAACAATAAAAATAAAATAAAATAACAAAAGTAATAAATTAAACGTTGTATAGTAAACTATTTGTTTACAATACAAAATTATGTGTATGCCTGTACATGTGTAATTCAGCGCTGTATTCAGCACAGTGCTCACGTGTGTACGTGCAGGATTTACAAACATCGTGATTGGCAATGCCTCTTTGTGTGCCAAAATCGGGACGTCCCAAAAACGGGACAAAACCGGATTGAGCGAGATTAGAATGGATTATAGATTCCAGCCCGAGCGGGGGCTTAGCTGCGCTTGTTAACAACTTCTTATCTTATTTTTTAGTCAAAAAATCGGGATTCTAAAAACGAGATTGAACAACAGAATTGCTGCCGTTAGTCATAACTTGGTTGAACTTTAGCATGGAAATCACATATTAAATATACCGTCTATGATGAGTTTTATTATTATTATCTAATATAGCTCCACCTTCTTTAAATTGAATAGGGGAAATTATATTAATTATTCGTTTTTTTTTTTTGAGCTGGGTATAGATTTTATTTTTACTCTTTTTTTCAACATGTAAAATATTACTGAGGGGTAGTATAGGATAGTTAGGTAGGTTGGGTAGTTTTTATGGTCTGATAACTGGTTAATAACGGTGTCTTTACTACACTGTATTGTGCTTCATCTTACCTCAAGCGACTAAATTACACAATGAGCTGTTTTCAGAGTGTGACATATTTTAGCTATTAACTAAAATGTTTAGGTTAATGTTACGTGTTAATCATATAAGCAATTAGGCTGGTAGTTAATCTTAATTCCTTTGTTTCCTTAACATCATTATAACATATTTAAAAGACTAGCTGTCACCCGTTGTTTCACCCACGTTATTATCGTCTTTTTTGATACAGTGAGTACAGAGAGTAGTGAGTGAGTAAAAAAAACACCTCATGATACAATCTATCTCCTTAGCAAATTTTATCAAAATCGATTCCGCGGTTAAGCCATGAAAAGCTGTTTTTATTGAATATCTCGTAAAGTATAGATAATTTTATAAAACCCCTACAGTGAACCTTCTACTTTGTTGTATTGATTTTATGTATCTCATATTTTACCCAATAATATGAACCATTTTAATAAACAATCGAATCTAGGCAAAAAATAGACGTAGCTTTGGTTTTTTGTCTTTCGAGAAAGTATTGTCCTATCGTGTTTCTGGTACACTTAGAGCATTGCAGGCCTCATGCTGGTACATGATGTATATTTTTTATTTGAATATTGTGCTTGATTTAGTCTGTTAACAATCATATCAAATCATATCTAATTAGGAATTTTGCGGCATTTCCCCTATCTTAAAACGACAAACAAAACCACCCCCCATTTAAATAGCTTGGATTCTTTGTCAGAATAATATCCGATAGCAGGTGACTGGCAGTCACGAGCTCTCAACCAATCACGTGCCGGCTTAAGTGAGGCTCAGACGTGAAGATCGCGCGCTTTTAAACAACTCTACACATAAATAATCTTTTCTTCATTCTGAGACTGACTCACTAGGTACATTACACGCCAGAACATAACCTCACGCATAAAAGTAAGTAAGCAATAATAACTAACATATTAAATGAAAGGCCATGGCGTATCCAGCCTAAGAAAAGACCCCTCGTCTCCTCCCGTGGAGGTCGCAAAAGCTAACTTAGCGATTACACCAGGGGATGGCAGCATTCACCAGAGTACTCCACCAATACTGCGATCACCAATCCACCTGCCAAGCGTGGTGATTATTGGCAAAACCATCATCATCATCAGCCTCCAGAAGTGCACTGCTGGACATAGGCCTCCCCCATAGAATGCCTGAACTACCGTGACGTGCGACCCACAAGATGTCGTTGGTTCATTGAATTGGTACGGCCAAGTGTTTTTGTACTCAGTATTACAGGTCTAGCGCTTAACTGAGCCCGTCTCTGAGGTATGGGAGCGGTACGGGAGGGGTGCTTTCGTCTCCCAAATTATCAGAAAACCTTTTTTTTTTTTTTTAACATTGATAGACCTTTGTTTGACTATTACAACATGTGACATAATGTACGAACGACGTAACGAAAACACCCCTCCCGTACCGCTCCCATTCCTCAGGGACTGCCTCAGTTAAGCGCTATACTTGTAGATTGTATCATCTTATCTCAGTCAAAAAGAGAGAAAGAAGGAACATTGCCCTATTGCACACTGAAGACAGTTTTCTATGCGTATGTGCGTGTGACACAAATAACACACCCTTCACCGACACAGATTGAAGGTAAGCGTCCACAGGCCCGCATCGCACGTATCGGACGCATCGGACGTAACGGATTTTAGTTTGCCTTGTATAAAAACTCATACAACAGCGTCCACTGATCCGCACCGTAAGGACCGCTCATCGGCAATGCCTACATGCGATGCGTACCGATGACGTCATACGGAATGCCGATCAGTGGACGCGTCCCACGCTCTCGCTCCGCATCGTCGGCCATTTGCATTCTCACAAACACTTTCCGCACGTACGATCACTACAAAAACTCGAATGAAGGTGGCATCGGCAATCCGATTGCTGATACTCGCGTCGGCAATCCGATCGCTGCCGATACAGTGAACGCGGTCTAATTAATCCGTTTGATGCGATGCTTCCGATACGTGCGACGCGGGCCTGTGGACGCTTACCATAAGGAGTGATGAGCGTAGTTTGCATGCATTGTCGTGTGAGTGCGAGTATGTCGAGTCACTAACGTTTCTGCCTTACCATGATAAGGCTGACTTTGGTGTGAAAAGTGGCTAGTCGCAGTGCAGACATTTGGCCCTGCCTTTTTAACACCAATAGAAGCTTAGTATTACGACACTACCATAATGTATTTTTTTTAAACTGCGACCAAACAATAAGCTCCATTAAAAATCAAAAATCAGGCACTGTGCCTTTGTCGCAAGCACCACGCTGAAGTTCTAACTAATTGGTTTTTAAATGTAAATGTCGTAAAAGAATAGAATTTGTAAAAGTCGTAAAACAAAGGATACAAAAAATGTCTCATAGATAAACAAAAAAAAAAGGTGGACCTTGTTTACGGTCCTTGCTGCAAGCGAATCTATTTTGAAACTCAGTAAATTACGTTGGTGATAATACAATTAGTTATTCTATGTTTAAAAGCATAGTTTCTGGCTTCACTTTATTTGTACGCCTCGTTCTGTCTGAAATTTATCTACTTGTCCCAGCATCTTATATTTTAGGACAAAAGTAAAGTCACAGTTCTTTTCAGTATATAATTGTACCCACGCGTTTATTCGAACTCTGCTCTGTCCGTGCAGGTGAGTGGCAGACGAGAGCTCTCGACCAATCACGTGCCAGCTAAGTGAGTCCCAGACGTGCTGTGGTCGAGTTCGTCTTGAAGCGGCTAATGGCAACACTCAATAAAGTTGCGAGCGAACTGTTTATACGTTCTCATTGTAAGATCATTTTGTAAAGACTAGCGAGTTCATGTTACTAGTTCTTTCTGAATCACAAGCTTTAGGTCAGAGACCAGTTCATGTATAGTAGCTCTGAAAAGGGCCGGTACCAATAACGTAAGAATCTGCTGGTGAAAGGCTCCTTACTATGAAAACTATCCATAATTAGCAACCCAAGGCAAATTCTGAGTTTTATATAAACAGATTTTCATAGACACAATAGTGTTTGCAGTAATGTAATAGTAGATTGTATCATAAGGGAGCAACATAATATTTTTACGGCGAGGGCGCTTTTTTGAATCCAGAGCGAAGTGAGGGATTCTAGAGTAGAATCCCGAGCGTAGCGAGGGATTCTTTAGTAGAATCCTGAACGTAGCGAGGGATTCAAAGTACGTCGCCCGAGCCAAAAATATATGTTGCGCCCGTGTGATACACTCTGCTTTTCATCACCCACTATGAGAAAATAAAAGGCGCCTCATAATGTTATTGTAATATTATTATTTAATAAAACAAATGGTTGTTTTTTTGTGTTTTTGTGTTTTTTTTGTTGTGTTTGTGTTTTTTTTAAGTGTTTTTTTGTGTTTTGTGTTTTTTGTGTTGTGTTTTTTTTGTTTTTTTTTGTGTTTTTTTTTGTGTTTTGTGTTTTTTTTGTATTGTGTTTTTTGTGTTTTGTGTTTTTTGTGTGTATTTTGTTTATTTTTGTGTTTTTGTGTTTTGTGTTTTGTGTTTTTTGTGTGTTTTGGGTTTTTTTGTTTTGGGTTTTGGGCCGTCGTACCAGCCAGTATTTATTCAAACAATATTTGCGTTCGAATTATTTGGCGCTGGTTCCAAATTCAATAAGTGCGCCGCAATTATCTTTGCCGCGCACTTTTTGAATTAGGAACTTAATAAGTGCGCCGCAAAACTCATTACTGCCCGCTAAAAGTTTCTCATAGAAAACACCACCGTTGGGTGCACTTAAAGGCGAACCCAGTCGTCCTTTTCGAATAGATGGGATGAAAATCAAATTGTATGGAATATAGGTGCAGAAAGTGTACGTTAAGGGTGATCATTGCTCCGTACAAAATCTATGTAACACTACACCATACGTCTGTGTCAATTGTTTTCTAAAACTTAGTCTCAGAGCAAACCAACGAGACCAAACATGAACAATATCTTCGTAGCCATTTTTTGATATCATCATCAAGAAAACTGAATACAATCTGGCTTGGTCACAATGCCCGCAAATTAGCATCAGCAAGCCAGTAGAAGTCCACTACTGGACGAGGCCTCCCCCATATAATGCAATGGGGTGATTTAGGGGGGAGTTCTCAGATCTAATGCCTTAGTCAGTTTTAACAACATCCACGGGAAAGGGAGGGGTCTATTCCTGGACCAAAAGTCCATGACACAATCAAGTCTACAAGTCTAACAAAAAAAAAATGGTCAAGTGCAAGTCAGACTCGCGTGGACAAGTAACTTACCATAGTTACCACTATAATTATCCCGTTTCCCGTAGAAATTAAAAAACTTTTGATTTTCGGCTAAGGTTTCTTGTAATCTATGGATAAAGATAAATATTATGTTTGTTTTTATGTATATATTCTGTATTTTTCAGAAAAAGGTGGGTATGGGTAATTTTCGTATAATAATATATTCACTTATTTGCTAATCAATATACTGTAGCCACTCCATTTAAAGTGTGAAGAAAATGTAATAAATGGGATAGCAGTGGATTAGGAGGACTTGGAGACTTCACAAAGTCAGATTAAAAGTTTAAGTGCTGCAAAGGGCGTCTTGATTTGACTTGTAAGTCTTTACAATTCCGGAAGTAATTTAATAAAAGTGGCTCAATCTTATGTTTGTATATTTACTTTCTACCTGCTGATTTTTACAAAAAAAACCTGTCTCTTAAGTGACTTTGACCGAAAGAATATCAAATAACTAAGAATATAATTAATAAATATAATTAATATAATAATAATATAATTAATATAATTGTTTTTAACTAGTTTGTAAGGTGTACAATAAAGTATTTTCATTCATTCATTCATTCAATATAATTATTATTGTAATTAATCTTAAGAAGTCAATTGCTGGACGAATCCTCTCCCATAAAATGTAATGGGGGAATTTGTCACCAAACTTGGCAGGTGGATTGGTATCACAGTATTGGTGTTGAGTACTCAGGTGGATGCTGTTGCCCATCCCGAGATGTAATCCTTAAGTTGCCTTTTAAGAAATCCACGGGAGGCGACGAAGGGGTCTATTATTAGGCTTGATTGATTTTCCTATTAATTTTATAATATTATATTTTATTCATAGCTTCAAGGTGTACCATAAACCATTTTCTTTAACTGCTTGAATTGCAGTACAAGCAGATGGCCTACCTGATGTTAAGCGGTAACCCCTGCCTTTAACAATGCAGTACCTCATAGGTCACGTCCACCTAGGACGCGCCCTATGTGGCATTGCATTGTGCCCGCCACTCTGAGGCATAAAGATGAAAAGTCTCATGTGCCTATAATTTCACGGCACCCATACCCTTCAAACCAGAACACTGCAATGCGAGCACTAATGTTTTGTTACAGAAATAGGTATGTAGATAGTACTTCCCGGGACGAACTCTTTCACTAAAAAGCTCTACTAGTAAAACCATACTCATTTTTGTTTTTTACCGTTTTTACATAATACTCTACAAATCAGTATTACTACTGGTTCTAAAACCTACTGGCTAGTTCCCAGTGGGTAAAATTTCAATTCCAAGTCGAATTGAAAGTTTTCCCGCATTCAGCAGTACTTGCGGTGCCTGAAACCGCGCCGGCCGCACTGACCAATGATTGAAATAGCTTAAAATCGAGTTCTCTGTGTTCTCGGTTCCAATTGAGTATGACTGCACATGAAGCCATGCGATAAACCAGTGTGTTAATGATCGTACTAAAATAGTTTTAGGACAAGTAAAAAGTATTAATAACAAAACAAGTTCAAAACAGTTCTTGAAGTGGCTTTTGATAAAAATTTCGGATGTTATGTCGTGATCATGTTGTTCCGAGGTCTTCTTCTTCTTATCTTAGGTAATGGCTTCTGTGCATGATGAAGTTTAATTTTTGCTGTCATATCGTGTGTGGTGTCAAACGAAAGAGAAGATGTTGTGATTTTTATTAACTTTTTGCATTGAGATATTTTTTTTTTAAAACTAATTTAAAAAAAATATATCCCATAGGCTAGATATCAGAATCAGAATAGTCTTTATTGTAAACTGTTTCAACATAAGATGATAGGTTTTTTTTTGTATAGTACAAACAGTTTGCACATTCCGGACATACTATATTAAATAAAGTACTTATGTAAATAAAAGGAATACAAAAACAAGGAGTTTACATATGTACCTTCTTAGATACCTAGTTACATAATTTTATAGCCAAGCACTTAGCAATACATACTTAGTCGTCGAAAAATTCATATACGGGTTACATATCACTCGGATCATAGTAAAAAATCTGTTGACACCTCAAAAAACCTTAAAAATGGTCAAATTGCAATTTAGGTGCTCCTGTGGAACATAGTAAATACGAACATACAGACAGACCATTCCATTTAGTTTGCGTTAGTTGGGTAAAACATGTATGAGAAATATCCCTAGATGTCAAAGTTACAATATTTGGTTGCTTGGATGTTGTTATGTTTGTTACTCAATCTAAAATGAATTCAGTCGGTTTTCGAGCTCAGGTTTAATACCCTAACGACAAACGCAGAATAAAAAGTTGTGATCGGCCAACACACTATCGAATATTCATGAAAATAAACGTGAAAGTTTGGATAGGCAGGTTCACGTTTATTTTCATGATTATTCTGAACACTACAGTATTATTCGATTAGAAATCGACTTGAGAATTTTAAAACTACCAATTAGTGAACAATCGACCAATTATTTATTCAGCTGTTGTCTGCAATCTGTCTGTAGTTTTCGTACCTATATTTGTTTACTCTTGTTCGTTTGAATTATTTGTCTTTTCTTCACCAACAGTCATGCACCCCGCAGGAAGCTTCTTTTATGTACAGGTAACAAGGAAACAATAATGATGTAGATAGTTTGTTAATTTGTTGTTATGTGTTAGCAATTAAATAAATAAATAATCCTGGACAGTTCACACAACATTATCTAGCCCCAAGCTAAGCAGAGCTTGTGTTATGGGTAAAAGATAACTGATATACTTAACACAATATAATACATACATATATATGTTTTATTATGCATAGAAAATACCCAGAACACCCTGAACAAATATCTGCGATCACACAAATATTTGTTCCGAGGCGGGAATCGAACCCGCAACCTCCTGCGTCGCAGGCCGAGCTTCGCCCGCTGCGCCACAGAGGTCGTTGATTTGTCGAATTGTAGGTAGGTAGTTGAGTCCATAATGGATAATACTCTGTATTTCGTAGCTTCACGACAATATTGGCTTTATTCCGGATGTCGGAAGGCGTGCTCACATCAACACGATTGGCGACACACTTTAACGACGTGATGATAGTGACGTATTGCCCATGACTTGAGCGAAATGGGGTTATTCCAAGGTTCAGAGATGACAGGATCGATAAGGCCTGTAATTGCCTTGTCAGACTGAGGATTAGAGCTAAATACTAGGTTTAATTTGTTGATATAGGTTTGTGTGGACAATTTCAAAGAAGTTACGGGCATATAATTTTTGTCTTGTCTCATTGGCGCCATGGCCTCTGCGTCATTCATGAAGAACGACATGTTTCAGATACATTGATCTATTGTTATTTTATCGATTGCCATGTATATATTTTAATCATTACTCAGCATCGAGCAACACGTACGGAGGCCTGCAAATAAGTAACTCACTATCAATATACAATTATCTAATTCCTGTTAATTTATCAAAGTCCTGTACTGTGTCGATATATTATTTAAAATTCTTTGATTTTCTTTTGATTTATCTTCTGTCCCTATAAGCTTCTTCTCTTCGTCAATGTATAATCTTTTTTCAAAATGTTGTCACTATGCACTTGTTTACTCATTGTTACCTGCGTTAGCTGAGAGCCTTTACAGAGTGAGCACAGGAAACGCATCCAATTAGTTGATTCTATTTTTAAGCTATGTGTAATACCTACTCATTGGAAATCCTAATAAATAAAATAAAATAACTATGAAGGGTATAATTCTAAAATGTATAAAATTAAAATGTATAATGAAAGTATGATTGAATATGTAATTTAATTATTTATTCGGGAATAAATGGCTTATTATTATTATTATTATTATTCATCATCATCATCATCAGCAGCCTTTAGACGTCCACTGATGAGGCCTCCTCCAAAGAATGCACTGGAGTAATTTGGCATAATCACCAATCTTGACAGGTGGATTGGTGATCGCAGTTTTGGTGTTGATTTTTCAGGTGGATGCTGCAGCCCATCCCCTGGTATATGACATCCACGGGAGGAGATAGACGGGTATATTCTGAGACCGGACACACCAGAGCACACTTTAATTACTTGACAGGGGACACCAAGTTCAGGGCTCAGTTTTTGCCTTCGCCAAAGTAGCTATTTGATTTTTGCACTGGTTATCCACACCCACATTCAGATCACAAATACACCGTGAAATTGTCGCTGATTTCCTGAAAGGTACCTTTTCAGACAACGATCATAGATGTTTTATAAAAACAAATAAAAACTCTACACCAAAATGTTGGTCCCGCATACAAAGATGCCGTGCCAAAGGAGTTGTATTTAGGTATTTATCGTTGTTTTTATAATTTGATGCGGAAAAACTTTGAAGGCCATATATATATAATTTTTTATACTACTTGAACGACGGAACAAGCATGTGGCCCACCTGATGTTAAGTGGTAACCTCTGCCTATGAACAGTGCATTACCTCATAGGTCACGTCCACCTAAGACGCACCCTATGTGGCATTGCACTGCGCCTGCCACCCTGAGACATAAAGATGAAAAGTCTCATGTGCCTGTAATTTCACCGGCACCCTTACCCTTCAAACCGGAACACAGCAATGCGAGCACTACTGCCTTGCGGCAGAAATAGGTACATGGTCTGAATGCGTCTTTTTGACAAAAAGAAGGAAAAATATCACGATGTAAAAGCTCTTGGGTAACATTTTGTAAGGTTTTCAAATAAATACAGTGTTTTGGAATTCAACCCGCCATTTTTGAAGGATACGTCTTATTTTTTAATGAATTTTATTTTATTAAGTATGTTTTTTAAAGTAGTATCGTGTCATGGTGGCATATTTACCGATGTAACGTAAATAAAGACCACATGTGTGGTGTATTGCGTGTCTTTTCGGAATAATTCGGAATGGTGGATTTTGTCATCCAGATCCTTGGTTTTTCTGCCACTATTTTAACTTGGGTTATGACTTGACGGAGAGTGGAGACTCTTAACGACTTGACTTAGTTTTACTGGAATTTATTCTAACTAGATATTCATTAAAAATTGAATAGTATTATGTTACTTGAAATTGGCTCAACTGTTGGAAATAATCCACAGAAGCCATAAAGAAAAAAAACCAGGATTTTTCGTAGCTTCGCAATAACATGCACTGTCTCTATAGGTACCTAGATATCGACAGTGGAAAGGCTATAGTGCTAAAGCGACAAAATGTGAACTTTACAGGGGAGCATTTTAAAGTTTCATTTTTTCGATAAAAAATCATATAAATTTCCCTGATCGTTTGTTTTTTTTAAATCTTATATATTAAAAAATCTTATTTTTCTTTCCATTATCTGTATTACAAATTATATCTATGAACCTGCTAGTTCAGTAGATAAGTGTCGCTTTAGCACAAATAATTCGGTGGCAAGAAAACATACAGCAAGCAAAAGTTGCTTATATCCGCAATACCCTGCTATTGCATCATAATAAATAAGCTAACTAACAGTATTACCTTAGTTTAAGAAATCCGAGATTTGCTTATGTACTTATAATTAACACCGAACAAAAAATCAAAATTTCTAACGATCTGTTCATTTGAAATTAATCGGAAATAAAACTAGCTGAAGAGCGAATAAATATTACACATGCGATGATAATGCGACGTAACTACTAGCAGTGAGTGGATTTTATGTATTGATTATGGCTAATGTATATTTCTTGCCAACAAAATAATTATGATTATGGGCAGCTACCATCAATCTGAAGTCCTAATCTACTTACAAGTTACAATCAAGTCCGTAATAAAATTAAAGGTAATGGGAATTTAGAAATATTTGTAGGATTGGCAGACTGTTACTAAAGTAAATAAAAAAAAAAGTGGAATTATTTTATAAGACAACTTCAATTAACTAACTTGAATCAACTAACTTTTGTACGAGTAGGTAGTTAGGTACTAATTATCTACTACAATCAAAAGGAAACAATTCGCATTCTAAGTATTTTACGTATAATAGTAGGTGTAGGTTAAACAAATAAATAAACACTAGAGGTAATAGAGAAAATGTATCAAAGATCAAACAGTTACAACTGACTAACTTTGGAACTAAAGTTTAGAGGTAATAAAGCAAATGTATCAAATATAAAACAGTTACAACTGACTAACTTTGGAACTAAAGTTTATATTGAATAAAGAAAATGTATCAAATATAAAACAGTTACAACTGATTAACTTTGGAACTAAAGTTTATATTGAATAAAGAAAATGTATCAAATATAAAACAGTTACAACTGATTAACTTTGAAACTAAAGTTAAGAGGTAATAAAGCAAATGTATCAAATATAAAACAGTTACAACTGACTAACTTTGGAAAGAAAGTTTGGAGGGAATAAAGAAAATGTATCAAATATAAAACAGTTACAACTGATTAACTTTGGAACTAAAGTTTAGAGGTTATAAAGAAAATGTATCAAATATAAAACAGTTACAACTGATTAACTTTGAAACTAAAGTTTATATTGAATAAAGAAAATGTATCAAATATAAAACAGTTACAACTGATTAACTTTGGAACTAAAGTTTATATTGAATAAAGAAAATGTATCAAAGATCAAAGAGTTACAACTGATTAACTTTGTAACTAAAGTTCAGAGGTAATAAAGCAAATGTATCAAATATAAAACAGTTACAACTGACTAACTTTGGAACGAAAGTTTGGAGGGAATAAAGAAAATGTATCAAATATAAAACAGTTACAACTGATTAACTTTGGAACTAAAGCTTAGAGGTAATAAAGAAATGTATCAAATACAAAACAATTAAGTACAACTGATTAACTTTGGAACCAAAGGTTTTAAAACAAAATAAGTAAGTAATTGCAATTAACTTTTCAGTATGCAGTTCTTGTGCGAAACAACAACATAATACCTATATTACAATATTTTAAACAAAAGCTAATGATAATTATTGAATCAGCATTTTCAATTGCTTTATACTGGAATTAGGTACATTTTACAAGCTTTTATTTAACTAGCAATGTATGTATGGTCAGGAACATACATACATTACATAGGAACAGGTACTGAATTTTGAACAGATTGAGCTGAAATACCGCATACTGTCAAATTCCGATGACAATACATGATAATTATGGTAACAGCGAGCTGATCTGATGATGGAGACTGAAGGTGGACAACCGAACTCTTCGATGGAAAATATGACAGAGTTTGGGCTCATTTTGATCAGCACACGGTTCCGACCACTAATTTCATAAAAGCTACTATTAAAAAAACTCAAAAAAAACTTAACATTTAGTCTCTTCTGTTACATATTTATTTACTTAGTCTCTTCTTTTACATAATTACTTTTTTAACCATTATTGAGATCAGTCTTTAACCTTAATTAGTTACATAGTCTCTTCTGTTACAAAATTATTTACTTCATCATTATTGAGATCATTTATTGAGATCATTTATTGATCATAATTATTGACACGGTCCGTAATATCAATAGCAGTTTATTCTATAATTGTTACTTGAAACAATTCCTTCCATTGTCAGAAATAGTTTAAACTTAGAATCATAGCTGAAATCTATGATATTATTGATATTACAGGCCTTAATCTCTTCTGTTATTATTAAATGTACTTAATCAATCATTATTGAGATCATTAATTGTCCTCGACATCCCTTTCTGCCAATATATGTTGGACCTTATTAGCACTCCGCAGTGCCAAATATTCCTTCTAGTAATTTTCAGGAATCGTCTTATTTGAACATAATTTTCCCAAATCCGTGTTTTTTTTATATCGGCAGTGTTGCTATGTATGTTTTCTTTGGAATTTTTGTGCAGTCATCTAATATTTGAATATCGTCGATAGTAGCATCTGTGTTAATTGTATATTTAACTTGAATTTTTCCTAGCTCTGATTTTCTAAAAGTTTCAACGCGAATTTTACTTATTTTTCCGACCAGATTACCCTTGAAGTACTTAAATGCAATACCATCCCATCCTTCAAAATCTGCGTAGGTCATAACTGCCACTTTGTTTGGCTTAGGAACTTTTCTTGCCATCTCAAAAACAGTTGGCCATTGGGATGGTGCTAAAATAATGGAGTTGGTTACACTTATTTCAATAATCGAGTTGTAAAACGTTGTAAAGTACTCCAAACATTAAATTATTGAATGCCAAAAAACGCTAACCCAACTTTCCATTCGAAAATATTTACGTGAACTTTTGCTAAAGCGTCAAAGAGATAAATAAAACAGTAACGTCATTTTGCTTAACCACCACGTAATTAATAATGTAGGTAAGTAAAAAGTGCTGATAAAATCTTAGGACATTAAATGCAGAAATGCAAAAATGCTAAACTACCGTCAAACATGAACGTACCGTACGCATCTACCGCTGAAGCGACGTAACCTTCATAAACATCAAAAGAACGTCGCTTTAGAATATGAATTAGTGAAAAAGTAAGAAATTTCGCAGTGCTAAAGCGCCAAAAAAGTGCTCCAATCGACAAGAAAATGAAACAGATCGACGCAGAAAAAAAAAACCAGTTCAGTGATATATATAAGTCATTTTCGACCAAGATGGCGCTTTAGCACTTTTGCCTTTCCACTATCGATATATTCTTTGCATGGGCTGAATTCGCTGGTATTTATACACTCGATTGGTGACACTCACTTCATGACGTCACCCGTCACATGCCAAAGTGACGTATCGCCAATGACTTAAGCAAAGTACGGTCCTTCTAGGGTTCAGAGATGACGGGACAATCGATAGGGCTGTAATTGCCTTGTCAGACCGAGGCTTAGAGCTAAACGCTCGATTAATTCAATTTTTACAAGCTCTTGTTTAACATGCAATATATATAGGTAATGTGGGTATGTTTGTCTAGGTGGAATCCTAGTGGAATCCTGCAACTGAATTTTAAAGCAGTTATCCTCAAGCGATTGAGCTGAAATTTGGCATACCTGTCATGTTCCGATGACAATTTAATAGAATATGATGGTGACAGCGAGCTGATCTGATGATAGAGACGGAAGGTGGACAATGGAACTCCTCGATGGATAATAGTAGACTGGCCGTGTTTAAGCTCATTTTGATCAGCACACGGTTACGATCACTAATTTTATAAAAGCGTGTAATGAAAAAAATATTTTTCACTTGAAACTTAATAAACTAACTTATCTTTGAAAACTCTTTTAGTGTAAAGCTCGCCTTTGTACATGTCCTCTATGTAAGCTCTTTTTCTTCTTTGTTTGTGTGTACCTACAATAAATAATAAAGAATAAAGAAACGTATTAAAACATAAAACCAAAGTGGTTCTCTGTTATTCTCCAGACATTAAAAACTAGCTGGAAATAACGTCGTCTAACGTCAACTTTTAAAAACGACACTACAAAAATATATTCCCCGTCTAATATGAAAAACGCATACAGAATGAGGGAATATTGCAGTCTTCTCTAGCTTTATATGTACCTATTCAAATTTAAATACAAATAGTGAGCAGGATGGAAATATGTAATTTTTAAAAGCGTGTAAGAGATGTGCGAATTCGGTCAAGTTATAAAATAGGTAACCCAGATGCATAGTTTTAAAAGCTTTTCCTTTTTTATCGAATAATTTTTGTTGTAGTGCGGTCACATATCTCACTTATATGGAAACTAGGGTCCACCGGCAGCTTTACTCGCGTTTTACTAGATAGAAGTAGCCTAATAGCTATAGTAGATCATAATCTATCTGTGTACCAAATTTCATCGCTAAATGTCACGTATTTCAGATATATAGTATTATTTTATCTTTGCCTCAAGTAAGCACTTTTCACTAGAAACGGGATATTTACTATGATTTTTGAGTTTTAATTGTTCTCGATATTTCGGCACAGTTACATGCGCCATGATCACGGAAGAACTAACTAAATTCTTTGTTAGTTCTATTAGTTAAACTCAAAAATTATGGTAAATATCCCGTTTCCAGTGAAAAGTATGTACTTAACCATGCTAGTTTCAACAGTTATACCTTAAGTAAGTGTTGTGTGGGGTGAAATAGGACCCTGTCACAGCATTTAGCTGCACCAGGCCTAGGTTTGGTGCGGCGCTGGTATTCACACCACATAGCTAACAACCATCTAGCAAACACAATTTTTCATATTAAGAAAATCGTATCCAAATCGGTCAAATCGTTTTGGAGATAAATGGGAACATTCGTTTGCACAAGCAAACACACGAGGTCTCAACCTATGCACATGCCCGCTCCGAGGGGGGGTGTTCGGATTTATAATCTGGATTGAGCTATAGTTTACGTTTCACCCTAGTATAACGTGAGCGTAGCCGCGGGCAGACACTAGTATTAAACAGTATTCAATTTTTTTAGTAAAATAGCGTATTTTTTACTTCCTCCACAAAAACCTTATTACCAAGAAAAATATGGACACCACCTCATTTTTTGGGATATAAAAAAATTACACGTAATCAAGAACTACTCCCGGAGACTATCCAGAGGATTCCAGAAGGATAAGACCGGCTATCATGAGGCTTAACGCCCAGCGCCGGTTGATCCCTGATTTCTCCCGGGGCTACTGATATGGACTTGATCCTGGGATATACGTTCGTGGATACGGCAATTTTGAGATTTTTGAGTTTTTTTGTTTATACTACTTGAATGACGGAACAAGCAGATGGCCCACCAGGGGGGTTACTATGAGCTCT
Organism: Operophtera brumata; assembly: GCA_932527175.1. Taxonomy (NCBI): domain Eukaryota; kingdom Metazoa; phylum Arthropoda; class Insecta; order Lepidoptera; family Geometridae; genus Operophtera; species Operophtera brumata. Next base: position 33,228,887 of record OW052227.1, on the reverse strand, counting down.
TATATCCATTCAGTTCAAAAACTATTCAGTAGAAAATATCGGTTCATCGTTGACATTTTTCATCGTTGAATAACTTAAATCGCAGAAGTCTGTAGACCCTCTGCGATTGTGCCTTTAAACATAGTTGCGGACATCACGGAACCAATATTTTGTACTGAATAGTTTAACAACTGCATGGCAATAAGAGCTCATAGTAACCCCCCCTGATGTTAAGCGGTAACCTCTGCCTATGAACAGTAATGGGTTACGTCCACCTAGGACGCGCCGTATGTGGCATTGCACTGCGCCCGCCACCCTTAGACATAAAGATGAAAGTCTCATGTGCCTGTAATTTCACCGGCACCCTTACGCTTCAAACCGGAACACAGCAATGCGAGCACTACTGCTTTGCGGCAGAAAAAGGTATGGTGATAGTACTTCCCCGGACGAACTCTTTTACAAAAAAGCTCTACTACTACTTAAACTTACTTTATTCAAGGAACTAACATGCCAGTGCCCAGACTGGTGAAACGTAGGGGGAATAACTTTAGCAGGTTTTTGTATCTGGTGTGTGGATAGATGGGGGGTTGGGAAGGGGTGAGGGTTAGGGGGGACGGGAGGGAGGGGGGATCCCGACACTACCCATGCGAAGCCGGGCGAGTTTCTAGTCGTATATAAATTCGCAACCTCCCACGAAGCAAACTCTGCATACTTTACGTGACGTGTTGATTACCGTTATAAAGCTAAGTGAAGCACGTTACTGAATCGTGAGCTTTATAACAGCCCGGGCCAGGCGTGCACGATGAGACGTCGCTTCGGTCGCGTTGGCAACACTCCAAATAAGTTCATTTGATTAAGTTGGCAATATGGGTGTTTCTTGGAGGAAAAATAAAGGGTTGAGCGCATTGAGTCTAGACAGTAGTTTGCTTATTAATTCATACTCCTATTCTGCTATTTATTTTTAACCCCCGACGTAAAGACGACGGGGTGTTATAAGTTTGACGTGTGTGTGTGTGTGTGTGTGTGTGTGTGTGTGTGTGTGTGTGTGTGTGTGTGTGTGTGTGAGTGTGCATGTCTGTCTGTCGCATCGTAGCTCCCAAACGGATGAAACGATTTCGTATTTTTTTTTTTGTTTGAATTGTTAATTTCTCGGGAGTGTTCTTAGCTATGTTTGATCAAAATCGGTTTAGCCGTTTCATTGCATTGAGGGTTTTTTTAATTTTTACAAAATTAATTACTTGTTGACCTGTCAAGCCCATTTGGCTATACAAATGACAAGGGCGTTCGTGGTTCATGCACAATGCATCACTCAATCATTACTCATATTTATAGGTATTTCCTAATCCTTTACCACACTGGTAGTTTAAGCTTTACCTTTATCACCAACGGTCACAATCGAAGGTTCTTTTCAAAGCCACGTACCCAGAAGGGTGACCAATAAATAAACAGTGACATGGTACAATCCGTCATCTTTAACCTTCCCATTAAGAGAGATTCTCCTCAGAGTTCCTCAGAGAGACCTCAGAGTTGACCTCTGTGGCGCGGCGGGCGAAGCTTGAACTGCGACGCAGGAGGTTGCGGGTTCGATTCCCGCCTCTGAACAAATATTTGTACGATCTGCAGATGTTTGTTCAGGGTGTTCTGGGTATTTTCTATGCATAATAAAAAATATCTATCTATGTAATATATTGTATTAAGTATATCAGTTATCTAGTACCCATAACACAAGCTCTGCTTAGCTTGGGGCTAGATAATGCTGTGTGAACTGTCCAGCATTATTTATTTATTCATTTTATTATTTGTTCGCGATTATTTCGTGGGTATTACTTTAACTTACGTTTTGTTTTCACTCTTAACGAAAGCTATTAATGGCGCGCCCCATACAATACTTCCTCTCTAAGGGGTTCATTCAAGCCATTATTGCACTTTGTTTCTATTAGAACCATTCTGACTCTATATTTGTTTGCATAATCAGAATGTTTCAGTGGAATTATTATTATGTCATTTATTTCGATTTTTTCACCATATTATGTTAGTTTAGTAGTAGTAGAGCTTTTTTGTGAAAGAGTTCGTCCGAGGAAGTACTACCACCATACCTATTTCTGCCGCAAAGCCATTAATTACTACACCAGTAATGGCCATCTGCTTGTTCCGTCATTCAAGTAGTATAAAAAAAAATGTGAGTAAAGAGAATGAATAATGAGTTAGGAATGGAGAACTCTTTTAAATTTCAGTGTTTATGATAGATTAGCAATTATTTTTCAAGAAAAAAAACAAATGAATAATTAATCTACAGATTGACTACCTACTAATTGTTATAAAGGTATTTGCCCACTACGCCGTACCATACCATGACAGTACCTACTCGGTCCGACAAATGCAAAACAATATTGTTTGTATTAAAAAGTATGTCACTATTCCTTATAATATAAGATAAAATGTAGGTTGTGTGTTTTGTTGTTTGTTACTGTTTCTTACTTATTTAAATTGTTAAGATGCATGTAAATAGTACCTAAAGCACAGGCATGGCCTTGTTTATACGTTTTTTGTGTATACCTACTGTAATCTTTTGTGATTAATAAATTATATCACTAGACCGTTCCGTCACCGACCAACACCGTCGCGTAACATGCACGGAGCGTCAACAATAGTGACGAGAATATTTTGCAGGTACTGACACGCACCGTGCATGGCACGCGACGTTACCAAACCACTGCGCGCAGGCATCAAAACGATGAGTATGGAGAATTTTCTTTTAGAGAATCGTGAATCCAGAAGTATCGAGTGTTTTTTGGTGTGGCATCATACAGGATAAATACGGGCATCATACGGGCTGCATACGAACACAGAACGGGGTTGCTTTTCGAGCCGGATACGTTCCTATTACAGTCATGGTATGATGCGTTGTAATAGGCATATACCTTAAGATAAGATAAGGAAGGGACGATAAGGGACCTGCAAAGCTTATATTGTTTTAGATCTAAATTAAAGAAATTTTTGTTTGACCATCAAAAGGATCAGGAAAGTCTAAGACATGACACAAGTGCTCTGTAAAAATAGCACCTTTTCGGAAAGTTCATTTTTATCGATGGTATGATTGTTACTAATTTTTTCTTTCTTACCTTTACAAAAAAATGTTTTTAAATTTGAGCATACCTTACTTTTCTTTACCTTATTCTTAGTATTCGTTTTCTTTATGTTAGTTGTGTGTATAGTCGTTGTGAGTGGTTAGCCGTAACGCCAACAAGTGGTTCTGCCGGAAGACCAGCGTTGGTTGCTAGCTTGCTGTCAACCAACTCATGCTGAGGCAGAGCCATTTTGTTACTTGTGTTACACCTGGTACCTTCATAACTGTTTCTTTTTAGTGTGTTCTGTGTTTATGTGTAGCTCTTGTATACAAACAAATATATACACTTTATTTTTTTTTTCTTAAGGAGGTAATGTTTATGGAATTGGGATACAATAGGTAATCTCCGAATATACTGATCCGATTCTGAAAATTATTTCACTAACAGCAATTCTGTGCTTACAGAAAGCTACGTTGTCCCTGAGTACTATGTTTTTCTAGCTTTTGCCTGCAGCTACGCTCGTGTTATGATGTGTAGTTCCCCTCAACTCGGTAACGGTTGGATGGATGAATACTGGGGGGAAGAGAGGAGGGGGGACTGCTTTTTTTTCCCAACATCACGTGTTCAAAGCCACGGGCAAAGGGCTTTTAATATTATAAAGAGTGCGTGAGTTTGGATGTGGGAGGTTATCAAGTTCCGTTAAAGAAAATTATTTCACTGCAACGTTTTTAACTACGTCTTAAAGCTACGTTGTTCGCATTATAAAGGTAGAACTGAAACGTTTAGTACGAATAGAGGGTATACACTAATGAGGTAAGGATGGGTCCGAGGCGTGCGCCTGCTCGTCCTATGATGAAAAGGAGATGGTGGGATCAGATCGTGAAGTTCCTGGGAGCATTCCCCGAAATGTAACTTAGAGGTTTTTTTCTAATGCGAGCTCCCACCGACGAAGTCACAAATAAAACCTCTCATTCCTAAAAATTTTTTCTTAGATCCTTGTAGTCATGAAATATTTAATTTCGTCGCGCATGACGAGGGCTCTTCTTATTGCGTTTGCACTTGACAAATTATATTAGAAGTCGGATTCCTCTCCTCACCTGGTTTAATCGAGTTTTTCTGAGGGATTCTTTGTGTGAGTAATTCATTTGAATTAGAGATTTCTTAGGCTTTAATCCATTATAAAGGCAATCTTAGACCTCCAAACGTAACTTAGAAATTTAATAACTTTCAGCTTTCAATTGTATTTTATCTCTGTTCTTTTTTTTGGGATGTCTGCTCTACCAGGCCTTTTAGCTTGTTCTATAATTTTCGAGACGTTTTGAGAGCGATTCTTATTAAACTTGCTAGGTACTAAGACTAAAATTACTCGAGGGACGGGAATTAACAAAAACAGGTATTGTGCTATTTTTGTGACATTATGATAAAAAACAAATGAAACACTGAATAAAAATTCACGAAAGTGACGTATCCAAAGCGAATGTGCACTCATACGCGTGACATTAAAATGGATGTATTTGAATAAATATAGAAATAGTAGGATTTAGAACGATAAAACAAACACGGAACGTAGAACTGTCTACAAATCAACGTCAGCCGGCATACCTGCTGCCGTTTATTATTTAGAAACTAGCTGGTAGACTTATTCTGGTAATCAGAAGGCATGCTCACAGTGCAAACGATGGAACTGCTTGTGACGTGAGTGGGACCGTTCCTCGATGGGTTCTTAGAAAATAAATCAGGTTTTTCAAAAGGGTTTTAATTTTTTATAGGGTCGGCAACGCGCGTGTTTTGCCTCTAGTATTGCAGGCGTCCATAGGCTACAGTAACGCTTACCAACTGGTGGGTCATATGCTTGTTTGCTAAATTGGTAGTATAATAAAAAAATAAAAAAATAAAAAAAACATGACGAACGGTCTTGGTCCGCGTCCATAGATATACCTATAGAAATAGATAGAAAATTACTTATTGCACAACTGAAAAAGTACTATACATAGGCGACCTTAATGCTAGATAGCATTCTCTTCCAGCTAACCTTTGTGTATTGCGGAAAACAATTTAAAGGTAGTGCACAATTTTTTTATTCATGAATAGATTAAAACTAACTAATAAACTTAGGTAAACTATAACTAATATATAAATAATAACTATAATAAATAAAATTACTGCAATAGGTACAGAATTAATAAACAAACACACACACGTTATTTAAGAGGCTAATACATATATCAATAAAAAATAAAATAACTAAAGGTACATATTTATGGTTAGGTACTTACTTGGACTACTTACTTGGTCACGGACACATATTGGGAGATAATTTATCTGTAGGATTCGATCATGAGATTGAGGATGATGGTTATATAACTTGATCAAAATGATGCAAAATCAAAATTCAAAATGATCATTGTGTTATCAATGAATAAAATACTTATGAATTTGACTTTTGACTTTGACTTTGGATCTGAATACATCAACTCCATCCACCACTACTGGGATAACAAATAATGCAAATTCAATGTGAAATGTTCGAATATATTGAGCTAGTCAAGAATACGTCCACATGTCCGATAGCGGCGCACATTCGAGCGCGGATCACTCACATGGCCACACACGTCATAAAACTCACGTAGATAATCCTAAAGGCTACGTCATACCAGCGAGCTGGAAATACCACTAATTTATGTCGGAATCGGTTTAAGGCTTCTATGGACGGCCAATTTTGTCACTATCTAACTTATTTAAGTTCAGATAAGTTAGTAAGTGACAGAATAGCGTTCGCGAAACGTAAAGTGAGCGAAAATCCTATTTTTTTTTTAATTTAAATATCGTTAGGAATGTTATTTTATGCAAATTTATTACTTACTTATTTTTGTAGATTTTTCTATAAAGATCGTGGAGAAAAAAGGGTTTAATTGCACCACATTTCACATATATCCGACCCTTAATGGAAAGTTTGAAATGGTTTTATCAAATGCTACGATTCACCAACGATCTCGACTTCAGCTCTTACTCGTATCAGCTCATAATCTTCCAGTCTGTAGTCCAGTAATTCATCATTAGATCTAGAAGTTTTTGTATGAATCACACCACCAGGTAACTTGCACCACTAACCCGGCTTCAACTCTCATCAATTCCACAGTCGTACAGTTCGGACACGTAATGAATTAGTCGACTCACTAATTACCGGTTCCCGGTTTAACGCGGCCGCAATGCGGTCGGTCCTGGCGGACTTACACGGGCGTTTTAAAATATTTGCTTGTGTTGATGTGTTCTTTTAATTTCAGCTACATAGCTTGAAACATAGCTAAAACTGTCTAGCAAACACCATCTTTCATGTAACGAAAACCATATTTAAATTGGTCAAACCTTTTTGGAACTAAATGGGAACATTCCTTTGCACAACTTAACCTCTCAGCCTAAACGCATACACCCACTCTTTTGAAGAATCTCCTGGAAAGGAGGTATACAGGGTTATAGAGGGTATAGAGGGGTAATGTGGGTATAGATAATGGGAAGGAATGTTCCCATTTATTTCCCAAAAGGTTTGACCAGTTTAAATACGGTTTTCTTTATGAAAGATGGTGTTTGCAAGATGGTTTTTGGCTATGTTTGGTGGAAATTGGTGCTGCCATTTCCATTTCAGGATCATCAGCGCACAAAAATGTTTTTGGAAGAATGTTGCAAGGAGTTGGAACAGCTTGGGGGTTTGTACTTGTTCACGTACATATAACTGTGATGGTATTTTTTTAAGACAAAACAAGGCTTCAAATCGTTCATTAAAAATCATCCCCTGTTTTAAGGAGTTACAGCTGATAGCGCGTTCTATTTAAGGAGTTACAGCTGATAGCGCGTTCTATTTAAGGAGTTACAGCTGATAGCGCGTTCTATTTAAGGAGTTACAGCTGATAGCGCGTTCTATTTAAGGAGTTACAGCTGATAGCGCGTTCTATTTTTGTCAGTGGCGACATCTAGTCGTGAATACAGTAATTAGCTTCGGGTCCCTACATTATGCGAAAGACACCAATGTTCTTCCTAATGTGTCCTTGTTTCAAATTTTAATGCAAGACTGAAAAAAGCCGGGGGTTTTGTAGTAGTTAGTTTATGAAACTGTTACATAACAGGGGTAAATAAAATACGAGTGAACTATTTAAAAAAACTAATAAATATTGAATAAAACCTCTTTGGTCTGGCCGTAGTGTACTTTAATGGAAAAAAAGTTACATTAAAGTGCTGTTTTTCCTAACAAAAACAGTACTGTAATGATTAATGTATTTTTTTTCCTATTATTGATAAAGGTAATACAAAAAACGAACACAATAAGGTGTGAATAAGGTGACATTAAAACACTCTTTGAGTTCCTTATCAAGATTTTACAAGAAGAGTGCTGATAAAAAAATACAATATACCTTATAACTTTATTCTGGTTAAAAGATTGCTGGCATTTGTATAATCTGGCTAAAAACACAAAACTTAAAATTAATTATTATCTACAACTAGCGGCTAGCTCGCGACTTCGTTCGCGCGATCCCGGTGGTCCAGAAACCTCCCCACAACAACCCAAAGTTCCATCGCTATCGGCATAGAATTTTCGATACGCTTTACGCGGTGTGGCGTTTGCCACATTGTTTCAATAAGTCTTATTATCTGTAGATATTTATTTAGTCAGTGGTTTTGATTTAGTCCATGAAATTCCGTCGTTTGGACTGATACCGTTCTTGATGTAAATTAATTACCTACCTACAATTTTTTTTATTTTACTTTAATTAGGTACCATGTAATCTGATTTCAATACCTACCTAGTTGAATCTTCTAAACAACCATAACAACTTTTCATTCTAAGAATCATCCTAGACATAGGTACAATAAGTTACCCGAGTTATATTTGACCCCAACATACATACGTACAAATATTGCAAGTTAAATAAAAGCTAAAGCTTGTGAAAAGTAAGGCTCCTGTAACAGAGCCCATTCGCGTTTCTAAGTAACCTTTGATTATTGTCTATAGATTATCTAAGCTGGTAACATTTGCAAAAGTTACAACAAAACTAAATTTTGGTTGATGCAAAATTGACGGGTGACCATAGAACTGCGTAGGATTCGGAGATGAGGGAAGTTCTAATAAGAAAAGAGCGAAATACCTTTCTATCACGATTCTGATGGTGTGCGACGATGCGACGATTTTCAAGCACAATATATTCGATTCACAATAAATTCACAGGTAAAACAATAAATATCAAAGATTTTAGCGAGATGACAGCGGAGAGGAATGAATTGCGGCCATGACAGTTTTCAACTCGCGTTCCATCTTCCATCGCACATGCGGTAGACGGATTAACTCCATGGTTGAAAGGATGCGTGTAGCGGTCTCACTCATACGTATGCGATAGTCCTATGCGGGGGTGGGATGGAGGCGGGAAATTATTTGAATAACCAATAACGTTCTGTTTAACGTAGAACTAAACACTACTGAATCAGCGAAGCCTCAGTTTTCAATTTTTATTTTTACTTTATAAGAGGTCCTAAGAAAACCTATTTTTATTTGGTTTATAGGGTTCCGTAGCCAAATGGCAAAAAACTGAACCCTTACGGATTCGTCATGTCTGTCTGTCTGTCTATCCGTGTATGTCACAGCCACTTTTTTCCGAAACCATAAGAGCTATGCTGTTGAAACTTGGTAAATAGATATAATTTTCTGTGAACCGTATTAAGATTTTCACACAAAAAAAAAAATCAACGATACATTTTTGGGGTTCCCCATACTTAGAACTGAAACTATATTTTTTTTCATCCATCCCGTATTCGGGCGCGTTTTCATAAATGATATTGAGGTTTCTAATTTTTTTTTTCTAAACTGTATAGTTTGCGCGAGAGACACTTCCAAAGTGGTAAAATGTGTGTGTATGGGACTTAAATATAAAAGCTGGATTAGTACTAGTATTTACTATATTGAAGACCGACTAAACGCCTATATTTATATAACATTGAGTTCATTATATCGAACATTTAGGTTATTGCACGCTGAAAATAGTTCAATCAACATTTAATCACCTGTAGCCTGTTCAATCCTCTGTAGCACGTCGGGCGAGTAGCCGGCTGAGATGCGAGATGTTGCGGGTTCGATTCCCGCTGCGGCACAAATATTTGTATGATCTGCAAAAATAATTGTTCCTGGTCTGGGTGTTATGGTACCATGGTACTCGTAGTTCCTGCGACACAGGGAATCCTAGTGTGGGATGTGACTGTTGGATGTTATGTTATGTAAGTTATGTTAATAACAATGTACTAGTTACTAAAAGTGCATAGGTACCTAATAAATCAATGCCAATCAACTCATATTTGTTCGATTTAATTTATTAAATACTGATTTCGTACAAAAAATTTATTTTTGCACAAAAAAACATTAGCTTATAAAAATCAGGGATGTTGTAGCTTTTTAATAGTGAAATTATTTTTGGAATCAGTTTAGTAGATCCAGAGATTACAACCTACAAACAAACAACGAAACAAACCACCTCTTTATATTATTAGTTTAGAATGAAAATTCTAGATCCAATTCCCAAACATCCCCAGCACTTTGACTCAAAGAGCAACCAACTTGCTTTTGCCTTAAATCAAAGCGAACCTCCAGGGATATCCTTAATGCAGGTTTGAGTCCCGGGGCGGTACTAATTACCAGTATTTAATGTTTTCAAGCTATGTGACTACAGTAGCGCCAGAAGTTGGATGTTGAATAGGTACCTACCTAATGTTTTCAACCTCAATTTGTTATACTATTTTGATTAATTCGATATTAGTAACTCGCTTGTGTAAGTCAAATAAATAATAATAATAAATATTGCTGGACAGTTCACACAACATTATCTAGCCCCAAGCTAAGCAGTGCTTGTGTTATGGGTACTAGACAACTGATATACTTAATACAATATATTACATAGATAGATATTTTTGATTATATATAGAAAATACCCAGAATACCCTGAACAAATATCTGCGGATCGCACAAATATTTGTTCCGAGGCGGGAATCGAACCCGCAACCTCCTGCGTCGCAGGCGAACGTTCGCCCGCCGCGCCACAGTGGTCGTCAATACCTATGTTATTATGATGGTGAGATAATTAGTACTAATAATCCTAAACAAAGACGTTTAAACTTTTTTAAACTGCGTTAATGACGGAACAAGCAGATTGCCCACCTGATGTTAAGTGGTAACCTCTGCCTCTAACAATGCATAACCTCATAGGACACGTCCACCTACGACGCACCCCGTGTGGCGTTGCACTGCGCCCGCGACCCTGAGACATAAATAAAGACAAAAGTCAAAAAAAAAACACACAACACACACGCATCAGTGTGCCTGTATATTTTTTTTCACTTTTGATCTATTTTTCCGATCTTGCGGAAACAGTAAAGGATCACGAATATAATACCATCTAAAACTATTACACCTTTTATTATTATCTCACAGCCAAAATTAAATTAATCAAAATGCAAGATGCTTGATGAAAAACCACCGAGCTGTTTTCGCTCCGTTAAACAAAGACTTTGGCCACTAAAATGATAAAATGTAATATCACGGATGAGAAAGAACGGTTATAATTTTTGCTCCAAAAATATCTGGCCCTCGTAAAGGCACCGCTACACCGAAAGCGGTCCGACTACAGCAGCGGTCCGGGTGCAGCCCAGTGGTGGCCTAGTTGACTTTCAAACTCTTAAAGACAATTTATTTATTTCAGTCCAAATCCGTATTTAATTAGCTTAGAAACAACGACGTGACCCGAGAGCTGGCTCTTATCTGGCTCAACGAATTAGTATTGCCATTCAGCGTGGCAATGCAGCCAGCATCTTAGGGACGCTTCCGTCTGGTAGTGATTTGGATCAGTTGAGCTACCCTTAAATCCAATTTTTATTTACTCATAGGGTCAGGGATTACACATTACATCAATTACACATTACACAATTACGCATTACACACAATAATAAATTACATACCTAATACAATCTTACATATATCCACAGTACCTACATACAAGCATATAACATCTAGGTAGGCTACCTAGATTTGGTTGTCAATAAATGCACCATACAGCAATGATCCAGATACTGACAATCAAACCTAGCAGCAACATCTTCAGAATGTTGTTAGAGCTGGCCCGGACCCAGCGCACCAGGGATGTGCATGTGATGTGCTTTAGATCGTTAGCAGCGGTCTTCAGGTAGCACAGCTGATTACAAACATCTTCAGAATGTTGTTAGAGCTGGCCCGGACCCAGCGCACCAGGGATGTGCATGTGATGTGCTTTAGATCGTTAGCAGCGGTCTTCAGGTAGCACAGCTGATTACAAACATCTTCAGAATGTTGTTAGAGCTGGCCCGGACCCAGCGCACCAGGGATGTGCATGTGATGTGCTTTAGATCGTTAGCAGCGGTCTTCAGGTAGCACAGCTGATTACAAACATCTTCAGAATGTTGTTAGAGCTGGCCCGGACCCAGCGCACCAGGGATGTGCATGTGATGTGCTTTAGATCGTTAGCAGCGGTCTTCAGGTAGCACAGCTGATTACAAACATCTTCAGAATGTTGTTAGAGCTGGCCCGGACCCTGCGCACCAGGGATGTGCATGTGATGTGCTTTAGATCGTTAGCAGCGGTCTTCAGGTAGCACAGCTGATTCACATATTTTTTTTATTTATTTCATACGTACTTGTATTAGTTCTATTATTATTTCTGTAAATAAATGTATTCTTGCTTAAAAACTATGTTAGTACTTATACTCACGAGATATTTTTCTATCCACTGAAGCAAGGTGTACTCAGGTGTAGATAGCTACTGAGTGCATCTCCGTTCAGTGTTATATAAGGCTGTCATCAAACCTATCGGCACAGAATACATAATAGCACAGTTACAGAAGGTGGACTTTGCAAAATCATTTAAATAAATAGCGACTCCTGTCCCTACACAATAAAGTGCAATAAAGGTCGCACAGCGCTAATTACCCACAGCTAAAGTCACCTAGAATTTTCCTCCCTTTCTATTGCGTATCTCTTATCTTGTGTAACTCACTGAATTGACACTGAGCCCGCTTGGTACTTGTAGCTTCATAGCTGAAGTGCGGAGTGCGCCACGCCTGCTACCGGTTACATTGGCCAGGACTCTTGCAGTTAGCACTCTGATCCAGCGTGGTGGAGCAGCGGGCATGCAGCACAGCTGTGAGAAGCTGTCTCATAGAAAAAGTATGCAATGAAAAAACGCTGCAGTAACGCGGTAACCACACATCCAAGCGCCCTAAACGCGTTGTTGAACTGAACGCGGAGGTTGTTCAGTGAATTTTGTCTATAATCAGACTATTAGTCACCGGTGTATATTTCACGGATATACCTTGATTAAAAAAACAAACGATAAATTATAAATGATAGTCAAACGTTGTCCGGCGCGGTGCGGTATGGCGAGAAAAGATAACTCTCGGACCATGAAATCCACATGATTTGATCTATCCTGATATGATAAAATCATCATCGTCAGCCGGTTGATGTCCACGGTTTGTTTCCACGTAATGGCCACCGTAACTGCAACCGAACCGTAGTTGGCCCGCGTTTGGTGTGACGGAGATTTTATGATCTTTGCTTCAGAAATCCTGCCCTAATAAACGTTATTGGTATTTTATTATAAGTTCTTATGTCGGTGTGCCTAGGCTTCCATTTTGTGATTAGTTTTTTTTTGGTACAGAATTTTATTCGCATCGAAAAATTCTTTCTAATTAGGTATTGGGAAAAGGCTCAAAAATAATTGAAAAAGTCTCTAAGTTTTCTAAATAAAGTCAACATTAGAAGTGAAGTCTTTAGGTAGAAATATATACTAACTGAGTACCTAAATAACCTACCTATACCTGCCGCAAAGCAGTAGTGCACGCATTGCTGTGTTCCGGTTTGAAGGGTATGGTTGCCGGTGAAATTACAGGCACATGAGACTTTTCATCTTTATATCACAGGGTGGCGGGTGCAGTGTAATGCCACATAGCGTGTGTCCTAGGTGGACGTGACCTATGAGGTAATGCACTGTTCATAGGCAGAGGGTACCGCTTAACATCAGGTCGGCCATCTGCTTGATCCGTCATTCCAAGTAGAAAAAAAAATGTTTGTAGAGGCCTAAAAAAATAATCATATTAAAACGAAATTAATTTATATTAACGTCCAAGTTAATAGGCTTTTAAAACAAATTTAGATGTATCAAATATTCAATATCCGCCGCTTTGGAGAACTCGGGCAGTAACTTTCAAACTGTTTTTTATTCAATTTCTCGTCTTCATTTTAACTAAAACTCAATAAACTGTTTTAAAACATTTTAAGAGGCGTAAAGTTGTTTCTGATCATGTTATTGCTAGTAAACGCTGGGTACTGCTAATTTCAAATGAGTTTAATTTAAATTCCACTCAAATTTTAGTTATTTTAATTTAGCGTGTGTTTTTAGTGGCATTTTAACCGGTGTTTTTTTAACTTTGGTTGGTCTTTGTTTGACCACGATCTCACCTGTTGGTAAGTGACGATGTGGCCGAAGATGAAGCACAAAGATCTAGAAGGCACCTATTCACTCAAGCCTTGACGAGACCCAGATTATAGTTTTCAGGAATGACAGACGGCGGCAGTGTATTCCACTCCTTAGCAGATTGCATTGTGAAGTTAGAACTGAACCGTTTAGTACGAATAGAGGGTATACTAATGAGGTGTAACTTAGTTAAAGAGAACATGTGGGGTTTAGTTAGATATAAGTGTATTGCGTGACTTTCCAAATGGGTGGTTTTTGTCCTCGATAAACATACCGGCTTCTAATAAACCCGGATCATGCATGGAATATTTACTCCATGTTTTGTCTCTTTCGATCAAATTTTAAACTGCCTGTTATTGAAAAAAAAACACTCTGTAACTGTTCCAAAGCTAACTCGAATTTTATAGTAGCACGATTTTAAAAACATAGTTATGACTGCCACCGTTTTAAACTAGGCTATGACTCTGACGACTTGACCAAACTTTACCACAATACACATGACATTGACGATATTGAAGCATACTTTCTTCAGAAGCCATTAAGAGAAGAGAAGTAGAAACACATTATCATCAGGTCATCTGCCATCACTATACAAAGCCAACAGTCATTCTCCTTTCGTATATTCATGTACTAGATGACCCGCTAGCGACTTCGTCCGCGCGTAGTCAGAAAACTTCCCCGGCGTTCAGACAACCACTTTAAAATCAACAACTACGCCGTGAAACGGCCTTTGAAACGACACCACACTCAAGTTTTTAAAATTGGGGATCCCATTTTAACCTTGAGGTCATGAAAGTGTTTGAATCTTAACAACTACTTATACCGTGAAACTAACATTTACAATGTCGAAATACGTTGAAATCTGGCTAAAACGTAGGGTGTATTTTTTTTACAAAGAAAACTGTCCTATGCCCTTTTTCAGGAAAATTTCAGGTACCTACCGATTGAACACGTGTCTGTTAATTTTATTTGAGGAGGCTCCTTGTAAAATTTCATGGTTCTACTACCAACGGTTTCCGAATTACAGAGCATTTTCGTTTAATATTAAAAGCCCATTTTGAACCCATTTATGCGAATTTTCAAAATTCCGTTCCCAGTACAACCCTCCGCATTGAGACAAACACACTTTCCAAATTTCAACTCTCTACCACCAGCGGTTTAGGCTGTGCGTTGTTACTTGGTCAGTCAGTCAGTCAGTCAGGACATTGCCTTTTATATTATGAGATATTACAGAACCTTCCTACTATGTTATCAAAACATACGAACCACTGTACTATAGATTTATCACCACAATAACGTATAATGAGTCGTGATGGATGCTACCGTTGCGTTGGCGGCATCCAGTCAATCAATCAAGGTTTTTGTCGGCGGCAACCCGTGCGTTGTCTGCCTTATTGGGAATTGTTTAACCTGATCTTTAGGCGCCCCATACATCATCATCATAGTTTTACGGCGTCGCTACCACAGCTTTAGGAGTGTCTAGAAGCCCGGAAGGACTAATAACACCTTCTAATGAAATACTTTAGTACTTTTTTGTGAAAGAGTTTGTCCAGGGAAGTACTACCACCATACCTTTTTCTGCACAAAAGCAGTAGTGTTCGCATTGCTGTGTTCCGGTTTGAAGGGTATGGTTGCTGGTGTAATTACAGGCACATGAGACTTTTCATTTTTATGTCTCAGGGTGGCGGGCGCAGTGCAATGCCACATAGGACACGTCCTAGGTGGACGTGACTTATGTGATAATGCTCTGTTCATAGGTAGAGGTTACTGCTTAACATCAGGTAGGCCATCTGATTGGTCTGTAATTTCAAGATGTAAAAAAACATCGGGTTGTTATTGAGTTGTGGTGGAGTAGCCTAACTCTTGCAATTTTTCCTACACGGCACGTCAGGGGGCTTGTACGAGAATTTTATAGTATTCGAAACTATATTTAAAGTTTCGTTTCTTTCTAAAAATTTACTGACAGCGTTCTTATTTTTCTCCTCGTTGTCACTAGGGGCGCTGCTAGTAAATGTATGAAAGGAAACGAAACTTCATATAGTTTAGAAAACTATCAAATCTCGTACTAACCCCCCAGACAGTGACGCAAAAAGAAAAGATGAGAAAGGTAGCCTGGGGTTTTTTTTTGACGTGGGGTTTGATAATGGGCTTTGAGAATTAAAAAAAATTGTCTGGAATGATAGTGGGCCATCGCAATATAATATTACCAATGAGAGTAAAAGCGATCCAGGCACACATTGGCTAGGTATTTACATACTTATATCTAGGTAATTCTAATTGCCTCGTCTATACCCCAACAAAGCTTGGTATAATTAAAAACGTCGGTTAAAACTCATAAAGCACGGTAAGTCCGTTAAAGACGACGATAACCCTTACTACGCGTTTTGTTTAATATTAATAGGAAGTGAGAGTTTCAAGTAATATCCAGTAGTATCCATGCATATTTTTAACCCCCGACGAAAAACGAAGGGGTGTTATAAGTTTGACGTGTCTGTGTGTGTGTCTGTCTGTCCCATCGTAGCTCCCGAACGGATGAACCGTTTTTTTTTTGTTTTTGTTTGAAATGTGTGTTTGTCGGGAGTGTTCTTAGCTTTATTTGATCAAAATCGGTTCAGCCGTTTCATTGCGTAGGGGTTTTTTTAATTTTTAGTAAATTAATTACTTGTTCATTTGAATATTGTACTTTCTTTAGTCTTTTAAAAATCAAATCTAAGATTACGAATGCTGTGGCATACATAGCATAAATAACTATGTGTGATCTCAAAGCCACAAAAAAACAATAAAATCCTTATAATTTTAGGACTGTTGAATTGACACGTATTCATCATCATCATTACTAGCCTTTAAACATCCACTGTTAGACGAGTCCTACCCCATAGAACGTAATGGGGGGATTTGCAATAATCATCACGCTTGGTAGACGGATTGGTGATCCCAGTGTTCTATGAGTACTCAGGTGGATGCTGCTATTCATCCTCTGGTGTTTTTTTAACTTTATGAATGGCAAAACAAGCAGGTAGGCCACCTGATGTTAAGTGGTAACCTCTGGCTTTAACAGTGCATTACCTCATAGGTCACGTCCACCAAGGACGCACCCTGTGTGGCGTGCACTAAGCCCGCTACCCTAAGATATAAAGATGAAAAGTCACATGTGCAAAATTTCACTGGCCCCATACCCTTCAAACCGGAACACAGCAATGCGAGCACTACTGCTTTGCGACAGAAACGGGTATGGTGTTAGTACTTCCCCGGACAAACACAAAAAAGCTCTACTACTAACAAAATCCCTTAGTCGGCTTTTAAGACATCCAAGGGAGGAGAATTAGGGGTATATTCTTAGGCCAGACACACGACAGCAAACCCCTACTTGGTTGTCACTTCTTAGCCCCATCTAAATTACCCCATAGAACAGATAGTAGGGACCAGGAACTAAACTCGCAATAAAGATACCGCTCACCTGCTCTGCAACCGTAAAGTCGCGTGAAGTAATGAACCATTAATACTCTGGATGCAAGTTACTGCAGCCGCGAGTTACAGCGGATGTGTTTACCGCTCTATTCTTCTTTTCTTTAGGACTGCTTTAAGACATGCTGAGGAACTTGTGAATTGTTTGAACACATACAGCTGCAGTGTAATTACTAAGACTTACTGCGACCGTGTTATTTAGAAACGTGGTATAAGTATGGGTTAGTAATGGTTTATTTATCTCTTTCGTTTATTCGGTCTATCACTTGTTTTGTATAGACCAATCAGGTTCATTCCCGATGTCCACGTTGACTTGTCCACGTTGACGTGGACAACGGGTAGTCAAAAAATCCCTTCCCGTTGTACACGTTATGTAAAGCGCTGTCTCCATAGGCTTCAACTACACAAAACTTAAATAAGACATTCAAAACATAGAAAACGCAATCAATGTATGTATCTACCATTCACTTTAATTTGTTATCGGAAGTCAAAGAAGAATTGTTTTAACACATTTTTTTTATCTACGTGAATGACCTTCACCTGTTGGTAAGCAGTAACCTCTGCCTCTGCGGTAACAATACATTACCTCATAGGTCACGTCCACCTAGGACGCGCTTTATGTGGCATTGCACTGCGCCCGCCACCCTGAGACATAAAGATGAAAAGTCTGCCTGTAATTTCACCGGCACCCACCATTCAACCCGGAACACAGCACTACCGCTTTGCGGCAGTAATAGGTATGGAGGCAGTAATTCCTCGGACGAACTCTTTCACAAAAAAGCTCTACTACTACTACTACACATACTGCACATACTGCTACTGCAGTGTAATTACTACAGAAATTATGTTATTCTCGTCACAGAATAAATATTAGTATAGTATTCTCGTGTCGATTACCGACCGTGTTATTTATAAACGTGGCTTACCTTCCGCATGGGTTAGTAATTGTTGTAAGTAAACTCGTTAGGTACTAAAAAAATATGAATAACAAGTAATTAATTTTGTAAAAATTAACAAAAAACCCAACGCTATGAAACGGCTGCACCGATTTTGATCAAACAAAGCTAAGAACACTCCAGACAAATACACCTTTCAAACAAAAAAAAAAACGAAATCGGTGCATCCGTTCGGGAGCTACGATGGGACAGACAGACACACACACACACACAAACAGGTCAAACTTATAACACCACTTCGTTTTTAGTTAAAAAAAGGTTAAAAAAGGTGTGTGACAAGTTTTTAAAATACTTCGTTATTCCATTGAATGGTATCAAGATGTGAAAACCTAATAAAAGGTGAAAATATAGTTTTTGTTCCAAAAACTTTGGATTCTTTCATTTTAGCGACCTTCCAATAGTAATGTTTTATTTATCCCCTTCATATTTTTTGTTTATCACTTTCTTTTCATTGACAAATGTATGTATCTATCATTCACTTCAACCTGTTATCGAGAGTCGATGGAGAAGAAACTGTTTAATGAAGTAAAAGTATTACACAGTAAAATGCTTTTTGTTCCATTAACCCAATTTAGTGGAAGATAAAAAATCGAAAATAAGTGCCTCCTAGTATAAAGTTATTGGTTATAAATATAAGCTTAAGTATTATGTGGAAGTTAAACCCGCCGTAACTATAATCCCCAAGTAACTTCAGCGGAAGAATTTATTCTTTTAATATTTTATCTCCTTACCTTTATGAGGGTAATGTAATATTTATCTTGGAAAGGTGTAGGTATTCAATGGTTTTATCTACACTCATACTTCGACCAAAGTAAAAAGTATGGACGGGACTAACTTAGGGAGCGGTAGTTTTGAAGCTCCTGTAGTGAGTGAACGCACACACTACGCTTTAGTCAGTCTTTGTCACGGCAACGAGTGATACCTATGCTGAAAAATACCAATTTGGACACCTTTGTGATATAATGCCTTCCTGTGCTTTTCTGAAGTGTGTAAACAACACAAGAAACACAAATAATGCTTCAGGCATCACATTTCATTTCATTTCATTTATTTCACCTTTTAACATAGTTTGTCACACTAGGCAAGTCACATGAAACATAATACAATTTCAAAGTTTCACAAATTAAAAATAAAATTGTAATAAATAAGTATACAAATTCAATTAAAGTTTAATATTTAATTCGTAAGAAACCGTTTTGTAATATTATTTCATCAATTGATAAAAAACTTATAAATATTTGACAAGACTTCTGTTTACTTCACGCATTACTTTTTACTTTGGTCACAGATAAAACAATACTATACTCTTTGGTCAAAGTACTCATATCATCTCTACTTCAAGTGGCGCAAAAATACCGTCTGGCCTTTTGCCATCATCACGAGCTAATCCACAGGTTCAAGAATACTAGGGAAGCTGATAGTGTGATGCAGAAGGCTTTATCGAGATGATAAGGAAGAAACGGAATCCCTCTAGCCGGAACCAGTGTGGTAGGTACACATCTAGCCAGTGAGCAGCACATCCGAGTAGAGGTACCCACTACGCAGATCTACGTGATCCGCGTCTACTTTGACGTGAAGGCCGCAGAGGTGGTGGAGCACATCAGGAAGAAAGCCGGAGTGGGATTGAGGGTCATGAAGTTGGAACTGTCGTCATAATGTGAGCTTTAGCTCATTTATGGTGAGGGTTTCTACGGAAAGTGTGAAGACCTACTTGAGCCCTGACTTCTGGCCGAAGGGGGTGAAGTTCCGGCGGTTCAAGGGCCGCCTGTCACGTGATCACGTGATCCCCTTGGCCGCGACTCGTCAGCGATCACACGATCACGAGTGGGTTAGATTAAGTTAAAATAAAGTGTTTTTATATGTAATGTTAGTTTCTTAGGTACCTATTTATGTTGATATGGGCTTATTGTTTAGGTTTGGTGCACTTCTATAAACATGAAATAAAGATTTTGAATTTGAATTTGATAGTGTCAAGAGCCCGTCTCATGAGGGGGCTATTTTACATGTGATCACGTACCTTCTACAGAAACAACTATTAATTGAATGGAAATATTGTTCTATTTTCCTGCAAGTTTATGCCAAACCACTTGTTTACTCCAGGGGTAAGTATATTATACCTACCTCTATTTATGCTTTAGGGGGGTAACTCCTTGCTTTGCTACTTGACTATAGAACAATACAAACTATTTTCGAAATTCGCTAGTGTCTCCTAGTCGGCAAATAGTCTATATTTATAGTGGATAGGGTGACAATAAACTACGGTTCAAGAGATTTCGGAAAATAATTTAAAAAAAAGTTTTTTTGTAATTTTTGCCGGACCGGCTCAAGAATAGACCCCTCCATCTCCTCCCGTGGATGTCGTAAAATCCAACAAGGGCTTACGCGGACTTGTTTGTAAGATTCGTTGGTGTAAGATTTGTCCTGGCTGTTAGCTTATTTAAGGAATGTGTTATTACTGGAAGAAAGCGTTAGCAGAGTCAGTCGTGAGAAGCAATGGCGGCGATGAGCTCACCACTTGTCACGTCTACGTCCCACGATGGTGCGACACACAGTGAAAAGAGGCCCATTTGAGTCTCTACCTACCCTTTCGGGGAAAAAGGCGTATGTCTATTTATGTATGTTACGTTTTGCTTGATAATTGTTGACGACCTCTGTGGCGGGGCGGGCGAACTTTTGCCTGCGACGCCGGAGGTTGCGGGTTCGATTCCCGCCTCGGAACAAATATTTGTGCTATATGCAGATATTTGTTCAGGGTGTTCTGGGTATTTTCTATGTATAATAAAAAATATCTATCTATGTTATATATTGTATTAAGTATATCAGTTATCTAGTACCCATAACACAAGCTCTGCTTAGCTTGGGGCTATATAAAGTTGTGTATACTGTCGAGCATTATTTATTTATTTATTTAATTTAATTATGTACTTACCAATGTATCAAAATTAATCGTAATCAATGCTGACGTTCGTTACAAAAAACATCAATAAAAATAATAATATGTGTAATAGGTTTATGATGAGGGAATTTTTAATCTTTTCAGTATTATCTAACACAAAAATATTTGCCCAATATTGACCTTACATGATAGGTGAACTTTAATTTCAATAGGTACTTACTGACAAAGACGTTTTAATAACTCTACGATGGATTAAGGCCTTTTTAGGGTTCCGTAACAAAATTACGGAACCCTTATGGATTCGTCATGTCTGTCTGACTGTCTGTCTGTCTGTCTGTCTGTCCGTGTATGTCACAGCCACACTTCCCATACTTCCCCATACTTAGAACTGAAACTCAAAAAAAATTGTTTCATCAAACCCTTTCGTGTGGGTCCCTGTCTATGGATAGGTCTTCAAAAATGATATTGAGGTTTCTAATATAATGTTTTTCTGCGCGAGAGCCACTTCCAAAGTGGTAAAATGTGTGACCCCCCCCCCCCCCCCCCCCCCCGTAACTTCTAAAATAAGAGAATGATTAAACTAAAAAAAATATATGATGAGTACATTACGAGTACCATGTAAACTTCCAACGAAAATTGGTTTGAACGAGATCTAGTAAGTATTGTTTTTAATACGTCATAAATCGTAAACCATCCAAGAACATTTATATTATGTTACTTGCTGCTACGGAACCCTTCATGGGCGAGTCCGACTCGCCCTTGGCCACTTTTTTTGCTATATAAGACTTAGCATTTCTTGAAAATGGCAAATGCACTAGCCAGGTGGCTTCAATTATAAAGAAAAAAAAAGACAATAATATAATATGAAACTCTTGAAAAATCTATCAATAACAAATGAGTTTGATACACTGCCATTTATTTTTATGCGTTTTGTTTCTCTTTTGGTTTGGACCTTCGATCAAGAATAGAACTAGATTTTGGGTCACGTACAAAATCAAACTTATAAAGCTATATATGTTTACTAACAAACTGAAACAAAAGTTTAATAACACTTCTAAGTTCAATTTAATTACAACCATGTGACACCTAGCAATAAAGTAGCAAATCTTTAAAATATTATCATATACTTACGATCATTCGTCACAAAAAACGAGCAAAGCAATAAATTACGCCTGTCACTTAGAAATGAAAAGTCATAGGTTAAACAACATTTAGTGAGAAATCAACTTAAAAGAGCTACAAATAAAGTTCTCACAAATACAAATAAGAGCTCACTTTTCAAGTGAGCTGTTATTCACTGAGACGTATTTTTTGCGCCAACCTGACATCTAGTTGTATTCTTTATCGAAGGTTTGGACACTTTCTGAGTGCTGACCGAATTCCATCTACTTTGAGGTCAGATTCTGGTTCTTTCATAATTTATATTTTTATTTTAGACGGAAAACTTCAAACGGCTGAACACAATGCCAACATGTGGCCAATTACACAGTAAAAGGGTTTAAAAATACAATAAAACACCGACTTTAGAGTTAAAGGGTTATTCCCAATAATTTCAACAAAACATGGCGACTATAGCCGATCCCGCCGCGAGCGGGCTCGCTCTAAATGTCGACGAACTCTAAAATAAATAAGGGCTGTCGTTTGTGACAAATATAAACAAAACAGTGGCAAAGGCTATGTGTCTTTGTATAACTATTGTATATTACTGTTTCATGTGAAGAGCTTATATGGTACCGGAGGCTTTGACTGAGCGTGGCCAAGGATTGCAGCCAAAAGTTAATTACTATACAAATTTACGACGTATTTTTTACGAACTCTGTGGCGCGGCGGGCGAAGTTTCGCCTGCGACGCAGAAGGTTGCAGGTTCGATTCCCGCCTTGGAACAATATTTGTACGATCTGCAGATATTTTTTCAGGGTGTTCTGGGTATTTTCTATGCATAATAAAATTATATCTATCTATGTAATGTATTGTATTAAGTATTTTAGTTATCTAATACCCATAACACAAGCTCTGCTTAGCTTGGTGCTAGATAATTTTGTGTGAACTGTCCAGCATTATTTATTTATTTAATTTAAAACCCCTGACTATCTTTATTTCAATACCAGTTTTCATATAAATAATAGCATTGCAATCAGAGCATTCGTTGCACACTTAGTTCTATTCATCTTAAGCTGGTCTTCATCAGACCCTTAGAGCCAGAAATGATCAAAAATTATCAATTTGAGCTCAAACCGAAGGTTAAAACAGGAATAAAAGTCGAGTGCCAAGTGCGAGTCGAACTCGCACACGAAGGGTTCCGTACCATTATCTATTAAAACGGCAAATAATCACGTTTTTTGTATTGGAGCCCTCTTAAATACTTATTTTATTCTAGTTTTAGTATATTTTGTCATAGCGGCAACATAAATACATCATCTGTGAAAATTTAAACTGTCTTACTATCACGGTTCATGAGATACAGTCTGGTGACAGATAAAAACGGCAAAAAAAAACGTTTGTTGTATGGGAGCCTTAAATATTTATTTTATTATATATTTTTGTATTTTTTAATGAAGCGGCTACAGAAATACATCATTTGTAACAATTTCAACTATTCAACTATTACGGTTCATGAGATACAGTCTGGTGACAGACGGACACACCCGTTTTACCCTTTGGGTACGGAAACCTAGAAAAGCCTAAATCCCCTTGAAAAAATTGTTGCAAGCTGATTATCCTAGAAACGGCTGCAACAATTTCCACCAAACAAAGCTAAGAATTCTCTCGAACTAGTCACCTTTCAAAAAAAAAACTAAATCAAAATCCGTTCATATGGTTGGGAGTTGTGATGCCACAGCACAGAATATATATTGGCCACAGACAGACACACAGATAACAGACAAACACTTATAACTATATATAACAACTTATAACTAACTCCCCCCTTTTGCATCGGGGGTTAAAAAGAGGTAACAAGTTATTTACACATCAAAATAAGTATTAAGATTTTAAGGCTGAGATCTTTTATTCAAAGATATTCCACACGGCTGGCCGGCGACAGGCTCCACAATGCCAGAAGTAAGCATCTAATGGTCGGCGCTGCAACCATCAGAACATACATTTCCTTCAGCCTTAGTTGTTAGCTGTGTGGCTGTGTGGACTGAGCTGCCAAACATTATATAGGGCAATCAATATAAAACCGTTGCGTGACTGCCTGACTCACTGACTCACTGACTGACTATCGACTATGATCAACGTACAGTCTAAACCGTAAAGCTAAGTCCAAACCAACGCGTTCAGTCCGCGTCCTCAGTGGCGTGCACGGTGGCAATCAATGGTAAGACCATGGATCGCCACCGTGCCACACATTAAATAATAAAATAATAAATAGTGCAGCTAAAATCATGATTATTGACAATGAAAATTCCTTGGCTACCTATTAGTTTAACTTTTAACCATAACATCTATTTAAACCAAGAAATAATAATTAAATGCATACAAATAATCTTGACATCCAACGCTGTGAAAAATTTAAAGCTCTAAAAACAGACAGTATTTTTTTAGCTTAAAAATTAACCTACATTTCTAACCCTCAAAGCTCCGCATATAAAAATAGAACATGACGAATTAATTTTAATTAAAACGCCAAGTTTTTCTGGAAACTTTTAAGTGTGAAAATGAAAATACAAGTGTGTTTATTTAAATTAAATTTCTAGTTTAATCTTGGAAGAGAACGGTTCGTAGCTTTAGTGAAAATTGGAGCAAGAAAATATTGTAAGAAGCTCTCTACCCCGGACCAGAAAAATCTTGATTTTCGTAGGGACGATATAATCTAGAGTTTTTACTTTTCTACCCTATTTCGGATTAGATACTTCGAATAATACAGGTAAGTTCCCAGAAAGAATAATACAAGTAATACAAGTTAGGTACGTACAAAATTGAAAAAAAAAACGATTAAACAGTGTGCTTCCCGATGACCGCTGCTAACGATATAAAGGTAGCTCAACTGATCCAAATCTCTACCAGACGGAAGCGTCCCTAAGTAGCTGGCTGCACTGGCAGAGCAGAATGAATGGCAATGCCATTGCTTTAATTATATATATGCGCCAGACAAAAAAAACTCTAAGCGGGTCACGCGTCACTTCGACCAGACGCCCTAAAAGAATTTTGAAAACGCGAAGGGTACCCTACGGACCCAGAGTCTCGACCCCGAAAGGCTTAAATAAGTAAGCTCTTTCGAGACTTGTATTTCGTCTTTTGAGGTCCTCAGCGGAATCTGCCGCCGCACCACCGGCCCTAACTAAGCAGCCCTACACTAGTTCCCTATGTGTATTTTCCGTTACGGGGCAGTGGTCCAACTGCTGTGTCCAATTAGTTGGACTACGGGCCTTTACTATGGGTCGTGGTCCAACTATCTTTGCAGTTGGACCACGGCACCATAGTAGAGTTCCCAGGTCCAATTAAAACAATTTCAAATAATACAACTGCAATTATTGTAACCACAGCACCTTTTTAATTATATAATTAGTTTAACAACGTTTTTAATACAGAACTTAAAGTAATGTCAATTTCTCTTAAAAAAATAACAAAACAAAACTGGAACAACAAAATATGTTTCTGTAATAATAATATATCACCGTATTTTTTCTAAAGCATGGCCTCTATAGTTATTTCACCTGTGATCATTTGAAGTTGTATTTCTCTTATATAGTCGTCGTTCTCGATTTGAATCTTACGCCTATTACAAAAAAAAAGCGGCCAAGTGCGTGTCGGACTCGCCCATGAAGGGTTCCGTAGCAGCAAGTAACATAATATAAAAGTTCTTGGATGGATTACGATTAATGACGTATTAAAAAAAACTACTTACTAGATCTCGTTCAAACCAATTTTGAGAGAAAGTTTAAATGGTAAAGTACATTTTTTTTTTTTAGTTTTATCATTCTCTTATTTTAGAAGTTATGGGGACACACCTTTTACC
Source organism: Operophtera brumata (assembly GCA_932527175.1). Lineage (NCBI taxonomy): Eukaryota > Metazoa > Arthropoda > Insecta > Lepidoptera > Geometridae > Operophtera > Operophtera brumata. The sequence goes on along the minus strand of OW052227.1, from coordinate 33,203,026 downwards.
ACTTTGGAAGTGTCTCTCGCGCAAACTATTCAGTTTAGAAAAGAAAACTATTAGAAACCTCAATATCATTTTTGAAGGCCTATCCATAGATACCCAACACGTATATGTTTGATGAAAAAAAAAAATGAGTTTCAGTTCTAAGTATGGGGAACCCCAAAAATAAAAAACTACTTACTAGATCTCGTTCAAACCAATTTTGAGTGAAAGTTTATATGGTATTGTACATCATATATTTTTTTTAGTTTTATCATTCTCTTATTTTAGAAGTTACGGGGGGGGGGGGGGGGGGGGACACACTTTTTACCACTTTGGAAGTGTCTCTCGCGCAAACTATTCAGTTTAGAAAAAAAAGAAATTAGAAACCTCAACATCATTTTTAAAGACCTATTCATAGATACCCCACGCGTATAGGTTTGATGAAATTTTTTTTTTTGAGTTTTAGTTCTATGTATGGGGAACCCCAAAAATAATTGTTTTTTTTTATTTTTGTGTAAAAATCTTAATGCGGTTCACAGAATACATCTACCTACCAAGTTTCAATAGTATAGCTCTTATAGTTTCGGAAAAAAAGGCTGTGACATACACGGACAGACAGACAGACAGACAGACAGACATGACGAATCCATAAGGGTTCCTTGTCTTTGACTACGGAACCCTAAAAATTAAATGTTACATTTGCAGTTGTATTATTTGAAATTGTTTTAATTGTACCTGGGAACTCTACTATGGTGTCGTGGTCCAACTCCAAAGATAGTTGAACCACGGCCCCTAGTAAAGGCCCGTAGTCCAACTAATTGGACAGAGCAGTTGGGCCACTGCCCCGAAACGGTATTTTCAATATCTGTAACTACTTCATATTAAAAGCTTATTATTTATGATTATATCAAGCCTATAATTATAGCGTGTGCTGTCTTATAAGCGTTTGCTGATTCGGTATTACTACGAAAATATTGGGCCTCGGCAATCATCGGCTTTTCGAAACTGAAATATGATTGAAGGTAATTGAAAAAGCGATCGTAAGATGTTGAGGAATCCGTGGATTTATAAAATCCCATTGTAATTAACTGTCTTTTATTTATTATCCCATTATAACCACTTCACAATTTATAGCAACGCCATCAGCTTATCATTTTTTTACAGAGAGTCCAACTTAGTGCCACCACAGACTACATTATACTAGGGATGTGCTTTACTTGTAGGGATGTGCATTGTACATTCAACACTCTCCCTCAATGCACATGCCTAACTCACTAACTAATTTCACAAATTGGTTCCTTGGTAAAGGCTTAGTTAACAGATCAGCTAATTGAAACTTTGTATTAATATATTCAACATTAATCAAACCTTCCTCTACTTTTGTTTCACAAAATTATATTTAATATCCATATGTTTAAGTCTCCGTTGATCAGGATTTTTTACAGTTTTCATCGTGCTTTGGTTGTCTTCATAAATTAATACATTTTGAAATTCTATATTTAAGTCAGCCAATATTTTAACAATCCAGCATGCCTCCACTACAGATTCACATAAAGATACTAATTCGGCTTCTGTGGTACTTAGTGCTACTGTTGTTTGCTTTTTAGACCTCCATACAATAGTATTACCAAACAGTTTGAATAAATAACCACTTGTGGATTTTCTGTCATTATCTCTAGCCCAGTCGGCATCAGCATAACCTATAAGAGGTGTTACAGTACTACAATTACTTTTAGAATATATCAGCGAATAGTTTATAGTCTGTTTTACATATCTTAATACTCTTTTTAAAGCTCTCCATAAGTTTTCGCTTGGTTTAGATTGGAATCTACTCAAATAACATACAGCTGTAGCTAAATCAGGTCTTGAACCTACGGTTGCATACATCAGTGACCCTATCAGAGATCTACACTGTAGCTCATAGGTCATATTGATAACAGAATTTTCGTCATATTTATAGTTCAGGTCCATTGGTGTGTCATTACCTTTACAATTTTCCATGTTATACATTATAAGGATGTTTTCTAAATATTTTGATTGATTTACATTTATCTGTCCTGTGGATGTTACTTTAATTTCTATGCCTAAATAGTTTAGATTGTTCGAGCCCATGTCTTTCATTCTAAATTTTGTGTCAAGAAAACCTTTTAATTTCTCTATTTTAATCTCATTACTTCCCATAATTAACAGATCGTCAACGTACAGAGTTATATAAATATCGTCCATACTATACAAGCAATAGTCATTTTCTGATCTTTTAAACCCATATCCTGTTATAGTGTCATGAAATTTTTCATACCAGTATTTTGGTGATTTCTTTAATCCGTATAATGACTTTGTCAATTTCAGTACATGTTCTTCTGGTATTTGTAATCCTTCAGGTGGTTTAAGGTATACATCTTCTTTTATGTCTCCGTACAAAAATGCTCCCTTTACATCCATTTGATGAATTTGGTATTCTCTACAAGCCGCAACTGACAGCAAAATTCTCAAAGTTTGCAACTTCAAAACAGGTGAGTAAATTTCTCCAACATCATCTTTCTGTTGAAAACCACGTACAACAAGTCTAGCTTTGTGTATTTCCTGCTCTCCGACATTTTTCCTTGTAAAAACCCATTTTGTATCCAATAACTTTTCTTTCTCTGGTTTAGGTATAATTTTCCAAGTTTCACTTTCTTCTAATACTTTAAATTCTTCTTTTATTGCTTTTTTCCAATCTTGTTTATCTCTTCTTCCCTCAATTTCTTGAAAACTTGATGGTACATCTTCTTGATTTGATGACAGTAGTGCATATAATGCTTTATCATTTTCATCGTTCAAATTTATAACATAATCTTTGTACCATACAGGTTTCTGTCTTTTTCTTTCAGCTCTCCCTTTTTCTGAGTCCTCTGGTCCCTGGCTCAAGTTTTGAATGCTATCCTTATCCTCAATATTCTCATTTGGTATCTGTTTTCTTTCTACATTATTTTGATTTCTCTCTTTAGAATTTTCTTTTTCAAAGCTACTCTCCTCTTCAGTAAAATCTGTTTTTCTTTCTGTCGGTAAGTATGCAGTTTTATTTTCCTTAAGGTTTTCATCAAACACCACGTTTCTTGCATTGACTACTCGGTTTTCATCCATATCATAAAGTTTATATCCCGATGTTGTATATCCGATCATTATCATCTTCTTTCCTGTATTATCCAGCTTCCTTCTTAGTTCTTTAGGTACATGATTATAGGCAACACACCCAAATACTCTCATATTTGACACGTCCGGTTTTCTACCGGTCCACATTTCTCTGGCAGTGAGGTTTCTCCCTACTGATGGACTTCTGTTTGTTACATATGCAGAATATAGTATAGCATCTCCCCAAAATGTTCTGTCTAAGCCTGAATCTAGTAAGATTGTCCTCGATTTCTCCATTAATGTTCGATTCATTCGTTCTGCCATTCCGTTCATTTCAGGATTATATGGCACAGTGTAAAGCATTCTTATTCCTTCACACTTACAGAAACTTTTGAACTCATTTGAGATATACTCCCCACCATTATCAGAGCGTAACGTCAGCAAATTTGTGTTAAAATATTTTGTGACATAGTAATAATAATCTTTAAATTTTTCAAACACTTCGGATTTTTCTTTGATCAAGTACACTATAACAAAATGTGTGAAATCGTCAATAAATGTTACAAAGTATTTATTACCCTCTCTATCTGTTGGTGTGATTGCACCGCAAACATCTGTATGAACAATCTCTAATGGCTTTGTAGCCCTATACCCCGACTTGTTAAAAGGTTGTCTTGTCATTTTTCCTAAAAGACATGGTTCACATAATGTATGTTCAAGTTTGTTATTTTTTAGATCACACAGCCCGTGTACTAAATTTTGTTTTGCCAATATATTAATATTTTGAACACCTAAATGGCCAAAACGTCTATGCCATAAGTTTATGTTACAATCATTGGTTGGTGAATAATTACAGTTTGATAGAACAAGTTCCATTTCGACATTATACAAGCTGCCTTCTCCATTTCCTATTAAAATCATACAGGTTTTATTGTACACTCTAACTTTAACCTTGTAAAATGACACTTCTAAACCACTAGACTCCATTTTGGACACAGACAATAGGTTCTTTCGCAATTCTGGTACATAGTAAACATTTTTTATGGTAGTCAAAATTTATCTTTTTCCAACAAAGCATTTTGTTTGTATATTACCTATCCCTACAGCTTCTATCATAACACCATTTTTAGCAGCAGCAATATTTTTGGGCACTTTTAGTTCAATATAGTCTGTGAAATAGTCCCTACTTTTCACCAAATGATCAGAACACCCCGAGTCCACACACCAAGATATAATTTTGCCATTACAGTTATTCACTTCACTATTTGCACTTGCACACTGTAACGCAACGTCACTTACTTGATTCTCTGCTCCAAAAGCCTGGTGATCTTTCCGGTCAGGATAACCTCGTCCTTGACCTGGATTAAAGCCTCTCCCTGAATTATAAAATGTTCCTCGTCCTGAGTTATAACCTTGTCTTCTTGAATTATAGCCTAGTCCTCGTCCAGCATTGTAGCCTAGTCCTCGTCCTATATTGTAGCTTTGTTCTCGTCCTATATTGTACCCTCGACCTTGTCCTTGATGATTAATGGTCCTGTTTTGGACATAAGTACTATGGCCCTGGCTGTGGCCCCGCCCCTGAGTATGGCCCTGTACCTGACTGCACTGATATTTTTTATGTCCTGCTTTTCCACAGTTAAAACATAGGAAAGAGTTACTATATGTCTGATTTTTGAATTGCTTATGTTTATGTTTCTTCTCTTCTTCTCCGAGCAATCTATTTTTTACAAAATCAACTTTGAGATCAGACATTGTTTCAAGAGCGGTTATAATTCCTTCATAGGACTCTGGCATTGACAATAATATATAGTTTACCTTTTCTTCTTCGCATAATTCTGTTTCGGCCTCTTGTAATTCGGAAAACATTTGCTCCATCTTGACAAAATGTTGTGACAGTGATTCAGCTTCGAAATATTTTGACTCTGACAATTTTCTTCTAATAAACAACTTACTTCTTGTTCCCTTCTTTTGGAAATTTTCTTTTAGATTTTCAAACATTAAATAAGCTGTCTGCTTTCTGATGTATTCAATATGGCTATCTGCCACACCGGCTATTAAAATGGCCTGTGTTTTCGCCTCTTTCTGGGCATTATCCGCTTTGCTATTATACTCGGCATCTTCGACTGCGGCCAAAACTCCGTTTTCCTTTAATATGCTTTTTATCCTGAATGACCAGGTACTGAAATTTTCACCGGCGAACTGCGTTACCGGGAAACGATCTTTGGAAGACGCCGACATCTTTCCACACGGCGAACTCTCACAAAAGTCACAAAACCACGGAACAACGGTCTGCTACCACTGTTGAGGAATCCGTGGATTTATAAAATCCCATTGTAATTAACTGTCTTTTATTTATTATCCCATTATAACCACTTCACAATTTATAGCAACGCCATCAGCTTATCATTTTTTTACAGAGAGTCCAACTTAGTGCCACCACAGACTACATTATACTAGGGATGTGCTTTACTTGTAGGGATGTGCATTGTACATTCAACATAAGAAATACGAACGACGGTTGCTGAGGCACATTTCTTTCCTTGTAGTACTTACATCTTACTTCAGACTGCCTACCCAAGGTTTATTTTGGTTGTCTTTTTTCCTTCAATCAGCATCTTATTCTCGAGGCACCACACAGGCGCTTCCTAGTAAGAAGGATCGCCAAATAAAGCCATGCCATGTTTGTTGCCAGATTCTTCTAGCTTCGGTCGTGTTGGAACAGGAGTAAGTTTATTTTATAAGACGATTCAAAATGATCCTTGTGATTTCATTGAATAAAATACTTTTGTATTTGAATTTGAATGAACACGAATTAGTTACACGAATTAGAACAATACAAAAAAACAGGACTAACAGGACAAAGTCCGTTCATTTGCATTTTTGAGATCATGTTTATTTATCAGGTTGTTTATTTACCAAACGGAAAAAGGCTGGTCTTGATCGCATTGCCCCTATTTATCTGTTGTGGTTAAAGACCCTTGGTGCAATACAATAAAACGTCACCCATAATTTATGAAAGGAGCAAGTATCCATAAATTGCCGCCACAGTAAATATGGGTAACGCACCATTCGGGATATGTGACTAAATGATGGGAATTTCTATTTCGAGGCGGACAATCAAATTTACTGCTTGAATAATGTAGTTTCAACGAACACAGAAAGCTATTTTGTTCATGCTAGTAGTCACAAATGAGATGAGGGAAATAACAGCGATATGGTAATGTACTTTTGAATGTACTTGTGTACTTACCAGGCCAGTTAACATTTACAAAAGTTAATTTACCACCCTAATGCGATTTCTTTACAATATTTGCTTTATTCCATTCCAGTGATAAGTTTACAAGCAGAGTATATATTAAAAAAAATAGGAATTAAATAACTTTATTATTATTATTTACTTATAGACGAGCAGCTTTCACAGATGTGTCTACGTCACTATCTTAAAATTTAGTTGAAATAATTGTCTCTTAGTTTTGGTAAAAATTTTTGGCCACTGATTTATTTGTTTGGAGCCAGATGTCGAGTTTATTTTTGAATGCATGGACGGAAGTCAGTAGCAGTAACGACGTCAACTGATAGCGCGTTCCAATGGGGAGCCACAGGCAAAACTAATCACAGATGGCGCCACATTCGCTGGTGCTTGTCATTTAGTGGTCTTGTCTTTTTCTCATCAGAAGGGAAACGGTGTGTACCTTTATTTTTGTTTGACGACCTCTGTGGCGCGGCGGGCGAAGCTTGGCCTGCGACGCAGGAGGTTGCGGGTTCGATTCCCGCCTCGGAACAAATATTTGTGCGATCGCAGATATTTGTTCAAGGTGTTCTGGATATTTTCTATGTATAATAAAAAATATCTTTCTGTGTATTATATTGTATTAAGTATATCAGTTATCTAGTACCCATAACACAAGCTCTGCTTAGCTTGGGGCTAGATAATGTTGCGTGAACTGTCCAGCATTATTTATTTATTTATTTACATTGAAATGCACTACACAGAGGCATGTTTTATACCAGACTATTATTTAATATTTATTTACTAAAATTATCGATTGATATTTGACATTTTTGACAGTTTTTTTTAACATTGATAGACCTTTGTTTGGCTACGAAACAACACCAGCGATTATGCGCCACCTAGCGTGATAAATAAGCAGTGTGTCTCCCTATTGTAAGACACTCTATTTGCTGAAGAAGTGATGAGCGAAAAGTGAGACAGCGGGGTCACGGTTTAGCTTCAGCGGCTTTATACGAAGAAAACCAGAGTTTATAGATACAAAGCAATAAATTTTCAAAATTACCTAATTGAATATATTATAGTACGTATTTAATTACCGCAAAAATAAACAGTATTCAACATGAAAAACAAAACACAAACATGAAATAATAAATGCAGTGGAGATAAGACCTTTGAGACTTCTCAAAGATCTTATCTCCGCTGCATTTACTTTTTTTTTTTTTTTTTTAGTATTCACATTTTAATTATTAAAAAAAAACGTAAATGCTGAATGTTCCGGACTCTCTTTGCTAATTTCTTTAGCGGTAAATTTTATCAGTCCGATATAAAAGTTTAGTAGTTTTATAAAATGAGAATATAATGATGTAGACTTATTTACAATGACCTCAAAGTCACACCACACATACTTATGTGTGAGTGTAAAAAAAAAAAACGGAAATGTAGTGGTGATAAGAAGAGAAAAGCTTTGAGAAGTCTCAAAGCTCTTATCTCCACTGCATTATTTTATTATTTCATGTTTGTGTTTTCTACCATCTACACTTCTACACTAATATTATAAAGAGGAAAGATTTGTATTTTTGTGTGTGTGTATGTTTGTAATGAATAAAATCAAAAACTACTAAGCCGATTTCAAAAATTCTTTCACCTTTGGAAAGCTACATTCACCCAGTGACATAGGCTACCAGGGGGGGGGATAGGAGGGGGGGATGTTTTTCATCCTGAAACTACCCGTGCGAAGCCGGGACGAGTCGCTAGTAAATGAATAAAGCATGCATTTATAATGCTTATCACCAGTTTAGCACATCCTGGCACACAAACCGAGGGAGGCAGCTGCGTATTTTGCCTGGTGGACCGTCAATTTACACAACGTTGATTTATACAGATACGAGTGATACGCGCAGTACGTGCGCGTATCTAATCTGTAGCACAGATAGTTCTGGATGTCAGTCTGTAGGAACATGGCTTTATTTGTGACTAGCAGCGCACCGCGGTTTCACCCACGTAAGTCTCGATCCCGTGGGAATGTCGAGATAAAAATGTGTTATTCTGGGAGTCCAGTTATATCCATTCCAAATTTCATGCAAATCCGTCCTGCCGTTTCAGCGTGAAGAAGTCTTCTTCTTTCGTGTCGATGTCTCAAAGCCATTTTGACCAATAGGTTGCCACACCCACGGCATTGTCGGAGCAGGTCATTAAATCCTCCATCGTGCAGGAGTCAGGGCAGGATGGGCATGCAAGGACTGGCATGGTTTGGGACTGGGCACCACAGTCGCATTGCGTCGCGGAGGCTGCAATCATACCCCACTTACTGAGATTGCACCTGCAGCGGCTGACTTGATTGCGCAATCTGTTAAGGGTAACCACACTGGCCAGGGTAGTGGTTGACCAGGGGGTAATTCCTCTGCAGGTGTTATATAGTCAGGTGGAGGGGATTTTTTAACGTCCATAGGTCGAGACGAGCATTACTTGCATTAGTTGCATTACTTGAGGTGGCTGAAGTGGAACGAAAAAAACCTTTACGGCTTATTAAGCGCTTTTTTGGTGGAACAGCGCCATACAGAGAATTTCGGTCATCAGATTCTTGTTTTTCTTTTTCTGTTCCACAAGCAATTTCTCGCCAGACGTCAGGTGGCGCTATATAATACCCGCTAATTACCCGCTAATTGTTTAATGGGGTTTGGCTTTAGACACCCGGCTATTATTCGACAGGTCTCGTTTAGGGCAACGTCTACCTCTCGGGTATGCCACACTGGGCATGCGTACTTGCCAGCAGAGAAGCTGAGGGAGAGACCTGTAGTCCGAAGGACTGATGGTGATGCACCCAGTGGTGAGCCGGCGGAGAACATTATTTCGGGAGCTGACTTTGGCTTTTGTTTTCTGGTTTTGGCTTATGAATGTAAGTGTTCTGTCCAGAGTGACTCCAAGGTATACTGGATTTGGACAGTGTAGCGCGAAGAAGTAACAAACACACTCACACACACACAATCTTTTGCATTTATAATATTAGTAGGATAGGATGTGAAGTGTCGGATCACCTTGCAAGCATCGTAATGCAAGATGCTTGGATAGTTTTTTACGCGTATTCATGATGGCATTCTATTGGAGAGGCCTATGTTTCAGTGCTGTGTGTACACCCTAAGAATAGACCCCTGGTGCTCGTTTTCACCGACTACATAGGGGACACATTTTTTACATACCTGTCAACTTCTGATGACAAGACAACACTATATAATGGTGACAGCGAGCTGATCTGATGATGAACACGAAAGGTGGACAATGGAACTTATCTATGGCCGTTTTTAGCATAGATCTAGAATAGCGAAAATTCTACGTCTGTGGTTTTTAGGCTCATTTTGATCAGCCGGTTCCGATCACTAATTTAATAAAAACTTGTCTTGAAAAATATATTTTTCACAAAAAGGTTATTATAAAATTATCTTATTATAAAGAAAATGTAATTTTGGTTGGTAGCCGTGTTGCTCTATGTATTTTTGTTTAATTAAAGTTAAGTGGACATGAAAGTTCAGTGATTCTCAGTAACGTTCATTTAGTAAATTGTTTGTTCATGCACAAATTCACGAGGATCGTGGACGGTACAAAGACTCGTATAAGTTCAATCAACGACATACGTTAAAAAACAATTAAAATAGTTTTATATTGCTATTTTAAAACGTGTCCAACTTCACCAAAAGCTGGTATTAGTGCTTTAAAAATCATTGAAAATGTACTCATTTATCAAAGTTAGATAGATAGATAGATTAACACTTTATTGTACACCAAAAAAATAATAATAAAAAACACAATAATACAAGGATTAACTAAATCAAATGAAAGAAAGAAAAGAAAGAAAGAAATGAAAGTTGTTGTGAGAGAGGATGGCTAAGGCCTTCCCTACACTGGTATAAGGATGTTGTGAGAGAGGATGGCTAAGGCCTTCCCTACACTGGTATAAGGATGTGGGAAGCTCATGCGTTGCGACATCTCATGTGTTTTTTAAATACATTATTTTTCATAAAAACTAAAAATAGATTCCCGCTCATAAATTCTCATGAGATGGCGCAACGCATGAGCTTCCCACAAAGAGAGTAGATGAATAGTAGTAGAGCTTTTTTTGTGAAAAGTTCGTCCGGGGAAGTACCACCTCCATACCTATTTCTGCCGCAAAGCAATAGTTCTCGCATTGCTGTGTTCCGATTATGGGTATATATGGGTGCCGATGAAATTACAGGCACATGAGACTTTCATCTTTACGAGTATGTCTCAGGGTGGCGGGCGCAGTGCAATGTCACATAGGGTGCGTCCTAGGTGGACGTGGCCTATGAGGTAATGAGGTTACCGCTGAACATCAAGTGGGCCCATCAGCTTGTTCCGTAATTCAAGTAGTTTAAAAAAAAAATTTTTTGTTTTGTGGTTTTTGGGTTCTTTGTTTGATCATTATGGGTTGACATGATGCATAAAATATAGTTTTATACAAGTTTGTACCCGTGAGGTCTTTGTTCGCAGAACTCCGTTGGTAAGTGACGATGCAACCGACGATGAAGCACGAAGTTTAAATGTAATGTGTGTGTTTCCTTGAACTCTTTCTATATTTTCTACGTCAATCCTTCTAAAGCTGTTACTTCAAAAAAAAAGAAAACCGATAAAAATTATGTTTCATCTTATTACACAGAGCCTCATTAAAATTATAAAAAATATTTGTAAGCCTCTCAAACGAGGAAAATTCATTTTCAAAACAAGGATATCTGATAAGTTCCCGCCTCGGAACAAATATTTGTGCGATCTGCAGATATTTGTTCAGGGTGTTCTGGGTATTTTCTATGTATAATAAAAAATATCCATCTATATAGTGTATTGTATTAAGTATATCAGTTAACTAGTACCAATAACACAAGCTCTGCTTATCTTGGGGCTAGATAATGTTGTGTGGACTGTCCAGCATTATTTATTTATTTATTGATGATAAATAAAAATGTTAAACTTTTGTTATTAACATCAGTAAAGTTGCAGTGTTTGCAGTTGTTTAAATTCTAATGATAAACAGTACCCTTAGCGCGTGTTTCTAATGCTATCTAATCAACTGCGGTGCACCGCGCCGTTAATTCGGGCTGAAGAGAAAAAACAGCGAACCTATTCTTTATAAATTGATTCATGAAAAGAACCGACTCATTCTTCATTACATTATAAAATTATACAAAACCTGATAATGCTCTTAACTCCCTGAACGAAGTGCCAATAAATACGAATATAGCTTTCATTAGAACCATAATGAAAATTGAGATATTGAGGAAAAAACGTGTAAAAAGCGTAAATTTTTAGAAGCCATTATGAACACTTTCACCTTAAATTATATTATCAGGTTAATCGCCATATCGGTAAGAGATCTTGAACACTCTAATTATTTTAATTAAGTAAATGAATACCTACGACGTATTTTTTAATTACTAAGTAACATAAATCGACGGGTGTTTGATAGGTTATTAATAGCATAATGCTTTCTTTTACCTTACCAGGTTATCTCCACTCGGTACACTCTACTGATTAAAATGTCCCAGACACTTATGAGCCATTTACCACTAATGAGTCATTCATCAAATGGGAGCTTGTCTCTCGACATAAGGTTTAATACTGGGTACAGAAATCAGGACTAACTTTAAACCTACGTTGGGCGAGACTGGTGCCTAAGATAGGTTTGAAATACCTGTGTTGCATGTCACCAATGTTAACGACAATTATTTTGAATAATAAGAAAATGTTTTTAAAAGTCTGCTGGTAAGGTAAAGAAGGTAGGTAAGTTCATCGCGTGTACACGCGTGAGTAGAGCCACTAGTATTTTATGAGTAGCTGACCAAATCAGGAGTCAGTACGTATTATTGTTGGTTTAATAAAAAAAAATGTTTCGTTCGAGGCACCAACGACTTCGTCAAATCTCGGTTCTTGATCTTGGCGATCAGGCTCAGCCACACCGCGTAAAACGTTTGGAAATTAATTTGTCAAATTATTTTTTTATAAAAAATGAATAAGGACAAAATTTTCATATCGAGCGTATAATAAAATATTCACACTCAAAACGTCATTTTCTGCTGGGAAACAGAGCAACAGGTAATAGTAGATTGTATCATAAGGGAGCAACATAATATTTTTACGGCGAGGGCGCTTTTTTGAATCCAGAGCGAAGTGAGCGATTCTAGAGTAGAATCCCGAGCGTAGCGAGAGATTCAAAGTACGTCACCCTTGCCAAAAATATATGTTGCGCTCGTGTGATACACTCTGCTTTTCATCACCCACTATGATAAAATAAAAGGTGCCTCATATGTTATTGTAATATTATTATTTAATAAAACAAATGGATGTTTTATTGTGTTTTTTTTGTTTTTTTTTTGTGTTTTGTGTTTTATGTGTGTATTGTGCTTTTTTGTGTTTTTTTTGTATTGTGTTTTTTTGTGTTTTATGGTTTTTGTGTTTTTTTTGTGTTTTTGTGTTTTTTTTGTGTTTTGTGTTTTTTGTGTGTTTTGTATTTTTTGTTTTTTTTTGTGTTTTTGTGTTTTTTTTTGTGTTTTGTATTTTGTGTTTTTTGTGTGTATTGTGTTTTTTTTGTGTTTTTGTGTTTTGTGTTTTTGTGTTTTTTTTGTGTTTTGTGTTTTTTGTGTGTTTTGGGTTTTTTTGTTTTGGGTTTTGGGCCGTCGTACCAGCCAGTATTTATTCAAACAATATTTGCGTTCGAATTATTTGGCGCTGGTTCCAAATTCAATAAGTGCGCCGCAATTATCTTTGCCGCGCACTTTTTGAATTAGGAACTTAATAAGTGCGCCGCAAAACTCATTACTGCCCGCTAAAAGTTTCTCATAGAAAACACCACCGTTGGGTGCACTTAAAGGCGAACCCAGTCGTCCTTTTCGAATAGATGGGATGAAAAAGGTATTAAAAACTATGTGTCTTTCCACGAATCAAATATAGGTTAGTGGTGTTGAATAAAACACCTTTTGTCGAATGTTTTCCTAAAGCTAGTGGTAGTTTCGTCCGCCGGTTTCAAGGCCACTAAGACCATCTATTTGCCCGTCGAAGACCACATAATTCCTGCTTAGAAAATGCCCACCTTCGGGCCGCAATAAAATGTAATTTATAACCTAGTTTATATTTTCACGATCACAGAATAGATTTGTCGTCACCGTTTGATTTCCCTCGGGTCCAGTTCGTTTAGTAATGTGGGCTGATCCTTTATTTTGAATCAGTCAATCGGCAATTTGCATTTACATTGATTGGTTTAAATTACTAAAACTTAAGTCAGCTAAATATTTTATTGGGCGGATGGAAAAAATACTGCAAAAATGTGTATAGGGGATCGTAGCTATAAACTGATGATATTTATGAGATACTATCAATTAAAACATGTGTGCTAAGTCTCCTAATTCTCGCGAAATCAACTTTCGCTATCTGAAGAAGTGTTGATAAGCTGTGATGAGCAATAAACACCAAAAAAAAAAAGAAAAGAATTTCGCACCACTAGCGGGATCATCCACTTCTCGAGGTGGGTATAATACAAAATCACGAATCTTAGATTTGACTTTTAACTGACTAAATCAAGTACAATATTCTTATTATAAATATGTATGTATACTACATTATAATTCCGAGGGATCACTGTACCAGAAACATAATAGGACTATATTTTCTTGATAGAAAAAAAAACCCAAATTTAACTCTAACATTTAGCTAGATTAGTTTTTTTTTATTATAATGGAGCATTATTGGGTAACAAGTTAGATAAATAAAATCAATACAATAAAGCCGATAGTTTACTTTTAATTTTTTTGTGCAATTATGTAAATTTTACGAGATATTCAATAAAAGCTACTTTGCCATGAGGGCGAGGCGTTTTTTTTTTAAATGAAGTTTTCTGTCTGGTGTTGGCGCAGACTTAACATCAATTTTTATAAAAACAAGTGGAAAGATAATTACAAATAATTTACCAAATTACGTACATGACCAATTTCAAATCCATTAAATAAATTAAACAATATTCCAGGTATTAATGGGAATTGCTTGAGTCGTCGTTGTTTTAATCTGATTAATATATTTTAATAATTTGTCTGCCTCGAGTTGATTGCGCGCGTAATCCCACGTACCTATATCATAAATGTCAAAGTTACGATGTTTGGATATTTGTTACTCAATCACGCCGAAACGGCTGAACCGATTACGGTGAAATTTGGTACCTATACGTATGTATATGTCTTTAGATAGCGCAACTGCTTAATTTTGTATTTTTATGGAATTATAACTTCCGTTATGTATCGGTGTCCAATCAGTGTGCGATAAAGACTAAATAGATAGATAGATAGATATAGATAGATAGATTAACTTTTTATTGTACATTAACGATTAAATAACACATATAACTACAAAACATAACTATATAAGAAAAATAAAAGAAATGCACAATGGGTGGTCCTATCGCTTGTAGCGATTTCTTCCAGACAACCTTAGGATAGAGAGGACTATATGGAAAAATTTAACAGTGGTGTTATCACCTTGACAAATACACATATCTACATATAATACTATAAAACAAATCGATAATAATATAATAATACATACCTACCTACACTCTTATAGCATTCATCCTATACTACACTAAATACAAATAGCTACCTAGGTATTCATAAATACAACATATTAACAGAAAATAGCAATAAAAACTCAATAGGACGAGGAAGAATGCTGTAGAAACTACACAATCTTTAAAATAATGTAATGACGGAGCATGCCGTATCGACAACGGGAATGAATTCCACAGAAGAACAGCTTGCGCCGTAAAAGAGTCAATATAGAAAGAGCTGTGATGAATGGGGAACTTTAGAGCTAGATTTTCTGATGAACGAAGAGAATGAGGGTTGGAACAATGGAGAAACTCAAAGCGTTCTTTCAGATACGGACTAACCCCAACGAATGTTTACGGGTGATCAACCCGTGCACTATCTATCACTACCCGTTCGAAGCTGGGCGAGTAGCTAGTTTATAATAAAAATAGAGTGTTACAATACATATAAAAACGAGCGAGCCTTACAGTGATGTGTGACATCTGACATCTCACCTCCTTGGTAATAAGCAACATGGCTGATAGTACCAACCTCTCTGAAAAATGCGCGCTTGTTGATACGCACTTCCGTCCCTTTTCACGAAATCACTCCCACAGGTTGCAGGAAAGCGAGAATGATGTTACACATCAAAACCTAGCATCAACACGTTCAAAATAATCAAACTCCAATTTCTACATTTGTTATTGGACTACAGGTGAAAACAATCTGAGCAAATGTTCTTCCTTTCTTAAGACTGCGCCAACACCAGGCAGAAATCTTCATATTAAAAAAACGCCATGCGCGCCGCTCGAAAAAGCGGTTTTTATTGAATATCTCTTAAAATACAGATAATTTACAAAACCCCTACAGGAAACCCTTGGCTTTGTTGTATTGATTTTATTTATCAAAAATTTTACCCAATAATAAGCACTATTTTAATAAACAATTGAATCTAGGCAAAAAATAGACGTTTTTTTTTCTATCGGCATAATATTGTCCAATTGTATTTTTTGTGCAGCGATGCCTTAGAATTCTAAATGTATCCAAGCATGTTTTTCATTTGAATATTGTACTTGATTTAGTCAGTTAAAAATCAAATCTAAGATTGGTAATATTGCGTTATAACCCACCTTTATATGTATATTTCCAAACATGTAAACCCCGTTTTCTAATTTACAACGTCCATTTCCACGCGTTGTAAGCTTTACCTATCCGTCGCGACGAGTCCGAAACTAAACTCGTCCACATTTCAATACAATTTGCCTACACCCGATACGAGATAACGCGACCATGGAAGCTGACAACTTGAGCCAAAATCATCTAGCAACGACCCCTATCTACATTACATACATACAAACATACATAGACAAGTGCCTTTTTCCCAGAAAGAGTAGGCGGGCCTCTTTTCACTGTGGCTTGCCATCGTGGGAAATAGACGTGACAACTGGTGAGCTCATCGCTGCCATTGCTTTCCACGATTGACTCTGCTAACGCAAACAAGTCAGCGTAATCCCTTAGTCGGCTTTTACGACATCCACGGGAGGAGGTGGAGGGGTATATTCTTAGGCCGGACACACCACGGCTACTATCTACATTATATCATCTTTATTTAAGAGAACTGCGGGCTTTAGTACAACCACTCGGAATAATGAAAACCGAATTGCGACTCAAAATGACGTTTTTGTATGGAGAAAATGATAAGCGCCCCTAACGGACATGTTGAAAAACTCATTAAAACCATACATAAAAACAAATATCTACTGGCAATTTGATAGTGGGGATACCGAATACATAACTTAGACAAAAACGTACTTGGGCCTCTGGCACGCTAGCCCGCCCATACGTACATCATGAAGCCGCTCCTCTAATACCTACATCCTGAAGTTTGCTTTGAATTCAATTCAATTCAATGAAATTGCATTTTTTTATTAAAAATCCCTTTCTTGACTTATGATGGATGTGACTTGTGACGTAGTATGCGTAACTAGAATGGGTCCTTTTGCGAAATTTAAATTGGTCATTTACCGTATTGGTTATTTTGTGTAATTGGTCACTCTGCGTCATTTTCACGCAATGGACGTTTAACCGTGTGATGAATATAAAATCAAATAAAAGGGCATTTATAATTTACACAAAAAAATAATATATAACAAAGGATATAGGTATAAAAATAACATATGAAGAAAATACCCTAGGACTAACAAAAAAATTTGTTACATCTACGGTCAAGTTCAAAGTCTACGTAACGTGCCTTATTTTGTCCATGCATGCGTCTCTCAATCTCACGTGAATCAGCCGCGACGATCGGGCCGGACCTCTATCCGTAAATCCGGATCCGGCTCATACAACCCTTGATCAGCACATTCGTTCCACTGAATCCGAATTCCAATTGCTATTTTCTTTATCTCCTTGCTTATTTACGGAAGGTAGCTACGATTTGTTTGATTTTCTGTAAATAATAGCTTTTTCGGCAATGTCCAACATAAATCATACAACCTTAAGGGGTAAATCCACCAATTTTTTTATTAATGTAAAGCATTACCTCTTAAGGGATATAAAGTTGTATGAGACTCCCTAGGGAATAAAGTGATTTGAAATTGGAACTTCAAATTCGTGTGGAAACTCGTGGAAAACTCTGAGTAAAAAAATGACCATATAACATTGTAAAGAGGTTTGTTTGAAAATCGAAGTGGCCACAATAAGCAGAACTCAAAAAACAAACCAGCCACGTACGAGTTGTACTCACGCACGAAGGGTTCCGTACCAATATCTAAAAAGACGACAAAAAAAAAAGTTTGTAAAAAGAAATGCACGCAAAAAGTGGTCACCCATCAAAAACCTGACCTCGCAGAGCATTGCTTAACATACATTTGGAAAAATCACGTTTGTTGTATGGGAGCCCCCTTAAATATTTATTTGATTCTGTTTTTTAGTGTGATTTGTTGTTATAGCGGCAACAGAAATAAATCATATGTGAAAATTTCAACTGTCTAACTATCATGGTTTATGAGATACAGCCTGGTGACAGACAGACAGATAGACAGACAGACAGACAGACAGACAGACAGACGGACAGCCGAGCCTTAGTATTAGGGTCCCGTTTTACCCTTTGGGTACGGAACCCACGTTTGGGATGGCTCGGCCAAACACCAGCTTGCTGCCTTGGACTCCTCGATGGAGCAGAGCTTTTAGGCTTAATGGTGAGCAACATATGGCGGAGACTAAGATCCAGAGTCTCGAGCACCGCCGTAAGGTCGCGTGCCTTTCGATCTTCTAAAGGTTACATTTCGGGGAATGCACCCAGGAACTTCATACGATCTGATCCCACCATCTCCTTTTCATCATAGGACGAGCAAGCGCACGGCTCGGTACCACCCTTACCTCATTAGTATACCCTCTATTCGTACTAAACGTTTCAGTTCCACCTTTTTCCTTTTCCTTCCTTCCTTATAATGCGAACTGCTAAGGAGTGGAATACACTACCGTCGTCTATCTTTCCTGAAAACTATAATTTGGTTCTCTTCTAGGCTAGAGTGAATAGCCTTTGTGCTCCATCTTCGACCACATCGTCACTTTCCAACAGGTGAGTACGTGGGCAAACAAAGGTCTATCAAAGTTAAAAAAAAAAAAAAAAAAAAAAAAAGGTGCATTTACGAAAAGTGTGAAACAAAAGACGGTGTTTGGTGCTGTGATTTTGAGTGAATTTTTAGTGTCTCGCAGAAGGTGTGAAAAGTAGAGTATGCATGCTCCTCTGGATAAAGCCTGCCTTCGTCTTGGTCTGCTTGACCCCTTGCTTCACTCAGGACTCTTTATAACTACCTCGCTATAGAGTCCCTCGTTACGCTCAGGGTTCAATATGCCGCCCGCGACGTCACTGCTTTATTCCCATAGTGCATAATAATTATGGTACTTATTTAATATAAAATTTAGTACTTTTTACAAGCTTTTATTAAACTTGCAATGTATGTATGTATGTTCCAGATGTATTTTCACTGTTTATCTCATTTCAAATCTAGTTTTAACTTGATTTTATGTCTTATTTTATAAAACAATACAGTGCTTCACTGACACATCTAACATAATTACCTACCTGTGCCTCCAAAGCAATCTTAAAATTAATTAGCCAAACGTTAAACTCTCAAACTTCCAGCGAATGTCAAATTGTTTCCCAAACGAATGTTTTATAATAAACTTGGTTTTCACTTTGCAAACTTTCCAAAATGTACGTAATTTTGTTATTTTAATCACAGTAATTTCTTAACGGTATCTAACATCCACATTTGGATTAAATTGCAGTGCAAACTAAATAGACTTCTACTTCTTTTTTTTTTTAAGATAGAAAAATACATTTATTTACAGAAAGAATAATACAAGGTATGTACAAAATACATATGAAACAGTTGTGCTACCTGAAGACCGCTGCAAGCGATCTAAAGGTAGCTCAACTGATCCAAATCACTACCAGACGGAAGCGTCCCTAAGATGCTGGCTGCATTGCCACGCTGAATGGCAATACTAATGCGTTGAGCCAGATAAGAGCCAGCTCTCGGGTCACGCGTCGCTTCGACCAGATGCCCTGAAAGAATTTTGAAAACGCGAAGGTCCCCGGAATCCCACTGACCCAGAGTCTCGACCCCGAAAGGCTCAAATAAGTAAGCTCTGTCGAGACTTCCATATTTGCGTCTTTTGAGGTCCTCAGCGGAATCTGCCGCCGCACCAGCCCTAACTGATGTCCCGGACAGATGAGATGGTGCAAGGGTAGCAACGCATGTTCCGTCCCACACCAAAGGCCTACCCTTCTCCCACGGAACAAGAGTCATGAGTAGAGAGTCTTCTACTTCTTATCATCAGCCTATAATTAATGTCCCCACGCCAACCATTTTTCTCTTACTGTTGACTTGCAAGTATACGGTTTGATACGACGACCTCTGTGGCGTGGCGGGCGAAGGGTAGCCTGCCACGCTGGAGGTTGCGGGTTCGATTCCCACCTCGGAACAAATATTTGTGCGATCTGCAGATATTTGTTCAGGGTGTTCTGGGTTTTTTCTTGTATTAAGAGCCGTCATGTCCAGTACTTTCGATAAGAACGCTGGTGCTCAGCTCGTACGTGATTATGAAGTTGTAACAATTTTTTCGTCAGATGTTTTGTGCAAATATGTATCTTGAAAAATATATCTACGTACGTGATGTTTTTTTTTTTTTTACCTCTAAATTCTGTATTAGCCTTCAAAAATCAGCTTATTTGCACGATTTTACCTCAACTTTGGATGTTCATAATGTACTTATAAACTGTAAAAGTAAAAAAAAGGCTTATCAGGTATCTTGCCCATGATGTTTAAAATCTAAATTATAAGCATTTTATTCACAAACTTGTAAGCCTTTCTCAAAAAAACGTACGTGCTGGAACAAGTTTTAGAATATTTTGCGCGTTTATTGCCGTTTCGCAAGTAAGTAGCGGAATTTTTCGAATTCCAACCAAATGATCTGGCACTAGCTATCATTTTACAAAGTGCCTCTCTTTCAAAAATTGAATTATATGAACCTACAAGATTTTAGTTCAAATCGACTTGGGGCCTCTTAAGTATATCAGTTATCTAGCACCCATAACACAAGCTCTGCTTAGCTTGGGGTTGGATAATTTTGTGTGATGTGTGTCCAGCTTTATTATTATTTTTATATAATCCATAACGCAGGCTCTTTGCATTCGCTTTCACCATTTCGAGCTCTAGCCAAATTCCGTCACTATCTAACTCAGTAAAGTTCAGTTAAGTTAGACAGTGACAGAATAGCGCTGAAAAACAGTATTTGAACAAAACATTTTGCTGCGTAATCGAAAATATTAATCTACTATGCCCTCTAATAGTAGATTGTACCATAAGGGAGCAACATAATATTTTTACGGCGAGGGCGCTTTTTTGAATCCAGAGCGAAGTGAGGGATTCTAGAGTAGAATCCCGAGCGTAGCGAGGGATTCTTTAGTAGAATCCTGAACGTAGCGAGGGATTCAAAGTACGTCGCCCGAGCCAAAAATATTTGTTGCGCCCGTGTGATACACTCTGCTTTTCATCACCCACTATGAGAAAATAAAAGGCGCCTCATATGTTATTGTAATATTATTATTTAATAAAACAAATGGTTGTTTTTTTGTGTTTTTTTTGTTGTGTTTGTGTTTTTGTGTTTTTTTAAGTGTTTTGTGTTTTTTGTGTTTTGTGCTTTTTTGTTTTTTTGTGTTTTTTTTGTGTTTTGTGTTTTTTGTGTGTATTGTGCTTTCTTTGTGTTTTTTTTGTATTGTGTTTTTTGTGTTGTGTTTTTTTGTGTGTTTTATGTTTTTTGTGTTTTGTGTTTATTTGTGTTTTGTGTTTTTTGTGTGTTTTGTATTTTTTGTGTTTTTTTTTGTGTTTTTGTGTTTTTTTGTGTTTTGTGTGTATTGTGTTTTTTTGTTGAGTAACACATAACATTAACATTAACATTAATAGACCTTTGTTTGACCACGATCTCACCTGTTGGTAAGTGACGATGTGGCCGAAGATGGAGCACAAAGGTCTAGAAGGCACCTATTCACTCTTGACTTGAAGAGACCCAGATTATAGTTTTCAGGAAAGACAGACGTTCCACAGTGTGTTCCACTCCTTAGCAGTTCGCATTATAAAGGTAGAACCGAAACGTTTTGTGCGAATAGAAGGTATACCAATGAGGTAAGGATGGTACTGAGCCGTACGCCTGCTCGTCCTATGATGAAAAGGAGATGGTGGGATCAGATCGTGCAGTTCCTGGGAGCATTCCCCGAAATGTAACCTATAGAAGATTGAAAGGCATGCAACCTTACGGCGGTGCTCGAGACTCTGGATCTTAGTCTCCGCCATATGTTGCACACCTATGAGCCTGAAAGCTCTACGTTCGATCGAGTCCAAGGCAGCAAGCTGGTATTTGGCCGAACCATCCCAAACATGGCAGCAGTACTCCATACCAGCCCGGACTTGTGCTTTATATAAACGAGTTTGGTTTGAGTTTTGTGTTTTGTTGTGTTTTTGTGTTTTTTTTTGTGTTTTGTGTTTTTGTGTGTTTTGGGTTTTTTGTTTTGGGTTTTGGGCCGTCGTACCAGCCAGTATTTATTCAAATAATATTTGCGTTCGAATTATTTGGCGCTGGTTCCAAATTCAATAAGTGCGCCGCAATTATCTTTGCCGCGCACTTTTTGAATTAGGAACTTAATAAGTGCGCCGCAAAACTCATTACTGCCCGCTAAAAGTTTCTCATTGAAAACACCACCGTTGGGTGCACTTAAAGGCGAACCCAGTCGTCCTTTTCGAATAGATGGGATGAAAAATAATATTATTTGTAGCTCTTATTATTTTCTCAATATACGTAGATATGTAATAGAGATATTTACGTTATAAGTGCATTGTGGAGGTTAGTTCGCGTTTTTTTTTATCGAGGAATTTATCGCAATCATCTTTAGGGCTCCATCATGGCCTTGGAAATATGATGACTTATTTGTGTTGTCATAAACTGTGTAGATTTTGCTTAAAATACGTTTAAGAGATTATTTGGCTATTGACAGCATCTTAAATAGATGCTAGGCCAAGCCTGGACGAATCTGAGCCAGGCACGGTCAGGCGTGGACGAGACTCTGAGCTCGGGCGGCGCACGGTCTAGCGTCCATCAAGTTGGAAGCCTCACAAACCGGACAACGCAAGAGAGGAGTGCCTCCCTTTCAGTGGACCAAAGACATAATACGTGGCATTCTAGAGGAGGCCTATTTCCAGCAGCGGACTTCTGTAGGCTGATGATGATGAAGAACAATATAGACAAGTAGGTTGCTCCATACAGCGCTCCAAAACCAAAGTCGCCGATGTGGAGAAGGCCGCGAGACTAAAGTGGGATTGGGCCGGCCACATTTGCCGCATGCCCGACGAACTTTGGGCCAAAATTACCACGTTATGGAGCCCTGATACAGCCAGGCGGCGTCGCGGCAGACCACGCATGGGGTGGCGGGATGAACTGGATGCCTATGAGAAGGAATGGAAAACGGTTGCACAAAACCGTAGTGATTGGCGGAAATGGGGGGAGGCCTTTGCCCAACAATGGGACAGTATGGACTAATAGTATATTGGTACTATAGTAGGTTGGTACTTAGTATCCCTTCTGCTAGTGTTAGTATCCTGCTCGAACTAAGTTTCGTTTGAATCGCTGACTCTTAATTCTTAATGAGTGACTTTTGGTAAATGAGTTCTCAAGATAAATTTATTGTTGCTTAGATGGATTTATTGTCGTGAAATTTCGAGGGCTTTAAGCTTGATTATGATTCTAAAGTTGAACGCTCTTTTGAAATGGTGGCTTGGCTTGATGGAATACAAATCAATGAGAGTGTAATAAATGTGTAATCAGCTAAGATCAGGACATCAGAATCCTGAATGATAAGATCATTAGGATGGTCTTGACCCCACCGGACAGTGCTTTAATATTAAAGTGTCTACCAATTGCAAAAATAACTGATCAAAAGATGCAAGAGATTGATGGGGTTTCAAATAAGTGTACAAAAGTAAAAGAAGAAGAAGAAGTGTAAGTTAAAAGTAAATTATCAGAGAATTTGAAAAGAAAACAAAAATTACAAATTACTTTTGTTTGCCAGTAGAATAAGTGAATGTTATATATTAGATCTACTCATATAAGAACCTTCTTTGAGGTCATACAATAAACTTCAACCAAATGAGCCAAGCATTTTTAGAGATAAATATCAATAAATACATTATGAAAATTGGTTGACCCATTTTGGAGATACAGACGAATAATATTTGTTTTTTTTTGGGTTTTTTGTTTCTTTTATTAATTACTTGTTGTTAGTAAACACATTATTTATCAAGAAAATAAACACGAATAATCAAATTAAAGATCGTAAATTACTAGTTTAAACATAGACGTAAAATGAAAACACTTCACTCAAAATCCTTTTCAGACTTTAATTTGAAACTTATTTGTTCATCGTCATTATTCACTAACAAAGTTCTATTAACTCGAGGGATTATATAAAATTCGATCGAAAACCCTTGGGATACAGCTTATAATTGTATTTTAAATAATGGAACACTGATTCTCATTGAGGCCAGCCACAGCACGTTGGGATTATCAATCAATTAATTAACTCAGTTGACCACTAAACCCATTCAAACCATTTATATTTCAACACGAAGCTTCAATACGCAGAAAACTATAGACAGTTTTTACTATACCCAACCGGTTTTAAAAGCTTCTATTCCAAATAAATAAAAAAAGGGCTCACACAACATTATCTACCCCAAGCTAAGCAGAGCTTGTGTTATGGATACTTGATAACTGATATACTTAATACTTAATATGCTTGACCAAAGAGCTGGCTCTCATCTGGCTCAACGCATTAGTATTGCCATTCAGCGTGGCAATGCAGCCTGCATCTTAGGGACTTGGATCAGTTGAGCTACCTTTAGATCGCTAGCAGCGGTCTTCAGGTAGCACAACTGTTTCATATGTATTTTGTACATACCTTGTATTATTCTTTCTTTAAATAAATGTATTAAATTTTCTAAATACAATATATTACCTTAATACAATACAATACATAGATAGATATTTTTATTAGACATAGAAAATACGCAGAACATCCTGTACAAATATCTACAGATCGCACAAATATTTGTTTCGAGACGGGAATCGAACCCGCAACCTCCTGCGTCGCAGGCGAACCATCGCCCGCCGCGCCACAGAGGTCGTCAAAACGTAACTTGTTTTTTTTTAAGATTTCCGACTAAGATACCAGTAAAAATAATTTCACTTTCATAAAACAGTCATTGGACAGGATGTTAATCGATTCAGTCGCAATAGACGTCTGCTCGATTTGATCAGACAAAAGTAATGACTTGGAAACATTTAATTCGTTTTACAAATTCGTCCCGAA